>OX595841.1:6407922-8807922 GCA_951392215.1 Epirrita christyi | reverse complement strand
ATATACTCAACGTGCTTATTATAATGAGCATGTGATATGAACATAAAGTCAACTGAATTGTGTAGTTGCAGCTTTATTACAGTGGTATATGGTTTAAATTGACGGAAAGCCTAACACTAGTTATGCCTTCAAATAATCTGTCTCTAGAGAATGTTAGTTTATTGTGAGGTGGCTCCGCCGCTGGATTCATATGTCGCGGGCGTCGCGTTGGCGAATAATATAGCAATAGGTCTGGGTGCCCAACCGATTTTATGTGTGGGCCATAATTTCGATTTGTTAGCTAGCACTAAGTTAGTTTAGCTGGTGGCCCATATAGTAAGAATTCGCAAAAGCGAGCCGCGAAAAAAAATTACTTGGGTACGATAAGGCCGACAGTGTGCAGCAAGCAAGACTTCAAAATGTTTAAGGTGACAAAAACAGGCAACTGCTTACTATTGGCCGTATATCAAAGTTGCGCGGGGCTATGGAGAAACCTATGCAGTTTCACTACATGATATGATCCGAAATGAGGAAATCCGAAGAAGAACCAAGATCACTGACATAGCTCTGATAATTAGCAGGATGAAGTGGCAATGGGCAGATCATATAGCTCACAGAATCGACAACCGTTGGGAAGTAAAGGTTCTCGAGTGACAACCACAAACCGGACGACGCAGTAGAGGAAGACTCCCCTTTCGATATAAAGGTAGCAGGAAGTCGATGGATGGAGACAGCTCAAGGCTGTTAGTCGTGGCATTCTAGGGGAGAGGCCTATTTTCAGCAGTGGACTTTTACAGGCTGCTTATGAAACAGCCAACCAAAATCGCAGAGGGAAGCGAGTCTCGGAAAATTCAGAATAACACGAAATTTTCCGCGGTTCGCTTCTCTCTGGAAGTCTGGGGCCGAAAGGATAAATAATAAGTAGTAACCATCGAGCTTTCTCAAAACTGTTGGCGGGCCAACTCTAATCAGAGTGGCGCGCGGACCCGGGGTTGGGCACGCTTGGGTTGGGTGATAAGCATAAACGATAAAGGAAAACGTCGTGTTTGTGAAGAAACCAAAATAATCTAGAACAGAATACCCATCTTGATTACTTTTGTACTTCTGCTAGTCGGTCTGAGTATCAGAAGTGGGATCAGCTAAGTAAGATGAGCTTTTTTGACTGAGATTAGGCCTTATATAGTATTACAGGTTTCCGGTAGTAAGTATTAGATTAATCAATCAATCACTGTCGGCTTACAAATGCCTACTAGGGGCATAGTGCTCTCACATCGATAGGGATTGCACGTAATCCACTATGGAAGCCCGCTCGGCCTTTGCGGCTCAGCGTAGATATACCTACATATTGAAAAACGGTAAAGTAACACACATTTAAATTACTAGTAAACCCGGCTGCGCTCGGTGGATTCACTAAAAGCTTTTGTTCTGTCTCATCTATCATAAATGTTTATAGTTATTTTGTGTTCAAATAATAGCAGGTTTACGAGGATAACTACAAAGGAGGCAATTTTCGAGGAAATCAAATTGGAAATAGCATGTTTTTTTGTTGGTACAGTTTTACCCAAAATAAAAGTCGCCCCTTGTACTTGCGCCGTAGACCAATTTCTATAGCGCCCTATAGAAGGTTCTCCTTCTTTCTACCAATAGCAATCGCGTGCTAAAAAATCATGCGCTGTTATTGGTTAATCGATTTCGCGGTAAAATTGCGGCCGGTCGTGCGCCATCTTGTTCATCTGTCGACTGTCCAACGTGTGTACGAATCATGTCAGCGGGACAGAGCTATACTATACGTTCGGCTATTGTCGGATATCAGTCTGCGCTTTTCTGCGCAAACGAAAACAGTCGATTGGACTTATTTTCTGGGTAAAACTGTACCTATTAGTCAATTTAAAATTGACTTAAAATGATATATGCTCGTTATGGAGTAGGCATATTATAGTTTTATGAAGTACATTTAAGTAAAATGTTGTTATATTAACGGTAACATACCTTGGTCAGTCTGCGGGCTAGCTTGGTTCTCCATATACAAATTGGTTAGTTCCTGTTCTTGCTCGAGGGACCAAGCTCTTTTTCCAAGTTTATCCCTGTAACAATTCAATGTTGATTTAATAAAAATTCAGTACTTTTACAATTTAACGCATAAAAGGGGCGGTAGACATATGAACTTCAGGTTACCACGTAAACCTTGTTGAATTTTCGACTGAATTACGCTTTAACTCTCTCTAAATTTTATCGGGTTTATTGTTTCTAAAATCTAGAACACGGAGCTTTCTACCCAGGTTCTACCTTGATAAGTCTTATTCAATTATATCTACAAAACTTTTACAAGTCAGATCTTGTGCCATGTTGTGACCGGCCTACCCTCTTTCTCCTCCCGTGGATGTCATAAAATCCGACTAAGGGATTATATCAGGGGATGTTCAGCAGCATACATTTGAGTACTTAACACCAATCCCGCGAACACTGTCAAGCGTGGTGATTATGGCAAATCCCTCCATTGCGTTTAATGGGGGAGGCTTCGTCTAACAGTGGACGAAAACAGGCTGTTAAGAATAAAATAAATAAAAGTCAGATCATTATGAAATTAAAAAAAAAGACTTATCAAGGTACGCAGTGTTCAAGATGTTAGAAACAATGAACCAGAAAAAAATTAAGTGTGTGTAATTACGTCGAAAAGTTTGACGTTGCCAAACTGACTCGGCTCGCGTTGGTCAAACGTTGTTTTTAATATCTTATCTTATATCATACATAAGGCAAAACACAACTCCGAAAACTTAAGGTACATTCCAAAATTCTCTATCGATTCACACAAAGGTCGTAGAGCCACAAATATGCGTAGGTTCCTACTTGCTCGAACGTCTATATCACTCCTTTGAATAGGATTATTAAAGAATGTTTGCATATTTCGCAGGACGCATTTGTTGGCAGGACGTCGGTGGATGAAGGCGGCTCAGGACCATTCTACAGGCTGATGATAAGTGGATTGTCCTAAAGTTCTCATATCTTAGATCCGTGAGGATGCCCTGCTAAAGGATAGTCAGAGGCAAGTCGAAATAATAAATAAATAAATAAATGCTGGTCATTTCACACAACATTATCTAGCCCTAAGCTAAGCAGTGCTTGTGTTATGGGTACTAGATAACTGATATACTTAATGCAAAAACATTACATAGATAGATATTTTTTATTATACATAGATAAACACCCAGAACACCCTGAACAAATATCTGCAGATTGTACAAATATTTGTTCCGAGGCGGGAATCGAACCCGAAAGTCCCCGAAGAAGAGTCGAGACCTCGAAGTCGAAATAATACATTTGGCACATGCACAGTAATTAGTTATTTTTATACTTACTTATTATCAGTTCCTAGATCGTAGCCATATTCAACATCGATAGCGTCTTTAGAATTCGTCCAAAATAGAAGCTCTACAAAAACCTTAGGGTTTTTCGAAGCTACTTCGGTGAATTTTCTGAATATGAACATCGCAAATTTTTCAAGTTCCTATTTAAAAGAAAATACCATAATTATAATAACCACTCAAGCAAACAGTTCGTCTAGCAATTTTTTTTTGTTATTAGCACATTTACTTTAAATGATGTATAAAATGAAACTAATTTACAAGCAAAAGAATTTTCCACCAACGACTATTTATTATAATGTAGCGTCAGCAAAACAAGTCGATAAGTATCTTTAATCTACAAAGACGCTGGCTCGTGTATAAAAACAGAAAAAAAAACATTTCTATTACGTACAGATAGAAATCAAATTTTGCACAAGGTTAGTTCAGATTCCCGATACATTCGAGCACCTAAAAACACCCCGGAACGCGACGCGCAGCGATAAAATCTGGCCCGCTTCATTTATACGCCACGCAACGTATAAACTAAGGATAAAAAACACGGTGACACGTGCGTCGACCGTCGCTATTGGGTAAAGCGAGATATGAGAACTCACTGAATTTACGTAACTACCGGTACATCCTTGCGAGAGATATTTAGTGCGACGAATAAACGACCTTTCCATAAACTGTTGCTACGTATTCGTACGTGAGAGCGTGCATTGTTCACATTCAAACAAAATTATGGCGTCGATTGTGTACAGCACTCCCTGAAGCTAGACCGCACTAAAATTATTGCGGTCCCTTTCTAATGAACTGCAATTATGACCGCGATAATTTAAGCGCACATAATCAACACAAATGCCTGACCACCTTGTGGCGCAACCCTGCTAATGTTATAAATGCGAAACGTTTGGATGTGTTTTTTGTTACTCAATCACGGCGTGTCGTTACGGCGAATTTGAGAACCGATTTTGATGAAATTTAATATTCTGATAAATTTTGAGGCTACTTTTTATAACGGTATAACACGAGCGAAGCCGAGGGTGGACACTAGTACATAACAGCATAGACCACATCCTACAAAACAAACTAATTTTGATAAAGTTTCGACTCTACATACGACATAACGATTTTTTTTTATTTGGGTATATGACGGAATTGTCATGTGGCCCACACATGTTAAGCGGTAATCACAGCTCATAACAAATGCAATGCCTCTTAGGTCACGTCCACCTAGGACGCGCCCTACATTGCACTTCAAACCGGAAACAGCAATGCGAATATCTGTTCAGTATTATGTTAGTAGATAAATATATGATTTATGCGGAAAAACTTAAATGTCTGTTTGAAAAAGTTTAAAATGGTTGAACTTAGTTCTAATAACTATACCAACCTTAAATTGCGGCATGGGGTTGTTGAGTAACTTTTGAAATATCAGGAACAAAGTTGCCTGGAACATCATGGCGGGCCGTTTGCAGTCCCACGCTATTCTATGCAGCATTTTAGCTATACAGTGGTTTGTGTGAGGCAGATTGTTATCGTATTTCTCCAGTAGGGAGACACACGCGCTCACTGCCCTTGGATGACAGAACCTGAGATATTTTTTCAATTAAAAAGAGCAGTAAAAAGGCTTTTGAATGCGTGGTTTTTATACCGTAGTGTAAATTTTACAATCAGCCGACAAATAGCAGCACAAAATAAATTGAATGAAAAAATATACACTATCAACACAAGTAAAGTCGTATTTGAGTGCACTATCCTATCGCTGTGACACATGAAAGTGTATAGATATAGCAACCAGTATGATGTTTGTTACTCAATAACGCTGTAACGGGTGAACCGATTTCGATGAAATTTCGATACAAGGTATGACAAATAGAATACAAACTGGATTGACATTACTTATTGGTTACTTTTGATCTCAGTACCACGCGAGTGCACCCACGGGCTGATGCTTGTAGTTAGTAAAGGCCTGTCAGTGTCCAACAATCATCATCATCAGCCGCTCGATGTCCACTGCTGGACAAGGCCACCCCCAATCGAATGCAATGGGCCCCCCATTTGCCATATAATAATCACCACGCTTGGTAGTTGGATTGGTGATCGCAGTATTGGGGCTAAGTACTCAGGTGGATGCTGCTGGCCATCCCGTTGTAATATCTTAAGAGATATTACAACGGGATGGCCAGACGGGATGGACTAAGGTCAGCTTTAATTAAATCTAATTATCTAATAAATTGATTCAAGGCGTGACTTTTCAGAAATCCATTCCACAATATTGACATCGATAAAGACGAACAAATAATATCTAGTAACAATTCCGCCCCTCTCCACCGAAAACTCAGAAAGAACTCGACACATGTTTCGCCTCTCTACGAAGCAACCTCAGGAAAAAGTTGACTCGCTGCGCTCTTCAACAAAGAAACATCAAAACTGCTTAAACTCCGCAGGCCTGTTGCTTCTTCGAGCGCCAAATAGAAAGTAAAGTAGTAAAATAATTCGACACGTGTTTCGCCTCTCTACGAAGCATCCTCAGGAAAAATTAGACTCGCTGCGCTCTAGAACAATAAAGAAACAACAACACCGCAAAAACTCCGCAGGCATGTTGCTTCGCCGAGCGCCGAACAGAAAGTACTTCAGAAAGTACACCGAACAGAAAGTGAGTTTTCGGTGGAGGAGCGGAATTGTTACTATAATATTTGCTCATCTATTCAATATTGTGGTCTATTATACACTCGAGAGCAATGAATCCGGGTCACTTAAAGAATGTTAAAAATCACGGAAACTAAAAATGATAGATTAATGCAATAAATTGTATTTAATAGACAATGTAATACTCCTTAAATGAAGGTAAAAAAAATATGAGTCACCATACATTTTATTAACACAAAATTACATAAAGAAAAAAACTGCTGATCTCTCCTTAAAACAAAAATAGGAAACATGAAATTTTTTAACTTTATTACGATTTTCTTGAATTTTAATACTTCGTATTGCCTCCTCGTGCTTCCATTACTGCGTTTACGCAGAAAAAAAACAACAAAAAAACAGAAATCAAACAATGATAAATGACAGATTACAAACAAAAGCAAAACCAAATGCTGTAATTTCGTAGTTCCATCTTCGAAAGTGGCCCTTTTTCAAATTTGATTTTTTTATGATATAACTTTACAATAACTAAGAAGTTTTAATACCTTCATTTAAGGAGTATTACATTGTCTATTAAATACAATTTATTGCATTAACCTAGCATTTTTAGTTTCCGAGATTTTTAGGATTCTTTAAGTGACCCGGATTCATTGCTCTCGAGTGTATATTAAACCACAATAAACCATTGTAAGTCACATGGTAGAGGTACCATGAGTTTTATACAAATAGAAATTCGTAATCGACTTCAAAAGTACTAGTAAGGGCTCTCGCTACACATTCGTTTCAGCGTTTAGCATAAGTTTATTACGGTAACTATAATATTCATGTAGTTTGTTCGAAAACAAGGTAAGTTATGAAAACAGGGTGTAGGTAGGAGTCTCACCTTTGAACGAAGTCTTGGAAATCGAAATCGCTCTCAACTAATGCTGTTGTTCTCTCCTCTTCTTCATCTGAAAGTTATTTATTTTTAAAGATATGTATCTCTTAAGAAATCTCGCTAAAATCACGTTGTTTGGACTCAAATATTTGTATTGAACTGACACGAAATAGGCCGATAAAGCGTCAAACTTCAGCAGGAATAATGATAATTTCACGACGATATTGAGGTTAGCTGAAATTTTTCTGGTAAAGAACTGACGTTTTCATCGTGATTGCTACTCAGCGCGAGTTCATCGCGATTCCTGAAATTCTTAGTAGATAAGGGGGCAGATACTTCGTTGATAACAAGAGAAACAACCTAGCTACAAGAGAACCTTTTGAGAAACAACCTAGCTAGATACTCAAACTCAAGGGGTTTCATTACGAAACATGGTCTAAAACTGAGTTTAGTCCAGGCTTAAATATCGACCTTTGGTATCTACCAAACTAGATTACTAGAATTATAGACTAGATTCCTAAACTAGGGGGCTGCCTGGTCTGAGAAAAACCAGAGATGCTCAAGGTTTCGTAATTTTTGACATAGCCTCGGGCTATCTAGCTCGAGAATTGATTTCGGAAAACAAACCATCTGCGTTCGCATTAAAGTCGTATTATGATAAATTTCGATATTTAAGCCTAGTCTATCTGTGGATACACTATTGAAAATTACCGGATTATGTTTACTGCTAAGGTTCTCGAGTGGCGACCTCGAACCGAAAGTCACAGTGTAGGACTCTCTGCACTCAATGGAGCGATTACATTGAACGGTCACAGGAAGTCGGTGGATGGAGGCAGCTCAAGACTGCTCGTTGTGGCATTCTATGATTGTGTTGTTCTATGTTCAGCAGTGGACGTGTGCTGACTCATAATGGTGATGTTTAATGCAGATTATCACATAGTTAATCAATTACTCCGAAGCTTACATTTTTCATCCGATTGCACGATTTGGCAACATAAAAAGCAATTTAGCTCGTTCCACATTCGGGTTGTTTTCGGCAATCGTCGATAAGTTCGCAAGTCGTTTCAAGCTGGGTTTTACTTATGTACTAAATGTATCGTTTGTGGATTATATGTTATGTCGATTACGTCATAGCCTGAAGATATATTTTTTAATCGTTATTATTGTCATCTATTGCTTTTAGCAATGTCTGGACTAAATCTACTTCATCATCTGGTAGAAGACCACTGCTGGACGAGGATCATTGGAATACAATGAGAGGATTTGCCAAAATCACCACGCTAAGCAGGCGAATTGATGATCGCAGTATTGGTGTTAAGTACTCAGATGGATGCTGCTGCTTATTCCCTGGCGTAACCACTTCGGCTTTGACGATATCCAACGGAGAAGTCTGTTCTTATGTCGGTCACATTTCATGGCCTACGCCAATGATTTATCTTATCTTATCTAAACCTTAAAACAAAAAAATCTACTACATGACATCTGCATGCTGAGATAAGCCTCTGCGCATTTAATCCTTTCACTCCCTGGCTCTTTCATCAGTCCCAAGGCCGTTTCGGAGCCACCATACCTCCTGGTCAATGACCTGACGCAGGGTGACAAAGAAAGAACCAAACGAACGAATGACAACACTCACCTTCTTCATCGTCGGATTCAGAATTTTCCTGCGATTCCATTTCGTCGTTCACAATTGCTGAAAAATTTGAATAACATAATCACTTCTGCCTAGGATTTATATAGCTGGATTGACTACGAAATCTAACTGGCCACTGCAAAAGGTATTGCGATTTCACATTTCGATTGTTAATTTAAAATAAAAAGAATTATATTAGATAACATTTTCGAGTGCAATTTCAATAAAACGGGATTTCGCTTTAGTCGTCCAAAGTTACATCAGATAAATAAACCGGCCATGCGTCTCCTTTCCAATCACACAGTGTAGGGTTCCGAAGCCAAGTAAGTTCATTATTTATTAAATCAAATAATAAACAATAATTATATTTGTCAATGACAGTAGTGAAGTAAAAAATTACAAATGCCGGTTTGATTACGAGAGGTTATATTAATAAGGTTTTATTCCTTGGTCGGAGAGCTCTTGTACGGGGACCACCATTGAGTTTTATTGAATTTTTATTATTTGCATAGGGTTAATGCTACAATAACACATCATTACATCACCACCAGCCTGTTTACGTTCACTGCTGGACGAGGCCTACCCCACTGAATACAATGCCACAATCACCACGCTTAGCAAGCAGATTGGTGATCGCAGTTTGGTGTTTAGTACTCATGCGGATGCTGCTGCCCATTCCCTGGTGTAATCCTAAAGTAAAGCTTTTACTAAATTCACTGGAGGAGCAGGGGTCTATTCTTAGGCCGGACACACCGCAGCACCAACAACACATAATCTGTGAAAAATTCAACTGGCTACTTCTTACGGCTGCCGAGATATACCCCTGTGGCAGAATACAGACAGACAAACGGACGGCGGCGTAGGCTTAGTAATAGGGTCCACTTGGCACCCTTTGGGAACGGATCTCTAAAAATATAGTAAAGAGCGCGCAAGCTTACGTTTAGCGTAGCCAAGCGAGAATTCAAATAACGGTTAGAGACGCGAGTCTAAGGCCAAGACAAATAGACGTTACTCAGCAAGTACTAATTACGTGTACTAGTCTCTCCCACAGTATTTATCTAGAAATTGACAAGGACGTAAGGTAGTGAAATTTTAATTTTTTCAATGAAAACGCTACAAACCCTTCGAAAAAAAATATCCGTTTTACATAGTTAAACATAACACCTGCTCATACACCAGTCACATACGTAGTCCTGATCCCACACAAGGATTCCCTGTATCGTGTCGATCGGGAACAAATAATTGCAGATCATATATACAAACATTTGTCCCGCCGCGGGAATCGAACCCGCAATCCCTCGCATCTCAGCCGACTAGTCACCCGTCGCGCCACAGAAGTCGGCACACTACCGTTTATCAATTTCTTATCAAATACTTAGATTCGCAGTTTATTTCCTGTGAGGTTTTCATGCAACATTGAAGAGACGTACCGATCTCAACTCCCAAATCAGTGTTATACACTGTCTCCAACATGCTTAGCTCTTCGTCCGGCGGGATGCCGCTCGCGCCGAATATACCCTCGTCCGGCCATACCTCCCTACATCACACGAGAGAGCCTTTATGCCTTGCCGGGTTGGCAACGTCGCAGTTTTTTTGGTTTTTCATTATTGTGTAATTTAATTTGAACTAAAGTAGAATATGTTTTCTACTAACTCAGTAGGTTTTTAAAATTGTGTACTGCAATTCTACTATCCTACTAATATTATAAACGCGAAAGTTTGTATGGATGTTTGTTACTCTTTCACGTAAAAACTACTGAATGGATTTGAGTGAAATTTGGAATGGAGATACTGTACGCCCTGGATTAACACATAGGCTACTTTTCATCATCATCATCAATTTTCATCATTATTCACGCGGGTGAAACCGCGGGGCGCAACTAGTATTATATAGTTTTGAACCTAATTTGAAATACAATAAAATTTTGCCTTACTTGCGCAATTGTAAATACTGACAAAGCAGAAAATATTTACTACTTTTATTCAAATTCAATAAAATAATCAAGAAATACAATAAAAAAAATACGATGTTGCCAGCCCAGCAAGGCTCAAACAATTTTGAACGTTAAAAATCAGTAAAAATAGTGTAAGCAAATAATATATCATGAATACAATCGACGAACTCTCGTCCGATGACATTGTAATGGTCGCTGCATGAAAGCCAGTGGATGGAAGCAGCTAAAGACCGTTCGTCGTGGCATTCATGGAAAAATCCCACACAAGATCAATGTGACCCAAAATTTCTGATCCAGATAATTGGCTATGCCTACTTGTAGCGCAGACTCTTTTCCGCAACTAGGCCGCCAATGGGCCCTTTTTGCGTGAATTGGCTATGCCTTAACCAACTCAGCACTACACGCACTTTACACACTTATCTACACATACGAACCTAGCTGAGTTGTTTATATGTAGGTCGTCTAATATAAATAAATAAATCAAAAATAGATGACAATAATGGTCTTAAATAGCACAGTTGTAAAACAACTTATTTCATGGACGATTCAATTCAAACCAGTAACTAGTATTCTTTGTTTAACGAAAACGTAGGGATCACTGACATTCTCGCGATGCCAGAAATTTCTACTACATTGACATGCTAATATCAAAAACACCGCAAAGGAAATGCGCCTATGAAAGTAAGAACACAGAAAACGGGTAAGAACACTGCATTCGCATCTAGAGTTCTACGAAAGGTCTACGCCGTAGAGCTTTCGTAGAAAGTCTCAAAATATAATGTTCAGTACTATGCATGAAACAATTTTAAACCAGTTAACTAACAAATACTAGTTTGAATGGAATCAACGCGCTAGTATGTTTATTATTTCACACAAGTTACATTATCAAGTAAAAAGCGACACAAACCTCGCAGCTCTAAACATTCCCACGGCGTCTTCAAACTTGTGCTCTCGCATCAACTTCTGAATATTCTTCATGCAGCTTTCCCTGTTTAGACATTATTTAATAAATAAAGACATGCGTTTCCTCTCGAACAACGCATAATGCAGGGTTCCGAAGTTTACTAAAAGTTAAGCTACTTCGGATGGCGTAGGCTTAGTATTAGGATTCCGTTTGGCACCCGTTGGGTACGGAATCCTAAAAACACTGGCGAAATAAAATGGTGTTTGTGGTGTAATTACTGAAACTATGTACTCATTGAACTGGCAGTAAAGGAAGCATTCGAATACTAGCGACCGAAATCGCGACTTCTCATGTCTATGAGATTACGAGTCATGCTGCATTTGTTTTAACTAAACGCACGCTTTAGATACAGCTATGTAGAGTCAGTCGTAAGTGAATGAGTGAAAATTATTACAATTACACACTTCACAATGTTTAAATTTTTATTATTTTCATGATTTAGTAAGCACTCCTCTTTACAAGTGTCAAAGAGTTGGTAAATCGAGAACTTTAACGGGATTTAAATCATATCATTCTGTCTAATTTTTTTACATGATATGCATAAGTTGTTCTCTTTCTTGTATGACTGCGATAAAAATTATCTAGTTGTCTATTGGTCACTCTGTCTACGGTCCAAAGTCATTGGCCAATATTTGACATTTGCGATCGTCTCGTTAGCGTCTCAAGTGTTTTATTCGTGCTTCTTTCTTACTATTCGTGTCGTGCGTCGCCGGCGTCTGAGCGCCGTCTTTAAGTTTTACCCAACTTTTAATTGATAGAGCACTAAACTTTATTTACAAGCCTATTACAAATGAACGTAATCAAAGTAAGCTGGTGGTTATTTAGTTAAAAGCCTGTGTGAGATATTAGGTGTCTAGACATTTAATTCCCAGATTAACAAACTAATTCATTAGCGCCATATGGACTAAGCCTATATTGATAGATAAATAGAATAGGTAGACCGCTCATGATAATAGAGACACAATAAATTAACGTTATTTTAGCTACAATAAAATATAAATGGGAATTGAAACATCAGGTCGAATTACTTTTAGAAAACTGCTAAAGAAATTACTCTTTCAATTCGAAAAGCTCTAACAACTCCATTTTACTCGCGTCTTTGCTCATTTTAAAGTTCTGCGTAACGGCTATGGGTACTAGGAAAACTAATGAAGGATTTTAAATTATGTGCCATTAGTCAAACGGTTTTGCTCATTTGCACCAGGCCAACCAATAGCTAGCTTACAGAAAAACTTATGTCTGGTTATTATGTTTCAAGTAGCCAGGACAGTAGGTCAGCGAGCCCAGAACGTACCGTTGAACCTGCCCGCTGACCAATTAAGTTGCAGCTGAACGCTATCCTAGCTTAGCTACTAAGTTTATGTAAACGGGGCATATTGCATGAAAATTACAGTTTTCTTTTATAAAAATGTCCCAATTTCATGAAAAGTTACGTCATTGGCACTTACTTCTGCTGGTCGATAGGCACGTCGGACGCGGCATCGAACGGCGGCGGGTACTCCTCCAATCCCGCAGACAGCACTGCTGCTAGCTGAGGCCTCACTTCCTCCCACGGTGGAATCTCAACCTGCGCCTCAACCGCTTTTGGCTTGGGTGCAGATTTCTTTGGTTCTAAACGAGATACAAAAAACATTGTAGGTCCCAAGTACAGTAAACTATATTATTACCTTACGTAGTTACGTAGTAAGCAGTAATAGTTTATCTATTCTACCAATTTAAGCTCTAAATAGGTGTTAGTATGCTTGCAGTATGCGCCCAGTTAGTCTCTCCATCACCGCCTGGGCCTTCCACGCGGCCGCAGCTCATTTGGAACTCATTCCGTGGTAGATTTCAACCATAGTTTCTCCAGCAAACGTGTCCATCCCAGTGCCACTTTAATTAAGGGGATTTCTGAGCCACGTTCAGCTATCTGTGTTTTTGAGCGCAGTATCGAATTTCTAATGCAGTCTGTTAGCCTGCTACGTGGATGCTGCGCTCCATAGCTCATTGAGAAACATCGAGGCGGGCCTTTTGATTACTGGTGACGGAGCAAGTTTGTGCACCGTAATTGAGAATGGGGGACGAATGCAAATTTCCATTTTAAAGATAGTGGCAGTAATCTCATGGTCATTCATATTGTCTTGATAATTACACAGGTGTAAAAGATATCAATGACATTCAAGTCGACTTTAAACATAAAACATAACATGTAAACATTTGCATCACATCACAGGTCTAAGCGGTCAGACCTTATAAGGTCCATCACACAAACTTCCATGACCGAATGTTCTCGCAATGCTGCTAATAGAGCCGAGTGGAGACGCATCGCAAGAGGCGCCACTCAAGCAAGACCTACTTAACCACGACCACTCTGTCAAGAGTGTACGACTAAGAAGAAGAGTAAACATTTGTCTCGTAGCAGAAATCGAAACCGCACCTCTTGCGTCTCAGTCGGCCACCGCGCCACGGAAGTCGTCAAAATAACACCCCAAGGAAGATTTAATTTAGAACTTAGGACCAGTTAGTATCTAACTCTAACAAATTATTAAAGTAACATTTACGCGCCCCAATGTAAATTGAATTTGTAGATAGTTAAAGAAAGTTTTAAAGATAATCTTTAGGGCATACTTTTCTTTTATTAGCTTTTCTTTTGGTTCAGTGGGTAGATAACGAACTACGTCATCTAATCAAAAACTTATGTCAAGTAATTTATTATCCGTAGAGCTCGGAATTTAGGTCAGCGTCTCGCAGGTCAAACCTAATGAAATTAGTGAGCAAACTTACTTTTGGATTTGGGCTTCTTTCTCATTTTCTTTTGAACAACCAGTCCCGTTTTCTTACAATAATGCTCCAACATTTTTAAGAACAGATGTACCGTCTCAATTAAATCCACCAAGTACGATCTAAAAGAGATTTCGTAATTAGATTAGGTCACCCTTTTGAGCGGCGAAATTACAATTTGTAAGTAATTTAATGTAAAATTCACTTCAGAAGGCAAAAGAGATTACATTCTGGTACCTAGTGTGATCAATGATAAGCAAATACGACGTAAAATAAATACAACGAAATACAGTAAAGAAACATTGTAAGGGAACTTACCTCGGCATTTTATTGTCGTCGTAATTCAAGAAAGTGTTCAGAACAAACTCTCTATACTCCAGTACATAGAAAATGTTGCTCTTCAACACTTTAGCAGAATCCTTTACAGTGGAGTCACTGCATTTGTCCATCGCAAGGAGAGTATTGAGCAATTCCTTGTATGCTCGTAAAGCTAGGTTCAACCTTCGAACCCATGGAGAGAATTTTTTCTTCTCCATCGTTATCATGTCGAAGTACTTTTCCATTTGCTGTTGCACGTAATGGAACATAGGTACTGACATTGTTTCACTGAAATTTTGATTGTAGATTGTCTTATAAAATCTTAATTTTCGAATAAATGCTAACATGACAAGTATTACACGAAGATGTTTGAACTCAAACGCAAATATCAAGAGAACGGATGACCTAATTGAGTAGAGTCCCACCGCAGTAGACAAGTTGAACTGGCGAGTTCAAGTCATATTTCCCTGAGAATTTCGATATAATTTAGTACATTTTACATTAATTTTCAAGAAAACAACAACAATTATATATTATAAATACTGTGTATCATATTATTTTATACTGGTATATATATAAGTATTATAAATATCAATTGTTTATATTTTACTTGTGATTGTGATTATATACTAAGATGTACGCCGCCGTCCTTGTTAGCAAAATAGATCCTATCCATCCAAAGGTTGTCTTGAAGAGATCGCTCTTAAGCGATAAGACCGCCCATTGTACCTCTGATTTGAAACTTTGCATCTCTTTTTTGTAATTATGGTGCAGGTACCTACAGTAAAGTTATAATCTAATCTAACCTTATTTTGTGAGTAAATTTATATTCTATTCTATCCTCTACAAAATATCCTATACATTCAGGGGTTGTTACAGCTGTATAATACCAAATAACCAACACCAATAGCTCTAACAACTCTTGGAAGAACTTTCAAAACTTTCGCGAACATTCATTTTGTTAAAACAGGAATTTTTCACGTACCTACCGTGAAAAATTCCTGTTTTAACAAAATTAACTTCAAATTATAGAAAATTATAACCCTACCTGACCAGTCCAACTTGGAAGTTATGTCCTCTGTTGAACTCCATAAAGAACTTAACAGCCCACAGGTAATAGGACTCGTCGTTCTGTTGTGCTTTAGCTCTCACAAGGACGTCCTTCACATAATGCATCAGAGGGTTGTAAGAGCTGTTTAGAAATTCTATACAGAACTCTTTTAGGAACAATCTAAAATTGAAAAGAGGGATAAAATCAGGATTTTTAAAACTATAAAACTCACAACTCAAAAAATTACAAATGTATTGTACGTAAACGTACGTTGTTGTGTTGTCAGGATCAGGGCTAGCTGTCAACATTATGGTGACAGCTAGCTGATCTGATGATGGATACGGAAGGTGGAAAACGGAACTTCTCGATGATTAATAGTAGCCTGGTTGTATTTGGGCTAATTTTGATCAGCTCACTGATCCAATCACTTTCATAAAAGTTTATTTTCCCAACGAGAGAAGTTTGAAATAAAAATTTCAAAACAATTAATTAATTAATGAATGTCTATAAATAAAACGAAAGAAAGCGCGGCGCGCGATTTTCACTTCTTCATTCTTTTTTTAAATTAATTTTCAGAAAAAGTAGGTGGCCAGTATTATTTTTCGGACTTTGGCATTACCCAAAAATAAACATTAAAACAGCACGCTATCAATGAATTTTTATACACTTTTTCTGCCCGCTCAGCACGTAACAATGGCTTTTCATACACTTTTCTCTTCCACACATTTGTACAGTAATGATGTACATTTTACCTCGTTTTTTAAAGTTCTAAAGTACTTTCTGACCAGGTATAGTGTAAAGAACATTATTTACCTGATAGCGAAAGCAGATCTCCTCTCCAACATGCCAGTTTCCATAGGCCTCTTGTTTTTGGGCTTCACAAACTTGGATTTGTTGCTGCCATTGAAGTCTAAGTTGGATATTTTATTCAAGGGCTTCAGGCAGATCATTTCGTTATCTGATATGGACTTCATGTTCTGCACCACATAAGTGCCACCGAAGCGAGAATGCCTAATAAGACACACGATTAGCGTCTAAAGTAGATGTAACATTGTTTTAACAAGTAGAGTGCTATTATACTTTTGACTTGGAAAGCACAAATAACACTGAAGAACCTATGTAAACAAAACATCGTACTAGTAATAAAACAATTTCCAAACCTTTTTGTCATGAGAATTAGAAAAATACCATTTTAAAATCATTTTCTTGCTTAAAAAAAATATTTTTAATCCTTTGAGTCATGGAAAAAACAGATCTGGTCGCACGAGTTTTGAGCGCTGAACTTCAATGCGCAGTAGTAATTTTTTGGGTCTGTATAAAGACGCGACGGGGGAGAGAGAGAGAGAGAGAGCGAGAGAGAGAGAGAGAGAGAGAGAGAGAGAGAGAGAGAGAGAGAGAGAGAGGAGAGGGAGAGAGAGAGAGGGAGAGGGAGAGAGAGAGAGAGAGAGAGAGATAGAGAGAGAGAGAGAGAGAGAGAGAGAGAGCGCGAGATAGTGAGAGAGAGAGCGAGATAGAGAGAGCGAGAGAGAGAGAGAGAGAGAGAGAGAGCGAGAGGGGACATACGCAATCAACCCCACCACTTTCGCCGAGCGCTCATTACTCGTTGCGCGACCTAAAACAACTCGGCTGGGCCGAACACGAGTAAGTTAATAATTACGAATCTGACTACAGTTAACTGATTCATCTTCATAAGCCGGTAGACGCCCACTGCTGGATTATTAACTTAGTAGTTGTTTATAAAATACCTTGAAGCTGAATATTGCTTGATTTTATTGAGCCTTTGTTTATTCTCCGACATTCTTATTGTGAGGAGTTCTTGGTCATCCCTCAACTTCTCATCAACGGAGCGCTGAAGAGCAGCATCCGCCAGGCTACTAGGATTCTGCTCCCTTAGCAAGTGGGAGATTATCTCAAGGATATGCATGAAATATTGCTTCTCATTCTCCGATGACATGTATAGGATGATATCCAGGATCCCTGATTGATTCAGTGCCCATAAAACCTATGAAACATAATAAGATAGTCAAATAAGATCAATATAATTTAGGAAAGACGCCTATGGTATTTTTACAGACTGATTAAGACTGAAATAAGGACTTTATCAATTTGTTGCAGAGAATGATACAGAGTACGCCCCATGAAAAATTTAATAAATAATAAAAATAATATGTAATTATTTTAAATAATTTTTTATATAATAGTAGGTATATTATGCAATTAGTGAGCAAAAGTTTATCATATCAAGTTTTTTTAATTGTTATATTATGTTGTGCAATAAAGTATTTTCTATCTATTTAGCTACTTTTACCATGAATCTTAGAAACTACATATTCACTATGACTCATCAATTGATTTAAAATTTTTTGGATGATTTATTCATTTGACACATACTTTGCTTGCAAAGAACACATTTTCAAACAATTTTTTTTTTTTTTTTTTTTCACTCATTGCCTAGCCCCAAGCTAAGCAGAGCTTGTGTTATGGGTACTAGATAACTGATATACTTAATACAATAACATTACATAGATAGATATACACAATTTCATAAGGCATGAGTTTTTTTTTTTTTTTTTTTTGTTGATTTCTTTCATATCCGCAATCAGCTGGTGGGCTATAGGCGGATGGGTGGATAGGTTCCTGGCGCTTGGGATCTAGACTCATCAGTCCTTCTTCCCACATTACAAAAGGTTATCCAAGACATGGGTTCTCTTCAACCGCCTTGTACCACTTGGATCAATAACCAACGCCCTTGCGAGCGGATTGGCATGGCTTTTGAGGCGACACACATATCGTTCTCCTCTTTGTTTTGACTCTTCATCGACTGTGGGGACTTCCAGGTACCGATGAATTTCATTGTTTGTTGAGAACCACGGTGCATTCACAAGGGCACGTAGGATCTTGTTTTGACAGCGTTGGATGATAGCGCGGTTTGATTTGCTGGCTGTACTCCATATCTGTAGCCCATATGTCCACACAGGTTTGAGTATGCTGTTGTATACAAGCCGCTTGTTATGCAGTGACAGTCTAGATTGAGGTCCAAGCAACCAGTATAAACTCTTGAACCGAATGTCGAGTTCGGTTCTTTTTGCCTTGACATGGTCCTTCCAGGTTAGACGTCTGTCCAGTGTGAATCCAAGGTATTTGACAGAGTCCTTGTGAGCAAGTTCGTCGCCACCAAGTTTAACAGGAGGACAGTTGCCTCTACGGAGTGCAAAGGTGATATGTGTTGATTTGGCGGTACTCGTGCGAATTCTCCACTTGTGGAGCCACTTTTCTGTTCCGTCCAATTGCTCTTGTAACGACTTAGACGCTTGGATTGGGGAAGAATCGCAGGACAGAATTGCAGTGTCGTCAGCGAAGGTGGCCGTTATGGCTGCTGAGGATTGTGGTAGATCTGCTGTGAATATATTGTAGAGCACTGGACCGAGAACTGAACCTTGCGGTACACCTGCTTTTATGTCGTAGAATGAGGATTTCGATTCTCCGTGCTTGACTTGGAAGATTCTCTCTGACAAGTATGATTTGATCACCGGATAGAAGGTGTGAGGGAGTTGCGTTTTAACTTTGCATAACAGACCTTTGTGCCAAACCCTATCAAATGCCTGCTGAATGTCGAGAAAGGCTGCGGAGCAGTACTGTTTTTTTTCAAGGCATTCTCTGATAGTAGAGTATACTCTATGGACCTGTTCTATAGTGGAGTGGCCTTCTCTAAATCCAAATTGGTGGTCTGGTATGGTAAAAAGTTCTCGCTTCAAACGTTTGACGAAGAGTTTTTCCCAGAGTTTAGAAAGTACCGGTAGAAGGCTTATGGGTCTATAAGATGTTACGTCTTTGTTTGGTTTTCCTGGCTTGAGTATCATTATTACTTGCGAGACCTTCCACAAAAGTGGGAAGTATGATAGTCTGTAGGTTGCGTTGAATAGGGATGTCAAGAAGACTACGGCTTTTTTGGGCAGTTCTTTTAGAATCTTGGGTGTGATCAGATCGAATCCCGGTGCCTTTTTTGAGTCTAGCTTCCTTATTTCTGTCCAAACTTCTCCTGGGCTAACTGACCTTAAAGGTTGGTCTAGCTGAAACGGTTGTTCGAGTACTTCGTCAACATTCTGCTCGTCCGTTAAATCGCCGTCATTAGGCTGGAAAATACTAGACAAGTGAGCTGCAAATGTGGCTGCTTTTTGTTCATCTGTACGTGCCCATTTGTCATTGCCCATTTTGATTGTAGGGTTGGGTTGAATAGGCCTTTTGAACTTTTTTGTAGCCTTCCATAGGGAGTGATGGCCTTTAGTATGGGGTGAGAGTGATTCCAAATGATCGTTAAATGTGATGTTTTCGTGTTCCTTTATGTATTCTTTAAGCTCTTTAGATGCTTTGTTGAAAGCTAATTTGTCAGCTGTGAGACGGCTGGTATGCCATATAGCCCTCAGTTTCCTTTTTTCGCCAATCTTATGCTGTATTGTTTCAGGGATGTTTTCACCATTAAAAGGGAATTTTGAAGATACTTCTGGAGTGCTCTTCCAGACTGAGACCTGGACTAGATTAGTGAAATCTTTGCATGCGTCCTCCACTTCGTCTTCGGATTTCAGAGAGATGTTAAGGTTAATATTCTCGACGAGGTGTTGCCTAAAGCTGTCCCAGTCGGTTTCGCTATTGTGTAGGCTCTCCGGTTTTTTCACATTGATCACTCTGGTGCTCACGGTGAGTATGACCGGTGAGTGGTCGGATGAACCATCCAAGCTTGATTCAGCTTTCGTGTAAAGGTGGCCTATACCTTTGGTTATAAAGAAGTCCACAAGGTCAGGAATTTTTTGGCGGTCTGTAGGCCAGTATGTTGGCTCGCCTGTGGAAATTGTGAGGAGGTTGTTTGAGTCAACAGACTTTTTGAGGTTTCTTCCTCTTGGGAGCGTGAGTCTAGATCCCCAATAGGTGTTTTTGGCGTTCCAATCGCCGCCTGATATAAATCTGGGTCCTAGGGTCGTAAAGTATTCGTCGAACATTATGTTTGTTATTTTGTGTCTTGGCGGGCAGTAAACCGCTGATATATCAAGTGAGCCAAATTTGTCCTGAACGGTTACTGTTGTCGCTTGCAAATGAGGAGTTGAGTAGCTGGAACGCTCAAAGTGTCTTATCTTCTTGTTTATAAGGACAGCTGCACCACCTTGGCTTTTCCCATTTGGGTGGGGAGTGATGTAAACTACATATCCCGGGATATTTAGGGGTTTTTCACCGGTCATGTGGGGTTCAGATAATAGAAGTACATCTATGTTATTTGTTCTGATAAGGTATTCTATATCATGGGCACTAGATAGAGCCCCGTTGACATTCCACGTCGACAACTTTATGAAGTTGTATGGAATCATTATGATAACTTGCTGACAAGAGTAGTTATAAGACCCATAAGGGTGCTTATGTGTTGAAGGAGTGTATCAATTTTTTCAGATTGTTTAAAGATTATTTTTTCTAACGCTTCAATTGAAGAAGTATTTGGTTGGTTGATAAGTACATTTTTATTCAAAGGAAATTCTTGTGTTGGGTCGTTCAGTGCATCAGAGTAAAGTGTACTATTGTTTGGGTTGTGATTACTTCTAACGTTTTCTAATTCTGAGGTTTTTGCTGTGTTTTTACGGTTATAGTTGGGTTTATCACTACTCAGAGGCAGTTCTTGGGGAGATTCGTGTTGTACTACTGAGTGGAGACTCATATTATTCGAATTAGGACAGCGTTTAGCCCTTTCTGGTTCTGCTCTCTTTCTTCCATATTTTTGCTTACTTGGTACATCACTGTTCTGGGGTAGATCCTGTGAAAGTTTGTATAATGCCTCTGAATAAAGCAGCTTATCGCTTGAATTATGGTTAAGATTGGGCATGTCCAGTTGAGGTCTGTTATTCGTTAGCCTTGACCGGTCTTCATTGTTCTGGTGGACATACCGCTTTGGTTGTGACTTTATTCTCTTTTGTAATATCTCACGATAGACATCACAACCCTTATAGTTAGCTGGGTGTTCTCCTTCGCATAGCGCGCATTTGGCTGGCGTGTTCCTGTCCTTCTTTGGACAGTCAGTGGTGCGATGCCCTTGACCACATTTAACACACCGAAATGGGCGCATACAATTGTTCTTGGAGTGACCGTACTGTTGACAGCGTTGGCATTGAACTATTGATTTGCGTTTTCGGGGGTCTTCTATCTTCACAGATTGGTTATGGATGTACTTTATGCTTTTAACTTCTTTGTTGTTTGGGTGTGGCTCTATGTTCACGAAGAAAGTAGAAGTAGGCAGTTTCTCTGGCCCCCGTCTGGCATTAATTATTTCTCCAGACACTTTATTGCCAGTGAGTTCTATCGCCGCAACTATTGATTCTTTCGGTGTGGAGTGATGGAGGTCTTTAATTACAATTCTGTATGGCTTGTCTTCTTTACTCGAGAATGTATAACCAATCAACCCATGCTCACGGATTATGTTAATGGTTTTTTTATAAGCTTCAGTTGAATCTATCATCACACGGAGTTGATTTTTATTGACATTTTTTATCTTGTACTCTGAATCATCGATAGCAGTTCTGATAAGATTGGAAAGTTCATTTATGTCCTTAATACCGTAGAGAACAATTGGTGGTGGCTTGGTTGGTTTCGGTTCCTTAGTTACGATTTTCGCCAGACAGTCTTGTTCCAAGGCAGCAAAGCTGTTATGGGTCTCTATGACGTTCTCATGTGGTGGAGTGTTCGATACACGTTTTCTTTTATGACGTGGGACTGGTATGCTTTGCCACTCTGGGGGCTTATTTGCAGGGTTCTGTGTTTTGCAGGCTTCTTCTGCTGGATGGTTTGATGGCGGGATGTTAGTCATCGAGTTGCTGCGTGTTCTTGTAAAAAACATGCTTTTGTGGAAGGTTTGCTGGATTAACTTTGGCTCCAGTGTTGGTGTAGGTACCGTCGGGTCCATTTGTGGCAAAACTTTGCCCCCCCCAGAGTACGAGGGGCAGCCTGAGCTAAGCTCAGGGAGGGATTCTCCGGCATCGCCGGTACCCTCCTGGGGTACTATGTCTTTTGGTTTTGCTGCCATGGTTTCTTTATTTTTTTCTTCGGGGTTGATTTCCCCTAGCCAGTTATTCAGCTTAGGCGCCGAAGATTCGCCTTTGCCCTTCACATTTAGCTATTACGGTCCAGAGGTGAGGGGAGCTCTAAACGGACCGTAACATTGCCCAGAGGGGACGACCCACAAAGGTGAGAGGATGTGGGCCCATTACTAGAACGCGACGGCATTCTAGCAATGGCGAGGACGTATGTGATTAGGACTGGTCAGTGCGCGCCTGTAGTCTAGCTCCTCCTAGACGTGCGCTCTCGGCATTCACGGCATTTTATAGAAGTATGTTCCCTGGCGGAACATACCCCACCGAGACCAGACACTGACTTCCCCCCCATAAGGCATGAGTTGAAAAGTTTTTTTTTTATCAAGGGGGGTCTGGTTCAAGTGATCAGGGCAGGGTGGATGTTTGGGGATCACTGCCTGTTACTCTTATCAGCAGGGTTGTACTTCAAGGGAGTCTCAGCAGTGTGGGATCATTATAGACAGACGATTGTTTTTTTTTTTTTTTTTTTATTAAAAATCTATTATAACACCTTAACAGAGTAGGACGTAAAGCGATGTTATATGCACATGATTATATAAAATAAAAACAAACAACCAAGCTTAAAAATAAGTAGGCACCTACTGGGGAATACCTATAATATTACTAATAGGTACTAGGTACTACTATTCAAGTTTTTACAAAACAAGCTGCGCTATCTCCATGAGTTTCGGCAGGCTGTGATGAAAAATGTCAACATTGTTCTCCGAAAGAACATTAACTAAACGGATGGCGTGTGACATTGGGGCATATTTGAGCAACTTTCTTCTAAATATTGGCTGGCAGAGCAAGGCGAGGCCGTGGCGCGCGCTCGCGCAGCCGCAACAAAATTGGAATGAAGACTAGGAAGATCATTTGTTTCCGCTGAGCTCACATGATAGTGTTTGTTGCCTGATTCTTCTATGCTTAATCACAAGAAACAGGCGTTAAATTACCTAGTTTAAAAGACGATTCAAAACGTTTTGTGTGACTTTGTTTTTTTATTCTTCAATGTCAAGTTTGACAGATTCTGATGTTGAAAACAATGGTGAAATTATTACCTGGTCATGGACACTGGCATCATTATCTGGCCGTCTCTCCTTGTCAAGATCAGCTGGCACATGCAAAACATTACGGATCAGGATCAGTATCCGTTCAATTATAAGCCCCGTGTCTTCATCTCTCTCTGACCAGTCCTACAATTAAAAATACAGAACAAATCATCAATCATCCTCTTTACTTGATTTTCACAAGTCAATTAAGTAAATGATTTAGAATATTTTCTGATCACCACAATCAACAGCTGTTTTAAATGCTTCAATTAAAGTGTTTTGAACTCACAATTTCTAGTATCTTCGCTAATTTCTTAGCAAAACAATTCCATGTTTCAACTTTGGTGAATGCCTCCTCCTTATAAAATTGTAGATGAGATAAAATCTGCAAATAATTGTGCCTAGCAGTGCGTTCTATCGGCACTTCCTCTCTGTACAGCAGTAATACTGGATTTGTAAGGTTAACTAGCAGTCTGTGGGTGAGAAACAGTTGCATAAAACGTACTTAATTAAAATCTTCAACAGTACCAAACATTAAATGTTCTGTAACTAGTTCATACCTGAGTGTAACGTCAAAAAGTTCATCGTTCTCCCAGTGGTTGACCAGCATCGGCAACAAATCTGTCTGCAAGACTTTGGTCTGACCGAAATGCCGGCGAATCTCATGGTCCTCTCCATCACGGCGTAAATATCTTATCAAATCTTTAACAGTATTTAACGTAAATTCGTCTATCAGATATTTTCCAGTCTTTTTAACGAGGGTTCCCAAGGCATTACATGTTGCAGAAAGTTCGGCGGACAGGAGTGAAGTCATCTTAAAATTCTTTAAACATAACCTTCTGAATTAAACTTTCTAGTTAGGAGCAGTCCATTAACTTTTCTATATTCAAGAAAAACACTACTAATTAGGTTTAAAAGTAATGAAGTAGAACACAACACATATATAGAACGATTTAAATCTTTGTATAGAACACAAGAAAATATTTCACATAGGGGAACTTTTTGTTATGACATTTGTTTTTGACATTGACAGAAAAAGCCCGCGAAGTAATGAATTCGTTCAAAAACCGATAAGTAGGACTTTTTCGAAAGAAGACGTCGTCTAATTTTTATTTTATTTCTTAGTGTTTTTTTGAGTTATATCGTGTAATTTTGGTGGCTTTTAACCGGTGTTACTTACCTATTTAAAAAAGCACATGGTAGAGATTTAAAAAAATAGGTAAGTTTATTGCGTATGTTTTCAAATGGGTGGAAATTGTCCACGAACATTTTAGTAGAACTGACATCGCTTTATCTTGAGTATAATCGAGATGATATAATTATAAGACTATAACGAACGACTCGACCTAATTTTATCAAAATAATAATACCTAGTACCTACTTGACACCACGCTTGACTTGACACTAGCAAAATTGAAGAAAATTTTCCTCACAGGTAATTAAAGAATTAAAAACAACCGCTAAGTAGAATGCCTCAGAATAATGACTTTATTAAAAGTAGAGTTTCGCCAAAACATATATTTTTTCTCATTCACAACTGGTTACGAAATAACGGTTACGTAGACGCCCGAAGGGGTATGGATTAATGGTACCTACTATTATAGATAGAAAATTCCAAGGATATTGCCATTATAATATATAAGTATGGATATTGCATAATAAGCGGTGATTCCTAAGTCATCAGGATCCCTAACATTATGTCTTGATCTATGGAAGTACATATCAGAGGGTGGTTCTATACTATAGACAGAGATGTGACTTATCTAAGATACAAGTATCTGAAATACAGATACAAGATACGTATTTTCATCTTGTATCTAAATACTTTTTAAAATTCATCTTGTATCTTGTATTTAGATACCTTTTATTTGGTATCTTAGTATTTTGTAGATACTATGTTTGCTAAAATACTTTTTATAATAGACAAGACAACTGATTCTATTGTGTAAAAAAATCTAAAGATGAATCTTTTTACATGTTTCTAGAGGATTCTGATTCCTCTGTTGCAAGTGCCGAAAACACAGGCTCTACTGGCAGCACCGCTGACTTAGAAACATTGCAATACTTACTTAAATAATAAAGATACCAACATGGGCTTAAATGGTTATCCTACAATAAAAAAAAACTTTTTCAAACTCAACACCTGTTTGCCAAGTTCTGCCCCTGTGGAGCGACTCTTCTCATTTGGGGGCATGATCATTACAATAAAAAATATCTGTTTCAAATTTAACACCTGTTTGCCAAGTTCTGCCCCTGTGGAGCGACTCTTCTCATTTGGGGGCATGATCATGAGGCCTCATCGAAGAAAAATGAGTGATAAACTGTTTGAAGAACTGGTTTTACTTAAAAGCTTGAAAATATAATAATATTATGTTGTCACGTTTGCCCGAACGTGATTTACATGTAAAAAAATAAACTTTTATTAAACAAATATGTTTTTTACAAAAGTATCTTATCTATAAAAAGTATTTGAAAGATACGTATTTTGTATCTAGTATTTAAGATACTTTTCCAAAAAGGTATTTGCATCTGGTATCTGAAATACTTTATTGAAAAGTATTTTGCATTTTGTATTTCAGATACTTTATTTAAGGTATCTTGTACATCACATGGTTTCTTTGGGTGGCTCTATAGTCTATAGAGCCACCCAAAGAAACCATTCAAACCCTGACTACCTTAAAAGAGTCTTTTAAGGTAGTCAGGGTTTGGATGGTCTAACTAAAGCCAGTTAATTATGCCACTGATGGGAAGCGTGCTCTATGAAGTGGGCTATGGACTCGAGATTTAAATCGCGGTTGAGATCTATATTACGAATGAACCATGTAAACCCAATATCAGCAAGAATCGATTTTGGACGACTTGAAGCTTTTGGGCATGTTTGGAATGAGCAAACACTTTGGAGGCGTAGAGTGTTTGTCATGATGGGACGAATGCAAGTTTTGTAACGTGTCACCTTATTTACCTATTAAGGACTTTCGACTTTACTTGCTTAGATAGGGGGAAAAACGACCAAAAATTAATTTAGCGTGATTGATAACCTTCTTCATGTGAGATAAAAAGGGTGAGGGGATATTTCGGTCCCCTGAGACGAATAATGAAAACTATTGCTTAGGTTACACATATAACAGTTTATTAGCACCAAACACACAATACATAAGGTTTAAATGGTAGCACCGTCTATATAAAACTCACAAACCAGTAGGATGCTAATAAAACTCCTTTTATCTAAAAGGTAAGTAACCGCTCGTAAAAATAGCCCTGACTTGTGTCATCGCGCTACTAGTGATGTGACCACCCGCGCACGTTAGTGATGCGAATTAGCCATCGTGGTGAACGATTGAATCACTACACCACCCCCCTACGGAGAAAAATAACCCAGGCTAAAATACCTACGTCATACATAAAAGCATTGACACCATCAGATAAACGTAAACAGAATCAATCAAAATTCCTAAATCTAAATAAGAATTAACATCAGATAAATATAAAGAGAATCAATCAAAATGCTTAAATTTAACACGTCTGCCAGAGCGTGTGGTATATGGCTGTTTTACTAGTAACTTATCCTGTACTGGCTGTTGCGGTATCGAAGGTACAGGCAACAACTCACCTTGAACAGCTGGTTGTGGAGGCGGAGTAGATTGAATAGGCAATTGGTCGGCTGGTGTTGCTTGGTGACCAGAATGGTCAATGAAAGCCGGTTTGAGCCTATCGACGCTCACAACAACATTTCTTCCTTTTACATTGAGAGTAAACGTCTTACCATCACATGAACGCTCTAGTACTTTAAATGGACCAGTATAGGGTGGCTGCAATGCCCGGCGGACAGTATCGTCCCTCAGGAAAACATGTGTTACAGTTGCTAGGTCCTTAAATATGAACGAAGATGTTTCGCCATGTCGAGTAGCTGGAAGTGGACGAATTGTTGACATCTTGTGACGGAGCTGTACGACGAAGTCTGCAGGGTCTTCGTATCTTCCAGATGCCGCAGAAGGAACTAACAATTCCCCAGGGAGCCTAAGGGACTCACCGTAGAGGAGTTCTGCGGCGGTCGCATTGAGATCTTCTTTAAATGCTGACCGCATTCCTAGAAGAACCAAAGGAAGTGATCTGACCCATGAGCTACTGTGGCACATTAAAGCAGCTTTTAGCTGTCGATGAACCCGCTCAATCATCCCATTTGCACAGGGGTGATATGAGGTAGTTCTAATTCGCTTGGTGGCGAACTGAAATAAAAGCCGGTGAAACAAATCGGACTCGAATTGCGCTCCCTGATCTGTAGTTATGACCGACGGAACGCCAAAACGGGAAATCCATTCTCTCGTAAATGTCTCTGAAACCTCCTCTGCGGTAATAGATCGCATGGGCCAAACCTCAGGCCACCTGGATACTCTATCTATCGCTGTCAGACAGTAACGAAATTCATCACAAACAGGCAAGGGTCCAACGATGTCGATATGGACATGCATGAAACGACCAGTTGGTAGATCGAACTTACCAGGAGGGGCGGAATTGTGTCTTGAAACCTTGCTGCGCTGACACTCTTCACAAGATCGAGACCAGGCTCGGCAGTCTTTTCTCACCGAAGGCCAGATGAAACGCTCTACAACGAGATGCGTAGTAGCTTGAGCGCCAGGATGGCTCAAATTGTGCAACTTGTCAAAAGCTGCGCGACGAAAGGAAGGGGTCAGATAAGGACGCGGTTTACCGGTCGAAATGTCGCAGTAAATCGAAGTGTTGGTAACTGGTGTGCAGATCTTGGTCAGGTTTAAGCTAGATCCACCTTGCAATAAGTTAGCAAGTTCCTGGTCCAAGGCCTGCGATTCAGCGAGAGCTTCGAAATCTGGCTCCAGAGAAATGGCATCAATGTCGATGCGAGACATAGCGTCTGCCACAACGTTATCCTCACCTTTAATGTACTTGATATCAGTAGTAAATTGGCTGATAAATGACAGTTGGTTTAGTTGCGGTGGTGGAAGTTTTTCACGTCGCTGTAAAAAGGCATACAAAAGGGGCTTATGGTCTGTGAAAATTGTGGTGTGCTGAATTTCTAGGATGTATCTAAAATGTTGGACACTTTCGTATACCGCTAGTAATTCTCTGTAATAGGCCGGCCACTGCGCCTGCTGTGGGGTTAACTTCTTGCTAAAGAATGAAAGAGGAAACCATTGACCATCAACCTGTTGCTGAAGGCAGGATCCAATGTGAACGCTGGACGCATCAGTAAACAAACCCAAACTGGCGTTGCTGATTGGATGTTGTAATAGCGTTGCGTTGGAAAGGCTCTTCTTGCAAGCTTCGAATTGTTGCAGTAGTCCGGCTGACCAAGGAAATGGTTTAGCACCCTTACTATTGGTTGAAACCAATGCATCAATTAATGGAGCTTGGAACTGCGCAGCATGAGGTACAAAGCGACGGTAATAATTGAGCATGCCGAGAAAACGGCGCATACCTTGTACCGTTTCAGGTGGCGGAAAATCTAGCAGGGTCTGAATACGATCCTGCGGAGGTTGGGTACCATCACCACTGACGTGGTAACCCAGGAACACAACTTCACTGACGCCCAGGACACATTTGGAAGGGTTTATTACCACACCGTAATCCTGCAGGCGTTTGAAAAGGATACGCAGGTGCTGAAGGTGGGCAGTCTCATCCTTTGAAAAAATGAGAATGTCATCAACGTATGGAAAACAAAAATCAAGGCCCCGTGTGACCTCATCGATGAAACGCTGAAAAGTTTGCCCTGCGTTTCTTAATCCAAAGGTCATATAGGGGAATTCAAAGAGGCCAAACGGGGTAACGATAGACGTCTTGGCAATGTCCTCTTCGAAAACTGGAATTTGATGATAGGCCTTAACAAGGTCCAAAGTGCTAAATACCTTGGCACCAGCGAGGTTATGAGCGAAGTCATTGATGTGCCGAACCGGGTACCGATCCGGTACGGTTCTAGCGTTCAGAGCGCGGTAGTCTCCACAAGGGCGCCAGGTGTTATCTTTTTTAATGGTCATATGTAACGGTGAGGACCACGCACTTTTGGACGGTCGAGCTGTTCCGCATCTTACCATTTCCTCGAATTCTTTTTTAGCCGAAACGAGTTTCTGTGGCGCTAGCCGGCGAGGGCGACAGGACACGGGGTGTCCCTCTGTGGTCTTGATGTAGTGCACTGTGTCATGCTTGATTACTCTAGGGAGGCCGGGGGGTCGAGCAATATCTGGAAACTCAGCTAAAAGCTTGGTGAAAATGGATTTACCAGAAACTACCGATCGTACGCTAGGCTGATCAATACTAGCAGCAGAGGCAGTAGAAGTAAGTCCAGTAGTGCCATCGACCAGTTTATTATTGCGGCAGTCGGGCAAGAGATTATAAAACGCCAAAAAATCAGAGCCAACAATGGCTGTACTGACATCAGCTACCACAAACTGCCATGAAAAATCGCGGCGAAGACCTAAATTTAATTTAAGATTAATTGTGCCAAAAGTTTTAATCCCGCTTCCATTGGCTGCGCTGAGCTCATAACTGGTTGCTTCTCGGCGTGATGGCAGCCAACGGTGCGGATAGCAACATAAATCTGACCCGGTGTCAACTAGAAAACGGCGCTTGGTCACTTGATCAGTGACAAAAATACGGCGGCCGGTGTTTGGGCAATCAGTTGCCGCCGCTACTGACTGCTGTTGAGGTTTTCCGCCTTCCAGTTGCAAGGGCTGATGCATCTTGTGGCTTTGGCACCCCATTTCCTATGGTACCAGCACCGCTTGGCAGAATTTGAGGCCCTACCTGAAGAAACGGACCGGTCGCGTGAAGGTTGGCGCTGCTGCCTTGAAAGTACAGCTACTTGGCTACTTACCTCTTCCAACTGCTTGGCTAAAGTAGCTAAGGTAAAGGTTGAAGATGTAGATGCAGAACACATGGCAGGTTCTGGTGCCAACTCAACAATTTTGTCAGCTAACTCTGAGACTTTGTCTAAATTGAGGTCAGCTTGAGCCGCTAGGATAGCCTGGGCTTGTTGAGGCAGGCGACGCAACCAAAGTTGGCGTATGATGTTGTCATCAGAGAGGGCTGTCCCAGCAAGCGAGCGAAGATGACGAAGAAATTGGGACGGTTTTCTGTCACCAAGTTCTTCATCGCTTAGAAGTTGTCTTACCCGCTTCTCCTGGGAAATTGAAAGGCGCTGTATGAGCACCTCTTTTAATTTTTCATATTTGCCCTCGGATGGAGGATTTGTTATTAAATCCTCAACCTCTCCTGCCAGCTTCTGGTCTAGGTGGCCAACTACATAATTATATTTTGTAGCATCCAAAACAATATTAGCTATTTGGAACTGGGCTTCCACTTGAGCGAACCAAATGGCTGGCTTGTCGGCCCAAAAAATGGGCAATTTTACTGCAACTCTACATACCTTTGCTTCCACTTCATTCTGGCCAAGCCGTTTTTGTAACTCAGCATTATCTGCCAAGAGTTGTTTGAGTTGTGCCTGTAGCTGCTCATCCGCCATTGTGTAACTTTACCTAGTACAAAACAATAATACCACACACCCAGGCAGAACGGAACAAAAACAAACAGTTAATAATTTGGCCACCACAAACCCAATACTAAAAACAACAATATTAGGGTTAGGCAGGCACCCAGGCAATATAAACAAACAGTTGGCAAATCAAAATATGTGTAAATTAGTCAAAACAGCAATAATAATTAAGTTTTCTTATTTTGATGCAGGTTAGTTATTAGTAGGTAGTATACTAGGATGTAATTTTACAATTTAACCCAGTGTATCAAATTAATTTAAAAAAATTAAATACCATATGCACTCATTAGAATCATAACATTAAAGGCCCATATGCAAAAAGTTATTTCCGGTTCAGATAAGAGTTTAGTGAATAAGTACCTTGAATCTTCTTTCAGCACAGAAGTTTTGCATAAAAAAAAACCACTAAACACATACACAAACAAACACATGCACTCTGATTGGGTGAGAAAGCTTGGTTGACGGATGAGTAATGGACTCAGGGCGGCAACAATCAATGCGCCAATATCTCCCCGTACCGCGCAGATAGCCCGAATCACCTCGCCAACAAACTGTTGATCAGCTGGTTGTAGGGCAGCGCCGCTGGCTAGCGAGCACATGCAGTTGAGTCCAGCCGTGAACGTGTTTTATTCAGCGTCGAAAAGGTCACCAATGAGGGGATATTTCGGTCCCCTGAGACGAATAATGAAAACTATTGCTTAGGTTACACATATAACAGTTTATTAGCACCAAACACACAATACATAAGGTTTAAATGGTAGCACCGTCTATATAAAACTCACAAACCAGTAGGATGCTAATAAAACTCCTTTTATCTAAAAGGTAAGTAACCGCTCGTAAAAATAGCCCTGACTTGTGTCATCGCGCTACTAGTGATGTGACCACCCGCGCACGTTAGTGATGCGAATTAGCCATCGTGGTGAACGATTGAATCACTACAAGGGCAAGCGACTATCAACTCTCAGTAACGGGTTGAATCTCAGAATAGTCCTTATTCTGAGGGTTGAATGAAATTCATTAAATGAATTGTATGGTGACGCTGATGCCCCAACGGACATGTTGAGAAACTCAGTATCACCCAACGATCTTCTATACCTATTACATTTAGTTTTTAATAACATGTCCCTGGTATTCACTATACCGTGTAGTGTAGACTAGGAGGCAGGGTAGGTAACCACCTACGCACCTACAAATAAATACCTACCTACATTTATAGGTACTTACCTACCTACATTTGACTCGTAATTTGGAGTTCAGGATAACGTAGGGTATGTAATGTCTTTTGTAGGTAGTAAAGTTGTTCTATGGTTTTGTAGGTTTCGAACGGTCCTCGATAAAGTAGAAACAAAATCGCAAAAAAATTTAAAAAAAAATCGAAGAGCAGATAGTTATCATAGATAGATAGATAGGTAACATAAAAAACCGGCCAAGTGCGAGTCGGACTCGCGCACGAAGGGTTCCGTACCATTATCTATAAAAACGGCAAACAACTCAATGATACATTTGGGACGGAGGGAAAAAAACACGTTTATTGATGGGTGCTTCTTAAATATTTATTTTATCCTGTTTTTTAGTATTTGTTGTTATAGCGGCAACATAAATACATGATCCGTGAAAATTTCAACTGTCTAACTATCAAGGTTCATGAGATGTACAGTCTGGTGATAGACGGACGGACGGACGGACGGATGGACGGACGGATGGACGGACGGGCGGACGGACAGCGGAGCCTTAGTAATAGGGTCCGTTTTACCCTTTAGGTACGGAACCCTATGAAGACTGTAGGTTAGTAGTTGTCTATGCAGCTAAGGTAGGTAGTGTAGTGAATCACCACACCAGCCGCACCGCACTGCTATAAATTATCATCACGTAGGTAGGTTATACAGGGTGTTTTTTTTATATGGGACTGTATGGGGATATCCGAATCCATAAGAGATACGGGAAAACTGTCTTTGGAACCTCTTTGGTCTCAGTTTCATGTAAGGATTGTTTCATTGCATCGGAAGAAAAAAATCTGAGCAGCAGAAGTTAGTAAAATTTTATAAAATGTTTTCTCATACAAATTGTAAGTAATCTGGTACCTACGTTAATAAAACTATCGCAATAAATTTTCAAAATGGCCTCCCTCTTGCTTTTTCCAGGTACGGGTACGTTTCAGAATACCTCTTGTGGCCTTAGACAAAGAGTTGAAGTTCTACAGCTCTGATTTTTCTCATTTCACGAGACCATCAGAGCAGTAGAACAACATTCACCACACATCTTTGTCTAATGCCACTAGAGATGTTCTGAAACGTGCCCGTACCTGGAAACAGCAAGGAGGCCATTTTGAAAATTTATTGCGATAGTTTAGTAGTAGTTATAGTAGGTACATAATAAATCTATGCGTAGGTACCAGATTATTTACAATTTGTATGAGAAAACATTTTATAAAATTTGACTAACTTCTGCTGCTCAGATTTTTTTCTTCCCATACAATGAAACAATCCTTACATGAAACTGAGTCGATACGCATAAAATTTTTTTTTGATCAAAACTACTCATTTTTATGGAGAACTCACGATTGACCAAAAAAATAACTATGCCAAAATCATTTTCATACAAAATGATCAAATGGTTCCAAAGTACAGTAGTTTTCCCGTATCTCTTATGGATTCGGATATCCCCATACTGTCCCATTTAAAAAAAACATTCTGTATAGCTACCTAAGTCGGCACTTTAGCAACTTCATATTCTATGCCGAGTCTAACAACCACAAACTACAGGCACGTAAAAAACATCAAAAAGGGACGGAACTCACCTTATTGTGAGGCGTGGGTTCACAGTTGACCTATTAAAATTTCTTTTGTTATGGCGAACAAGTATCTACCTAGGTAGGTACAAGTAGGTAAGTACCTACCTAAGTTGTTGGAGGCTTTCTTTCTCCGTGCCGAAACGCTTTGTTTTAGAAGTTTGTTTATTGTCTTGACTCCGAGGGGAGTTCTAATGAATAAGTGTGCGATTAAGGGACAAAAAGGATTTCTTTAGGACAAAGGTCACCAGACGCTGTTTATTTTTAAAATGGTTTTTGTCTGTAGACTTCATAAATTTTAAAAACAACTTTTTGGTTTATGTTAGGTTTTACAGTCTTTTACATTCCTCTCAGACAACAAATATTATATAACTAACTCTACGTTACGCCTCAGTTAGTCAGCTAAGTATATGTACTAACATAACAGGTAGGTAGTTATGTCGGTATACACTGCACCAGTAAAGTAAATACCTCACCAGACTGATTTCTCGCATCATGAATAAACTTACCTAGCTAAACACGGGAATCAAAGATGCTATCTTTAATTTCCAGTCAGCTGGGTACTCTACCGTATATATCGCGCCTCATCACAGAGGTCGACCTGCAAATGGTTTTCTACAATTAATAAAAGTTTGTTCATTTTGTAAAAACGGGAAATTTTCACGTACCGATATGTTGGTGGAAGCACCAAACAGGTTTCGACCCTAATCGAGGGTCTTCATCAGGGTGGGTATAGGATCCGCACTACACTCCCTCAATTAACAATAAATAATAAAAAATAATAATTAATAATTCACGAAAGTTACTTTAGTAAAATAAAAGTTTGTATTTTATGAAGGTACAAGTATCTAGCTTTACAAATCAAGTAAGTACCTACCTACCTAACGATGTACCTAGGTGCTTACGACAAAAAATTGCCTTTACAACCAAAAAGCTCAAAGCTGCACCCAAGCATTTAATTTATGTCAGGTCTATTATATACTTATAAAAATTATTATTTTGTCACTTGTGTGGAAAAGCTGCTGCTGGTGTCTGTACTAGTGGTTAGATACTAGCTACTGCTAGTAGGTAGACTAGGACGAGTTAATCCTGGATATTGGTGCCGTGCCAGAACGTATCCTCAGCATTGTCTTGTTGGCCGCCGGCCAGGATGGGCCCCATACCGAATGGATTTGGGTGTTGGACTCCGAGGAAAAGTAGCTAACTACCGATTATTTACATTATTATGGACATTGGATTTTAAATTCAATTGTTTCTAAAGTATCTTGTATCGTCCTAACATTTCTATCGGTCTTTATATTCATGATATTCTTGCGTGGTGGTCTCGCTCTAAGAACCCCAACTCCTAAGACTAAGAGATTACGCCAGGGGATCGGCAGCAGCATCCATCTGAGTACTTAACACCAATACTGCGATTACCAATCCGGCTGCCAAGCGTGGTGAGATATTCTCCCATATTCTTTGGCCTTGTCCAGCAGTACACGTCTATCAGCTGATGATGAAGTTATTTAAGAAGATGAGTCATGTAAGTAGTCTGTTTATTTTAAACGAGCAATATTTGTATGTAGTTATATATAAATACTAGTTGCGCCCCGCAGTTTCACCCACGTGAATAATGATGAAAATTGATGATGATGATGATGATGAAAAGTAGCCTATGTGTTAATCCAGGGCGTAAAGTATCTCCATTCCAAATTTCACTCAAATCCATTCAGTAGTTTTTACGTGAAAGAGTAACAAACATCCATCCATACTCACAAACTCTCGTGTTTATAATATTAGTAGGATAGGATAATATGTTTTGAGATCTCGAAAACGATTCTTACGATTTCGATGAAATTTGCTATATCAGGGTTTTTGGGGGAAAAAATCACTCTAGTTAGGTTTAATCTCTGAGAAAACGCGTTTTCGGTCACCCAGGTATATACTAGGTATGTATAATGTGGAATATGTATGTGTATACACCTACGTAGGTACTATATTTACGCACTTGAGTACCTACTTCTTTGAACGGATAAGAATGCGAGCAACTTTATTATCAAAATAGTGCTGTTAGGTTTAATATCTTAGGTACAGGCAGGTCTCAGAATATCTTAAGTACGCGGTATCTTTTACTTTCTCTAATCCGCCTCAGAAAGTCCTTACATAGCGTGTGAGAAGCCTCTCAGGCACATCACAAATTTTCGGTGAATTGTCTAAGTAAGCTAATGAATTTGCTAAAATTTCCAATTATCTTTTACGCTACTATAGCGATGATGGTGCGATGGCGTCCAATCTTTTTATCTTTTTCGTTGAATTTTATTTCAAGTTTCCGTGTAAATATCGACCCTTTGGCCGCTATGCAAATAGGTAGTCTTTGATCCTTTTAATTGATATTTTGTTTCGAGTTAATTTCCTGAATATAAAATATGTACTGTTTATATAGGCAACGGGGCATTGGGCACGTAGCCGCTACCCTTCCTGAATTAAATATAAACATTGGACTCCGAAGAAACTTCTTTGTTTTCATTTTCACCATAAAATTTCCTTATTGAAAATTCAGAAAATGTACAGTTTTGTTTATGGGAGACCTATAAATACACAAATACGTTTTTTACTGATATTTTACTAGGTAGGTATTTTATTGAAATATTTCAAAGTAGGTATTACAAGCATTTCAGATATACAGACGAATTATGAATATTTCAACGATTCTACCTGATATTCCCGCTCGGACTGTATGGAATTAATCCAGTCAAGGATTTCTATGACAAATAGAAAGGGTTTGCATTTTACTTGCCCTAAGCTGAGAGAGGACACCGATTCCGTGCTCTACAGGGACCAACCACATAAAGCGGGGCATAATGAAAGTGTACCCAGACTGGTTCTATCATTTATTACTTGAGCTACTCTAGCTACGACTCTACCTATTATTATGTTATTTGGAATTGTTTGAAGGAGATATTTATTATTCATTAAAATACCCTAATGACTTTAATCTGTTAGAGAATGAAATAATTTAGAGACGTCGGTATTTTATGAAGCTGTTGTATCTGCCTTCTGATTTTGCAGGAACCTTTCGACATTTAAAATAATTAGTAAGATAACAAAGCCTGTGCATAACTTCGAATATCAACTAATCGGTACCTTTGAGCAAATTATTATTATTGGCAGGTATTTGCAAGTAAAGTTTTGCTACCCGTTAAATAGGCTCTCAGTCAGCAAGTGGGCATCGTTAAAAAGTATTTAAATTTCACCTCATTAGTGTTGCACGTAAATCAGCCGAGAAGAGATAGTAAGTGAACGAGAGTGCCTCCCTCTCCCTAGCGTTTAGCGTCGTCATTGAAATTGCAGTGGTGTTGCTATTTTTTCGCTCTTATCTTTTTGTACCAACGTTAGTACTTCGGTACTTGTCGTTGTAATTGTAAAAAACGATACCAGAGAGCGATAAAATGCGTAAAGAGTAGGAACTAAGTATCGTGTAGCAGCTCGTAGCAGCGCGTAGCAGTGCGTAGTCTTGCGAAGCAACGCCCGTATGGTGACAAAACACTCTTGCTTGTTAATATATTATTAATATGACGACCACTGTGGCGCGGCGAGCGAAGGTTCACCTGCGACGCAGGAGGTTGCAGGTTCGATTCCCGCCTCGGAACAAATATTTGTACGATCAGCAGATATTTGTTCAGGGTGTTCTGGGTATTTTATGTATAATTAAAAATATCTATCTATGTAATGTATTGTATTAGTATATCAGTTATCCAGTACACATAACACAAGCTCTGCTTAGCTTGGGGCTATATAATGTTGTGTGAAATGTTCAGCATTATATTTATTTATTTTTTATTTATAACATAAAATCGCTATAAGAGCTCATGGTAAGGCCTTTGAGACCTTAGAATCTGAGGATTCAGTTCAAAAACTATTCATTACAAAATATCGGTTCCGTGATGTCCGCAACTATATTTAAAGGCACAGTAGCAGAAGGTCTATATACTTCTGTGATTAAAGTTATTCAATGATGACGAATGTCAACGACAAACCGATATTTTGTACTGAATAGTTTTTGAATTGAATCGCTGTAAGAGCTCATGGTAAGGCCTCTGTGTTTGTCTATAAGGCGGCCATGAATACTTACCAGATTATATGAAAGGCAGGCAGAAGAAATAGATGAAAAGAAGTGGTCATCCGTCAGACAAGCTCTCCAGTCACAAGAATGTAATTACGGCATTCGTCACGAGTAGCTCACTCGCATCGCTCAACTGAAACCGTGGTAGGTCGCCGTGAAAGAATGATCACATTTGAACGTTTGACTAATGGAAAGGTCATATCATTCCTCATTCTAAGATTTAAAGCTTTTAGTTATTCTTTATGAATATCTAACTCGTAAGAACTAGTATATATGTAGTGATGAGGAAAGGTATAGATAATATTTTATAATAATGTTATCTATGATAGCCGTAAAATAAGTTCTAAAATGTGCAGCAATTTCTTATACTCGTATGACATCGGTTAGATAGACTTAAATTACCATCTGTTTTATGAGTGAAGTCGTTTTATTCTGGCTGCGTATTCATTTCTGTTATATAACTTTTCCAGACCAAGGTAATGCGTTCGTGTTTATTATTACAAGTCTATACGTCAACGTTTCATTCAGCACTTTAGTGCCAAGGTAGGTACCCTTCATTGTACACTTCACTTACCGTCCAATGCATCCATTTTACCCTTTGAATAATGACTAGAGCACATTTGTACCTATGATTTATATGTTCTCGCCCAAACTAAAAGCGTGTATGAATATTGTATGGAATGTCAAAAGCTACGCACGTGCGATCGCATCTGAATGTCTTACCACATGAAACGCTCCTAATGTATGGGATGAAAGCTGCGTAGTGCTGAAACAGCGATGATGTGTAGCTTGACCCTTACTAGGAAATGGTACCAGTGGCAATAAGAGATCGTTTTACTGTTGCTAAACCAAAGAATAAAGTTAACAGAAAGTTGAAATACTTTTCAGAAAAAAAACGATCAAGAAGATGTTTTCATAGTTAAACAAAAAAAAAACACTCAAAAATGCACGAAGTATATAGACAAACTCGCTACTTAGCCAAAATAAATTGCCCTTATGCACACGACGTTTTTTACCTAACTGTGATACGAACGCGCGTTGATTTATTTGTCTTTAGTTTCAACGACTTTGTAACACAGGACTTTGTGATACAGGTGCAAGTACTTACTAGAAACGCGCTGTTAAAAAACGTTATATAGTTAAGATTTATGGAAAAATAGGTACTTATCCGTTTTGGATACAATTTTAATGGGTCCACCTTAGGATCATTCCTTAAACAACCGATAAAAAACATTTAAATCACATCACCATTACGACGTATTTGAAGAACATACACAAAAAATATAAGACTTGATAACTTCCTCCCTTTTGTTAAAGTCGGTTAAAAAGGATATTTTATAGGAATGCGGTTGGCTGCGTCGCGTCGGTCGCCCAGGGGTTGCGGTGAACCCTGTGCTTACATACCGCGCACTCTACTCATGGGTGGGTACCCATGCATGACGTTAAACGCTCCTCATTTTTCTATAGCTGGAGGAAAATTGCTGTCGTATTTCCGGCTCACATGTCCTTAAGCCGGAGACAACGAGATTATCCGCGGGGAAATAAAGTGGAGACATGAGAATCATCAATCTTGCCCCAATAATCTCGATGAAACTAACCCAATGGGTAATTATAGAAAAAAATTTACTTAATCGAATATCGGAAGAACTACAAATTCTATCGCCATGAGAAAAGATTACGAGCTATTTGGTATATCAGAAAAAACCGGTCCTTCAATTGTTTGACCAATTTTATAAAAAAAATACTATAGAGGCTTTTTTAAAGCAAGGTTCCGTTAAGTTTATATAAAAAGATTGTAATACTTGTAGGAAAGTAATAAAAGTAATTATAGGGGAATAAGTAAAAGTTGGCCGCCGTCCCACAGCCGTCGCCGTCTCTCTGGCCTAGCTAAACTTGTGCCAATTATATAGATGAAGTGACCATGTTGAAAGATTTACCGGAAAAACATTCTTTAAATGCACAATTTGCAAAGTCAGTTTTCAATGTTGTTTCTCGTAGAATGGGCGTGTATATTGCAACCTCTTTCATGTAAAAATGTATTTTTTGTCTCCCCTATAAGGAGTCCAAAAAATAGCATACCAAAAATTTTGCGACAATTATGGCAACATATCTTCCATGTTTTTTTTTTATTGTTTTGGCGTTGGAGTCAGTGTCCTTATGCCATGTCCAAGTTGAGAAAGATCACAGATGGTTAGTTGTGTTGTCACCACACTTCACTTGTCAATACACTGTCAAAATATTTTCACATTTTTGGGTCATTCTTCCATGCTGGAGATAGTGTCGCCATGATTAAAAGAAGAAGAAGAGTCGTGAGAATGTGAGAGGTTTAAAAATATCAAATTACAAACCAAGATAATTTATCTAAAAAATTTTGAACATCTACCCTGTATCACAGCTGTCAGAGGACTAATTTGGACTGATGATGATGATGCGTTATATATAATTATATTATACATTTTGAAAATAGAAATGAAATAGTTGAGCTTCGTAAAGACCGTTAAAGGCCATCTAATTCTAAAGGAAGATAGTTCAATAAAATAAAATTTTAAGAAGATTGGGTACAACAATAATCTATTAAGTCGACGAAATCTCCGAAAAATTCTTTGATAAATATGGCGAGCCGAGTTTGGATTTAATAGGCATTTCTAATCCCATTTCGGCGACAGTTCGTGAAACTAGGGGTGCACGGCCACCCTGTTAATAGCGAAAGTATCCCGCTAAGGGGCGCCGCTAGGTCTTATCTTGCCAGTTCCGACGACGTTGACTTACATTTAATTGTCCAAGTTTCATTGTAGCCACCCTAATAGCAATATTGGAGGCAAAGAACTGATACCGAAGCTTTGAATAACATTACGGAAACTGACTCTGCGAGGAGATTAGAATGGAGATAAGTGGGTGTTCTGCTTACGTGTGAGCCTGCAGAAAACGCTCTATTGCAGTTATCGTTTCGATAAGAGAACGTGCCAAATACTTTTACGCGTTATTTGTTTTCTTTTAACGAGAGATTTTGGGTATTGATGCCAAATATTTATTCACATATATATGTATACAGCTAGGGAGGCCACAATTATCTTACTAAAACATTTACAACATCTCTAGAAAAGAATAGAAAATACTTTATAGTACAACGATAAAAAAAAACTTAACATGATCGCTTAGAAGCCATTAGCTAGTTTTGATAAAAAATAAAAAAAACCACAATATATGGCATACTGAGTCAAAATGTTAAATACCTTATTCACATTCTAAAATCCAATGTCACTAAATTAACCAATTTATTTCGTTATCACAGTTATGTAATCTGCCTACTCTTAAAAAAAACAAATTCACAAAATTATGGTCTTTATCTAGCGTGATGTAGAACCATATAGAAACTCAAACGTTTAGCCTTAACTACTTGCTATTTTTGCACATATAATATAAACTTCACAAAAAATTACCAGTAAGCTTTTGCGCCACATTTCATTCACGCCAAAGGTAAACCGGCAAGTTGGCTATGAGGACATAAAGTTAAAAATGCGCACACCACGGTCATTGGTTCCGCTGCATGGAACAACAGCCTGGAGAACAATTCAATTTACTTTTATAGCCAGAGTTGATCCCCCTGTGGATCAGGTTCCTCCGGAGCTAATCATCGAGCGTCTTGATTTCTCATCAGTATCGATTTCTTTCTGGTTTCATTCGGCAAATTTGTAATTCTCTACTAACCGATAAATTCACCTTATGTAAGTTGTATGAAAGTTTACCTATTACTTAGTTCGGAATAAAATATGTTATTTTTTTTAGGTTCTGTACCTCAAAAGGTACCAACGGAACCATTAAAAGATCACTCACACATAACATAACATAACATGACAATCAACAGTCACATACGTAGTCTTGATCCCACACTAGGATTCCCTGAATAGGAAATACGAGTACCATGGTACCATAACACCCAGACCCGGAACAAATTGTTGAATAAATGTGTTGTCTCAAACGTGTATGTCACTTGGAGCTAAGCTTGTTGGCTAATAGTACCTACAAGTAAGACGCTAAAACCAAAATACGATCTAAAAGTGTCAGGAGCAAACGAATAATCCATCTGCTGCTGAACTTTGTTCTGTGCTAAACTAAACTTACAAACATTATTCAACTTAAATAGCAGAAAGTGCATTCTTATTTGCGAATATTTTATAACGCTGTTTTCAAAAAGTATTTTGTCTTGAGTTACGTAGCTTCCGCTGTTGTAGTTAAATCACAGCGGCAAGAAGTAACAACAAACTGACGTACCTACTTTGAAAAATCGTTCTCCCAGGACCACCATGCCAGCCTTTTTCCTTCCCTCGCGCCGTCTAAACTACATTCCTTCAATTTACTTTATACTCTAGAGAAATGTAATAAGTAACCCACTTTTATGTAAAGTTTTGAGTGTGGGACGGATTGTTTTCTATTTGAATGTGGATTCAAGTGCATATACGTAATGATTAGGTATACTAATCATCACTTTAGTAGGTACGTTACGTAGGTACCTACGTAAGTATCCTATTCATGTAACTATGTTATTATGTTTAATTTATAAGTAACTATTTAAGTTTGTTGTAATGTACCTAAGTGTAGTATGTGAATCTATATTACTTTTTATTTATGTATTTATAGTATTATACTATTACTATACGTCTTTATATCTTAAAATACGGTGATAACACCGCCGTTATATACATACCTACTACACATACTATACATACTCTAGTCTTCTCCATTCTAAGATTTTCTGGTATAAATTGCTATAAGCGATTTTACCACCCATTATCAATTTCTTTTATTTTTTTATATTCCTTTGCCCTATGACTGGTGTTGCGTGCATACTTATATTAAATAAATAACGACAGGAAATTATATGCTGGAATAAGTTACACTGAGCTTTAAATGCTGTGCCTGTTTTTAGCTGACCCCTTACAAATTATTCAATATCCTGGTTTAGCCAGCCAGCCTAATGGATAAATTGTGTTTCAAGAGCCATTTAGATAGCTATTTTTAGTCTTTTGCCATTCAGCAATGGCATATTTGTGGCCGCTAGTGGAACGCCAGGGTCTTCGTCCGAATGGATTTTGTTCGATACAAATTTTAACACCCCCTAGGGTATAAATTTCGGCAATTTCTTTCTTAGTGGTCTATAGGAACACAAATGGAACGTATCCACCGATTTTAAGGTTTTTAGGACTTACGGGTTAAATTGTGCGTTCATAGTCAGCCAGTCAGTGAGTTAGTCACGTAACGATTTTATATAAGTATTACATATTATAGGTAGTAGATGATTTAACTATATACCTAACCTTAACTCAAATAAGAAAATAAAACACGTTTGGTTGCAATAAAAACAACAATAGGAGATTTTTCGCACCACTAAATTATACCTACAAACAAATAAGTTATTCCATAGTTTTCTATTATAGTTCCATCATATTCAGAAAAAAGAAAGAGAAAACAAAATCCTAAAATAAACTAATATAAGTTCGTTTCACCGTGAGGAACGTAGGAGGATCTTATCTTATATTTATTTCCCCATTCTGAACCTGGTGGTCCTATTGTTGGAGTTAACAAAAGCGAAAATCCATTCACCTCTAAAATTAATGAAATCTCGTTTTAATATATATTTGAGTCTTTTCTTTTATATAACAATGTTATTTCAATCACGTCAATGAGGAGTTGATGAATTTTCTTTTGTGTAAATTTCATAATTAACTAAATGTATTTTTAAGAACGTGCCCTGCCTAAAAATAGACCCCTACATCTCCTCCCGTGGATATCGTAAAAGCCGACTAAGAGATTACCCAGGTGATGGGCAGGAGCATCCCTGAATATACTCAACACCATACTGCGATCACCAAGCCGCCTGCCAAGCGTGGTGATTATCGCAACTTACCCAATTGTAATTTATGGGGGAGACCTCGTCCAGCGTTGATGTCTAAAGGCTCTGGTGATAACGATAATGATAATTTTCAAAATAAATAAAGTTCAATTAAATAATATGTTTAATGCCGTTATTGACGGTGGTGTGTTCTGCAGCCTAAGAAAAGACCCCTCGTCTCCTTCTGTGGCTGTAGTAAAAGCTGACTAAGGGCAGCAGCATCCACCTTAACTGGGATCCATTGGTTTTTTCAACACCAATAATGCGATCACCAATCCGCCTTCCTAGCGTGGTGATTATTGCATCCTATGGGGGAGGCCTCGTCCAGCAGTGGACGTCTACAGCTGATGATGATGAAGACATGGTCAATTCTCCGTGGTCCACGTGTGATGTCCTAGGAGGACCACGAGGAATGCAGATTAACTTATTTCTTAAGCAACAGCTTTTAAAATAAAATTAATGGTTTTTTACTATGTCCTTTCAACCTCAGAACCACGTTTATCAAGCTGGTTACGAAAGAGTGGTCCATATTTCTTTGAGGATAACACAAGCAAATATTCCGATCGAATTTTACTTCTACTGGAAGTGGTCGGGTCTCAAAGACCCATGTAAATTTTATCGCTTCCCGGGAACAAAGCGATTTTCACATGCTGTTTGTTACTATTCACTTGCTAAGCAATGTGTGGGATATCTATGGGGTATTACGGATATGTGTTTGTAGTTTTTTCCGCCTGGAACGGTTTGAGATGTTGAAATCTAGTTAGGTATAACTAATATCTCTACCCACATCTGTCTCCATTGAGGGTTCAATCAATGTATCGCCAAAAGTACGTAGGTATATTCTATTTTTGTGAAAGCCTCTTTTGTGCTTGTTCACAAAACCCAACTCAGGATTGAACAGAGAAAAAATATAAAATTCAACAAAATATTACCTGTTTTACCCTTACCCATTACATGTATGAATTGAAAAGATTTAAGAAGGCATTTCTCAAATTATTAAAATGATAGTCAGACTATTTGTCGTACGTACATATATGTATGTTTATGTACCAAAAGTAGGTAGGTATATTCCATAAAAATTACTTAAAAGTAGCAGAGTAGAATATACTTACCTATTATTTCAGCTGAGTAGACAGACTAGTCTGCGACGCGAGGGGTGGTATCGCGGCCACCGCAGCCGAAACCACGCGTCACTCACATGCCGCTGCCGGGTGGACAACACCCTCATTATACTCCACGCTATGGAATAATATGAACTGTGGTTGGTCATAGGTATCAACATTCGGTGATGTCGAGCCGCAGTTCGGTGTAAATAAAAACTACAGAGCTGCATAATTTTTCAACGAATGGGCAAGATTTCTATAAACATATCACTAATGTATTTGACGATGGCTTTGTAAGGAGTGCCATTATTATTACGAGGATATAAATGGGCCACCATAACCAGCTACAGCCAATTTTAATAAGTTTTGATGGGAATGCGAGCGTCACACCAAATTGATTCAAAAGTATTTCATTATTTATTGCTGCCCCAAACTTTCCTGCCGCTTCGTAATTTACTTTTTTACAGCATAATTTCCCTAATAAAAACGAAAATGATAAATAAAATACGACGTATTTTCGGAGACTATAAAAATGTTGCGAACTCATCTTGCTCCGCACCAATATAAGATAATGGGTAGGGTCAGAGTGGCCAACAAAATCTGTACCTATTTATGGTAATAGAGAGACGTCCATGAGTTGCGGGTCTCTATCGCTGATGTAAGTGGCTAGTTGCCCAACACCGATATAACTCGATATAGGTAGGTGCGGTCCGCATAAATATTTCATAGCAATCCGAATTTATTATCGTCGTTGATTCCCTCAACAGCATTTGGTTCACTATAAATGTGTAATAATGCCAGGGTTCGGATCGCGTAAGCACTGTGGTGCGTCATTTTATTTTGCGATGAATCAACTTTAGATTGCAACGTTTTGTTTGAATTTTGGTAAAGAGCAAGATGTTTATTTTAATGTGGCACTTTTAAGAACCTCTCGCAATGCAGCTTTTAAGTGAAGCAATCAGAAAAACGAGGCTTTTTTTTCAGAAACATTGTTTTTGGTTTGTTTTAAATTTTTGATGGCCAAAAAGTTGATAATATGGTCGCAAACTTCACACCTTATCACTTCATCGTCATCATCAGCCAATAACCGTCCACTGCTGGTCATTAGCTTCTCGCATATAATGCCATGAGAAGCGGTCTTTAGCCGCCTACACCTACTTCCCGCGACCGTTAAAATGTCGTCGGTCCATTGAGTAGGGACTGTCTTACATTGCGTTTTCCGGTTCGTGGTCACCACTCGATAACCTTTACATTAGAACGTAAGCATTAATGAACTATAATCAGCAAAAAACACAATAAAAATTGAATTTCGCGACACTATTCTAACGTTCCACCTTAAGTGGTTGTCGCTTCTGCAAGCTATAGATAGATAGATAGATAGATTAACACTTTATTGATCACCACAGAAACAATAAACAAGTAATAATACTAAAGAAAGGCAATACAATGGGCGGCCTTATCGCTGAAAGCGATCTCTTCCATGCAACCTTTGGGTGGAACGAAATGAGCAACGCTATAATAGACTGCGGTGTACCTACAAAGCAAAACTAAGAAGTATTCTAAACTAATTAAAATATATAAGAAGTTATGAACAATATTGACTAATACCTACCTAAGCATAATTCTAATACTTATAATATATTCACATAATAAACTAATACATAATATATACGAAGTTAACTGTAACAATGAAAGAATACCAATAATTACATAATACGCTTAAATAACGCTAGGTAGAGATGCGACTAAAAGGTAGTGCTATTTAACTTTTAGCTTGAAAGTGTGTTGTGAGGTAGCCTGTCTAATTTCTAGTCCTTATTGTATCATTAAAATAAAAGGTAAAGTTACAAATAAACATTGTCCGTTTTAAAGAGTGTCCCAATGCGTTCTAGTAGATACAGGGCAGACGCAATGCCTCTAGAGCTCACTCCATCCCCTTGTTTGTCTGTCAACACAAATATTGAAAATCCATTAGCAACCACCGTTGCGTTCGAGCGCAAAAAAGTCGATATTAAAAATAACAAAGAAATTGGAACGCTCAAAGTTTCCAGAGGGGAAGTTTCAGATATTTGAATGCACGGGATTAAAAACCGGCGCTTTTTCATACTTATATTTATGTATATGCCAAAAGGGATTGATGTTGAATACGCATATAAATTTCAACATTGCTGTAAATTTTAATTATTTTTGTCCATCACCAGCCTGTTTATGCCCACTGCTGGACGAAGTTTCCCCCATTAAATAAATAAATAAACAAATAAATGCTGGACATTTCACAGGACATTATCTAGCCCCAAGCTAAGCAGAGCTTGTGTAATGGGTACTAGATAAATGATATATACTTAATACAATACATAACATAGATAGATATTTTATATTATACACAGAAAAATACCCAGAGCACCCTGGACAAATATCTGCAGATCGTACAAATATTTGTTCCAAGGCGGGATCGAACCTGCAACCTCCTGCGTCGCAGGCGAACCTTCGTCCACCGCGCCCCATTGAATGCAATGGGGGGATTTGCCATAATCACCACGCTTGGCAGGCGAATTGGTGATCGCAGTTTGGTGTTTAGTACTCAGGTAGATGCTGCTGCCCATCCTCTGGTGTACCTTATACCTTAGTAAGACTTTTAGTACATCCACGGGACGAGGGGGCGTCTATTCTTAGGCCGGAAACACCACGGCACATGTAATTAACATATATTATTGTAACACAAATACAATAAAACATGTTTTAATACGCAAGCAAACTAATAAATATTTAGATCACCAAACCTAACATCATTATTTACAGTTATATTATAATACATGTATTTTTTTGAATACATTTTATACAAAGTCTACTCATACATCAGGACCGCGGAAATAATCCGATTTATTCAGCACTCAATCATACTTTAGTAGGTCATGAATCATACTTAACTTTTTAGTACATTCTATTGAAGAGTCACAATTTCCTTTTTATGATAGCTCACGGTGATAAAGCATCATCAATATTTTCAATCAAAATAAAATATTGTGCACTTGTATCGCGTTGAACTATTAAGACGAAGCTACGTCTTTTTTTGACAATAATGTAACATTAGACTCGTAGAACTATTATTACGAAGCTACAACGTAATTCAGAAATCTACTTAAAATAATATTTTGCAGACTCGTAGCCGTCATGGTCATAGCGGAACCCATGGCGTTTTACAATAAATTTTACTGGAATGGACAACATTTATACGAAATAATAAGTATCTAGTCAAGTGCGTGTTGTTCGTGTTCGTGTAGTTTTTTCATCCCTCTGTTACATGTGTATGAAGACTACTAATTTTTTTTAAATTTTGCTACACCATTGTTGACGGTTCATAGGATACACACCTTCCAAAATTCGTCTATATTTTGAGTTGTGACAAAACAGTCTCCGAGTAAAATGGCTGTGACACTCGGACAGACGGACAGGATGAAATTATAAGGGTTCCATATTTGGCCATTTGCCTACGAAACCCTAAAAACATTGTAGGTACTGTTATTTAATTTGGTTAACTTCGATTTTTACATAATATTATTTATCAGCGAAATTTGTATATCTTTTTTCTCTAGAAAACTCTCTAGGCCTCTTAGGAAATATCATAAGATTTAATCATCTATAAGATTTAATTGTTAAAGTTGGGTAGTTAGTATGTGCTAGTGTATGTACTTTTATTTTATTTTGTAATTCATTTTTTGGAAATAAACTAAGTACCTACCCATAACATTAAAAAAAATAGTATCATGATGAAAAAACAAACTAAAGAAAACTAGATGTAAAATATATTTTATAATTATAATGTAAATATATTTTACATCTTATACAAACAAAATTATAGTATATAATTTTTTTTATTTTATTTTATATATTATATTATATAATAGGAGCTCTGTTAAACTATTTTATTTCATCAAAGTAAGTATACCTACCCATCACTTTTGAATGTGATATATTTTGTGTTATATTTTTCTGTCAAATTTATATCAATTTAATTATCTGTAATATTTTTTTAAATTATTTACTTATGAAATCTTAAGTAGGTCTTATTATTTTACAATTTGATTATTTTTTTGGGAGGATTACTTTTACATACTTGTACGGTGTTATCATTTAATTATTTTGACAAATAAAATACGTGCAGGCTCTGCAGATGTAGGTAGGTACCTATAGTAGATGCACTGGCGCGTGCTACAGGCGGCAACAATGCAGCACAAATTGGCAGCAGAGTGTAACCACGCGTGCGTCTGCACGGCTCGGCTAATTGCTACACTGGAAGTCACTACAATTCAAACAAAATATTAATACAATTTTATTTAATTCGTTCGTCGGGAATAGTGATTAAACGTACGAATTATTTATTTATAATTTATCTTCGATTTTAACATCATCATCATCATCATCATTAGCCTGTCAATTCACTGCTGGTCGAAGTTTCCCATGAGATTTGCCATAATTATCCGGTTGGCAGGTGGATTGGTGATTGCAGTTTCGTATCAAAAACTCAGGTGGATCATCATCACCAGCCTGTAAACGTCCACTGGACAAGGCCATCCCCATTGAATACAATGGGAGGATTTCCCACCATACGCTTGGCAGGCGGATAATCGCAGTTTGGTGCTAAATACTCAGGTGGATGCTGCTGCCCGCATCCCATGGTGTTATCCCTTAGTACGGCTTTTATTTTATTTACGGAAATTCTATATTATTAGTAATTCTCAAACCGGACACACCACCGCACACATTCACCGATATTATCATAAGTATTTTGTTTATAAAATTTCCGAAAATAATGTGTTTTTTTTAATCTGTTCACAACTTTATGCATTTTAATCATAATCCTACCTACGAGTATAATCAAAAATAAAAGAAAACCAAAGCAAATCGAAATTGATCTTTTTTAAATAAACTAATTTAACAGATCGAACATGACGATATTAAATAATCATTGTTAACAGCTGTTAAATTAATTAGCGATGCAATAATTGCTTTCAATGCAAGATATCCCTGGGGTGACGTCACGTAGCGGGCCGTCGGGGAGCAGAATCCAGTTATCTTCGGTGATTGGGCCCACAACGCCTAGAAATGCGATTAGGCGGGATCAATATCAAACTAACCGGCACATAGTGATGGAACAATATACGGTGTATTATCGGCTTTGTTTTGAATTCTCGGTGCTCGGCGAACATTTATTCATGATCGGTTTTGTTTGAGCCACCTGTACCTACATTAACGTGTATAGCCATGATCGTGAAAATAATTATCTAATATGCAGATCAGACAGGACTCAGCATTGATGATGTAGATAAATTCATATTTTGGTACCAAGAGTTTCAGTAGTGTTCAATCGGGCTTGTAGTTTACATTGTTAGAATGTTTTTTTTTTGTACAATTCAACTCGTTTTATAGAACTTTATTGTCTTAAGAAATAACAAAATTTTACTTAGAAACAATTTATAATAGCTTATAAAATATGTTTATGCGGTGAGCATGCAATATGTTATTAATTATAAAACTAATTAGTTGATGGCTTTTGGACATGTTGAAAACAGTGAAACAAAGTGGACAGATAAGGTTTGCCAGATATTAAATTGTCTGAGAAACAACAACCAAGACTAGTTGCTGTTACTCGGACAATATTTTCCTAAACTCAGACAATGTTTTCCAAACAACAATTCAACTCGTTGTCTTTATTTGCACAATTCAATTCAATTCAACAATTACTGTTGTTCGCCATTATCTTATTCAAGTCTTTAATTTGACGATAATTTATCACCACGTGTGATATCGTCGAATCGCAGGCTTCTTTCGAAAGTGTTTGTATAATTTATGTACATAAATGTCGATAGATTAACTTATAGTTGTGTTGTACATAAATAAAACGTGCGTTAGCATGATTTTCATAATAAATTAGATAGAACTAACCACATGAGCAACTTGCAGAATCGAATAACTCCAAAGAGTAACAGAGACACTTTACAAACGAGACTGGCATTTGATAGCCACCTGCCCGAGACAACGCGATCTTTGAAATAAAACTTTCAAGTGAGATCATGTATCGAACATCTTTACATTTTACCATCGGAGTAACACGATCAAAGGACTTTAAGCCTTTTCCCACTGATATAAATGCGTAACTTTTGAACGGCAGACAGAAAGATTGGCAAAAATAAACTTGTCCCGATAAACTTTCTTTTGATGGATACTCGCATTCCTGATTTACGCAAGAATTCACTCGTCAAGTTTTCTTCAATAGCAGTCGTGGAAACTTTGTCCATTGAATACAGTATATTTTAAGAAAGTATAATAAAGTTAATCTTGAAAACCAAGAAGTAAAGGGTGCCAGGGTTTGTTGCTTTTTAGATTTAATTTTGTTTTTTGACCCGCTTACGGGTTATTAGGTAGGTAGGTTCATTTAGATTTCTACTTGGTCAGGATTAGGTATTGGCATAGATAGATAGTTCCAATCTAGAAATATCCCGTTTATTTAAACAAGATTAAGCAACAAAAGTGCCGTGGTGTGTCCGGCCTACAAACAGAACCCTCTGTCTCCTCCCGTATAGATGTAGTAAAAGCCGACTAAGGGATTACACCAGGGGATGGGCAGCAGCATCCACCAGAGTACTAAACAACAATACTGCGATCACTAATCCGCCTGCCAAGCATGGTGATTATTGCAAATCCCCCATTGCATTTTATGGGGGAGGCTTCGTTTAACAGTAGGCGTGTAGCGGCTGAAGATTATAATGAAGCATCAAAATAGGTATGACATTATTAAGTTCAAAGAAAATATTATTTGAATGTTCTATAAATCTTTACCCTCGGTCGACTGTGGCAAGATAACTGCCTTAAAGTAAAAACTTAGATAAGTACTACTTATTATTACCTATCCAGGATTTTTATTATCGAACAAAACATGAACGCTTTGTTGGTGTTATGTTACATACCTACTTTGTACGTACTTACCTACTTACGTTGTTGCGGATTGAGCTTTCGGAGTTAAATCTACTTTACAATGAAACTTTCCTTTTCAATAAATACCTGCGTAAGAAGTTGTTTTATTGTAATCTTTTCTATATTGGGTCAGCCTTTAAGGTAGGTTACACCGCCTACAATTATGCTCTCTTTACTTAATACCCTGTAGTCTGCAGTTAATTTTCACTGCAAAACAACAACTACTATGTAGATACTCAACAAGAAAAATATACTAATACCTACCAAGACAAGAACGAATAGTAAATAAAGCCTTTTCAATTATGAAAAATTAGTTATAAAATGTATACGGTAGTTGCCACAAATGAAATATTTCTTTACAGAACATATTTTTTTTAAATAAATGAGAAAAATAAGTTATTTTGCTAAAAAATTTTTTTTTAAAACGCTTTTATGAAATTAGTGATCGGAACCTTGAGTTGTTGATACCAGGCTATTCATCATCGAGGGGTTCCGTTGTCCACCTTCCATCTCCGTCACAGATCTGTCCCCGTTATCATAATGTTGTTTTGTGATCAAAACATAATTTCAGTTCAATCGCTTGGGTGGAACTGGTTTAAAATTCAGCAGCTGCCAGATTTGCTCACATATACGTTTCCGTTTTTTTTAGTTTTGTTTTTTTTTTTACTTCATGCGCATTTAAGCGAAGTTAAATACTTAATAGCTTTTAAAGAAAAAAAATTGACAAATTTAGGGAACTCCTCAAATATTGTAGGCATACATATAGCGATTTTGATATTTTAAGCAAGACACCAAGCATTTGCATTCAGAAAGTATCATAATCCTTTCACCACTATGGTTCTTTCATAAAAAAAAAATCATCCAAAATTATTTTGTCGAATACAATGGCGGAAGTCGGTTTTTTAAATGAAAAGTTATGTTTGTGACGTTTCTAGTAATCAATTTCTTAGTTCGTGTGCAAACATCAGCGCATTACACAAAGGTTAGCTGGTAGAGAATGCTTCCTAGCATTAAGTTCGCCTGTGTACATGATTTGTTTTTTGTGCAATAAAGAATATTCTATTCTATTCTATCATTGATTAAACATTTACAATCGTCATAGCACCATTACTTTACATCTATTATCAACGTCATTAGAATTTTGATTGATTAGTAGTTCTAAGTCGAGCTCCTTGTGAATGAGTTCTTGTGAGGAAGTACTACCACCGTACCTATTCGCTAATACTGCTTGGTGCTGGTGATTTAGACCATGATTCTGTTAAAAAGCTAAAAGTTTATTAACCTATACTTCAAAAAAGGAGGATGTTGTATATCTGTTCGTCTGTATGTATTTTTAACCGACTTCCCAAAAAAGGAGGAGGTTCTCAATTCAGTTGTATTTTTATTTTTATTTTTTTTATGTTTGTTACCGCATATCTCCGGCGTTTATGAACCGATTTGGAAAATTATTTTTTTATTTGAATAGATATACTTCCAGATTGGTCCCATTTTTATCAAAATCCAGTTCTGATGATGGGATCCATTAGGAATTGAGGGAACTCCTCAAATATTGTAGGCATACATATGGCGATTTTGATATTTTCAGCAACAAACCAAGCATTTGCATTCAAAAAGTATCATAATCCTTTCACCACTATAGTTCTTTCATAATTTTTTTTTCATCCAAATATTTAGTCGAATACAATGGCGGAAGTCGGTTTTTTAAATGAAAAGTTATATTTATTCTGAAAGCAGGATTGCAATCCAAAGAACGAATACTTATACGTATAGGTACACAAAGCCCATAAAATGAAAATGTCGTGGGGCAAAGGCATGAATGACTGTTTGTGTCGATTGGTTTATGTTCACCAGCCAAATCGAAAAGGCTTTGTTCAAAATTTTATTACAGACTTGATTTAATGTAAAAAAACAAAAACCAGCGAGGTGTTTCGCATCAAACTCAGGTATTTTTCACGAAATGCACAAAGGAGAAACAAAATAACGAATACTATAGTAAAATTTAAACGGGGTCCAAATAAAATTTGTAAGGGTAGAGACAGACAAAGAGCGATGGATATTGAATTTTCTTTATCCTCCAAATGTAATGAGATTTGCAGACATGCGTATAGCGTACGCTTCAACGCAAGATCCTTCCAACTCCAGAAGGGATTTTAAGATCTACTTTGATCAAAAATTGTGTTCCTATTATTAGCGTGATAAAGCAATTTGCAGGGCTACTTTCATCATCAACACCTAGACATAAACAATTTATCCTTTTCGGGGTAAGCAGACAAAAGCAAAAGTAAAAGTTTTTTTGTAGAAAAATGAATTTTTCAAAACAAACTTTTATGAAATGTGCTCCCAACTGATGATGATAAAAAAATAGTATAATCAGAACTGTGAGCTGATCAAAATGAGCCTAAATACGACCAGTCTACTATTTTCCATCAAGGAGTTTCATTGTCTCCATCATTAGAGCTCGTTGTTACCATAATATAGTATTGTCATCAAAACTTGACAGGTATGCAACATTTCAGCTCAATCGGTTTGTTTGAACTGGTTTAAAATAAAGTTGCAAGATTTGACCCACACATACTTACTTGAAGTTAAATAAACTTTTGAAATAACCTTTATTTGATACTATCACAGTTTTACAAATTCCAATCTATTTTACCTATTTACGAAACAAATTATGTAAGTAGCTTATTATATTATGTAACTACTAACTAATAACTATGAACTTATTTATATTTTTTTTTTTATTTATTTCTTTTTTTTTTGTCGCAAAGCGACTCAAAGTCCTTATAAAAATTTAAGAATTAAAAAAAAAACTATGAATTTATTTTATTAAGCGACTTTATTAGTTTTTAGTCACGTTACAGTCATTGAACATTACTGCCTCCATTTATTGCCATCACACACCATATAGGCTGTTCTGGACCAACCCTTGGTAAAATTACCTTCTCAGCGCTTAACAGGTGTGCCTCTTCTTCGCTTGGATGGAATGATTGGAATGTTGTATTATAGGCCTTTGGTTTTCTTCGAGTCCATTGCCTAAATATCGCCATTTTGATTAGTGCAATTTAGACGAGTTCATTCCAAGTTCCACTTTCTCACTTTCTTGTGTAAGATGTTGTAACATGGTTTGTAACTTTTCAGCAGTTCTCTAAATATCAATCGAGTCAGTTCTCTTAAATAACCTACTAAATATTCACGCCACACTGTAGAAATATAATATTATGAGTATTTCAATTAAATCAAATACTGAATTTAAAAAAAAAAAGTTAGGTTTTCGAGCATGCTTTGAATCATATTTTTTTATTCGTATTAATTTAATTGAACAGCGTTTTTAACTGGCGGTTCGCTAAAAACCACACATAAAAGCGTTTGGATCCAGCAAGCTCTTTAGATTAGATTAAATTTATTATTTTTGTATCATCAAAACTACAATAATTCAAAACATAAATAGTATACAGTAGGCAACACATGTAAATAACAATAGGAGGGTAAACAAAACTTTCCCTAATATAATGAGTATACACTAATGTATTCGCGGCTTGTTTCAGTGGCATAAAACAACCCCGCTTGTCAGACAAGCTTTCGTTTCCGCAACCTAATAGAATCAACATCGTGTGTGCTACTCGACACAATGGCTGTTATGAATACATAACGAGACATTAGCCCGCATATGCTGTGAGCGTTTATTAGCTACACAAATATTATATCGCCAGTGGCAAATTCAAACATGTAGGAATGTCCCTAGAGGGAGCCACGCGAACAGAGTCATACTTTCACAACAAAATACCTATCTTAGTAGAAGTGAAACTCCTACACCGGGTAGAAAATAACTTTTCATTAAAAAACCGACTTCCACCATTGTATTCGTCTAAGTAGTGGATGATATTTTGATGGCGAAAAAACCAGTGCGGCGAAATTATTAAATCAAGGCCACACATAATAATATGACTCAATTGTTTGTTCCCAACATTTCTTTCTTTATCTACTCAAACGTAGAAATCTATTATTAGCCTTATGTTCAAATCTCTAAGTTTCTGTTTATACTATTGTATCGCTGTTGGCTTCTCAATAAATAAATAAATAAATAGAAAAGTCGAACACGAAGTATGCTTGAGTCTGTTTCAGTTTGTGTTTAGTTATGGAATACGGGCCTTATAGTTTCAAGCACCTGTGCAAAACTGACTGTTGCATATCATCGTCGATAACTTATGTAAAAAATTCGCTTCTATACGCTAGTATCATTACCGTATTATATTACCATACCTTCGCTTTAACTGCTGTTAAAGTGATCGGTCGTAAACTTGAACTCGCAGAACCAATTAAATTACCAGTAAGAGGCTTATTTTGTTCTGGGTAAATTAAATCGTATAGGGCAGCAAATGAGCGATTTGCGTAATGCTTTAATCGTTTGATACGAGTTTTAACCTACCTTATTAAATTGAATTGGTTTATTTGAAGTATACAGTTCCTTGTAGAAAATACTGGGCCAACTAAAACCCTTGTGCCAAAAATCCACTACACAGTCTATTCAACGATTTATGTCAATAGTAATGCGGATATATTGTAAACAACAATAGGCGAGTGGAGTTGGACGTCGAAGTGAATAAAATATGTGCGCACGGAGGGGGCACTTTGTTGACGACAAATTACGGGTTTCTATTTTCTACGACGAATCTGATAAATTATACCTGCTATCTCATTTGATTTATAATTTCTACCTCTCTCAGCTGAACTCTTGATCCCGACAGCTTGCTGTGAAGACTGCTGTGCTCTCCTGATTAAACTACTTACTTCTTAGCAATACCCTTTTGTAAAGTTTGTTTGTTTGCTACGGTTTTCTCCAAAACTTTATTTCAGTGAATTTCAAGCTCGTATTCTCCTTGAAAGAAGGCGATCACATTGAATAAAATTCTCGGATGCTAAGCCAAGTTTTATACCTTATATAGCGATTGCGAACGTATACTTATTGACATTTGTTCTGCCGTACATTCTAAGAAAATCTGATTGTCTTCGTGTATTCCCACTTTGTATTCATAACTCTAGTGTGTTTATTTTCCGATGAATACATAAAAAAGTAATATTACAACATGATATAAGGTGGAAATGGTTATGCAAATATGGGCCAAACGTGTTCCAAGAAATCACGACAGCTCATTCCGCCAATTCGTATGCAAAAGCTTGGTTTACGAGTTTTTCTTGGTATTAGGAGAAGGCTGAATGTGTGGACGGCCCGTGGGCCGTGGCTGTAACAAGGTATTTAAGCAGAAGTTACGATTCGCCCCCACCCCAATAGCCGCTGTAAATAACGCCCTATCTACGAAGCGCCACAGCGCGCCTGCCAAATTGCTTGGCAACCTCCTCAGACTTCCTCTTTGAATAATATTATAACGAATAGTACAACAAAGCAAAAATAAAATAAACACATTACGTTACTGTCTTGTATGCTCATATCCGAAACGCACTGACATGTTTCATACCCACGTTTACAGTGGTGGTTGGGTCTGCATTGCATGTAATACATAAGGGCGGAAATAGTTCCTGGTTATGAGCTCAATAAATTACAAAAGCAAAAAAAAAATGAAAAAGAAGAATGAATAGCCTAGTAACTTTACAATCTAAATCGTAAAGCTGGTTTTTAAGTATAATTTCACATTAACCTAGATTCTCATTTTATTTTAATAAACTAGGCACCTGGTATTTCATAAATGATAATTTGGTCAATTTTCATTCAGTTCTCAATGTACTTATTTTTACAAGAAAACATCCATTACTTACAAGCTAATAATAAATTGAATTTGAGAAGAAAAATATAAAACACACTGTGAATCGAAATTATTCTGAGTGATTTAAAGAAAGTCTACTGTCGGAGTCAGCAAAAGAGAGACGAGATTATAATAGATTGGATGTATTGGAGTATTTTGTCTATAGAATCGTCTTAATTCTAAAATAATACCAATCATCATCAGCCGTATGACGTTCACTACTGGACGAGGCTTCCCCCATAGAATGCGATGGCAAGACTTACCATAACCACCATACTTGGCAGGCGGATCGGTGATCGCAGTATAGCTGTTGAGTACTCAGGTGGATGCTACTCCCATCCCCTAGTGTAATCCTTTAGTCGGCTTGTATGACATCTACGGGAGGAGACAGAGAACAATAGTTTTTGTTAGTAAATACGAGTTATAGTCACCACTAAATGGATGTCAAAGTAAAACTACCTACTTCCAGCTTTAATTAGAACTTGCGAAGCGGAATTCCATCGGAGCTATTTCAAAAAATCCACGTCTCATTACCTGACAGCTGTGCGTCAATTAAACGTAAAATATGGTCCTTGGAGACACCAACCCCTCCCCTGTTTCACTCCTCCCCCCTTATTCTTCGCCACAGCCCACCCCTCCGCGATCTCATTAGTGGAGCTCTAAATGTACAATTTGTTCTGAAACAGACACCAATTGCTACTTTTTAAAAGCGTGGCTCCTCATTTATTGGTTGCGGTTTGTCTTTTGCTTTCCAAGCTATCTACGTTACTTCATAGAGCATCTCTAGTTTCTGCAAATTTACTTAGGTATTTAATTTTGCTTATTTATGTTCCTATAAAACTTTGCGACGGCTGCAAAAATGTTGAAGAAGAGGTTCTACGATGTATTTGAATGCTGATTAAAAGAATATGAACTAAGCGACCTCTGCTGGGACACATTCTCAATAATTTGATGGGTACTTTACTTACCTATGTAATGTTATACCTCTTTGCGCTATAAGTACACCATATAAAACATGGGGTGTTAAGAGGAAATTTATGTTTGTGGTTCGAATGTGTCTAGTTTAATCCGAGTCGGGATTCCTGGAAGCCGCACAATCTAAGTAAGTCGAGCCTGTTAGAACTTTCATTTCCATTATTCCGCCATGGAACTCCAGGAGGCTTTCTTAATCCGTCTGATGCGAAAACCATTCCTACTCCCTTTGTAACTTGGTAACTTTTCCTTTTGAAAAAGTTCCGAATTAAAGCCAAGAAGGCGACTTATTAAAGCCCGTTTCAAAACTATTATTACAAGAGTATATTCTCTGAGATGAAATTTAACTTTTGTGTCGTTTGCTTACAAAATATTAAAACTTCTGCTGTAGATTTTTGTGAAGTTTTTCCTGGAGAGTTATAATTGAAAAAAGGTTCTTGACGGACAGGTGAACAACAAAATGATCCTATATTGGGTTTGTTTGTAACATATGAGGTACGGAACCAAAAGGAAAATTGTTGTTTTGTTACGAAATTCTCTTCTTCTCTTCATCAGCCAGTAGACATCCACTTGCTGGATGAGGCCTCCCCCATAGCATGCATATCGTGCAATGGGGGAATTTTCCATAATTACCACGCTTGGCCGGCGGATTAATGATCGCAGTTTGGTGTTAAGTACTCAGGCGGATGCTGCTGCCCCCCTGGCGTTACGAAACAACAAAATAATAAATCAGTTATCTTTATTCTCATAGAAAATTCTACTAATGACGCTGAATTTGCTCAGTAATCTTGAACAAACGTTCTGGGTGGGACGATTGTCTTGCTTTGTCAATTGTTCTGTACCTTAATTGTGCTGCCTTGCAAGTAAACGGAATTGTTCCAGCATTAATCACACCATTTCCTAATTAGGTCACTACAACTTGATTGTATTTTGAATTTATAGTAGGAACGTTCTGCTGGGACGTCTTTGAAAGTTTCTAATTGAAATTAAGATGAGTTAAAGCTAGTTCTGACTGCACATTAAAGTGCATGTGCAGTGTGTGTATATTGCAACTACGAGGAATCTTCTTCCTATGTTTAACATTTTGAGTCTAAATATGAAACAAATTTTCCAAACAAAAAGCGAAGCTACGTTGTATTAATTTTTTATCCCATTAATCACATTGAGCATAAAAATCCTTCATCCGAAAGCATGAGAACCGCTGAGTTGTATAATCCTAAATAAATCCAGAAAAATTCCAGGAAAAAATTATTTGGGTGTTGTGTACGCTACTGCCACTCTGCATTTTCTGCTGATTAAAGGAGTTGTATTTTATCCCCCTACAGCTTGTTAGTGACAACTTTGACTGTATATATTAGTTGCTATGTACGAGCACAAAATATACCCTTGATCCCATTCTGACATGGTCCGTCGTGAACTTTCGAGGCGGGTGAGCTTGCTCTCTTCCTTGTCTGTTTTAAACGTTTGGTATACATGTGTACATAGATGTTTATTTTACCAAATTCAATGAATTTAGGACATTTTGCTCATTATTATTTTTTTGTTATATTATTATTTTGTGAAAGTATTTTTTTTTAATTGGAAAGTTATGCCTAATTTTGAGTATAAGCCGTGTTGCCGTGATGTGTCCGGCCTGAAAATAGACCCCTCGTCTCTTTCCGTAGATATCGTAAAAACCCACTGTGGAGTTACACCAGGGCAGCAGCATCCATCTGAGTAAGGTAGGTACTTAGAACCAATAATGCGATCACCAATCCGCCTACCAAGTGTGGTGATTATGGCAAAACACCCCCAATTGCCTTCGATGGATGAGGCCTCGTCCAGCAGTGGGTATCAAACGGCTGATGATATTGTAGGAAAGGAGAACCACAAGACAAGTACCTACACGAGTTCTTTACAGCGATTGCGATTAAAATATCACGGTACTTAGGTACGGCTATAAAAAGGTAATTAATGTTTCATATCAAGAACTTTCTCAGAGCACTCTCGACGCAAACTTGCCAAAGTTAGTTACTCCTTACTAAGCGCCTACTCAGATAAAGTCCCTCATTGAGAATATTTAATTTTATCTGAATTTAAGCTTTCGTAAAATAGTACGAAGTGTTTTAAGAGCCACTTAATGTTAGCAGCTTAAAAGATGATAAGCTTGTCTTTGTTTGTTCCATCTGATTTTCCTTCGACATGAAGATTGGAGACATTTTAATGCTAGGAGCTTCTTGAATTGTGATAGCAGAAAAAGCGTAACAGGGTAACGTAGGTATATGTGTTACCTATACTAGCTAAGTCAGTTTTTCATACCATACTACAAAACTACTCTGTACTTACTTTAAAAATCAGGATTTTTGACATTGTATCAGACCAGACTTCATTTATTTCTTCAAACTTCCAAGGTCCTATTAAAATATCTCATCGTTCAAAACCGTTAATTTTTTTAGCGCATAAGCTAAAAGTGCTACAAAAGCTCCACGCCGTAAATTATAATAATATTACCATTGGCATTAACACCCAACAGTCACATACATTGTCCTTGATCCCACACTAGGATTCCCTGTGTCGTGGGTATCAGGAACTACGACTACCATGGTACCATAACACCCAGACCCGGAAAAAATATTTGCAGATCATACAAACATTTGTCCCGTAGCGGGGAATCGAAGATCGCCCGCCGCACCACAGAAGTCTTCATAATCATAAGTAGGTCAATTAAATTACAATATGGTTACATATTATAGCTTTGCATACTAGGATTTCATGTGTTGTAGGCATAAGCTATATAGGCTGTTCCAGAAGTTTTAAAACCGATTTGTAAGAAATAATAATAATAATATTTACTACAAACAACTTACATAACAAATTCATAAAAAAATATGTACTAAACAATTTCTAACAGAGGTAGGCATTCAGAATGTAAATATATAGAGTAGGTAGGTACCCAAAATTCAAATGCAACCAAAATTTCACAGAAATGAAATAGCTTGGGTTTGATTTGTAACTGCTAGCAAGATTTTTGTTAAAAATGGTTTAAAACCATCAAAAACCACATAATATACTAAGTTTGTACGTACGTTGTATAAAAACCTATCTTACCATCTAGGAAGCCGCCCTTACGAATGCTCGGATCGTTAAATGAAACCAACAGAAAGAAATGCTTAAGTTTTAATGGTGGGGCCAGGTGTTTAATATTCAATCAGTGCGAGGCAGCATTGTGGCTCTTCCCGCCACTCCTCGTTGAGTGGGGTAATAAAGTAATAAATAAACAAGTAGGTTGACGTTGGGCTCAACATGATCCAACGAGTCAGAATGTTTATTAAACTGATGCATATTTGCAGGCTACCCCATTAGTTGGTGAATTATATATGAATTATTTAAATTGCCTTCATTTCAATGGAGGGTTTTTGATAGGGTATTATTTAATTGAACGTTTAAATAAGTAATTATTTAAATTTATTTCGTTATTGGTTCCTTGAAATCAAGGAATTTTATTTGTGAATTTTTAACTAAACATTTTGAACCCTGTTCACATATTTTTAAACATTATGTGAGAATTCAAAAATCATCTAAAATAATGTTTATTTACACTCGAAAAGCCTTTAGAGGTTTGTTTCAAGTGTATACAATCCTCTTAAAGACTTTAAGGTGTAATAAATCTTACTCAATCTAGGTATCCTCTTCATAGCATGATACACTATAGCGTTGATTTGCAAATCCACTTACCCGTCTAGCCAGGAAGACGAATGTGCACGAAGACATCTTATATTCGGAAACAGAGAATGTAACAAGTCCCAATGTAGACAAACGCTACGGTGCGCGCCGCCGCTTTAAGTACTTTGTGCTACGGTCGCGTAGCCCATGCTACGCCGTAACATTTGACGTAGTAACGTAGTTATTGCGATAGTATGACGTCAAAATTACGTAAGAATAATTTATGCAATACATTTTAAAGCTACCGCTGTAAGTTCCTGTAATAAGGCACACCGCGCCTTGACCTCATTCCTAAGAAGACTAACGAGGCATTCGATGGTAGCTCTAATTATTTCGCTGCGACCTAGCCCTGTAATTACACACGATGCGAACGTGATTCTATTTCTAAATAATCAAGTATTTTACGAGGATGTTGAAACCAAAAGCGAGGAGAGTTTTGTTCACAACGACAATTTAACGTTGAAATTTAACTACTCAAGTATTTGTTATTTGGAAGGTAAGGAGACCTTGGATGGTAAAAGTTTTTAAGTTTTTCTAGCTTTTTATGAAATCACTAATAAGACTGCGATTTTATGACGCATGATGGCTTCGTTCTCTTTTTAACCGACTTCCCAAAAAAGGAGAAGGTTCTCAATTCGGATGTTTTTTTTTTATGTTTTTTACCGCATATCTCCGGCGTTTATGAACAGATTTGGAAAATTCTTTTTGTATTTGAATATATATACTTCCAGATTGGTCCCATTTTTTTCAGAATCCGGTTCTGATGATGGAATCCATGAGGACTTGAGGGAACTCCTCAAATATTGTAGGCATACAATATGGCGATTTTGATATTTCCAGCAAAAAACCATGCATTTGCAATCAAAAAGTATCATAATCCTTTCACCACTATGGTTCTTTCATAATTTTTTTTCCATCCAAATATTTAGTCGAACACAATTGCGGAAGTCAGTTTTTTAAATGAAAAGTTATAACGTCTTGTTGACTAGTAAGTAGTTCGCTCTCTCACATGAAGAATTTAGCATAACGTGAACCTAACATAACATAACACCCAACAGTCGCATACGTTAGTCATGATGCCACACTAGGATTCCCTGTGTCGTGGCTATCAGGAACTTTTTTTTTTTTTTTTTTTTTTATTTATTTACCGTTTAACATTGTATTAAACTATTATATATAAATAGCACTTAAAAAACCACCAAGGTTTGTAGGGATAGTGCTATTGGTGAGTCTTAGCTGATACATAAACGTGAGGAATGTAGGTATGATTAGATACAGTTAAAAATAAAGTAGATACCTGCTTAAACAGACACTTATTCGTCATACCTACTTGGAACTAGGTAAGTGCGTTATTATTGTTGGTATCTTCCCATGTTAGCAAGAAAATATGATTTTAACTTATGCTTGAGGTTTTTTTGTGTAATGCTATCGAGTAAGTCAATAGGTAGTTCATTAATCAACCGTGGAATCAAATAAACAGCTGTCCTCTCGCCGTACGCATTGCTTGCGTGCGACGTGCACAACCGGTTTCGAGCAACTGCTCGCGTGTATACACTAACTAACTTCGAGTACCATGGTACTATAACACCCAGACCCAGAACAAATATTTGCAGATCATACAAACATTTGTCCCGCAGCGTGAACCCGCAACCTCTCGCATATCAGCCGGCTACTCATACGCCGCGTTACAGAGGTCGTCATTGACGGTACTGATAAAAAATCGATAGACCGCAGAGTATTTTCAAATTTCAAGGTAAACGATGTCAACTTTATGGTTAGGATATATTGATAGCTTATAAGTAGTCATTGAGGTACCGGAAGCTTCGTTGTATTCATGCAACTTCACTAGGAAGCGCGCGTTGTGACATCTTAAGTGCGGTAGCATTCTCATAATTTTCTTTTCACTCTATCAGCTGAATAGGGTGATAGGTTACTTATGGGACTTTAGCTCAGGTAAAGAAAGAGCTCCAAGGTAACTGGTAATTTAATTCAGAGCACGTCTCGGAATAACTAGTGGGCAGAGTGTGTGACCTTTGAAATCCATAAAGTATGTGAGATCAACAACCTCAAAATAAGAATGGGTAAGTTTTCTCTATCAAACTTGGTATTATCCAATTAAAACAAGTATCAAATTGTCGGTATACACAGACCCTTCGTGGCTATCTTTCGAAGTTAGCTGGGAAAAGGTGTATTTGTGAAGAAAGTAGGTTGCCACCGACTCGCACGGCAGCGCTTACCAGTATTTTACTACCTGGCAGGACGTAATAAGCTTGTTTGTGTTTACAGTACCAAGAATACCGAAGCAGAGAGTGGGGTCAGTACGAATAATTTACGTTACCAAGACGCTACCGAGACGATCGCAAATGTCAAATATCGGCCAATGACATCAGGTTAACTTGAAATCTAAGTTGATTGGTTCATATTTGACGTTTACTATCGTAATGCTAGCGTCTCGATAACGTTAGATTTTCGTGCTTGGGCCTCTGATTATTCCTGGCATGAACACGCGCGTAATATTGACATAATGTGCAAGTTTATAACCGTAAGCACCGGTAGATAGACGCTTGCCTGGTTTCTACGTGAATGTGCCGTTAGCTGGCAAACTCTTCGAGAAACTAGTGGAAAATTAATCTTATCTCAATTTTCTCGTGTTTTCCTTCTCCACTGTTTAATTGTGCAAGTTTTAATTGCATGCAAACCGAACTCTGGAATCCGACGTAAAGTCGTTCATTCGTCGTTTTTACGAGGACAATGGTCTTATTAGTGGGTTATACATAGAGCGTTAGTGGCACATGTGCTATCTGGAACTGACGAATTAATAAATAATAAAAACAGAAGGATAGAACTAAAGAAAGATACTACCTTAGTAGAGTTGGTATACATGCTTGATATTATCTTTTTTTCACCGCTTTTTAACACGTTTTTTTTTAATTTACGATGTGGCTTTTGTTTTAACATTAGATTTTTGTTGAATTGTTTCAGGGTTGCGTTTTTCTTTTATATTTGGAGCAAAGTCGAGAACAACCGTGGCACCGTCATTAATCAATTCACATTCTGTTACATAGCGAAAATGAAAATGAATTGCACGAATAATAAATTATAACCACGGGCAGATATTATTCGAGAAAACTGTTTTGGCAAACATCATGTGCTCCAACCAGAAGTTTCTCGGTGTTTTGTTAGGAATCCACTCTCACTATTCAATCAAGCTTACACAACCCGAATGAAACCTTCCATACAGATCACGGTTTGTTTTTTTTGGGGAAGCTTTGTTACAAGTTTTACAAAACCCAAAACTAATTAGTTATCCACTAACCCAAATTAATTTAAAGCAGGGTTACACGTGCGGAAGTTCGACCTATATCGTTTTTACACAAAGTTATCTAATTAGCATTTATACTGCCTGAAAAACTTTGAACCAGCGATATATTTAAGTAAAAAAATTTAGCCGTCGTCCATAAGTGTGTGAGGCGGAGAGAGTCAAGTGCAATTTACGATGTTTTTACGACTTGTAGATTCATTACCCCTATTTTATTGAAGATTCTTTGCTTATCTCGTAATATCTTTATGAGGAGTTTTAAAATCTTTTCTTTCTCATTTCGTTTTTATTGCGGTGCGTTTATTACACAATCCCTGTCTATATCAACGATAGCGGCTACGCAAACGACACTGAAGCTGGGGTGAGACGAATGCCGAGTTGCATTATGAAAATAATTTTAATAATTTTCCCTCGTTTACAGCTAGATTGTATTTCACACTGGGAGAAAAACACTCCCGAATATAAAACAGCTGGTATTAAAAAAGGCTTCTACATATTCCTTTTATAAAAATCATCTTCTTCATCAGTCGTTAGACGTCCACTGTTGGTCGAGGTTTCCCCTATAGATTGTAATGGGGGGATTGTCATAATCACCACGCTTGGCAGGCGGATTGGTGATCCCAGTATTGGTGTTGAGTACTCAGATGGATGCTGTGCTGCCAATACCCTGGTGTTACCCCTTAGTCGGCTTTTACGACATCCATGGGAGGAGACGGGTCTATTCTTAGGACGGACACTCCACGACGCTCCCTCCTTTCCTACTCTCCTTAAGGTTAATTAATTTGACCCATCTTTATAGCGTGTTTGTATTTTCAGTTACAATTTATCTATCCTAGAAAAAAGTATGTCGTTCAAAACCCGCTGAGATTAATTTATTTTCATTTTATTTTCAAAAATGAGAATTTTGTTTCCTTTTATGTAATAGAATGGTAAAAATATATAGCTCAAAGCAATAAGATCATCCGTTTGAAATGTAGCTTTTAATAAAACGTAAGTAGCATTTAAAGCCTTCAGTATGAAAGTGTTAGTTATAACAAGAAAGAGTGAGCCACAACGCTCGAGAAACGCAATAATGGCTGAAATGGTTCACAGGATTCTTTCATTGGCAGTCAAGTGTATTAATAAATACCCACGATGCTGCAAGAATATTTTATTTTCATTACTCCCTGAGAAAAAAATGAGTTGTTTTTTTAATAAAATAATATGATTAAATAATAAAAAAACTCAAAAGATTTCGTTTTATAACCACGTGAGTTTCTTTTCTGGTAACTAACATTTCAGTTAATGAAGTTTTTTGTCATAAAGTAAAAGGTTTTCACGAGTGCTCTTCGTATCATAAAAAATATTTTATAGTCGCTTTTAAGGTAAGGTACTTACTTAGTTTTAATAAAAAATCCACCTTAGTATTCAGCAAGTGTACCACAGCCACTGAAAGAATTCAATAACGTTCGTCTATTTCTACTGAGACTAACAAACCTCTAAAGAACTCAGAAATGTATAACTAAGTGCCTACTTACATAGAAATACAGAGAGAATCATTCGCACCGCTCGTCTGAGCCCTCGTAATGGGATGATCGTTCGCTGAAAGGCGTCGATTTCTGATTTAATTTGTAACTGTGATAACATTTCTGACTGTACTGGAGCTGGGTGCGAGAGATAACTGGCTTGCATTGACTGTGCTCAGTGGCACACGTTTGCTATTCGATCCAAAACGCGAAAACCCCTTTTGTGTCATAAATTCATGATAACAGCCATTTGGTAACAATGCCACCGGTGCGTGATCAAACTCAAAGGTAATTAAAATGTAAAAGCAAATTAAGCAGACAAACGAAAATTGTAATTAAGTACTTATGTCCAAGATAGAAATTTAAAATTTTAGTGGTGTTATTATAAAAAATGCCCTTAGTCTGGGTTTAAACTAGGACTACCAGTCTAGGTTTAAATATCGACCTAGGGTATATACGACTGTAATACAAAAGCAGATGGTTTGTTTTCCAGAAGCAACTTTCGAACTAGATATTCCGCTCTTATTCCAAAAATGACATAAGCTTGGACTATCTCTGGTTTATCTAAAACCAGGCAGCCTTCTAGTTTAGCAATCCTACTAATATTATAAACGCGAAAGTTTGTGAGTATGGATGGATGTTTGTTACTCTTTCACGTAAAAAACTACTGAATGGATTTGAGTGAAATTTCGAATGGAGATACTTTACGCCCTGGATTAACACATAGGCTACTTTTCATCATCATCATCATCAATTTTCATCATTTTTCACGCGGGTGAAACTGCGGGGCGCAACTAGTGGTCTATAAATTTACAGTTGATTGCTTGTTAGAGGTAAGAATTTGGACATCTCAATTGTGATGTGACACAATCCGTCAGTTTGATACTTTGGAAATTTGCGAAGTAGCACAAGAATTTATTTCAGAAAACAAACCATCTGCTTTCTTATTTAAAGTCACATATGCCTAATGTCGATATTTAATCCTAGACTAGTACGGCTGGACTAAATTCAGATTCAGTCCATGTTCTGTGATAAGGCCTTAGTTTGGTACCATGAGAGTGCCTGGTATTGTGCACGTATGCATGCCTGAGTATACAGGGTGACAAAAACTCTATGTGCATCTGAAACCATGTCCTGGGCTTTACTCTCTTGTCTCGGGTCTATACTCTTATATCTGAATATTATTGGATTAAATAACTAAAAAAGTATATTAATATTTTTATAGCTTCCGCTTGATATATTTTACTCTACTTATCAAAACTAAAATAGCAGAAATAGCTTCATTTTTATCATCATCTATAGAAGTCCTCTGCTGGGCATAGGCCAGCCCTTTACAATGCCATGACGTACAGTCCTGAGCTGCCTCCATCCACCGACTTCCTGCGACGTTTATAATGTCTTTAGACCAACGGGTGGAGGGTCTTCCAAAAGAAAATAGCTCATGATCGATAAAATCTTTCTTTTTTTTTTTCAAATGTTTTATAGTTTAGAACTGTCGGGAAGCGAAAGCAAAGGCATAACCAGAGTCGTACAAAAGTAAGTTGCAAGTTTATTGGCAGTGACGGTGAAAGTGTCCGCTATAATTTTGTTGGCTCATTGCCCTCGGCTTCAATGACCGGAAATCCCAGATAAAGTCCAGGGCCCAACGTCTCAAATATTCATTCACAAATTTCATCGCACTATTTCACTCTCCCTTGCGAATAACGATTTGTTCTGAATAGGTAAATCGATGCTCTTTGTTGCGTTGCGATATTTTCCGCGTCTCAAGAAATATCTCTCTTTCCCACAGGTTCACATTCTATTTGTAATCTTCTCTTTATCACAGATTATATTGCGAGGCGTTATTGAAATCTGAAGATAGATGTAGTCGATTTATAGGACCCCGAGGTAGAAAAACTACGTTTTATTTGTTTGCTCAGTAACGGAGGGGTCGTCCCAATAAAGACGGTTAAACGTTGAAGGGGTTAAAATCCCTTTGCAAATGACAGGTCACGTGACCCCATAGCTGGATTTGAGGGCATGCGAAAGGCAACGCGATTTTAATCCAATCAATAATTGCATTTAAATGAGAGAAGAGGGGCGAAACTTAGTGGCCTTCGTTCTCAAGAGTACTTTATTCAAACAGCAATTAGACCGTTCACCGTAGTGCTATCGATTTACTGTAATATATTTATTGGAAACGCTGAAGCGTTCAAAATATGCCAGCACATTACGTCATGTCTGTTAAATTAAACAACTAACTCAAGCTTAATAGACCATTGTATGTATCTGTAACTAAATTACAAGCAAATATCTTGGGACGTGTTGATTGTGTGCTGATACGAAATATTCACGCCAAGCTATTAGGATAGGTGCTTAATAGAAATTTGACTGTATTAAAGGTATAAGAGGTTATTTTCAAAAAGTTTGTTTGGCACTTTACAACATCCTAAGGACGAAAAGTAGAGAGTTTTTGGTTGTGTTCTGGTTTTGTTGATTACTCGTTTAAATATTAAATCACGAGTCTTAAGTGACATAAAAAGTTACAAAACTCTAACCTGGTTTCCTACTTTCTAGTTTAATTTAAACAATTCCGAGAAAATACTTAGAAAAACATGAGCTCACTGAGATCTTCAACTCTCAGACTAGAACGAGAATATTACAAGTTAGTATTCTCAATTCAGCGTTTTCGTAGCCTCCGGAGTCCCATGTGAACTCTTTTGTATCACAATTCCACCTTATTTGTATTTTAAATCCTCATTGTTTGTTGGTGCTCTATAAAATCTTATAAGGTCACGTTCTCTACCTCAGATAGAAATAAAATGTATTTATTGAATATAAAACAAGGATACTCTATTATTGTCATAAATAAAAGTAACCGAGATAACATCTGCTAAAATATTACGTGTTCTTTTGAAATGAAATATTCAACTATAAAGTAGCTCCTTTATTGAAGAGGGTTCTTCGGTTGGCATAACATTACCGCCAGATGTAATGAGATAGAGGTTATTCCATTAATGTTATTGAAAAATAGTCGTTAGTGTGAGTGGAGTGGTGGAGCGGCGTGCAGTGGAGGGCGTCAAGTTAAGCGGATGGAATGGAGCTCTTCGTAGGAAGTTAATTGGATTTTTCCGTTTGACACGCAGCGTACGTGTGCCGTGTGAATAATAAATACCCGCTACCTATTAGGTGTTAGATATTTGAACGCTCTATCCAACATGCTTTCACGTGAGACCCAAGAATTTCAGATAGGAATTTCTGCTCATAAGCATAATAACGGAGTGCTTCTAATGGATTTCGACACTTATTTTTTAGCAATTTAACTTACGAAATATACACACACAACGCAGCGAAGTCAATGTTTCAAAGTGTAAGCTTCGGTTCTTGATGAGATTCCATGCCAATGCCATGACAAGACATCCTCACACTGTTGAGAAGTGAAAAGGGCCAATCACCTATGACCTGTCTGGGTATAATTAATTATGCTCATTTCCACAGGTGAAACAACATAGGGTTCGCAAATTTTGTCCCAAATCAACGTCAAGGCGCGAGACTGATAACCGGGCTTTGGTTTATTTGACAATTCACTTGTGTTTTACTTTATTATACTCATAGTCCAGTCAGTGAGGGGGTTTGACCCTGACAATAATTCCTCTGTCGCTGAAACTTTGCAGTGTGATAAAGTAAAGTTCATAAATTACGGTTGACAAGTTATCCATGATTTTTTTTATTTTTAAATGTTGTATTTCTACCTGAACATGAAAATCACTAATAACTTTTGGTGGAAAATTGCTCTGTCCAAAATTCCTTCGGTATATGTTAGTATACATTAATAAGTATACATATGTAACGGTATCCAGGAATATTTCGATTTCAGTGAGACAGAAATTTAAGAATATCTGTATTATCACAACTTTTTCAGGAAAATTGCTCCGTCAGTTTTAATTTTTTTGTACTTGTAAGGTTATTTAAACTAATCGCCTTGCAGAGTTATCCAAAAGATTTGCCTTTTTGTTCATAGTTTTATGGATTTTTGGAAATAACTTACGGCGGAAAATTGCTCCGTCCATTTTTATTCATTTGTTAGTTACAGTATACTTTATTATAATAGAATTTTATGTTATCCAATAAAATTTCGCCAAAACACATAAACACATAAACTTTTAAATATCAACATTTCATACTTAGTCAATTTTCGTACCGCGCAGAGTTCTGTGGGCTCAGCACGAACAATTAATGTTACCGGGACGCAATCGAGACGATCTCAAACGTCAAATATTGGCCAGTGACACAGGAGTGACTTGAAATTTTCAATATTTGTGAGTAGATATTTGAAGTTTACTATCGTGTCTTCGTAACTTTAGATGTTCGTGTTTGGGCCTCTGATAATACAGCGGGGCACCGCACCACGCATGCGCTCCGCGCAAGGGCTGCCAGATATACCGCTTTTCCTTTTTTGACACAGCTTTTTTGCTTAGGGATCCGCATTCTGTTTTTGGTTATCGAGGTTCTGTTTTTTTTGGATGATACTATGAGCAACTTTTTTATCACTTTTACACCGAAAAAAAAACGCCTAAAAGTAGCTGTCCTTAAACTTATCTCCAAAATAACGTAAAAAAGATGTGGAAAAAATAAGAATATTGAGAACACGATGAAGAATTAAACGAAAGTTATCGCGAGTGACTGTTAAAACAATCAAAACTATTACGCTATTGAAAATTCTCCCAGGGACACTCAACTCGTTTTTGAATAAAAAATTAAAATAAATTACTTACTGAAAATATATCAAAATCATGGAAAACTACCACATTCAAAACCGTCAGTCAGCACACCTACTCGAGTACTTACGACTCGCACTTGGCAAGCTTATTTTGTATGTAAAGTCGTACTTTTTTTAAATCTCGTTAGAAATCAATTGAAACATACTGGCCACCTAGAAGTCGTCATAAAAACAGCCAACGCATCGAAGAAGAAATGATCCACGTTACAAAATTTGACAGTTTAGGTAAGACCACAAAATATAGAAATAGACAGAAGGTCCACTCCCACCGTCCTTGAAAATAATTACCTAAACTTGCCTGACTCACTAAGGTTGCTACTGTATTCATTCAGAATTTTGAAAAGGAGTAGATTATTAGGAGTTGGAACAAGTTACAAACAATCTCGTTAGGAAAGGTGAAGAACGTTTGCATTTGGTTGTATTTAAACAACCAAATACACTGCAAGCGTAATAATACCGCTACTCATTTTGTTAACAAGTGACAAATGCCTGCACTCGCTATTATAGTCGCGACTGAGCTCTGCTCGAGATTGCGTGAGAATACATGTAAACGTAAAGTCAATGTGTGCTTACCAGAAATGGCGCTATGTTCTGAGTGGACCCTCTGTAGCTGTTTGTTCACGACGACTCTGTCTCTCATTTTTTTTCGTCTGAGAAACTTTACGATTTTGCTTCGGCTTTCAACTTCTATGTGATGTCATATGCTGTAACGCGTAGGCGTTAGGTTCAATTTGGCTCTAACTTTTTTCATACAAATATTAAACTTACAAGCACTTAGAAGCCGAAAGAAACATTATTTATTATTATTTCGTTCTTGAGATATCGTGATGAGTCAGCAAGTAGGTGAGTGATATTTGCCTTATATATATATTGATTCTCATTGATCAAAACTATTGTCTCAAGATGTAGTAAAAGTAGCTCCCGGCGGCTGTGCGCGTAATGTTGATAGTCTAAAATGCGTAATCTACGCCGAAATTTTATTGGATACTTTAAAATGCTGTTGTATTTAAGTGTACTTTAACTAATAAATGAATAAAAAAGGACGGAGCAATTTTCCGCCGAAAGTTATTTCCAAAAAACCATAAAGCTATGAACGAAACGGCAAATCTTTTAGATAACTCTGCAAGGCGATTCGTTTAAACAACCTTACGCGTACAAAAAAATAAAAACTGACTGAGCAATTTTCCTGAAATAGTTGTGATAAAAAAACAGATATTCTTTAATTTCTGCCTCACCGAAATCGAAATATTCCTGGATACCGTTACATATCTATACTTATTAATGTATACTAACATACACCGAAGAAATTTCAGACTGAGCAATTTTCCACCGAATGTTATAAGTGATTTCCATGTTAAGGTAGGAATACCTAATTTAAAAATAAAAAAAATCCTAGATAACCTGTCAACCGTAATCTATAAACCTTACTTTATCACACAGCAAAGTTTCAGCGACAGAGGAATTATTGTTAGGGTGTGCATACAAAGAATTGCCTCGTTCATCGGACTATCATGGTAAATAAATCATGGTGATAGTTTGAATGCAACAACCATGAATAACAAATGCTGCACACATGCTGCCTGAAAATAAATTAATTGACCAATTTTATTTGCTCTTTAATTTATGAATTTAGGATTGTGATTATTTTGCATTGTTGTGCGTTTCAATAAAACTGTAAGTTTTCATTTGTTCGATATGCTACGAATTCCGTAGCACTGCACTGCTACGGATTCAATGATACGTAATTCATCGTCCATTGTTATGTAGACAGAGATATATTTTAGTCTATAGAATTGCAGCAACACTTTAATACTGTTTCATTTCAATTTATTAATAAACTAGCTGTTAGCTATATCGCGTTCTCTTGCAGAGTTAGTTTGTTATAATACACCATCCCATCATCATTGTCATCATTGTGACTACTCGTATTTCCGATAATGTACAGAATATTTCAATGAAAAAAAAATGATTCTTCATTTGAAATTGAGTTGAAAGGCATGCACACAATCTACATCACTATACCATTTTGCTAAAGGGATAGGTTTTGTTATTGAAATTAATTTATGGACGAATTGCATTTTGTTACCATTGTATCATCTGGGCGTGCTCGCATGACCACGCTCGCCCGTCAGGACTGTTCCTATTTTTGTTTTCAATTTGTTTTATTATATTTTGAATCTCTATTTTAATTACGTTTTATTTGAATGCAACAAAACAAGTTTAAAAGATGTATATTTAGGACTCTTCCCGCCTTTTTCGAAAAGAATCCTCGTCTACTTTTATTTAGTTTATTTTCTAGTGTTTCTTGATTTGTATTGTGTAATTTTGGTTGCATTTTAACCAAGGTAGCTTGTTATAAAAGCACATTGTAGTGAAATTAAATAGAAGTGAATTGCGTGACTTTTCAACTGGGTGGAAATGTCTACCAAAGTTTTAGTAAAACTGCCACCACTTTAGGTACTAAAACATGACTTGAATGAGAGTTTGACGTCTTGGAAAGAGTGCAACGTTGCAAATTGCAAACTAATCTAAAAATACTTGAAACTGGCAAACGTACAATACAAGCCGTGCGAATAAAATAAAAAGTTATTTTTATATTCATTACTTCAACATTTCTGTAGTTGCTTCATATAACATTTTACACCTATTACGTAATTATGTCTCTTTTACGGTTGCGAATTCCACATCGAGCATTTTTTGCATGACAGGAGGAATTCTACAAGTGAGCACTAGAGGTCCTGTGACCTACCCTAATCCTGTGTACGTTTGGTTGTTTGCGATACTTACGGTCATGTCAGCCGCAGTTCCATGAAAACATCGAACCAGTCACTTAAAAATTTTTAATAGCTTTATGGAAAGTAAAGAAATAACTTACAAGAAAATCTGATTGGTTTCAAACTAAGTTACCAAAGAGCTGTCTGCAAAGGATTTGAGAGCGGTCTCAATTACTGAGCTGGAGAAAGTTATCTTTATTGCATGTGTACCTTATTTATTCTTTGCAGAGTTTTCTCACTGTACCTTTCTTGTTTTATAACTCTTTTAATTATATTATACTCACTTTATGAGGTTTTTACATAAAATTGCTCTTCCCCAGATTTTATAGAGGCTATGCTCGAGAGTTCTGTGGCTATAAGAAAGATTTCAGTGATAGTTTCAAATAAATTTGGCCAAGTGTGAGTCAGACTCACTCACCCAGAGTTTAACTATCGTGAAATTCTTTTAAAATTTCGTGAAAATTATGATCAAATTGCATATTTTTATTGTTATTTAATATAAATTTCTATAAAAAAACAAACATTAGTAGTATGTAGCAGAACACAAAATAAAAATAGGAAGACAAAAAAAAGAAAAAAAGGACAAAACAGCAAAGAAAAAGATGAATTCATTTTTTTTCTCGAAAACAGAATTTTAGGAATAGGACCACTATTTTAAGTAAGATAAAAAATAGTTTTTTTTTTTTTTCTTTTCTCTTATATAGGTAACGAAACCCCTTAAAATAAGAAAATAATGCTTCTCCAATTGTCTTTTGAAAAAACAAACGGTAAGCGTGCGGTAGGCTTGTTACAGTTTGTTCACGTAATCTCTAAGCAATGTAGGAATGAAGATGCGTCAAGCTTGCCAACTTTGCCAAATCAATAAACCTAATTGAAAGGGCATTTAAAATTCAAAACACGATTTGTTAGTATCGTGTGTTGTGTATGAAATGTGACAATCAGTGAACCGGGACACATTCGAGAAGTTCACTACGAGCGAGTTGCAACTTTCCCAGCTTATAATAAACAGAGACACGGAAAATTATTCACTAACTTTGCCCAGAGCACAAAATTTATGGCACGTTTACCACGAAATTTCACAACAATGAACGAGTCGCTTGGGTTTAAGCTTTACAACTTCAGCCTCTCACGCAATACAGATGAGCAATAACTATGAACATCGATTATAAAGCTTTGATGCGTATTTTTGATCTCAAGAAAGTGATTTGAAAACTTTTGGTAGTAGATTAGCAAGTTACTACAAATTTACTACCAAACAGTGGTATATAACAACTCCTTTAATTAGGTATAAGGCTGCTTCGAGTTCTTTTCTTTTTCTTTCATAATGATATCCTGTGGCATTATATTTTTTAAGAATGTTATTATTCTCATCCACACATTTGTTTTCACTCGTGTCAGTGTGATAATGTGTTTTTGGCTGTCTAGAATGATGATGGATTGACATCCGGGAAAGTCGTCTGAAAACATCGTATATTTTCCCCATAAAAAAGTTGAGAGATTGAACCATTATTAAAATGCCATTATCACAAAAACAACTTGCAGAGTTCTCGAAAATACAATCTACAGCTTACTTATAACAAGTAGCACTTTATAAGTAAGCTGTAGGTTGTTTTGCTACTTTGGTACCTATACATCGTTGGAAACAAAAGATGATGAGCAGTGTCACCAGTAATTATATTATTAGCAAATATATTATTTGTTACAGAACTGGCATTACTGGTGACACTGCATCTTGCAGTTTTAAATTTTTCATGCATTATTTTGCGTGATCAATAGACATATTCTTCTGTGAATTGGCAGCAATTTGGTCTGTATCGGTTCAAGCGGTAATAATGCTCAGTAATATAAAGGCAGTTAACAGCAGAGAGCGATCGTAGCGATTTGTGGCCCACGTGTGCACCGGCCATAATCACCAGCTATCGTATAGTGGTATAGTCATAAATTAGGTTTTATCTGAGTTGCCGGCTCATTAGCATGGCATGTAGCCTCCTATCGCGATGCACCCGAGCTTAGACATAGTCTTTACAGTACACCTAGTTCACTCATATAAACTGCATTGCGTACAGTTAACCGATTCTTGGTTTCAAACCCGCAGTCATTCTTATGTGAAGTAAGAATGATGTCATGGAGTAACGGCTTGCTTATTGCAATTCTGACTATTTGAATGTAGCTGTTTTAATGAAACTTAGCTCAACTGCTGTAATTTTGGCCTGGCATGTTATATCAGGCTCAATTCACACCGAGATGGCATCAGCCGGCAGCGTAGCAACGACCAGTTAGTGCCAAATATTATGCAGTCTTGAAAGGGCACTCGACCGTGGGTGGCCGCTGGCAGCCGCCGTCACAAGGGCTAGAGATTCCACGTGGGGCCTCTCAACGCCGTGGGTGCCCGCGTTCCTGCCGTTGCTTTGCCCACCGTGGCAGTTGCTGCCAGCCACTGCCATTCCGCTTGAGCTTCAGGTTGCACCATAGGTCACAACACATTAGCAAACCAAACTGTGTACCTACTGCTTACTGTTTGAATAGCCCTCGATTGGCCTTAAATTATAACTACCATCTGTATTATTATACACGCAGTTGAAAATACTAATTAATGATAAGTGTAAATTCAATTCAAATAGAATCTGGTCAAAACGATCCTGCAACAATGAGTGGAGAGATTCCAACGTTGATTCATACGAACCTCGAATATTGAAATCGATAAGCAATAATCAATTCATTAGAAACCTAGAGTGTTCTTGATACATAATAAAACAAATACTCCTTAATTATATTATAAAACTCGCTTGTAAAATTAATTTTGTGTTGTTATATTGTAAATAACGATATTGTTTTGAAAACATCGTTAAATTTCGATACCAATTACTTAATAATTGATGGACTTCTGAATGGCAAGTGCCTGTTTGAAGTAGGTTTATCTTTACCAAACTGAACAATCAAAGAAAGTGCTTCCTAAGAAGAGCAGTAAGATTTTCATTACAGATAAAATAATATCTCAAGAAGAAAAATTGCAGATAAGTTAGACTTGCTTACATCTTGCTTATTTATATTGTGGAAGCGTACAAGACGAACTAATTATGCTAATATTTGTGTTTCGCCGACGATATAAATGTGGTTAGGTAACCTGTTTAGGGAATCGCCTGGGACTTGAGGGCTCCCTAACCAAACTAACGGATTCTGACCAGAATACTGATCAGCTGCGCCGCATTTACACATTCAATGAAGATAGGCCTTTTGGATATTTAATTAATATTAAATACTGTAATATGTAATCATTTCTAATTCCGCTAGTTCACCAACTCGCCTAATCTTCCAACGTACGTTAAGGTACCAAATGGACGACCAATAGCAGATTGAAAATGTTTATTACTAGCTGTCCCGCTCGCGACTCTACCTGTGAGTAGGTAAATTTAGAAAGTCACATACAATATTTTTTTTTATTATCCTATCTTATTTTTACCCATTACAAAATAGAAAACAATTTAACGTATACCTGAATTTATAAAATTGCATCGGCTTCCAAATCGAGTTTAAATGATAATGATAATAATTAAATGATTTAATAAAATATACGATACTGCATTTGACGTAAGATTCAATTTGGCTTTACCTATATCTTGTTTCATACACCCTCTTTTATCTCCTTTAGTGAACCTAGAAGCCGAAAGGAACATTCATGCCAAGTTTGTATTCTTTATAGTTTTGGAGCTTTGCGGATGAGTCACCCATTTTGGTTTAGGTCATACTCGGTCATACATGACTCGACCAAATGTTTTTTTCGCAAATGTCCATCCTCGGTTAATCCGTAAATTGTTTTATTCATTGGAGTAGGATAACAGTTAGCCAATATGTTTCTAATCTTACACTTAATTCCTGTGCGACGTATTTAAACCTAAATCAACATAGGGTTTAAGAGTGATATGCGTCGGTATTAATTCAATAGCGAGCCATCACGCCATTGGAAGTGGAGCGTATTATGCAAATTGTGTGACAAATTGAATATAATATAGTATAATATAATTGAATATAAATTGAATTAGTATTTATAGGTATCTAGACTAGTTACAATGTAAAAATGACGTGTTAAAATTGGCGATACAGCAATATCACTCGCAGAAAGTCGATGTAATTTCTCGTCAGTATTTAAAAACACATTAAATTCTGCCAGCTATTTGTTTATCATCAGCATCATCTGCTGCCTTTAGACGTTCACTGCTGGACAAACCCTACACCATAAAATAATGGCGGAATTGCCATAATCACCACGCTTGGTAGGCGGATTGGTTATCGCAGTATGTTGATTACCTACTCAGGTGGACGCTGCTGCCCATATCCTGGTGTAATCCCCTAGTCAGCTTTTACGACATCCATGGGAAGAGAAGAAGGGATCTATTCTTAGGCCAGACACACCATGGCACTTTACGGTATTTCTTTATACTTATGTATAGTAAATCACCATAGAGCCCCGTCAGTCAATAGTATTTTAAAAATGGTTAACAGGATAACAGATTCTGTGGTCATTAGATTGTAGGCGATCACCTTTAAGGTATATTGTGTATGCTACCTACGTTAACGTCAAACATAACAAAGCAGATTATTTTATTGAAACCCGAAGCGATCTCAAGTTTAGTATGGGCATTTTGTTCGCATTCTATTCAACTCACGCATGATTTGGTAAAACTTCAGACCGCTGAAACGCTAATTACCTAACTTTTTGTTTGCCACATCCGCCAACATTCCCGGAACTTTCTTGCTGTAATGTGACGCTTCAACACAATAGGATTACTTTATGAAAATAATTTTCCATACTCACATGTCTGAAAATTTATGAAAGTTATGTGATTAGTTACGTAGCTCTTCTTGATTTAAGATAACCCCTCATATCAATGAATTTGACTTAAAACGCTGAATAATGGAAATTAATATGAACAATGGAAGTTAATTATTTTTCAAGTTCTAAGAAGTCACGCTGATTCAATTAACTATTCTAAGAAATATTCTACGTTCTAACACACGCTCTATATGTTCCACGAAGTCTATTCCACCGAAAATGCAAATGTATTCCCTGTCAATTCCTCGAACACCGCATTGCAGTATTATTACTTATTTATGTCTTTGTGCGGATCCCAAGCGGACCATTTTAAACAGGGCACGAGTCTATGCTTGGTGTTTTATTGTTTCACTAAACAATTCAGCATGTGTCTGAGATTGACGTGATTTAATCGTCTTCAGCCACAATCAACCAACGCTCTTGTTCACACATAACCGTTCCATTTATCATTCACGCGTATGGCTCTCAAACAACTAATATCGCTCACTCGCGAGCGCGCATTGGTCTTACCAAAACCGTATGGTCCGTCTTGCATTAAATATTTTTCCAACTTTCACAGCGGAATGGAACACTAATAGCAGAGGTAGGTTCTAACAGAAAAACACGTTTCAAATGAACATTATATTGTCGATACGCTACCTATATTGCCGAATGTGGGAGTTTTATCGTAAACTTCACTGTGGCCTCTATACCTATCTGTCTCTATACAATTGCAAATTTGATTGTGTTACCTTGGATTCGAGGAATCTCTTTATGTCATCCCTTTATTGTGAGACACCTAACCGATGCCTGAGCGAGAATTTCAATTTTGGCTGTGCTAAATAACTGTTGCTATGTTTAATAATTGCCGTGGTGTGTCTGGCATAGGAATATACCCCTCCATTTTCTCCTGTGGATATCTTAAAAGCTGACTAAGGGATAACACCAGCGGATGGGTACCAGCATCATCCACCTGAGTAGGTACTCAAAACAAATACGGTGATCACCAATCCACTTGCCAAGCTTGGTGATTATAGAATATAACGGCAGCAAAGTTGTAATCCTGATGAGATAGTTGGCAAACACCCCGCAATGTACTGTGCGTAGGTGAGCGGAGGAGCTAAGTTACAGGTAACAGTACATTTGCGTTACAATAATAGGTATGGTAACCAAAACCGTATTTGTATTTTTGCTTCTCAAATAATTGTCAACGCTAATTTAATGTTTTCTAACAATGAGAGGCAACACCAAAACAATTTCATGGTGGAGTCACGACTGTTGAAGAACACGATGCAAGGAGGAAGACCTTATAAAATATAATATTTTTTAGTCTACTTTAAATAGTAGCGGTAGATGAAGGCCATCTACTCGATGGACTAAAGACATTTTAAACGTCGCAGGAAATCGGTGGATGGAGGCGGCTCAAGACCGTTTGTCGTGGCATTCTTCGGGAGAGGCCTATGTCCTGCAGTGGACTCCTAAAGGCTGATGATGACTTTGATCATGGTTTTGGCACAATTATTTTGTGTTATTTCCAAAAAAAACAAAATAAAAATAAAGCAATAAACATTATTCCATTAGAATTAAATAAAGAACCATAAGCTCCCTAACTTTCTTTGTTAGCGCCAATCAAGGACGCCGTCCATAGAAATCTTTTAAGGATACCGAACTTCGTGAAACGTCGTAAGGGTTTTCTTTTTGCGCCGAGGGATAACGAGGATGGGAAAGTTATTAAATAAAATATAGGAAGCGATGATGGTGACGCCTACTATCACTGCGTAACAAGAACAAGGATGTCTTTATGAAATTATGTTTTGCCCCGCGCCGAGTGGGTGACGTTGACAAATGACGCGAGGGTTGTTTTTCACTGTCAGATCGATGTGACATGTTTTCCCCTGGCTGTGAAGTGTGGAATCAGTAAAGTGAAATAAATATGCGAGAAAAACACTGCCAGCAAACAGCCAACACGTAAGTACATAAGTGCACATAAGAAGAATATAATATAATAGAAAATACTTTTCACAACACCTGCTCGACAATGTCCAATTACAAATCATGCAACCTCAACGTAAAGTAAGGCATTGTGTCTCTAGGGATATAAAGTTGCATGAAACTCCCTAGGGAATAAAGTGATTTGAATTTGGAACGTCAAATTAAACTCTTAGTAAAAAAATGCCCATATGGCACTGTAAAGAGGTTTGTTCGAAAAACGAACTGGCCACCATAAACAGAACTCAAAAAAAAAAAAATAGGCGTGATTTTAAAGAATGTGAAACAAGAGATATATTTGGTGCTGTGATTTTCAGTGAATTTTATTGCAATATTGTAGTAATATACTTACATATATGTCAATGGCAATATTAATGTTAACAAAAAATGACGAGCGATATTGATTCTACTCCAGAGTTTATCAAAACTGACGATACTTGTGTTATGGAGCCCAGGCTTTTTATTGTCTCGCAGTAGGTGTGAAAAGTAGAGTATGCTCCTCTGGAATAAAGCTTGTCGTCGTCTTGGGCAGCTTGAACCCCTCGCTTCACTCAGGACTCTTTAGAGTCCCTCGTTACACTCAGGGTTCAATATGCCGCCCGCGACATAAGACTTTATTCCCTTAGTGCACAATCTACTATTATTGTACACATTAGGATAATACAAAATATACACAGCATAAATGAATCATAGTTTGATCCCAAACTAGGATTCCCTGTGTCGTGGATATCAGGAACTACGAGTACCATGGTACCAAACTTAACATGATAATTAAAAGTGCAATGGACGGTCTTATCGCTTAGAAGCGATTTCTTCCAGACAAACTTTAGGTGGAGACCAAGTACCTACATAAGCAAGACAATCAACAAATTCCTACAATCGATGGAAAAAAGACATTATAAACGGCAGGAACTACCCTATTTCTCACTCGAAAATAATAACAGCCATTTTAGGCTCGATACGTACGATACTATTTGTACTACCTGAAAGGCTGATAGAGTACTATATTTTAAATACGTATACATTTTAGAAAAAGGCAAAGTGTATTTGGCATTTCTATTACCATAATAAAATGAAGGCAAAAATCCAACATACTGAAACCCATTACGGAATGACTTTTATACCTTTAAAATGTATATGAAATTTAATTTCGTTATAGTTTGTTTTTTATTTTTAAGCTTTAGTCCTCGTTGTTTGGCAGAATAATGTTTGGCCAATCGTGCGGCCAACACGGCCGTCATAAATTATTTAAATATGTATATTAATGAGTATAAAACGGAAAACATGGAGATGTTTTCACTGTCTGAAAGTGGTTTTGGCAAAACTTAAGCATCTACTCCACCCGAAATAGCTACTAAATCTCTAGTTACAACTCTAAATTTATAGCCGAAAAAGGCAATTAAAGTGTACTAGAATAACTAAGTTTTAAAAGCATCGATGTATCTATTACTACATTACAAGCATTTCGTGGATTGTAGAAACAACTAAAAAACTACGAGTTTTTTTTTGAAAATGCACGGTACACCATTTTTGTACAGACTGTGTTGATAAAAAATTTCAGAACCTACCCATTCATTTCTCGTATAATATTTGAATCAAGGCATTTTTAATTGATTGATAAAGTCAATACAGAGCTTCCCTTCAATCTATCTAAGCCGATGGGCCGGGAGATACGCGCGCCGCTGCACCCTCTTGCAAAAACTAAATTGAATATTCCTCTCAATCTAGCCTTAATACTCGAGAGCTTAGTTAAAAACTTGAAATTGGACAACGTTTTCCTCAGTCGATAGCATGGCGAGAAAATTCTTTGTGCATTTAAGTCCCAAAATTCGAATAATTAAGTTTTTCCCACAATATCTCGGTCCCCGAAGGGTGACACTTTTGATGAGATATCGTTTATTCTTCTTGGGAAACGGGATCGTTTTTTAGAAGTCAAAGTGCGTCATCCTATGTTTGATGGCGTGGGTGTTTCTACATTATAATCTCTGATAAGAAAGTTGACTCAACAGAATGGCACTTTTCTTCATACCTGAATACCCTTGGAAACAATCTTTTAATTATTAAATTCCATAAGAACGTGAATGTCCAACAGATTAAACTTGACTACAAATATTTATGACATGATTCACCATGAAGGATAGTTTGGCTATTATGCGCCAATCGCAGGTGTTAATGATTGCGTTATCGTTGAGCTTATTATATCACTATATAGCTATTGGTATTCTATCCCTACATCTGGGTATGTTATAGGGTATGAACTTAAGATGTACGGATACGGATTTGTTTAAAGATTCTTGTCTATCCGTATGGTTAGATTAAGATAAACTTCAAATGTGAAGTAGAGAAAGGCTCTCCTCTCGATGGACTAACGACTTTATAAACGTCGCAGGAAGTCGGTGTGTGGAAGCGGCTCAAGACCATTCGTTGCAGTAGTGAACTTCTGCAGGCTAATAATGATGATGATGTTACGGTTGGTCCAGATTTGTTGTAGCATAAAGTTTTCCCGTCTTGCAGCTTTCCTATTTTCAAACCCTGTCATTGATGGCAAAGGACGATGCCAGGTCTCCTAACGGATATAGAACACATCGTTACCTGACAAACAACACAAATACCGGATACGGAATACCCATCACCCGCATGTACGTGAGAGTTAACCCGCTAATATCGCATTAAAGTCTGCGCTGGTTATCTGACGGCTGGTCTCGTCCTGCCGCCTCTAATCCTGGAATCCCGGGCTCAATCCCACTCCCCGGGATTACTTGTGTCTCGGCGAGGCCAACCTTACAATATTTACTGACACGTATTATTTTTCTACTGAGATTGTGAAAGCTAATTGGAATATTTAATGAAATTGAATTTTCCAGCTTAGAAAATAAAATCTTGGAAAGAATACGCTTTCATTCTGATTGCGAAGACGGGTATAGGAATTTTATTCTTTATCCTAAGTTCTTATACTTTTTAGACTTATCATCGCATATAATCATTGTATACAATGAAACAATGTGGTACAATGAATAATACAGCGCTTAATTTTACAGTAGCTTACAGTATGTTAGTTTCACTTCGTTAATGCTTTTATCTCACATTAATTTATTTGATAAAATCACTTATTATAAATGAATACAAATAATAGGGCAACCTCCGTGGCGCCGTGAGGGTGAGTAGCCGCCTGAAACGTAAGAGGCGTGGGTTTGATTTCCGCTGCGGGACAAATGTTTGTATGATCTGCAAATATTTAGGATATAACATGTAACAAATTATTGTTACATGTTATATCCTTGTTGGTAAATACCTAGTACTATGATCAAACTATGATCAATAATAATTAAAACACACAGTCTGTCCAGGTAGCTCACTAAATACGACTTCATCGCTAAATACCTACGTTTTCCAGTGAATGCCCCGCCACAGATATCACATAATTCATAACTGTCAGCAGCTTACAAGCGATTTACAAAATGTGATAAACGAGTACGAGTATGTCTACGACTAATCTACAGATATAAATGAACTTACGGTTGTATTTCGACCACAAGAACTGCTTTGCTCAAGCTTCGCTTTAGAGCCCCGGACAATCTGTCATGCTGACGTCTTCTTAGCGAGCCTGCTATTTCCTGTCACATTATTACATTCGGAGGGGAGATAGATGGAGAAAATCACTCTTGCTAATATTCATGGAAGCTATCTAAATACCAAATAAAACATTACTTACTTCATGAGCTGCAATATAGACTTATTTTCAGCAGAATTTTCTCTAGAACTATATACATTGCTTTCTCTTCGTCGTGGAATCATATCATTAGTAGGTGTGCGCGTCGTGATGTGTCATCTCAGTGCGTAGATACGGTTAGTGTGGTATGTCAGAGAATGAATGCAGCTATTTCTAATTCTGAAGACCAAGTGAGGGTAGTTTGTGCAGCTGCCACCACTTCTCCGTGTACTCCAGTCAGCCCGCGACCACGACTGATGGAACCATTGATATGCTGTATTGCATTCGAAACGTCGGGAATAATAAATAATAAGGTAACCTCTCGTTAGAGAGTATTATGTTCCTTGAAGGTAACATGCGATAAATACCCGTGACTATATTAATGTTATGTGTTCTGATCGCGAAAGTTTTAAAAATACAATATACTATGCGTCTGTCTTATTTGACCATTTTACGGTGGATTTCATTTGAGATATTGGCAGAAAAAGACTTATACAAATCGAGATAAATTGATTCAGAAAATAGAATATCTCAATTGTAGGGACTGTTACTGGTTACCGCATATAAATTAATGTGTGTGTGTGTGTGTGAATTTTCCGTTCGTGTAAACATTTGGCGAAGCAAATGAGGCCAAGCGTCATTACAGGTGTTTCTGTAGCGTAGGTGTAAAACCTACTAAAAGATGTTTAATTAAAACCCGTCCGGTAATTTATGGTGCGGTCCGGAAAACCATCGATTTATTGGATTCTGTTATTTACATGGGGGGAGGTGTACCTAGCTCTAAAGAGAAGATAACAAAGGTAACACAAATATTTGGTGAAATATTATTAAGGCAGAGGTAGCCAATGACCATCATGAAGCTTTCAGCTTTGGGACCAAAAAGGTAGTTTGAGAACAAAATAAAAAATATAAGTAACCGACTTATTTCTTTTTTTTTATAGACCTACATTTTATTTTAAAATTCCTTTTAATCTCATGAGTAATTCGGTTACCATTGAACTTAAGATTACAAAACTATGAGATACTAGCATTTGCTCGCGGCTCCGCCCACGTGAAACCTCTATTATAAATTATTATCTAAAAATGTTTTACATTGTTCTGTTCTATCATCAATAGTTTTCGCTGCGCACGCGATTTAAGGAATTTTATAGGTAATTTGTTTTACACCTTTGGTTACATTATTGGAGTTTACGTAGGGATCCCTAATTTTTTGAAAATAAAATATAGCTTATATTACTCAGTGATAATATAGCATTTTATTGGTGAAATATTTTTTTTAAATATTTTTTGTGATTTTTGAATTTATTAATTACAAACAAAAATACAAATTTATTGTCCTACAATATTAGTGCAGATAATCATCAATCCGCAACGAAGAGATCCACAGAAGAACCAAGTGCCCAGAATTAGCAAGTCGAAGTGGCATGGTCAGGCTCGTAGAACTGACTGTAGAACTCTGAACTCGTAGGTGGCAACCACGAACCAGGTGACGCTGTGTTATACTGCTCCCCACTGGACCGACGATATTTTAATGGTCGCAGGAAGTTCAAGGATGGAGGCGGCGCATTAAAACCGTTCGTCATGGCATTCTATGGGGGAAGCCTATGTCCAGCATTACATTATCAAGGAGTTGGTTTATTCACGTTACTTATTTAGCTTCAGAAAGCATTTTATGTTTTATGTCGTTTTTGTATGCTTCGTGTCGGTGGCGCGACACGCCTTGAGCTCCATATCGTTTGATGGCCCTGCAATCAAATTAAGCATAACCCACTATACACTCAATCCTGCGTGTAAATAGCTAGTGGATGACTTCGCTTAGGTGCCTACTCTACACTCATATTTAACTTACTCAGTAGTGAGTGAGTACTTATTTGAGCTCAGTCACACTAAGTTTAACCAATTTGCAAATAATAAGGCCAATCAACGTTCGGAGAACTGTGATGCGTGAAAATATTATTTGCGTTCGTTTCTACGAGAGTAAATTTCTAAATTCCAGCTTTGGAATCCGCAGGAGCGCTCTATAAGCCATCAATTTACAAATCCTATTGCCTGATTGAAAAAAGTGGATGAGTTTTTAGATATCTTTAATAAAATTCATCGCTCGAGGCGCAGTGGGTAATATTAGCGAGAGCCCTGTCAGAGAACCGATTGGCTCGATAACCGTAATTTCGTTCAAGTTCACGTAGACTCACGCTACTTTTTGCCGTCTTCATTTAATATTCAGGGCTCGAAGCACATAATTCGTGGCGGTGATCACGGAAAGAGGCGGCGATGTCTCGTTCTTTTTGTATTCGTCAACTTGAAATAAATTTGATAATATTAAATTGACATTAGAGGGAACTTTGAGAAATACCAGATAAAATATGGAAATTTATATCACGAGGCGCTCTGTTTATTGCATTTCGATACCGGCTTAGTAGGTGTCCTTATAAATTTGAGGTGTAAAATTGTTATGGTTCGTGAATGTTTCGAGGTCCTAAAAGTATGTACTGGTTCATCAGAAGGTAAGTTAGCAGAAAGTTACAAAAACATATTTTAATTTGGCAATAGTTACTACTCTTCTCAATTCAAACAGTAGAACTTTTTGTTCGCCAACACTGTAAAAATGAAACTACATCATAAAGTTCTAACATGATCCACTACACTATTTTAGCATGCAGAGTATTTGAACCACTATAATTCTTGCACATTTTGCAATTCGCATTTCAGCGGAGTCATTGAATCAAAACCCATTGATTTTCAATGAACTGTCCCATTTAGAGATAAATTGATAACGGCCCATTTTACGATTTTCCATATTTGGAATCGAGGGGCAACGCAGTGCGAAATTGAAATTTTTCAGAAACAAAGTGGCGAGGTACCTACTTGTTTTCGTTGGATAGACGCCGTAAATTTGCGGCGCAGAGTAAGTTACGCCTTATTTGGCAGACGAATGTACTTGACTCGATGTGGAGTGATACCACCCCTCTGCAACCCTTCGCGAAAGCACTCCTATACACTAAATCGAAACTCGTTACACAAAAACCGAGATACATTTTTCCCATCGCTTACGGAGCCACGTTTCCCCCTTTTAGTGGCATTCTTTGATGATTTTTTGCCTTTTCACGCCGCGGTTCAGTTCCTCTATTTCTGTTCCTTTTGTGTGAATATGTCACAGCTTTTGTGCGAACCCTAAAACAGAACATATAATAAAGTGTATCCCACATTTTATTTCATTAAGCCTTTATCAGTCTGTCTATAGATGACAAACATTGAGTCTTTTATCCATCCTTATTTAGATTTGTATCACGTAGCTAACTTAATTGGTGTGTTGGTGAAACTGGATGAATCTCGATGCAAAAATTATTTTTATAGAATACCAGCAAAAAAAAATAAAAAATGCTGGACATTTCACACAACATTATCTAGCCCCAAGCTAAGCAGAGCTTGTGTTATAGGTACTAGATAACTTATACTTAATACAACAATATTACATAGATAGATATTTTTTATTATACATAGAAAAATACCCAGAACACCCTGAACAAATATCTGCAGATTGTATAAATATTTGTTCCGAGGCGGGAATCGAACCCGCAACCTCCTGCGTTGCAGGCGAACCTTCGCCCGCCGCGCCACAGAGGTCATCAAAAAAATAAATAAATAATAACTGGCTATTTATCCTAAGGTAGGTAACCGATAACATAGATAAAGTTAAGATAGGCATCAGAATATTTCTTTTAGTTATAATTCAATGCCAGTAGTGAGCGGACGTGGCCTGTTATTATTTATTATGTCAATATTTGTGCTCTGAAGACGGGATAAATACGACGAAACTTCGTTATTTATTTATCTGCAGCTAAGAAAGGAACTATTAACTAATTGCTAAGCGAATTATACGTGTTAGAGATACGAATTAAATAAGTAGTTCTTCCTAGAGAGAGGAAGAAATATATGAAGCACGTATTTAGGTTATTTTGATATTATTTTGATATTTATTTTAAGTATCCGGAACAGTTTTCAATTAGGTAATATATACTCGAATATGGAACCTTAGTATTGAGATATTTTCATTAGCAGTATGCAATATGAGCAAGTAAAGTCAACTCTGATGCTTAACCCGTTTAACATGATTGCACTAAGCAAGCAAATACAAAAACTCAATCGTCTGTAAATTAAATGAACAAAAATAAAGGAAGCAGCAGAATAAGCGCGAAGAATGTAATTAAAACAGCAATAAAAGATCACGTTTTACAGCATTCGCCCGCCGTTGTGTTCTGCGTAAAGGTTATTATCTGCTTTTTAAACTTCGCATTCAACTGCGTGGATTAAAAACGAAAATATAAAACGTTCTGCCTTAATTTCGTCTGTCTCTGTCGAAACAATGGGAATGGGGGAACGGCTGTGGACTTTAACTGTTTCTATGGACACCTATTACACTTTTTGTTGCGAGTAAATCTGTGTGGTGTTGCTCGTTTTGTGGCCCGTATTTATCCACTGTCCAGTTGTCGACTTTATATCGATTTTCGAAGACATTCAGAACTTTGTATGTGCTGTAGTTGAACATTTAAAATATAGCGATATAAGATAATTAAAAAATAAAGCAAAGCCAAGATTCCTAAAGTGTATCCCGATTGTAACAGATAAGTAAATTCAGTGGAAAGGCTTACGTATGACTGCGAAATGCAAATGAGCGAACATTTGCGGGTATATTATAGTAGCAGAGCAAACGTTTGTAGAGCTCTGTTGAGACATCGCATCGCGTCGCGTCAGCACTCACGACGACTAATCTTTTAACATAATAATGGCTCAGTATTTACTTGCGCCACACTACATCGATTGGTGCATAGCATTGTCGCAGAAAGCGCAATGTATTTACCTACAATCAGAGCTCTATTTGTTGACGTTAAATACGTAATTGGCGGAGCGCTATTCGCTATATATTTCTCACTTATATCTGTTTGACGTTCATAAGTGTGCTATACAGTCTGTTTCAAAATAATGTAGAAATGCACCCAAATTAATAAATGTTATTGAATTGTATTGCTACAGCTTTAGGCATTTAGGTTAACATTTGTAGAAGCCTTAATTCCTAGTTTTGGCTTCCTTTTTATATGAAGGTTTAGAAAATTAATCTTTAATTTATTTTTTTATTATCTTTTTCGGTATATCCAAATCGAAACGTATACTAATGAATAACAACTGATACAAACAATTTGAAATCTTCTCAAATAGACAGGCGTAGTAATTTATTAGCAGAGTCAGCAAGTGAACAGGAAAACTTTTATCCGGTCGAACAAAATCCGCAGCAGCTTCATTTCCCGGCGGGACAACGATAACGACCCACTTGTACCTTTTACCTCTGTTTTCAATTATTCATCATACATTAAATTTTAGCTACGGCGTTCTATCACTGTCGAGGATTTGATTACATTCAATGTTCAATCATTTTGCTCGATGGCTTTAATAAAAGTTCCCGGGTTTGATTCCGGTTCCCTCGTAGATTGGTTTCGGAGATTTTAAACTTGCGATATTATCAACGAAAGGAACAACAATTTGTGAAGTTAATTAAGCCAACAAAGCGTATTCGTTAGATTGCGATCTTTAGTATTGTTCTAAGAACAAGAATGGATGCGGCTCTCGACAAGTTTCTTATCGCAAAGCCTGAGTTATCCTTGTGAGCCCTGCGCCCGTTTAACTTGTTCTAGTGCTATAATCAGACTACTATTAACCCACATATAACGGCTCTAACTAATATCTTGCGACGGATAATGATAAGCGCGGGATTACGGCTGATGTAGTACGCGTCTCCTATAACATTAATGTGGATTTGAAGTCATGTTTACTTGACATTTATAATTTAGTAGGGGTGGGCTGTTCTTTGATCAAGGGCGCAGTGCTGTCATCTTCCACATCAGAAAATGATTTAGGGATTTACCTGCCCCAAGGGGTATCACGCTGCGATTTGTGTTTCGCTAGGAGAACAACTCGTTTATTTTGATACAAAGCTCTTCAAACGAAAGAATAATTCATAAAATCTTTCTACCTAGACAAAAATATTTTTATAAAAACAAAGCAAAGAAGAAATAAAAACGCCGCCATATTTATTATGTGTGGTTTCATATAGCTTTTAACACGCGGAACGTCAAGACGCTTTACATTATTAAAAATTATTAATTATCGAAATCCGTCAAGTCATTTTCGAGCTACGGGTAAGCAGATGAACAAACTTATATATAAACACATACGTCGTAGACATTACTCTATCTACGACATACATACATGCTGCTAAATTATTACCCTCTTTTTGATTTGCTGTAGTTGGATAAAAGTACAAAACAAGTACTACAAGTTGCAACGTAATAGTTTTAGCTTAGTCAGAAATCACCTTATGTGATTTTTAGTTATTTTACATGCCTAATTGCACTAATAAGAACCGAACCGCACTGAGTTTGGACAGAAATTTAGTGAGATCTTATTTCGTGGAATCAGCACGAACGTAGCCGAGTGGAGTTCGTCCATCACTGTAATGTTCCGGCGGCAGTTACCCGGCTACAGTAAATTGCAAATGAACTCGCAAATACCTTCCTTGACTAACATACCTACGAGCTTTTTGTTTGCGTTGTTCGCTGTAACAAAATGATGGAATTACTTTCGTCCGGACGAAATGATTCTGTGAAATTGATAGATGTCGGATTTGTTTCATTTTGTTCAATAAGCAATTGTATGGACATACAAGTACCTACATATTTGAGTCACTGCAAATAATGTTTGTTAGCTTTTCTATTGAGACTACTGACCATGTAATATTCTAATTTTACATTCAGTATAGCCCATGTCACGGAGGCAGACAAAGTTGATTTACAAACTTGCTTTCAGTTAGTTTTCCGGCAATTTCAAGAGGTTATTTCACGGGAGTGAACCCGTTGGAGATTGCTCTTTTTATATAAAACCAACTTTTATCTGCAGCCGTGTTTGTGCAGCTTTTCAAAGGATGACGCTGGGAGTTCTCAATACACATTGTGAAAATGATTCCGGACGATATAAGTGGGTACTTGGCCTGTTAAGCGTCCTTGCGTTTTATAGAGCTGGCTAGCTTTTTGAAGCTTTTAAAAAAGATCATAATCATTCTTTGCTGTTAAAAATCTACTTATATTACAAATGCCAAAATAATATTCAAAGTTTATTACTTATAATCACGCCGTAATGGGTAACGCTATCCCGGTATCACGTGAGCAAGCCACTGAAGAAAGGGTGTGTTTTTCTGAAAAAGTGAAAATAAACTCTTGACTCTGAAATTGCAAGGAAAATGTAAGAAAAATCTCAACACTTCGTTGGTAGTATGTACACAATATACAAGGCGCACGTTTTTGTAGCTCCTAAATACACTAGTGCACAATAATCTCGATATCGAAAGAACAGATAATGACGTCTCCCGTACGTGTGTGTCTTTGTGAGCGGCCTGTAGGTACGACAGCACTTACGCTGCGGCTTCCACTTGCAGATATGCTTGTACAAGCTTCCTGGTTTGTTATTTTTCAAAAATTGCAGAGTGCAGGTCTACTCACCTCAATTTACTATGTGGTGTATTTACGTCGGCTTATCTTGAGTACCATAGTGCAATTTGATCCATACGTCATTTCAGTTGCGATTAATTACTTAGAATGACTTTTGCATCGCAGTCACGTGACCGTTATAGAATTATGTTATGTATATTGAGTGAATTTAAAAAATTACACATGATTATTAATTACCAGAAAACGCTATGCGATAAGAACACGTACATTTAATAGTTTAGATAAAGAGAAATAGAGAGATTAGGTAAAACAGCACGTCGCTTTCGGCAGTAGAGCGCCGGGTTTGCGAAGGCGTAGCGCGTTGACGCCAGCCTCTGATTCCGGCTGCCAATAATACGCACGTGATCCGCATCCGAACCAGGCTGCTTCAAAACCTCTCACAAGGCCTTATTGAAGAATACGTTTATACGTCCACATACGAGCCATCTCGTCACGTGCGGGTTCCGGGGACGAAATTACCTTGTATTCTTTCCACAACATCCCTGAATTATAGCTGTTAATATTTTATACCGTATTACATAAGAACGATGACTTATATGAACTTATTATTAACCCACGCGTTTTCGCAAACTTGACAATTCGTGTAATGTGTGCGTATATAGGCATTTTTAGGCATAGCATTACTATAGAGCTACGAATACCCTAGCTGGTTTTTTTCTGTAAAACAAACACGTAACCAAAATCAAACAAACATAAACAAAATGTTTAGTTAACTTTATTAACGGAAATAATAAAACAACTAATAAGTACAAGTATTTGAAAAATATTAATCCAAAATACTGTTTCAAATAAATTACCAATAAGTCTGAGTACAGAAAAACATCACGTAATAATAGTCAGTCCTTGTTTGTGACAATATGCGGTAAAAGTGCCTAAGGCCTACAACACTTTTGTATAATACAGTTTGCATGGGATGAAACTACTACAACACAGTGACGTCACACTACAATTAGGTTTGTTTTGCATTAAAGTTATCTAGATAGGTATCATTGATTGCATAGATACACATGTTACTAGTTTTGTGTCATATTATAAATGTATATAAGTTTATGTGGATATCCATCCAAAATTGACGACGGATGGATGGATAGATGGATGATTTTGCGTTTTTTGCAATATATATTTACATAATGTTTAGTTAGTCCATAAGTTCTCTTATAAGTGAATTATACATAAATTCTTAAACCGGATGTTTGTTTTTTTGTCTTTCACGCAAATATTACTAAACGGATTTTGATTAAACTTTACAGTATAGTAAAAAATGGCCTATAATTTATATTGGTGGGCGGAGCCAATAGAGGTTCCACGCGGGCGGAGCCGCGATCAAATGCTAGTCAGTCATTATTTATTCTATGATTTATTTTGTTTATCTATTCAATTTTTCAATTTTAAAGGTTCTTTATTACATAATGAAGGTATCAAAGTACAAATTCCAGTGTAGAATATCCTAGAACTTAACAACAATATTTTGAAAGGTACGTTTTTCAAGTACCTAAGACTTGATTAAAACTTATAAAAATAAAAATTAATAGATATTTAATGACGGTATAGGTAAGTAGGTACCTACCTAATACTAGATTTTATAATTAATTTTAAGAGCATGTAAGCTTTGCAAAGCGTTACATTTTTGAGGCAAGATTTAATTATTTAACAAATATCGGTAAACGAAAAAATACAAAGTTAAAGAAGGTATTTATAAAATAAAGCAGACGTAATGACTAATGAGCAAGCTAACAACATGAACAAAAGATGCGGCACTCATCGTAAGTTAGAACAGAAGCACACACAAGCGCGCGCGTAGTCCGGGAGCGCTGCACGCGCCACTATCGACCTATATCCTAAGATAATAAGGACGAGAGCGGCCCGCGCAGCGGCCAGCGCACGACGCACGCCTGCGCAAGCGGCTATTCATTGCACTCGAGAAACCAGTGATGGGGTAACTTATAGCGGCAATATTTATCGTAGTAAGGCAGATCTTTTTTTCGAGTTTTGCATATATCTCTTATGAGTTTATTTTTGGAAAACGGATTGCTATTCAAGAATAATCTTTTAGATAATTTGAAAATGTATGATTCTAGGGTGGGCAGTCCTATTTTTAGATGTAGTTCATGTAAGTTGGTACGAAATGGAGTGTTAAAAGCATACTTTACGGCTTTATTCTGAATGACTTGAAGGTTTTTAATATTTGTTTTGCAGGTACTGCTCCATTCGGGGCAAGCATACGTTAAACATGGTCGAACAAGGGTACGGTAAATTCTAAGTTTGGTAGTGCTACTGAGGCACGAATTTTTATTGAGGATTGGGCTTAGAGTATTTAGGGCTTTCAGGCCCTTCGTGCGCACTTTAATACAGTTTTCCGTCCAGTTCAGTCTACGATCTAAGGAAACACCGAGGTATTTTACTGAATTACTCCAAGGTATTTTGAAGCCTTTAATTATTAGATTTCGAACTGGACTAGTTCGATTGCGAGTAAACATGATAGCTTCTGTTTTTGAAGCATTTATTTCTAGCTTCTATTTATATTTCTTCTGTTTATCTATTATACTTTATGAACTATTTTATGTTTCATGCTATTTTCAGTTGGTGGCAACTACAGGATAGGTTAAGTGCATTTAGTGCTAGGACAAACGTTGTTCATTGCCGTACAAATTGTAGGCGAAGTTGATCATCAAATTTGTAGCATAGCATCGAATAGTGATGAGGCTTTTCGGATTACAGTTAACAGGAAATCGACCATAAAACTTCGTTTCAAAGGGGTTTTAAATGCCCAAGTACTACTATTTTTAGAAGAAGAATATTACACGCTGGATTATTCCGCCGTTATTTTAAGAATAAATCTTGTTAAAAAGTAAAATTTAACTGAAATATAAAACCGACTAAGTGGTAAGTACTTTTAACCTACTTATTTACTGTCACAATCGGAGTGTTACTTCCTTAAACATTGTAAGAAACTTTTTTTTCCTCAAAATTATGTTCTTATTTGTATCGTCGTATCGTCTCAAAGCGACGATGGTTGTCATAAACAGTTATTAATCATCACGTCACCAGTATAACTTCAAAGGGCCGCTTAATCAACTGCGAATGGTTCCAGCCTGTGTGCCATTACTCAACGCGCTCGTTTAGAAATTCTTGTCTGACGTACGCCTTATCTACCATGCCGAATTCTATCTTTACATTTACCTAGCTCAACTCTCGAAACTCAACTTAACAATTTTAAAAGTTATGTACCTAACTCATCGGTGAAACGTCAATCGCTGGATTCAGCAAGCCATCTTTTAAAAGTTGCGGTCGGAGCGATGTTTCCATAATGCATTAAATGCATGAAAGTTGCCCGGCTTAGTATAACTTACACAATGAGAAAGTTAAGCGCACAGATTCGAAGATTTAGTAGTTTCTTATCTCCAGCGCTTTATAAATAAGTCTGCATTTTTGTAACCAGCTTACTGAGATATTTACATTGTAAAGCTTTTGTGGCTAGTGAAGTTTTAAGTTTAGCGAGTTGTTCCAGCTTCAGTGGCTAGGCAGAAACTTAATCTACGTTTTTATTGGGGCTCAATATTATAGGCATGCTCAAAAATCAGTGTGCCGTGGAGTGTCCGGCTTAAGGCACTGAACCTGTATACTAAGTTATATTATAATACTGATGGATGGAAGTGAGACTCCTACGTTTGGTACCTTTTACCTAATCGTGGTCCTAAAACGTGACTTTTTGTATTGCCTGACGCGACGCGGTACGCATAGGCAAGTGTGCGAGACTATTTGTAGTAAAAAACTAACCTCCATACGAAAAGTGGACATCACCTTTATCACAATTTTAAAATAATTACTTAAATAACTAAAGTCTTTGTCCCTACAGAGAGACTACTAAGGCTTAAATATACAAAAGTGCTAAGTATTCACCAGCTAACCACGGTATAACGAAGTCTCAATAGCTCGGTTCCACAGACAGCTTGATAAAATACTTTTTCGCCACAAAATAGGCATGACTTCAAAGTTCTGTATTTTCAGTCACCGAGCCGAGGCAGTATAGTTTTAATCAAGATAAACTAGAATAAAGTTAATAGAAAAAGATAAGAAAAATGAAAATAAGTACGCTAGATTTCAACATAAGATATTTTCCGAAGAAAATCCCAGTTAGAGTCTGTTAGTAACATGTCCCACGAAGAAGTCGGAAGCAAGGTTTCGATAAGATGAGAGATAGTCCAGCTGGCAGTCCAACTTTGCCTACGACTTTATCTTTATTTTCCGACTTTACTTCTTTGTACTTAATGCCCTGTTCAAATGGTTTCTCGATAAGGGTAATTATTGTAATGAATGAATTCTATACCTGCCTGTTACCAATATGATTCAAAAAGTTTTCAACCACCATTTGGATAGCGCTCTTCACAATATTTTGTATTCAAAAAGGTATGTTGTTATTAATCCTACCCTAAACTAAATTGTATATTATCATCATCATCATCAGCAGCCTGTAGAAGTCCACTGCTGGACATAGGCCAAATTAATTTAATTATTATTTAGGTAATTGTATATACCTAATATATACCAGAAATAAATTAAAGACAAATTCAGACAAAGTTTACTGTTGTAAATGTGATAGCAGAAGTTTTTAATAACTTTTAATAACAAAGGCAAGTCAATGTTTTACGAAGTTGTGGATTAATTTGTGGACACACTACCTATTTAGGTACTACTAATACGCGCGATCAACATCTCACACATCAGCATGCGCGTGAGCAGTGTAAGGCTCAATTCACAACAAGATGGCAGCGGCCGGCAGCGTAGTGACGAGCATTTTCAGTACCAAAATTTATCTTCATTATGTACTGAAATAAATAGTAACGTTTGAGGCTTGCCCGCGGCTTTTTTCGTCGTAGCAGTTCATATGTTTCATATTTTTATGCAAAATTCACTCCCAAAGACGACGAACCTAACTTATGTTAACTATGTTAATTTGACTCTGCAATAAGCAATCCGTAAAACTAGCAAAACGAAACAAAATAGTACCAGTGAAGCGGCACATAAAAGCCAGTTATTTTAAAATGAACGTCTATTTTTAAGAGTACTTACTTGTACCGGATTTGGCCAGTATCGATTGTGCTACGGCGCGGGACACTTACGGAAGCGTATAATGGGCGTGGTCGCACAAAAATGTGAAGGTGCAAAATTAAATTCTCCTATAGGTACCTAAATGTATCATTATTTCATTTGTTTTTCACACAGAAGGACAAAAATGTTCTACGCATTCAATGTGTAGGCATATTATTTGTATCGGTAACATTACGGTTATATTTATAATAAAGTTCCCGCCTGACCCAGCTGCCGGGAGTCAGTATAGGTACACGAACTAATAGAACGGGCCTTTTATTTCCGTTACACGTTTCTTGGAATGAAATCGCCGACGTAACTATTCTCATCAGTTGCGTACGAAATAGGCGTGGATAGCTGTATCGAAAGTTATCAGAGCATCGGGTCGGAAACATTGTAACAATGTTGGATAAATAAGGGCATATTGCTAGCAATGATGGCTTCGCACGGCTCAGTGGCCGTTGTATCACGTCCCCTGAGATGAAACGTATGAGGATTACCCTGGTCGACTGCGAAACATTCCCGACCGGAGATGTCGTAACAAACCGCAATTTTTCGACTTGCGAAATACTTGAATGATTGTTGCCGCTCGAGTTAGTAGTTCGACAAAACATTACGAGTGTGTGTAATGGCACGGTAAAAGTCATGTGAAACTTTCTTCGTTTATAAAACAACCATTATAACATAAATGATTATGATAAGATTTAGAACAACCGCTCCACTCTTTACTCGCAGTTACCCTTTTAATATTTACCCGAAAACTTCGCTTCGTATAATTTAAAATGAAATTATTAGCATAATCTCAGATGGCCCGTAAATTTGCGTAAGAACACCCACTACGCGAGTGGTTACTGTAATCCCCTCTCCACTTGTCTTGAGCATTCTGCCGTCATTATGTTTTGCCAAGACGTTAGCGAGATATCCCGGACCGTTATGTAGAACCACAGAATAAAGAAAACAGGTGGAATTAGGGACTCCATTTCCATGCTAATACATTCCACTAAAATAACCACATCATTGGTTTGATATAGGTATACCATATTGTCCTTTGAAATCTTGATGGACGAAATACATTATAAAGGACGCGGTAAGTCGCTGGATGGAGGCGGCCCGGGATGTTCGTCATAGAATTCTATGGAGGAGGCCTATAGTCCAGTAGACTTCTAAATAGGCTGATGATGATGATGACGATATATACTTCTTAAGTAACACCATCATCATTATCAACAGCCTTTACACTTCCACGGGCTGGACGAGGCCTCCCCAATACAATGGAAGAATTGCCATAATCACGATGCTTGGCAGGCAGATTGGTGATCGCAGTATTCATGTTTAGTACTACTGCCCATCCCCTGTTGTAATCCCTTTTCGACAAGGTCGAAATAGGCCCTAGTCGGCTTTTACGATATCCAAGGAAGGAGATAAAAGGGTACATTTTTAAGCCAGACCACCATGGTTGGCTTAAAAATAGAAAAATAAACAATTTATTTCATAGTTATCACTATCAAATATGTTCTCGATATTTATTTATTTTATTTTTCAGCCATGACTGTTCCTCTGCATAGCAAATGCTTCCCTTCCCTCCTTCCTTCCACTCCTCGCAATTTGACGCTTCTATAGGCATAGATATTAAATAATAATATAGTAAAAATAAATGTTTTCAAAACCTGCGGAACTCCGCATAATATCACACCTCGCCACATCTGCAGAGATGAAACTAGTTACGAATTCCGCGGTAAGTGCCTGACCCTAGAGAAAATATAATAATAGAGAAATCGTTCAGAGTGAAGTACAATAAAAGATACCGTGCGTAGATAAACGTAGGAATCAGAGGACTATTAACATCGTTTTGCGGATGAGTGCCGACAGTAATTGCCGTGTCGGCTGCGGACACGAATTTATGGCACCCATTGTGGATAATTGAGTCGGCGCAGTTACTGTGTGGTCGAAACACCTGTCAGAAACTCTAGGAAGGAAGTAAGATCAGGTTAATTGACAATCATCATCAGCTTGTAGAAGTCCACCGCTGGACATAAGCCTCCCTCATAGAAAACCTAGATACCGGTTGTAGCCCAATCATCTAACCTGATATTAGCAAAGTAGCTTTATTTTTTTTTAAATTAAATATCTCACTATGTTCCTCACTTATCAATTATAATAAAATGGTGAAAAGGTCATTCGGGTCATCGACGCACGTTACAAGGGGTACCTTGAGTTCAATACTGCCCTGGAACTTCATAATGCGACTCTCAGTGATACATAAATCTTGTCACTTTTTTGGACGACAAAATTAATTTTTATTTTCACACCAAGTTATTACATAACATATAACATAACATACCTAAATCGTTATATGTATGCCTGTAATATTTGAGGAGTTCTCTCAATTCCTCATGGATTCCATCATCAGAACTGGATTTTGAAAAAAATAAAAAATGAAAATAAAATAATTTTCCAAATCGGTTTATAAACGAAGGAGATATGAGGTAACACACATAAAAAAATACAACCGAATTGAGAACCTCCTCCTTTTTTTAAGTTGGTTAAAAACTGTTTTTCTTTGCTCCAAAAAAAACTTGGAGGCGAAGAATTTTGATTATTTGCAAGATCACACCATTATGATAGGCGGCTTGTTTACATAAGTAATAACGGCATTTTATTCTGAAAAATTAAAATATTTCATGTAATACCCACCAGTCGGTATGTTATAATTGGTTTAACCAAAAGCTGACGCACGATAAATCGTCGTTTACCTCTCAATTGGCAAAGCCGTATCACGTTCCCGTAAGTAACTATATAGGCACGAATCCCGTACACTCGGGAATGCTTCCACTAAAGCACAATAACGTACTTGCGAGGAGCCGTAAGCGGATTATGAGAGGTTCCGAAGTAGGCTGCTTTGAAACTCGCAAGAAAAGCAATATCCATTATCTTGTGCGGGCTTTGTGTAGCGGCCGCGCGGCGTGCATTGTTGGTCGCTTGCAACGTCCGCGCGTATTGTCCGACTCCATGGGAATTCGGACCTTGGCTTACCGCGACCTAAAAAATTAAATATCATGAGCCTTTTGTACGCTTCTGCTGAACTAAATGTGTTAGGGGTGATTTTGGAGAAGGCTGATTGTGAGAAGAGAAATTTTCTAAAATTATTTTAATACCTACTTATTTTACGTACCTATAAATTTTTCGATTTAATATTAAAAATAATGTGTCAGTCGTATATATATAGATTTAATTAATCATTTATCTGCCTGTTAAAGTCCACTGCTAGACATAGACAATTCCCATAGAATGCCAAAACGAACGGTCTTAAGCCACCTCCATCCACCAACTTCCTGTGACCTTTAATATCGTCGGGCCATAGAGAAGCCTTCCTACACTTCCTGCACATATAATTAGTTTACCCCCATATCGGTAGTTTTAACAAACTTATTTGCATAAATAATTACACCTCGTATCAATTTGACGCTAATTTGACTCATAGCACGATTATACTACTCCTAACTAGTCTGTGGCACGTTATAAGGCTTTTACATAATTATAATCGTCAAATATTGAGCGTCATTTGTACCTACAGGGGGCTTAGTACGGGTTTTGATAGTTTTCGAAACTATATGAAGTTTCGTTTCCTGCCATACATTTACTTACAGCGCCCCTAGCCAAAACGAGAAGAAAACTAAGAACGCTGTCAGTAAATGATGGATGGAAACGAAACTTCATATAGTTTCGAAAACTATCAAAACCTGTACTAAGCCCCCAGATTACATTTTATACTATGGGTAGTAGTACCACAAAATACATAGCGTCGAATATAACTGCACGCCCCTCCACCACTTTTATTTGGCACTTGACAAGAGCTTTACGTTCAGAAACGGTCTTTGTGGGTACGGATTATTTTATTTTCACGTATAATGTATTAGTGGGGCGTTCAGTTTTAGATCAGACGCTCTCTATTCTATTATTGAGGTATTATTTGATTATTGATGTCTTTATTATGTATTTATTAAAAGTAATTTAAAAACAACTTACTACGTCATTTTATTTTATCGACCTTTTCATCGAAACTAGCATGGACCAACACTACAGGTGTTTTAGCACTCTCCGTAAAGGCAACAAGTGCGAGTGAGTTAGACATATCATCCGCACCGCTCACACGTTTTATTGCCCCATCGGCCGCGAGTTTTTGAACATAGTACTCGTGTTTGTAAACTTACCTATAGAATGGATATAAAACTCCTTGGTACAAATTACCACAGAGTATCAACAAACACACCTGCATGCTCCATTCTAAGTCCGCCGCGATCCCTAGCACAAACACCGCCTACTCGTGTATCGGACCTAAGCAAATAGCTATAGAGCAATTTATGTCTAAGAACGACTCTTGTAAGGCACCCTAGGGGACGCTTTGATTGTTTTGTTCTTTTCAGTTCGTAATTAAACCAGATTTGTATAAAGATTTACACTTACTTCTTCTTTTTCATCAGCCAGTCGACATCGACTGCTAGATGAGGCCTCCCATAGCATGTATAGCGTACAACCCATAGCGTGCAATTGGGGGGGATTAGTCAAAACTGATATACCTTTAAAGCACATAAAGTGTAAGGACCTATGGAGAAATGATTGTTCTTTTGTTTTCAGGGATTCAAAGTTACCCTAACCAGAATTATTCTGTAAAAATAATTTAGGACATGATTGACTATTCATGTAAGGTATTCCAGAGAAAAATAAATGCCCATTTAAAATATTTTTTATTCAAAAATAAAATTTCGATTATAGAAGAATGTGATGAGATTGAGAGAAGCAACAGAGGATCTAAGTGAGGAGTATGTCAGGATCGTAGAAAGTGGAAAACCTCGGTCTCTGCCTACCCCTCCTGAAAATAGGCGTGAGTTTATGTATTGATGTAAGATAAAGATGGGCATTGCTGGTACTAAAAAGCTCTCTTTCTTAAGCCCAGAATAGTTTCAGTAAAGTAATGCATTTCTTTTTGTTCGTTCTTCAGTGAAAAACATCGAAAAGGACATTGCAATTACCGTCGTTAGTATAATAAATACAGGTATTTTTTTTAATAAAGGCAAATAACTACTTTAGTAGAGTCAAAGCTTTGACGTGGTGGCCATCTTTATCAACCTTCAGAGTACCTTACTGTAATGGGATGAGTGGGTGAGTAAAGTTTACCCATATTACACCTTTAACCAGACAGTCACATAAGTACATAACACACCAAAACCATCCAAAAAGATCTTACTTCAGTATTAAGATACTAAAGTTTAGGTACACTGTAAGATAAGGTGGAACGTTAGCAAAGTGGCGTGAAATTCAAATTGTATTGTGTTTTTTGCTCATTACAGCTCATCAACACTTCTTGAGATAGCGAGATTTCTTGAAATTTTGCGGGAACGGAGACATGTTTTAATTTATAGTATATATCTTATAAATATCATAATATCAATGAATTATTTGTATGATGTTGTTTTGGTTCATTGACATTCGTAGCTAAACTAATGATATTTATGAGATACTATCAATTAAAACATCAATATTATCAATTTCTCAAGAAGAATTTGATGAGCTTAATGAGCAAAAAATGCAATAAAATTTGAATTTCGCGCTACTTTGCTTACGTTCCACCTTAAACTACTAGTAATATCTTTTTTAGAAAAATTACGACTTTACACCACGTACTTTACTATACCCTGCTGACGTAGCACAAACTAATTATTAACTAATAATAAACTACGTGGTGTATAGTCGTAATTTTTCTAAAATGATACCAAGCCACGATAACTTCAATTCTATTAGTAATATCTTGTAGAAAAACTGCCTCAAACTGAGTCGAGACTTTATAAGTACTGTAATGGTAAATTCAGAGTTCACTACTTGCGCTACACTAAGCCTATCGCCCCGAGACACCCCACATTTGCAGAGCACTTTACTGGTACACATCAGCGTTTGCTTAAAATCAACAGAATGTACCACGAATATTGTTTTAGAAGTATAAATACAAGTACAAGGTATGTAGAGTCTAGACTCTACTACTAAACTTAACGGTAGAACTTTGTAATTTATTTTTTCCCGTGTCACTATTCTATTACATATTCTAATAAAATCATTTATTTCCACTTTTTTTCTACAGTTCTACGATAGAACTAATGGGAGGTTTGGGCCCTACTATACCTGCAGAACAAGTGGGAATAAAGAATTGTACTTACTAGTTGTTCTATTCTGTACTAGTTGTACTAGTTGTTAACCTTTATTTCATAACGACATAAAGGTTTTTTTAGGATTTTTTTCACAACTCATTTAGTAGTAGGTCTTAGAAAGGCTTAAAACATTTGATATCAGATTAAACCATCACCATCATTATTAGCTCTTAGCTTTTTCTATAAATGCTCATAGTAAAATTAATAATTTATAAGATACACGGTGAGAGCAAAGTTCTTAATCGGTCTAAGTAGTAGTGTACTTAGAACGCTTCGAACTAGCTGCAGACTAACCATTTGATGTAAATACAGCTTAAAACTTATCATGCAACTCTCTATATTTATAGAAATATTTGTTAAGCGGCTTCGTACGCTTTTAGCAGACTATTATTTACCCACTTCCTTATTATAATAGGAGCTTTTATACGAAGTTTTATTCAAGAACACCTAAATTACCTTTTTGTAATATACATTTTTTGCTTACTGCGATATCTTACCGTGTTATAAATGAGAAAAGAAAATTTGATTACATAAAATTAGGTCGCCTCTAAGAGGGTCTAATTTCGACCTCGTCACTTTTTACTACAGCCTCGCAAAAATATCCGATGTGATTTGAACGACTGCGAGTGCGAACAATGCTGGCTAATGAAACAACAACAGAGCTTCACTACACTCAATAACTTTTTTAATTAGTGTATTTCATTTTTAATATATTAAACGCGCAAGAGAGGTTTTCTGATTAATTAATCAATTAAATCGTTGTTTAAACTCAACATTTTTTTTTTTAGGGTTTTCTTCGACCTCGTTGGCGTGGTGGATGAGTAGCCGGTTGAGTCACAAGAGGTGCAGGTTCGATTCCTGCTGCGGGACAAATGTTTGCATGATCTGCAAATATTTGTTCCGGGTCGGGTGTTGTGGTAGCATGGTAGCTACCACAGCTATGCTAGCTTGTAGTTTCTTAATACCCCCAACACAGGGAATCCTAGTGTGGGATCAGAACTATGTAGGTATGTGACTGTTGGGTGTTATGTTATGTTTAACACAGAAGCGGTTTTCAAAGGTAAATGTATACTGGCGTAGCCATTTACAACAAAAACAGGCGATCCTGTGAGCCAAGTCAGCTCGGCTTAGGACCGCACCTAGTTGTTTTTCATTAAGTAATCTAATCTGCACATATCGCGTCGCTCGAGGACCGCTTCAATGTTTATTGTCCGATAGGATTAGAAGGATAACACACCTTAGGCTTTTCAAAAACATTAACTCTGCCGCGGTTTTGAATAAATGACAACGCACGTTAATGTGTCATTGTCGTCACTGCGACCTTCTCTTTAGATAATGTACCCTGAACTTTTTTCTGCTTTTTCGAAACGAGACGTGGTCTATTTTTATTTTATTTTAATTTCTTGTGTTTTTTTGAGAAATTACACGATATAACGTGTAATTTTGGTGGCATTTTAACCGGTGTAGCTTATTTAACGTGGTATTGATATCAAATATAAGTCTTTTCAAACGGGTGAAAATTGTCCACGAACATTGTAGTGAAACTAGAACATGACTTGACTGAGACTTAGACGACTTGACCAAGACTTGACCTAACTTTATCAAAATAAATACTTGACATTGGCAAAATTGAGGAAAGGTTTCCTCAGAGGCCATTAACTAAAAAAAAAGAAGTAAATGTACCCTATATTTGATTAAATATTTTTCTGCAAGCTGGACAGGACGCCCTGACAGCCTGTTGTTAGTAATAGTACCTAGTAGTAGCCTGCCAGTATGTTAATTATATTTTTACAATTACTTAGTCGTGTTTTTCTTTGAATGTCAAAAATAAATTATATATGTAACTACCAAAACCAATAAAAGCATTACTTTTACATCTAAACATCATTATGTAATCTCTTGTCTATGTTTAGATAGGTAGCAAACAGGGTATCAATATGTATAAAATCGGTGCACAGCCTAAACGGTAAGTCCTAGACATCTGAAATTCGGAAAGTATATTCCTATTGTGATCTAGGGGTGCACTAAGAAAGGAATTTCTGAAATTCACCCCCTAAAGGAGTGTTGAAGTTTGTATGAAAAAAGCTCCCGCAGCCGAAGTTGTACCAATTCATACCGATAAGTTGATTGAGTATAACTTTTATATATTGTCCGCAAAATGGAATAGTATACCGGGCGTCCCACGGCTATGCCACATGGAGGGAAAGTACCTTGAATATTGTAGATGGAACATTTTACTGAAAGAAGACATTATTTGAATTTAAAAAACAATTTAAACTGCACTCATAGATATTTAAATAATTACATGGTTGAACCGGGAATCGAACCCGTTACACGAGAAAAATAATCACCCTGTAGCTTTATCATACCGATCGAAAGGCTTCATCATAAGGAGTATTTTTTGCTACATAACATAGTATCAGAAATAAAAGGAAGTCCAAGAATTTTAACATTTGATGTGAAATTTTGTTCAGAAAAATGAAAAGCCACTCAGACATTGCCGTAAGGACATACAATTGACATTATCATAAGTACTTATTACTAATAAATGTACCCACTTGAGAAGTACGCATCATTTCATCCCTGGATCGGGACAAATGGACAAATAAGATGGCTGCCGAGATCCCCAGATCTAACCCCGTTAGATTTTTTTTTATGGGGTTATGTAAAAAATTTAGTTTACAAGAACCAGTATGAAAGTGTCCACGACCTACAAGAAGAAGTTAGACGTATTATTCTAAATATCCACCACAAAAAGATCATAAAATCGACAGGGAGCGAAATAATCAAAAGAGTGCGACTTTGTATTCAACAGGAAGGGACTCATTTTGAGCATTTGATAAATTGATTAATTTTGTATTAAAAATGTTAAAATTCATGGTCTGCCTTTTATTTCTGACGCTATGTTATTTAGCAAAAAATAATCCTTATGATGAAGCCTTTTGGTCGGTATGATAAAGCTACAGGTGATTATATTTCTCGTGTAACGGGTTCGATTCCCGGTTCAACCATTTAATTATTTAAATATCTATGAATGCAGTTTAAATTGTTTTTTAAATTCAAATAATGTCTTCTTTCAGAAAAAAGTTTCATCTACAATATTCAAGGTACTTTCCCTCCATGTGGCATAGCCGTGGGACGCCCTGTATATACATAGACAGTGCGTAAACGGCGTTTATTCTAAAAATCTTTATTAAAATAAAAAAGTACAGCTTAGATCATAATACTGTAAGCGTTATCGCGTCGACTGAGTTTTATTAAAATCATAAATCGCATGCCAAATGCACCCGTTCCCGCCAAGACTGGATAACAGATGTACAAATGTACATATTTTATGTAAATTATTTCATTTTAAAACAGTCCTCTCCAACGCGACACGAAAATGCTGACTAAAAACATACGAATGGAATGTTGTTTATAATTTAAAAAATATATAATTATGTATATTTAAATAACACTATCATTGATAATATTTTATGCAGTTTTTATTAATCCCAGAATGTGTCTATTATCATGTGAGTAATCCTTGACACAAAAAATGTTGAAGAGAAAATGTTCATGTAAATAAAATAGAATTTCCAAAAGTCGTTGCCAAATTTGTTCCCATATGAACTCTTATCCTATATTGATCCTAGCTTATCTCTTATCCTTTATTGTGTTGTGTCATTTACTATGCATCAGCAACTCCTTGCTCCGAGGCACCACACAGGCGCTTCTCACCTAGTGGTAAGACGGACCATTTATGTAAGCCAAGCCGAGTTTGTTGCCTGATTCTTCTAGGCTTGGTCGCGTTGGAACAGGAGTAATTTAATTTTATATAAGACGATTCAAAATGATTCTTGTGATTTCAATGAATAAAGTTATTTTTGACTTTGACTTTGTTAGCGTTTTTTTTTTGAAATTTACCCTTGACGAACTCCTTTGAGGCGCAACTTAAATACCATAAAATCAGAGGAGTTCAAAGACCCATACCCAAATAAAAGCGAACCAAATATCTGTGGCTAGGATGTACTCGTAGGAGTAAAATACAGTGAATAATCTAAGAATAAACACTAAAACAATTTTGATTACGCCTCGACACAGTTTCACTGTTTCTTTAAACTAGTCTGAGAATCCAAATAGGCATTTGGAACACAATCTCAAACACATGCTACGCTCTTAAACTTTGCTTCAGAATTTTCATAATAAAGAGCTTCGAAAAGTTCAATAAGTAACTTTTTATGAACTCTACTTCAGAACTAATTTTTCTTTTGTGTTTATTAGAATTAATACTTTTTGTGCTAATTTAATCAACTGATCACTGTTTAACTTGAAAGTTTCGCAAAAAACGAATTTAGTTCGCAAAATTGATAGTTTATACAAAAACTAGCAACTACCCGCGGTTCTGCTCATGCAGTACTGGCATAAAAAGCAGCCCATGTGACAATTACAAATCATAATCCATATCTACCTTTACTACCTTTCAACGAAATAAGTTCAGCCCTTACGGTGTTATTTAGTTACTAAAACAGACAAGCTTTCACATTTATAATATTAGTACGGTAGTAGGATTTAAGTCATGGATTATAAACTCAATCGGCAGCCCATTCATCTGAAAATACTTACAAATTTATTTTTATGTATTTTCTATTTTAAAAAAAAAATAACTCAGATTATTTTCGTCTCTATGACATGTGGTTAATATAGGTCCCAATCCCGTAATATTACAAACTAAGTATAAACTCAATCGCATTTCGAAAGTAGCCACGTCTGCGACGGCATTAGGAGGGATTATGAGCTGCCCGCTCGGCCCACCCGGTCCAGACGGGTCGCCCACAACTCCGTTACCGATCTTAAACGCTCCAGCAAACTTCCGCCTGCATTTTGGTTCAATTAACAGAGGCTCTTGTAAGCTTACCCGCGATCGTAATGTCGAGACCTCTGCTCATCAAACTCTACCCTATCGCTCAGACTCCCTTATCCTCAACAGATGCTCCTAAGTTGTTTTGTGTTTATGTAATGTACCATTTTACAAATAACATGGATACATTATAAAAAAATAGTTTAAAAACCAATACCTAATACAAGGTTAGCTGGTATAGAATGCTCCCTAGCATTAAGTTTGCCTATGTACGTGAGTTGTCTTTGTGCAATAAAGAATGTTCTATTATATATATATTAATTATATCTTTTTCGAGGCAGGAAAATTAATAACACGTAAAAATTACGGAGACTCGTATGATACCTCATTTATTAAAATCTATCAAGTAATTTCGGAGCTACAAAGGAACAGATTAACATTAATTTAGTTTTTTTTTGAGTTACATAGACAGCTGAAATCATAACCCTACCTTATGAATAATAATAATAATAATTAATCAGCCGTACCTCATCAATTACTACGAAAAACGTCAGTCGAATCGAAAGCACCATGTTTTGAAGGTCATTCAACTCGAATTTATTTTCGTTTGAAAAGCAATACTCTACGTCCTACATGTGCTACGGTACTACATTTTGTAGTACTACGCCGTAGCACGTGAAGGATCGGCTGGCCTCACAGCAGTTTTTGAACTATATTCCGTAACAAGTTTAGAAAAACGGAACACTCCACTCCACTCTCACTCCAGTGTCTGTCTGTTCGTCTACTCGTATCTATCACCGCTTTCCAGATAATTTCACATAGTTAAAACTTGTTGTTATCCAATTAGATATTACAGTTAGATACAACTGTTTTAAATATCAATAAATCATTCCAATATATTTACTAGGGTTATAAAGTGGTGTGTACGGCCTAATAATAGACCCCACCATTTCCTTTCGTAGATGTCCAACCAAGGGAGTAAACCAAGTGATGGGCAGCAGCATCCACCTGAGTACTTAACACCAATACTGCGATCACCAATCCAACTGCAAAGCATGGTGATTATGGCAAATCCCCCCATTGAATTCAATGGGGGAGGCCTCAACAACCTAGGGACATAAACAACCTGGTGAAGATATTGTAAACTTTATTATGAACTGCGAAATTAGGATGTCAGGCGGGTTACTCCCCATTAATTCATCGGAAAGATCTGAAAACAATTTAGCAAATCATAGTGACAATATTTAAAAAAACTAGGAAAGCTACGTTGTTATGTTTATTATCGAACAAATTAGTATACAACCTTAACTAAACTGTAACGCCATATTACTTAAGATAACAAATGAGAGCTTATTATTAGTTTTAGAGTAATGAAGGGAGTCTCTGCTAGGTGCGCTGAATCCTTTCGCCACTAATTCTTTCAGAGCCACAAGGCCCTTCTACAGAAATATTATCTAAAGACAAACTACAAGTCTAAGAAAGATACAATGACTCAACAAACCAATGAATTAACGAACGAATGTACTATTTGAATCAATAAAAAATATTATTTTCTATCAGGAAATTATTACATTAGGTAAATAAAACTGATGACTGAAAATTAATGAGTTACATCGGAACGAACTAATGGTATTAATTTTAGGAAGACTGATGTCATTCGTAGTATCCTAGCAGCCTTTACTAGAAGTGTTTAGTTTTCCATTCATTATGGTAACAATAAAGCCATTGTCAAAAACAAATTCACTTTACTATGAAAGACACTTTGCTTTAAAATGTTTGCAAATTGTTTATAAAACGTTACATATTCTGTTTGGGCTAGACTTTGGGTTTATAAAGTTCAATTGTTTTGGAATTAAACTTGCTCCAAAAATTATAACAGCGATCCCATCAATTTTTTTCTGTGTATTTTCCGGATTAGATTTTTTTCGTGCGGAAATTCTTCTTTATTATGCTATCTGGTATTTAATTTCACATATCCAATATTTTATGTGCGCTTTAATGTTGAATTTAATTAAAGATGATTCAACTTTTTTTAATCTTTTTCAAGATTTACGAATCATCGACTTAGGGCTGAAGGTCGACCATGCTTACAACTTGGAAATGAAATTACTGTTATCAATACTTGCATGTTTATGTCTCAGAATAACAATTGCTATAGGTCATTGTACGTACTTGACATTTTGTGTGACATCCGATTGGAAACATGTTATGTATTTGCATACATTGTTTGGTTCGATTGTGATTCTTATAACTTGTTCATTTATGTTCTACGCAATAAATAGTCGATTGAAAAACTTAGTGTCGCTTTTGAAGGCAGAGAATTCAGACTTTTTGTCGATACAATATCTGTACAAATCGATCGTAGACATCGCTGAAAAGCATAAAGCTGCGTTTGATCCCGTGGTGAGTAGGTACCTAGGATAATTACTATAACGGTCGCAAAAGAGATGTTAGTTTCGCCACTATTACGAAATGAAATGACAAATTGGGTGATATTCAGAAAATTGGGATACCTATAATTTATACAATTTACAACTGTTTCAGTTATTATTAAATTTGCTGTTCAATATACCTCAAGCAATGGCCGGCATTTATTCCTCGGTACAACAAATACAGGACAACAAAGCGGTAAATGAAATAAAGTGCACAATTTATGTTACCTAGTGCACTCTCTCTATCATCGATATATATACATCATCATCATCATCAACCTGTGTACGTCCACTGCTGAACGAGACCTCCACCATTGAATACAATGGGGGATTTGCCATAATCACCATGCTTGACAGGCGGCTTGGTGATCACAGTTGGTGATAAGTACTGAGATGGATGCTGCTGCCTATCCCCTAAACACACCTTAGTAAAGCTTCTTCATCCACGGCAGGAGTCGGAGGGGTCTAAACTTAGGCCGGACTCACCACGGCACATCATTATCATCATCAGCCTGTCGAAGTCCTCTGCTGGACATAGGCCTCCTCCAAGAATGCCACGATAAACGGTATTGAGCCACCTCCATCCACCGACTTCCTGCGACGTCTATAATATCTTTAGTCCATCGAGTGGAGGGCCTTCCTCAACCGCGTCGTCCGGTTTGTGGTCGCCACTCGAGAACCACATGTTGCCACGGCACATGCTTTACATACTTTAAAGTAATTAGATTTGCAGTTGCCAAGCAAAGGTATCTCCACTTGAGGAGAATCCGTAGACATCCTTCAACCTTTATATTATTCAGTGGCGTAAATGTGTGAGTGTGTGTAAATGTGTAAAGTGTTGTCTGTTATTCAAGATCAGAAATTCAACCATTTGGGATTTGAAGAATAACCAAATTTTCTAGATTCTATGATTAAACGTAAATAATGTTTTAGAATATTTTGTTGCTAAAGAGTAAAACTGATCGTAGCTACCAGTAGCGACTTTGACAAAATTCTCATGTATACGATATAATCTCTACAAAATTCTGCAATTTGTCATGATAGGCTGCGCTACGGAGCCTTTAGGATGTGAGACCAACTCGCATGTCTTAATATTTTAGATAAAAATTTGAATTTGTTTCAGAATCTTTCATTTACAATAATCGCAAAATACAGCACCATCATTGAAATTGTGGTGCTGACGACCATGCCAGCTCTTTATGCCGGCATGCTTTCTACGCAAGTCGAGAATATAAAAGTAGTTCTGCATGATAAACTAATGCAGCCACGAGGTATATTTTGAGTAGATTTACGGTATGTACATTCACTTGGTAACATGACAAGGAAACTCAAAGGAAACCCGGCACCACCAACTGGTTGTGTTTTCAAATAAGATAGCGATCATGCCAGAATCACTGAATCTAAATGAATCACCATTAAAACTCAAATGGCAGGTATTTAAACATCTGGAGAGAACAAACATATCTCAGTAAAAAAATAAAAAACCAGCATATTGCGTCAGCCTCTAATATGTTTGATTCAATTTAATTCAATTAAATATATTTTTATTCTAGAATAAAAATATATTTAATTGAATTAAAATAAAATAAAAAAATGAATTAAATTTATTAAAGTGTATTTTTGTATCTACTAGTAGATACAAAAATACACTTTGATACGTCAAAAATTTTGGTGCATATTTGTTTAATCGAACCTAAAAATCTTAAATACAATAAGGTGTATACTTATATAATATAATATTATATTATATAACAGTATTCATAAAATGTTTTTCAATTGTATTTTTAACTGTGTCATCGCTATGTCCATTTTCTAAAAAGTATCTTACAATATTAGTTTTTTCTACATTTTATAACAGGTTATTTGCATTCTTTATGTAACCAATTAAAACATCTAACTTAACACAAATATTATCCTTAATCTTATCACTTACTACTACAGTTGTGTCATCAGCAAATAGGACTATATCCTTTTCATTCACTAAGTACTAAATCATTTATACATATAAAGTATAAACAACGAAGACCCTAGGTTATAACCCTGTGGTACTGCCATTTCAATGTTATTTGCCTTTGAATTGTGTCCGTTACATGCTAAAATTTGAGTCTAAACTCTTAGTGATAAAGTTTATGCCTAACTTCTGGCAAAGAGTACAAGTTAGGTTCAAGAAGGTTTGAAGGTTTATATTAAATTCACTTTTTACTAATAAAATAATTCTTCTTTCAGATAAAGCGCAATATCGTGATATCAAGCAGTTCATCCACTACGTGGAGGCGCGCGGGTGTCGGTTCCGCGTGTACAAGGTGTTCCCACTGGATGCGCACCTACTCGGGATGGTGCTCAGCTTCTGCGTCACCTACCTGATCGTCATCATTCAGTTTACACACGTTTATTAGCACGTTAGAGCCATGCTGAGTGCACAATGGCAGTTTGTTTTGCTTATAATAACAGCAGCTCACCGGTGACTGCAGAGGAAGGTACGCCAAGCTTGTTCATCCGTAACCGATGCATGGAGCAACAACGTTCCACGCCGCTAATACTAAGATGGTTTATCCTAATAACCATAACGGCCTTATTACAGAACATGGACTAAATCTGAATTTAGTCCAAGCGTACTAGTCTAGGATTAAATATCGACATTAGGCATATGCGACTTTAAATACGAAAGCAGATGGTTTGTTTTCCGAAATCAATTCTCGCGCTACTTCGCAAATTTCCAAAGTATCACACTGACGGATTGTGTCACATCACAATGAGATGTCCAAATTCTTACCTCTAACAAGCAATCAACTGTCAATTTATATACCATTGCTAAACTAGGGGGCTGCCTGGTTTTAGATAAACCAGAGATAGTCCAAGCTTATGTCATATTTGGCATATCTAGCTCGAAAGTTGCTTCTGGAAAACAAACCATCTGCTTTTGTATTACAGTCGTATATACCCTAGGTCGATATTTAAGCCTAGACTGGTAATCCTGGTTTAAACTCAGACTATGGGCATTTTTTATAATAACACCATAATGGTTTATCATAATGTTAAATAAGTCAAATTTAGTATCATACACTTAAAAATATGTTATACACAAATAAGCACATTAGTCTATAATCAGTATCAGTAAGTAATAACTTTATTATATTATTATAGGGAATCGAAGATAAATCCAATAAAAAATAATGCACAAATAATAATAACGAATTTAATTTGTTACAAGCAATATAACGAGAATATTAAACAAATATAAATTGAACAGAATGGCAATTTGATCTCAGTAAATTTGAGAATAGTGGAAGTGTCCCGCTCCGCGGCGTTGCACGCCGCGTCTATATATGCAATGCCGCTCGGGAAAATATATAATGTTGAAAACCCTGAATTCGGAACTTATCGCTGAAACCCTCGGCCCCTCTTCGTCACTTCGGCATCGCCTGATTCGTTTGCGCAGCACCAGCTTGTTCACTTACTTACTGATGTTCGTTGACTGTGTTCGAGTCAACTAAATTTTTTTTTTAATTCATATTAGTACTTAACATGAACACAGCGATCACCAATCCACGTGCCAAGCGTGGTGATTATGGAAATTTCCGCCATTAATTTTAATGGGAGAGGCCACGTCCAGTAGTTCACATCTAAAGGCTGCTGATGATAAGTTCAAACCAGCAGCAGGACTAACCTGGAGAAGAGTAGCTCGATACACACGTAGCACGATACGATAATATACGAAAATGATACATTCACGCGGAAACCTTCAAACTGGGCCCCAATTCTACTAAATAAATTGTGTTTGAATTGTTAATGAATTATCACAAAATTGTAATTATTGACACTTTTGGTATAGCAAAAGTCTCAAAAGTGACCATTTTGTGATATAATACAGAAATTGTATTTCAATTTGTATACACAGATATATACTGTCCATCTTTTGTTATATGTCGGTGCCTACAGATGCTTGACGGTAAAATATAAGTGATCTGCTACGTGTGTGTTGCTCCTTGAGTTTAGTATAGAGAGCGATATGGACAGATACGCGCTCAGGTACAGATATCTTACCGCATCTGCTACGTGTGTGACACACTTTATTTATTAATTAATTCTCCAATAATTCAACAATATTTTAACCTATATCTATCATAAAAACTTATCTCTCAAAATGCCTGTGCACAGCAGCTCTTTTTATGGTAAATCTTTCACAGTCCAAGCTGTGCGTCTGTGGAACGCTTTGCCGGTGGAAATCAGGCAGGCATCTTCACTACACACATTCAAGCAGAAACTTAAAAATCATTATCTGTCTGACCTACCCTCGTTTTGATTGGAATGTGAAAATATCCTGTGAGTGTTTATGTAGATTAGTCATATTTTCTTTTCTTTTCTTTTATCAGGGCATATTATAGTCTTATTACTATTTATTAGTGTATTATATAAATGTAGGTATATTATGTATTCGAGTTTAAAGTATAAGTTGTATTTTAATATTCTTTCATTGTTATTATTTTTACTCTGTGCACCGCCGTTTCGTTACTGCTTCGCTCGTTACTGTCCATCCAAAGGTTGCCTGGAAGAAATCGCTCTCAGCGATAAGGCCGCCCATTGTAATGCTAATTTTAATAAATCCTGTTATGTTTTCCTGGTGTACAATAAAGTGTTAATCTATCTATCTATCTATCTATAAAAACTTAAAGTTAAGATCATCGTCAGAAATGCTGCTGCTATAGTTATACGATTCTACTTTCTCCTGCTTCACATCTTCGCCAGCAGAGAAAGAGTTAACTAGAGAAGCCGTCGGAGGAATGTGACTACAGAAAAAAGTTATAAGGTGAATGTATACTAATAAAAAAAAGTTACAATCTACTTAGTGTCTACTAGGAGTGGCTTTTAATGGTAAAAAACCTAACAACCTTGTTACTGATCAACACTCGATTTAGCACGGACACTTGATGCCTAACCATGCATTCGCGAGATTGGAGACTTTACACATGTAAAAAATAAAAAATAAAAAATCAACTCATATAAATAAGCTCATATAGCATTAATCCTTAAATCATTAAGTCCTAGCAAAACAAAAAATAAACTCATATAGCATTCTGGATGATTCACCCCCGTAGGAGTGAATTCAAAAACCCTAAAATACGTGTTTCGTAATCCCAGATGTAAAATGTGTGCCACATCACACATGAGAGTGGTCAACGTTGTACAGTAACAGTGGGGGGGCAAAATATCCAGCAGTGGACATCTAACGGATGTAAATAACGCTGTTCTTGCAGCCAAAATTCATTTTTAGTGGTCTCACTAAGCATTCATATTAATAAAGAGAGGTCTGACTCGCACTTAAACAACACTTGAAAAATAGATTGGATTTAAACTAGATAGCTCGTTTTACTCGTTTGTTGCCCGTAGTAGCAGCCAGTATTAGCTCGCGACAAAAAACATTTTCGTCTTCAATTATCTTGGTAACTTTCAGTCAAGCAAAACCTCTATCCATGTTATTTGTAAAAAGATAACTACTTGCTTGCTTGGTTACTTTTTTTCATTAGGGAAAACCCTGTAATCATTAGGTTTGTAAAACTCTCTGAAAATTAAAGAGTTACATCGGAACACACTAATGGTATTAGTTTAAGGAAGACTGATGTCACTTGTAACGTTCTGATCGACCTTTCCGGAAGTGTTTTATTAAAAGTTTCATTCATCATGGTGACAATAACAAATTCTCTTTACCATGACAGACACATTGCTTTCAAATGTTTGTTAGTTGTTTATAAAACGCTACATATTCTCTTCGGGTTAGATTTAGGATTTATGAAGTTCAAACGTTGCAGAGTAAAAGTTGCCCCAAAAATTGTAGCAGTGATCCAATGTACTTTTCATTGTGTGTTTGCCGGAAAACAATTATTTCGTACTGAAATGCCTATCTTTTTTGGCATCAGGTTTTCTCTTTTTCTACTACATTATTTTATGTGTGCTCTAATGTTGACTTTTATCAAATATGACTCTACTTTTTGTAATCTTTTCCACGATTTACGAACCATCGACTTAGGGCTAAAGGTCAACCATGCATCGTATAATTTGGAAGTGAAATTAATGCTGTCAATGTTTACGTGTTTGTTGTTCAAAATATCACTTGGTGTAAATTTTTGTTTGTATTTTACATTTTGTGCGATAGCCAGTTGGAATTCAGTTCTTTTTGTGCTTGCGTTGTTTGCTTCAGATGTTATTCTTATAACATGTGCATTTATGTTCTACGCAATAAACAGTCGATTAAAAAAACTAGTGTCGCTTTTAAAGGCAGAGAATTCAGACTTTTTATCGACACAATATCTGTACAAATCAATAGTAGACATTGCTGAACGGCATAAAGTTGCGTTTGACCCCGTGGTGAGTAGGTACCTGCTCTTAGGTAGTAGATAGTCACAGATCGTTCCGAGTTTCGTCTCTATGACGAAACAAAACAACAAATGTGACAATGTTTAGAAAATTTAAAAACCTATAAATATACAATTACAACTGTTTCAGTTATTAATTTCGTTGCTGTTCAATGTGCCTCAAGCAATGGCCAGCATTTATAGCTCGGTACAACTTATACAGGACAACGAAGCGGTAAATGAAATAAATAAATGCATAATTTATTTTATATAGGTTTTATTGATATTCTGTCTGTAATTCTGTTAAGATTAACCTTCACTATGTCATTTAATTTTATCAAATCACAAGTCGGGTTCAGTCGTTCTCTACCTCACAAAGCTTTCTATCAAAGCCTCCCTTGATAATTTTTTTATTGAATCATAGCATACAAAAAGATCACGTCATTACAAAACCAAGGATACTTCTAAAAACTCCATAATGAATGCCATGCTTAGTGTAACATAAAAAAGGGCAAATGCCCTAACGTAAGCTAAGGTATTAAGTTAATTTGACATTACTTCCCTTAAATTGGGGGGGGGGGGGGGGTGAAGTTTTTATGATTCAATCAACAAACAACAACGTGGTTCTGGTAACATACCGACTGAGTCGATAACACTGCATGCAGTTGAGCCGACTATCAAGATCTACCTCTCCCGAATCAGTCCTCAGGAGATTATGTGATTCGTGAGGGAGAAATGCCAGGGCCGGATTATAGGAGTGATTCGACGGTCTATCCAGTGCCTGGAGACCGCACATTTTATCATTAGGTATCGCATTATATTGATGTCTTCCTATTAAGAAGTTGGATTTTATTTCAGAAACTTTCATTTAACTTAACCGCAGAATACAGCTCGGTTATTGAAATGATGACACTGGCGATCATGCCAGCTTTTTTTACTGGCATGCTTTCTACACAAGCGGAGAAAATAAAAGTCATTCTGCATGATAAATTAATGCAACCACGAGGTATGTTTTGAACGAAATTACGCGTATATACATTAATTACTTTAAAATTAAAATATTTAAATTTTAATTTTTAAATTGGCAAAAAAGCTCAAAAACCCACCTGATGTCGTGCTTTTAAATATGATAGCGACCATGCCAGAATCTGAATAATTCTCCATTTGTAACGGAGTACCTACTCAAACGCAAGGTTAGAAAAAAGAAATTATATAATATATAAATTAAATATAAATATAATATATTTATTATATGTAAATATAGTAATTGTTCATATTATCTCCTAGGAACACTTTTTTAATTTTTTTTTTTTGCAATTAGTGGCCCTGATAATGTCGAAATTAGTATTCGGTGCCGTGAGCTAAGAAAAATAAGCCCTAACACGAGTTACCATTACTCATCGAGGCGTTCTATTGTCCACCATCAGTCATGGTCAGTGTTTGTCATTGTCTCCAATATCAGATGCTCGCTATCACTATATTGACATAACATAACAACCAACAGTCACATACGTAGTCTTGATCCCACACTAGGATTCTCTGTGTCGTGGGTATCAGGAACTACGAGTACCATGGTACCATAACACCCAGACCCGGAACAAATATTTGCATATCATACAAACATTTGTCCCGCAGCGGGAATCATTTATTTATTTATTTATAACCACACAAAACAGAACACAACCGAAAAAGAAAATGTTTAAAGTACATAATACATTTTTTGAACTAGGTGGTATTCCAAAACATGCGTACACATCATGATTATTTATATGCAGTTAATAGTTAACAAAACACAAAGAAAAAAAAATTATATAACACAAAAAATAAGAACACATATGGAGGAAACTCTCATCACTCTTTTGCAAGAGCGGCTAAAGTAGTCCTTTTAAATTTGTACAAATTATTATTTAAAATATCAACAGACAATCAATTAACAAATCGTTGTATTCACGACACATTCTAACTAGCGGATTAAAGAAAGATGTATTGTTTGTACAGACATTGAGGGCGAAGGTATTTGAGAATGGTTTACGGGGTCTAATTTTAATATTAAAGTTTATAAGAGAGAGTAAAGTAGGTGAGTCGAACCCGCATCCTCTTGCATTTCAGCCGGCTACTCGCCTGCCGCGCTACAGAGGTCGTCGAATATAATATTGTCATTGGAACCACACGTATCGGCAAAATTTCAATCGGGAATCGAAATTAGTCTACCAGGTGAAGATAATAAAAATATTATTTCGAATCGTATCGATACAGACCTATGAAATATTGAAAGCGTGTTGATAAAGTAGTAAAATTCTTCTTTCAGATGAAGCGCAATATCGTGAGATTGAGCAGTTCATCCACTACGTGGAAGCGCGCGGGTTTCGGTTCCGCGTGTACAAATTGTTCCCGCTGGACGCGCACCTGCTCGGGATGGTGCTCAGCTTTTGCGTCACCTACCTCATCGTCATCATACAGTTCACACACGTTTATAAACACCTTACAGCCGTGGTGAGTTGGACACACCATCGCTTTCTATTAAAAGTTCGTGAGTTTCGAACCCAGCATAGAATCTGAGGCCCAATTCTCTAAGTTATTTTAAAACTACACTGAAAGTTGACCGAATTGAGACTGAATTGTAAATTGACTGAAAGTTGAATTTCTAGTCCCTCATAAATAACAATTTAGTCTACTTTCAATTCATGGTGACCACCATTAGAGTAGGATAGATATATATATAATTGGAAAGTGTAAAGAGAGACTCCATCTACTTATGCTAAAATTAACGAAAAAACTTTGAATCGTTCAAGTTTCGGTCACATTTCGATATAATCACATTACAGTGTTGTATTTTATGTCAGGAGAATACCATTTCTGACATTTAAGACATCGACACAAGATCGAAACATGATCCGAACTCTATTTTAACTATTTTTTAGTTAGTGAATTGGGCCTCAGGTTGTTTTTTTTTAACAAAACAATGTTTATTGAACTAATACAAACTGTGAAGTAAAACATTACGCGGAAACTGGCAAACTAAAACCAAAACTTCGAAGGAATATGACACCAACCATTCCCATTGGGCATCACTGTCTCTTTTCGAGAGTAGGGCTGAGACAACATGCAGTGGGATTTATGTTATGTTATATGATAATGATATATATTTCGATTTTGTTTAGTTAAATTGTATAGATCCATATATAAATACGTTTATTTAAGTGTCAGTTAGCCTCGAAACCAAACTCTGTTTATTTTGAAATTAATTTTCGTTGGCCACAAATGTGATAGTATGTCGACTGTAAAAGCCTAAACTAAACAAGCTTGTGTAAACAGTAAACATAATGTTTGTGGAACAATGTTCATGTCAGTATTGAGGTACTTATATACTAGGTAGGGTAATTTATTAATGAGCACGAGTAAGTAGGCTTACCTAGTTATTATAAGGCTTTATTAACTAGCTTGGCTTAAATTTGCAGCTAAAGGTTTTAGAGCACTAAATATAGGTAGGTACTTTTGAGACTTTCTTATAATTCTTATAATTCTTTATTGCACACAGAAAATATTATATAAATAAGTAAAAAAGAAAGACATGTACAAAGGCGAGCTTAACCCTTAAAAGAGTTTTCTTCCAGCAAACCTTTGAGGCTAGAGAGAAGGTGACTTTTAAATGTGAGCTCGTAAAAGTTTGTCACAATATCAATCTCACTTTAAACAAGCTCTGTGTTGAAATATACTAATCTAAACAAGTTTTCATGCAACAAATAAGTTGAAACATCTAATACCAAGCGTCCCAGTTTCAATAAACGAACCGAACGGAAGGCATTTCGAGAGTGAACTCTCACGTTTAGCAGAAACGCAACATCAATTTGCTTTATTCGCTAATTAGTGAAGTTTCCCCTTTGACGAGACGTCGCAGGTCGCGAGCGATGCGCCGTCGTAGGCGCGCCACACCGCTTCTTACTTTGTGCTGCTAACGTGAAGCAGAGATTCAAGCAAGCTTTTCATAATATACTCTTTAGGGAACTACTCATCCGACCGCTCGGACTTCATCAATGTCACATATTAGTTGAGACAAATTTATTAACCCATGTTCATCTCATCAGCAGCCTTCAGACGTCCACTGCTAGACGAGGCCTTCCCCATAAAACACATTGGGGGAATGTGCCCCTGGTGTAATCCTTTAGTCAGCTTTTACGACATCCACGGGAGGAGATAGGAGGGTCTATTCATAGGGAGGACACACCATGGCAACTACGGCATTACCTCTATATTACCTAGCCTATTTGAGTGCTACTATAGCTACTGTGATTAATTATGAAATCAATCGTGATGCGCGATCGTTTCAATGCCTATTATGCAGCGCGATGGTCAAATTATCTGAGATTCAATTGGAGCATCGGTAGTTTATATTTGAAATGCTTAATTCAAATTGGTGATGAGTCGATTGTTTGCCATAGAGGATAGAAATTGATGGATAGGTTTTCAACCCATTTTCGCCCCTAAGTACCGGTCATCATTGTCATATTTCACCTGTACTGTGTATGCATTTTCTGTGGTGATTTCGGCCTAAGACTAGACCTCTCCGCCTCCTCCCATGGATTTTGTAAACAAGGGATGGGCAGCAGCATCCAAACGAGAGCTGCGATCACCATACCCACCTACCAAGCGTGGTGTTTAGCATTCTAATGGAGTGGCGTCTTCCGCAGTGATCGTCTATCAGTTGCTGTTGATGATGGTGTTGGTACTTTTCCATTGAAATGGTTCCCAATTAAACCGACTCAAAATTTAGGTACCTACTAACTTATTTGAATCTGACTGAACAGAATTACGAGTATTTGTACCTACTTGTACTAACGAGCAGTGACTACGCTCGAAACATTCGCACTGTCAGAACTTTACTAATGAATGAAGCTGTAGGTAGGTACTTATTAACAGGAACTTTCAACTGTATGTACTTGTACCTACAATACTCGCCAAAACACTTTGCGGTAGTCACTTTACCAACAAGCACTATACCTCTAAGACCGATACCGATATTCGCGAATACCTCGATAGTCACCGCGCGCGGTCGACACCTTGATATAATTCAAAGAAGTACACGACATAGTATACATACATAGTAACATGAACACAACGTCTCTTTTCACCGTTGGTTGCACAGTCGCAGGAATAAAGACGTGACAAGTGGTGAGCTCATCGCCGCCATAGCTTTCCACGACCGAGCCCAACAAGTCCGGGTACATTCTAAGAAATTAGCGGTGCTAACAACAACAAAAGATCACTCTACCTAGATTTTATAAGAGCACTACTGACCCTTACAAAATCTAGGTAGAGTGATCTTTTGTTATTGCTTTATGCACATATGCTGTGAAATCTTTTACAGCGCCGAGTCCTTGCTTCATTATGGTGACAAAATAGTATTGTGTATCTGTATATCAGCACTGTAAATCAGTGCCTACTTATCACAGAAGATGAGTAGGTACTGATAATTGAAAATTCACCGCGCGCTGCCGGGATTACGTCGTCAGTCGGGACAGCTCGGGATAATCCAGCTAGATGTTGACGTTATCTTTGTCGGCAATAGGTATTATGACGGAGGTGATATTGAAATTAGTGGGAATTAGAATTATTATTATTTTACTCAGAGACTGACGATGAGGGTTATTATGATAAGGATTTATTCTATAACTTTTCATTTAAAAAACCGACTTCCGCCATTGTATTCGACTAAATATTTGAATGAAAAAAATTATGAAAGAACCATAGTGGTGAAAGGATTATGATACTTTTTGAATGCAAATGCTTGGTTTGTTGCTGAAAATATCAAAATCGCCATATGTATGTCGCCTACAATATTTGAGGAGTTCCCTCAATTCCTCATGGATTCCATCATCAGAACTGGATTCTGAAAAAAATGGAACCATTCTGGAAGTATATCTATTCAAATAAAAAAATACAACCGAATTGAGAACCTCCTCTTTTTTTGGGAAGTCGGTTAAAAAGGGGTGAACAGCGAGCAAGGTTTGTATGACTATGGCATGACTATGTTGTGTCTTAGTTACGGCGTACAATGCTTCATCATCATCAACAACCTATAGAAGTCCACTCCTGGGCATAGACCTTCCCCAAAGAATGCGACGATAAACGGTCTTAAGGCTCCTCTTTCCACCGACTTCCTGCTACCTTTAAAATGTATTACTGTGCTTACTCTTCACTAACTCGCCCACCGTTTTGTTCGGTCCTCATTAAAGTAATGTTTTCGGTCGTTCTGGCTGTCGATCGGTTGTTAATTAATTGCAACTGTAACAATGTCCAGTAATGATCCGTCGTTTGCGTTTATGACCTTTTTGTAAATAAACATTTACCATCAATTTAGGTGAGTTTTAGGTACCTATTTGTTAGCTGTAACAAAATAACTGCAATTAATTAATTTATTTTGTTAGTAGGAGAACTTCTTGTGAAAGAGTTCGTCCGGGGAAGTACTACAACCGTACCTATTTCTGCCGCCAAGCAGTAGTGTTCGCATTGCTGTGTTTCGGTTTAAAGGGTACGGGTGCCGGTGAAATTACAGGCACATGAGACTTTTCATCTTTATGTCTCAAGAGTCGGCAGCGCGCGTGTGATGCCTCTGGTGTTACAGGCGTTCATATGCTACGGTAACTGCTTTCCATCTGGTGGGCCGTAAGCTTATCTGCTTGCCTAGTAGCATAAAAAAAATTAAACAACTTTTCATTTAAAAAACCGACTTCCGCCATTGTATTCGACTAAATATCTGGATGAAAAAAAAATGATGAAAAAACCATAGTGGTGAAAGGGTTATGAAACTTTCTGAATGCAAATGCTTGATTTGTTGCTGAAAATATCATTATCGCAATATGTATGCCTACAATATTTGAGGAGTTCCCTTAATTCCTCATGGATTTCACCATCAGAACTGGATTCTGAAAAAATGGGACCAATCTGGAAGTATATCTATTCAAATAAAAAAAAAGAATTTTTCTAATCGGTTTATAAACGACGGAGACATGAGGTAACAAACAGTTAAAAAAAAAAAAAAAACAACTGAAGAGGAGGAGGAGGAGGGTCTCAACTGAATTGAGAACCTCCTCCTTTTTTGTGAAGTCGGTTAAAAAGAGCTTGTAACTCGTTTAGTGTCCCATCTCCCGAACCAGTTTAAGTCAAAATACTGCAATGCTAGAGTTATATGCACCCAGGTACTAACGCTTCCAAGTGAATGAAATAGACATAGAGGTAGCTTCTTCATCTTCTGTTAGATGTCCACTGTTAGACAACGCCTCTCTCATAGGTATGCAATGGAGGGATTTGCCATGGTCACCACGCTTGGCTGGCGATCGCAGTATTGGTGTTGAAGTACTCGGGTTGATGCTCCTGCCCATCTCCTGGTGTAATCCCTTAGTCGACTTTAAAGAAATTCACGGGAGGAGATGGAGGGGTCTATTCGTAGGCTGAGCACACATCGGCACAAAAGCATAAAATAAATTATTGTCTTCTTAAAGTAATAAAGAGATCTTTAAGTTCTGGATCTACAATATTTTTTAAAAATAATACTATCATAATTATTTAATAATAATATTTTTTTACTAGCTTCAAGCACAAAATTTATAGAATTTAATATTATTAAAGAAAAATTCCTAAAAAACAGCAAACCATTTTTCTAAAAAAAAATGGCCTGTGTAAATGAACTAAGTACTAACTAAACTTCTGAATATTTAAAATACTACCAGATATGATTTTAATTGAGTCACAATATTATATACATTCTTATGTTTTCTGTGTTGATTTCATAACTTTGTCTTAGTGCGTTCTTTCATTTTTATTTAAAGTATATGTTGTGTTTGTAAATTCAAAGAGCTTTTAAGTTAAGGGAAGGTTACCGGTAAGGCGCTTACGCCTTTTTGTACAAAGGAGTTTTTTTTGTTTATGATTTGGTAACCATATAATTTTATAAGAAACTAACGCACCACGGGGTCTAGATATTAGTGTACTGATCATGTGTACAAAATTTCATGGATTTTGAAGAAATAATCTCTTTGTACCGAATTACATCGAAATCAGTTTATCCGTTAAGGTGTGACTTAGTTACAAACATACAAACATCCAAACATCTATAATTTCGCTGTATCTTACTTACTTTTATGAGCTCACTGCGCGACAGAGTATCATGTACTACGTAAAGCTCGCCTGATTTTACTATGTGTCCCAACAGATTTTTATTCCTGTACTTAGCCTACATTTGTGTCGGTAAATCTTATAAAACAAAGGTCTATCCTCTCAGGGCAATTTAATATCTGCTCATGGCAAATGTAATGTAATAACCCGGTAAATATGTCGGAACAATAGAAGGTAAATTAGTTTTTGGGGAGCACAAACTCAATTGTCAGAAAGGATTGCTGCGCTTCATCTGCGAACTCTGAGATACGAGGATTTATTTATTAGGGGAAAAAAGGAACATTCACGTATAAAGCCTGAAACAAACTAAAGTCGCGACTTATACAGTGTGCACACTGATAGAACATTCGTTGAGCCAGATATTCGTCGGTCCGAGTGCTCAAGGTCACTCAGGGTCTTGTCCGCGGCTATAGTATGTACACGTAGGTGTAATGCTATTGACCAAATACAGCATAAGTTTTAGTCTTAAAGCAGGTTAGCGCCGACTGTCTACCGTTGACACTATCTTTGTACGCAGGGCGTAGCAACGGGCGCGTGTGTACTGTCAGTGTATAGCACTATTAATGTGATCGACTGACGTACACACCACACCGTCATTCATGCACTATAACCAGTCATGAACTTGCCATTATTGTGCGTGAGTTCGTACAGAGAGCTGATTCTAAGTATTTGCACACATTTTACACGGACGTCTCGTGTAGTGTAGTGTGGATTTTTGCATGGAGACATCGATGAGCGCCCCTAGCCTACACTCTACGAACCTCATTTTCCATACAAAAATCCATGTTACACTACACCAGACGTCCGTGCCAATTGCTTGTCAAAACGTAGAATCAGCTCTAAGTTCTCGGCTATTGTAAGAAAAGGTTGGACCAGACTTGTCCGCACCGAACAGCATTTTCACGTAACTCTCTCGCTCAGAAACATCTTTGTCGTTGTCCTATGTCGCAGATATGTAGATGCCATCTTTAGTTTTCAGTACTTCACGTTTTGGTGTCCCAAAATATTATTATTAGCGAAAGAGCTATCGCATTATCTATACAACGCCGAGAAAAAGCCACTATGTGCACATCAAGAGAGCTATCCCAACGTATGATAACCTGGTTAATCCAGGTATGTGAGGGTCTTTTCGGAGTACTAGCTCTAAACTATATAATTAAACACACGTCCTTTTCACCGTGGGTTGCACATTTACAGAAATATAGACGTGACAAGTGGTGAGCTCATCGCCGTCATTGCTTTCCACGACCATCCCGACTAACGCTTTCTTCCAGTAATAACACACTTCTAACTAAGTCAGCAGCCAGGACAAATCTTATACCAACGAAAACTGCCAAACAAGTCTGTGTCGACAATCTGTTTTCTATGTGTATTTGACAAGAGTTTCGATGTTTCGTATTGTTTTGTATCAGGGTGTTTTGTTATTCACGAGGCGACGCGACGGAGACATCGGGCACAGCCCGGTTTCATTCGTCTTGAATTTTTCAAAGTCAAAGTTTGAATTCGTAACTTGCCGGATGGGGATTGTGTTACAGTTTTCTTTTCGCATATGTTATTAATTTTACATTTATTGTGACAACCCAAAATAAACTTTATTTCTTACATTGGTCTTACATTTTTTCAATCGTTAACTCCCTGTAGTTTGCCTCTAATATTATCTTATATTACTTTTATCATGGGTACTATTCTAAATTTGAACTAAATCTCTTTATAAGTAGTTAGGTAGGTACTATTTCTAAAGAGAACGTCGAGATAATACCATGAAACTCAAAAGTACTAGACCGAAACGAGATAGATATATAATCTATTATCAAACTAAACTACATGCTCCTTTAATTAGCTTTCAATAGCGATGTATCGAAACACCGAGCGCGCCGCAACTCCGTATAACCTGTGAGATTATGACCCCAACTAATTTCAAGTTTCTAAACTTCATTATCCGCACCGTTGGAGATTCAAGGTGATGATAAAATTATAATAAAGACTTGTTAGGTACTGTGTTATGGCGGCCGTACTGGTTAATTTCACAGCTTGAAGAGCTTGGTATTTTATGCTTTGTAATAAAAAGAACGGAATACACCCGGAAGCCACTTTGATGACTCTCCGTCATCATTATCAGCCTGTAGAAGTCCACTGCTGGACATAGGCCTCCCCCCTAGACCGCCGCGACCAATAGTTTGGCCGCCTCCATCCACTGACCTTTATAAAGTATTTAGTTCATCCCTTCCTCCACTGCATCGACCGGTTTGTGGTTGGTTAATATTAATGTTATATAGGTACCAATTTGAATAGGTTTGTCATACCTAGGTATCTAGGTATCATTCAAATTATTAGGACGCCTATAATCCTCACCGAGAATATCCTCGATCTTATATATAAAAGTCACAGGCAAAAGCAATGTGCTTGTCTATGCCCTATTTTTGTATAACTGATATATACTTTTTAACCGACTTCCCAAAAAGGAGGTTCTCAATTCGGTTGTACTTTTTTTTTTTTTTTTGTATGTTTGTTACCTCATATCTCCGGCGTTTATGAACCGATTTGGAAAATTCTTTATTTATTTGAATAGATATACTTCCAGATTGGTCCCATTTCTTTTCAAAATCCAGTTCTGATGATGGGATCCATGAGGAATTGAGGGAACTCCTCAAATATTGTAGGCATACATATGGCGATTTTGATATTTTCAGCAAGACACCAAGCATTTGCATTCAGAAAGTATAATAATCCTTTCACCACTATGGTTCTTTCATAAATTTTTTTCATCCAAAATTATTTAGTCAATACAATGGCGGAAGTCGGTTTTTTAAATGAAAAGTTATATTGTTAGCAAACCATAGGTAAAATGTAATTAAGCGTAATATAATATTATATAGTAGGTACATCGATATTTTCATCAGCTGGTATGAATAACTAATATGTTTCAGAATAATTGTAGGTACTTTTAAATGTAATACGATTTTATCTTACTAGGAATTACACAAAAAGTAAACAATTAATATTTTATGCGAGCGAAATTTGTGTATGTGTGTGTTTTCCTAGTTGTTGATAAATGGAATTAAATAAATTTTTAATTTATTTCATCATTTTCATCAGCCCGTAGAAGTCCACAGCTGGACATAAAATGGATGTTCTCCTCCATAGAATGCCACGACGAACGGTCTGGGTCTTGATGGGCCAAAGATATTATACAGGTATCAGGAAGTCGGTGGATGAAGTTGGCTTTTTAATAGTAGGGAACAATTAGGACCGTTTGATCTTGAAAAATGTATACTTAGTTAATTATAAATGTCAATAATTGTAATTATTTTAATGACGACCTCTGTGGCGCGGCGGCGAAGGTTCGCCTGCGACGCAGGAGGTTGCGGGTTCAATTCCCGACTCGGAACAAATATTTGTACGATCTGCAGGGTGTTCTGGGTAATTTATATGTATACAAATATCAATCTATGTAATGTATTGTATTAAGTATATCAGTTATCTAGTACCCATACATAACACAAGCTCTGCTTAGCTTGGGACTAGATAATGTTGCATGAAATGTCCAGCATTTATTTATTTTCAATGTTACTATTGGTACCAACCACGAGTACTTATATGTACTCTTCGTAGTAGATCTACTTGGGAAGACTTGGGATAGCAACCCATCAATTTAATACTAGAGCGATCCAAGTAGACCCTAATAGTCCCTTCCTAATTGAACAGCACAGCGTTTAATTACTAACATACAGAGCTTTCGACCATCTTCCGAACTAAACACATACAAAAGCTTTACTGTTGAACAACAGCTAACTCGATACGAGTTTAGCATTCAAACGGCTCAAGTTAAACCGATTCAACTGTGCTAGCTTCTGATCTAAATAGTGTCGGACGATAGAGGTCGAACGTTTTCGTTTATAAAATTCAAACACTTTACCTATATGACCTCGAGTTTAAAGTTTGCAATTTCAATGTAATAGATGTTCAATGTACAAACCTAGTAAACTATTACGATATTTTTTTTTGTTGAAAAATGTATTAATCTTAATTAGCTTTTACGAAATGTTGTTCCAACTGATGATAATGAAATTAGTAATCAGAAGTATCAGTTGCTCAAAATGAGCCTGAACACGACCAATATACGATTTTCCATCAACGAGTTCCGTTGTTTAACTTCCGTCTCCATAGTCACATCCAGCTCTATGTCACATAATGTTGTATTGTCATCAAAACATAAGAAAACTGCAAAATTTCAGCTTAATCGGCTAGGTGAAACGGATTAAAAATTCAGTTACAAGATTAAACTACATACTAACAGGTGAAGTTGATGGAAAAGCGACTGGTCAATTGCTCAAGCCCTGCTGCTTCAAGACACACTGCGCAACAGACGGTCGCTAAATTAGAGGAGTTGCGATTGTCATTTCTCCGACACCCACCAAACTACCAGGACCTTGCTCCAATAGATTACCACGTTTATGGAAGATTTTGGTAAATTTTTTGCAAGGAAAAAAAATATTCTGATCATGCTGTTAAAACCACCTTCAAAGACTATTGATTCTCGCTCCCACATTTTTTTCAGCTAAGGAATCAATGAAGTATCTTTAAAATTGTGAAAGTGCATAGATAACACTAGTACATACTTTGGTTGATTAAATAAATATAATTTTAATTTTTATTTCAATTTGCTTTTCCATCTAACACGCCAATTTTATAAATATGTAAGGACTTAATAAAAGATTTTAACAATAACAAGCTCTACGAACTCTTCAAAACCAATACATTTATTTCGAAAAGTTCCAATGAATTGGCACGTTTGGTAAATTGATGTTGATTTGTTAAATTGGTTTATTTAGAAATCTTACTTTACATCTAAAAAATAAAACTCTCAATAGAGCTTTGTAATAAATAAAAAAAAGCATTTGTAGCGAATCGGACGCAAAAGTAGCTTATAATAAAGTAAGAGTTGACACGTATTGCCTTCGAAGCTTCGTAATACTGGCAATAAGGACTATGGCTGTATCGTTTGTACAAATATAGGTGCACTAGTCGGCATCGTGTGCAATTTTATTTCGATTTTATTTGCACTGCTGCCCACTGCGGGGTCGAGCTGGCAGACTATATGACAACGAAGCGCACCAAACCAACCATATTCTGATTACTATCATTAAAGGAGTTTACGGAAAACGGCAACATTAAGATGTACAGGTGATTTAAGTTGTTACAATAAAAGCGACACTAATGGTGATTGTGCGGTAGAATGATGCTGTTGATGTAAAGAAGACCCTCGCCCGCGCTGCACGCGATGACAACGCTTTCGTAAATTTCTGTTCTAACCTGATTAATTAAACATTAATAGTAGTAGAGCCACATAATAAATATGGTAGAGCTCCTGTTAAAAGAGTTCGTTCAGCGAAGTACTAACATCATATTTATTTCTAATACCAAGGAGTAATGCATGCATTGCTGTGTATTGTGTGTATTGTGTTTTAATGGTATGGGTGCTGGTGAAATTAAAGGCATAATGAGACTTTTCAACTTTATATCTCAAGATTATGGGTGCAGTGCAGTGACTCGTAGGACATGCCCGATTTGTGAATGTGACCTAAGGAGTATTGCAGGCAGGGTTCCGTCATTTTTTGAAAACCCTTTGCTTTCCTTCGTTATCTAGAAATATTAGCTTTAGGTCTTTCGAATAAAACTCCCAAATAGGCTAATAATAGGCAAGATCACCTACATAGCTCTCAGAGTTCTCGAGTGGCGACCACAAACCGGACGACGCGGTAGAGGAAGACACTCCACTCGATGGACTAAATACATTATAAACGTCACAGGAATTCGTTGGATGGAGGCAGCCCAAGACCGTTCGTCGTGGCATTCTAAGGGGGAGGCCTGTGTCCAGCAGTGAACTTCTAAAGGCTGATGATGATGATGATGAGGCTTATAATGTTGGGACGCTTTACCCACCGTATAACTAACGTTTATAACTAAGTTATGGATATACCGAGTGTGTATCATTACCATGTAACCTCTTATTGCACAAAACTTACCCCACTTTAATTGTGCGTCCGATAAAACACCGCCCGAAATGAAGTGTTGACCTAACAAGAGTCGTAAGAATAAAATAAAAATAATGTTACGATCTCCTGTGCTCGTTATCTCCACATTTCGTACGAAGTATATCCTAAGCCCACGCGGATTTATTATTTCAGAAATCATCTATTTTCCCTTATACCGGGTATGTAAGTTTATAGTTTGAACGTAAACAATGTTATGGTCTATTACTTGCGATATAAGAAAATGAAGTTATTCAACAACTTCCAATTTTCAAAGTAACTTTTTCAAATAAAATATGAAGCCTTGTTGTAGTATAAATTGATTGGAATTAACTTATTTCGATAAAGTTATGTTTTATAACCAGCTTTCCGATATGTTTAAGGATTAAAGCAGATTAGAAGTACAATAAATACACAACATAGCCAATCAAAATAATAAAGTTACAGAAAATGCGTTGCCATTTACATAATTTTACAATCCCGCCAACAATCACGGCTGAGCGCAGAGTTTGAAATATAAGTAGGTACTTAGACGTTACGCCTTTATTCTTCACGCAGTACGGGACCAGTTACACGAGCAAGTCTACGCAGCGATAGTTGCACCTATTCTTTAGCGATAGCAAAGAGTATCGCAAAGAGTTCGGGCAATTTTTTTTAGAAAGTGCAGCTTATTAAGAACTTGTCATTTAAAAACGTGGTTTAGCCTGGATATAGTTTAGATTATGTTACACTGTTTTACTTCCTTTTGTTTGTCAAATGACAAACAAGGCGAAAGAACGCCAAATCAAAGCTAAACGATACCTTTATAGGCCAGTCCCTACTTTCTTTTTCTTTTTAAAAACTTCTTTGTCTGCAAAACTTCAACTAGATGGCCCTGCAAAATATACCCGAATCCTAGATCATGCTGAAGAAAACACACGACGGTTTTGTGAATAATAATAATAATAATAATCGGAACTTTTAAAAAGATCAGACAAGAAAGAGCGGGCTGCAATGTATTTTCATACAATATTACTGCACAGTTTGTTATCAGTGCATATAAGTGCCGCTTTGTGCTTGTGTTTCACGTGAATAATTGTGAAATTACTTGGTAGTTGAAAGAAAAGATGTTAGCGTTCCCTTTTCCGCTAATTTTATTGTCAATTATAGCATTTCTGGTTAGTTACCCTAACCTATACCCTACCCAATATCCTACCCAATATTTTATTATTCGTGCTCTTGGTCTTTCTCCATGCTTTCACATATTGAAGAATAGCTTTTTCTAAAATATCTCCGCGTGACTTGCGCGTAGCCGTTGTTACGGCGAATCACTATGTGCACATGAGCACGCTTGCACATTTGCGCACAAAAAAAAAACAGCACAAGAACTTTTTACTACATACTTGTGGTATGTAAAGACACGTTTAATGTTGTGTCACTATGTGATAGTAAAAATTGTCCAACGCGGGAGTCTCGCTCGTGTGAGGTGGCCCCTAATAAGTTCACAGTGTTTTCGAAGTTTCCGTTCACCCTCGAGGTTGCTGAGTACCACATTGACTTGTTATCAATTCGCATTTAATTACTCCTCTGTTGAGTACAAAGTTACAAACAACATTTGCTATACGTTTCATGCCTCTTTTGAAACAGCTCGTTGATTATTACATAAGAACCTTTCATGAGTTTCCATGAGTGAGATGAACCTTTATACATTTTTTATATTCATGTATTGTGATCACATTTAATTTAAGTGGGCTTAGGTAAGTTGCAAAACTGGACAAGCTAATTTAAAAATATGGAACAGTAATATTTGGTTGTGTTACTTGATATGTCTTGGTCACCCTACCTGTGTGGGCCCCTATGTACGTGGCTCTAAGATGAGTCTTTGGTCACTACCGTTGCTTAAAATAATGAAAGTAGTGTACCGACGGCAAAGCTAATTGGTTAAATAATAAAAGAGGCCTTTTGAAGCTCTGCCTACCCCTTCGGGGATAAAGGCGTGTGGTTATGTACATACATACATAAACACACGCCTTTTTTCCGTTTATGTATGTATATATATTTGTTTCAGACTACATGGGAAATGTATAATACCTAAACAATAAGCTCATAAAAATATATACCTTACAAACTTACATACATATTTTTATACCTAAAACTACCACTTTACATCTTTTGAGGGATTTTGTTTCTTAAACCTGCCCAGTGTGTTCAAAGATTGAAGTAGAAACTAAATGTTTCATATTTTTCAGTACTTTTTTATAACAAGTTGTATATTTAGCACAGTACTATATATATACGTAAAAGAAAAAAATTAAATGTCTCCAAATGCTATAAAAATTAAGTTATTTGGCACGCGTGCATTAGTTACTATTGTTTAATCTGTGAAGAGAGGGCAACCAATTAGCTTTGCTGTTTGTACCTAGTGATCGTATCTTTGCTTCAAATCCGAGAAAGATAAATAACTCTTCTGAATTCCGTTCTGTTGATACAAGACGAATAAATCTTTAGGAGACTACTTAGCTAGAAACTGGCCAAAGCCTAAGTAAACTGAAAATGTAGTGAGTTGAGACTTAGGAAATATTGAACCGTAAAAATGAAAAGGCAGAAAGTTTCAAAAACCACCCAATATGATATTTAAAGTTATGAAACAGCTAATATTACTGAACAATGCCGTAAATGTAATGTACATTAGTGGAGAGAAAGCAACGAGTCTCGGAACGAATGCAAAATTAAATTTGAGAAAATGCAGAAGAATCTTAGTTAAGAGCGGAAAGTTAATAAGAAGGAAAAAGAAAAGTTGCAGATGAAGTTTTTCGTTGCTGAGGATATTTTCCTTAAGGAAACATCCGAGAGTTGGCTCGGATTGCGCTGGTTTATTTTACTCGCGACTGGAGTAATGAATTTACTCTTTATTTTCAGTAAATTAACAAAGTGTTCTGCAACTCATACCCAACTGGCTTTTATGAAAAGTTTTTATCAATTTACTGTAACTAAATAAAGGTTTTAGAAAAACTACGACCATACACCACATACTTTACTATTCTCCTGCTTACGTTTCGTTGGCCATTTAGAGGTCCTTCCTCATGATTACCGAGCAAAACTCAAGTACGTGGTGAAATAGTCGTAATTTTTCAAAAATTGTACCAAGCCACGATAATTACAATTCTATTAAACAAAGGTTTTTAGTGATATTTTAATTAATAATGCACCTGTCCTGTTTTATCCTAAACTAGGTATCACCCGCGTGAATAATGCTGAAAATTGATGATGATGAAAAGTAGCCCATATGTTAATCCAGGGCGTAAAGTATCTCCATTCCAAATTTCACTCAAATCCATTCAGTAGTTTTTACGTGAAAGAGTAACAAACATCCATACTCACAAACTTTCGCGTTTATAATATTAGTAGGAGGATTCAAGAGGTAATTGTGAAAAAACAAAACGTATAGTTCACAAGTTTGAGAGAAATGTGCGATAGGTACGTAAGAGAAATCAAAGTATTCGGTTTGAACTTTTGCAAATAGATAACTCAGCTATCATGATAAAAGATCCCAAAGAGCTCTTAAAGACTTGAAAGCTTTGTGGCTTGGGGACTTTAAAATGTAGGAACCTATCTTTGTAAAATGCCGGGTTTCAGAGAATAATATAATTGGGTTTATGTCAACAAGTTTGTTTTAACAGAAAGGTGATAAGGTAACAAAGATTTTTCTATAATAATCGTAATAATCATTATAAACGTCGCAGAAAGACAGTGGATGGAGGCAGCTCAAAACCGTTCTTCGTGGTAGGGGCGGAGACCTATTTTCAGCAGTGGACTTCTACAGTCTGGGTGATGATGATGATGATAATGTATCTGTAGGTCATCTCTCGATGGCGAAAGTCGTTTTTTTGTGAAATTAAAAGGTATGTTTTTTTTTATCCCTGACGTTTCGAAGATTTGAAGACACAGAGAGTGCCTATTGCGTTTTCGATTCAAAAATATTTGAAAGAAGAAAAGTTTGTAAGAATTCTGTTCAAACATCTGGGGGCTTAGTACAGGTTTTGATAGTTTACGAAACTATATGAAGTTTCGTTTCCTTCCATACATTTACTTGCAGCGCCCCTAGCAATAACGAGAAGAAAACTAAGGACGCTGTCAGTAAATGTATGGAAATTGGAAATTGTATGGAATTGTTTTATTTACTATATTATTTATATGGGACTATTATATTAATGATGACAAATACCTATTATTTATTTATTTACACGCACAAAACATATTAGAACCACAAAAAAATAAGAATATAAACTAACAAAGATTTGATCTTGGTTGCAAAATTATAAAGTTGCAATTCTAGATGCCACCACACGATTTTAACCAACCGAACCACTACCGAACCGATTTAAATCAACCGTTAGATGTATTACTTATTTGATATACCTATAGTTCACATTGAAAGCAGTTTGCAGAAGTATCACAATTCACAACCCACTCTGAAATTTTACAAATAAACTAGAATTTTCGTCGAAATATTCAGAAAGTTAACGAGCTGTCAAGACCGATGATAAATAGGCATTGGCACAATACATTTTTGATACATACCTACATAGAAGTTATGGAAGTCTGAATTCACAAAAATAAAGGCGGGCGTTCATTCACCTGCTTTTCAAATAATAGGTAACTTTTCCATCAAATAAAGCTGATACTGAAATTGGCTAAACTGGGAATGTAATGGGGTTATCGTTGATCCGAAACGATGAAGGCCTCTCGTGTAGTACGTAATAAAATTTACGAAATGCCCCCGAGAAAACTTTCTAACTCTGGCGACGGAATATTTGAATTTCATCATCTTTTGTTTTTACCAGTTTAATATTATCTTTTCGCAGTTATTAATGAGTTTATATAATCCCACGGTATTCAAAACTGAGTTTCAAGACAGAAAAGTCTGATATGTGAAAGCGAAAAGGTTTTTTGTATTCTTCTGGTAGGTACCTAAGTAGGTACAGAAGCTATGCTTGACAATTTAGTTTGCAGTAATTGGTTTAAATTTCGGTATTTTCAGCTATTTTCAGTGCGATTAGTAGGTTCTTGATTTGATGCTGTTTTTGGGCCTTCGATTAAATAACATTCAAACTTTTTAAGATTTTTAGAAGTAAAACAATATCCAGCCCACCGTTTTCCACACCTAATACGTTTAAATAAATACCTACTTGTTTTTTAATAGCTTTTAAAAAAATAATAACTAGGTTCATTTTTGTTAGTTTATTTTTAACACACGGGCCAAAACTAAACTAACAAAAATTAACAAGTTACAGTTTTGGATTAAAACTTTATATAGTTTGTTTTTTATATACTTTATCATAACTTACTTGCCCTTCTTAGGTTATTCAAAGATACTTCGAAGACAAAATCAAATATTTAGATTTCATGAAAGTCTAGTTTTTATGAAATCTCCTCCAGCTCTACTTTCCCCAAAGGGGTAGTGTGGAGATATGAATGAATATATTTGACCTTCTTATTGAAAGTACAAATATTTTATTTATCAATTTGTTTTAGGTATATTTTATTTTCAATTCTAACCTCAAGGCGTCTTTGGTAGATAATGTATCAAAATTGTGATATTTATTTACTTATTATTATTCATCTTTAATACCTCTAGCGAGAGGTTTCTATTTCAAAGACAAAATTCTGAGAAAGTTTTTTACGCGGTACCGAATACTTATATCGAATATTAAATTTGCAAATCCCGTAAGAATATTCAATTTATCAGGGAGTGGGTCGTGATTTTTATGCTCAAATACGTTTTCGCAAACCTTTCACGACACTTTCGGTCTGTTGGACCTTTTTAGCAACTTCTAACCGATTAGATGAAGTAGTCACAGGACAAACCTTCTTTTTAAATCAATTTATTTGGTCTCTACAATAACATGCAGTTTTTAGGATATTGACGTTGCAGACTTCACTATCGACTAAAATAAGATAAAAATACGCAACCCACATACGGCGGCAGAGACAAAAAGGCCTATAAATATATTGAATTCTGTGGTTGTTTGGGTAGATGACTTCGCCGCAGAGATAACATTGTCTTTTTCATCCCATCTATTCGAAAAGGACGACTTGGTTCGCCTTTAAGTGTACCCAAAGGTGGTGTTTTCTGTATGAAACTTCTATAAGTGCGCCGCAATTATCTTTGCCGCGCACTTTTTGAATTTGGAACATATCGAACCCAAATAAGTGCAACGCAATGAACTTTGCGGCGCACTTTTTGAATTTGGAACATCTTAGTGTTTGAACAAAAATATTGTTTGAATAAATACTGGCTGGTATACGACCGCCCATAGTCGCGCCCCGCGCCGGCTGAATAAAAAAAACAAATGAAAAACGCGTTTTCATAAAATTTCACGGATTGTTAGAAATTCATCGTTTTGTTTTGAAACTAGTGGTTCGTCCCGAACTGAGACCTCGCGATGACACAACAATCAGCTCGACTATTTAAGTACCTACTAAATCATAACATATTTTCCATTATTTTATTTTTTTAAATCACCTCGAGGTATTTTCCTACACATCATCGGTCATTCAAATAACCTTTAAATAGGACTAAGCAACGAGCGTAATACTACATACCTGTAAGTATATCAAGTACCTGACGAATCAATTGATAAAATCCTTTTGACGAAACATAGAACTCCAACATCATTCAAATTCCTAGAAATGGGAGGTCAACAATGGATTTTATATTGTTTTATGGAGTACAAGTTTCTAAATTCTTCAATTTCAGACTTTTTCCTGTATTTGTGTCACAAAAGCTACCAGCATACCAAATTTCAGCATTGTGGGATTGCTGGAAGTATTTTCGATTTTTACGTTTTTGTTTTTCCCTAATATCTCAAAAACTATATTGTCTAAATACTTATTAAAAACAGTTTTGAAATGTCCAACTAAAGCGCTTTCATCCCACTTGATCTGACTGTCTCACTTTTTTTTTTTTTACCCCAACCGATATAGCTCATAACCTTACCTACAAATTGTACCAATACTATCTACCCCTATACTAAATTTCATGAAGATCGAATTAACGGTTAGGAAGTTTTCATCGGACAAACATACATACATACATACATACAAACGCCGATTCTTCCAACTTGACTCAGAGAACTCGCTTCGCTCGTTCAATAAAATATGAGGTGCCTTTTATTTTCTCATAGTGGGTGATGAAAAGTAGAGTGTAACACTCGGGCGCAAAATATATTTTTGGCTCGGGCGACGTACTTTGAATCCCTCGCTACGTTCGGGATTCTACTAAAGAATCTCTCGCTACGCTCGGGATTCTACTCTAGAATCCCTCACTTCGCTCTGGATTCAAAAAAGCGCCCTCGCCGTAAAAATATTATTTTGCTCCCTTATGATACAATCTACTATTATATCTGTGAAACTTATGATTCAGACTAGTACAGATGGACGGAAAGATTCAATAATCCTATATATCTATATAATCCTACTTTATGCCCTTGATGGACTAACCGTAAAATTAATAATTGATTGTGGCGTGACAGTGATTAGTCATCAGCTAATACGTTCTAAAGAAATGATAATAATACAAGAATTGTTAGTGAAAATAAATAATAAAATGTAGAAGTTGAGCATTCTAATTACATAATAAATTGATAATTTTCGATAGTATATTAACTCAAAAAAAAATCGCCTCTGCTGGCTTTAAGTTCTGGCCGCTTTTGCCTACTGACCTTACAGTAGGCAAAAGCGGCCAGAACTTAAAGCCAGAGGCGAAATTTTTAATAATAAGTGCATAGTTATGTTTCAACCAGTTTCACATATTCATTTAATAGGTTACGAAATCTGTCCGGTACAAGGCAGCCAGTCACAATTGTTGCCAAAAACGAATGTTACAGAACGAATGCACAAACTTTTTCAGATGGATTTTTGCAGATGTCTCCTGATGGAAATCTGGTTCAACAACACACAGCCAGCAAAGAGTTTAAACGAATCGTAACAATGATATAGAGTTTTTTATGAATATTAATAAATTACATTTACTTGGGTATTAAGCTAATACATTTTCAGTGGAAATAAATTGTTTGGGAATGTATATGTCAATGTTGGGAATAGAATAAATACTTACGCCTGCGTGATAATTACAATGATATCACAATAATATATTATAATAATATGGTTTTATTTCCTTATTGAATTTAACTTTGATTAAATTCTAAGAATATACCTCTCCATCTCATTCCTTGGATATCGTAAAAGTCGACTTAGGGATTACACCAGGGGATAGGCAGCAGCATCCAAGTGAGTACCTACTCAACGTGAATACGTGATGATGAATCTGCCTGCCAAGCGTGGTGATTATGGCAATTCCTCCATTGTATGTATTGGGGCAGGCCTCGTCCTGGCAGTGGACGTCTAAAGACTGCTGATGATGATGTAGCTACTTTTCCCGAGGTGACACCTTATCCAATATGAAATCCGTCCGGTGAAAAAGTCAGTTTCCCAAAAGATGAAAGTGCCATTTCCCAGTAAAATGGCTTTATCTTTGGGTTCTCATTGATTCCCCCCTCCCCTACATTAATTGGTACAAGTTTCCGCACAGCAGGCGTAAGTCTGCCTAATGCGAGACCGCGGCCAAGTTTCACTCGTTTCTCCCTAATTACTTTTATTGCTTTCTTTCCCCTTCCATTCTTAGGATCTGTCCTCTCATTAAAATTTTACATTTGCATAAAATATTTTTTGCTGTAGATAAACTTTATGAATTTAACCGCTGTAATTGGCCAAGCAAACAGTTTTATTGTACATTGTTTTATTGTACTTTTACACAATAACCGTTTGAAGCAATTAATAAAAGAAAACATAAAAACAACGTATTTTACGTTGGAAGTTGCAAACAACAACGTGTTTCATTACACTGTTACCATATTTTTTCCATGTACCTAACAGCGCCAGAGAACGGTAACATAAAACCTGTATCATTTGCAGCTGTTATGCAAAACATGTCAATTCGCTTATTCAGCTCTACCACTCGCATTTGTAGGGAAGCTGACCCGGATAAAGGCATCAAATTACCAACGTCAAATTCCGGCGTCACCTGAGCCGGGACGGCTGGCGACGCCATTTTTATCCCATTCTGAGTTAATATTCCGTGGAGGTCCGCCGGGAGTCACTCGTGTAACGGACACCCTTCACGAAGCTACGAATCAAATACTGTTTATGAATTTCACTGTGGGTTTGTTTTACGCATAAATATATACGGGGTGTAAAAAGACAGCTCCCGAATACTGAAGGTACCGGTAAAGCTACCTGTATCATAGCTATATAAAATAGCTTTCGCCTGAGAGCTGATTCATACCGGAGAAAACTTTTTTTCGCTTCGTATCGTATTTGTTAGCCAGCAATGTACGCATTTATACCGGCTACGCGAGTTCAACGCTCCCGGTCAGCTGATCGACCCGTAGGGCCAAATATTTCTCATGTGGTTTTCATTGCTTTTTTTGACGTTTTTTTTCATTAACGTGTTTTTAATGATGGAAAATAGGTTTTTGTGTTCCTTTAACGATATTTAATGGATATTTATAAATAAAACACGAAAAAAGCGGACCAAAAATGAGCATTTTTTTTTAGTTTTTCAGCTTAAATATTTTCAGAATCATGGTCTGAATGCACTGTTTCAGTTTTCGGGAGTAGTCTTTTTACGCCCGGTATAATATGTACTTGATAAGAGCGGTAAGCAATTAGATGGTGGAGTGCCTACGATTATCCCAGGTCCATCTGCTAGAAATCCGGAGACAAGACTCATTATTATCTTTGGATGGAAAAAAATCTAAATGCGATTTTGAATCCCAAAACAGCACACAAACTCCTCCTTTTTTTGAATTCAATTAAAAACAAAAAAGAACGCCATGAAGAAATTTGAGGAAACTTATGCCTATCAAAATGGTAGATGCTGATGATTTTCTCTGCATGGTTCATACTCGTAACTCGCAGTCGTTGGTGATTTATTTGTTACCTTACCTATCAATTCACATAAGATCACTGACATGATTTCTCATATAGCTCACTCAAGTTTTAGAAAACTTAGCGTTCATTCCGTATAAAAATAATTAATTTAAGCGCCGAGGATCCCACGACAATAACCAGCATAATAACGTGATATTCGATTTCAGGCAACATTTTACCTTTAAATTGTTTCTAGTTCAATGAAAATGTATTTCTTGCATAATAATGTATATATTAATAAATCGAAATAAAAACACGTTCGTGATCGTAAGAGATATTGACTGAAATTTATGTTGAATAGAATCAAATACTGATTCAATGGCGAATTAATTCATGGGAGGCATCCAAATAGGTAGGGTAACTACGTTATTTAGTTAATTTATTGATCGATGGAAAATGACTCAATTTAAAAGACATAGGTAGTATCTATGACTTTTTGCAGGTAATATGTACCCCATCACCAGCCTGTTTACGTGCACTGCTGGACAAGGCCACCCCATTGAATACAATGGGGGGATTTGCCACAATCACCATGCTTGCCAGGCGGATTGGTGATCGCAGTTTGGTATTGAGTGTTTAGGTGGTTGCTGCTGCCCACCCCTTGGTATAATCCCTTAGTAAGGCTTTTACCACATCGACGGGAGGAGAAGGAGGAGTCTATTCTTTGTCCGGACGCAATACTAAATATTTATTCCACAAATCAAGCAACGTAGCAGTGTTGGTACAATATTCTTAACTAAAATAATATGTCCCATTATAAAGGCTTGTGCACTTATTTGCTAGGCTTGCAGTATTTACGCTAAGTGAAAACTTGTGCTGTAAATACCGCGCTACCTTCCATTTATAAATTTTTCTGGATAGCACAGTTGCAACCAATTAGATGATGAATAGTGATCATCGACTAGAGTATTTTTTTGTCTTTGCCTGCATTGTACTTTTGTAGCTCTATGTCGTATAGGATTTTTCAAAAAATAGAGATCATTCATCAAATTTAGATTGTTGGTTTCGCCTACCAAGCAGACGTATAGGTAATAGATGAGATAATAAGATAGTACAACGCAATCAGAGCATAAACGGAGCAGATATTAATCAGACAGATGTCAGAGCACGCGCGGCACGTGACACGCCTGTCCATTGTACCCTCAGGAAAGATCTCACCTCCTCAATATTGTTAGATTCTTTGCACAGAGGTCAATAAATCAGCAAAACAAGTCTTGGACAAAACAGTCTCAAGTTGTCTCAAACTTTAAAGGGTTTAATAGCTTCACTGAAAAAAAGGCCTAAGTCACAGTATGGTTGTGATTATGATGGAATTTAAAGGCTTACCGATTACCTGAATTGCGTCTATGTAACTGACATTCTCAATATCTTTTTCTCTCTAAAACAGTAAATAACTCTACCGAAAGGGTGATAGCCATTACTTACTTCTCCGCTAGTGCCATACCATTACAATAAGGCATTTTATCCATACTTTTTACTGCTTTAGCCTTTGCTGGACGAGCCTCTTAAAAGTGATGTAGGAGCACTTTGTAGCTGGATAATGTACAGACGGCGTGAAAAGTGGCTGTGTGCAGTGAGGGCACTATGCTGTGCTCGCGTCAACGACCCGCTTTATAATGTAGCATTTATGCTGATGATTTCTCTTTTCAGACAAATTCACGAGCTAGTTGACTCTTTTAATTAGAAGAGTATCTTTCCAACAGCAAAATCACAACTCGACTGAAAATAAACTTTGAAAACAGTTACAAAACAATCAAATTGTAGATATCGTAAACACTCACTAAAGGATTACACCAGATCAGCAGCAGAATCCACGTGAGTACTTTAACACCAAACTGCGATCACAAATTTGCCCGCCAAGCGTTGTGATTATGGGAATCAATCTATTGTATTCAATAGGGAAAGCCTCTTTCAGCAGTGGACGTAAACATGTTCGTGATGAAAAAATCCTTTAGAATAAATATGTAGAAATCCTCGTAACTACACTGTTTGGCTTCCAACAGAGTATAACGGGGAAGCAGGAACCAAATGGCATCGTTCCATTGCGTTCACAAATCCATGCGGTGTGGGATAAGCTGATTAGCAAGTTAAAAGGATACCCCGCCGTAAAGAATTTGGCCGAATTAAAACAATCTCATTATCCACTCCATGTCAGCATCGCTTTGATAATGGGTACGAGATATATACACGTCCCTTTTTTGCACTAAAGGAAAAACATACCTATGTTTTTCCGTATCGCAAAGGTTTGTATAGATAGATAGATCATTTTTTATTACACATAATGTAATGTAACATAATATAACATAACCCAACAGTCACATACGTAGAATGAGTAGAGACGAACTCTGTGGCGCGGCGGGCGAAGGTTCGGCTGTGACGCAGGAGGTTGCGGGTTCGATTCCCGCCTCGGAACAAATATTCGTACGTTCTAAAGATATTTGTTCAGGGTGTTATGGGTATTTTTCTATGAAAATAAAAAATATCTATCTATGTAATGTATTGTATTAAATATCAGTTATCTAGTACCCATAACACAAGCTCTGCTAAGCTTGGGGCTAAATAATGTTGTGTGAAATATCCAGCATTTATTTATTTATTCATGATCCCACACAAGGATTTCCTGCGTCGTGGGTATCAGGAACTACGAGTACCATGGTACTATAACACCAAGACCAAAAAAACAAATATTTAAGACAAATATTTGCAGATCAAGCAAACATTTGTCCCGCAGCGGGAATCGATCCCGCAACCTACACGCCCGCCACGCCACAGACAACACAAATAGAAAGGCAATCTTAATGCTAAAAAGCATTCTCTTCCGGATAAACTTGGTGTATTGCACAAAAAAGATGTCGGTAGTGCACATAAACCGAAAAGTGTCTGTTTATCAGAATAATTTGTAAGCCAATACTACTCTATTGGTGAGCTTCACTTGTACGAATAACAACGAACAAGCCTGCAGTAAAGTAATTATTAAGAAGCGGCTCAACCCTTTCATCGTGGCATTTTACAGGGGAGGTATATATCTCCAGAAGTGGAAGTCAACCAGGTGAAATTATGATGACGTTCACATAAAACGAGATAAAGTTGCATTACAATTTTTAATACGACATAATATAAGCACTTCGTATCACATATTGCCATGGGGATAAAACAGTGCCGTAAATATCATTCCTCTGTTTCCTCTTTGATATCCCTTTACGCATAGTATAATTTTCTTCACACTTAATATTCGGAAAATTTGTTGCACTCGCTTACCGCAAGCGGTGTGGACGTTAAAAACATCCCCGTAGAAAATATGAGAACCGCCCCGCCGGGAAAAGTAATGAAGATTTATTTAAACTATCTTTCCGAGAAAATTGTTCTCCCTGGATGTTATAATACTTTTATTGCTGGCGTTATCTCTTAACAAAGGCAGGGCATCCTGTACCTGTTGTACCTAGTGTTCAGTAAAATAAATGACAAAACTGATTTGTGCTTTTACTTCGTTTTAGTTTGTTCATCCATCGTGTCACTAGTTTTTCTTGGTTAGCTGGTCAATGACCAGGATGGTGGCCTTGGAAAAGATCCAATGTTGAAAGTACCAGTTTGGTGAAAGAATTCAGTGAACCTCACAGGTTTTCAGGTTCATGTACGTCTTCGAATTTTTGTTTCTAGGATATGCCTCTTCCTTCACCGTTCGAGCGAGAGACGTAGTATTACTGTATTACATACATTTATCGAATGAAATATCTATTTAGTGTACAGTCGGGATGAACTCACGACTTTAGGATCGAAAGTAACTGGCCATTATACCACTAGAGCTCTTAATCGAATAGAGTCGAATAAAATCGTGTTTATCCCTCTATCCTACACAATATTGCTTTTGTTGCTCTCTTCATGTTTATTCGTTTGTTTTTCACTAAAATAACCAGCAACAAAAAAGGGTAAAACGAAAATAAGTGATTGTTCTCCGGACCTGAATGCACAGATAGGTCGACAGCACAGTAAATAAATAGCTAAAGCTATAATATGTAGCGTATCGCCGGCGTCGCGCGACGTATCTACAGTGCCTACAGGCCGCGGCCGTATACCGCTAATATTGTAAAACGCAACAAGGGTGTAATTTGGCAACGCGTTCCGATGTTATCGCCTCGCATTTCCCTACAGATACCGTGTTATTTAATGCCGCCGTTTGGCTCCAGTCCTACGACAAAGGAACAATTGCTTTTGCATTTTTGTTTCTGCATTAATTGACCTGTGTATAGCAAGTCCACTTAAATTGCAAATGCACTTTGCATAGTTAGCTGCTTATTTATTAACTATGTAAAGGATGTAAGGCCTGTTTGAGCTGCTTTGTAAAAATCTCTACCGTGTTTTCAGTCTAAGTAAGTACAAACTTTTTTTGCCAACATTATTCACATTGATTCATATATTGTTTTTTTTTTTTAATTTTATAGCTCAAAGCGCGCCGCAGCTTTACGTAGGCAGGTACTTCCGTTGTCACTTACGTTGGTGTTTTGTAAGTAACAGTATTATAGATACCCTTTACATCTTTTTTGTACCTTTCATTTCTAAGAAGGTGGGTAATGTAAGTTTCAAATGATAGGTCAATTGTGTGGTCTTCATCATCATCATCATCAGCCTATCGAAGTGCACTGCTGGACATAGGTTTCCCCCTTAGAATGTCACGACGAACGGTCTTGAGCCGCCTCCATCCACCGACTTCCTGCGACGTTTGTAATGTCATCGTACACCGCGTACTATGTGGTCTTATTACTAAAAATTACTTAAATTATTTCTTATTACTTACTATCTTTTCCAGATAAGCTTTGGATAGACAGGATCTATAATATAAATGAGGGCGGCGACGTACTTAAGTGAAAATAATGTTATAATTAATAATGTAGGCTAATCATTTTAGCTGAGCATAATAAACATATATGTAATAATAACATATAGCATAAATAAACTTTTTACTTACTTACATAAAAACTTTGCCACATACTTTGAAGAAAGTCAGGTTCTCCAAATATCATAAAATTCTGCACTTAAACTTAAAAATTCATTAAACTTCAACAAGAAATCTGGGAATAATTCGTTAAATATTTGAGTATTTTCGCATAAACTCGTTCACCTGGCATCTACTTAAAATTCTGAGGTGTTGTGGGGCAGACAAAGCAAACTTGGGTAAGTTGTCGGAGTTAGTCGCTTTCTGGGAACATCGGCTCCACGTTTGACACCTCTCCAGTTCGGAACAGACAACAATCACCCAGAAAAGTTTTCCAACACTTTCACTGACTGCCTTGTTTGTGTACCAGAATACTTGGCAGCCAGTGCGGCTTCGTGTTTTCACATTGAGAATCCGTCAAGAATTAGAATCGATAGAGCGTTATTCCGAAACATTTTTCTTCGTTCAACTTCGTTTCTTGGTTCTCGGACCAACATTTACAGTTAGGAAAAAAAATTGCTCATAACGGCTGTGTCCAATCATAGAGATGTTTCTAGTGTAATAAAAGCATAGTGAGGTGAAAAACTGCCGAAAAAAACATTAGTTTCATTATGCAAAAGCTCCAAGGCACAATTCTTTTTTGTGACTATATAGTGAAGGTTCGAAACTAAGTAAAAACTTTTAACTGATAAGTTACAGTGCAGCCCAGAGAGGCGCAGTAATTAATAGCGCAAAACGTGTTTGAGCTTCAGAGGCCTGACGAAGTAACATCGTTGAGTAATTATAGTTCTCGGCGGGGATAATATTTTGCTACGTTCCGGCTTCGTTGCAACGCTACATGCGTCGTAGCATTGCTACGAGAGCACTGATTTTGCGAGAGTTTTTGATCATATCAACACATTTAATAGGTATTGAAACTCTACACGAAATTCTGCACACCAAAATTTTGCTATAGTAAAAACAAAATGAAACCCAACAAGAAAGAGGTCAGTTGCATAATTGTGTATACTTTTAAACAAGCAATGCTTTTTTTAGCTGCCGGAAAAAAAGTCACAACCACAGCGTGTAAACGTGTAAACGTCTGAACACCATGAAACAAGCATTTTAAATGTTTTCGTTTGCATGATTTTCCAGCCATTTTTAATTGGTATTCGAGGGAAACATACGAGAATGAAATAAAATCATATTAACAAGTACAAAACAATTGGTTTGGCGCGGTCTCAAGGGAGGGATGGCGTCCGAGTCGACGGACACACCCCACAAGTGCCTCTAATTGGATTAGTTCTCTAAACTTTGCTTTGAATTCTTTTGGAAAATAAATAGTTGCTTGGATACTTTGTCACTGAGACTGTGGACCATTTTGTGACTTTTTTAATGAGATACAAACGGTAATTTTACCACAGAAGAAGTAATAGTACAAATTACAGAAGCCTAACTCCAACACCACAAATTCTGACACTATGCATGAATATGTAGCATGTGCGTGACTCTACGCAAGCAATATTGAAACCGCAACCCATTGACAATATATATTGTATGCCGTAACCATTCAATTTTATTTGTCAAATCTTCACCAAATCTCTTAGAGGGCCATTTCCATCATCAAACTTTTTTTGAGATTTGAGAATGATTGCATCCAATCGCCTTAGAAAAGCTAAGATTAGCGCGATTAAATCTCTGAACAGGTATAACTTATCAATTATTGCTGATACTGATACTAAAGGTATATTTTACTGTAACATATTGTAAAACTATACAAAAAATAAGGTTAAGGTAGCGATAACCAGAAAATCTTCGCATGCTTTTCATCGTTCGGTGCTTCCTACAAATCTACACAAAACATTGCGTCATTTTTGCGACCATCGAATGGCAACCTTTACGGTTTAAATAAGCTTTGGTATAAAGCAGTAGAATGGCTATCATCCACACGAATATGAAATATAAAATGAGTTCAACAACAGTTTTAACGAGCTAAAAGGTGTACCTACATAAACCTGAAGGTAAGCCTACCTGATACTTTGCCCAAAACAATAACAGAATCGTTTACATCTTGTATACCCATTAGGATTCATGGGGCCTCAAATGTTTTATATTAAAGTATTTTCTTATGCAAAAATCGGCTAATAAATCTAACCCAATGTATTCACAGTAGCGTTATCTAGTCAAAGTTGGAAATTTTGGACAAAGACATCACCAAGTTCTGTCAATTGAGATAAAGGGATGTAAAATTACGAGGACAGTAATGTCGGCAGTAAACCAACTTGGTCTACAATAAACTTGAGCTAACAAGATAGGCAAGGGAATCTGTTGCATGTTTATCTGATAGTTCGAACCAAATAGATGTAATAAACAGAGTTTGTGCGAGACAAATAATTTTTCTGTTTTTTTTTTTTTTACAAAATACAAACTAATGCTTGGCTCTGTACCACAGAATGAAAAAGCAAACCCCTTATAGGATCACGAATGGTGGCCAGAAAACCGGATGACCCAGTGTAGAAAGACCCCCCTCTCGATGGGCTTACGATATTTTGAAGATTGCAGGAAGTCGGAGGATGGAGGCGAGTCAAGACCGGTCGTCGTGGCATTATATGGCGGAGGCCTATGTCCAGCAGTGGACTTCTACAGACTTCTTTTCCTTATTTATTTTAATTTAAACATAATTGCATACTTCAATTGAATGTTTTAAAGTTTTTCGTAGCGGATCCGTAGCCGTTCGTAGCGCTACACATCTCTTATTTTATCATAGTTATTTCATAGTACCTCTTCTAAGAACAACCGTTTCTTCTTTGACAAAAATCGCAAGTATTTCGCCTCTTCGCCAATTGATGACAATAGAGAAATTCTAGATATTAATAGGCATGTTTTTTTACAAGCTTTTATTTAACTTGACCTGAGGGCCTAGCCAAGTGGCATTCGCTTCGAAGCGATTCCATTTCTACAGTCGTAATTCAATACAAAAGATCACGTGACATATCGATAGCTAACGTCAATCCCATACATTTTGGACTTTTCTACTGGCGTCATCGCTATTAGAATGTTACTTTGTCTACGGCCTCAGTATATATGTTAGTTAGTGTGGGACAAATCTTGAAACTGAATTCTGAACCAGTTCCACTCAACCGATTGGGCTGACATTTTTCATACCTATCAAATTCAAATGATAATACAATATTATGGTGACGGCGCCGAGCTGATGAAGATGAAAGTAGACAACGGAACTCCTCGATGATTAATTGTAGCCTGGCAGTGTTTGGGCTTATTTTGATCAGTTTACGGTTCCAATCACTAATTTAATAAAAGCTTGTTCAGAAAAATACTTTTTCAACAAAATACTTATTAGATACCTATCTACCGACATAAAAGCTTATTTTACAATAGAAGTTAAATTTAATTTTAACTTATTAAACGTGTGTTGTTCGAAAAAAGACCACTGTCTTGCCTATGTTTGCAACATCAATTTCTTAATTATTATTTACCATCAGCTCATTTATCCAAATTATCTGATAACAAAACCAATGTTTTCACTAAAGTAACTAAAGAAATCTGTCTGATTTATTAACACAATTACGAAAGATAGGGGCGCCATGCTATTGTCTGATCAAAACACAATTCACCCAATCATAAATAACAGGAACAATAGTCAATAAAATTAGATAGCTATGGGATCGAAATTGGCTACGAAAATAAATAAGGTTTCTGTTAGAGGATATGAGATTCCACTCCGTTGGGATAAGCTGATAATATTCACGTCAATATCTTAAGGAGTGCTGGCAGCATTCATTACCTACACTCTTCCATAAAATCCAAAACTAACTAATACCAACTTTTTATATTTTTTCTTCTTACTGTGTGTTTTGCCTGCTATATTTGGACCAGGCTCCGTTTTCAGTCTAAAAGAGTGAATTTCACAGGTTACATAGCTATAATTTAAATAATTTAATCACTCCCATATTAAGATTCGTCTCTCACTTCACTTCAGGTTCACGACTTCCTGCCTACCAAACAAGCCGGATTCCGAAAAGGCTTTGGTACCGATGACTACACCCACACGCTCTGGCAAATTACACAGAAGATCGAAGAGTATATCAGCCACTATGTCTAGCTTTTAAGACTACGAGAAAGTCTTCGATTAAGTGAGACCAGTGTTACAGTCTTTACAGCTTTTACAGATCGAGTACCGGTAAATTAAAGTGTTGAAGTGTTTGTACAGCAGGGCTTCTATGTAAATATTTGTTCCGGATCTGGGTGTATGGTACCATGGTCTCGTAGTTCCTGATACCCACGACACAGGAAATCCTATTGTGTGAACAAGATTACGTATGGGGTTTTATGTATGTTATGTATGTATGTAGGTGAAGGGTAATTATGGCTCGTTGAGAAGGCTTTCTATAATGTCGAAGATTTTGTATGGAAAGTCAAATAATTTTTCAGTTTTTATGTTATTTTAATACAATCTAGTTAACTATAGTATTCAATCAAATCAAATCAAAATAATTTTATTAATTGAAAGCACAAGGATCATTTTTAATCGTCTTAATATGACTATTAACAATTTGTATCTTATTTATTTATTTTTACAATTTGATTTACTGACTTAATTTATATTATAAGTCTTAAGTAGGTACTTAAGTTGTATAATTATAATTTATCCCTTCATACATTTTTTTTAAGCATTGTGACAATGTACTTTTAGATACTTTATCTGTTCGATTGACCTGTAAATGTTTTATTTACCAATATATTGATTACTAGCTGGTGCCCGCGACTTCGTCTGCGCAAGATTAGTATTTCGAGTAGCTTATATTAGCGTGGCGTAGAAAAGAATATAACCTATATTATATACTGTGGCGGGCTTTTTTATAGGACTATTTAAGATAAATATTTCCATCATACATTACATATGTGTTACGGTTTTGGCAGCGCACGCCAGAATAGCTCGCAGATTTTTTCCTACTTACTCGACACTTATCGTCATATTATGGACAATTCACACAATATCTTTATAAATTGTAGCCTATGTGTTATTCTGATGCTATATTATTGTAAAGTTTCATTAAAATCCATTTAGTAGTTTTTACGTGAAAGAGTAACAAACATCCATGATCCATCCATCCATGCTTACAAACTTTCGCGTTTATAATATTAGTAGGATAGGATTCTGGTTTATTCTGGTATGTTATGTCTATCCGTCTTCAGGATCAGTGCACGGATCTTAACCAATTGCAGCAAGGGGTGAGATAGGGAGATGTTATTTCTCCGAAACTGTTCACCTCTGCATTAGAGGATGTTTTCAAGCTTCTATACTGGAATGGATATAGCATCAACGGCAATGCCAAATACATCACTCACTTTCGATGTGCCGCTTATGCCGCGAATCGCTGAATGACCTTGGCACCTAAGCTTGGCACAATGCTCAGAGACCTCAACACCGCCTCCCAACAAATAAAGTAGTCTTACGTAGTTTACAGTCTTCAAATAAACACAGGTAAGACGAACATCATATCATACTATAAATATGGAAACTAGTCGAGGTAACGACTGAGCAGATATTTCTTAAATGCATATAAAAAGAGTGATAGCAACGAAGTGCAGGCAACCAGTAGACTCTGCCAGCGAGCAAACTGAGCCACGCATATTTTATGCCTAATTTTTAACGTTTTAAGAAAGCAGCCTTAGTTGTGTGTGAAGTATATAAGCAACCAATCGATTAAAACTAGGAAAAGTTCATTCGTGAAGTATCACGACTACTGACTAGTACGTCAAACAAAAATAAAATGTTTTTTTACCTCAATAGTGAATGAATAGAGATGAAAGCGGCGTCTACTAATGAATAATTTAACGTCTCTAGAAACATGGAACGAACAGTCAGCGCCCTACTTGAATCAACATGGATACTCACCGGACGAATAAATAAAAAAACTTCATCGTCAACAGCTTGTTTACGTCCACTCCTAGACAAATTCATTGAATACAATGGATTGATTTGCCATTATCACCACGCTTGGCAGGCGGATTGGAGATCGCAGTCAAGTACTCAGGTGGATGTTGCTTCCCATCTGCTGGTGCAATCCCTTAGTTAGGATTTTACTACATCCACCGGAGGAGACGGAGTTCAACTCTACTCTTAGGCCGGACAAATCACGGCCGAAAATAATTGTCTTTTAAAATATTTATTTTAATCCAATATATTTTATGAGCGCAGTCGCTTTAAGAATTGTTAAAGGTCGAAGTTCCAGATTGCAAACTGGATCTGAATATAGATCTTGATAAATCTAGACCGAGAAAAGTGGATATAGCGAAAGGCAGCAAGGCACCTACTCTGCAGGATGTAGAATATTATGCTGATGGTTTTATTTCAGTGGTTCCAATTTACATGATACTCAAAGATCATAATAAAGTTAGGCTTAATCGAGGTTAAGGAAAACTAAATTATGGAAGTTAACTTACAAAGTTAAGTTAAGTTACTTTTTTTGCAACGGATTTTCAACCATTCATCTTTGTCAGGTAGGAATATCACAAGCAGAAATAAATAAATCAAATAATCACGTAGAGGCTTGTGGCGATTTTGCTAGGCTTCTCTGTCAAAGAGGTTTATTGCGCATTATCTATTTACGTTGTCGTCCAATTTATAAAGCAAAATAATGTGAATGACTGCAATTTTAGTGTAAGACTACTAGGTTGTAACATACTGCTGCTTGGAACATTGTTTACCGAGACAGAACTCCAAAATTTATCCAATTATGTAGTATAACAAACTTCATGCGTGCACGTTGAGTGATTATCATGGAAGTAATAAGTAGGTTTCGCGTACTCAGATGAATGCTGCTGCCCTGGCGTCTCTCAGTCTCTCTGCCTATTTAATTTACTGGGCAGTAAACACCTCCGTATCTTTTGAAGCTTTTGTATTCGAAACAATGTGTTCATCGTTGTATAATTAATTTGACGTATCGTTTGCTCTGAAGGCATCTACTGCCAATGCTTGAATCTCGATATTTATACTTTCCTACCAACCGCATCGCAAATAGTGTTATGAGTAAATTTTATAAAATAATACAATTAATAAAATAGTAATAATATAATAATTTTTAAAAATTAATATAAAATCTTTATTTGCAGAAAGAATAATGCAACTTATACAAGTATAAGCTAAATATAAAAATACAAATTAAACAGTTATGCTGACTAAATTTTTTTTTTATGTTTCCTTTTATTTTTGTATTTTTTATTTGGTGTGCAATAAAGAGTTTATCTATCTATCTATCTATCTAAATACCTTTGCATACGATCTAAAGATAGCTCAACTGATCTAAATCACTACCAAACGGAAGCGTCCCCAAGACGCTTGTATTTAAAATTAAGTAAACCAAAGAACCAGTGCTATAGGCGGAAAACTACAAAAACTGAGTAAACTAAACTGGCGTGTAACCTATGCAAGATAGCTCACTGAAATAAATTGTATGTGAAAGAGAATTTCAATAACTCTATAAAAACCCTTTTCTTCGATGACCTATTTTTAGATTAAAGGTTTTTATTTCAATTCGATATCTTTTAGTTTGGGAGGTATTGTGGTTTTTGTAAGTGACCCTTATTTATTACACGCCAGTTTACCTGAAAACACTATTGGCTTTTATTATTTACAAATACTTACGTATTTAAAATAACACTTTACAACAAAAAAAAACAATATTTGTGATTGTATTGGAGTATTTAGATGATAGAATTTAAACTTTCGTGGTTGAGAATCATTTTAAATTAAAAATAGGGCTAATTACCACTGAACTGTCTACCGTCGAACGCGGTCCTGGGCGGTACTCATGATGAAGAGGCTTCGGAACTCAGTCGTCAGCAAAATGACGGGAAACTGTGGTAATTAGCCGTATTTTCAATTTACTTATATGATAATGGATTTCGACCAGGTCGTAAGCCTCCTTCATCCACCGATTTCCTGCTACCTTTATAATGTCTTTGGTCTACCGAGAGAGGAGCCTTTCTATTCTGCGTCAGCTGCTTTGTGATCGCCTTAGAGGTGGTCTCCAATCAAGTACTTTTATTCCCCAACGATTGTCAGTTCTGCGAGGTTTGTTAGAAAACCTAATTGTAAATCTAATCAAAAATATGTGTATACTGTGTATAGTTCTATTTTAAAATATTGAAAAACCATCCTAGAAATGTCTTCTCTTACATTTCTTGACAAAATAACTTTCAGAACAGCGTTGAGCTCTTTAAGCCATGCTCTAAGTAAAAGCTAAATCTTGTAGGTATCTCGCTAAAGGAATTTGTCGCTATTATCGCATGCAAGATTTTAAATATAATTTAATTGTCACAGTCATAGTTTGTAGTATTTTATTTTGACTTGTTACTATACCACTTTTTCCTACCTAGGGCGGAATGGAAATAAAATCTGCTTTATACCGAATTCATATTTTTTTTTTTGACACAAACATCTTTTGTGTTTTTTTACAAATTATAAAATACTAGTTGCGCCCGCGGTTTCACCCGCGTGAATAATGATGAAAATTGATGATGATGATAATGATGAAAAGTAGCCTTTGTGTTAATCCAGGGAGTAAAGTATCTCCATTCCAAATTTCACTCAAATCCATTCAGTAGTTTTTAACTGAAAGAGTAACAAACATCTATACTCACAAACTTTCGCGTTTATAATATTAGTAGGAGTAGGATAGGATGTAGGTAATAATAATTAATTCTAAAGATGGTAAACAAAATGAAATAACAAAACATTCTTGAATTTTATTCTGTCAACATAAATGTTATCTTTAAAGCTAGCGAGTATTTGTGACAAAATTCGCAAGAGCCGCGCAAAGTAAACCGAAGTGCACTTGAGCCCATTAAACGTAAAAGTTCCTTCCACTTTTCAGCTTAAAAATGTATCTCATAATATTTCCAACTAAGAAATAACACCGGGCAATGTTGAATTCAGTAGTGGGTTAATACACACGGTAGATAGAGGGAAACTAGGTGTTATGCGAAGCAAAGTAAGGTCGTGACAGCTAGAGCCCGTATGAATTATTCAGGGCTGTTGAATGCAGACACCGGCAATACGTGGCCACAGCTGACCACACCCTCCTTACAATGGAACTGCTGTTTAATTACACATTAATTCTTCTTTCATGGTCTGTGTCAGGGATTCTGGCTCTTTGTCTAGGAAACTCATTAATACAATGGCAGATACTTACCCTTAGAGTGTCACAGCTTGGTAGATGTGCCTTAGATTGATGCTAATTATTTCTCCTACAAACATACTTTTTTCAAGATGTAAGAACTGTGACTCTATTGGTAGGTATACGTATGTAATGTTGCAAAAAAAGTTATATCTTAATACAAAATGCGGTTACGTCTGTCGCCACACTACGTATATACAACAAAGCTAATTAGTTACCCCCCCCCCCCCCCCTGTCACAGATTACATAATAGTTCCAACGTCCCACGTGCCAAATAGCAATTTTTTTTATAGCATTAGGACATATTTCTAATTTATTCTTACACGTAAATATAGCTTAATGTTAAATACACATGTGTGATAAAAAGTACACGCTGAAAACTCAATAATTTCAATTCTACTTCAATCTTTAAACAGCTTTCCTGTCTGTACTTAATTTATTCGAGCAACGGTTGTTGCGTAAGTACATTTTTTTTTTATAGTAGAGCAATCTTGAACATGTTCAAATCCTTTCATAAGCTACAAAGAATATACAAACGGTTTTTTCCGTTTCATAGAATTTTAAATTTTCTATTAAATGAAATCTCTTTAAAGCTCAATTCAGCGAAACCAGCAATTACTCTAAGCGGTGTACAAAGAAATTCTCGACGCCCTTAGCAGGTAAGTAAGTAGGTATTTCACTTTGTTTGCGTAGTGGTTTCTTTCGTTAATTCGTTCCGGCTAGCTCACGAGCTAGGTGGCTTGTACGGGTTTAATTTTATGTGGTTTTAACGAGAAGTTCAATGTTTATTTTATCTGTCGGTTTATTTTAGTATCCGATATTGAATCATTTCGAATTTAAAGTGGTGTAGATATAAGTCAATTGCGATTATGAAAATTAAAAAAGCAAAAACGGTTAAGTGCGAGTCCGACTCCGCGTAATGTCTGTTTCTTGTTCGCGTCTACTAGTAAAAAAGTTCTGTCACATAATTATTATTTTCTATAGATCACTTTCACATGCACAGCTTTCAAAATTACTTGAATGACTTGAAATGACAATGGGATGCAAAATATTTTATATAATATAATAATATTTTATCATATTTATTTCAATATTTTTTTATTTAACGGTGGATGGTTGAAGTGGTCCAATAGTTATACCTGCCCATCACCACCTGCGATACGTCGTAGTTTTGTGGATGGCATATCAGATCAGATGGGATCAGAAATCCGCCTGCAAAGCGTGGTGATTATGGCAATGCCCCTATTGTATTGTATGTCCCCATTGGGGAAGGCTTCGTCCATGACCAACGGTCTTGAGCCTTCTACACTCACCAACAACCTGCGACCTTTACAATGGTCCATCGTTGATCCATCGAGAAGGGAGCCTTTACTGCGCGGTCGTGTTGAAACAAGAGAAGAGAGATTTTAGTTATCAAGAAGATTAAAAATGGTCCTTGTGATTTCAATGAATAAAACACTTTAATTAGACTTTGATTTTGACTGCATCGTTCGGTTTCACCGTTGATTAGCCCGATTGAAATGGTTCTTTCGATGCTGTTAAGGAAATAATCTCGAGGAGGTCGCGTGAAAATTTTATCTAATTTTTTTTTGACGTCGTCTCGTTTTAAGTAGAAATTTAAAGTAGGTTTCCTACATCACGTGCAGTCGCAAGATCTCCGTTCGGGGCGAACCACTAGTTGCCATGTTTTAGTAAATGTAGGATTACATACAGATTTTTTTAAATAAATTTATCTTTTAAGTAGTTTCCTTGTCCTACTATTTTAAACGACTAGTAAAATTCTACGTTTCTACGATCTAATAAAATGTTAGTTGGTCCACAAAATATCCTATCTAAGTTTGAAGAACAAAAGAATGAATCGCGACTACAGTTGGAAGAGGATGAATAATTCAGCAGCGTTCGGCTGCCGGCGCGCGGCCCAGTCCGGTAGATATGCTGTGTCAGATTCATAATAAACTCGGGCCAAACTTTAAGCACTGAAACTTAGTCTATTCCACGCATGATCTGAGCCAAGATAACAATTCTGTAGCAATCTTGCGAGTTCTAGGTTTCTGATACTTTACCTTCTAGGGTAGGTACTAGGTAGGTACCCTAGCTAGGTGTAGATACCCTAGGTAGGTAGGTAGGGTAGGTTTAGGTTCTTTAACTAGCTAGCCATGTCCGAGCCGTAGGATTTTCCGTAAAAACGTTATCATGTTCTCCGATTTCTTTGCATCTTTGCAGGAATTTACCTTTGATTTTTGTTATTGGAGCCAATACCACAGAATAAATGATAGTACATGGCTTAGGCACTTTTCAGGTTTTTCTTGATTGGCCTGTTCCTCTGATTGCCGTATCTTTTGCGTTTGGTCATATTTCGTCTCAAATAGGCTGATATTTCTGATAAAAATAGAGTTTTTAAACTTTGCAAAGTCATAACATTTTGATTATTATTATTAAAGTCAGTATGTTATTATTATGATCTTAGTATTTTCTAAACTCTCGCGATTAGAACACATATTTATTATATTGTCACCGGGTATTTATCGCGTGTTACCTTATTATTTATTATTCCCGACGTTTTGAATGCGTTTGCTGTAACGCATTCGGAACGTCTGGAACAATCAATAATAAGGTAAGACGCGATAAATACCCGTGACAATATAATAAATACTAGAGGTCTTATTAGAACTACTCAAAAGATTTCCATGGACACGTGGATCTACCTTCACGCGTTCACGAGGTACACCACCTGTAAAATATACATAAGCACTTCTATATTTATTTTGTCTTTTTTGCATACGGCCGCTATGCTCTTAGAAACCTAACTAGCTAAAACCTTAAAAGAGTAAGCTTTTGGAATGTAATCGGGAGTTTTCTATTGGTCACTATATTTGGTAGGTAAGTTTCTTTTCACGATATCCGGCATAATTTCATTGCATCATAAAATATTTACCGTTAAAAAAACCCGCGTCTTCCCCACTACTCAACTATTTTGCTCAACTAGTTGAGCAGTTGAGCAGTAGGACATTGTTTGTATTACCGAACATTTTATGGTCTACCCATCACTGGAAAATTTAAAAAATAAAAACGAGCGACGTCTCTTTTCGAAAAAGGTGGTGTGAGTCACCTCTTTCCTATCTCAGATAAATAATTGAGTGTCTAACAATACCCTAAAATGAAATAAGGCGTTTGATTGTTTATAAATTCAGCAAAGCCCCACTTCCTGTTCGGGTCGTGATATCTTCTTTAGTGTATTTACTGTTTCAATTTTAATTAAATGCTTTTATTGGAGCCCGGGATTACGGGGGTCCGTAATTTAAGCCCACCGGGATTAACAACCTTTGTCTACTACAATTATGATTTATTAAGTCATACTTTGGAAATCAGAAGGTAGTGGTATTACAGGAACCCTGTGTAAAAACAAAGTAAATCAAAAATATTTTTAAAAAGATGCATTATTTTATGCTGTAGAACAATATCATATTTCCCCTATTTATCATCATCAGCCGTAAAAAGTGTCCATTGCTATTGATATTTAGCCTCCCCCAAAGAAAGGAGGGAATTTGGCATCATCGCCACGCTGATTGGTGATGGCAATATCGGTGATGAGTCCTCAGGTGGTTGCTGCTTATAATGTTACCTAAACAGAATATATTGAACCGCTTACATCATAATTCATAACTTCATTTCAAAGATCAACAATATCGTCCAATTAGTAAAATTAAAATAAAGTTCCTAATTGAAATCACAGGCCGGGTCACATCGAAGGCTGTAGGGAGAGAGAAATCCCCAAATATCAATATTTAAGCGAGACGGCTCCGAGTCTATTTGTCTTGTGCACCGCGACTCATAATAGCTGAAGGGCTGTTTTCATTCTACTATACAATCTGGAATAACATTATTAACAATTTCATGAGGGCTCTCCTGCCGTGCTCAAACATCGTAAGTAGCGGTGGTAGGTGATGTTGGCTCTCTTTGTATCCGACGCTTACAATGTGTCAAAAACTGTATATATTATAGTATCTAGGTAGATTTCCACCTTAACGTTTTTTTTCCTGCGATTACTTTTGTACCACGACCTTACTATTTGCTATACGATTATTACTTACGCTTTCGTAGCACGTCTACGAAGCTACGCCGTCGCTACGAGCAAAAGAGTTTGTAACATTTGTCATGCCACTAAAATTAGGGTACGTACCTAGTTAAGATTTCTTTGATTTATAGCTCTGGAATATTAAAAATATTGAATAGGCATAAGAGGCAGCTATAATGTAGGCCAACTATTGATCTAATACGGAAAATGCTATCTCATCCGGATCGGAGAGTGAATCGCTTATAGCTCGCTTTTTCCTTCAATCGATTGGACCACTCACATTATAAACTAGCACTTATCTCTAGGATAAAGAGATTTCAAAAGCCTTACATAACAATGCCGGGAGACGATGAACATGTCTATTTTCAGCCCATCCCTAGACTATGCGTGCATAGTCACGCATAGTCTAGAGACGTAAGAAACGCTGCAAAAAAAAATTTGTTTCACAGAATTAGTAAATCTAATAAATATATTATCATGAACAAAACCAATTCAAACACCCTGTAGCTGTAGCCGAAGAACAGCGTAGGCGGCCCCTTATTTTCCCTGTCAATACAAATATTGAAAAATTATTACCCACGTTCACTTCTTTTTCTTTCAGGTGAAAGCGATTTATCTTCAGTTAAATCGCAAAGAAAATTATGTTCAGTTCATTCGTTACATTTTTATTCTCATTTGACACATAAGTACTAAGAATTTATGTGCGTGTTTGTTTAATCTTGTTGTTACAAGTACGTATGTTAGTTTTGGTAAGATATTAAATCTGATATTGCAAGCTTGATGAGACTCATAAAAGTAATCTTACTTTGATCAATACAATTACGGCAAAAAAATTGTAGTAGGTAACATTTAACAGTAGGTAAGTATTAAAAGTAAACACGTAGGTATGTTTTATATATTATTTATTAAATCTTGGGCTATCTGTTTGTACACCATAAACTACACGTAAAAACATATATCTACACATCATTGTCTTCAAAATGCTTTATATCGAGTTACAACCTTAGGTTTCAGAGAGATGAGCCAAAATGACATCATAAGGAATCATGAAAATTACAATATAGGTCCGACATATTAATGCATTTAACATTGAAAATTGCTAGGCAATTATGATTGAACAGATCAATCTACATAGAGAAAAACATCCAAAAGATTTTTTTTTACTTGACAATTGGCAAGGATAAATGTTTTATGATTGAAATAAATATTAGAGAATTGAACCAAGATATCTAATTACAGCTTTTGTTTCATCAAAACTTATCTTTAAGAAAATTAAGAAGCATTGAGATGCGTAGACGTATACAACTCAAAACTCAGCGTGGTTAATGTTGCGAAAAGTTTTAAATTATGAAAACAATTTCGATTGTAGGTACTCGTGGTAGGTACATTTTACAATCACAAAATAAATATGAATATACGTAAAAATATTTATAAAGTTACGTAGGTTTTTATGATAAACCACAATATGAATTGGGCAATTCAATAGAAAAGAACTAGATAACACTAAAATATAGATGCCCGCTTCATGACTTGCTTTTCATTTTCAAGGTGAAAAAACTACATCTAGAAAACAAAACTTTATTTTGGCACTTTTTGGAATTCATGATCTCTACGTTAATAGTAACAATAAAAAAGTTAAACGGGAAGACATGATCTGTTTTTGCAGTTATGTAACGCAAAACCTTTTGGCTAAAAGTAGGTACATTATACTATCTTATACACTTCACACTAAACCACAAATCGCTCGCCCTAATATCACTGGAACCTATAACATTATAAGTTGTGCCAAATATGGATATGATCGAAAACTAAACAGCATTTCTGAGTTCATAGCCTAACCATTTAAAGCCAGCTTACATGCCGTGCCTAACTATTTGAGATCGATCATGATAGTTACATTATCTACAGAGTAGTAAAATCTTCAAATTATTGGTAAGATCACAATTCTACTTATTTCTTTTACACAAAAATATCTATAAATCGGATTTGACAACATTAACAAAAAAATTACCTATTAAGGTTTTTATTTACAGTACGAGCATTGTTTTGTCTGGTTGTCCAGTTGACACCTTTTTTGTACTTATTTCATAGAAAAATATGTACGTCCAATTATATCACAAACACCATTATAGACTGTGTGCAGCCGACCGCTTCGAACTGAAACAAAGAACATCTCATCTGAAGACATGTTTATAATACAAACTATTTCGATGTATTAACATTACATCTTTTACCTATATGCGACCCCTAACCTACCACCAATTAATCAATTGTACCTACAGGTAGTTACATTCACACAATTATGTCCCATCTCATCTTCACTTAATGTTTTCCTCTTCGAATGTCTTAGAAGCCCAAGATTTTATAGATAAGTTAGCAAAATAATACTCACATAAGTGCTACGTCAGAAGAGAGTCATATTCGAAGGGTGTAGGGTCGGCTGCTCGCAGATGTCACCAGAGCATCCTGCCAGATATATTAGACACCTCTATTTGGTCGTCGGCCTCCGTATCCACATCTGGCTCTCTCCTCCGATACCTCAGGCGAAAGCTCAGCCAGAGAATCAACGACATCAAAATAAGACAAGACACTGCGACAGTACCCATGTACTGAGCGTATCTTGTATCCGCAGATTTATACGGCGAATACTCTGTTTTATCGTCGACACTCGAAGCGAACATTTCATATCCGGTAACGTTTACAACTTCATTCAATGTTGCCGGTGTCACAGCTTCTTCTTTCATTTCATCCATTACATGACTCGAAATAATTTTGTTCGTATTGTTTATGGGTGTATTCAAACGTTTCCCAGACTTATATATTCGAGTTTCAGTACTTTCTGTAAAATTTTCATTGTTCTCTTTTTTTGTAGAGCTACGAATGTTTGTGGCTAGAGAGTCGGAATCTAAATATCTTTGATCGACTCTGAATTGATCGTTCCGCAGCCTATTTTGATCCAAAATCCTCGCAGAGTCCCTTAATTTAGATATAACCGTTTCATTGAAGAAATTGTTAATTGAAATTTTGTTTACATTTCTTGAGATTATTGAACTTTGTTCTTGTGCTGGTTTCGATGGATTTTGCGTGGTTTTATCTGTGTTGATCGTGTTTGTTTCTTCTTCTTCGGTATAACCAATGTGTTTACTATGACCATGTTTAACTTTATTCAATCCTCGTTTATCATTTTTAACAGTTTTGTTATTCAAATATCCATAGTACCTCAATAATTTGTTAATCATTTCAGTACTATACAAATTTACCGGAGGAAGACTTTCGCTAATAGTGAATGTTTCTGGAAATGTACAGTTGTACTTTATTATTTCTGCTTTGGCTTCAGTTGTAGAATAATAACAAGTCTCGCCATTAGTCAGGCTGTTATTTGAGTTCATCCAGTCTTTTAACCATAATTCAGCACTACAATTAATTTTATTACCATGAAGTCTCAATGTTTTCAGCTGACTTAAGTAAAATAATAAGTCATTCCTGATTTCTGTTAAATTGTTCATTCGTAAGTCTAAATACTGTAAGTGAGAGAAGGCGGCCAAAGCTGCCGAGTCAGCCAAAAGTTGTCGGGCTAATCCTGGGCTCGACTGAAGATGAAGCATTTGAACGCTTTCCGGCGACGACATCGGAAACGAACCATCCTGCTCCGGTACAGATAACTTTATATAACACAGTCTCAGGTCTTGCAGTGACAAAGGTCCATCAAAAGTATTCGAAGATAACATTTGAATGGGATTGTTAGAAAGATCTAGCATTTCTAGCGAGAGCAAATCATCAAATACATGATCTTGAATGTAATGTATGTCATTATTCTGCAGCATCAGTATTCGCAGGTTTGGTAATCCTTTAAAATCTGGTATTGATACATTTTTTATAAAGTTTTCGTTCATAGATAAGTATTTCAGTTCATCCGGTAGAGATCTCGGAACGGTTGTCAGTAAATTTTTATTCAAATTTAAAAATAGTAACATTTCCAATCTCCCCAAAGAGTCGTCTTCAACGGTAATAACTTTGTTGTCTGAGAAATCAAGCGATTGAAGCAGCGGATAGCTATCAAGGTCCCCACAGCTGACCGCCGATATTCTGTTACCAACCAGCGAGAGGAATCGAACAGAATGCGTAAATGCTTCTGGCACTTGATACAGGCCCGTTCTCGATGCATCTATTTGTTGCAGTCTTCGACCGGTTCCTACTAACAGTTGTGTATCCAGCTGCGTGATTCCCAGGTGAGGATTATCCGTGAGCAACAATCTCGCTAAATTCGGCAATAGTTGTAAAGCCCCAGGAGCCAATTTTCTCAAATTGTTATGCGACACATCCAAATGCTGTAACAGCCAGTTGTTGAAATAGTTTTCATGAATAAACTCTATTTTATTCCGGCTCAAATTCAAATGCTGAAGATTTTTGAGAGGCTTGAAAACGTTAGACAATATTGTCAGGTTGTTCTCTGATAGATCTAGAGATTCTAATTTAGATAACCCATCAAAACTTTCTTCAAATATATTGACGATTTCATTTTTGCTCAAAATTAGTTTTCGAAGGTTTGAAAAGCTATCAAACAGATCTTTCGTTATATATTTCAATTTGTTTGAGGATAAATCAATTTCTCGCAGATACTGACTTTTGATATTGATCTTTATTTGGAAAAAGTTGTTGTTTTTCAAACAAAGCGAGAATGTTTGTAGAGGCATGTTAAATTCAACAATGCTGGCATTGCAAGCGATATCGTAATGAGCAGTTACTTCAGCAAAAGTTCTGTTTAAATTGTTTTCCGACCAACTTGATACTACATCTTCGTCACAGCACACAGTAAGTCGATGGTAAATATTAGTGGTAATTTCCTTCACGGTGACATTGTATGGACACTTTTGGTTCGCCACAATATTATTGTTACTTGCACACACTTCAGGGCACGTTGAAGCTAAATCGGTAACTTGACATGCTAGTATTATGATGAGACATACAAAAACAAAAGCCATTTCTGCTAAAGTTACTTGATTCGTCCTGTAGTTAAGCTGGATTCAACACAAGATGGTATTGAAGATCAAATAAAAAGTACATAGTGTTCCGATTCACAACTTCACTTAAGTCTTTCTGTGTTCCACATGAATGAATCATGTTGTAATTAGCACTCGCACAGGCACTCAAGTCGGTGCGGTCGCAGACGGCTTAAAGTCACTCATGCTCGCTAGGCGCACAAGTGAGCGAATGGAGTCGAACACAACACCGCGCGGAGGTGCGAGACGAGTGGTGGCAGCACAGCACGTGCGATCACGGAGATCGCGAGTCTGTACGCGGAGCGATGGGGATGCGCGAGAGGGCGGAGCGGCCAGCGGCTCGGCGGCGCCAGCGGGTCTGCCGCGAGATGTGCGCCACGAGCGAGCGAGCCCGACAGCCGCGGCGCCGGCGCTCTGCACCCGCCGTAACATCTCTTATAGCCTCATTTTTATATAGTCAACTGACTTCCACACCGCCACTATTTATGTCATACTCGGCGCTCCCTAATACGTTATTTTGAGGACGCAAGTATTTGTAAGTGTAGGTTATATTTTGGGTCGTTCCTCTGGCTGAGATTGCTCCCCGTTGGGCTTTCATGTGGTAGAACATGATTTACCTACGCGAAACACTCGACTATTATGGGGAAATTGCTTGAATATTTAGAAAACCAGAGAACGTTATACTTATTTGAAATGTAAAAAGATGATTAAGTATTGGATTGATAAAAATTACATATATTATAGAAAATAAAAAATCAAGCTGAACTAAACTAGATTATATTTTGGTTTCTCTCCAATACTCTCAAAGATTCGCCGTCCGACAAAAAGCGGAGGCAAAAAATCAAATCAAATCACATACATACGCTCTGACACATTACAATATAATTCGACGTGCCAACATACACCTAAATTGACAATATTGACAAATTCACATCCTCGCTTTCTTAGGAAGACGATAACATGGATTTACTATTTCTCTTAGGGAAAATGGTAGAAAATACTATTCACGCTCTGTTGGTCTTTTGCACAAAGAAAATCTAAGTATGAAGAAAATAAAGGCACCGTCTGCCTGTGCCTTTTTTAATTCAACCCTTCATGTTCTTAGACGTACTGTTTCGAAGCATCTTCACCGAAACCTTCGACTAGCATTTTCATGAATCGCTCCCACAAGGCTTTCCGAAAGGTCTCTTTATTGCGCTCCTTAATTTGGGTTATTTCAACTTTTCTTGTCCCTTTCTTCCTGAATGTCTTAGGACAAAAACATCGTATATCAACCACCTTCGTGTTAGCCTTTCGTTATAATGCCAAAGTTATGAGTTTTTATGAGTATTTGCGAAGTCGGGTTCTCATATTCAAAGTATGCCAAGTACTTAAGCCCAATATAAACTGCCTGAATTTGAAAGGTAGGTTTATCGTTTTATTTTTCTTTCCCATACTTTTGTCATAAATTGATTAAGGTACCTAAGTAGGCATTCAATAACATTGATTAATGAACTAGCTGAATACCCGTGCTTCGCTGCGGTGAAGCCCATATACCTACTTACATAAGGATCTAATAAAAGGCAAAATGGAAACTACTATGAGCAACTTTTTGAATACTTTTACAACAAAAAAAAAACGCTTAAAAGTAGCTTGTCCTTAAACTTATCTCCAAAGTAACGTAAAAAAGATGTGTAAAAAATCATGTATGTATCTTGAGAATACGATGAGGAATTAAAGGAAAGTTATCGAGGAACCGTGAAAACAATCAAAACTAGCAATTGGAAAATGCTCTTAGGAACACCATGCAGGCTCGGTTTTAAATAAAAAAAGAAACTGCATAAAAAATAACAGATAACTTTTTATTCAAAAAACCGACTTCCGCCATAGTATTCGACTAATTTTTTTTTTTTTTTTTTTATGCTACTTGTCAAGCAGACAAGCTTACGGCCCACCAGATGGAAAGCAGTTACCGTAGCCTATGAACGCCTGTAACACCAGAGGCATCACACGCGCGCTGCCGACCCTGAGACATAAAGATGAAAAGTCTCATGTGCCTGTAATTTCACCGGCATCCGTATGAATTGATGAAAGAACCACAGTGGGGAAAGGGTTATGATACTTTCTGAATGCAAATGCTTGGTTTGTTGCTGAAAATATCAAAATCGCCATATGTATGCCCACAATATTTGAGGATTCCTTCAATTCCTCATGGATTCCATCATTAGAACAGGATTCTGAAAAAAATGGGACCAATCTGGAAGTATATCTATTCAAATAAAAAAAAATCCAAATCTGTTCATAAACGCCGGAGATATATTATGAGGTAACAAACATAAAAAAAAAAAAATACAACTGAATTGAGAACCTCCTCCTTTTTGTGAAGTCGGTTAGAAACATGGAAAACTGGTCACATCAAAAACCGTCAGTCAGTCCGTAGACCTATTTGAGTACCTACCTACTTACGACTAGCACTTGAGAAGCTTAGACTTATAGTACACCCATACTTACTTTATCAAAAAACCTCGGTAGAAACATTTTCATAAATAAAAATAAAATAAAAAATAAAATAGCCCTTATTTCTACTACATCTAAAACAAAAATCTAAAGAAAACTTAACTAGGTACTAACAATTATTTTTAGTGCTCTGTATTTTTTATCTAGTTTGTACTATATCTACACTTAACTTACATCTAATTTATATTCATTTTAATCTATCTAATTTATAGTAGTCGCCATACTGGCGTAGGCCTCCCCTAAATCCCTCCACTCATCCCTTTCCCGCGCCTTCCTCATCCAGTCCGGACCACATTGTTGAACAAAAATATCTCGCCATCTCTTTCTTGGTCTTCCTTGCCTCCTCTTACATTCCAGTGGAATCCACTCTGTCGCTCTCTTTGCCCATCTATCATGCCCATCTATCATTTTGTGATCTACAAATATGTCCAGCCCAGTTCCACTTCAACAATCTCACTCTTTCCTTCAAATCTACTAATTTCTTTCGTTTCCGTATAATCTTGTTACTAATTCTGTCTGAAATTTTTATACCTAGGATGCTTCTCTCCATTCTCCTTTTTTTAGCAAGTTTTGACATGGTAGTATTGCTATTTCATAGACTTTTTTCTTTAAGTGTATCCTAACTTCTTTGTTCTTCATTATTTCTTTAAGTCCCCAGTACTTTTTCCATGCTAGAGCAATCCTTCTTTGTATGTATTTTTCAGTACCACCTTCAAATGATATCAATTGTCCAAGATACACATAATCTTGTACATACTCTATCATCCTACTCTCTATAATTACGTCATGAAACTCTCCATTAGTTAATATCTTTGTCTTGGATGCGTTTAGTGATAGTTCAACCTTCTTACTTTCTCTTGCCAATTCCCCAACCATTGTTTCCAGCTCCAGCGCGCTTCCAGCAAACACCACAATATCGTCCGCGAATCAACAAACATTTTCATACAAACATTAAATACCCCCTTTTATCCCGTTAGGGATTGAATTTTGTTAAATCCTTAGTGAGCATCTAGAAGCCGAAAGGAACATTCATGCTAAATTTCAAGTTTGTAGGCCATACAGTTCTTAAGTAAATCAAAAGTAACTCTAGTTTGTAGCCCTTAATAATTTTGATCCTTTACTACTAAATCACATTGTATAGATATCACCGTACCAGGGATAAGACATATATCTTCTGTATATTAGGTTATTGCATCCAGAACATTCCCCATCCATTTCCACGAGCACCTTTCCCGAATACATTTATTAAAGTGACCCTCAGCTTAGAGACCGCAAGATAAATCATAGTCAGGAAATGGCGGGTATTCGCGGTAAACCGAATAAAAAGGAAAAGCCCTTACTGAAGTACCCATTCATATAGATATGTATTTGTGTATGCCACACGTGCATACGCCAACACAGATAATATAGCCACCTGTGACACGGTTTCTTGGAATACGTGAGATTTTTTTCCGCGAAGTTCTTTGCCCGACGACGTCTCCCCACATGAATATCATTGTATTAGTTAGCTAGTAGTGATGTAACGAATAATCGCCATCACATTCGCGAATGTACGCACTTTTTTTCAGATTCGCATTCGTAAAAATAATAAAATGTGACTGTTGTCTGAACAGAAAACCTATAATTTTTTTCTTAGTTCTGTATTAATTTATTGTTTACTATCAGTTGATTATTGACCTAAAAAGACGATAGTTTAAATGAATAGGTTTAACTAATATAGATTTCAATATTATTACCTAAATATTAGGTACCTTAGTACTGTCATATCATATTATATATAGTATTCTCAATTTATACCTAACTTCATTAAAGAGTTGAAGTTTCAAGATAACATTATAGGTATGCTTGGTTTAGTAAAAAATTTTAACACATTTTTTACATTTTTGTTTAAAAACTTATGTGAGTAGGTGTCGTTAATTATGTATAAACACCGATTAAACTTACTTAACTGTTTTTCTTGATGTTTACTCTATACTTAAGTTTAGATTTCTACTAAAAGGTTTGAAAATAGCGACTAATAGCCATTCTCAGTACTTTTTACGAAATTAAGAATAATTTATGCAAAATAAACAATAATCATAATAAAAAAATTACTTTTTCAGAAAGTATAATATACTTAAACCTAAACTTAAGTATAGAGTAAACACCAAGAAAAACAGTATAGGTACTTTTACAAACAGCTTATTTACAAGCAGCGTTTTGAAAAAATATTCCAAAAAAAAATAAAAATTCAAACAGCAGTAATCTTTTACAAATAAAAGAACGAATAAATGTTTCATTACCTAAATTTCTATTTAGTAAATAATGGTGTAATAAGAGGACTGCCACGCGTTTTAAGTAAAGTTTAGTTTTAGTTTTTAATATAGGCGCATAGTTTTCAATCTAGAGCAGATTTTCACGGCGACAACAAGTGTAAGTATAATAGACATTCGTAGTTACAATTGCGAATGTTGCCGATGCAAATGCGTGGAAATCGACATTTGTTACATCACTATTAAATAGTTCCAGAACACGTATTAACTTCGTTTTTTCCGATTCCTAAAATTATATTTACTTTTCGAGCTATTCAGTAATTCAGCTGTCTTGAATTAAAACTAAAATCTCTCAGCTCTACGCGCATTACATTGCATGGTCCAGCCTCTAATTCGGCGTTTCACTGGTTTTCTTTGGTAACCCTGCAATGTCAGTGACCAGGTTGAAGTATAATATAACATAACATAACATAACATAACATAACATAACATAACATAACATAACATAACATAACATAACATAACATATATAACATAACATAACATAACATAACATACATAACATAACATACATAACATAACACCCAACAGTTGCATATTGTATAATAGTCCTGATCCCACAATAGGATTCCCTGTGTCGTGGGTATCAGAAACTACGAATACCATGGTATCATAACACCCAGACCCGGAACAAATATTTGCAAATCATACAAACATTTGTCCCGCAGCGGGAATCGAACCCGCACTTGCGTCTCATGCCGGCTACTCGCCCATTGCACCACGGAGGTCGTTTATGGAAGTATGATGGTGAAAGAACCAGTAGGTACAGTTATAGAAGTAAGAATTTACGCCTACGAAGTAAGGATTAAATACACCTCGCAGAGTGCAGCCGTATTTTATTTACTATCGTTAGATGAGGTGATTAAGTTACAAAAAAAATGTGGAACAAGCCGAAGCATTGGCCCATTAGTGACGGGTAATAGTAAACGGTTCCGTGGAACTAAAAGTGCGCCTTCGGTGGAACGAAATCGCTGTCATTAGGGTAACGAGGGCCGGTTGCTGACGCAGCGGGAGTGTCCGACCTAACTCTTTAGATTGCACGACCTAATGAACCGGGATCCCCTTGGCAGCCACCCGTGCCCGACTAGCGCTGATTGCTGTAAGTCGAGTTTCATTCTCTGCAGGTAAAAACTAAAAAGCTAATTGTTCCTTATTTTCTTTAGCAACACCGAGTTTTGTTCACTCACTATCTAAGAAATCTTAACAATATCAAAACTCAGGCAGTAGCAAGTAAATCAGTTTAGGTACGCATTGTTAATCGGGCTGTCCAGCAGAAGGGTGAATCGCGGGAAGCGTAATAAGGGTTGTGGCGTAAAACTTTATTACTCGCTCCGCGTCGGCCCATGAGGCGGATGCGAAATGGCTATCATTCTCATTAACCTCGCCACGGCCGCCTTACTTTATATCAATGCCGGATACACACAGTACCTATACACTATCTCTATTTGTAAAGGTTCAGGAAACTCTTCAACCGGATAATGGCCACTTTTCAATTTACTATCACATTAAACGAATTCTCGTAATATCTACTTACCTAACTAGATACCTATATCTAGTCAGTAGTAGTAGTATCTCACTGTATGTTAATTATAGTTTCACCTATGAAACTATAATTAACATACAGTGAGATTAGCTTTGCGATGGCATAATATATAATATAGATGACACAAAAGAAGATGCTGGGTTCTGTTCTAAGCTTATAGATAAGTAGAAAATATTGAAGAAACAAATGGAAACATGAGATAGTTTAACTTCTTCTCAATATGTTACATTTACATTATCAAATATTTTAAGTATAAATCCTTCAAATCCTTTCTTTTGCGACTCATGTTTTCAAAAATTTGGCTTGGTATTGTTTTGGCTTTCTAGTGTTAGGTTTTCCTTAAAAAATTATACATTTATAGAACGTCCATTTAGCCGCTAATGATCATAACATAATGATTAAAATAAATATTTTTGTTTTTAAATTAGTATACAATATTATGAACATGATGCCGTGGTATATCTGGCCTTAGAAAATACCCCTTCTGTCTCCTCCCCTGGATGTCAAAAAAGACGACTAGCACTAGGCGATCGGCAGCAGCACCAACACCACTCAACACTGCGATCACCAATTATACGCCTGCCAAGCGTGGTGATAATGGTAAATCCCCACATGTCATTTTATGGGGAACGCCTCGTCCAACTCATACTTTTGACTTTGAATCCTTTCTTAGAGAGCACCTAGAAGTCAAAAGGAACATTCAGGCCAAATTTCAAGTTTCAGTTTTAAGTTCTCTTTTTAGTTTTATGCTATCTAATGATGAGTCCCTTTTTCGTGTCGCTTACGGTTGCGGTTGTAAATTTATCCGATTTATAGTTTTACAATTACAATTACAATTAATAAATGTATGCAATATCCTTACATGGTGAGTTAAATAAATGCTTTCAAAATATTTTCAATAAACCCATATTCATTATTTTAAAATTACGAAATGTTCTGCCGTGGCACATATAATTATTAGTTAGGAACTATGTTGCTTAACGGATGTTCTGTAGGAGCCACTTTAGACCTGAGACATACTGTGCCTGAGAGCAGGACGTTAATAGCCTATATTTCAAGCGAAATAGCTCAATTTACTACCAATGTTACCTTAATCTCGAAACGGTTTAAAAATGACCGTAAAGGTTACTTACAAAAAACTTATAAATGTTAGTATCTGCTCGTAATGTGCTGAGGTAGGTACTAATGCAATTTTGTTTAAAAAAATATCCTCCTTCAATTTCTTGGATGTAATAAAAGCCTTAATAAAGTATTACTCCAGGGGATGGGCAGCAGCATCTGCCTGAGTACTCGATACCAAACTGCAATCATCAATTTTCCTGCCAACCGTGGTGATTATAGCAAATACTCCCATTGTATTTAATGGGGGAGGCCTCGTCTATCAGTGAACGATGAAAAAGTAAATATTGTCTTATTGGCATTAAAGTGCATACTGGCACGTCAACCCTCACCATACCTTCTTGCGAAGACGTTTAATTGTGATGGATGAGCTCGAGCTCTACATTTATTAACTTGCATACAACAGCAAGTCTCAACAGTCGAGAGACGTAGTAGTTAATTATATACACAGCCGTCGGTCACCAGTGTACACGGTCCCAACATAGGTCGAACGTTTAATCAATCACATTCGCCTTCGAAATGCACGCACACGCCTCTGAAATATGAGTGCTTGTCTACCCCGGGGAACTAATGTTTTATATTCTGTCGTTGTATTGACAGTCGTGACTTATTGCCCGACAGATTGCGCCTTCTACTCACTCGGGTTTACTGAACATGTGTTATGTTGATGAAGATAGGTATGTACATAACTTTTCATTTAAAAAACCGACTTCCGCCATTGTATTCACTAAATATTGAAATGAAAAAAAAAGATGAAAGAACCATAGTGGGGAAAGGATTATGATACTTTATGAATGCATATGCTTGGTTTGTTGCTAAAAATATCAAAATCGCTGTATGTATGCCTACAGTATTTGAGGAGTTCCCTCAATTCCTCATGGATTCGATCATCAGAACCGGATTCTGGAAAAAATGGGACCAATCTGGAAGTATGTCTATAAAGAATTTTCCAAATCTGTTCATAAACGCCGGAGAAATGAGGTAACAAACATAAAAAAAAAAATATTGAATGAAAGTTCATTTAGTTATTAGTAGGACGAAAAGTAATTACAGGATTCATTTTCAACAATTTGCTCCCTGAAATGAGTTTGTAGAGCAGTAGAGACCGTCGGAAGCAATCTGTTTGTTACCCTCGATATTCAATCTAAGTTAACCAACATTACAATACACTGTCCTAAATTATCAAGAGCTTTGGAAAATGGTCACAAGAATCTAGGTCCAGAAACGATACTAATTAAATAGCAACCAAGGCAACCAACGTTGAATTATGAGGCTAACAACCGTTAAAAGTACGTTGGTAGGTACTCGACCGATTTCCTCAATCTGACGTTTCCTTGTTAAGCCTGCCTGCTGTACATTGATTTTTGGGATTCCTACCCTTTTTAACGAAACACTTTTGTCCGTTCGTCTTCCGATTCCGGGAAGATGGTTTTTTAAAAGAATAATTCTTGGTTCTGAAATTAATTCGGAAAGTAAATCCATATAAGTAAGGATCCATTTCGGCACAGATTAGAAGCTCGACACGTGACTCAACAAATTTCTAACGCAACGTCAAATAAGTTACAGATACAATTTGCTTTAACTATATGTCACGATACCGCGATGCCTGTAAAAGTTAACAAATACACTTTTGTTGATGTAAAAACGTTTATAAATTCGGTTTATTGGCCAGATCAAAATTTTTGATGCAATGCTGTTATGGCGAATTTCGGGCCCGATACCACGAAAAAAATATAGGTTTTAAAGGTTGCAGGAAGTCGTTGGATGGAAGCGGCCGAAAACCGTTTGTCATAGAATTCTATGGGGGAGGTTTAGGTATGTCCACTAGTGGGTTTCTATAGGCTGATAATGATAAAAACATTTATTGTGAATGCTCCAGATTTACCCTGACTGACTGACTGACGACCTTCAGAGTCAACAACGCTAATTAGCCTCACGTAAAGGGCGCTTTGAGGCGCGATGGCTCGACTCGCTTTGTCCAGTTTTTTTATTAGTAAAATTCTATGATCTACTTAATATTTACTACGTATGAAATAATATGCATAATAACTTTTCATTTAAAAAACCGACTTCCGCCATTGTATTCGACTAAATATTTGGATGAAAAAAAAATTATGAAAGAACCATAGAACTGCATTCTGAAAAAAATGGGACCAATCTGGAAGTATATCTATTCAAATAAAAAAAGAATTTTTCAAATCGGTTCATAAACGCCGGGGATATGCGGTAATAAACATACAAAAAAAATAAAAATAAAAATTACTACCGAATTGAGAACCTCCTCCTTTTTTGGGAAATCGGTTAAAAAACAAGAATGCTCGTTGTTCTTTGATATTTGACTATAATTGGACCCACACTTTTCAGTAGATTTTTTAAAGAATACTTTTATGAGGGAGCCATTTTTGAGATTTTTGTGTTTTTGGATTCAATTATTTTAATATTTTTTAATTTTAATGTTACATGACAAAACATAACACCGAACATTCACGAACATAGTCCTGATCTCACACTAGGATTCTCTGTGTCGTGGGTATCAGGAACTACGAATATCATGGTACCACAACATCCGAACCCGGAACAAATATTTGCAAATCATGCAGACATTTGTCCCGCAGCGGGAATCGAACCCGCAACTTCTCGAATCGAGCCGGCTACTCGCCCGTCGCGCCACAGAGGTCGTCAAATAACTTTATTTAAGTTGGTTCCTTTTATAGAGGAACGCGAGATATATAGCTTCTATATTATATTCGCTATATATATTCCTTTTATATATACTTAAGTAAGTACCTGATCAACAAATTAGTTGCCGTTCGTCGTGGCATTCTATAGGGAAGGCCTATGTCCAGCAGAGGACATCAACAGACTAGTGATGCAGAGTTGCATCTACTAACAATCTACGTAAGCAAGATATATTGTTAGAATTTGAATTATATTCGTTTGAAACCAATAGGGAGGGATGAGTGTGGGCTTAATGTATTTTCCTACGATATAAATCCAAACAAGAAAAGCATAAAAATATTTTGCACAACTTCATTATAAAGGAAGGCCAACCAACTATCGCGGTGGCACTATTAAAGGTCGTAAAAACGCTGCCACACTTTCTTTCTTTTTATATTTTTATAGCGCTCCGGGCGACCTACATCATAAAAAGTGAAATATTGTGTCTCCGAACGGATGCCTCCTCCCTTTACGAGTATGTACCAGAATCCAATAGGTGACTATGTGACCTATGTAAGGTAACCTTGATTGCACACTTTGCACAGTCCTATAGCAATCAATAAAAATCTACATGAAAATTCACTATTGTCCAGCAGTCAGCAGTTGCTTTACAATAGCGTTTACATATTTAGGTAGGTATGTAAACGCTAATGATGGTTTTTAGGGTTCCGTACCCAAAGGGTGTCAACGAGGCCCTATTAACCCTATTACGATCTGTATTCTATCACAGAGGTACTACGCAGCTGTAAGGGGTAGCTAGTTGAAACTTTCACAGATTATGTGTACGAGTGCCTGCTTTCCATCTGGTGGGCCGTAAGCTTGTCTGCTTGCCAAGTAGCATAAAAACAAAAAACAAAAAAAAAAGTAAGCAAAAAATAAATAAAATAAAAATGCAATAAATCAAATCCCAAGACAAAAGGCACAGGAATTTAATCAAGGAATAAAACCTTATTAATTGTAATGTAATCTCCCGTAACCAAACTGAAATAATAATATATAGTTTTTTACTACATATTTATATTTCAGTTTGGTTACAATATGGCCAAATCTGAAGTAGTTGTACTGCTGCTACGCACTCACAGCTAAATTTATTTGATCATGATTTAAATTATTATGTTGTCTCAATATTAAAGACGATTAGGTATATGAAATGGGAGCATGAGAGCAGTGTAGGCAGGATAGGTACGTTTAAAGCTAAAAACCACGGTACAAATAACGTACCTATTGTTATCATAGATAACAGCCCCTATAACAGTTCCCCAATCACAACGAGATATCAGTACCTAACGACATACAGTTCAATTCGTGTTAAATGTTTTAAAAAACATATTTTACAAATTATGATAAGGTCAGAGGTAAAAAATCAATGGTGCGCGAACCGATATCTTTGTCCGAAGGTAGCTCTTCCCTTTGAAACCAATGTCTGACTTTGCATAGATAAAATAATAACTAAAATAAGGGCCTTACCTATATAGGGAACGCGATAGATATAGTACCATTTTAACGTTAACTTAGAGGCACTAAGAAATTTACTTTATCTTTTGGAGGAAATCAAAGCATATTTAATGAAGTAGCTTTCAATACTAGGAACTTTTATTATTTTTAATCTCGACCTCGTTGCTTCATCTTACTACATCTCTACCCATAAATAAGTTCTAATAGTACGGATATTGTCTTTCATGATCATACTACAAATCTCGTTGCTCTTAGTAGAACAAACAAACCCGAACATCCATTCCCATATAGCTATCGGCGACAGAACGACGACGTCGCAACTTTTACTAATAAATAAATGTGGGCCTACCTCCAACTTTGAATTTACTGATACAAAAATACCTATTCAATTCACAGAGTGTTCTCCGGTTTCATAATTTATCTAGCCAGTTGAGCAGTTAACAACAGAAGCTAGTGAATGAGTGTATGGAAATTTCTACTAATGTGATTACTCTGGTAAAGAAACATGCAAGCTTCCGTATTCTTTATCAGCCATTAGTCGTCCATGTTGGATGAGGCCTCCCTCATGTAATGCAATGGGGGATTTGCCATAATCACCACGCTTGGCAGGCGGATTGGTGATCGCAGTATTAGTGTTGAGTTCTCTGGTGGATGCTGCTGCCCATCGCCTAGTAGTTATTATCCCTTAGCTTTTACGACATCCACGGGAGGAGACGGAGGGGTTTATTCTTAGGCCGGACACACTACTGCACACTCACGGCAGCTCCGGTATTATGAAGAGTAAATATACTTTAGACAAGCTAATATAGAGCATGGACTTGGCATCAGAATGATAACGTCGCGGAAACTAGAATGCATGATGTAATAATGCATATTTGAAAGATGGAATAGGAATACTTTGTAAACTGAAATCTATGATAAATTATGGAACTCACTAATTCATTTTTTTTTATCTTTTACTATTCTTGGATAAGAAACCAACTAACACAATATGATCCATGTTGATTGAAATAAATGAATATTATTATTGTTATTAAAATTGGAATCGTATAGATATGTACATAGGTATATAGGAAAACCTTCTGATTAAATCTTGTACTATGTATATGCCACCAGAAGGAAAAACATAAAATATCGATACATCCATAAGCACTTCAATAAACAGAATTATACACAAATACTTTCTTTTTTTGAGTGGCATTGCAACGGATGCCGGGTACTCGCTAGTTTGAAATAAAATTAAAATTACATGCAAGAAAACGTTCCGAGTAGACAAGGTGGCCGAAATTCCGGTACATTTTTAAATGGCGTCTAAAGAAAAAGCTGAAACGGAACGATATAAATATGTAATTATTTATGTCGCAAACAGCTTCCAGTGAACTTCATTGTGCTATTTTCGTTAATAAAGATGTTTTTAATGTACACTTAGTACATCACAACATTCAGGAACAGAACAGAACTTACTTCACGGTGACTAAGTCTAAGCCTTACTTTTGAAATCGTCCCGTCACTGTCACACAAATGTTAAAACACGCGTATTAGAGAGAGACGGACGATTTCAAAGTAAGGCCTAGAGACTCAACGCTCTATCAATGTCAATAAGCAACGAAATAATGAGAAGCATCAAATGAACTGAAACAATGATAAAATATGTTTTTTTTTAAGTAACTTTCGTGAATTATATCATTCATTTTGTAAAAATGGGAAATTTTCACGTACCGATATGTTGGTGGAAGCACCAACAGGTTTCAACCCTAATCGAGGGTCTTCATCAGGGTGGGTATAGGATCCGCGCTACACTCCCTCCGCGTCCTTCTTCGCACTCATGCTTCTTTTCTCTCATGTTTTCTTTTCTGCTTTTATGAATCATGTCATGATTCATAAAAGCAGAAGTATCAAACATGAAATCATAGATCAAGTGATGGCTTCACAAGCTAATTGCGTGAATAGCAAGAAGATAAATAAAAATTTGCCAAAGAATGAACAGTTTTTCATCAACAACCACAACAAGCAAGACGAATTCTAAAATCAAGCAAGGAAATAATTGATGACATGTGGTAACATATAAACCTCAACGTTGATGCAAGAAAGCATAGCTCATTCATTTTCAACAAATAATCTCCAGCTCTCTTAACTCGCGAGCATTCGTAAAACGTCGTCGCCGCCACATCTGCGACGTTCATTTGAAGCTAGAGCGACTACGAAATACTCCATTAGAGCGCAGCTGTCGGACGAATTCGTAATTGGCAAGCCCAATAAATATTTCTCTGTAATGTCACACCACCCTATCCTAACAGAGCCTGTGAAATCAAGCTGGCGCAATTATCTTATCTCTTCGGTTAATTTTGTATTATTTCTCTGAATGTTTTTCTTAATGAAAATTGTACCTAATTGACAATGTTAAATTACAAAATGTTGAAAGGGAGTGAACATTGACAATACACCAAAGCACCTTCAAAACCTGCGTCAGTATTGCGTATCGAACTGATAATCGCTTTCGATTGCGGTTTTACAGTTACATTGCTCTGTATGCTTTTGAAAATTTCTGCTTTTAAAAAGAAGCTACAGCACGTACTGTACTACTACTTATGTACGTAATGTACTGTAAAATCATCAACCATTTATGTTTATTATATTAGATTTAGATATATTGCGCCGTGGTGTGTCCAGCTTAGAATATACCTCTCTTGATGTGGATGTCGTAAAAGCCGACTAAAGGTTTGAACCAGGGGATGGGCAGCAACATCCACCTGAGTACTCAACACCTATACCTACTGCGATCACCAATCCACCTGCCAAGAAGTGGTGATTATGGATTATGCCACCCATATTCATACTCATATACTCATACTGTCCACTGCTGGACATAAGCCGGCAGCGGACTCATACAGGCTGATGATGATGAGGTATATTTGTCTGTCCATCATAAACTATTTTTCGCGAAACAGATCAACTTGTAGACGGGTGGACTAGTTTACAATTTGATTTTCCATTAAAAAAAATCTGTAGTCAACTTGGCAGTTGAGTAGCATTAGAATTTGAAGGAACTAGTTTACGTACAAGTGTGAAAAGTTTTGTAACACTAATTAATACAAAGAGCGACACGTTTATGATTTAAAACGTAACAAAAGAATCAGCATTCAGAGCACATACTCTACTTGAATATTACAATAATTATAATTCCCTTAAATCAAAACAACGGCGCGTCCCGACGATTCACTTAAAATTTAATTGTGGAAGGGAGGAACAAGTACAAATTGTCGAAGTGAACAGGAAGAGCGGTAGAATTTAGTCAGATTTGAATTCAAATGAGCTTACTCAGTTATTGATAACTTAGGCATACGTGGTTTGTGTTCTCGTGTACGTTTAATATGTGTTTTATTTTATAACTATCTATTCTGTTCGTTTAGGCCTTTGATGTACGTTTCTGAGTGTATAAATAAGGTAAGCACCAAAATTAAGATTCTTTCATCCTATAGTTACCATGATGATCTCTTGGTTATAATTAAATCAAACCATTTTCTTAAAAGATTAATACTCACTCAATATGAAGAATTCTGCGGTACTTCATAAAATAATAAAGTTCATCCCACTGCATTTATTTAATTAATAGACTCTACCATCATGTCGTGAAAGTGAAGAATTCAATATAGAAGAACGGTTGACCCTCACACATTCCGGGCCCTTCCCGCAATATGATCAAATGCCAATCATACTCCAAATATAACGGATAATTAAATAATTATATTAACCACATCACCAGTTTTAAGAAATTGCCTTCGGGGAAAGTTGATATCATCTATTCTGGCCTTCTCTTCTGCCTTTAGAAGCTCCACTGCTGGATAAAGCCTCTCCCATGAAATACAATAGAGGAAATTTGCCATTATCACCACGCTTGGCAGGCGGATTGGTGATCCCAGTATTCATGTTGAGTACTCAAGTTGATGCTGCTGCCCATCCCCTGGTGTAATCCCTCAGTCGGTTTCTACGATATTCACAGGAGATGGAGGGGTATATTCTTAGGTCGGACACGCCTGCCACCCTGAGACATAAAGATGCTCATGTGCCTGTAATTTCACCAGCTCCTATACCATTCGAAACGGAACACAGCAATGCAAGCATTACTGCTTGGCGACAGCAATAGGTAGTCCTTTCCCGGACAAACTCTTTCATAAAAATGCTCTACTATTTACAAGTTTTGCCATAAGTATCTTCATCTGCTGATTGGTAATGTACCTAAGTACTTATGTTTGCTTTTAAATCACAATGTTCGTCATTACTAAGAATATTGAGAAATAAACAAGCACTCAATTTGTTTACAAATAAGCAAAACCAATAAACATGCCAATATTCGTTCTTTATTTCCCTCCACCCCTTCGTAGACGTTAAAATTCAATAAAAAGTGTCAGAAGTAGGACGTGTATTCATTATCGGCGCCCGCCTCTGACGAATTTGTTACCAGATAGCTAATATTCCAATTTAAGGGCAAATTCCACCCTACGCGGCTTTACTCTCGTGTAACCCACCTCATTTGCATGTAGGCAGTTGATGACAGGAAATTGGGATACCTACTTAACTGGCTAGACACATGCATGAAGGAAGACAAGGTAATTTGTTTGGCGTACCCTCCACATCCTCCTCCGTTCGTCGTGGCATTCTATGAAGGGCCTATATCCAGCAATGGACATCTATAATAATGATAATGACCTACGACATAGTTAAAATATAAATCTGTAAATAAATACATATGATGACTTCCGTGGAGCAGTGGGTGAGTAGCCGACTGACACGCAGTGGATGTCTACTGGCTGATGAAGAAAAAGTAGTTTTTTTTTTAAATCGCATTGTGAGAAATTTCAATTTTGACTTATTTATGAATGAAAAACATCACAAAAAGACGAAATCATCATTCACACCTTTACCCAAACCTCTACATAATGATGAAATGTTTTGCAATATATGTTAAGTACCTACCAGACACTTCGGTTGATTTGACACCATAGAAACAAGCCTACTCATGCAATATAACTATGGTTCAATTACCTCTGGTATGATGATCGATGAGTAAATAGTTTTCACCAAAGTAGTGTACGTATAGCGACTTCGATGATGTATAAACAAAATTTCATCACATGAAATCATATAATTATATGAAATGTCACAATTTTGGAGGTGCGCTTTCATAAAGCAGAAAGGCACCCTTGGTGAAGGGTAACATTCGAAGATGACCGCCTGCGCCGGTCCCTACTAATTCCTACTGAAGGCTCTAGCAGTCTCTATTGAAGGCTCTATATTAGTTAATTTTGAAGTCTCAACCAGTTTTATTATCAGAAAACACGATGTCTTACTCCCACAAGTAGGCAACTGGCTTAATAATAAGCTCATTCATATTAAGAATTCCGATCCTAATTTTAACAGACTTAAAACATACATCACCCGACTTCTTTTAGCGGTCTGCAATCACGTTGAAGGTATTGGCACTCGTCCGCACCCGCCGCACTAGGGACGCATAGCGCAGCGTAGGCGCATTATTGTGTAAAAACTATAGACGCGCACCTCGGCGAACATTCCCTGCGCTGCAGAAGCAGAAGAGCCCCAACATTATCCTCAACGCGTTGTTGTTGTTGTAGGACTCTTGAGGTTTTTGTGAGTCTGCAGTCTACACGTATAAAATGACGTACAAATGCTCAAAAGAGAGTTACTTTAACCACAGAATAAATATTAGTACAAGTAAGATTCGAACGCCATAGACGTTTGGAATCCTAATCGTGCACAATAATCGCACTAATAATTAATAATAAATATCGTGTAATAGATTACTGCACTCACAAAAATTGTTTAGGGATGTGTGCAATACTACGTGCTCTCGAACGGTGAAGAAAACCATCATGAAGAAACCGGCATGACCAAAAACAAAAAAAAATTTAGACATGTGCATGAAAGAGCTTGAGTAAATCCTTTCACAAAGCACAACTAATGAATTAATGAAACGAGAACAGATATAAAATAAAATGGGTTGAACCGATATAAATACCTAATGGGATGAACATCTATAGGTTGAAACGATAATCACTCAATTAAATAAATCATTATTAATTTTATAGGGATCCGTGGTAGTCTCAGCCTGATAATAGGACTCCTCCAACTCCTGTGAATATCGTAAAAGCCGACTAAGGTATTACGGGGGATGAGCACCAGCATCCACCTGAGTACTTAACACTAAACTGCGATCACCAAATCCAGCTGCCAAGCGTGGTGATTATGGCAAATCCCCCCATTGCACGCTATGGGTTGTCCGCTATGCATGCTATGGGGGAGGCCTCACACAGCAGTGGATAAAGAAAGAAAGAAAGATATAGGGTATATGCGTCGCTAGGCGGTTGTATATGAATAATGCTATAATGTGTTTTGTACGCCGGACGCAGCGGGATCGTTAGAAGAGGCGCGTGACGACTAATTGCCGGCCAGACAAGTCAGGCGGTTGGCAGCTCCGAGGCACGTGCGTGGCACACTATGCCTATTAGCATCTACATAATACATTCTACTGATGCCCTTCTAGGTAGACTCTGACCACAGAATAGAGTAAGCTGGATTCACATTTGTCTGACGTGTTGTGATGTGACGCATCAGAACAGTATCGGTTTCATACATTTGGTATGGTGAGATACATATTTGTGTGTCGCGATCTGTTGTGATGGCTTCTGATGCATCGCATCAGAAGAAATTCCGATCGCATCAGAACGGTGAAGGCCGGGGGGGGGCGGGGGAACTTGACGCCTTACGACGCAAGACAAGTACGCATAGATTGATTACCTGCCTTTACTTATAATGTTAAAACAAATATTTAAACCATTTTTACTAAAGTAACTTTGGTGAATTATACCATAAAAACCCTAATTAAAAATTAAACCTTACCTTAAACAAGTCTTAACAAGTAGCAAGTCTTTCTTTTGTCCCTCTAGGTTTACGAAACTTCGAATGTGTTTTTTTTTATGTCCCCTTTAATCAACGAATGAACTTCCTCGAACTATGCCTTGGACATTCTAAAATACTGATGAAATTTTTCAGCGTCGTTCTCAAGCTCAAGTTCTCGTTAAAGAACGAGACAGTGAAACTAGTCTCTAAACTCTCTTTTATTATTCACTGGGTGAACCCAATATCTTCTTCCCTTTATTTCTTTAACTAGTTGCGCCCCGCGGTTTCACCCGCGTGAATAATGATGAAAATTGATGATGATGATGATAAAAAGTAGCCTATGTGTTAATCCAGGGTATAAGGTATCCCCACTTCAAATTTCACTCAAATTCGTTCAGCTGTTTGAGCGTGAAGAAGTAACAAACATAATAGGTAACAAACTTTCGCGTTTATAATATTATACACATTTTGGCTGTAATGGCTTACACATTAGATATAGATATATACTGTGGCGGGTTTTTTTGTAGGACTATTTAAGAACAATAATATTAATGAACATTTCTATCATACATTACATATGTGTAACTCTAGCGGTTTTGGCAGCGCACGCCAGAATAGCTCGCAGATGCTAGATTTTTTCCTAATTACTTGACACTTATCGTCATATAATAGACAATTCACATAATATCTTTATAAATTGTAGCCTATGTGTTATTCTGATGTATAAGCTATATTATTGTAAAGTTTAATTAAAATCCATTCAGTAGTTTTTACGTGAAAGAGTAACAAACATCCATCCATCCATACTCACAAACTTTCGCGTTTATAATATTAGTAGGATTTTAGAAGAGTTGCCAGCACCATAAATTCAATATCTTCTTCTTCAGAGTCTGATGATTCATGGGAAAACATGACGTATGACAAACGCGTATGAACTATAGGTGGGTCCTCACCACACGTGCCAGCACGATTGTATCTACACACTTGCTCAAAAGAGGCCCTCGCACAATTTTTCAAATCGTGCTACCACAATTGTGCTGCTTGATGTGTATTGTGCATTGTGTAAATTGAGGCGAGTGGGAAGGCAGCCTCCCCATAGCCTCCCTCACTCACTGTGCTGTCAGTCAGTGTCGTGCTTGATGTCTGTGTCATTCTCATTCGTGTTGTGGCTTGACTTGACTGACTGGCTTGGCTGGTTGATCTTGGACTTGGAGCATGTGTAGTTGATTGATTAATGGTTTTTAATTTTTGTCCCTAATTATAATATTTAAAGTTTTAAATTTACGAAACACACTAGATTTCTATTTTATTTTTTACTTAAAAGTCGCGCTAACGGAAGTGATGGAGTGATAAGTACCTACTAATAAGATCATAGAACTTACTTTTTGAAAATCAAACCGAATAAAACAGCCTAGATAAATTTTAATTACCAGTATATAAACACTACAAAACAAATTCTTATTTGTAATAATATCTAAACAAGTACATCTAGAATTTGAATTTCTTGGACTTGAGTTTCTGCAAAATTTTTCCGACGAAACACGAAGTCAAGCGATGGCGACCCTGTGCGTTCGTGCGAGGCAGTCGGTCGCAGAGAAAGAACACACGTGCGAGTTATTCTCGCGAGGCTAGCGAGCGTAGACAGCTCGCGAGGCTCGCCTCAATTGTGGTAGCACAATGTGCTGCCACACTTGTCACAAAGAGTGCCTCGCACGATCCTCGCGAAAAAAGTGCGTGCTACCCAAGACTGGTATGAACTGTCCAAGAGCTACGGCTGTATTGATTCAAAAAACCGTCAGAGAGCGTCAGAACGCAACTTAAAGATGTGAACACTAGCCATCACGTCAGAGCCGATCACAACACAACACGTCAGACAAATGTGAATCCAGCTTGAATAAGATTAAGAAGCATTTATTGTTAAACTGTGTAAAAAGATCGTACAGGTAATGTGGAATCAATAGTCTGTCCATTTAGGACGTACAATAGTAGATATGTTTAGTACCTAATAGGAAATAGTAACTGAGGGGGCTGATTCTACTATTTTTAATGGAAAACCATTCTTAGATCATGCAATTACAATTCAATTACGATTGTCATTAGAAATGGTAGTCTGCTAAATTTGTACTGAATTGTTGTAGGTACTGAATTGAAACAATTGTTTCTGAATGGTCGTAATTATAATCCAATTGAAAAACCATTGAAGTTAGTAGAATACCAAGAGTGTCAAAAGTGTCTTTTTTGAGATAATTCATTAACAATTCAAACACAATTTGTTGTTAGTAGAATTGGGGCCCAGATAGAAACGCAATTCGTTTCTAAATCATCGTGCTGGCCAAAAAGTACCGAGTTCCTTTTGGTCAGCATTTATCTCTATCTGATTTCGTCACTATTTAATTAATTGACGACATGCGACGTTGCATGATCTGCAAATATTTGACCCGGGTCTGGGTATTGTGGTACCATGGTACTCGTAGTTTCTGATACATTTTCCACTGTACCCTGAAGGGAACAGCCAAGGGTAGGAAAACAATTGACAAGGAATCCTATTGTGAGATCAGCCCCCCTAGTCTCTATCTTGAAAGTCACTCGGTGACCAACGTTTTACTTGTCAAATTACCATCAATTGACAATTCTTAATGATAATTTTGAGCAATTGATGGTAATTTTACTTGTCAAACGTTAGTCACCGAGTGACTTTCAGTTAGGGAATAGGGGGACTGGACTATGTATGTGACTGTTGGGCGTTATGTTATGTTGTTAATCTATATACTATAAATTGTTTTATAAAAGCCAATTATGAAGTTCCATTTGTATGGTTCATACGTTATTATGAACCATAGACAAAGAAGGCACATGCGTGCTGCTGATGGTTCACAGTAGCGATTGCAGAAAAAGTGACTTAGTATCACTATATAAAACAGATTATAACTTGAGCTGATAATTGGAGTACCAAATAGACGGTAAGTAATGAAGATATTATCAAGAAGGTTTATGTCGAAATAACACCTTGAATAATTATGTGATAAGTATCTACTTGTGGCTTTTGCTCTACAAAAACAAAATAAGAAAGCATTGGTTGAAGGCCATCCTTAAGTCCTACCTTACCAAATTCTACCCAGGTACATCAGAAAGATAACGTTAATCTAGCAAACGCCAGAGTTATAAAAAAAAACTTTGTGACGCTAAAAGCAAAGATTTGAATTCGTTATCATTGATAGATAACGTAGCCTTTTATCTACGACTGCAAACAAACTGCAAACACAATTGTACTCTACATTGGAACCTACTAAAAATACTCACCTATAGTGTGTAGAGACAAATTTAACGTTACATTTTTCTATAGTTAGTCGTAAGAGAGCAAAATCAATCGCGCGGCGTGGCGGGCAAAGAGCCGGTTGAGATGCGAGAGTGCGGGTTCGATTCTAGCTGCGGGACAAATGTTTGTATGATCTGCAATTATTGTCCCGGGTCTGAGTGTTGTGGTGTGTGGTCGTAGTTTCCGATTCTCACGTCACATGGAATCATAGTGTACTATAATATATACAGTGTATCCCACGGCCATGCTACATGATATTGTGGCATTTTTTATTTATATTTAATTTTTTTTTATTTCATGTCTGTAAGTTTTTCTTGGTGCCACGGCACGTTGTGAGTGGTATTTGCCTTTTATATTATTGATTGATATTGATTTGTCCGTTCGTCGTGGCATTCTAAGGGGGAGGACTATGTCCAGCAGTGGACTTCTACAGGCTGATGATGACTAATGCATTATAGTTTTTTCTCGACGATGCTTGATGTATTCTCGTACACTTTCATAGCCTTATTCGAGATAAATCGACCTTACCGGCCTAGGTTGGCAATGTTAGTATGAAATTCCCGTTTTGCCCTGTCTGTCGTGTTATCACAAACAAAGGCAATATCACTATAAAATGTGGAAAGAGGTTTCACCATAACGCATGAAACATAAAGATGAACGTGCATTTGTACGCGCCGAACGCGTCGTACGAACCGCAATCAACGCCAACATAAAGATCTAGTTGCCTTCTGATTTTTTTTGCGATTCGCCCCTTTCTGCAAAGATTGTTGAGCGAGGTTTCATAAATTGAATACAAAGAATTCTAACATTCGACATACCTCCTTAACATCATTCATTGAGTTTGCGAAGAGCCTTTGTAAATGGAACGTCCTGACCTGAGGTTAGTCCTTGCAAGGCGCTCAGAGATACACAACGATACTCCTCGATGGATAACAGTATAGACTGGCCGTGTTGGGGCTCATTTTAATGAGCTCACGGTTCCAAATACTAATTAAATCATCATCATCATCATCTGCTGGAGACTCATTTCATGAAAGCTCCGCTCCATTTGGAGATTTTGTTTGAAACAAGAAACTTTACTTCATTATAATAGCTCCGATCGGAAATAAACAAACGCGGTTCAGCAAGTAGGTCGGTAGGTACATTGCACGCTGGAAATGGAAAACCGGATGCGGTTTGAAGGAATTAATTATTATCGGGCCAATGTTCCAATCGAACGCCTCCGGCAACGCCGCCGCGCCGCCCCCGTAGACGAAGGCGGAAATTTATTTCAAACGTCATTTCAAAATGCAAACCTCGAACCGCCCGAGAAAAATGACAATTTCCTCAACGCTCCCCACACCACGACTTTCCTTTTATAGCACAGGTTAAGATCGAACACGATAAATAAAATGGAACGTAAAAGTAGGCGTTCACAGAGAAAAACGACAAGGGTATTTATTTATGAGAAAAAAATATTGGTTGGTAAATTGATATTTTTTTTTATAGTTTTACATGGAAAGGTATTTTTGGATGTGAATCTTAAATGTATGTATCTTGTATGTATTAGCAATCAGCAGGGCTATTCTAAAACGTCGGAAACGTTTCCGATCGGATTCGTTAGTTTTTCATTTCGAAATGGTAAGCAACTAAACCAATTTTTACTAGTAAAACACAGTAAATAACTTTTCATTTAAAAAACCGACAACAATTCCCTCAATTCCTCATGGATTCCATCATCAGAACTGGATTCTTAAAAAAATGGGACTAATCTGAAAGTATTAAAAAAAAAAGTAAAAGTAAGCAAGTAAAGTACTTATTTCAAATAAAAAAAAAAACCAAATTGGTTCATAAACGCCGGAGAGAGGAGGTAAAAACATAAAAATAAAAAAAAAAACCGAATTGAGAACCTCCTCCTTTTTGTGAAGTTGGTTAAAAACAATAAAACTGTGTTTTACTAGAGAAAATTGTTTTAGTTACTTACCACATCGAAATGAAAAACTAACGAATCCGATCGGAAACGTTTCCGACGTTTTAGAATAGCCCTGCAGGTTTCTTAAGAAGTTATGCAATTTGGTTGTACTTCTACTAGTTCTATACGTTACCACTACGCAGCCATTCCCTAATGAAATATATCATTACTCAAACTTTATTGAAGAAGCAAGTTTTAATTCGTTCAATCCTGGAAATTTTCAATCAGAATTCAGTTTTGCAACTATCAGTTGAAGTTTCAGAAGGATGGAAAGTTTGGGGCAACCTGTTAGATTTCACGGTGCAGCGCCGGAACGTAAAGGGAATTGAAAGTCGCTTTTCAGAGTTATCCAATTTACTTTTGCAATATTATTTGCAATTAGATGCACACACAATGATATGGTAAATTGCAAAACATTATAAAACTGGTCAAGCCGTGTTGAGCCACGCTCAGGTAAGGGACCAGTTTTCCTGTAAACTATAAGTGAGGGCCAACATCTAGTATTTTTTCAAAATGTTTGCCGAGTAGTTTCGGAGATAGGATGGTGAGAATGGTAAATTTTCGCATATTTTCTTGAATTTAAACGAAACATTTAAAAATTATAAAAAATAGACATTTGTATTTCTCATATCGAGCACCTTCATTTGATATATCACATGCATGGACTTAAATATTAAGTCCATGGTCACATGATGCATTTGACACATTTTTTTTTCTAGTTTGATCCCCAAAATGAACCCTCGAAATCAGAATTCGTTTATTCGTATACGACCGTGATTGAAATTTTTTGGGCCATTAGGCAGACAGACTGACACCTGAGTGATCCTATAAAAGTTCCGTTGGTACCTTTAAGCCAGCCGTGTTTCTATTTTGCCCTAATATTTCTAGGTTTGGTCGCGTTTGAACAGGAGTAGGCAATTGTTACTTAGTTTATAAGACGATTAATTTTGTACCCTCCGGAATGCATAGTGCAAACTTTGATTAGGTACGAGTACAATCAAAGAGTGCAAATAGCACGTGGACGAAGTCGCGGGTAGCAGCAAGTTTTACAATATTTCAACATCATTTCTGACTGACTATATAATATTAATGGTGTAGGTAGGCGTAATAAGTATAAAACCTCAAGTAGGTAAGAGTTTTATTGATTTCAATAAAAAAGTTACACATCTAAAGATGAAGGAACCGTATTCTTAGTAAAGACATGGCATTCTATAAAAATGGTTATATTTTCTTGTGTTTCATATTACTTACATTTATTTCAAGGTTACATGCTGAAACCGAGGATAAGCTTTTATTAAAAGAAAGGTAAGTACCTACCTATCTTAGTACCTACAACTTAAACCGTTTGTTCAAACACAATTCAAATACAAATCTTTGTGTTATGCTTTTAAAATTTGCAGTGGTTTTCTTAAGCTTCAAAAATATAACTGAGCGAAGCGAGTTCTCAGAGTTCCTATCTTCGATAAATCGGCGTTTGTATGTATGTATGTTTGTTTGTCTGACGATAAAATTCGAACTCTCGATCCGATCTTCATTACATTTTATAGGTCGTCGATAGGATCGTACTCACAATTTATTTACTTTCTTTCTTTATTTTCTATATATAAGCCTTAAGTTTCCCTGAGGCTTATATCATCCATATTATCATGCATAAGCATTCTTTATCGTAGTTCTACCTCTAGCACTACAAGCGATGCTGAGCCCATTTGACCCGACACTATGACGATAATTTCCCGGATGTGAGCCGAACGGCTCTCAAAAGCTTACGATCGCACAACGGGCTATGGAGAAAGCTATTGCCAGGAGTTTTACTGCGTGATAAAATTACGAAATGAGGAGATCCGTAAAAGAACCACGTTCATCGACATAGCTTTCAGAATTAGTTATTCATGTTGACTACTCAGGTGGATGCTGCTGCTCGTACCCTGGTGTATCCCTTAGTCAGCTTATACGATATCCACGTCAGGAGATATATTAGGGTGGTCCTTATTTTTCGACTTTTGAAATATTACCGCGGCACGTTGTCATACGGTTCTCTACTATAAAAAAATGAAAGTTTTTTTTTTTTGGACTATTCTTCTACCAGTTGTCAAACATTAACAAAAAACATTGTATGGCCACTTCAACTAGGAGTCTCACTTATTGACCCCTTATGCACCCCCCCCCCCCTATCCCCCCTTTCCCTATCACAAATTATGTTATCAGATGAAGTGGATCAATCGCTTGGTCCGTCTAGTGGTCCTGATATACAATTATTCAAAAGATATAAGAACAATTGGGACAACATTGACCAAAGCGATTATAAAACAATAATTGATAACGCCGAGTCAAGTGTCCTTGTAGAAGTAGCCGCAGACAGGGTTTCTTTTGCGGAAAAACTACTACTCATATCAACTTCGAGATGAATACAGGGAATTTTAGAATCTCAAGATAATTTGGAGTTCCCGAAAAAGGTGCTTCATTTAGGAGACCTGCTGGTCTACACCGATCTAGATGGATTGGAAAAGCCTTTTACTGCTTGAAATTTTTCTGTTTAAACGACTGTTTTAACTGACAATAAAGGACGAGAGAGCTGTGAGAGAAATATGCATTTTCACAGTGATTAAATAGATAAAGTATTGGTTTCAAGCGACTACCGGGTGGTTAGCACCTAGAAACGACTTACAGTTATTGAAAGACCTTTCAGTTTTGACCAAAATAGCTACTGCTGCCTTGAAAAAAAATCTGGGCCATTTGTGGTATTTTTCGGAAGAGTTAGTGTCTTTTGCATTTTTCGACAACGAACTTTCAGTACAAGATCTACAGAAAAAATGGAAGATGCACTAAAAATCGAAGGTCCAAGAAGGAAGAAGGAAGATTGTCCAGAAACAAAGTAAAACATAGATGTCAAACACATCCACGAAAAAAAAAATAAGACTTCGTGACTAGCAACTTCTTACGATTTTTCCAGAATTAGGTATCTCATCAAAGTTTTAGAATAATGACATGGGAACTTGGAACGATGACGCTGATGTTATGAACAATACAGTGGGGTCAGATGAGCGTAGTGTTGCGTTATTTTAGGAATATAATAAATTGATTACAACCTATGAAGAACAAAAGCAATGTTTGCTTTTGTTGGGTGAAAGAGTGTAAGAAATAGTACCCTAAAAACCATCCTTGTACCTTAATAATAATTGATTTTAATATTTCAATAATATATTTTTATGTAATATTAACAATAATTTTACATTTTTAATGTTGTCTTATGAATAAAAAATTCCAACATATGAAGTCATTTTGAGTTTTTATTTAAATTTCAAACCTTGGTAGCAACCCTTAAAAGTAACTATAAAATTTTGAAAAAAATACTGATATCCTTTTTCTGGGGTATATAATCGAATTATGTGGTGCCCCGTGAAATACAAGAAAATATTTTTTTTTCTTAGGAATAAGGACCACCCTAAGATATATACATGCAATTTTTTTACATTTTATACATATTGTACATCTACGTAATTACACAAACGTAATACAAGAGTATGATACTCGTAGTTACTATAATAATAGATGGTACCTATAATACTTACACGATTAATTGTAATTATAGTATTGTGTAGTAAAAAAAAAAAAAAATTATCGTGTGAGTGATTTCGCTTCTGTTTCTATATTTATATTCTATAAAGCTGTTAGGTTTAACTACCCAGTTTAAAAAAATAAAAAAAATAAACATTCCAGATACAAGCATGCTTCTCAAGCGTCTACTCAGACCTTCACTGCATTTCTCGGGATGTTCTCACAGTGTATTCTTTCACGCATGGCGCACAAGCAGTAAGTCATTTTGATTTTTAACTAGCAACTACCCGCGGTTTCGTTGGCGTGCTATTTTTACCTACTTATTACGTATTCAAATTATTTTGTTAACTTTTTTTATAAGAAACCAACTAACAGACAAACAAATACGAATGCAACGTTTTGGCTTGATGCTGTAAGTTTTCTGAGTGTGTGAATAATGAAATAAATAAATAAATTAATAAATTAATACAATCCATAAATAATATAGTTATACTGTGCTAAAGAATTTTTATTTTTTAAGTACTTAAGAGAATACCCTACGTTTTGAGACTACTTATTTGGCTGACTTACCGAACCGAAAACCGAAATCGAAAAAGAATTTGTGAGTCAGCCTAACCGAATTAGGGGCAGAGCCAAGAATTTAGATATATTTCGAATTTCAGTTAACAGAAATGTTGTTTCAGATTTTTGATTGATAACGTACAAAATTTTGTAAACTACCCAGCAAGAACCACTGTCGGGCTCGCCCGAAAATTCACAGGAAATAGAAAATTCTTCGCAAACTTGATTTCCTCATCAGCCTTCAAAGAAATGCTAGCCAAAGACACAGAAGAAATTGGGCATAATCAAATCAAGAAGTTCAAGTATTGCGACGAAGTAGTGATGGACCAAGCATTTTTGAAAGAGTTCTATGATCGGGAAGTAGATCAATCAAAATTATAAGTAACCCTGAATCAAACAAAAAAATCAACAATTTTAATTCAATAAGTAGATAGGTACTACTAAACGCACTCCCTCACCCTATCCTTATTGAAGTATCTATACCTAATAATAATAATAGCTCGAAGAACTGATAACCGTTGGGGAATAAAGGTTCTCGAGTGGCGACCACAAACCGGACGACGCGGTAGGCCCTCCACTCGATGGACTAAAGGCATTATAAACGTCGCGGGAAGTCGATGCGGCTCAAGACCGTTCGTCGTGGCATCCTAACGGGGAGGCCTATGTCCAGCAGTGGACTTCTACATGCTGATGATAGTGATGATGATGATGATGATGATGATATCTAATAATTTACTTATTATTTAATTTGGAGTAATTTTACCACCGATCCACTCCCCATATAACATAACATAACACCCAACAACAATACGTAGTCTTGATCCCACACTAGGATTCCCTGTGTCGTGGGCATCAGGAACTACGAGTATCATGGTACCATAACACGCAGACCCGAAACAAATATTTGCAGATACAAACATTTGTCCCGCAGCGGTAATCGAACCCGCAACCTCTTGCATCTCAGCCGGCTACTCGCCCGCTGCGCCACAGAGGTCGTCTTTGAAATTACAGGCACATAGTACAACTAATTTCAATAAAATATAAGACATTCAAATGTATGTGATTATGGAAACATTTGTCACGCAACGGGAATCGAACCGCACCTCTCGCGTCACAACTGGCTAATCGCCACTGAGGTCGTGTAGGTAGGTCTAGATCGTGAGGTATACGTTGAGCATTGCTATGTATTATGTTCTAATCATGTGTCAATTTAATGAACTCGCCTAATTTAATAATAACTGTCACACACAGATAGATGTTTTCCAATAAACTTTGTGTAACTTTGTGCTAACTAGGCTGAATGGCAGCTCAAAGTTAGAGTGCTAATCTATATTCCCTGCAGCATATCAAAAGTAAAGTTAGACAGGTAGGTACCATTCTAAAATAAGACTTCGACTCTGACTTGTAACTTTCGAAAACATATTATTTAGTTTTTTTTTCCCCGAACTTATTGATGCCACAAAAAACCTATCTTAGGGTTGCAAATACCGGATCTTTCGAAATTGCATCGGCTTCCAAATAAAATTTAAATGTAAAATATGCAGTCGTATATTTTATTTTATTTTAATGAAAAGTCTCATGAGCCTGTAATTTCACCGGCACCCATACCTTTCAAATCGGAACAGGTATGATGGTACTTCCCCGGACGAGCTTTATCACAAGGAGCTCTATTACTATTATTAAAAATTACTCAGATGAAAGCTGCTGCGCATCCCTTGGAGTAATCCCTTAGACGGATTTTACGACATCCACGGAAGTAGACGAAGAGGTCTATTCTTAGGCTGGGAACACCACGGCTTTGTGAGTTACTTTATTATTTAAGTAAATTAAAAAATATTTTGAAAGTCATCGTTTGAGCCACCGTGTACTTAGTACGGCTGATAACGAGACCGCCCTGAAGTTAACCGCAGGTCTATACCTGAAAAAAAAACCTGTAAAATTTAGGAACTAAATTGTCTGTGTGCCTATGCACACAGACAATTTAGTTCCTAAATTTTATATTGGTCTGCCGAATGGCTAACTTTAAGGCGGCCTTGTTTAATCAGCAGCCAGAATTTAGTTCAAACTTGCTATCAGTTTTACTCATGAAACTGATGTAGGTATATAAATTGATAGGTACACAAATAAACAACAAATGATTATCGAATCCAACTAGATTACGAGTTCACGGCAAGCGCTGGCTGGTTGGTTGAGTTATTGGATCGAAATCAATGTATAACCCTACCTGACCTTGAATTCTAGAAAGTGTTAAGCACACACAGCACCAACAACAATGGTCAGCGACCGACTGGTGGATATGATATGTCTCCGTCTAACTCTACCTACAGACAGTCCAATCTGTCTTTAGTCACGCGCGGTACACGACCGATTGCAAGCGCGCCGCGCCATGTGCCAATTCCCTTTTAAACAATTCGATTCAAGTATGACTGTCAGTGACATTCAGTCACTGATAAGTCACTGATGTCAGTGATTTATTCTCATCTACAACGTGGTGATTACTATGAATTTGCATCAGAAATTCACTATCACACAAGTGATGTAAAGTAATAAAGCATAAGTTACGTTCACGTTTGTATTGTTTTATTTATTTACAAATAATCAATACGCGTATAAATAGTTCGAGCTCTTCTGTGTAACAGGTAAACTAACTTGTTATTAATTTACTTCTTACATAAATAAGAGCGTGTGTTTAAATTGTTTACGTTATCTTTTTATGGTATAAAATTGTGTTTTTCCTCTGTTCAGTGCATTACCAGCATTATCTTGCTATTATCTAATGTCATTTTATTTATAATTTGGTAGGTACCTATTATACGTTTACTTAATGTTGGTTGCTTGGATGTGTTTCCAGAGAGATTAGAAGATACGTGTAAAGATGAGTACTATGCCTGACGAAGATAATTGTTTAATACAAACAAAAGATGGCCCCATATTTGGATTCATTGAGAAAATTGACGATGGCGTTACTTACAAGTTCAAGGGCATTCCATATGCTAAGCCGCCGTTAGGATGCCTAAGATTCTTGGTAAGTTTAAATATAATCAACAATTTTTTTGCCTCATGAGCGCAAAAAATGGTTGTTGCAACTTAAGGCATGTTATGCAAGGTTTTTTTGCTCAATAATTAACGATAAACTACCTACCATGATAAACTGTGATTTATACAATACTGAATGGTCAGCTAAGTCATTACGAAGGGGTACAAAGAAATATTGCCAATAGCAGATTTGAACTTTACCTTTTAAATACAAATATGCATGGATAGGTACCTAAAGCGTTATAGGGGTAAAACACTATTAAATGGTGCAATAAAATCATAAAATAGCCTGAACCTACTGTCCATTTGTTACGCCCTATGCCACTAAAAAGCCGAGTGGCATAGGCACTCGGCTTTTTTTAATTTCATTTCACAAATTATTCGGTCAACAATTAGATAAATAAATACCTTCACTCAGAAAATTTTGAAACGGCGTGGGTCTTTATTTTTCTTATTAAAGATGTTCTTTGTAGTGTCACGGAAGGTGACAAGGTAAGAGACTACTGTAGGTAACATTCAATTAAACTTGACGAAAATCATAGCACACAATAGCTAAAGCACATTGATTGAGACAAAAAAAATACATCACACCAAGTAACCCAACCCCCAACCAAGGAAAAACCAAAATGTTACCAAAACAGCGTGAAGTTGAATATGACCTTTTGACCACGTATATGGGCGCCATTTTTGTTAAGAACTTATGAAAATATGGTCATTGCTTAAAAGTTGTAGGAACCTAATGACTAATGACCATAAAACAATCGTTATTTTTCTCTTATTTCTTCTTTCTTATTTAGTATCTATCACACCAACGATAAAATCTTCAAAGTCGGTTTTGACTCACTTTACCGGTGTTCGATAGAGCTGAAAATTTGTGTAGGTAGGTACCTTAGGTATATAGTTCCCGTGTCAATGAATTCGTCGAGCTGATTTGTTGATGGAAGGATGGAGGACGGATAATAGAAGATACGACTGGCAGTGTTTAGGCTCATTTGACGACCCCTATGTAGCGCGGCGGGCGAGTAACCAGCTGAGGGAGAAGCAAAGAGTTTGCGGGTTCGATTCCCGCTGCGGAACAAATGTTTGCATTTGGATGCCAATAGATGGTCCGGGTCTTTGTGCGGTGGTACCACGGTACTCAAAGTTCCTGATACCCCACGACACAGGAAATCCTATTGTGGGGTCAGGACTATGTATGTTACAGTTAGGTGTTAATGTGACTGTTCGGTGTTATGTTATAAGTTTAAATAGTTTTTTTTTAACAAACTTTTTTTATTGCAGCCACCAGCCCCCATTCAGCCGTGGACTGAACTAAAAGATTGTACGAAAGATGCACCATTGCCTTTATCGTTAGCCATTACAGAAGAGGTAATTGGTTCAGAGGACTGTCTTTATATTGAAATATCTTCACCCAGTATTCAACCTGATAAGCCTTTACCAGTCATGTTTTGGATAGGGTGTTATTGCTTTGCATACCTAGCAGATTGTATTTACGATACAACATTAATTAATGCCCAAAATGTTGTCTTCGTTCGATGTGGTTTTCGGCTGGGGCCTCTGGGATTTCTCTCTGTTAATGACTTTACAGCTCCCGGAAACAGCGGATTGAAAGATATTGTTATGGCACTGAAATGGGTGCAAAGAAACATATCAGCTTTCGGAGGAGACCCTACCAATGTAACATTATTCGGGAACAGCTCGGGCGGCGCGATAGTGCACTTTATGATGCTCTCCCCAATGGCCGCAGGCCTGTTCCACAAGGCTATAATACAAAGCGCGTGCGCACTCAACAACTGGTCTTTAGCAAAGAACCCCTCGCAACCCGTAATGGAACTAGCTAAATTATTGGGTATCAAGACAACTTATAAAATAGAAATTGTCGAAGAACTCAAGTCCGTATCCGCTATGGATATAATGGAAGCTTTCGCATCTATGTGCATTAAAGCAAAAGAAAAAGACGAAAATAATGTTATCGACTCCGTATTTAAACCATGTATAGAGATCGAATTCGAAGGCCAGCCGGCGTTTCTTACGAGAAGCGCACCGTCGCTATTGAAATCGGGAAATTTTAACAAGGTCCCGCTAATTATTGGCAGCAATAACATAGAAGGAGCTGTTTTGCAATACTTCAAACAAGACTTTTATGAAGATTTTCAAAAGTACAATGACAACGTGTGCCTTCTCGTACCGAAATCCCTCGGAGGAGAAGCGAAAATCACTAAAAGTATAGGACAGCAGCTTGTCAAATTCTACATGGGAGGAGAAGAGCAACTAAGAGAAGACACAAAGTCGCAATATTTGCAGTTGGTCAGTGATTACTATTTCTTGTACTACGTGAACAGGACTGTGAGACTGCACACTCAATTCGCACCAGAGTGTCCTGTCTACTATTACATAATCAACTATGCTGGAGAATGGTCTGTACCCATTGAATACGACTTTTTCAATTCAATGGGACATAGCGCTGAAATACCATTTATATTTGGAATCAAAATGCCCGATTCACCGATATGTAAAGGCAGTCGAGATTCTGTAAAAACCAGGAGTAGAGTCGTAAGGATGTGGACCAACTTTGCCAAATACGGGTGAGCACCGTTTTTACTTTTCAACGCGACTAGTTTTCACCCAGTCTTTTTGCACCCGCTTGAACTGTCTTCATTTATACATGTACTAGCATTTGCTCGCGGCTCTGCCCGCGTCGAACCTCTGTTATAAATTGAAGCCTATATGTTATTCTGATGTATAAGCTATAATACTGTAAAGTTTCATAAAAATCTGTTCAGTAGTATTCGCGTGAAAGAGAAACAAACATACATCGATCCATCCTCACAAAATTTAACATTTATAGGCACTTAATATTAGTAGGACTGTTTTGTTTGAAAAACCGAGGCCTGAGAAAGAAATTAAAATATTGACTAATACTGATCTTGTCTATACATTTCAGGAACCCTACGCCAGACGCGAATGACCCTTTACTACAAATCACGTGGGACCCAGTCGAGAATATGGATAAACTGAACTACCTCAGCATAGGATCAGAACTCACAAAGGGCAGAAATCCATACCGGGAAAGAATGGCGTTTTGGGACGACCTACATAGAGATAACACATTCCTAAGAGCTCTCGTTCACTTCAATGACTTGGGCGTTCAATGGTGATAGCATTCAGGCATAGCGCACAGTTCATTACATGCTTATTTGTTGAGATTTGAGTATGTATTCTACCTCGTTATACATTTTGCACATTAAACAATTTAAGTTCATTTATAAGTTCTTCATTTTTACAGACTCTATAAAAGTCATACCTATTTGCATTAAGGTGGCACGTAGGCCAATTTTATGGTGTTTTTGGCTCATTACAGCTCATCAACACTTCTTGAGATAGCGAACGTTGATTTTGCGGGAATCAGGAGAACTAACACACATGTTTTAATTTATAGTATTTCATAAATATCATTAGTTTAGCTACGAATGTTAATAATTATGATTTGTATAGTGTTGCTATGGTTGTGTGTTAGGTCTCCTGACTCTCGCAAAATCAGTCTCAAGAAGTGTTGATGAGCTGTAATGAGCCAAAAACACAATAAAATTTGAATTTTGCACCACTTTACTAAAGTTCCACATTAACCAATATTTTTACAAAATTTTTTCATAAAAACCTATAACTTAGATATGCGTAGTTTTTCTGTAAGCTAAAAATGGCGTCATAAATGCCAGGTTTTTATGACAACTGTCACAAAAAGTTACTAAATAGATGCGTGATACAAATTAGACTAGGAATCTTTTGGTAAAATCAGGTGTTAGTGTTTTATAATAGTAGATTTTTATAGATTCAGAATGGTAGCGATTATGTGCATCATTCTCACAATTTAAACTGCGCTAAAATTATCGCGGTCCCTTTTATTTCAGTGTATTAGAAAGGGCGCGCGATAATTTTAGCGCACTTCATGTTTAGATAATACTGCACAGAATCGCTACCATTACATAGCTAAAGCTTGCAAATTACACAATAGGACAAAGTACCTGTGTGATCGAGCTTTGCTCGGAAAACTCGAAAAAACGCGTATTAACACCCAGGTTTTAACAAATATTGCAAAAATTTGTCCCACTGCGGGCATCGAACCCACAATTCTAGCATATGTCGCCTACTTCGCCATTGAGGTCGTCAGTAGGCTTGCTTCCGTTCATATGCAATCATAAAATCTTACATTTGGCGCAGGCTTCAAAATATTTATAGGTTTATGTGGGTATAGCTCGCTGAACTGACAACCGTTAGGAATAAAGGTTGTGGTGTGTGGCGAACACAAACCGGATGACGCAGTAGAGGAAGGCCCTCCCCTCGATGACCTAAGACATTACAAAGGTTTTTTTTTTATACTATTTGGTAAGCAAACAAGCATACGGCCCACCTGATGGAAAGTAGTTACCGTAGCCTATGGACGCCTGCAACACCAGAGGCATCACACGCGCGCTACTGACCCTGAGTCATAAAGTCACAGGAAGTCGATAGATGGAGGCGGCTCAAGACCGTCCGTCGTCGCATTCTAGGGGGGAGGACCACAGTCCACTGTTGAACACATTCAACAGTGGACTTCTACAGGCTGATGATGATGATATTGGTTGTATTTATTTTTATTTAATACTTTTTATTTTAGTTGGCTCTTTTAAGGCGGTTCCTTATTTTTTTTCCCTTAATTACTTAATGATCATAGCATCTTCATAAAACGTTTTGTGTGAACTACAAAATGGGCAACTAGATTATAAAAGGCCTTTTAAATGATACCAAATATAACCTTTGCCTTGCGGCAATAAAAGTGTCGTGTCGATACTTTGTCAGGAACTCTGACATAGTGATGCCAGTGCCTTTTAGACCAGGGTCGTTATTCGCTATGACCTAAGAGATTTCTTGTCAATAACGAGTGACGTCACCCATACGATTCAGCAATGATTCCACGCAGATATCGTAACGAGCCCGCGTTTGGTCCAATGAACGAAAATAACACTATACAAAACATTCATTGACATTCATAGCAAACTAACTAATGATATTTATGAGATACTTTCAATTAAAACATGAGTGTTATGCCTCTTGATTCTCGCAAAACCAATGTTCGCTCTCTCAAGAAGTTTTGATAAGCTGTAATGTGCAAAAAACACAATAGAATTTGAATTTCGCTCCACTTGCGAAACGTTTCACCTTAAAATCATTACTCTACGTCGCAAAAGCAGTCGGGCAAAAAGAGAATAATTATTTGGTAGGTATACAATTTGTATACAGAAGACCGAAATCCGAAGAGCATAATCAGCCGCTATGTCTAGCTTTTGTGGACTACGAGAAAGCCTTCGATTCAGTAGAAACCTTACCCTTACCTTACCTTAGTGTCTTTTTGCAAAAACGACTTCCGGGCTATTATGTCTATCCGTCTTCAGTACCAGTGCACGGATCCTATTCGATTACACAAAGGGGTGAGGCAGGGTGATGTTATTTCTCCGAAACTATTCACCTCTGCATTTGACGATGTTTTCAAGCTTCTGCGGCAAGTTAAGACCGTTCGTCGTGGCATTCTAGGGGGAGGCCTATTCCAGCAGAGGACTTCTACACAATGATGATGATGATGATGTATTTAGTATGCATCAAAATACTCTATAATATTTTTAAATTACCTATAACTATCAAGAAAAGATCAAACATAGGTTATCACCTACTTGCTATCTTTGGAGCAGTAATAAATACTGACAAATAATCATATTTATTTTTAATGTACTTGCTATAAATAAAATGCAGTTTGAAGTTGGCTCCAATCTGTTATAATATGAAAGTGTATCACATTACAATATACAAGTTTACTTTAGTAACAGAAATCGGCATGATGGCCGACCAGATTTGTAATAATTAATACATTGACTACAAAATAAGTGAACTAGATAATACGCCGTTATCTACAAAATATAAAATAAAAAGGCGATATTTTGGTTAAAAACATAAATAAAACAAAAATAGGTACAATACATAGTTCGTGCATAGTAATTACATAAATACAGTTAGTGCGAACATTTGATTGTATCTGATCAACGCGAGAACACTAATGTGTACATACACAATCTGAAAATATAATATTATTCTTTTATTCCGTTCGCCTGTTTCACTACCTTTCAGGTAAATACGGTAAAAACCGGCAAATAAAATTACATCTTTTGTTGAAAGCAATAATTATAAGCGACATGATTAGATTAATATAAAACTATCACCAGAACAATGGGTTAAATTCTTATTGTTCTGGTAACAAAAATATTTTATACTAGGTAGAATCTCATTCATGATACAGGTGTTGAATGAAACAGATCACGAGTCTAATAAGGCTCTATGTACAACGTTATTCGGAATAACACTAATTCATTCAGTAAAGTACTCACAGTCGAGTGAGCGTGACTAATTCAAGGCCTCCCATAAGTATAGGTATCCTAACAACTCAAAGGGGGTTATCACACAAAGGAAAACAATACAATTGTTTTGTTAAAAATACGATGAAGCTCAACGAAGAAAAAATAATAGAAACCTAGAATGATCTTCCAGTAAAATATACTTGAAAAGAGTCCCGTTATATGAGCTGTTTTCCTGGTTACCACTATGTATGGGATACCTTGCGGATCTAGAAGTGGAAGCCGTCCGCGGGCACGGCGCCGGCGAGGTCCGTGTCGAACTGGTACTGGTCCGTGGAAGACGACACGGCGGGCGCGAGCCGTCCGTCCTCCTCCTCCGAACCGAAGTAACTCTCGATGATCTCAAACGACTTCTGGTAGATGTCCAGGTTCTCGTGCGACTGCAGGAATTCTATCTTGTCTAAGCCTACAACAAAATAATTGTGGATCTGTTATTTCTATCTTGACTAAGCCTAGAACAAAATAATTGTGGATCTGTTATTTCTATCTTGACTAAGCCTACAACAAAATAATTGTGGATCTGTTAATTCTATCTTGTTTGAGCCTACAACAAAATAATTGTGGATCTGTTGATTCTATCTTGTCTAAGCCTACAACAAAATAATTGTGAATCTGTTAATTATATCTTGACTAAGCCTACAACAAAATAATTGTGGATCTGTTTATTCTATCTTGTCTAAGCCTACAACAAAATAATTGTGGATCTGTTAATTCTCTATCTTGTCTAAGCCTACAACAAAATAATTGTGGATCTGTTAATTCTATCTTGACTAAGCCTACAACAAAATAATTGTGGATCTGTTAATTCTATCTTGTCTAAGCCTATAACACAATAATTGTGGATCTGTTAATTCTATCTTGACTAAACCTACAACCAAATAATTGAGGATCTGTTAATTCTATCTTGACTAAACCTACAACAAAATAATTGTGGATCTTTTATTCTATCTTGTCTGTCTAAGCCTACAACAAAATAATTGTGGATCTGTTAATTCTATCTTGTCTAAGCCTACAGCAAAATAATTGTGGATCTGTTAATTCTATCTTGTCTAAGCCTACAACAAAATAATTGTGGATCTGTTAATTCTATCTTGACTTATAACAAAATTACAACAAAATTAATAACATACTTAATATAAATCATCCAACAGTCACATACGTACTGTGTATGCGACTGTTGCATTATACTGTTGGTAATTAGTCCTTAGCCCCAATTCTCGTAAATATTGAACGTTCAATTCACAATATAATCTCATCTCAGTCAACTGTCACGCCTGTCACTGCGTGCGTAGGACGTATTAACTATTACCTCATATCACTAACGAACGCCTTCCTGAACGACAGAAAAGTAAAGTTGATGGTTAGGACGATATGTTAAAATATTTCGGCTCTCGATTGGGCGGAGCTAGCAGAACTACAAGAAAGTGATTGCGCTATTACTAACTTGGCACCGGGAAGAGAATAAGGTATAGATTTATGCCGCTCAGAAGTAACTGGCGTAAGCGACAAATGATAAAACTTCGTTTTGCTTAAAAAGTAGTAAATACAAAAATATTTTTTTTCTATTTATTTAAGAATTTTGAAGGTACCTAATCATACTGAATATTATAAAAATATTTATAGTCATCAATATTTTCTTGATTTGAAGGATGAACGTGAAACGGGTTTTCCGAGAACCAATTTCAAAAAATAAATCTATCGACAAACAGTTTCACCAATCGTGTTTCTGTTTTTTTATTTATTTAGATTACATCCTCAAGTATTTAATCACTAGTAACATCAAGTTTGTGTGTAACCTTTACCGTTACTGAGTAAAAATGAGTGAGAATGCTAAAGCAGCAACTCCAATATTCAACCGCAACATTATAACAATAACAATTCATTAATTAATTAATTTATAACAATTCGCCTTAATCGAAAGATCTAATCTAAAACTGAAAGCCCCACTATTCCATTACGTCAAAATAAAATATTCCATAATCCGTAAACACAAAGATCGATTTCGAACATCAAGCTTGTATCAAGTGCCACAACACCCAAAACCGGAATAAATATTTGCAGGTTATGCAATTCAGATCATGCAAAAATTTGTACTGCAGCGGGAATTGAACCCGCACCTCTCGGATATCAACCGGCCACTCGCCCGCATGCCAATGAGGTCGTCAAGTCAAATTTGGATCAATCTTGTCTTAGCTTAGACAAAAATAAACATCTAAACAGAGCGAGTTTTTTTTTCAGCGCCACTTAGGCGAAGTCTGAAACCGTGCGAGTTATCGAAAAGAGATGTTAGTAAAGGGCTCGATTTTAAAAATAATAAGCTCAGCATTCAAAAAAGTTTTTTTTAGAAAAAGTAAGTTTTAGTAAAAGAAATGTATTTTTGAGTTCTTTGTTTGATAATAAATAAATTAATGTAAGATATATTATTTATATTTGTATTTATAAAATTACAACTTTAGAGACATAGTTATCATAAAAGCAAAAAAAACTGTTTTTTTACAACATATTAATTTTTCAGAAAAACTAAAAATATATTTTTTTTCTTTTTTGAATGCAGAACTTATTATTTTCAAAATCGAGCCTAGAACTTCTAACGTCACTTTTCGGTTACTCTCACGGGTTCAGACTTCGCCTAAGTAGCCCTGAAAAAAAAACTCATCCAGTTTGTTTCTATATATTTTCGACACATGATCCCAACCTATTTCATAAGTTTCGAAGCAACAACATTCGAAAGAACCTTATCGCATTTGTGGGACGGCACACCGCTTCAGTCTGTCTTGCAAGATGAAACAATATTTCGAGCACGTTAAATTCGACTCGAACAAATAAATACTTATTGAAGACTATAAAATATTACACAAGCAATTTCCCATTTACATGGTAATCGCAAAAACGTCATTTCAAATAGAAACAACATTGAAACTGAGGCCCAATCCTCTAAATTATTTTATACCTACACTGAAAGTTAACCGAATCGAGAGTGAATTGTGAATTTACAGAAAGTTGGTATTCTGCTCCCTCATAATTAACAATTTAGTCTACTTTCAATTCACGGTGACTACCATTAGAGTAGGATGGTAAAATATAATTGATATGGTGATATTATTGGAAAGAGTAAAGAGAGACTCCATCTACTTGAGCTAAAATTATCGAAAAAAGTCGAGTCGTTCAAGTTTCGGTCACATTTCGATATAATCACATTACAGTGTTGTATTTTAAGCTAAGAGAATACCATTTCTGACATTTAAGACATCGACCCAAGATCGAAACATGATCCGAACTCTATTTTAACTATTTTATAGTTAGAGAATTGGGCCTCTGATTGAAACAGCGCAAGGCTGATAGCAGCAGAAGTTACGTAATCGAAGTGTATCAACTACAAAATATTAGGTCATCGATAACAATTAATTAGCATTCGTTGAATTATACCAATGTCATCACGTCCATAAGTCCACATCTTCAAGTAATGAAAAAAAAACCTAAAAAACGTCTACCTGCATGAATTTGCAGAATCCGCATTTTTATTTACAGCAAAATAATAACGTTGCTCACTATTTGTTTATTGATAAGAATAGAGTTATATGCAAACTCATCACAACAGTCTAGTTAAGGTAACGACTTTAATCCCCATAAAAGATATCCTCAGAGTCGTAAATGGATCCTACTTGGAGGTAGTCAGAGGCAACGTCACATAAATCATCAAGTGCACTTTTTGCTTAGTAATTACATTCCATTTGTAACAGCTTATTGGAATACTTATCTGTAAATCCATCTGTCAAGCCAAAACCATTCCAAACAAAACCAACATCGGATCCTTTGGAATACTTAATAAAGATGCATTTTTCCACTCAAAAAAATGTATGTGCATCTCACGTGCTCTTTAATGATGAAGGAAAACATCGAAAAAATACCCAAACCTAGAACCAAAAACTCGAAAGCATTTAAAGATTATTGCAATGAATCCTTACACCACACTGGTTCTAGTACTTCTACCACAAAACCTTTTTCAGAGCCACCATACATGACCTGGTCACTGAGCGACCAAGAAAAAACCAGTGGCACAATGAACGTTAGAGTTATGCTTACCGAAGCACTCTTCAATGAGCACGGCGTAGGGATTGTCTCGTTGGTCGACCGCTTGACCTGCTTTTAGTACATTTTCTAAGCCATTCAGAGCTACTTGAACAGTCTTTGGGTCCGTAAGCGTTAGTAGATCACATAGTGGAGGTATGCATCCTTCTTCAACAAGATACCTAAAACAAACGATTTACGAATAAGAAAACATCATCATTTTTTTTTGAGGAAACTCCAAAGGAACGCAACTTTCAAAAAGGCGCAAGTGTGTCCGTACTGAAGACGTAACTTGTTATGTGATAACCTTTAGATAACGCGATAGTAGGTACCTACTACAAACAAAGTTAATAAGAGGTGAATAATATGAACAAAACAATTTTAGGCAGACGTAATCACAGAGACAGTAAAATTAAGTCGATCAAAATTCTATGTTGTTTTCGTACTAGTCATTAAAGATGTGTAAAGGTGAATAGTTCAATAGTACCTAGTTCTATTACATTATCTTTAAAAATAGGTTCTTATCTGTGTTTTATATTATCTAGAGTTTTCTTATAACCCAAATACTTGAGTCACTACAAATCTTAAGTGAAAAATAAATAGTTTTGTTTTTAGTGTCGGTACAAGCATAATGCATTTCAACAATTGCATTACCTCGTAGGTTACATCTGTCTAGGAGGCGCCCTACGTGGTATTACACTGTGCCCGCCACCCTGACGCTTAAAGATGAAATGTCTCATGTGCCTGTAATTTCACCGGCACCTGTAACTCTATCAACCGGAACGCAGCACAACTTCATGAAATCTCTCTAGCCTCAAAAGTTTGCTGAAAGAAAACTCTTTTAAGGGTTAAGCTCACCTTTGTACATGTCTTTCTTTATAACCTGTATGTAAAAATGTTCTGTGTGTAAGAAATAATTATAAGCATATAGATTATTATGTCAAAGCTTGTGTAATGTACCCTATTGTTACGTGTTTTCATTTAAAATGTTTACCTGATTTGAGCGTGAGTGCCTCCACTGGTCGCGTTTGTAATCGCCCACGCAGCCTCTTTCCTCGTTTTGAATTCTGCTTGTCTTAGAATATCAATTAATGTCGGAAATATGCTAGCATCTATCACTGCCTGCGAAGAAAAAAAAAAACCTAAAATCAAAATAGATTTACGTAACCAAAGCTCAACGTACCTTTGGACCATAGAAAATGTAATAAGAGTTATTAGCCTTAATATTGAATTTTAAAGTCGCGCAGCGGACTATGGAGAGAGCTGTGCTACGAGTTTCACTAGAAATGAGTGATAGAATCCGAAATGAGGAAATCCGTAGAAGAACCAAGGTCACTGACATAGCTCTCAGAATTAACAAGTTAAAGTGGCAATGGGCAGGACATATAGCTCGAAGAACCGATAACCGTTGGGAAATAAAAGAATAAAAAAAAAAAGGGGGGTTCTTGATTAGCGACCACAAACCGGACGACCGTGGTAGAGGAAGGCCCTCCACCCGATGAACTAAAGACATTATAAACGTCGTAAGAATTCGGTGGATGGAGGCGGCTCGGAACCGTTCGTCGTGGCATTCTAAGGGGGAGGCCTATGTCCAGCAGTGGACTTCGACAGGCTGATGATGATAATGATGGAACTAAGGCTCAACAGACCTTTGGACCATAGAAAATGTAATAAGAGTTATTAGATTTATGTTTGGACCTTGGCCTCGAATAACGGAAAAAAGTTCGTACCTAACTGGTTTTACATTCGCAATCGTTCCATCAACGTAATCATGGCTCACCAGAACTTTGGACCATAGAAAAAAGTTTGAACCTTGGTTACAAAGATCAACAAAAAGTTCCAGACTGGTTTTGACTTCGTAACCGTTGCATCAAAATACTCATCGCACCTTTGGACCCTTGAACGAAGATCGACAAAAAGTTTACGACTGGTTTTGACTTCCCAATTGGTGCTTGTATTAAGGTGCTGGCAACAGACAAATTCTGTCACTATTGTATTTTATATTTATATATTTGTATTATTATTATTCTGTTTTTTTTGTTGTTTTGACAATGTTATTTTTATTGTATTTCAGTGTTCAGTGTGTATTAGTTCAATTGTTTAATATTATTTGATTGTGTGTCCCCTTTAATTAGTGTAATTGGTAACTGTATGCCGTTCTAGTTAAAAGTAAAATAAATAAACTATCTAACTCTTAACTCATTAAAGTTCAGGTAAGTTAGAAAGTGACAGAATAGCACTTACGAAACTAAAATGAGCTAAAATAGAGAAAAACAATATTTAAATAAATATTTGTTGCGTAATCGCTCTTCATATTAATATTATTTGTTACTCTTATTAATTTTGTCATCATCCTGCGATTGTGCAACCCACGGTGAAAAGAGGCCCTTTGAGGCTCTGCCTACACCTTCGGGGAAAAAGGCGTGTGTTTATGTAAGTATGTAAATAATAAATAATAATAATAAGTAATAAAGATATTTATGAAAGAAGGTCACGATATTTTTAAAATTTATCGTAATCGTGTTTTGGACTTTTGTATGACCTTGGAAATTATGATGGTTTTGTACCTATATTTTTTTTTTCAGTGCACTATTTAAATTTTGATAAAAATACGTTTAAGCGAAGTCTATTTGACTCTTGTCAGCGCCTTAAGTCCGGAGGCCATGCGTCATCCCATCCATCACAGCAGTAGTAATACAACGTGTAATTAACTTTTTATGTTTTCAATTATTATTTGCGTCATTACAACGTAGGCTTAGGTGCAAAGTCCACCAACAATTAACAGGCGGTTAGCTGTAAGCATCAATTTCGATGATTCAGATGATGTACGAAACCAGCTATCAAAAATATTTATAGAGAAAAGAAGGAAAATACAGGGACTTTTTCCGCTTTTTCGAAAACAGACGTCCATCTTTATTTCATTTCAGTTTTTTGAGTAAGAAGTTTGGTGGCATTTTTACCGGTGTAGCAAATGGGTGGAAATTGTCCACCAACATTAAAGTAAAACTGCCGCCGTATTCTGGAACATGACATATAATAACATAAAAAAACATAAACACACGCCTTTTTCCCCGAAGGGGTAGGCAGAGCCTCAAAGGGCCTCTTCACCGTGGGTTACACAATCGCTGGAATATAGACGTGACAAGTGGTGAGCTCATCGCCGCCATAATAATATATATTTATTGACACCATAAAACCTGAACACGTTACAAAAGTATATAGGACACAGTAAGTAGGTACACAGGCTTAAAAGTAACTATAGTAACAGTTTTAATGACTTTAACGACATCACCTAACTTTATCAAAATAATATATCTACTTGACACTGGCAAAATTAAGAATTTCCTCTGAGGCCACAATTAAAAGAAGAAGACGAAAGAAAATACATTTATTTATCCCCAGAGAACACAGTAACAGATTAGCAAAGTTAAAACAGCACATGAAAATTAAAATAAATAAACTAGTTAATTAGTCAGTAAGTTAGGATAGCCGTACGTCGTGTCACTAGTTTTACCATGGTGTATATACATACACCATGCCCCTGAAAATGCCTGGCTGGTGGCCCTGAAAAGGGCCTTGCGACTGATGGTGAAGGAACCTGTGTGTTGAAAGAAAATGTGGATGGATAGGCTAAGCAGCCGACTAACCACTCGTTGGTTGGTGAACTTTGGTCCAAGTTTAGTTAGCGGGCATTTGTCTAGACTTTACGTCACATAGCTTGTTTAGGGAACTCGTATAGCTCTGTCAAGGCTTTAACGTCAGAAATATCTAAGCGAGTTCTGATAATATGATAAACTGCTTGTGAAAATCTAAATTCCGACTTTTAGTCGCAGTTTCTCTAGGCTAGGACAAAAGGTCAACCAACATCTTGGCACTCCTTTATGACGCAGGAACATGGTCGCCCAGAAACGAGCAAATTCAATAAATAATTTCTAACAAAGTAACGGCTTTTTGGCTGTTTCTTTAAAACATCTACGTGGACGGTAGCCTCGTCCTAAGAATAGGACTCCAACTCCTCCTGTGGACGTCGTAAAAGCCGATTAAGGGATTACACCAGGGGATGGGCAGCAGCATCCACCTGAGTACTCACCAACGGCACCAACGGAAGACCAGGGTAGGTTGTTTACATCCTGCATATGCTGAGTTGGGGCCTTTTTGCAACAACATTTTTTATTTTATTTTATTTTTTGTTTTGTTTACTGTTTGCTAAATTGTAAATATAATATTGTTGTAAATAAAATTTATTCTATTATATTCTACCATTAATACTGCGATCACCAATCCGCCTGCCAAGCGTGGTGATTTTGGCAAATCCCCCCCCCCCCCTCACACCATTGCATTCAATTGCCTCTCCAACAGTGGACGTCTAAAGGCTGCTGTGTGATGTTATCAAAAAAGCCCTTATTTACAGCGTGGTATCTTGCAACAAGGTATTACATATCACGTTATTAAAGGGAGTATTACGTTACGTTCTGTATATATTGATTAGTAAGTAATCTAAATTATAAACCCAAGTTTTTAAATAATAAAACACTATCGGCCTTATTACAGAACATGGTCTAAATCTGAATTTAGTCCAGGAGTACTAGTCTAGGATTAAATATCGACATTAGGAATATACGACTTCAATACGAAAGCAGATGGTTTGTTTTCCGAAATCAATTCTCGCGCTACTACACAAATTTCCAAAGTATCAAACTGACGGATTGTGTCACATCACAATTGAAATGTCGAAATTCTTAAATTCAACCAAGGAACTTCCTTCAACAAGCAATTAACTGTAAATTTATAGACCAATGCTAAACGAGGGGGCTGCCTGGTTTTAGAAAAACCAGAGATAGACCAAGCTTATGTCATTTTTGGCATAAGCTTGGACTTTCTAGCTCGAACAGTCGTTTATACCGGTCGATAATTAAACCTAGACTGGTAGTCCTAGTTTAAACTCAGACTTAGTCCATGTTTTGTAATAATCCCCTATTGCTTTGTATCTGCGGTGCATTGCCTGTATATGCGCTGTATGTACATGCATCTGAGCTGTATGTACCTGTATCTGCGAGGCGTTGCCGGCGGTGATGTTGGACAGCGTCCAGCAGGCTTCCTTGCGTAGTGGCTCGGCGGCGGCGCGCAGCAGCGCGTGCAGGTTGGCAAGCGGCGCGCAGTTGAGCACCGCCTGCGTCTGCGCATCGTTGCCGGTAACGATGTTGCCAACGGCTCGCAGCGCCGCCGATACCACCGTGGACTTGGTATGCCTGTTGATTGGGGAATCGTTACTATAGAATGGCTGGTTTTTTCATAAATACAGCGCTCGATAGCAGCTGCGTATAGCTGCGTAGTAGCGTCGTAGTATTGCCGTGAAAATATAATAATAAATGCTGGACATTTCACACTACATTATCTAGCCCCAAGCTAAGCAGAGCTTGTTATGGGTACTAGATAACTGATATACTTAATACAACAACATTACATAGATAGATATTTTTTATTATACATAGAAAATTACCCAGAACACCCTGAACAAATATCTACAGATTGTACAAATATTTGTTCCGAGGCTTCGTCCGCCGCGCTACAGAGGTCGTCCTCTGACGGAGAGAGGAAGATGATATTAAACTGCAATGAATGGAGCTCTCTGTTAATGAGCGCCGCGTTTTCGAAACGCTAACGTATCGAGTATGACAGAGTTAGAAACAACGGTTTACAACTCGTACAATATGTACTAAGATATCTGTGTAGTAGAGAGTATGACAGGGAATTCTCAGCATTTCTTTAGCAATTCTTTTATATGAATCATGATACGATTCATATAAAGGAATTGCTAAGGATCTGCTGAGAGTTCGGAAAATGAATTGCTACCAGATGAATTGCTCAATGTGGCAAATTCATCTGGTAGCAAATCATTTTCCGAATTCTCAGCAGATCCTTAGCAATTCTTTTATATGAATCGTCGTATTAAGATTCATACCAAGTGGCATTTTTAGACCTGCTGTACTCACATGAGTAACTCAACCAGCCGCCTGCAGACCCCCGCATCGATCACAGCCTGTATCTTCTCGTTGGGTCCATCGGACAGGTAGGAGATGGCCCAGCTCGCGTCGCTCAGCACGTCGGGATCACTGTGGTGAAGCAATCTCGCTAATACTGGTATGCCTGCCGAACATACAAAATACTAAGATGACCGATATATGTGTGATATAACATAAATTTATATTTATCTATAACCGAAATGAAAAAGCACTCTTTTGATCTAAACTATAAAGACTAACTTGAAATTTTGCATGAAAAGAGGGTAAATGTCGAAATGTGTCATGTAGAACAAAATGTCTACGCAAGAGTGTATTTTGTATGGCACCCATAATTTTCCCCTTATGATCGAATTACCTTAAACGCGAGATGCCAATGAGGGCATTATACCTAAACATGAGATTTGCCAAAAAAGCTTTTACCCTAAATGTAAGATGCCAAATGAAGCATTATGCCTAAAATGTGAAATTGACAAAGAAGCAGTTTGTCAAAAATTTAATTACCTGTAAAGCAGTTTGCCTGAAATACAAGCCGGCCAAGAAGCGGAAAGTCAAATATCTTAGTTGACTGTTAGCAAAGCCTTATATACATTCACCTTTGTAGGCATTTAACCACTTAGGCATTTTGTTTTGTAGGCATCCACTTTGGACAAACTGCTTCTTTGTCAATTTCACATTTTAGGCATACTGCTTCATTTGGGATGTTACGTTTAGGGTAACCAGCTTTTTAGGCAAATCTCATGTTTAGGTATAATGCCCTCATTGGCATCTCGCGTTTAAGGTAATTCGATCATAAGGGTAATTTTCAATACGGTACCGCCTTCTGTTTGAGCGTTACCAAATCTAAGTGCTTTTAAAAGAAAATTAAATGATTTATTGACCAAAAAAGCATATTATACAATTGAGGAATTCTTGTCTGACAGTATTATAATTTAATGGTATACTTAATGTATCGAATCTGACCTATCTGACATTTTTAATTTTTTCCGTATATTTGACATTTGATTGATTTGATTTTGATTTTTTTATAATGTAATTTGATTTTATTAAAATGATTTTAAATGTAGGTACCTTTACCATTTGCATGCCGAAATTGGTAAAACATGGCTTGTTCTCCTTAAATTATTTGTCACCTTTAACTATTTACCCATGTTTGTAAATGAATAAATGATTATGATTATGAATATTTCTTTTGGCTTCTAGGTGCTCACAAAGAAAGTATTTTACGAAATTCAACCCCAGAGGAATATAAGGAATAGGTAAGGCCCATCCAAGCTTAAACGAATCTCCAACCAAAGATAATGATATCACTAAGTTTTATTTCTTCAACAGCCTTTAGACGTCCACTGCTGGAAAATTAGCCCAAACACTGCCAGACTATCAAGGAGTTCTGTTATCCACCTTCCGTCTCCATCATCAGATCAGCACGTCGTCACCATAATATTGTATTGTCATCTTGACAGGTATAAAAAATCACCTTTGGCGCCAACCACATAGGAACTGGCGCGGGCGCAGACATGCCACTTTTGACATTAATTTCATCAGATAGAGAGAGCCATCTAGTTGACCTAGAAAGAACTATAAATTTATCTCATCAAACTACCGAAATGTTCAATTTTTCATTTTTTTTTCGTCTATGACATTGAGCTTTTTGCAAAGGGAGTAGAAAAATAACCTTTAATTGGCACTTGAGTAAAAATGTGATAATAAAAAATCTATAAACCAAAACTTACCTGGAGATACGGCTTCAAAGTTAGTTGGAGGATTTTTGCCTCTACAGAGATTTGATAAAGTCCACACTGCGTTTTTTGTCATCGATAATCTTGAGTATTTGTCTAACATTCTGAAACAAAAACTTTGCTTTATTACATTGAAATACAAGGAAATAATGAGAGATTTTCTGTTCTCTAATCTAATCAAACTTCATCATCATCATCATCATTTTTGGATATTTTACTACAATCATCATCAGCCAGCAGAAGTCTACTGCTGGACATAGCCCCATAGAATGCCACGACGAACGGTCTTGAGCCACCTCCATTCACCGACTTCCTTCATAATGCCTTTGGTCCATCGAGAGGTCCTTTATCTACTGCGTCGTCCGGTTTGTCGAGTGAGTGCCGTAAGTCATCACTGGCAACACGCATTGATTATAGACTTCGTCTTCAGGTTCTGCGAAAAGAACATATGGCGCAGTCGCGGAAAGCTGCCCATCCGAGTTGGATTCGTCAGATAACCTCTTTGTCAAAATCGGGCCTTCCTAGTTAATACCCAAACAGTGGCGAATTTACACATTTCCCAAGTAATTTATTCGCCATTTTGATGCTATATCCGTTCCATTGCAGGAGCTTGAAAATATGCAGAGGGCATTGGAGGATATTTTGAACATATTTAGAAAAGCTTCTGAGAAATAACATCTTCCTGTCTCACCCCCTTCTGCAATTGGATAGGATTTGTGCAACTGGTCCAGAAGACAGATAACATAGTAGTTCTACTGTACAAACACCACTGCCCAAATCCCAACTGAATCGAAGGTTTTCTCGTTCACAAATGCTAGGACAGCAATAGTTATACTCTTCAGTCTTCTGTATAACCTGCCCAAACGTGTGGATGTGGTTTACAGTACTAAAGCCTTTTCGGAACCCGGCTTGTTCGTAGGCTGGACCTACGTGCGAGATGATTAGTAACTACACTCGAATTTAGGCTCGAGGCTGACAGGCTCAGCAGCGAAATGGGTCTAAAATTCTTCAATAGGGTGAAATCAACTTTCTTGAAAATTTTATTAATTTTAAAGTTTGTGTTTACCATATTGGGGTTTGCTATAATCACCACGCTTGGCAGACGGATTGGTGACCGCAGTATTAGTGCTAAGTACTCAGATGGATGCTGCTGCCCATCCCCTGGTGAAGTGCCTTAGTTGGCTTGTACTACATCCGCGGGAGGAGAGGGAGTTTATTCTAGGCCGGACACATCACGTCACGATTAAATTGATGCGATTTTTGCGCAAACTCGCAAATGCGTAAGCAGCGGCAGCGCGGCTAGTTGCCGGCGATGATGCTGAGCTTCACAAGGCCTGATCACGCACGTCGCCGCTGCACGCGCGCCCAGTAGCGAGTAGTGCTAGTTAGTAGTGCCTAACTAGCACTAATCACACCACTAGTGGCGGCAGCTCCTGCACGGTGTCACGGCAGCGTGGTGACACACCGGCGATGTTGCCGATCGCCCACACGGCCTGCTCACGCACGTCGTCGGTGCACACGCCCGACACCCGACTAACTAGCACTACTCTTCGAGATTCTGACCCTTCCAAGTTTGTACATTTTAGTGGTCCTCGTGGATATTGTACGGCATCCACTTAAGTACGAAACACCTGAAAATAGGACGATAAGACGTAACACTAGGAGAAAGGACCTAGAGGCCCCTTTATGTCCGAGGTTAAGTGTGGCTAGGCATGGCTGTCGATATCAAGCGGTGAAACTTTTTAATGCTCTTCCGATCGATATGAAAGCAATAGATTGTCAATATATATTTAAAAATAAATTAAGAAAGCTTTTGTTGGAAGGGTGTTTTTACTCTGTTGACGATTTTATGACACGAAATTTATTATTATGACATTTAATTTTTGTGACATTTATATTTTTAATTCTATTGTAGTTGTAATAAAATTGTTGTGTGTTATTTAAATTATGGAGGCGTTATTTTAATTTGTGTTTGTTCTATTGGTTTTAATTATTTATATGAGCTACAATTTGATATATGTGTATAAAGAAATAAAATAAGTAATAATAATTAATTAGTTAATTAGTATGTAAGACATTCAAATACGATTTTTAAGACAATTGTTCTGAATAAATGAAATGAAATGAAATGAATACTCACTCCACTAGCGGCGGCAGCACCTGCGCGGCGAGCACAGCGTCACGGCAACGCGGCGAATCGCCGGCGATGTTGCCGAGCGCCCACACGGCCTGCTCACGAACGTCGTCGCTGCACGCGCCTGACACCAAACTAACTAGCACTTCCACGGCACCACATTCAACCACCACGAGGGTCTGCTCAGAGGAACCGCTCGCTATGTTCGTCAGCGCCCATGCCGCTTCAAACTGTAACAATCATCATGTATAATAAAGTAATATATACATTCAAGGGTTCCATTGCAGCTAAGCCAACAGCCAGGATAATTCTTTTACCAACTAAAATTACCTAACAAGTGCAGGTATCTAATTGTATTTGACTGAAGTAATTTAAATTTATTTACAACAAACTGTCTTCACCCACAGAATGAAACCATCAAAATGTTGTTGGTCCATCGGGAGAGAGTCCTTCCCACACTGCAATGTCTGGTTTGTCTTTGGTACTCGAGAACCTATATTAGGGAATATTACATTTATCCCAATAAAGGTTCTCCTAAATAACCTTTATCGGTCATTGGTTGTGTGAGCCATATCCGCTTCAAGTTGCTTGTTCTGAGAGCTATGTTAGTGAGCTTGGTTCTTCTACCAATTTCCTCATTTCAGAGTTTGTCTCATAGTGAAATTCTAAGCCAGCTCTCTCCATAGCCCACTGCACTATATTTTTCTATTTATTACATCTTTTGAATGTGAAGGATATGTAGATGCAGAATGGTGTTTTTATACATTTGATAAAAACAATACAAACGGTTCTTACCTGTAATGTTGGATTAGAACTATTCCTGAGAAATTCAACAAATTTAGGAACTATCCCAGTCTGTATCACTTCATCAATCGGTGGATTGGGCTCTTGACTGAGAAGTTTTCTAAACTTTTGTGTGGCAGATATCTGCTCTTGTGGGTTGTCACTGTATAGAGCTGTGACCATTGCCGGTGTGATGTCATCAGAAGACAAAATGTTGATATCTTCCTGAAATTACAGATATGTAATAGTTATTAATATTGAAAGTGTTAAACCCACAGAAGGTGACCTCACACAAGAGAGCGCTGCACCAGGAAACAATCAGACATGAAGACAAATTCTGATGCGTACGTTTAACAACATTAAAAACTGATTTTGGGGGGCAAACTAAAAAACAAAAAAAATACTTTCGTTCAATGTGTCATAGTATGACATATCAAATAAAAGAGCTTGCTATGAGGCACACAAATATGTTTTTTATAATTTTAAAACAATAGATTAAAAAAACAAACGATAATTGAGCATACCCCTCAGAAGACGGAGGATCAAACAAAAATTTTGAAAAATATTCATGATGAGAAATGTGTATGTTGATTTGGCTAATAAGTTACATTGGTGTAGTGGTTACTATGTTCTCCACATGAATTCAACTGACCAGTTATTTATACAATAATTACTATGTAAAAATGTTGCTTAACTTTATCCCTTTTAATCATAATCAATAGTGCCTTCTGGCCGTCACGTCAATGTTTTCATGGTAAGCAACTGTATTTCAATAAGTATGAAGTCACCACCATGAGTGACTTCAAACACAAGAGACAATCATTGAGAGATATTCCATGAACTGGCAAGGACGGCTCATATATAGTGTACCTGTAATGTTATATCAGGTGCATTTGCATCAGGGAGATTGACATTTCTTCTTTTGAAGAGTTGCTGTTCCCTCTTTTGTTTCCTGAGTTGAACTCCTTCTTCTTCACGCCGGCGTCGGAGTTCGTCTGCACTAAGACCTGCATTCTTGTAACGATGCTTGTGACCACCGGACATCTGAAATTAGTTTTACGGGATGATTGATTGCCCTTTGCATGGACACGCTCACTAGCTCCCTTCACAAATTCCCTGGGTGGCGCTAAGCAAGCAACAGCCATCGCTATACCTGCTGCTTTTTCATAAAATAAAAATGTGTTAAAACACAATTATGATATAGTAACAATTGAGATCCCAATTGCTCTACAAGCTATAGCTTATTTTTAAATGATTGTTCACCATACAAATAAATAATAAATGAATCTAAAATATTGTATTACAAGTAAGTTATAGGATAGTTAATGTTTTCGAGTTTATTATCCTGACACTGACTATTTGTGCATGTGTGATGTTAGATCCCATCTCACAGTGAATGTAATATAAAATATAATTTTTAATTTCCAAGTAATTTTCCTGTTCTAGTACAACTGAACTAGTGGTTACTGAAGAATGTGGTTTTTAAAATGTTTGTATGATCTACAAATATATGTTCTAGGTCTGGGTGTTATGGTAGCATGGTACTCGTAGTTCATGATACCCACGGCACAGGGAACCCTAGTGTGGGATTAGGACTATGTATGTGACTGTTGGGTGGTATTTTATGTTATGTTGTAATAGTATGGCTTTGCTGTAGGACAGTGTTTACCTCTGTAATAGCCAAGAGCTCAACCATGATACCAAATCACTGTGTTTAAAAATATAATCAAGGTATCCTTTCTACGATGATACGTAAATATAATCATGTACAAAACAGACACAGAGTTTTCTAACAACTGACTTTTGGCTGCAGTCGGCTGCTTTAGTAAAACTAGCATAGCCAATATTTGGCCTTTTTGAATAAAACTCACGCTATGAATCACCGCAATTTCAGAATCATCTGAGGACATGCATGCATTGATTGAATAGAATGCACTGAAACAATGGTAAATTTGCGGCAATCGTTTACAAAATGCGTGCGGATTAAACTTATTTCCAAAAGCTGTTTGCTTGATATAAAAGGTATTACTTACGATTAGTAGTAGCAATAATGCGTGAAATAATGTGTTTCGAAATTAAACCACCATCAATTTTTACGAAAAAATTAAAATCAATCAAGACAAACGAACGATCACGTCACGTTTCGGTTTCTTCAATTCAATGAGAGGTGTGAGTGAGAGGCAGATAGATAGAGAGAGATAGAATAGAGACAGAGTACCAAAGAGAGTATAAGGTTTTAAAAGTCGGTGCTAAAAGTACTCTAAGATTAAGCTATACTTCGAAAGCTCCGAATATTAGAATAATGACTGAAGCACATTACTGAGCATTTTTAAACCGACTTCACAAAAAGGAGGAGGTTCTCAATTCGGTTGTATTTTTTTTTTCTTTTTTGTATGTTTGTTACCTCCATGGAAGTAATAAGTACTACGTACTAAGTACTACGTACAACAGGAATGAGCTGTTGTCACAAAATTGAAGCCGAGCGAGAGCTCAGTAACTGTATCTCTTATCCCTGTCTGGCGATGGTGACTATATTGAAATATGATTTAAGGACAATAATTATAAAAAATAATTTGTGATCTGACGCAGCAGATCATTGCTTCAGATGGATTTAAATCGAAGATATTAGTGCCCTTCGTGGCACTATACATTTGCTGTTTTTGCTTGCTTTTCACACTCGCGTCATATAGGTAGGTACTTACCTTAGAGAATTCTCTAAGGTACTTACCTACTGGTCCTTGTGGGACACGACATGCAGCTGGACTGAGATAAAATTACGAAGCTACCTATTGTGGTACCTATATTTAATTAATTAGGTGAGAAAAAACAGTTAAGTTTACATTTAAGTTTAATTCTAAATCTGACATTGCTAAATAAAACAGTATTGTGAAGTTTCTGCCGCAAATCCAGCTTATTCCTTATATATGTTTCATTGATTCTAATTTTGCATTATGAGTTAAACGTAAATTGAGATATGAATTCGCTAACGCCTTCACCAATTGAATATCATGTGGATCTTCAAACATAGATTGAGGAGGATGTGGGTAGAGCTCATGGGTATAATATTTATCCATATTTCCCTAACATTAGGATCTTTAGGAAATCTGAAATTGAAACAAAGTTATTTTAATAGAGAAAGGAATAAAAAATGCATAGGTATTTAAGTTATTTGTTCTTGAACTAGGATTGGATAGTCATGCATGGTCACCGTAATTCTTCAGTAACAAATTATGTTTAAAACTATTACCTGTGAAAAGATAAACCACAATCAGGATAATACTCGCTTCCGCAAGCCTCCACGACACAAATTCTCCCCATTTTAACTAAAATTCTTCAAAAATATCACGAAATCAAAAAACACTCCGCCATTAACGTCCGAGTCGGCGATTTCATGTGGGGTTGTCAGGTCAGGTGTCCGTATTTCATACAAACATGGATATAATAAGTACTACGTACAGTACTAATGAGGGATTTTCACTGCCGTTTCAAATCATGCTTTCAGCGTTGAAAATAGATGGCGCTGCTCTGTAACGTAGCAGTCAAGTGTAATAAAGTAAGTGTATAAAGTGAAATGTCAACATCGCCAACGTAGAAATAATTTTCGTTTCGTGGTATTTACTTTTGCCTACTTTTAAAAACACTACGAAATCACTAGCGTACTCTCAAGAAGCAAACACAAACAGAATATCATGACTAATAGCCACAGACTACTTAGATAATAGTTTTGTACGCGTGCACCACAGACAATCTTGATTGATACAGTTGAGTCAGCGCCATCTATCGAACCAATTTGAACTACTTTTTTTCTTTTTAATCGAAGATGAAAAGCCCTCATTACTTCCATGCATACAAATAAAAGAAAACCTATACGCCAATCGCAAAATTTTTGCGTAAATAAGGCTTTACACGTAGCAACAAATAATATTGCTTTAACATGTCGGTAATAAATTATTATTTATATTTAGAAACATTTTAGAAGTAAATGTTTTTACTTCATTACATTACATCAATCACATATTTTTCTACAAACAACGAAAGGATTGAAATCAACTTAACTCTGGCAACTCTAAGTCACTGTTAGAACGGGACACAGCGTTCAGAGGTTGCCCTCTCACTCGGCTTCATTTTTATTTTGCGCGCAACTAGACTCTTACGACCTTAGCATAAGGTTGTATTTTCTTTATTTTAGCTGCAAGATGCACAGATAGAGCTCATTCCTGTTGTGCGTAGTACTTATTACTTCCATGGTTACCTCATATCTCCGGCGTTTATGAACCAATTTGGAAAATTCTTTTTTTATTTGAATAGATATACTTCCAGATTGGTCCCTTTTTTTTCAGAATCCAGTTCTGATGATGGGATCCATGAGGAATTGAGGGAACTCCTCAAATATTGTAGGCATACATATGGCGATTTTTATATTTTTAGCAAGACACCAAGCATTTGCATTCAGAAAGTATCATAATCCTTTCACCACTATGGTTCTTTCATAAAAAAAAATCATCCAAAATTATTTAGTCGAATACAATGGCGCAAGTCGGTTTTAAAATGAAAAGTTATATTCATTATTATTCTGAGCTTCACATCCTCAAAGGATAGATAGTTCCTCTGAGTTCGCCGTAGACAGAGAAACCAATAGACAACTACATATCTTCCATCGCAGTCATACAAGAAAGAGAACAACTTATGCATACGTCATGTAAAGAAATGGGATGGAATGATTTATGACTTTTTGTCTTATGTTGCGTGCCGGTTTTTTACAGCACAGTCTACAACTGTCTGTCAAAGGGACTAATATCACAGATTATAAATAATCGTAATAAATATTTACGGAGACTTTTAAGTCCACCTTTTTGTTACATTGTTTTTTAAGCAATCAATTCTAAAATATAAATAATTCACTCTGTTTGAAATCGACTTAGAATATTGACTCTGTATTATAAGCACAATATATTTTGTGACGTACTGTACATCAGTCTGTGTGGCTTGACTGCATCCAGCCCAGAATGGCAATTTTTTGCAATTTTTGGTTGATTGAGTGATTAGTGCCGTGCGTGATGTCATTGTTTTGATTTGATGCACGAATTCCATTGAAGAGCGTAGACAGTGTCTACGTTGAAGAGGCTACTCGCTCGCTGGCAACTGGCAACACTAAACTGCACTCGACGAAAAAAAAGGCAAGGCAAGGCTCTTCCAGGCTCTTCTGATAGGCAAGGCAATCCGTTCCCTTGGCAATCCAATCCTTTCACAGAGCACTTATGATCCTAGCTCCAAGCAGAGCACAGACAAACAGTCAGTCACAGTGCAAGGAACATAATTACTTTATGGAGGTCACAGTGTCACAGAGTACTTTGAATCTAATCCAGTGATTTATTTTATTATCAGAATAATTTGTTTTTCTATTTGCCTTATTTTTAGTTACCATGAACCAATTAATTGTGTTTCGAAGAGGCCTCAATTTATTAAAACGGGGCATGAGCACTGGAACTCCACCGCCTGCTCCAACTGTACAACCAACTCCAGAAACCAACCATGGGAAAATGTTATCTGCGAGATACAGACCTTCAGACTTCGAAAAGATTATACTGGTGTGGACTAAGAAATTCAAGAGCAGGGCTGAAGTTCCTTCCTTCGTATCGTATGTTCTATTCTATCTATGTTTTCTCAATTTCAATGTTTCGCTAGATTGCCATAATCATGATGTAATATTATTTCAGAGCTGAAATGATTGAGCGCTCTAGAAGCCAGGCCAGAATTAAGATCTCAAACATCCTCATACTTCTTACTGCTTTGGCAAGTTTTGGTGCAGTATTGTCTGGAAAAGCAGCAGCAAAGAGGGGAGATTCAGTTCATCAAATGAATCTTGACTGGCACAAAAACTACCAAGATGAACATAGGGAAAAGGAGGCAGCTGCTGCTAAGTGATACCTACCTCCACAATAAGAAAATGTATTTTACTGTTGTAGCTTTGTAAGAATTAATTTTAGTTTTTAGTTTTATTTATCTATAATACTTGCATATTTCCCTATTTTGTAGCTTGTTTTTTTTTTTAATTATTAAAAGTTGTTAGCAAATCAGATTTTTCAATTCACAATGTTGACACCAGTGAAGTTCACTATGGCCCCGGTTCATCAGAATCCCCAATTGGCAGACACTCAGTGGTTCACCGGGCACCAGGATTCCTTCCTATATTTTACAGCCACAGCCACACAGGGTACAAGTTGGGAACTAATATTAAAAATAATTGTGGAAACCAATGAAAAATTATGTATTTGCTGTATTACTTAGCTTAGAAATATCTCATAAGCCCTAATCATAAGTACCTAATACAAAAAAACCAATAAAACATAACACACTTAGTCATTCATTACATTAGTATTATATTATGTAACACGTGTTACCTTGCGTTACAGCAATCAAGGTCGCAAGCTGACTGAAAAATATATAAAAAATGTGTTCTGATTGCGAAATTTAAGTATTACCATTCAGCATAGCAATGCAGCCAGCATCTAAAGGATGCTTCCATTTGATAGTGGTTTGGATTAGTTGAGCTTTCTTTAGATTGTAGACTGTAGACTCAAGAGGTTAAAGCGGTCTTTATAAAGCACCAGTGTAATTTGTTTTTTCTTATATACTAGTAGTTATTTACAGAAGTAAATAAATTACATTTTATATAAGAAAATGTAATTACTGCGAGGAATGATTTATGTGATCATAGCGTTACTTGCATCAGCAACCAGGGGATCCTGGTGCACTGCAGTTTGTCTGTCTATCCCTTTTGGGGATTCTGATAAACCTGAGAGTTCAGCGGGATCCCCTGGGGAATTTGGGTATTGGCCTAGTGACCAATCAATTTTTGGCACCAACCTTCTAATGATTTCTCTTTGAAGTAGGTTACATAAAAATGATAAACAAATTGTCTAACACCCACAGTATCTATTTATATCTATGTACACTAAATTCGGAAATGGTATAAAATGCATTTTCAGTCTTCTCAGGTTTTCATTCAGGTTTGTAATGCACCCTGCATTTTTCTGTAAACAGTTTTATAGTCTTATCCTGAATAACTTCTTCCACACTTAATTCAGTTTGCAGTAGACGTAACTAAAACAAATAAAACATGAATTAAATCTTTTATAAACAGATGATAACATGATCAAACCTAGGTGCTTGCATGATTTTCAATAAACAATTTTAATCTTCATACCTTTCTCTGTTCGGCTTTGAAATCCTTCAATGTATCAAAGTCATCTGGCTTAATCTCTTTAGCTGCTCTCAATGTTTTCACAGATTCGGCAGTAACAACAATGCAGTTTTTGATCATATTTTCTCGATCAGCATGTCCCTTTTTGATCTGTGAGAATAAATCCTGACATACTGAACTAGTATTCACTGTCTTTCTAAATGACTCTGTTGGTAATGATGTGTTGAGAGCATGAACTATTTTATCGTCTAGAACTCGCATCTTTTTTAAGACATCCTGTGTAATCAAAAATATTATTAAGTTAAGTTTTGTTAGACGAATAAGATGTAGGTAGATACATTGTTTTTTTAGGTAGGCAGACAGAACCAACCTTAGACCTCACGTTACCTGAAATTCTGAATAATCTGAACAAATCATTCTAACAGTATTATAATGTCAGCGAAATTTGCAAAGCGAGATTGATTACTTAGATAAAGATCTTGTAAAATTATGAATGAACAATTAACGCAATGCAATGCTAGTGTACATACATGTACATATGTATTTTTAATTTATTTCCAAGCAAATATTTTTAGGTTATTTCGTACCTTTGACAATAAACATATTGACACTTGACAGTGACATTTAGCCACAGATGCCATAAACTAAGAAGAAAAGAAAAATGGTTAATTTACACGATCAATCAAACTCTGCTTCGCAAAAGTCATCTTCTTCAGACCCTAGGTTACAATGTATAAAGTAAACACTTATAGATAGCGCAAACTACGAATTTGGCATTGCAACCTCAGAATAATAACCTTTTACGACCTCTGTGGCGCGGCGGGTGAAGGTTCGCCTGCGACGCAGGAGGTTGCGGGTTCGATTCCCGCCTCGGAACAAATATTTGTACGATCGGCAGATATTTGTTCAGGGTGTTCTGGGTATTTTTCTATGTATAATAAAAAATATCTATTTATGTAATGTATTGTACTAGGTATATTATAACAGTTATCTATCTAGTACCCCCTTAGAGAATTTATAGTAAATTCTCTAAGTAGTACCCCTATCACAAGCTCTGCTTAGCTTGGGGCATGGAAGAAGAAATCCAACTGAAGTACAACTAAAATAGCTGCTGATGTTTATAGTGTGTTGCTTCTTACACCTATACTAGAAGGCACTATGTTAGAGATAGACAAATGTATTGTCATAGAACAGTCTGTTTTCCTTTCCGTACCGCTAAATATTTGTCATAGGCAATTGAAGTTTTCCCTAGTGAAGGGAACATAGCATCATCGTAGGTAAATATTTTTTGTCGATAAAATAATTTACTATGATGACGATTAAATAGTTAATTTCATCGTTGATGGTTTCCAACAGTTATGAGAAACCGGCCCTAGGTACTATATTCAAAATACAAAATTTGCACATACACGAGGCAGGTATCAAATAAAACCATAATATCTAAACACACTATTTTTTTATTTACAGTAGCTTACTAGATAGGTACACATAACTGCCGTGGTGTGTCCGGCCTAAAATAGACCCCTCCTTCTCCTCCCGTGGATGCCGTAAAGTAAGATGAAGATGTTATAGATGAACGTTCAGAACTCAAAAACTCAAGCTGAGTCGACCGATGGTCAAGTGAGTGAGTAGCAAAGATGTGACGAGCGAGTCTTGTTTAGACATTTATAAACAATTTAAGCAGATATATATAACCACTATGGCGCGGCGGGCGAGTAACCGGCTGAGATGCAAGAGGTTGCGGGTTTAATTCCCGCTATGGGACAAATATTTGTATGATCTGCAAATATTTGTTCCGGATCTGGGTGTTATGGTACCATGGTACTCGTAGTTCCTGATAACCACGACACAGGGAATCCTAGTGTGGGATCAGGATAACGTATATGACTATTGGGCGCTATGTTATGTTACTATAAATAAACCAGCAATACATTAGACAAAAATATACTTATTCTAACTTGAAAACTAACGTTGGAGTAGAATCTTACTTTGACTTGATGACTGGATTGTTGACTTAGTGGTAAGAAGAGCGTGCGTACTGCATCAGGCTCTAATCTCCGCCATTTCAAATCATCATTTTTTTTACAAAGTATTCTCGAATAAAATGTTTGGTACAGATTCGTCTATCGTTAGGGATCCAATCTGGTTTGTTAATTAATAGCCTCTAGCCATTTTTTTTAATGAATAATATCTTGAGGAAAGAATTGAAAAGAATACTCCTGTAAGAAAAACGCAACGATAAGACTAAAATATTTACTTTGAAAAGGTTCCACCCCATTTTGATAGCCGCGTAGTTTATATGCGTAAAATCTATCGATAGTCGATCGTATCAGGTGCATTGGTACAACACTATGATAACCAATACTATTTGTATTTTTTGCATAAAAATGACTAGGAATCCTTATAAAACAGGATTATGTGATGGTACTTTGGTATACAAATAGCCCCCAAACACATATAACCCTGACCCCTAAACCCCTAATCTACAATTACCTACCTAAACAAAATAACTTACCTACCGGTGGAAACTTATATTCACATCATTGTTTTGTCTCGTGGAGGAATGGGATTTACATCCCGGCACTGCACATGCCATTTGTTGTTAGTTTGCTTGCCTTTTTATGGTAATTTTAATTGTAAGTCGCAGTATTACAACAAAATTTTATAATTTTTCTCTCCTGTCAAAACGACGTTCACATGTAAACATAACCCGAATACACGAAAATGTCCTAAATCACAAGGTGATTTAGATATTTAGCTGGACCTCTTCAATTTGATGTAATGTGGTACATGACGTCATAAATGGACCCAAGTACCTGGTACGATGCAAATAAAATAAGAACAGATTTCTAAATGCTTTTCTCATTCCAACACATTAAAACATTCATTGATAAGAATGAGACGGATACAATTAAAAAACGCTGGCTTTAAATCTTACTTCCATTGACATTCATTCTTCCGTGGCTTGGGGCTAGATAGTGTTGTGTCACCCAACTAATAAACTAAATGCTGGACATTTCACACAACTCAGAATAATTCTGATTTTCTGTGGTTGCACCTCAGAATTATTCTGAGATTGCAACTATCGATTTGTCAGTCGTGAGCGTTCTCAGTGACTTACGTAGTAGTAACTAAATAACTAAACTGCAAACTAAACCAGCTTCTTTCAAGTTCTTTCTAAGAACTTTGTTGAGTTTGTTGGCAACACTGGATGTCAGTTGTTTTTATACTCTTTTTCTTTTGCAGAAGTCAAAATGAAGTACGTTTTTCAACGATTTCGCTATTTTATTTCAAAATATCTGAATAATCCTGTGATATTAGATCCAAAATGTGTGTGAGCTACAAAGTGCAGTGTGATATTCTCATCATGTGTGGTTAATTTTCAGGATCGGTCTTTGCGCGTACAGCGGATACAAGATCTATCCTGGCCATGGGAAAACTATGGTCAAGGTGGACGGCAAGGTAAACCCAAAAGAAATCAATGAAAGTGAAATTAAATTAGTGCCTTAGAAGTTAGTTCTGCCCCTTGTACCATTTCATTTATTGTTTTACAGGACGGGTAATGCACACCGGTATTACCCGTCCCGTATTAGTTCTAACCTCAACCACCATCTAGTGAACTAGGGTCAGTTAAACTAGACTTCTGGGAAAAGCCAGTGTTTCTTCAATACCAAATCATGATACATAGATAGCATGCGAGGTGATGTTTAGACAGCAAAACCCGGTAGTGATTCTAACAAGTCTGTTTTGTTTACAGACCTTTACATTCCTGAACTCAAAATGTGAAGCTGCTCACCTCATGAGGAGGAATCCTCGAAAAGTAACATGGACTGTATTATACAGGTAATTATTTGGTTATTAATACTACTAATGTTTTTAAATAAATCTTAAATCATCATCATCATTCATATTTTAAAAACGGGATATTTTCACGTACCGATATGTTGGTGGAAGCACCAACAGTTCATCATCATCAGCCTGTTAACGTCCACTGCCGGACGATGCCTATTTGCCATAATCACCACGCTTGGCATTCGGAATGGTGATTGCAGTTTGGTATTAAGTACTCTGACAGATGCTGCTGCCCATCCCCTGATAATCCCTTAGTAAGGCTTTTACTACATCCACAGGAGGAGGGGTCTATTCTTAGGCCGAACACACCATGGCAATAAATCTTAGTATTAGGACTGAAATGCTAATGGCCATTTTCACCAACCAATTATTATTTTCCAGGACACTTTCTATGAAAAACTAAATTTTAACATTTGTGGCCCCATAAGTTGATGGTGAAAGTGAGCATAAGTCTCAGAGTTTGTGTTGTATGCCTTTGGTCGTACAGACAACATTGTTTTTATTTGTGCCATGGATGTATTGGAACTTAGAACTGGTGAACCAACACTTTTTCAAGTAGTGTAGAAGTGTTGTCGTATTATTCTTCAACCTGTTATAGTGACTCTTGTGTTTGGGCTGTATGGTTTTTCATATGATTTTTAATTTTTTTTATTTTTATTTTTGGCCCTAGTTTTATGAACTATCTTGCCCACATCAGAGTTATACGGGCATAGAATTACAAACTTCCAAAATACATTATTAGGCTATTCCTACCTCCTTCTGAAATAGACTCTCTTTGATACAACAAATAGGGTTCCCAGTTAATTATGGGCCAGCATTACCACAATAATGCTGATGGAGGTGGCTCAAGACCATTTGTTTTGTGCCGTTGACTGTGGCATTCTAATGAGGCCTATGTCCAGCAGTGGACTTCTACAGGCTGATGATGATGACCACAATAATTACCTCATATATATTATATTTAAGGGGTAATTATATATAATACCCCATACGTTTTAGTTTAATTTTTCCCTTTTTTTTCAGTTTGTTGTCCACTTTATAACTAATAAATTACCCTAAGGCCAATTACAAGTTTCCACTAATAGGTAGTGGAAACTTGTAATTGGCCTTCAGCATACATATTTTTTGCATGTTAGTTTTAATATAGTTATTTTTCGGTGTACCTAGTTTTAATTTTTCTTAAGAATCTAAAATAAAATAAAAACCTAGATGTTGTAGTCTGTGATTTAGGGGATGACCTGAGAACATATAAGCCCTCTCTAGAGCAATATAATGACAAGACACTGGAATTTAGCTTTATAGTAAATTGATTATGATTTAAAAATACCATTTTAATATTTCAGACGCAAGTTCAAGAAGGGTCAGGAGGAGGAACAGGCCAAGAAGCGTACCAGGAGGACTCAGAAGTTCCAGCGTGCCATTGTGGGTGCTTCCCTCAGCGATATCATGGCCAAGAGGAACATGAAACCTGAAGTGCGCAAGGCACAGAGAGAACAGGCTATCAAGTGAGTTTTGTGCTTTGTTTTTATGGTGTGGTTCAGTTTAACACATTTATGGCCAAGTTCTCAAACACTGGATCAATGAAAAATTATCTAGTTTATATAATAGTGGATAAAAGCTTGCAGTAATCATTAGTAAAGACTTTAATTTCTGATGATGTAAAAAAGCCTGTGTTTTTTAGGGCTGGCAACATCACATACATTTTTGATGATTAATTTATTGAATTGAATAAAAGTATATAATGTTTTCTGTTTACACCCCGCAACTCAGTATCTCAAATTGTGTACTGCAATTTACAGTTTATATGCCTCAACAAGCTATTGTCAGTAATCAGTCTTTAAGAAACTGGGGTTATATTATAACACCAGGGGTAGCCTAATTAGCTCTTAAATTAATGTACTGGTGCAGTGGCGAGTAAGGGACCCTCGCGCTCTTGGCGGTCACGAACATGACTTGAGCAACCTGGTTTTAAAGTATTGTAACCTAGAACGACGAGTTATTGAATAAAACTAGACATTCTCCTAAATAAATCTTTGTACTGTTCTAGTTACATTAGTACTTACTTACCTACTATAACTAGGACAAAAATAAAATCGATTGTTGGAGTTTATTCTTCTGATTAATGTGCAGTCAACTTTTATATTATATCTGTGAATTTAGGTAGCAGTATGACTGATTGAAAAGATTGAATTAACTATTCCCATTAGAATTGATCAGTAGTCCGGGTAGCTGAAGAAACCCAGAATAAAATTGTGGGTAGTCAATTCTTGGTAGATACTACATATATATATACACTATATATACTGCACATTGTTTCTATAAAAAATATTTGTTATTCTTTGCTGACTGATTTCAAGATTTTCATAACAATTTATATATTTTTCAGAGCTGCAAAAGAACAGAAGAAATCAACAAAGGCCTCAAAGAAGGTTTCAACAGCACCTGCTAAAGCTAAGGCACAACCTAAGACAAAGGCCACTAAAGTCAGTCAAAAGTCTGCACCCCGTGTTGGAGGAAAGCGATAGGACAATAAACTGATTTCATAAGCTGCAAACTAGTGATTTTATTTTACCAACCCTTACCTTATCATTGGGACTCTTCCACCATCTGCAAATAAAGTCTCCCTAAGCAAAGCTTTTTGACAGATGGTTTCATACACTGGTACCTGCATTCATTACATATCTACAAGAAAGTTGGTGAAGAGACCTTATGCCTTGTCCTAAACGTGATGCTGCAAGGTGTTGTGCAGCATGTACCTACCTGTATACCTAATTAGGGAACGTACCCATACTACGTGACCTGTTAAGGGGCGGAGGGGGTCTAAAAATAACACGCTTGGTCAGAGGGGTGGGGGATGGTGTTAGGTTTTCGTCCTATATTCAAACATGGGCGCTTTTTAAACTTAATAGCACGCATTCTAGGTATCACGCGGCAAGTTCCGTAGTACCTAATAAAGAAAAACGTGAGCCAAGATATTATTTTTTATCTTTCTGTTTGCAAAAAATCTGAAATACTACGTGAAAACTAACTAACGTAAGGTGACTTACGAAAATTGGATTTCATTTTCTTTTAATTTACCTACCTAATGAAGGCATTTAAACTACGATTAACAAAAGAAAAGTAGTTCAAATTGGTTCGATAGATGGCGCTGACTTAACTCTAGCTGCCAAGATTGTCAAATGTATTATCTGTGGTGTACGCGTACTAAGCTATTATCTAACTAATCTATGGCGAATAGCCATGATCTAGTATTTCCTCTGAGGTCATGATATTCTGTTTGTGTCTGCTTATTGAGAGTGCGCTAGTGATTTCGTGGTGTTTTTCTAAGTAAGCAAAAATAAATACCACGAAATGAAAATATATCCACGTTGTTGATGTTGACATTTAACTTTATTTTGACACTTGACAGCTACGTAACAGAGCAGCGCCATCTATTTTCAACGCTGAAAGCATGATTTGAAACGTCCGTGATAACCTCTCATTAAAAAACTAAATAATTATAGGGAAGCATAAGTTCTCATAAAAAAAATCTAAACAAGCGGAAATTAAAAGTTCGCACTATTATTTTGAATACTTAGCTATCTATCAAAACAAGTAGGTCTTTAGTACTATACTTATAAATCTGTGAAGTAGGTGTACTAACCGTGCTGGAGTCCTAAATCTACCTAATAATTTTTCGTTCGAAATTTTTTTATTCCATAAAGCTTTCCAAAGTTTTTCATTCGAGATTTTTTAATTTGAATTTGAAACAATACGTTTTATCTTACAATAATCTCACGCTGACTACATAATATAATATTTAATTTGGTGATGACGAAATTACCTTCAAAATACGGAATTTAAAAGTAAAGTGCTCTTGTGACGATAGGCCCCTAACAATAATTGTGCCCTGCTAACCGTATTGATCCTTCTTTGGATTCTATTACTCTAATTTGAAGTTACATATTCAACTAAAGTTTCCAACTAAAATTAATAACGAAAAAACTTGCATATCCTCAATGATTTATTAGAATACAGCAGCAAATACATAGTGTAGTTATATAACTGGTAGCTATATTACCTGAACACATTCTACCATTCCATCATCAAAGGATAGCATACCAGAATGGATAAATTACTTTGATCACCTACTTATAATAAAAGTTTACAATTAGATATTCTTAGCTAGGGTATCAGCCTTGGCGATAACTTCCTCGATGGGTCCAACCATGTAGAATGCAATTTCGGGAAGATGGTCATATTCACCCTGCAGGATCTTGGAGAAGCCCTTGATGGTCTCCTCAAGAGGCACCAGTTTACCTGCATGTCCAGTGAACACTTCGGCAACCTGGAAAGGCTGGGAGAGGAACCTCTGGATCTTGCGGGCGCGAGCTACGGTCAGCTTGTCTTCCTCAGACAACTCATCCATACCCAGGATAGCAATAATGTCTTGAAGCGACTTGTAGTCCTGCAGGATCTTCTGCACACCACGGGCGACATTGTAGTGCTCAACGCCGATGATGTTGGGGTCCATGATACGGGAGGTGGAGTCAAGGGGATCCACGGCAGGGTAGATACCCAGCTCAGCAATGGCACGGGACAACACAGTGGTGGCATCCAAGTGAGCAAAGGTAGTTGCAGGAGCGGGGTCAGTCAAATCATCGGCGGGCACGTAGATAGCCTGCACGGAGGTGATGGAGCCCTTCCTGGTGGTAGTGATACGCTCCTGCATGGTACCCATGTCAGTGGCTAGAGTAGGCTGGTAACCTACAGCAGAAGGGATACGACCCAGCAGAGCTGATACCTCAGAACCGGCCTGAGTGAAACGGAAAATGTTGTCAATGAAAAGCAGCACATTCTGACCCTCCTGGTCACGGAAGTATTCAGCAACGGTGAGTCCGGTCAGAGCGACACGGGCACGCGCGCCAGGCGGCTCGTTCATCTGGCCATACACGAGCGCTACCTTGGAAGTCTTGTCCGTCAGGGAAATGACGCCGGACTCGATCATCTCTTTGTATAAGTCATTGCCCTCGCGGGTGCGCTCGCCCACTCCGGCGAACACGGAGTAACCACCGTGCGCCTTGGCGACGTTGTTGATGAGCTCCATGATGAGTACGGTTTTGCCGACTCCAGCACCGCCAAAGAGGCCGATCTTGCCTCCCTTGACGTAGGGTGCAAGCAAGTCGACGACCTTGATGCCTGTGACAAGGATCTCCTGCTCCACGGACATCTCCACGAACTCGGGCGCTTCGGCGTGGATGGCGGCCGACTTGTCGGTGGTGATGGGGCCGCGCTCATCGATCGGCTCACCAATCACGTTCATGATACGTCCCAGAGTCTGGTCTCCAACAGGGATACGGATGGGAGAGCCGGAGTCGAGCACGGGCTGTCCACGCACCAGACCCTCGGTACCGTCCATGGCGATGGTGCGGACGGTGTTCTCTCCGAGATGCTGGGCCACCTCCAGCACGAGCCGGGACTGTCGGTTCTGGACCTCGAGGGCATTGAGAATGGGCGGCAGATTGTCGTCGAACTGCACGTCCACTACGGCACCGATGACGGCAACCACCTTACCGTGTGCTTTGCCTGCTGCCGCTGCTGGTGCCTTGGCTGCATAATCACGTTTGTTCACAATTGCCCCAGTTACAGCAGGTGATTTTTCGGTGTTGTTTACTACCGCCCTTGTGGCCACGCGGCCAGCTCTGCAGACGGTAGAGAACATTTTTCGAATTTGAAAATCGATCGGAATTAAGCACAGTACCTAGGTGATTTTGAAGGGGTTACGAAAAATCACGAAGTTTTACGTAACAATCGGGCCGTCTGATCCGTTCGGCTATGGATTCTACTTCCGGAAGAGAAATCAAGTTGCCAGTCAACTAAATAAAAATTTACATTTACAACCAAGCCAGTCTTAGTTCAGTTATCTTTGATAAATTGGTAATTTCTCTAACATAGAACATTTTTTAATAGTTCTGAATATTGCACGGCAGATTTTTTTTCTTTTTTAGTATTCAATATTCTTACAAGGTCTTTCATGAGCTTTTAGATGGTACTAAGGTGGTGGATTGCGAATAGGGTTCATGTCATAATATCTATTTTAAACGGAAATAGAAACAACTTGGCAACACCACTTTTTTCGATTGACTGTCATCACTGTCAATGTCTAATGTCATTGTCATTTGCAATCCTTGGAGGAAATAAACCTAACGGAGACGAAGAAATGAAAATCTTTCTTCCTTTATCCAAACTTCAAGTTTAGTTCATGAATTAAATGTTTTTTAGTCTTCCTCCAAGATTAAATAATGACGTCGAGGACTACGACTACGAGGACCTTAGAATAAAGAGTGTTTCAGTCCTTAATCTAAGACGAGGACCAACGAGGACACACCATGGACTTAAGGACGCACCTTGACCTTGGAGCAAGGAACATAACCTTGACGCTCGCAGGACGGCTTGATTGCAGCAGCTACTTTTGTTCCTTGCTCCAAGGCAGTTACTCTGTTCCTTGCTCCAAGAGTTACTCACAGTCAGTGACAGTCAGTCAAGCTTCAAAGCAGAAAGAAAAGTTGTTCTATCTATGGTCAAGCAAGAGAACAAAATGAGTTATTTTATTTTCTTGTTTTGAGAATTTTGGGATTTAAATACAAGTTACTAGAAGGCACTCTCTAGCACTTACGGAAACAAAGAATTCAGTGAAGCAGTGGCTTAAATAAAAGAAAATGGAATATATTTCGCCGGAAAACGAGCTGACATCCAACACTCGAGTGTAAGTTTCATGATTCTAGGTTAGCTTAGTATAAAACATGCTTGTTATGCTTAGAACAGATCATAATAATTAAGATATTAGAATTACAAATTAAAATAACATCAAATTTTCTTATGCATTCAAATAGTATGTTAGTTTTGTAAAATTACTTTTTAAGCATAAAACACTATAATTTTCAGATTATGTTGCCAATGCGCTGTGCCCATCGAGGCAAATCCCTCCAACATGTGTGTAGCCTGCTTGCGAGCCCATGTTGATATCACAGAAGGAATTCCGAAGCAAGCTACTCTCTTCTTCTGTCGAGGATGTGAAAGGTACCTTATAGTAATTTGTTTACTTAATGCAATCATCAATAACTGTTTGCATCAACAAAAGTTATAAGTAATACCTATTTTAAAAAGTATTACACAATTTATTATAAATTGATTTACAATCAAAGGATGTAAACAATCCTCAACTAATTGTTGTAAAGCAGATTATTACTGTTTTTATAGAAATTGTTATGCAAGTATAGGTTGATACCTGTCCAAACCAAGGAGAAGGTGCTTACTGTACTTAAGTACTTCAAGTAGCTATTCTATTATAGATATATTCTTTGATGAAAAACGAGATCAAATAATATCTTGGCAATTAATATTTATATTACAGCAAAAACATTCAACATATATTATCTATCCATATTGTTTTGATGATCTCAGTGGTGAGGTGGGCAAATAGCCAGCTGAGACTCGGGAGGTGCGGGTTAAATTCCTACAGCGGGAAAAATTTAAACTATTTCCAGTTGGGTTTTGTAATAGCCTTGGTACTTACTCATACCAAGGCCCCCTCAATGGACTAAAGACATAAAGGTTGCAGGGAGTCAGTGGATGTAGGCGGTTTAAGACTGTTTGTTGTGGCATTCTAGTTGGAAGGCCTATGTCCAGCAGTGGACTTCTACTGGCTGATGATGGTGATGATGACTTACTCGTAGCAGAGAATCCTTGTGAGGGATCAGGGCTAATGTATGTTACTGTTGAGTGTTATGTATTTCCAAATAAATTATTTATAAATAAATAAAGTTTCATTTTACCTCAGATATCTTCAACCTCCGGCAGAATGGGTGGTCTGTGCTTTGGAGTCCAGAGAGCTCTTAGCACTCTGCTTGAAACGGCTGAAAGGCTTAAACAGAATCAAACTGGTTGATGCTGGATTTGCTTGGACTGAGCCTCACTCTAAAAGGATAAAGGTGAATATTTTTTTGCTTTGACTTGGTGGAGCTGAATAATCAAAATCTAACAGATGACAGGCTTATTAAAAAATTATATTGGTAACAATGCTGAAACCACAAAATAGTTTTGTGCTGAAACCATGGGCATAGTTAGGTTTGCCCCAAACAATATGAAAATTGAAGACAGGCTCTGAAGCAACTATATACATTTATATATAGGTTATTATGATTCTGAACGATATCACTTTCATTTCAAATCAGATATCTGTGATGTTTTTTTACCAAAGGTACATTACTTTACTCTAAAATTAATGAAATGTCAGTACAAAACCCAAATAATGTTATGTTATTTTTTGTTGTGTTATATTATAAGAAAACGAATTCAGACTGTTAATAACTTTTTCTAGGTTAAACTAACTGTCCAAGGAGAAGTTATGGGTGGGGCAGTACTCCAGCAGACCTTTATTGTGGAATACAACATCCAGCATCAGATGTGCGATGCATGTCATCGCTCTGAAGCCCAGGATTACTGGCGTGCGTTGGTGCAAGTGAGGCAGCGTGCCAATAATAGAAAGACGTTTTACTACTTGGAACAGTTGATTTTGAAGCATAAGGCACATGAAAATACTTTGGGCATAAAACCTAACCATGGTAGGTTGAAAACAAATATTGAATAAAGTTGAAGTGCATTGAAGCAATAGTGCATAAATATATTTAAAGGCAAACTAATTACTATACTATCCAGCTACCACAAGAGCTTTACTATTTCCAGCCCACAGATAACCTTATCTTATTAGTTTCCAAAATAAGACGATAAACACTAGACGCACTTACCCCCAGGACGCTGTTGCCAACTGACATCCATTTCAATTTGCAGAATTGTCACTCAGGAAACCAAAATAATGTATACTATATCCAATTTGTGATGTACTTCCACAAACCTATAATTGACAACCCAACTGATTTGTTGTTTTTACAACCCACAGAGAAATAAGACGCTGCTGATGTCGAACTTCATTTGAATCTGCATTTTTTTTTCAGATGGTTTGGATTTTTTCTACTCAACAGAGAACCACGCACGAAAAATGGTGGATTTTATCCAATCAGTGTTGCCAATAAAATGCTCACATTCCAAGAAGCTTATTTCTCACGATATACACAGCAACATCTACAACTACAAGTTTACATTCAGCATTGAAATTGTACCTTTGTCGAAAGACAGTCTGGTATGTCTGCCTAAGAAGTTGACCAATCAACTTGGTGGCATTTCGCCGGTGTGTTTAGTTAACAGGGTGACAAGTACCATTCATCTTATTGATGCAAGCACTGGTCAAGGTTAGTAAACAACCTATTTATTGATAAATTTTGATGTAATGTTATGTAATTGTAGGGGCAACAGTGTCTCTACTTGCCCCAACTTGGGGGAATTTGGACATAAAGGTGAAATTACACGGTTCACTTTTGTCTTTCAATTTGGATGAAGCAACCAAATTGATCCATGTAAACTTATAAGTGAATCATTCAATGTCATTGAATGTTGTCGTTCAACGGCGTTGAAAGAATTGAACATGCTCAATATTTTCACTTTTAGCGTTCAATCTTCAACGCGGATGAATGAGAAATGAATGTGTAAACACAAGAATTGAACGATTCACTTTTACAGTCAGTCGTGCGCGCCGCAGTGTCGAGGGAGGGCGTATTTTTGTATTTTTGTATTTTTGTGTGTCTTCTGCCAATTCTCTCAATAGACGGTTTGACGCTCCTAAGGCTTGCCTTCTTAATACCCATGATCGCACCCACCAACGACGGCGTTTCCTTAGCTTCTTTTTCGATAATTCTTTTATTAAATGATCACATATTATTGCAACTCCTAAACGTACGACCTCATTCGACGACATCTTTCGAAGAATGTGTGTTGAACAGTTCATTTTCCAGATACCGTGTAAACAGCATTCCTTTCATTTCTGCTCCATTCAACCAAAGTGATTCAATTTGGTTGAACCGTGTAATTTCACCTTTACTGTATCTTACAGATTTTTGAATGGGAATTCCATTTTCTTTGCAGTTTGTGATGTGTCATCAACAGTTTACTGGAGGAATCCATTTTTGCCAATATGTAATCCTAAGCAGCTTGTAGAGTACATTGTTATGGACATTGATGTACTGAAAGAACATGTAAGTTGATAAAATAGCCGATTCGAATTATTTTCATAAATCCGTTTGGTTGTAATATAAACCGTTATATGATAAGGTGGAAAAATATTATACTTACAAAGAATAAGCTTAATTTCATTTTTTTTTTATGCTTCTTGGCAAGCAGACAAGCTTACGGCCCACCAGATGGAAAGCAGTTACCGTAGCCTATGAACGCCTGTAACACCAGAGGCATCACACGCGCGCTGCCGACCCTGAGACATAAAGATGAAAAGTCTCATGTGCCTGTAATTTCACCGGCACCCGTACCCTTCAAACCGAAACTACTGCTTGGCGGCAGAAATAGGTACGGTGGTAGTACTTCCCCGGACGAACTCTTTCACAAGAAGTTCTTCTACTAACAAAACTCATTACTTTGCTAACAAGCTGCATCATCTATTTCAGGAAAAGAAATCGTTTCCCGGACAAGGCATAGTGTCCAACAAACATGTGATAGCAGACGTATGGGTGGTGAAAGCCAGTGAGCTTGGTCTCGACGTCAACCCTGTCCACACTAAAACGCATCTTGGGCATATTTTGAAGCCGGGAGACACAGTTTTGGGGTAAGTCTATTTTTGCAAGACAACTTTGCGAGGCATGTCTCTGTCCAAATTAAAACTTTTTTCGTCCATTAGATTCGGATAAAATGGTCGGTGTGTGACAGGCAAGAGTCATTCTATAATGATTCCTTTGGTACTTTTTGAGGTACGGAAGATGGAACCCTAAAATGTGTTCACTATTCTAAATTTTGTTAAATAAAATGAGTATTTCTTGTCACGTTCGCACAACGAAAGTGTTGCTTTGATGGACTTTGGTGAATTTGTTGGGATTGGGTTGGTTTTGTTGGGTTTAGTTATTTAACTGTCCACTTGTTAAAATATTGATTCTCACTAGTTCACTACGTAATATAATCGGAAATGAGATCCGTAGTAGAACCAAGATCACCGACATAGCTCTCGTAACTGACAACCGTTGGAGAATAAAGGTTCTCGAGTGAAGACCACAAAACGGACGACGCAGTGTACGAAGGCCTCCCTCTCGATGAACCAATGATATTTTAAGGAAGTCGGTGGTTGGAGGCTTCTTGAGACCGTTCGTCGTGGCCTATGTCGCCTATGTCTAGCAGTGGACTTCCACTGATGATAAGTTTATCTTAGCTTTGATCTAGCTATTGAACCAGATGCAAGCTGAGGCCGTAGTCGTGAGTTTTGCACCACTGCTTTCACTCTCACACGTGAAACACGCTCACGAGATTTTTGTAGTGGATAAAATGAGTTGCTGAAACGGTCCGCTAGAGGCGCTAAGTAAGTCATGCCTTCGAGTAATACTTAAAGTAGCGGTGCAAATCCCAGACTACGGCCTCTGATCTTCCAAGAGTTACTGATGAATTTGTGATAACTCTACGTCGCCGGTGTTATCAAAATTGTTTTTTTTTTTATCAAAAATGTAGATAGCGGAATGATAAATGATATGTATAGCGTAGCCTTTTTTTTAAACGTATCGTATATGAGATAATTCATTTAAGCGTCTTCGTTGCTAAAACTATGAAATATCACCAAAACTAGAACATCACACATCTTATTAGAATCATACACACGCAACAACTAACCCACAGAATATGTGCTAATGTCAAATAGACGTGCGCGTGTGACAGCTACTACGCTTAACTATGCTATATCAAGCGTGTGAATTTGTGTGTTTAGGGTTCCGTACTGGAAACGATTAGAGACTTATATTTTTTTACGTTTTCGTTTCTGACTATCTATCTAGACAGGTAGGTAATATTATCTTATTTAATCTAATACTACGAGCAGTATTTGTATGTTTATATATTTTGAGTTCTCGAAAACGGCTGTATCGATTTCGATGGAATTTGCTATATGGGGGTTTTAGCGGGCGAAAAATCTGTCTAGCTGGGTTTCATCTCTGAGAAAACGCGTTTTTCCCAGTTTTCCGAGCTAAGCTCGGTCACCAAGGAACTTAAAATAAAATGAGGTCCCTAGATCACCCTACTGCTTTATGCACCAGAAATCACCTCTTATTTTACATCCCCTTCACAGATATAACCTCAGCGAGTCAAACGTGAACGACGATAATCTAGACAAGTTAGACAGCAGTGTCATCCCAGACGTGTTCCTCGTCAAGAAGCATTATGGCGAGCGCTCGGCTAGACGCCGCGCACGTACTTGGAAGCTTAAGCACATGGCAGAGGAGTTACACGACGGACTCAGCTCTACTAACGAGTAAGTTGGCCAGCTTTTAAACAAGTTAGCAGAGTAATCCCAGACGTGTTCCTTGTGGGAAAGCATAACCAAGGTTAGCGTACTGAGTTGGGCTTGCGTTAAAAGAGTAAGCGTACTGCGTTGGGCTTACGTTAACCAGAGTTAGCAGACTGAGTCGGGCTTGCGTTAACCAGGGACAGCATACTAAGTTGGACTTGCGTTAACCAAGGTTAGCATAGTTTACTTTGAGTTAATCACTGCGCATTTATTGTATAAAGCGCAATCGTTAAGTTAGATTCGTTCAGTTGCGGTTGGTTAAATTCTCATTTAGTCCAACCCATCAAAGTCACAGTTAGTCCAACTCTGGGTTGGTTCAATTAATTTAAAAAGCTAACCCTGGTTAACGCAATTAACACTTAACACATGCAACAGTCCAAATCTAGTCATGATAACTCTAGGATTCATAATCCCACACTAGGATTACCTGTGTCGTGGGTATCATGTTGCCACAACACGAGGACTACGAGTACTAACATGGGACTACGAGTATCATGTTGCCACAATACAGACTCTGAACAAATATTTACAGAACATGCAAATATTTAGAATCGAACCCGCACCTCTCGCGTCTAATACCTAACCACCAAGCCAGGATGGTCGTTGAAAAAATATTGGGGCTTAGGAATCATTTTGCTAATCAGAAACAGATTTCAGTGACTTGCAGTGCTGAGGCGCCCTCTACCAACAACATTAGTTAATGTCTTTCATTCTGTTTTCAGAGACTACAACGAGTTCTTGGACGATTTGGAAGAGGATCCGGCCTTCCGTCAGAACATCAATATCTTCCGTGACGCCAACAAAATCGCCGTCGATACGGATGAGATCGATCCCTCGCTACCGAGGATCACTCTAGCTGAGATGTTGGACGATCTGAATATTGAAGACGTTGAAATGAGCGATGTTTAAGTTTATATTTATTATCTTTTATAATTTTATCTGTTGGTGTAATAAAAGTTGAGCATAACTTATGTTTTTGATTGCAACAGTCAGTCGGGGTACCTGCGACTAATCACCAAGTTGGGCGGAGGGGCACGCGGAATATGCTGATTAGCCCGCTCGTTGCTTCTCATACTTTACCTAAGTCTCGCGTTCGATTACCGGACAGTCGTATTCATAAATTCAAATCTAAACAAAGTACATAAACAAAAATATTTTTATCTGTTTTGCCGGTGTTATCGCTGACAGTGCTTTCCTAATGCCCCTATTAACAAACTTATAGATACTATAAAGAGGGAGGATTGCTTTGACAACAACACCACTCTGTTAGTACAATTAGGTGAGAGTAGTGGTGTAACGCGTTTGGATATTATTAAGTTAGTTGAGACTTTGTTACAAAAGCTAGATTCAGGACTGGGAAAATTAATTTTATGTGCTTTCCCTTACTCAAAATGTTTGAGTACTAAAGAAAATCAAAAAATTTGGAATCTTAATTTAATGCTGTATAATTTGACATGTCGTCATAGAGACGTTTTGTATTTTGATACTAATAATTTTATTAGTAATTTTATTTTGACACAAGATCCTATGTATTTGAGTAGACATAGTAAATTAATAATTGCTAAATTGTTAGCATTTAATATTTTTGATCCCGTTATAAGTACTATAACGCAGTTCACCGACAAGCCCGTAGTTAGTAGTAGTACTAATGAGGGCAAACAAGTAGGAGTAGCTGACAGTCATTTAAACTGACGAGTTCGACAATGAGACAGCCGGGCACATTACATGTAGTACATCAAAATGTGCAAGGCCTTCCCAGCAAAATCTTAGAATTAGAATTATTTTTAAATCGTTTTAATGTTGATATTATGTGTGTAACTGAACACTGGATGTTACAATTTGATTTACTCTCTTATTATGAGAATTATAATATTGTAAGTTCATACAAACGCAAAAACGCCATACGTGGGGGTTCCTTAATTGTTGTTCGAAATACTTTAAAATGCAAGGAACGTAAAGATGTTGCAAATCTCACTATTGAGAGGACTATTGAGCTATCTTGTGTTGAGCTAGAGCGGCATATCATTGTGAGCGTTTACCGTCCCCCTGACGCAGACTTCGCATTATTTGAATCCACTATGGAAGAAGCATTGCTTAAAACTTTTGTTTGTAATAAAATGCTAATAGTCTGCGGAGATTTCAATATAGATATTCCGGTTAATCCTCTATCTGAGAGGCTGCTTAATTTATTTAAATGCTTTAACTTAAATCACCTCTTCGAAGAACCTACAAGGGTGACACTAACAACATCCACCTGTTTAGATAATATTTATTGCAGTAGTGTTCCAATTGATAAATCAGTAATTAAACATTTCACCTCAGATCACTATGGTCACAGTGCTATATTTACTTGTAATTTTGTAGATGAACCTAAGGAATTCACTTATCGGCCTATCACAGAAAGTCGCATTAAGAAGTTCCAGGGCAGTATTGAACTTAAAATGCCCCTTGTACCGTGCGTAGATGATCCGAATGACCTTTTTACTAGTTTGTTTAAGTTGATATGTGAGGAACATAGTGAGATATTTAAGTTAAAAAAATGTAAAGCTAGAGCTAATGTCGGGTTAGCTGATTGGGCTACAACCGGTATTTATAGAAGTAGGAATAAATTATATGAACTCTATGCGGCTAGAGAATCAATGTTGCACGATCCAACGTTTATCTTGTACATAAAGAACTATTCCAAGACCTTCAAAAAAGTTTGTCATGCAGCAAAATCATTGCATTTGAGAAATAAAATAGAAAAATCAACAAATAAAATTAAGACAACTTGGAAATTAATAAATAATGAAACAGGTAAAGCTAAACCTCGTAGTAAACAAATTAATTTAAACGTAAACAATACAATATTATCAAATAATATTGAGGTCGCAAATGCCTTTGATAGTTTTTTCTCTAGTATACCTAATATTGTGACTCAATCTTTAAAATCAACTGCCTCTGGAGCATCTACTTTATTGGAATTAAGTGTTGATAAGTGTGAGGTCGCGTTTAGTTTCAGATACGTTAATGCCATTGATATTGTTAAGACATTTAAGTCACTTAATATTAAAAATACTGAAGACCTTTGGGGAATATCTACAAAGGTGTTAGGTGTTATAATTATTGATATTGCGCCGTGTATGGCCTATATTTTCAATGGATGTGTTGACGAGGGAGTCTTTCCTGATCTTATGAAACATAGTAAATTAATTCCTTTGTTCAAGTCTGGTAATGAAAAAGATCCAGGTAATTATAGGCCAATTTCTATATTGCCTGCGTTAAGTAAAATCTTTGAGAAACTTATTCTTACTCAGTTATTGTCACACTTCAACCTCCACGGACTTCTTCATAGTCATCAATTTGGATTTACTAAGGGTCGTTCGACAGCCGATGCTGGTACCATGCTCTTAGAACACATATTTGAAGCATGGGAGAACTCGCAGGACGCGATCGGAGTTTTCTGCGACCTGTCCAAAGCTTTTGACTGCGTGAGGCATGATACTTTAATTTCCAAGTTAAAACATTATGGCATACAAAATCAGGCAATTAATCTTGTAAATTCTTACTTATCCAATAGAGTCCAAAAAGTTGATGTTGGTGGTGAAAGGTCTTCAGGATCGACTATTGTCATGGGGGTGCCACAGGGTTCAATACTAGGCCCATTTTTATTCCTAGTTTACATTAACGATCTCCCTTTTTTTGTGAAAGATATATGTGACATAGTTCTGTTTGCTGACGATACTTCTTTGATTTTCAAAGTTGATAGATCTAAATCTAATTACGATGATGTAAATGATTCACTATCGCGTGTTCTTGAGTGGTTCACAGTTAATAATCTTTTGCTTAATGCTAAAAAAACTAAATGCATCAAATTCACATTGCCAAATGTAAAACATTATCCAACTAATATTAAAATAAATGGGGAGACACTTGATCTTGTCAAGTCTACTATTTTCTTAGGGCTTAATATTGATGCGGGCTTGCAGTGGGCACCACAAATTGTGGCTCTTGCTGGTAGACTTAGTTCCGCTGCATATGCAGTTCGTATAATAAGGCAGCTTACTGATGAAGCTACAGCTAGGCTTGTTTATTTTAGCTACTTCCATAGTGTTATGTCATATGGTATCATACTGTGGGGTAAAGCAGCAGATATCCAAGCTATTTTTGTCTTGCAAAAACGGGCAATACGTGCCATTTATAAAATGAAGTCGCGTGACTCCTTGAGAGAGCGTTTCAAAGAAATCAATATTCTTACAGTAATATCGCAATATATCTATGAAATATTATTACATACACATAAACACTTGGATAGTTTTATGATAAAAAGTGACGTGCATGGTATTAACACGAGAAATAAACACAAACTAAATATACCAAAATTTCGATTAAAGAAAGTAAGTGGATCTTTTATGGGGAATTCTGTACGGTTCTATAATAAACTTCCAGAAGGTGCATTTAAACTTCCTATTCGAAGATTTAAATCCTACATAAAGATGAATCTAATTAAAAAAGCGTATTACACTCTTGATGACTATATTAATGATAAAGCCGCGTGGCCTGATGTCGCTCTGCCCCTCGACTGCTAAAATGGAAATTTGCAATATCTGTACTTACCTATTTACATGTTTGTATTAGATTATTATTTATAAGTATAACAAGCGTAGCGTGTGCTGTCTTGCATATTTTTGCTGATGTTTATTTACTTTTGACTACCTTCCTAAGGTTTTTAAGTTCTCATTTACTATGTATCAGCAACTCCTTGCTCCGAGGCACCACACAGGCGCTTCTCACCTAGTGGTAAGACGGACCATTTATGTAAGCCAAGCCGAGTTTGTTGCCTGATTCTTCTAGGCTTGGTCGCGTTGGAACAGGAGTAATTTAATTTTATATAAGACGATTCAAAATGATCCTTGTGATTTCAATGAATAAAGTTCTTTTTGACTTTGACTTTGACTTTGACATTTATTATTGTGCGTGAGTGTATCTGCGCGACAACCCCAATCGCTGCCTGGTCTTAACCTGCTTGCCTATAATACTACACGCTCTTGCCCAGAGGGTTGCGCTTACCCCGACTGACTTATAGGGTCCCCTTATAATATAAGATACGACACGATTTAGGCCAATTCACAACGGATGCGTATGCAGTACGTAACGTAGACACGCGCGTCACTTTGTATGTACACGCTTGCGTGCACGCAAGCGGTGTGCCATGTCTCATAGAGTTCCATACATTACAACGTCATGGTACGACATCTACGCGTACGCAGGCGGTGTGCTATTGAAATCGATAGAGTAACAAACGAGCATCAATACCTTAGCATCTCATTATTATTATAAATGCGAAAGTTTGTTTGGATGGATGTTTGTTACTCTTTCACGCAAAAACTACTGAACTATTTTGATGAAACTTAACAATATTATTGCTTATACATCAGAATAGGCTATAATTTATTTACCATTCATTGACTGGAACTCGTGAAAGGCATTCTACATTATGCAAAGTACAACTCAACAATCTTCAAGTATCTAGCCCGACATTTTGGTTAATTTGTACCTATATATACAAGCAGGATGCTCCTTAATTAGTATTCTATACCGAAATGGGGGAGGGTTCCCAACGGGTCCTTTGTGCATATGAGAATAATTTATGTTCCAAGATTAGGTATTTCAACTGCTTTTCAGAAACTTTAATTTTCATCAGGTGTTGGATATGTACCAATCTACTGATTCCAGGGCACCTTCAATCGCTAATCAGCTGCTAACTGAAATGAGTGTGAGCAGGTAGGTAGGTACATACAAATAATGCAACTATTTGCTTGGTTATCAATCATGATGGTTGAAGGCCTTACCTAGTTTGAAATTGTTGAGAAATTAACTGATAAACTCTGAGATAATCTTAATCTACACTACAGTGAAGACAAGTGCAAATATAGGATTCCAAGTTGGGTTGTCATCCATATTTTTGTAATATCAATCAATTGAATTTTTTACGTCTAGCTAGTACAATACTTTTTTGGCATTCAATGTTTTTGGGGTGTAGGATAGTTTTCCCAAATCTCATGAAAATTAAGGATGTGCGTCCGCAAATGCAAACGTCTTGGCTTGTTCCTTATATATTTCAGGAACGGTGTTGGGCTAAGCACGCTTCCCTGGGGAACCCCAAAGTCCAATGTGTTTTTAACATATACCTAGGTACCGAATCTTTACGCTTTCCAAATTATACGTGCAGCGATAATCCACGCCTCTCATTGCTTCCATTTTGCTGAACAGGATTGGCCGGGTCAAGAAAGGTGAATAAACATGTACTTATGCGCAGGTAGTGGTGATATGGTCCACCATATCAAAAACTGCTTCCTCCGTTCGCGAAAACTATTACAGGTTCCTAGACAGTTATTGGATTCATGGAAATAAATAAATCGTTTATTATCCACTTTTTCAATGATTTTGGAGACAGAAATCAGTCGTGAGGTTACGACGGTTCTGCCGATGGATCTTGGCCGATATTCAAACTTTTTGTTATCGTATCTCTTTCCATCTTACCACTTACCATTTTCTTAATAAGTAGGTACCTAGGTATATCAGTTGGGGTGTCTAGAGGTTTTGCGTTATTTCAAAGAAACGCTATAAACGGCACATTTTGGAAAAGTGTCTTACATGTTTTGTAATCCATTATAACACTTACCTATGTTTTTTTTGCCACTTTGTATCGGAAGGTACGTCCTTCCTAGGTTTACGAGTTGAATTATAGAGTATCTAGGTAAATTGTACCTAAATCCTCTTACCAAATTCCAATTTGTCTTGATAAACCTTTTAATTGCTTTTAGCTTGTGCAAATGAAATATGGGATTATTGTAGATAACAACATGATTGATTGTGGATTAAATTATTGTCAAATTTACCATTTCCATCACGCACACAACCATCAACTAGTGTGACAGAAATATGGAAAAGGAGCATTGACATATAGGTATTACTAGAAAAGGAGTGAGAACCTCTCCATGTAGAGTAAGTATTATGTTCCTTTGTGAGAAGAACCCATCGAGAATCTGTCACTAGTCACGTTTTGGGTTAAATACTTTAGAAAACAGCTAAGCATGCAGACTACAATGAAATAAGTAGTCGAATTCTAACTAACGAAGGAAGCAGTACGTATAGGTACAACACTAAACTCTGTCATTGTATTTTTGTGATATAAACGATTTGTGTCTGAATAGGCACCTACAGACGTCAATTGTACGGAACCTTAAAAGAACAGAATACATTGCACTTGACCAAATTTTTAGCATAATAATCTCATAATCATAATCGGTATATTACCGTTACGTCCGATACTAACCCGTCGCGAATAAAAATCGATTGTTATGCGATGTTAATGGTTATGCTAATTATTCCCACCCCGTCGCGAAATGCAAAAGTAAGTAGGTACAGTCAAAGTCAGCTTAAACCGCTGGTTGTAGAGACTTGAAATTTGGTGTGATAGTCTATGCGGTTGTGCTAAGGGATTTTCTGAAATTCAATCCCTAAGGGGATGAAAACGTTTGTATGAAATTCGTATTCCTTAAACTTACAAACTTGAAACTTGGCATAAAATGTTCTTACTACAAGCCAAGTTTGCCATTACCAAGGGGTGCCATGGTTTGTATGTTCAATCATTTTAGATACAAATCGGGATATGTTAATTAAAGGGCAAAGTTAAAAAAAGGTTCTGTTCGTCTTTATTTTTTTAATGTATGTTCACTAGCGATTTCTCCGTCAATTGTGGACCGATTTTGAAATATTTTTGAAGGGTATATCTCTCAAGGTGGTCCCATCATCACCAAGTCAGAATCTGATGATACCAAAGAAATCGAGGGAAATCCTTAAATTTTATATTATGTTACATTAGACTTGATGAACTCTCTCAAATCAAATGAAATCTATGAATGATTCAGGTGTTTGAGTCTGGGAGTCAATAACTTCATGCTGCTTCTTCATGCTACTTCATGCTGCTGAGCTGCAAATGTAAGCCACAGCACTCCGTAATTGTTAAGAGTTAGGAGATAATACTGTAATATGTCGCCAGAAACTACATAGCAGTTCTTGGATTTTCTCGTAATGATGACCTGATAATGATATACCTACCTAATAAAGCAATGGATGAGAGATTGACTGGACGTCTGAAACCGTAACTCAATTATTTTGTCAACTGTACTGTTGACCTTGTGGCTATAAAATCAATGCGCTACGTTGTGGTATCGGACGTCACGGGAACCAATCATAAAATCCTACGGAGGGCTGCAGATAAATAGTAAGCGATATGATAAAATATATTGCACAGCTATCTAGCAGTAGTACCCGCATCGTCGGTTACAACACCTGATATTAAATGTTCAAGTATTTGAACAATTTGTAGAATTTCTCGCGAGTGCACTCCATTCGTTGCTCTATATAAGCAGGGCTGTGCCCATTAAATACCTACGTGTATACAAGGCAAGCAAGATGAAGGTGTGGTTGCTTCTACTGATGATATGCGGCGTCGGCTTTGCGAAAAAGCTTATCTCTGAAGGTACCTATTCAAAAGTTTTGTGATATTTCCTGTGTTTTACGAAAACGCTTTTTTACTTTAAGTAAGTATTAAGTTTTTATACAAAAAATAAAAATACTGCTACAACCTCCTACTGAGCATATCTACACAGACTCCTGTGCTATGGATTTTTGTTTGGGGGATTTCACCAATTGAAGTAAGTACCTTACCTACTTAGTTGAGTTAACGTCAGTAAATTGCTTCATTGGTTTTTAGATGAAGTGGGAGATTTATTCAAGAAGTTCGTCAAGGGCAATCTAACGGAGTCTGAAAACGGATTATTTGAAGAAGTCGTTGATGTTCTACATAGGCAGGAACGAGCATCGGCCAGGGCTCTGGATACTTATGGCCAAGCCAGAATTGTAAGTTTTAAACGTTTCTAACGACTGCAGCACGATGACACCACATTCCAAGGTTTTCTTATTGAGTTATTTTCTTGTTTACACTGGAAAAACCTACCTAGATACCTACTACTAACTAGTAAAACAACCTACACACTCAAGGTGGCTAAGATAGTTCGTCATTGCATTCTATGGGGAGGCCTATGCCCAGCAGTGGGCTTGTACAGGGAGATGATGATGATTTAACGTTGCATAAAAACTACATACCCACCTAGTATATATATATATATCTATAGTAGATACAAAGGTGACGAATTAATTGATAATCTCATTTTTTTAAGTCGGTCGTCATCTGAAAAAATTTTGCAAGGTTATCATGGTAGCAGTAAGTACCTATTGCAGGAAAACTATAGGCAATATTGTATCGTTCAGTGTAAGTACTTATCAAATAAATTTTAATGTCTGACATATCTGAACTAAAATGTCATACAATTCTCCTAAATTAATTAAGAAAACTCGCTTTGCTCGTTCAATGATATAAAGAACTAGCTTATGGCCAACCCCATTACAAATGCAATACCTCTTAGGTCACTTCTACCTAGGACGCGCGCTACTCGGCATTGCACCCCTTCACCCTGAGACATTATAATATGAAAAGTCTCATTTGCCTGTAATTTCACCGGCACACACAGCATTGCTCACATTACTGCTTGGCAGCAGAAATAGGTATGGTCCTTAACAAAGAGCTCTACTACTAGCAATAGGTAGGTACCTAAACATGGAAAAGAAACTCATAAGTAGCTAGGTACTTACCTACTTAATTGCTCATAAGTATATTTTCTTTTAGACCCTGGACTGCGTCATATGCAGGAGTGCGTTTGCAGCAGTATTCCAAGCAGTAAAGGAAGGTCAAACTGATGAAGAGCTCATCTCTGTGATAACTATACTGTGCACTGTCATCGGAATAGAGAGTTATGACGTTTGCAATGGAGCTATTGGCCTTAATTTGGTAAGTAGGTAGTAATACCAGCTACAGACAACAGGGATGGCACTTTGGCCCTCCAAAATCTTTGATATAAGTAGGTGCCCAGAGAGAGAGAGCGAGAGCGAAAAACATTTTGTACAATTTGGCAAATAGGTATACCTACTTACTCTGGAATAATTATTACTATTCTCTCATGTTCATTTTAAATTTTCAGCCAGTAATCCACTACATAATCGAGAACCAGCCTGCAGCGACACCCGCTGCTATATGTGGCTTCTTAGAGCAGACTGCTCACAACCCCAACAACAACCTCTGCCCGTTTGAGGACGAACGGTTCGAGTGGGAGGTGGAACTGCCCCCAGTTCCAAATGTTAACCCGGTAAAAAACTAGAAAAAACTTTTGGAGAACTGATACGAGTGACCCCTTTGGCCTTTTGATCCCAGTCAGGTTGGAATCCAGTATCTACCGACCTTTAGCCGTTCCTGAGAAAAAGACTCTATAGACTGAAGACTGATAGACAGACAACAAAGATCCTACAAGGGTTCCGTTGTTTCCGTTAGACTGTGTGTGTAAGACACCATAACCTGTCTTTGTTGAATGTATTATTTTTGAATGGACCTCGAAAAAAAAAAACTTCAGGAGGAACTTCTAGAAGGCATTGCGATAGGTCGGTACAGAAAAAGAATAAAGTCTAAAATTAAGGATTTTCGAATTTTTGACTCCTAAAAAGGGCTCGGAAAAGGCTTTGACAATTTCGAAATAATTTACAGATCGGAAACCTCGGGCTCTTAGTTCTTATCCCGAGGATTGTGGCTCTAAAATGTGTCATTGATTGTGTGTGATGTAGCGAGCCCTGGAGGCATGGCATAGGCATGCATGGTTAACATGAAAAACAACTTAGGTATAATATTGCATTTAAATGTTGTCCCAAGATTATGTCACGATTTGAAGTTATCCTATGGGTATAATTGTGAAGTAGCTGTGATGTCTATCTAGGTAGGTACTTATACTTTATCTTATTGATCGTGCTCGTGACAATAGTCTGGGGACAGTCACGTGAACCTCAGTGCAGTAACCTGTATTATTCTTGTACAGTTTCATTTAATCCTGTAGTTTTTTTAGTGAATCATGTGGCGAGCATTAGCAATGAGTCGAAAAATACAGCAGGACTGAGTTCTGGCTGATTCAAATGGATAATAGCAACAAAAGTACCTAATGGGTCGGTAATTAAGAGCTGCCCCCTTATTGTGGAACGAACTGATAATCGCTTTCAATAAGGTACGATTTCGCAGTACATTGGTGAAGCTGCATTGCTTTTTTCTAGGTACCCAAGAGAGACGACAAACCGCTAACAGTAGCGGTCATGACAGACTTCCACATCGACCCTCTGTACGAGGCTTTTGGACACGCTGATTGCGACGAGCCAACTTGCTGCAGAGTCGGTCAAAGACCAGCCACCAGACGCTTCACTTTTGACGATGAACCTGTACTAAACCAGACCATAGTAAGGGATGGTCGAACGTTGAAGCTAGATTTGGATATGTCCCCGAAATTGAGGGAAATGAGAAGCATTGCCCAATCTAGGAGTTCAATTTCAAGGCAGTCGGAACCGGCTGGTTATTGGGGAGACTTCAGGAACTGTGATACGCCTTTGTGGGCTTTCGATGATGCTATTGACAGGATTGTGGAGACACACAAGGTTTGTATAAAGTCTCACACGAACAAACCCAACAACAACAAACAAACAAGCCTATATATTTACAAATGACACTAACACTAAGCGTTGTCTGTCATTGATTAATTGTTGGAAAAAATAGGTTAAAATTTATGTTTGTCTTTACAAACATAAATTTTAACCTATTTTTTCCTTTTTTTTTTTTTTTTTTTTGTTAAAACGACCTGAGGCCTTTGCCTCAGGTCGTTTTAACAAGCAATTGACACGGACTTATAATGTAGTGTATGTTTTTGTACGAAAATTGATGTTCACAAAGTGTAAGCTAGGGGAGCTCATAGGTGTCTCCATACAATTTCCGTGATACTCTACATACGCCCGTAATAAATGCTTGTTAAAATACTGACTCAAGGATCTGGACTGGATCACGCGGTGTCAATTACAGGACCTACCCAAATCCGACTAAACTTGCGTTTTGGGCCTTTAGATTCCAAAAAACTATTAAACACTTTTTTCAACTTTTAGGATATCGATGTAGTTTATTACATTGGCGACACGATTGATCATTTTGTCTGGGAGACAACTTATGAATTGATCAATGACGTCAACCGTTACGCTATAGATAAACTGAGGAAGAGTTTCGGTGATCACGTCCCAATCTTACCAGTTATAGGGAACCACGAGTCTCAACCAACGAATCAGTAAGTTTTCTATCCTGCAATAAACACAAAAAGACCGCTTTCAATGATTAGTTCCTACTTATTAGAGCGGGAGGTACCTACTACGTAGGTCGTAGAGGGAGGCTGCGTAGGGCAGCAGCATCCGCCTGAGTATTCAACACCAAACTGCGATCACCAATCCGCCTGCTAAGCGTGGTTATTATGGCAACTCCCCCCCATTGTATTCAATGGGGGAGGTCTCGTCCAGCAGTGGACGTAAACAGGCCGGTGATGATCATAATGATGTAACGAAACCGCCAGCAGTACCCCCTGTCCATTACAACATCAATATCCCTTATAATAGGTCAAGTCCACCTGGGACAAACCCTTCGTGGTTACGTTGCATCGTGAGACATAGAGATGAAAATTCTCATGTGATGTGTCTGTAACACCGGGACCCTTCGAACCGGATAATAGCAATGTGTTTGTCGGGAGAAATAGATATGGTGGTAGTATTTCCCGGACGAACTCTTTCACAAGGAGCTCTACAATTACTAATTTGATGCTGTTCATATTTTGTATATGTACAGGTTCGCACCGTCATCAGTAAAAGGAGAGGGCGTGAATACAACTTGGCTCTACGAAGCGTTAGCGTCAAAATGGAGTTACTACCTGCCAAGCGACGCTCAGGACACGTTCAGAGAACGAGGAGAGTTCTCATTGTTACTGCGGCCTGGATTAAGGGTTATTACGATCAATAACAACGTGGCTTATAAATATAATTGGTAAGTTTATGTAGGTACGGGCGTAATAAGGACCAAATAACAGGCGATAGCAGAACGATGGCCATATAGCCAAAAGACAGAACAGAACAGACGGCCAGAGTCAACAGACAGAACAGAATAGAAGACCACAGCCAACATCTTCCAAATAAGACCGGTTTCTTGAAGTTTTGTGCCTGATACTGGTTTATTTCAGGTGGTTGGTCTATGACCCGTTGGACGCTAAAAGACACTTGGATTGGCTGGTAGCAGAGTTATACAAAGCTGAGCTAGCGGGGGAGAGCGTCCACATTTTAGCTCACATACCACCGGGGGTTAACGACCTAACTTACACTTGGACTAGGGAATATAACAGGATTATAAACCGGTAACTTACTTTCACGGCCCTACCAACTATCACGTTTTTTTCAACAACCTATTTTTACCTAACTACAGCAATGTAAAAGGAGGGTTATGATTTTAGCAGTCTGTGTATATATGTTTGTATGTAAGTTTGATCATCTGTTCCCTCGTAGCTCCGAAACTACTAACCGATTATGATAAATGAGGTATCATATGAAGCATCTTGACGTATTGCGCGTATCATAGATAGGTGTTATGACGTCACTCTAAATTCGATACATAAAGCAGGTGGGGACGAGACGTGGGGACGAGCGGGAATAACCCTTGAATAACCCAAATAAAACTCAATTTTCCCGCCTCGAAAAAATATAAGCAGGTAGTGAGTTTGCTATCAAACGAAAGTGCTTGATGAGTATATTTCTAAAATAATGATATCACACTAATATTTACTACGCTACTGAAAAGTAGTAAAAAGTAAAACCCGACTACGCAAAAGCTAAAAACAAGTAAGTATCAAAATAATGTAGGGGAAAGCCAAATTCACGGTTCTATAGTAAATAAAGGCCTTCCACGCTGTGGTAAGGAGTCGGGCAAGCTTAATAAAAATCGTGGACTCTACTTCCGACTACATCTATTAATTCAGTTAAAGGCCTTTAACCTTTTTTAGGCCAAATCCACGATTCATGATTTTTTTTATTTTATTTCAGGCAATTTGTATAAATTACTTATAGGCGACTGATCTGATAAAATAATTTGCGTCAATCATAATTTCGAAATTTAACTAAATTCCGAATTTATACGCTACAGGTAGCTACCGATTAAGAATGTTTTGAATTTAAAGGCATGTTGAAATCCCACTATCAACACACCTGACATAGGCAAAAACGTTTGTTATCGCGTGAAATAGATTTATCTGATAAAAATTGTAGAACAAGAAATGGTAGATACCTTTTGATGGCGGATCATCATCAGCCTGTAGAAGTCAGCTGGACTCGTAGGCCTCTCTCATAGATTGCCACGACGACCGGTCTTGAGCAGATTTTTAACAAAAAAAAATCCCGACATGAATATCTTGGACACGGATAAAACGATTTCTATCCCCTCTTTTTTGTAATTATAGATTCTCATCCATAATCAAGGCTGAATTCAACGGGCACACGCATTCAGACGAGTTCAAGCTCTTCTACAACCCAGAAGGGCAGCCCATTAACGTGGCGTGGGGTGCCGGCAGCGTTACCACCTACTCGTTTTACAATCTCAACTACAAGATCGTCAGATTCGACGGCGATAAATATGTAAGTACAAATTACTGTTAAAAAGTCTTTACAACTATGTGTGCAAACTTGGTACTTAACTGAAGCACGGTGCCTAGTCCAAGCTCAAGATTTGTCAGAGGGCAATGGTACGTCAGCACAGCATGCGCGTCGACCGAATGCGCCCTGCAGTTCGCGGTCAGCATTCGAGAATCTTTACTTTTTAACCGACTTCCCAAAAAAAGAGGAGGTTCTCAATTCGGTTGTATTTTTTTTTTTTTTTTTTAATGTTTGTTACCGCATATCTCCGGCGTTTACGGACCGATTTGGAAAATTATTTTTTATTTGAATAGATATACTTCTAGATTGGTCCGATTTTTTTCAGAATCCAGTTCTGATGATGGAATCCATGAGGAATTGAGGGAACTCCTCAAATGTTGTAGGCATATATATGGCGATTTTGATATTTTCAGCATCAAACCAGGCATTTGCATTCAAAAAGTATCATAATCCTTTCACCACTATGGTTCTTTCATCATTTTTTTTTCATCCAAATATTTAGTCGAATACAATGGCGGAAGTCGGTTTTTTTAAATGAAAAGTTTTAACTAAATTGCCTGTCCATTGCCACTTAAATTCACTAATTCTGAGTGCTATGTCAAGGTAGTTATTATTGTTTATTATTTCCCAGGAGCCGCAAAGCATATCCAACTTCGTGTACAACCTCACCGAAGCGAACCTAGCTCCGAACCGCAGACCACACTGGTTCCAACTATACGACATGAAGAACACATTCAACCTACCCGACCTAACCCCCACTTCTATCAACGACTTACTCTATAGAATGGTCACTACAGACAGACACTTGTTAGATATCTACTCAGCATTCTTCTCAAAACTCAACGAGTCCAGAATGTCGTGGTGTAATGACGACTGTAAAATTGATATGGTCTGCAAGATCGTTGTTACTGTACTATGGGAGCGGCAGAAATGTGAAGAACTGACGAGTTTGTTCAATTTGAATAGAAACTATTTAGGTTAAATTGTTAATACGACACTGACCAAAACCCCCCCACTGACCCCTATAACCCTACAAAACTGGTAAGTACGCTTTTTATTACAATTTCGCAGTACATTGCGCCCGCGTGTATTCGCTTCTTTTTCAAGAGCAGAAATATTCGAATTATAAAGCGCAATGTACCGTAACAGTGTATTCGAAAGCGATTCCCAGTTTGATAGGCAATACGGGGGCGGGTAGGGTATGCTACTGTGAAAACTTTGGCGCTACTAGCACAAGGCCCATACAATAGGCTCACGACTTTAATCCCCATGAGGAAATCTTAAGACCTCACTCCGTGTCACAGAGGTAGTCAGAGGCAAGTCCAAACTAAATTTTTAACAGTTGCAATTTTATCAAATTAAAATTCAATAAAATTATCGTGATTCTAAAAAAGATAAAACAGTCCATTTAGATACAACTTTCATTCATAAAGAAAGTAACATTTTGTTCATTGTTGGACTTATTTTCATGAAACCAATAAGTATTTTGTTTTACGTCACTATGCCACCCAGATCCGGAACAAATATTTGCAGATTATGCAAACATTTATCCCGCAGCGGGAATCGAACTCGCACCTCTTGCGTCTTAGCCGGTTACGTGCCCGCCTTGCCACGGAGGTCGAAAAATAAATCGGCAACTGGATAGTGGTGTAAGCTGGTGTTACTCTCGCCGGAGTAAATTCGCAATTGAGTATTTTAGAAAACAAGAATAAAGTTGTACATATTAATTACCAACAGTGTTATAATTTATTTACTCTATACATAACTACAAATTATAAGAAATAAACATAATTACAAATTTAAAGAAATAATTTCATGATTATTATACTATATACTTATCCATTTAATCTCAGGTTTCCATTTCATATCTTCACCAGGTATCTTGTCTAGGAGTGATAACTGAAAATAATAAAAAGTTAATTTTATAAAAAATTAAAAACTCCTAACGGTTTTCAGTGTTCAATTCAAATTAGAAAAACGGAACACGTATGGAAGTAACAAATTGCTACCTGCAATGTTTTTTTAAACTCAAAAGTTTAAGGTTCCCTAGATCCTATTCATCCTATGCTGGCTCGTAAGTATGCTGGTCATCATCAAACCCTGGAGCCTGTCTAGCCATCTGTTGTCATTAAAATTAACATGTTGAGCTCAAACTGAAAGTTCTATTTGTTGAGCTGATGATCCTGGAAATGGATCCACCAATCCATCCATCCATGGTCGCACCAATTTCCACCAAACACAGCTAAGAAAGAACCATCTCACAAAAACCATGCAATATTAAAATAAGAGCACCCGTTCCGTAGCTTTTAGGCCACAGACAAACACACCATGGCCTCAAACTTATAACTTCCCTCTTTTGGTACTCGTAGTTCCTATTACCCATGACATGGGGAATCCTAGTGTGGGATTAGGAATATGTATGTGAGTGTTGGGATGTTTTAGTTGGGGGTTGAAAAACGAGAAATAATTATTAATACTTTTTAACACCTCTTTGTGTATAACTTTTCTTAGTAGATTGTTAACCGAGGGATAAAAGTTAAGTCTAAGTAGTTTGAATAAATAAATATATTATTATTATTAGTCTAAAGAGCTCTCGCTTGTTGTGCATCTTGTGAACAATTGATCTTGAGTTAAACACATTATTTTTATCTACACTGTAAAAAGCTAAAAATCAAACAACTTATTTTACGTACCTGATGTCTTGATATACTTGGAATAGGTTGCACCAACTTCCACCAAACATAGGTTTGTGTATAACTTTTCTTAGTAGATTGTTAACCGAGGGATAAAAGTTAAGTCGAAGTTGTTTGAATAAATAAATATATTATTATTCTAAAGAGCTCTTGCTCGTAGTGCATTTTGTGAACAATTGATCTCGAGTTAAACACGTTATTTTTATCAAAGCTAAAAATCAAACAACTTATTTTACATACCTGATGTCTGATATACCTGACGATAGCCTCTAGGTTTTCAGCTTTAGTGTCTTGCGAGAGTGAATAAAACCGTCTCCATATGGCTGCAGCCAAAACCCTATCATCACTCATGCCTTCATCGTAACCAACTAGAGCCGCTTGGAACTGTTCTGATAGTTCAGTCACTTGCTTTCTAGCTATTGCTGGATTTGCACCCTGCAAAATATAATTTCTCTTGTATAAAGTATTTCTTATTTGTTTGAATCTAAGTATACATACAGGGTGTAGAATTCAGCTCCTTAATACTGAAGGAACAAATAAAGCTTCCTATAACCTAGCTATATAAAAAAGTTTTACCCAAGATCAAAATAAAAGAGAAAAATAAACATATTCATGTTATGATCTGAGAACAATTGTCTCACCAAATTACTCTAAAGAATTATTCTACAGAAATTACTATAGAAAAGCTTAGGACAGAATCATTCTACACAAATACTGTAGTAGTAAGAGCTGTAGTAAAGAGTTAATACAGGAAAGTACTACCACCTACTTCTGTCACCAAGCAGTATCACGCATTGCTGCAGCCCAGTGATTTACAGGCATATGAGAGTTAGTTGTAATGGGTAAGGGTTACCACTTAACACCAGGGCAACCTGCCAGAGTAGTAAAAACATTTAGGCATAAAAGATACAGAAATTCATCACCTGGGTCTCTGTTATCTTCACAGCAGAATTGACAACCGTTGGAGAATAAAGGCTCTAGAGTGGTGACCACATACCAGACCATGCAGTTAAGTAACTCTCCCCTCTCAATGGACCAAGAACATTGTAAAGGGAAGTAGGTGAAGGGAGAAGGCTCAAGACCATTCATCATGGCATTCTATGGAGGCCTATGTCCAGCAGTAGGCTTTGATATTGTTGATGGTGATGACTAAACCTTTTACTTGAAAACTTATAAAACCTACCTCCATAAGTTTAATTTTATTTGCAACATCTGCCCATAGAGCCTCTATAATGCAATTTCTAACAAAATGTCCATCTCCTTTGTTATATTTTTTCTTCTCAGTTGCTGACACTGCAATATCTTCAGCCATGTATCGAACCATCAGCATCCATACATGCAGCTCTGTAATTATGAACCAGGATGCAAATGTGTCAGGAAGTTCTAGTTTTTCAAACCATTCATCATACTGAACCTTATCTGGTATGCCTTCATATAAAAAGTAGCCAGTGAGCTTCAAACGCTGTAACAAACAAGAAGTAAATGGTACTTTGCTGTAATTATTAGTAGTGTCTTAGGGCCTACCTACCTGCAGAGGTACCTAGTACCTACTCACACATTCTCTTCAGAGTTTATTGTAACTTCCAAAACCAAAATAGTTATCTAAGTACAACTATCAGAACAACACCTGCCAGCCATAGCTTGGCATAGCCTCCAAGGGTGACTATTAAGGAATATTGGTCTAAATCAATGCTTACAGTCCTGGATTGGTCCATCCATCCAACAGCTTTCATAAACTTCTTGATGTAGCTTTCATCAACAGCAACTGTGCTCTGTTGCCTAATGGCAAGTTTGTTTTGAATGAAAAGGTTCATGCCAGGTCTAGTATTTATATTTCTCATCTGAAGACGCTGCTCCTTTAGCACCTGAAAGATGAGCGCTTAGTTAAAGTGAACACAAAACTTTTATGTAACAAAAAAATCGTTTGGCGTCGAAAATACTTATAGCAGGTTCGTAAAATGCCAAAAAGACATTAAGTATTGTAAATAAATAGTATTCGTATTAATTGAATACATACTCTAGTTAATAGTCTGCTTCGGAGCATATTTTCATTTACTAAAACAATTATTTCGTAAAAATTACTCGCGGTCGGTAATAAAATGGTAAATACAAGACAGACTGACAGTGACAGACATCAGACAGTAAAATTAACATTTACTTTTGAACTTTACAGTATACACTATGGCTTGAAGGATTCTTGGAAGGTTTGATTGTGGTTTGATCGTTTAGACAAGAACTTATTTCTTTTCCTAAGAATGAATGGAAAGAACGGTTTGGGCAACATATCAACATTATTTATTTATTGTCTGTTGAATTGAACCTTCTAATCTAAAGGTTATTACATAAGTGCGGGCGGCCACCTTAGATTTTTGCCCGAAAGAACCATTATTATCTAAAAATGTTGGGGGCTGTAAGTAGAGTTGGGTCCGGCTTCTTAGCCGCTAAGTCAGTTGCTGAAAAAACCCTGACAGAATGTGGCAAAATCGCCGCCGTTACTGTCAGCCAAAGGGATTACGCAGCCAAAGCGGCAGGCAAGGCACACGGTAAGGTGGTCGCCGTTATCGGTGCCGTAGTGGACGTACAGTTTGACGATAACCTACCGCCCATCCTCAATGCCCTCGAGGTTCAGAACCGCCAGTCCCGGCTTGTGCTGGAGGTGGCCCAGCATCTCGGAGAGAACACCGTCCGCACCATCGCCATGGACGGTACCGAGGGTCTGGTGCGGGGACAGCCCGTGCTTGACTCCGGCTCGCCCATCCGTATCCCTGTCGGAGACCAGACTCTGGGACGCATCATGAACGTGATTGGTGAGCCGATCGACGAGCGCGGCCCCATCACAACCGACAAGTCAGCAGCCATTCATGCCGAGGCGCCCGAGTTCGTGGAGATGTCCGTGGAGCAGGAGATCCTCGTCACAGGGATCAAGGTCGTCGACCTGCTCGCGCCCTACGTCAAGGGAGGCAAGATCGGCCTCTTCGGCGGTGCTGGAGTCGGCAAGACCGTTCTTATCATGGAGCTTATCAACAACGTCGCCAAGGCGCACGGTGGTTACTCCGTGTTCGCCGGAGTGGGCGAGCGCACCCGTGAGGGCAATGACTTGTACAAAGAGATGATCGAGTCCGGTGTCATTTCCCTGACGGACAAGACTTCCAAGGTAGCGCTCGTGTACGGTCAGATGAACGAGCCACCTGGTGCGCGTGCGCGTGTCGCTCTGACCGGACTCACCGTCGCTGAATACTTCCGTGACCAGGAGGGTCAGAATGTGCTGCTCTTCATTGACAACATTTTCCGTTTCACTCAGGCCGGTTCTGAGGTGTCAGCTCTGCTGGGTCGTATTCCCTCTGCTGTAGGTTACCAGCCTACTCTAGCCACTGACATGGGTACCATGCAGGAGCGTATCACCACCACCAGGAAGGGCTCCATCACCTCCGTGCAGGCTATCTACGTGCCCGCCGATGATTTGACTGACCCCGCGCCCGCAACCACCTTTGCCCACTTGGACGCCACCACTGTGCTGTCCCGTGCCATCGCCGAGCTGGGTATCTACCCCGCTGTGGATCCCCTCGACTCCACTTCCCGTATCATGGATCCCAACATCATTGGCGTTGAGCATTACAATGTCGCCCGTGGTGTGCAAAAGATTCTGCAGGACTATAAATCACTGCAGGACATTATTGCTATTTTGGGTATGGATGAATTGTCTGAAGAGGACAAGCTGACCGTAGCTCGCGCACGCAAGATCCAGAGGTTCCTCTCCCAGCCTTTCCAGGTTGCTGAAGTGTTCACCGGACACGCTGGAAAGCTGGTGCCTCTTGAGGAGACCATTAAGGGCTTCTCCAAGATTCTGCAGGGTGAATATGACCATCTTCCCGAAATTGCATTCTACATGGTTGGACCAATCGAAGAAGTTATTGCTAAAGCCGACACTCTCGCGAAAAATATTTAGGTAGGTTATCGGATGTGAATGAGAGTAGTTAATATTCTGTTTCTTATTAAAATATAGTGAAAGTTATTAAATTTTTTATTTCTGATCTATTTTTCACACCTTAATTCTGCTTGGACCAATTTGTAACGCGGTAAATTTGTTTCGTTTATCCTTATAATTACATATTATTATTTCTACTATCTAGAATCTAGTCATCTCTGTGCGCAGTTACATAAAACTGTTATGCAATGATCTTGCTAACATTCTGTCTTTGGCTCGTCTTTTATGATCGGGATTCGGGACTTATAGTACTCTTAATTTTTTTTAAATGCAAATTAGACAGGTATCTTCTTATTATCTTGAACAATCTCACAAAGTTTCAGATCTAGTAAATAATTTTAACTTAAAAAAAATCTTAAGACTACATGTGAAAGCTTCTTATCACAGGCTATAGTAGGTAAGTATAGATAGGCCCTCGGTAAGTTGTCAGATTTTTAAAAGCTATTTCAGAGCTTTTTTGCACAAAAAAAAGAAAACTTATTTAATAGGTAGGCCATAGTATAGACAGGCCCTCGGTAGATTGTTGGGTTTTTTAAAGCTATTTTAGAGTATTCGTACGCAAGAAAACTTCTAAACACAGGTCATAGTAGGTACTACCTATAAAAAAAAATTACCAGAACATAACCTCATAACAAGAATTAAAAAAATATCAAAAATCTAAGAATTTCATAAACCTCCCCCATGCGGGGGGATCTCCTCCCCATCCTAACCCTCAAATATACATAATTATATATAGGTATGTATTATTATGTAGTACCCTTAGGTATATAAAAGTCCTTCCCTGTCTTCTGTCCCGTAGCAAGCTTAGGAATCAATAATTAGGTGTTTGCAATGGTAGGGTACCATGCTACCTAGTCAGCTATTTTGATGATAACAGAATTATAAAGCCCGTCCGTAATGAGTTCGACATGTACATACGAGTTATGTCATAGTCGTGTGTATGTATCGCCGCAAACTCCATTGTTATAGGTATTACGGAAATGAAAGAAAAATACCTAATGAATCATAAATAAATAGTTATCTCAAAACTCTAACCACCCCCTATTTTCAATAATGTACAAATAGCTTTATTGAAAATGAATGATTTTGGACAACAAAATCGTTCTTTCCAGGCTTTCTCAAAAAGTGACCGACTTACCCCCGGAAGATTATAAAAAGACATTTCAGATACTTACAAGTTTAAATTATCAATCAGAATAGGTAATTGTCTATTTAAATATATTTGATAATTTGACAATATTCTAGCTAATATTTTTTGGAACTTCGGTTGGTACCTACCTACCTAGAAAATAAAAGAGACATTTTTACGAGTTGCATTCTGAGAGTGAAAAAGGTCGGGTAGCCTTCCCATGTAGGTACCTACCTAACAAACAGCCCTATGAACGGGTTACTTGTTTCCTTCGTACTTACACCCACTTACACAACAACACATAACATACTTCAAAACGTAAAAATTTCAGAAACGCGCAAGGGCAAATCATATTTTTAATTTACCAAAAATCGATGTGGTTTACCAATTTAGTTTTTTTTTATTAAAATTTTTACCATTTTCTAAATTTTTCGTTTTTTTTCTATGGTCAGGTAAAAAGTTTGTTCCAGAAATTAATTCCCCATCTTTAAGTTATACGAAAACGATACCAAACTTGTCCTTGTAGCTATAAGTGGACAGTAACCGAGCTCTGACTGCAACGCGGGAGATGCACACTTCTCCCCCCTCCCCTGGCTACCAGCGGGGGGTAACTTCGTGGCTACAGGGCTGAATCTGCTCAAAATGACCTAAAGAACAATCGTGCCAAGTGCGTTTCCATTTGCGTCTTCCAAGACAAAAGTGCAAGGTTTGGCCAACTAAGAACGCAACTAAAAGGGAATAATTTTGAATCCAATACTTTTGGACCTTGAAAAGGGGAAGTTGAAGTTTAGGCGTAGAACAGGTTTAGTTAGGTCAAGATTCAAAAGTCAACAGTATCGCCTGATCGGGTTTGCCGGCATGTCCTGCTAGTTAAAACTTGAGACCACTACTTAGATAGGTTGGTACAGGTGAATAAAAAACGCTATAACATTGTTCTGATTTTAATACATTTAGTTTGGAGGACCTGTATGTTAAAATTTTAAAGAGGGGTTACATAATAGTATTTTGAAAGATCGCGATACATACTATTAATATTTTTAATTGAATAAAAAAACTAGCCTAAACATCATGCGGAAATCCCCATAGAATGCCACGACGAACGGTCTAGAGCCGCCTCCCACTCAGTGTTTCTGCGTCCTTTAAATATCGTCAGCCCATTTCAAGTGGGGGATACCCTCCTACACTGCGTCGTCCGGATCGTGATCACCGCTACACTACAGTAGCCGCAATTCTACTTAGAACCACTAAGTAGAATTGCGAAGAGCGTTGCAACAAGCATGTTTCGAATAGTGAAACAACGCACAAGCCGAGCGAAGCGAGCCCCGGCGAGATACCCGATTTTCAAAATACTTTTAAAATAACCCCTCTATATTTTTTTTTGGGTTGCCAGTTCTTAACTTCCCATTTGAGTGACCCTATACATAATTAACCTACTTACATAATAGGTTTATGTACATTTTAAGGCATTTCAATTGTAAACAAAACATTATTTTTCAAGCAACATAAAACTCAGTTCTTGTTCAATGGATAAAATTAAAACATACTAGTATACAGGCATGGCTAACTTAATTCATTTGAGGAAGTAATTTTGTTATCTATTTTCACAACAATAGGTTTGCTTGTAACATCTAATTTCAATAAATCTTCATCACAGAGTAAATTAATGTCACTTGATTTATCACTTTTGTCTATGTTTGATTCGTTTTCATTGTCTATTGCGGTTGAAGGATTTGTTTTATCTCCATTTGTAACAAAATCAATCGTTTCGAGACTTTGAGCTTGATCAATTTCTACAGGTTTTTCTGTCGCCAAAACCATTGACTCAGGTACAGATAGGACCACATTTCGATCGACGTTCGGTACTTTCACAACCACAACTTGATCTGAAAATTCTTCGCCGGTAGATTTCCTGTTAGGGTCTTTGAGCTTTATAGTTTGGAATTTTAATGGTGAGTTCGCTGACTGCGCTCCGTCCTTTACTTTAATAGGTTTGATGACGAGAATCTTTGTTTTCATTCCAGCTTTCCTAAAATCTTTGATATTTTGGTTTATTAACGGATTTTTCATCACATCTAAGCTTTGCCGTCGAAACTTAATAGGAACAACTGATGTAACAGTTTTATTTTTAGGGGTTTCATTGGTTATTTTCACATCATCTTGTTCTTTTGTGGTCACAACGTCATTTGAACCTGTTACCTTCGTAACAATCGTTTCATCTTTTCCATCTTTCAGAGCGGGTTCTACAATCTGCGATTTACTTTTAGTGTCTTTATTTGTATTAGAGTTGTCCTTTTTATCTTCAGTAGTATCTTTCTTTGGAGAACTCTTATCTTTTAAGAGTGACTTCGGAAGCATAGGTCGAATGAAAATATTGGGGGCTCGTTCCTTTTGAGAACAGGAGTAAACAGCAAAGTTGGATGTTTTCATTTCTGCTTTAGCCTGTTCAACGGCTTTCCTGGACAGTGTGTCCATAGCCCCTAAACAGTCTCTGTTTATTATTTCGTAGCTGATTGCCACATCTGGTTGGGGTTTCTTCTTAGCTTGATAAGTCTTAGTTGTGTTTACAGTTGTTTGATTTTCCCGATACCCTTGAGCTTCCATCTTAAGTAAATTTGATAGATCATACTCGAAATCTGCGTTTTTAGGCTTGGCCTTTCTACGGACTGGCCTTCTGGATGCCACTGAAGAATTGACTTCAATGATTGGCCTCTTTTCAACTTTGTCACAAACATCTTCAATGTCTGATGAGTTCTCTTCAAAGGTTTTTTGGTTTGAAGGCAAATCGTTTTCGTCTCTATCACCACCCTCGTCCTTGTTAACTGAAATAAAACATATAATAAGATTGAAAAATAAAGCTATGCAAAATATAGTATAGTTACAAGGTGCTTAAAACTTTATGGTAGTGCCCCGAAATACTATTGGTGTTTAAAAGGCAAGGCGGGAGTGACGACTAGTCACCTCACACAAAATTCACTCTTAGCGTGGTAGAGCGGAAGTTTTTATGATTTTGTTATTTTACAAAAAGATTAAGGTCCAGGGAGGCTATTGCAACAAAAAAATATATGATCAATAATTTCAACTGAGGTACCATCGTCTCTAGCAATCATGGAGTTAAAACAATCGATTTAGTAAGTTACAAATATATAAATGAATACTCTTGATATGACACTAAGCCACAAAAGCATTACGTGAAGCGTCAATTATCATATTTCTTCCACAGTAACCAAAATAGTTGCAATAACCCCTTACCGAGGTAAATGCATCTAATAGTTGTAGCTATGATTTACATCAGAATTTAAAGTTAAAAGTTCGTTTACGTAACATTCATAATACCTTTTTTCTTATAATGGACTTTATGCCGTCGCAGGAAGGCTTAATTTACCGGAAACTTTCTTAAAATATATTGCGGGGCTAATGCAACTTTTTCATAGACGATAGTGGTGGGACATATTACAAAACGGTGCGTTTATCGATACTCGGGTAATATTTATCTCATCTTACTTCTTATGCAGGTACTGCGAAGTCGAATCTTTAATAACTATTTAATGTAGGTGGTTAAGAAAAACAAGGTGAATAATCAGGCGAAATAAATAAATAAATACGGTATAAATACTTATTATACACAGCCACAATTATTTAAAAATAATTTAGGAACTACCAGGACTATGGTAGTTTTGCAAACATCCAGGCTCTGAGTCTTACCCATAGTTCTTATAAATATTTGCCGATAATACGTTAAATACTATTGTTCTACCTTACTAAAACATCGACAAGAGCCCATCACTAGCTATAATCAATTTCATACAAATTTGATGGGGTAATTGCAACTAACCTAAAAGTCACAATATAGATACATTAGCCCCTCTTAAAAATTTCGAGGGGCTAATGTATCCGTGGCCATATTTCACAATTAATGCAGTATTTCTTTCAAATAAATAATAAAAACGGACTAGCCGTGTTCTAACTCTGCTCTCCACTAAAAACACAGCCGTAAAATTAGGTTTTTATATATTTTTTTACACAAACTTCGTCATCTGTCCTTTCGTGAATATCGCCATAAAAATGGCGGATATTAAATGTCACTGTAGATACAACAGCTCGCACGATATTAGATCAATCAATTATTTTCTATGAGTAGTCTTTGTTCCGCTATCGTTTCATAGATGTCACTATTCTTAGAAAAAAATACAAAAGAAGTTATTTCAATTAGTTGCATTTTCCCGGTAGTTACAATAGCCTCCCCGGACCTTCCGACTTTTTGCGATCGACTTTTTTGTGAATTTGTTTCAAAACAAGTGCTTATAAATATTCTTCTTTCGGCTGATGATAACCCTTCGGCCGCTTTAGGATGATAAATAAGTTCACACAGTGAGCTGATCAAAATGATCACAAACAGCCAGTATACTATTATCCGTCCAAAAGTTCCGTTGTATCCATCATCAGATCAGCTCGCTGTCATTATATTATCATCGGACATGAATAAGGTTTGTCACAATAATACATCTTGACAGGTATTTAAAATTTTAGCTCAAATTAAAATTGGAATGTGGGTCAAAATGGACTAGCAAGATTTGACACAGTCATCTTCATCAAGCCATGGTGTGTCCGGCCTAAGAATAGACCCTTTCTCTCTCCTCCCTCAGGTGGATGTCTTAAAAGCCGACTAACGGATTGCACCAGGGGATAGGCAGCAACATCCACCTGAGTACTCAACACGAATATTGCAATCACCAATCCGTCTGACAAGCTTAATGATAATGGCAGTTCCCCTCCATTGTATTCAATGGGGGAGGCCTCGTCCAGCAGTGAACGTCTAAAGGCTAGTAGGAACCCGTATGATGAGGCTGATGATGATGTATCATCATCATCAGCCTCATCATACGGGCTCACATCACGGGTTCGATTCCCGCTGCATGATCTGCTAGAATTTGTTCCGGGTCAGGGTGTTGTGGTACTATGGTACTCATAGTTCATAATACACACAACACAGGGAATCCTAGTGGGTTAGTATCATTTCGTCTAAAAAAGCAGCTAGTCTAATAAGCAAGTGGTCTAAAAAGTAGCTGGTCTAAGCACAAACTGTTACATTTATCTAATAAATTATTTAATATAATAAAAATTAAAATAATAAATGACCATCTGCCAGTTGCGTTTTAGTCCAGTTTGTACTCAGACCAGCTACTTTTTAGACCACTTGTTAATTAGACCAGCTGCTTTTATAGACGAAATGGTACTAACCCATCCTAGTGTCAGGACTATGTATGTGAGTGTTGGGTGTTACGTATGTTAAATTAAAAAAAACTTACTCTTCACAAGAGATTCCCTCTTTCTCTTCCCATGGCGGCTGTTCTGCTGAACTTTCCTCTTCCTAGTGCCTTCAACTCGAGCACTACTGGACGAGCTATCATCGGACAAGCGACTAGAATCACTCGAGCACCGGCTTGGACGAGACTCAGGACTCTCTGTATCATTCACATCTTCAGGATCTTCAGATAACTCTAAAGCCTCAGCACCATCTAACGCTTTCACAGTACTAAAGTAAAAGTCCTTGTCACCCCTCAACTTATGAACGGTTTTCACGTGTTCGGGAAGTTGATCAAAGTGGTAATTCTTGAAGTTGCATAGTTTGCAAGCGTAACGCATCCATTTGTAATGTGTAGCGACGTGGTCGTAGAGGCTTCTGATGTGGTCGCACTGTGTGTTGCATTTCTTGCAGCGCAGTTTCTCTAGCTCGATGTCGCCGATTATTCTTTGTCGCAGTGCCATTAGGTTGCTTTTTTCCGAGTGCTGCGCGAAAGGCAACCTTACGGCAGCAGGTTGAGGGGTCACGATGTGTTCTTCAGTCGTAGTCTTCTCTGGAGATTCAGACGCGTTTGATTCCTCTTCGCTCTGTCGAGATACTGAGTCAATTGAGTTCTCATCAATTTTGTCGTCAACTGTCTTAATTGGCTCTTTTTCTGAAGACTCTTTCTCGAGCTCGTTCTCTTGCTCTTCTATGGGCTCGTCCTTTATTTTGGACTCTGTAAATCAAATAAAAAAAGCTTTATTGCAAGACAAACACAGCTGGTTTACACTGACACTCTGACACTCATGTCTGATTAGAAGGACGGCAAAACGTGACAAATATCTTATGGCACTAAACCTAGGGAGCATAGTGCTTTCAATCAAGTGGACTCTTTTAACTGGATTTAAATCTCGATGCGTTTAGTCTCGTCTTGCTAAGGCTCTATTAAGAGAATGGCACGTGTGCTATGAGCGAGCTAGTAAAATGAACTTATCAATAGTGTCGGCAGGCTTCGACAAGGCTTCGGTTTGCGTTGAGTACCTTGTAATCCTTGCGGATCTGAATCTCGATGCGTTTGGTATCGGGCCGTCTTGCCAAGGCTTTGTTGCGCGGTTGGTGCGTGTGCTATGAGGTAGTAAAACGAACTTACCAACAGTATCGGCAGGTTTTAACAAGGCAAGGTTCGCGTAAGGTCCCTTGGTGTAATCCAATATCTGAATCTCAACGTGTTTAGTCTTGGGCCGTCTTACTAAGGCTCTATTGCGCGGTTGGCGCGTGTGGTATGAGGTAGTTGTAAAACTTACCAATAGTGTCTGCAGGTTTCAACAAGGCAAGGTTCGCGTTGGGTCCCTTGTAATCCTTGCGGATCTGAATCTCGATGCGTTTGGTATCGGGTCGTCATGCCAAGGCTTTGTTGCGCGGTTGGTGCGTGTGCTATGTATGAGGTAGTAAAACGAACTTACCAACAGTATCGGCAGGTTTTAACAAGGCAAGGTTCGCATTAGGTCCCTTGGTGTAATCCTTACGGATCTGAATCTCGACGTGTTTAGTCTCGGGCCGTCTTACTAAGGCTCTATTGCGCGGTTGGCGCGTGTGCTATGAGGTAGTTGTAAAACTTACCAATAGTGTCTGCAGGTTTCAACAAGGCAAGGTTCGCGTTGGGTCCCTTGTAATCCTTGCGGATCTAAATCTCGATGCGTTTGGTATCGGGTCGTCATGCCAAGGCTTTGTTGCGCGGTTGGTGAGTGTGCTATGTATGAGGTAGTAAAACGAACTTACCAACAGTATCGGCAGGTTTTAACAAGGCAAGGTTCGCGTTAGGTCCCTTGTTGTAATCCTTGCGAATTTGAATCTCGATGCGTTTGGTCTCGGGCCGTCTTGCTAAGGCTCTGTTACGCGGTTGGCACGTGTGGGTGTGGGCCGCGAGCGCGGCTCGACGCTCGAAAGTTCGACCGCAGCCACCGCAGCGGGATATCTCGCCGTCAAATTCCATGTTGTCCATCCATGCCTTAAATTATTGAAAACACAATGCATACATACTCAGGCAATTAAACATTTTACTAGCGGACAACCGATCTTTGCTCGCAAACTGGGGAACAAGCCCCTAAAAAACTGCTCAGGAACTGGGTTTAGGTATTCCCAGCTGCGGGAACCAAGCTGATGCCTTAAGTCTTGTGACTTTCATCAAAATCGAGATATTTGGTACAGACTAACAGACAAACAAACATACATTGCTCGTTTAATAAATAAGGAACTCAAGAATAGTAGAATTAAACAAAGATTAAACCTACAAAGAACCATAATCACCGACCTATCTCTCAGAATTAGCTACTAGGATTCCCTGTGTCGTGGGTATCAGGAACTACAACATTCATCATACATCATACAAACATTTGCGCCGCAGCGGGAATCGAACCCGCGACCTCTTGCATCTCAGCCGGCTACTCGCCCGCCGCGCCACAGAGGTTGTCACTGTGTGTGACATTACATGTAAAGTTGAAGTGGCAATGGGCAAGCCGGCTGGGTGTTATGTTGTGTATGTCCAGCAGGGTAGTCAATCCGCTGATGATGATGATGATGTTGTAAGAGCTTGTTACATTTTCTTACCTGATTCTCTTGTTCGATTCTCTCCTCTTCAGTGATTTTGGGTGCGGCGGGAGTCTTCTGGTTGTTCTTGCGTCGTTCGTAGAAAGCAGGCGGGTTGTTCATTTTAAACGCCTTCGCTTGAATCGACTCTCGCTGTCTCCTTATTTGCGCTGCTGATTTGCTGGAAACAAAATGAATCATATTACTTTCTTATTCAGGGCTGGTTTTTCCATAGTCTATAACTCCGTGAGTAAGTACCTACTTTAAGATTCACCATAGATTGCTTGTCACATTCTTATCAAAGTTGCCGTATTGCGTGTAACACTTGCACATGAAAAAAATTTTGAAAACTCAATTTGTTCATGATGGTATGAAGGTTAGGACTAACAAAGACAGCACTCCATGATTTGGTAGACCACGAGGAAGGAACGAAAGTAACAGGTCACCGCAAAACTTGACTAAAGCCGAGAAAGATGCCTACATAGAGTACTTTCAGGCGTAGACATTTTAGTGTCCACGCATTGACAATGTGTGGACATTTTAATTAATCGGACGCCTGAGCCTGATAAATCTACACAAATTTATACAAATTAGACCAAGTGCGAGTATGACGGACGTACCGAAAGGGTAGTTTTTAGAAATTATTGAAACACACGAGTGTAATGGAAAAAAAGAATGGAGGCCTTTGCCTAGCAGTGGGTTCCAGCACGCTTTTAAATTAGCCATTTTAAGAGCAACTTCGTATACCTAATCCTGTTTTAAAACAAATACTTACCGATGCACTTTGAACAGATGTCGATAGACGCTCCACGAAGTGGAGAATATCTCCAAGCAGTCGGGGCATGGATACACCAGGCGGCTCTCGACGTGTTTGTACTTCATGTGGAATTTCAACGTCTTCTGCGTCGAAAACTGCATGTCACCTTAGGAACGAACCGAATTTCAGTTTGTTTGTGTGTACAGAACCTCTTTAAAACTACAATATTGATCGTATACTCACAAATCTTGCACTTAAGTTCCACAGTATCGTTACTTTCTTCATCATCGCTGATCTGTATGACGCTGTCCATATCACCGGAGCTTCCAATTTTGAAATTGCCATCAATCTGCATCACTCCCATATCTTTCGACATTATCTTGTCAAGCTCGCTGACCTGCAATTGAGATTTATTAAAAGAAGACCACTCTCGGCAGGCGGATTGTATTATAATATAACGCCATATTTACGGAGACTATTGAGCCCGAGATATTCATATTGATGTTGTAAATTAACCATCCCATGCGAACCCATTATTGGTTGTATGCACAACAACGTATTGTGTCACGAAATGTATGGAAGGTGGATTTTCAACTTGATTATTTCGGACTGAAATGGACACATTATTTATGTGCCGTGGCGTGTCCAACCTAAGGTAGACCCCCTTCGTCCCCTCCCATGGATTTTGTAAAAGCCAACTAGGCATAGGGATGGATATCAGCATCCATCTGAGCACTTAACACCAATATTGTAATCATCAAACCGTCTGCCAAGCGTGGTGATTGTGGCAAATCCCCCCAATGCATTGTATGGGAAAGGCCTCGTCCAGCAGTGGGTGTCGACCGGCTGATGATAATGGTTATTAATATTCAGGATCTCGGATGGATCTTAAATATGGTGACTTTTTTACAGATCAAGCCTGCACTGCTTCCATCAACAAGTGCTAATATAGATTCATTTATGAATCATTCTGTATAAAGAATTGAAACAACAGGTAGTACTTATCACTCTGTATATAAGAACTAAAACCTTCCTAAACCCATGCTACATATATTCTTCATTTGATATCAATCATATGTGATGACACACGGTGATGATGTACACAAATCACCAAAAGCTGCTAGTCTATAAATCAATAAATAAAATAATTGAAACTATAGGTACTCTTCATTCTATATATAAAAACGGAATTATACACTACTCATCGAAAAATGCTACATAGATTCTTCACTTGATATGAAGAATTCTGTATAAAACTGTATTAAGGAATTTAAACGACAGGTCCTTATCACCCTGTATATGAGACTTGAAACCTAGACTGCTCAGACACATGCTACATAGATTCTTCATTAAATATCAATCACCTGTATAAAATAATTTAAACAATAGGTACTCAGCATCCTGTATAACAAGCTGAATTATACACTTCATCAACAAATGCTACATAGATTCATCACTTTATATGAATCATTCTGTACTAAAAATTAAAACCTTACTCTTTGTAATTATCACCTATACGTATAAGATCTCAAACCTAGACTGCTTAAGGTTCATAATAGATTCTTCATTTAATATCAATCAGCAGAGCTGTGTAAAATAATTGAAACGATAGGTACTTAACACTCTGTACATCAACACAGAATTTTACATTACTTAAAACCTTACTCTTTGTACTTATCACCTATACATATAAGATACAAAACCTAGACTGCTTAAGGTTCATATTAGATTCTTCATTTAATATCAATCAGCTGTTTAAAATAATTTAAACAATATATACTATATAACTGTACATCAACACTGAATTTTACACTACTTATCGACAAATGCTACATAGATTCTTCACTTGATATGAAACATGATAGACAATATGTATGTAGTATAGGTATTATATCATCATCATCATCAGCAGCAGCCTTTAGACATCCACTGCTGGACAAAGCCTCCCATAGAATGCAACAGGGGGATTTCCCATAACCACTACATTTGGCAGGCAGACTGGTGTTGAGTACTCAGGTGGATGCCGATGCCCATCCCCTGGTGCCCTTAGTAGGCATTTACAACATCTACGGGAGGAGGCAGGGGGGGTCTATTCTTAAGCTGGACACACCATGGTAAACAGCAAAGAATGGTACTTACTTGATTCAACATAGTCTCACTGTCTCTCTCATGGCCGTTATCTATGTTCTGGAATACAGCCACTGAAGTACTCGGTATCTCCTGCAATGCAACTTGCAAATCCTTGGAATTCATGTAACTTGACTTGTTCTTACTCAATTTCTCAACAATTGAGGTCAAGTCTTTGGTCAGTGGTATGCGTTCATCTTCATCATCGTCTACGTCCATGTTGTTTCTTTTCAAAGCCTCCTGGTAACCTTCCTCTGTTTCTTGAATCTTCTTCATCTCTATTGGCTACGAGAACACATAATACGTTATATCTTACTTAAAATAATTATGTTGTGGTACCTTACTTACTTACAGGAGAAATGCATAGAACCAAGGTAATAATTAGCAAGTTGCAATGACCGTATCGCTAGCAGAATCAACAACCACTGGGGAATTAAGGTTATTGTGGTGACCATCAACCTGGCTAGGATGGCCCCCTACTCGATGGACTGATACCATTGCAAGGGTTGCAGGAAGTCGGTGAATGGAGGCGGCTCAAAGAGCATTCATAGTGACATTTTATGATGATATGATGATGTATACAAAAATACTTACTGTGGGTGTCGGCTGAATAAAATGCCCATGCTGGTTGGAATTGAATGTGTCCTTACAATAAACCCTTTTATGGGAAATAAAATTAGCCAAACTCCTGAATATGTTTCGGCATACTTTGCATTCATATAGCACATCACATTCATCAGATAGTAATTTTTTGAGCTAAAACATAATTACATTACATACAGGGTGTTTAATATTCATATAAGTACTTAATGTATGAACACAAAATGAGATAGGTAATTGAATGCTACTCACTTCCTCAGTGGCCAAGTCAAATATTTTCCTGGCTTGGCCTAAACCAGTAATGCTAGTTTGTATTGGTTTTCTTAGCAAAGAAAAATCGTAATCTTCAGTTTCCTCATTAGCAGGAACAATGGATGTTCCCTTGCTCTTATCATACTTCCCTTTCGCCTTGTTGACCTTGTTACCAGCCATGTTGCTTCTTTAAATGAAAACATACGTATGTATGTTAATAAACGTATATTCAGCAGAAAAATGACATAACATCACATCGCAGTATTATATACCTAATCACTAGGTACGTGATGTTAACAGTGTTTGTGGTAGGCTTGGTGCATTCTGCATAGTGCTGACCAACTAGAATGACAAATAGACAGCTTCGTATTTATACTTCACAGCTAGGTATCTGTTAGCTGATCTGTAGAGTTGATGCTATTTTTACATCTTAACGTATAATTAGACGTTACAATCGATACAAAACACATAATCAATCAATCTAAGCAACAAGCATGGTCAATCCACGATCTATACCTACCCAAGTTCTCTGAAGTCTCTCCCTTGAATAAACTCAATAACATTGAATGTAACTCCAAATATTCAAATGCAACATATATTTTGAATATCCTAGATAACGTTGGTTATATAAATAACATAAGACTTACATGGAAATCTTCACAACCGCGAACTTGAAAATCACAATTTTCCGTCAATTGCAGAACCATCACGCCTCCATTTTCAACAAATGAATGGAATAGTGCCGGAATACGTAACTAGGTGGCCAAAACGCGATTATACAAGCAGCCGTAGAAGGTAACGTTGTAATTCAACGCTTTTTTTTTGTAAAAAAATTATAGTTTCAGTGCATTATTGAATCAAAACTTTTTGAAAACTAATTCCTTCTTCAAATTCATAGTTGCCCTAAGTTTTTTTTGGGTATTTCCTTCAAATAACATATTTTTACATGCCATTATTTTTATCATAAACTCTCAAGATTGTTTGTAAAGGCAGACATGTACTTTTCATAAAAAACTTCAAGGACATCCTGGATATCTCTCATATTGGGCCTATGAGCTTACGGGTATGTCACTTGTAGATTAAAATTGGATAACAATTTCTTTGAGGTAATCTGTAATGCTTTTTCTCCTTGGGAGACCGTAATTATAATAGTTCTTCAAGGTTACAAGTTACAACGCCTTTTATTTGAAAAGTGTGCTTCTGCCTTTTATAAATTCTACGTCAATAAAATAACTTCTTGTATTGCAATACATCAGAGAAATCAGTGTCATGTCGCTATTGACTGTGATGTCAATGTCCGTTGCCTGCTAGGGAAGCAAGTTCGGCGAGAAAAGCGAGAATCATGCAGGAACAAACGAGTGCACAACGAGGGCACCAACCATGGAAGAAGATTTGTTCTTCCATGGCACCAACCAACTACACACGCGCTCGCTTTCCTAACTTGCCGTTCACGTGCATTGTGTGCATCTTAACCACAGAATGACAGAACAATACTCTATCAACCAACGATATGCTCGCAACCATACGATTTTTTGCTCCGGGGGCTTAGTAGGGGTACATACTGGTTTTGAACTTATTATGAAGTTTCTTTTTCTTCTATTATATTTATTTGCAGCGCCCTTAGCGAAAACGAGAAGACAACTTAAGACGTATCTACGTATATCGATTCTCAGTCATTTGCTCAAATCAAATAAGGTGCTGAAGCTAGAAAGAAACCTCTTTTTTTCTTTATATATGAGGCCTTAGAGGAAAACTTTCCTCAAGAAAAGCACCTCATGCATCTGTGATTCTGCGAGTTTCAGAGAAGTTAGCGTCAATGGATAGTGTCACTCTACTACCATGCTACTTCAGTGCTATAGTCCTCCAAGCTTCAGGTCTTACTTACCCGTAGCTCTAAAACTCTCGTCTACATAACATGACGTCACTTTACTTACATGTCAATGACAAAAACATGCCAAATTAATATATTTTTTTGTTTTTTTTTCCCTTCCTTTTTTTAAGTCACAACTTAATTAAATACCCCGGTAACTGGTCAGATTGGATAATCGAAATTCGAATCATCGGTTATTGTATTCTAATCAAACTCAGGTAGATCCTAGATAAATCGCATTTTCGCAGTGATTGTATTCTATAATCTTGAGTTTTTTTGCTTTGAAATCTTCGAACTTAACCGTAGACTTCGTAATAAATACACTACCTATTACTGTATCATTAATACTTACTAATTAATTCTACACAGAAATTACTACTCTGTAAGTACCTATCTTTATAAGTACGCCAAAAACCTGTCCAGGTCCCTTCTCAAAAAATATTTAGAACTGTCTGACGCACACAGTCGTTGCTGTAGGTAAATTTGATGTAAAAAAAGTACACTATAATCACTACATCAGTGAAAACCAAAGTCAGCTCAGTCAGTCCTGGTTCAGTCAGAGGAGCTTATCATTATATCTCCGCGGCTGTAAAGCACTGCTTAATGAGCCTCATCAATGCGGATTGGTGTTTCGTGTGGTCGTAAGATTTTTAAGACACGCATGACCAGATACCTACTTTTTTCTTCCTTGTCACAAAAACATACAGTAAGGTTTTGCAAAAGCGCTCAACTCCTTTGAGATCAAAACGTGATAGTCTACCATCCATAGAATTTGCTGTTGGCAGAGTGGTGAATCTTTCCTTGTTTTCAGGGAAGGAACAATGCCGGATGATGAGACTTTTGTATCTGAGAATCAACAAAAAAGATGGCAGAACATACGAAAAATTTGCGAGAGAACTGGTCCTTTCTGCCACCCTGACTTCGAGGCATCTCCAGACATTGTAGAATTTATAATGGATTCATGTAAAGTATTGATAGTAGGGGCGGGAGGCCTCGGTTGCGAGTTGTTGAAAGACCTAGTTCTGATGGGGTTCAAGAAGATTCACGTTGTGGACATGGACACTATTGAGCTCTCCAACTTGAATAGACAATTTCTGTTCAGAAAAAATGATATTGGTCTGTCTAAAGCTAAATGTGCTGTTGAGTTTGTCAATAAAAGGTGAGCTACATAATTTTCATAATTTGTTGAATCTGTGCATTAATCTCTAAAGTGCACTAAAATTGTGGCCCTTTCAAATAGGCTAAAATTAAAAAGGACTATAATAAGTAACACAATGTAGAGAATGTACCTGGACTTATTGGTAAATTTTCATCAAGACCAACATCGTTGTTCGGACTTGTTGGTTCAATTTGTCCTAAGCCTTTTATTTAGACTGTTACTTAGGTACAGAGTTTCATAGAATTTATATCTTATACTTATATCATTTACTTTATTACTGTACTAGTACGTTATTTAGGAATGTGTTATTACTGGAAGAAATCATTAGCCAAGTTGGTGGTGGGAAAGTAATGGAGGTGATGAGGTCACCTTTGATCACACCTACATTCTTGCGATTGTGCAACCCATTGTGAAAAGAGGCTCATTGAGGCCCTACCTTCTCCTTCAGGGAAAAAGGTGTGTATATGAATGTATATAATGCACGGAAACAACACCAGACAGTTTTATAAATTTGGTTAAATGGCTTGCAGGCTGCTTATGCAGCGGTATTACCTGCCCGTTAAAACTGCAATACTCTTAACTCATATCTACCTAGGACAAACTCCACATTGTGGCATTCCACTGTGCCCACCACCTTTTGAGACAAAGTGACGTGCCTGTAATTTCATAGCACCCATACAAACCGGAACAGCAATTCTCAACACTGCTTGACGGTATAAATAGGTAATGTGGTGTACTTCTCCATATAACTCTTAAGTGATGAGTAATATTATTCTTATTGTTGCTTTCGTTTCAGAGTACCCGGAATTGAAGCAGTTGCGCATCATTGTCCCATCCAAGATTTGGACGAGGGCTTCTACCGTCAGTTCCATATTGTAGTGTGCGGCCTTGACTCCATTGTGGCGAGGCGCTGGCTTAATGGCATGCTGGTGTCTTTGCTGCAGTATAATGATGATCGTTAGTATCTAACTAACTTCGTGCCACTGGTTTTTTCTTGGTCACCTTGCATTAGGTCAGACACCAGCTTGAGGTTTAGGTGGCCTTGAAAATTGCCTAGTGACTAATGTTGGAACAACTAGTGTGGTGAAAGTATTTTATGCACCTTGCAGAAACTCCTCTCATGCATGTGAAATTTGTGATTATTAGTAATGAGGCAAATTCTTTTGGCTCATGCCAGCTTAGTCCTGCTCTTTTTTTTCTACTATTTGGCAAACAAACAAGCCTATGGCCAACCTGATAGAAAGTAGTTACCATAGCCTATGGACGCCTGCAACACCAAAGGCATCACACGCGCGCTGCTAACCCGGAGACATAAAGTTAAAAAGTCTCATGTACCTATAATTTCACCTGCACCTGTATCCTTCAAACCAAAACACAGCAATGCAAGCTAGTGTTCGCATCACTGATGATGTAGACGAAAGGTTGACAACGGAACTCCTCGATGGTTAATAGTAGGCTGGCTGGCAGTGTTTGGGATTATTTTGATTAGCTTGCAGTTCAGAGTACTAATATCAGAGCCAGAAGATGAAATTTTTGAAAAAATCACAAATATTAAAATTGCTTATAAAACTACAGCAATACCTATTTTCAGGAAGTTTAGACCAAAGTACTATCATCCCCATCATAGACGGAGGCACAGAAGGCTTCAAAGGGAACGCCAGGGTGATACTGCCGGGACTGAGTCCATGTATAGAGTGCACGCTAGACTTGTATCCTCCACAGAAGACATTCCCTCTCTGCACTATTGCTAATACTCCAAGGTAAATATTACTCATCTAAGCCAGACCTCTTAAGGAGGTAATTTTTTGTTTTATGGTGGTTAATGGAAATAAGCCTGTGCAAAGTGTATTAATTCAATCAGATAACAAATCCCCCTATATTTTTTATATGTTTAGGGTGCTTTACTTCAAGTGGGAAACAGGGCTCCATTGCTCTCGCTCAGTTTGTCCATCCATCTGTCTGTCAACTTGTGCTCAAAATAGAAGTCATACAGCTATATGGGAGTATATTATGGAACATTGGCATGGCAAGGAAACCCCCTCAACCCGTACATGAGGAGTCGGACTAGCACTTGGCCGAATTTATTTTACCTTTAAATTCCTTATTTTTACAGACTACCAGAACATTGCGTAGAGTATGTCAAGGTGCTACAGTGGGGAAAGGAGAATCCTTGGGGTCCCACAACAACACTAGATGGAGACGACCCCCAACATGTCGCGTGGGTTTACGAGAAGGCGCAGGAGAGAGCAATCAAATATGGCATTGCGAATGTTACATACAGATTGACGCAAGGCGTGTTGAAGAATATTATACCGGCAGTGGCTAGCACTAACGCCGCTATAGCTGCTGCTTGTGCTACTGAGGTTAATATGAGACAACCTCTGTGGCGGGGCGGGCGAGCAGCCAGCTTAGATGCGAGAGGTTGCGGGTTCGATTCCCGCTGCGAGACAAATGCTAGCATGATCTGCAAATATTTGTTCCGTGTATGGGTGTGTTGTAGTACCATGGTACTCGTCGTTCCTTGATATCCACGGCAGGGAATTCTTGTGTGGGGTTAGAGGCCCAATTCACTAACTTAAAAATAGTAAAAATAAAATTCATGTTTCGAATTGACACAAGAGTGTCAATGTCTTAAATGTCAGAAATGGTATTCTCTAAACATAAAATACAACACAGTAATGTGATTATATCGAAATGTGACCGAAACTTGAACGATTCAAAGTTTTTTCGATAATTTTGGCATTGTAGATGGAGTCTCTCTTTACTTTTTGCGATTATATATATAACTATCCTACTCTAATGGTAGTCACCGTGAATTGAAAGAATACCAACTTTCTGTCAATTCATAATTCAGTCTAGATTTGGTTAACTTTCAGTGTAGTTTTAAAATAATTTAGAGAATTGGGCCTCAGGACTATGTATGTTACTGTTGGGTTGTTATGTTATGTAATAAATAACACCCAACATTACCATATAGTTCACAGAAACAACAACCGCTGGGGAATAAAGGTTTTCAAGTGTAGGATACCCCCCAAACAATTCAATGGAATGGAATGGATTCAATGGATCGATGAAAATAATCGTAGGAAGTCGGTGGATGGATGCGGCTCAAGACCGTTCATCGTGTAATTTTTTGGGGGGGCGTGTACCCAGAAGTGATTTCATCTGGCTGATATTGAACACCCAACAGTCACTCGCAAATACTCACATAGGCATGTTATCACACTATTTTGTGTCGTTGGCACTATGAGTACCATGGTACCACAGCACCTGGAACAAACCTCCCACAGCGGGACTCGAACAAACACCTCTCGCATCAGCCGACTACACGCGGCCGCGCCACTGAGTTTGCCAAAATACAGTAACATCCAATATAGATGAATAGTTAGTTTCTAAATAGTTTAATGTTACAGGTATTCAAGCTAGCAACATCATGTTGCGTTAACATGAACAATTACATGGTTATGAATTTGGCGGACGGAGTTTACTCATACACATTTAGTGCAGAGAAGCGAGCGGACTGCGTAGCCTGCAGTAACAGTACTAGAGCCATGGAGATTGACCGGGACGCAACACTCCAAACTATTTATGATAAGCTCTGCGAAGATCTGGGGTACATGATGAAGAGTCCTGGTAAGTTGCAATCCTGTCTGATTAGATTTATCAGAATTTGCTGATTAATCAAATTGGTGCTCAGCAAGGCTAATTTAAAACGTTCGGAAGGGTTTCCGATCGGAGTCCTTAGTTTTTCATTTCGATGTGGTAGCCCTAATACTTTTGTTTTCAAATAAATTGAAATGAAAAGGACTTCGTTGATTACTTTAGCGAGATTTAGAGAACGCTGCGCAAACACATACATAGACTAGACACACATCTTTTAGCCCGAAGGGGTAGGCACAGCCTCAATGGTTCTTTCACTGTAGGTCGCACAATCATAGGAACATTGACGTGACGAGTGGTGAATGTTAAAGAACTCCCTTTTCCGCATTCGAACTCTATCGTGACGAGTGGTGAGCTCACCGCCGCCACTGCTTTCTCTCGACTAAACCGGCCACTTGTTTAATTTATATTGTTTGTTCTTGCAGGCATAACAACGGTTATCAATGGCCGTAACAAAACGCTTTACATGTCCTCAATCAAAAGCATTGAAGAGAGGACTAAAGATAATTTGAAGAAGAAAGTCACTGAGTTGGGTCTCTACAACGGCGCTGATATATTAGTTGCTGACGTCACCACTCCTAATACAATTACTATCAAATTAAAATTCGCTGATAGCGTTGATGTAGAAATGTCCCGATAAATGTTAAGTAATAAGACTATTTTTACCATGTTAAGAACCTCCCGGAGTGGCGAAATCTCATACAAACCTAATTATGTTTTCATATAAAAACAACAAACAGGAAGACTAATCCCAAGTTTAAAATTGACTTTGGTTTTGAAACAATTAATTTATTTTCCCAAGCAATGAACTAGAACGACTAAAATCACTAAATAGCAATAAAGCTCTCATTAGAGCTCTCGAGTTTGTCGTGTACTCTGGGGCGCTCTTAACATCAATAAATTGAAGTTTACCTAACTACAAAATCTCCTAATTAATGTATTTATTTGTTACGTCATTATATCCATTCAGAATTATAACAAGCCACATAAGCCTTAAACTAAGAAGTGAAGTGAATAATTGATAATAGTAATAATAACAGCTTAAATCAAACGTTGTGCGAGTAATTTCTTTGGTATTTTTAAGGCCTGTGTACACAGGATTCATAATCTGCCACGCAAGCATAATGAAAGTGTCTTAAAAATTTATAAACAATAGTAATGTAACTTGCAAAACTAAGTTTTATAGATCAGGTAACAAGTTAATTTAAATAAATTTAAAAACCTTATGGAAACACATTGTTGCACCTTAGATTATTCATCATGTGCTGGCATCATCAGACCCTAAAGTCTGCAAGAGAAAGACGTCTTAATTTGAGGTTTGAACTCAAACTTGAAGATTTAGCTTTAGTATTACCCTAGATCCTATTCATTCTATGCAGTCATCATCAGACCCTAGAGCCTGAAACACCATACCCCTGCCACACTACAGGCCTGAGCCTGACCAGAGCTTCGAAAATTATCATTTTAAGCTCAACCTGAAGGTTCTAGATACAAAAATGCCAAAATTCCCTTCAAAAAGTGTTGCGAGCTGGTGTTCCTGCCTGCACCAATTTCCACCAAAAATAGCTAAAAACCATACACAAAAAACAGGGTGTTTCGGAGCTATCAGGCCACAGACAAACACACTAGGGCCTCAAACTTTTGGCACCCCTTTTTTAAGTTAGGGGTTCAAAAAATAACACAATTTAATAAAAAGTCTGCATAAACTTCAGGATTTATCATCGCCACTTAGAATTAGAAACCAGTATGACAGCAGTTCAACAGTTTGATGATATAAAATTATATTTAAGTCACAAATAAATTAGAATATGTAACACTAGAGAGAACTTTTAAGTATTTTTGTGAATGTCCACATTTTGTTAATCTCCTTTGCTGTCTTACACTTCAGATCAAAATAAGGGTGTCACTCTCTGTGAACGAGGACATAGATAGCTAGGCAAGCTAACACAGCAAACTGAAACAAGACAATTTTATTTATTAGATTGATTTTAAATTGGTTTTTATAAGCAATAAATAATTAATATAACTAATGAGTTTTACACACAATTTGACCAACCTAGCCAGATTAAATTGCCATTATACTACAATAACAGCTGTGCTCGCATAAGTCTTGATCTGGTGGTATGTTAATTCAGCGTATAAGCTACTTCCATTTCAAATTTCAACCAAATTGCTCTAGCTGTTTCAGCATGAAGGATAACCAAATATACAAACCTTTGCATTTATAATATTAGTAAGATGAGATTTATAATGTTAGTGAGATTACATTATGCCATATTACTACTTATAGTCAGCAATGTCAGTAGGTTAAGAGATAATAAGAATGTAGGTAGTCATGGCAGAATTTTGAAATGCAGCTAGTGTATTTGATGGCATGTTATGTGCTATATGTAAACTATAGTTTACATTTAGCACATAACATGCCACTATATTAACTATTTATATTTGTAAAGTTAAAATCCTGTTGACATTGACTGTTGTTACAGTGTATGAGAGATTCTTCTGAATCTTACCTTGAACTTAGGATATTCATTCATGTAAATTGTGACCATTCCAACGTAAGGTAGAAATCCTCTTGCACGACCCACTACGTCTTTCTTAGTGAGCCATAGTTGTCCTTGGGCATATAAACCTCTGTCGTCGACACTGTTGTTATCACCTTTGGTAAGGAATTTCACTGTTCCATTGTTCCTGAGAAACAAAAAAAATTATTAGGCATTGATATTTCGTTCCTGTCTTATAAAAAAAAACTTGCTTCTACCTATTGATAAAAACTGTTTTTCTCAAACAAACAGGACTATTTCTTCAACAACCTAAGAGAATGCTACTACAATCCTTATCACGATCTATGCATTAATTTTTTATTTAGTCTGTTGTGTCTACCTCCACTTGAGCACTTGCTGCTAACTGTCGGTATGGTTTTGTAAGTTTTCGGATTTTCGATAAAAGATGGGGTTTTTTCAGTTGGTTTCGAATTACGTGTGTTCTACATTTAGATTTGAGTAGGTGTTTGTTTTTAGTGTGCAGTTTAGTGACTTAGATGTAACTTACTTTTCATGGAGTTTTAGAACCCTGTGGACGATTGGAATGTCACGACCTTCCACTTTGAAGACTACGATCTCTCCAACACGCACAGGTTCTTCAGGGTAGTTCGTGAGGAACAGCAAATCGCCCCTGTGGAACGCTGGTTCCATACTTCCAGATAGAACGACAACAATCGGACTTTCGCTACCGGTAACCACCATTAGACCTTTCCATATCATCAGCGCAGACGACACTATCATACCAAAGCTCAAGACTTGGTAGATAAACTGAAAAAAGCACAAAAAATAAGGATTAGCAACCGGTGGAGTGCTCACGTCATTTCATGGATTGTAAGTGAACCATCACCTGCCGCTTGTTCATACGCTTCACGTCGTCAAATAGAGTATCCAACATTTTTACTTTGGTGAGTAGTTATCCTAAAATAATGAGAGAAAGCCAGGATTTTGGTGGTTATCCTTTCGCGTCGCGGTGATGTTGGTTGTCGTTCGTTGCACCCTCGAATCGACAATCGACACAGCCAGCACCACGTCATGTGTTTGTCTGTCACTGTCAGTGATACTAGGGCTGCCAGTACAGTAGAAATTCAAAATAATGTAGCCCCAGAGATTATACGAAATCCTTCCCACTCCTACGTTGTTCCGAGATGACTACTTTCAACGAACCCCCGTTTAATTTTTATCCGGGCGGGGAATAGTAACAAACGTACGTCGTGGTTGAGTCGAATGTTGGTGGTGTCATAAGTTTGCGCTAATTTCACTAGATGCCGCTAGGAATAGGTAGGAACTTTGTTATTGTTCTGAGGTAGGAACCATATAGGAACCTAGGTTAGGTACCTAAATATTAACATGGTAGAGTGTGTCTAATCCAACCTCCTAAACTGAATGTCCGACTATTTCATTACGTCAAAATATAATAATCCGAATATTTGAATGAAAATTCAGCTGTGAATTTGCTGTTGAGATTCTTCAGCAAAAAGTCCGAGTAGTACTTGAGCCCTGCTAACGGCTCTGTACCTACCGTTATTTTCACTTAAGTAGGTAAGTACCTGTACTCTTTTGAAACAATATGCTTAGTTATCCCATTACATTATTATTATCTAATTAACCAGAGCTTCCAAGGCGACCCGTTTCACCTACTTAAAATATCACTAGTCAAAAGTCTGCTCACACAGTAGTTCAACTGTAGTAGACCCTAACTAGCTTTGACAAAGCTTATTCTGCACCTAAGTACCTACCTAAAACTTACTTTAAATTTTATAGAGAATAAATTAAAAGTTGATCTTTTATAACTACTTAGGTACATACGTAACACGTCACTATAGTGACCGACTCGTACTCGCTGAAAGGATAACAATTGTTTGCATTAGTTCTATGATAAATACTACCTCCTGTGTTTTTTTTCATGCAAAAATAACAGTAAGCAGGTAAAGCAAGTTCACATTAGCTTTCAGATCGGCAAAATTACGCTGAATTACCTACCTTCGGCTAAGGATTTAGGACCCTTACTTTGTAAGAAGCATAGAGGAGATCATGATAGGAGCAGAACCCCGTAACAGGATTATATGGCCTATGACAACTGATACGATCCGCATCCCCTTTTAAATGATCAAGCCAAGTAAAGCCAAGCCATAATACATTATAACATAACATAACATAACATAACCCTATAAGTATGTTATAATATACCTATGTGAAGTCACATACATTTTCCTGATCCCACACTAGGTTTCCCTGTGTGGTGGGTATTAGGAACTACGAGTATTATAGTACCCCAGACCCGGAACAAATATTTGCAGATCATGCAAACATTTTTCACGCAGCGGGAATCGAACTCAAACCTCGTGCGTCTTAGCCGGCAACTAGCCAGCCGCGCCACGGAGCGCCGCTCTACATTGTTCCCTCTACACTAGCTTTTTGTTTCAAAGATATCCCTAAGAGGCGTGGACAGTTACACCCTTTCTTCACTCTATTACAAATCCTAAGAGTAAGACGTGGTCGTCCTAACTGCATACAGAGCAGAAGACATCTAGGAAGAAAATTAAAAATTATAAAACTGAAAACGGAAGTATGTAGGAAACCTGAAAAGTCATGAAACATTTTACAACTGTTTGTTTTTCAAGACTATTGTAATTTTGTGGCTATGAGAAATAGGGATGTAATATAACTTTTCATTTAAAAAACCGACTTCCGCCATTGTATTCTTCTAAATATTTGGATGAAAAAAAAAATGATGAAAGAACCATAGTGGTGAAAAGATTATGATACTTTTTGAATGCAAATGCTTGGTTTGTTGCTGAAAATATCAAAATCGCCGTATGTCTGCCTACAATATTTCAGGGGTTTCCTCAATTCTTCATGGATTCCATCATCAGAACTGGATTCTGAAAAAAATTGGACCAATCTGGAAGTATATCTATTCAAATAAAAAGAGAATTTTCGAAATCTGTTCATAAATGCTGGAGATATGCGGTAAAAACATAAAAAAAAATAAAAAAAATACCACCGAATTGAGAACCTCCTCCTTTTTTGGGAAGTCGGTTAATAAAAAAAGAATAAAACCGGCGATATACTTAACTGATTATTTAAATAATGTGATTGAACAGGAGTTATTTTAATTTATAAGACGATTCAATTGATTTGATTTATAATTACATAATTTGCGATTGGATTATGTGCTATATATTTGTAAAAACTGGGCACATGAGAAATGTACTACGGATAGAATCTTCTTCGGCTGGCTACGTAGGTATGTGACCTATGTCGTACTTACCTAATTAAGACTGACTATGATAATTAGACTAGTTCGCAATTACATCAAGGGTTTTGTATTTGCCCGTTAAGTAGATTATAATAACATAGAAATACGAAGTAAGTTAATTTTATTTGATAGTGAAACAATAAAAACCCATCTATACTTTTATACCTTTTGTTTTATTTGATTGTTCCCTTAGGTGATCGTATTAACCTACCTTCCCCTACTGGCTACGAAGGTAATGCGCCTCGGCAAACTTCGTTCGTGACTGACTGTTGCTTTTTCACTCACTTGCAATCATAATTATTTCTGTTACGAAAAAACGAAGATTACCGATGCTTTCGTCGGTACAAACTTAAGTTAGGTAGGTCCACTCAACGTAAGTAAGTATAGGAACCTACCTATTCGGTAAAATCGTTGAATAATATTGTGAAAATCCCAAGATTGATAGTTGTTTGATCCGAGATCGACACTTTGTAGAAACTGGTAATGATACGGACCAGTGGTTTGATTTAAACGATCCTGGCGGGAAAAACTGCACTGTCATCAGCCTTACCTCTCAGGCTCTTACTTACTTAGGGGGGGAGGGGGTCTACCGCCGTGCATGGGCGAAATGTAAGTATAATTGTTGGCTTTATGTGTTGTTATTGAATCCTAATCAACATCGTCAGTAGGTACCTACTACTGTAGTAGTACTATAGGTAATAATGAGTAGATAGATATTATATAACATATAACACCCAACAGTCACATACGTAGTCTTGATCCCACATTAGGATTCCCTGTGTCGTGGGAACTACGAGTATCATGGTACTATAACACCCAGACCCGGAACAAATATTTGTCCCCCAGCGGGAATCGAACCCACAACCTCTTGCATCTGAGCCGGCTACTCGCCTGCCGCGCCACAGAGATCGTATATATATAAGTATACAAAGATACGATATAAATATTTGTACATAATAGACCTCATGTCATCTCTCGGCACCTTACGACCTTACAAGTCGATATAATAGCAAACGCCTAAGAGAGCTACGAGTAGGTGTGAATTTCATAAAGAGGTTTTTTTATCCTCAATATGTATTTAAGTATCTACTATAACCGTATCTTCTCTACACCGGAATTCATCGGTTCATTCAACGGTTTTACATAGCTATGTAGGTACTTTGTAAAGTTCTCTCCATCACGGGAATCGTCTAGTCACGGTATTTGCCTGCTAGTTTTAACCGGGGATATAGTAGGCAGGCACTCGGTAGTTTGTGACATAACCTATATCCACTTGGTAGTTGATTAGCGGTAAAGCTAGAGCCTCACTCATCTGAGCCAAATATCCAAACAAAAGGGCCCCTAATTCCTATAGAACCATACCTAAGTGGCTTCAGTAGTACTCATACCGAAACAAAATAAATACCATGCATTGTATGCCATGTCTCTGTCAACGCCTGTTCCAAAGTATGAGATAAGGTTGTATTGCTCATAAGCAGTTATAAACACAGATACCCTTCACTTTACTTATGTCAGAGGGCCACAAAATTGTGCCCATTGCTAACCACAGCTGCATCATAGCTTTAATAAGCCATGAGCGTAAAAACTGATACTGAATTTTGGTAACTGTACGTACGACTTACGAGCATAAGGTACAAATGAAGACTGAATGAGTGTCGAACCCAAAAGGCTCAAATATTATTACGTAAGCTCTGTTGAGTGTCAACAGATCTTACATATACTTGAGACTTGCATATTTGCACATTTTGAGATCCTCAGCCGTATTGTCACTGCACTGACCCTTACTGATGTCCCTGTTGGCGCAAGGGTATCAAATCAACGCACATGGCGTCCCAACTAAAGGCCTTGTTAACCTCCTCCCACGGAACAAGAGCTATGCCGTCTGCCCACTTACCATCGTCACGTAACAGACTATTCAGCCCAAGAACGGTTGGAACGGTGACGCTTGTAAATTTTTGTTTGGAAATTGATTTAATAAAATTATAATCCTATTCAAGTGTGATACTTGGTACACAGATAGAAACGTGTCATACTTTTTATACCGGAGTAACCCGAGCTACGCCGTGGCCAGACACTAGCTCTATATGAAAATACTTCAGAAAGTCAGTACAAAATTGTTTTCTTACAATGCTGACCTATAAGTAGCTGAATCCTGACAGGTAGGCTAACTGGCTTGCTTTCTAGGAAATTAAACCCAGCTACTACTCATTTACTGGTGCTACAGAAAACTAACAAAGGTAGTGGGTATACCCAGTTACCGTTGGTAGTTATAAGTCTACTTTTCTAAAGTCTAGTCTACAAAGAAATAATGCTTTTCAATTCCAATGAGCCAGTTTCGGTCGACCGGCTACTTACAGATAATTTGAAAAGGAAAAACAAACTAATTTTCTCTTGTGTTCCATTTAGGTATATACCTACTGGTTCTTGGCAAAATGTATTAAGTAATAAAAAATACCTGTGTCACGGAGTCTAATCACTTGAGGTTCTTCGAGGTTCATTGTGGTACTTTAGGTTTTAGAAAGTGGAGGAGTAGGTCATGTTATTATAGAAGATCTTTACTTGCTCGTAGGTTTTGAAATCATAAGCATAGCATAGCTTTAATATAGGCAACGAGTGCTCGGTCTTTTGCCAGTTCCACTATTTTATTCCGTGGTTACCTTACCGGATAAGGTCGTGAAAGCTGTGTAAACTTTTATACTTTACTTTTTATAGAGCAACATTCGATGTAGCAGATAGCACGACTAGGCTATAGTTAGTACCTACTGAGTGAGGAAATCAGCCAAACTTTTTTATGTGTTTATGTGCAGCAGTAAAAAGTTAGTTTAATGCAGTTATTTAAAGTTTTTATGTCGGCAACCATCGGTTGGTTACTCCTAAAAAACATCAGCCAACTGTATTTTGTGGGTTGGTACTTAGTAGGTATAGTGTAGTATGAATTTACCTAATCTCGGTGTTTAGGACTTTATTCCCATTTTCTTAGGATTTAATTAGTCTATTATTTGGTTTCTAACTACATAGGTTAGAGCTTGTTACAAGCTTTTATTACAAGCTTTTATTTAATTTGTAATGTATGTATGTTTGTCCGGGTGCAATCTTGCAAATTAATTTTGAATCAGTTATCTTTAACCGATTAAGCTGAAATTTCAATAAAAAAGTATTATATCTATGCAATGCAAGTAACTTTTAAACGCTTAAGTTTCGTATCAACTTATCGAAACAAAAATTATAGTCAAACTCAAATCAGAAATCTCGTTAATTTATAATTCATGTAAAAACTACTATGTTTACCTACATATGAAAACATGATGCGGAACCAAAATTACTGTGCTTGGGACGGTCATTAGATATTATAAACAGATTTGTGAAAATATAAAACATTTTTTCATGTTAACCTTTATGAATTAGACAAAAATCATTTACTTATAAATCGATGTGATATCGTATGCTCCATGTATTTTGGGCCTATAGGTCAGAGGTAACCAACAATATTGTTTAAAATCCTGTTTATAGATAATGTAATTTCGGATTCATTTATGAATTAAAATAACAAATAGTCGATGATGATCTTCACACTCTATTATCAATCTCCATTTTTCCCCATAGCTATCTTGTCGAGCCAAAAATGTTCTCAGTATATTCTGGGGTACCAAAAGTGTCAATGCTTCTGAAAACCAACATTAATCCGACTTTGAATAATTTATCCAACGACTTGCCTGATTCACGATTAGCTCTACGAAGCGCGCTTTCTTTATTTTTCGGATTAGGGTGGGCGTTTCTCTCAAATGGAAGTGATTTTTTTGAGACGTGTAGGTACGTTGTTTGTTTTTTGTTTTATTCGTTTTAATCTTTTATCAGCGTATATTTGTGTCTTTCAGATCTAATGTGGTGGGAGAATTCAGAGATTCAGATTCAGGAAGAGGGGGCGTCTCGCAAAGAGCATGATTGAATTGATAACAAAACATTTGAAAACATTGACAACGAAACATTCAGTTTGTTGGTTTGGCTACTTTTTCATCCCATCTCGTTTTAAGAACGCTTACTAACCAGTACACAGCTCATTAACCTAGTTTCAAGTAAAATAAACCAATCTGCTATTGCTTCCAACGAACGAATAACTGTTTTAATATTTAGTTTTTCAATACCAACTTTGTTACATCATGGTACATAAAAAAATAACCTAGGTCATCATTTATTCGGATGTTCGGTCCCCTGCGAGGGTCGTATTCATAAACAAGTGCAGTGGAAGTTTGGCAGGGGAACTTTTTGTGTATTTACGGTGTCGTGCGGTCGGGTCCGCTGCATCCCAATTCCCACCCGGTATCATATGTTGCGTGTACCTTGGTGCAGGGGCTTTTGGCAAACGATACCAACGTTAAAGTTACTTTATTGGTCAGCTATAAAACAGAGGTTCGAATATTTTGCAAGTTTTGTTACCAGTAGAAACGTAGCGTAGCATGGGGTAGAGTCGTGTAGCACTGCTACGACGTAGACCATACACGTGCATTTATGATATTTTTTTTAACTTCCACTTAAAAGAGAGGTGTCAAAAATTTTGTTATTTTGTTTGTCTGTGGTATTAATAGCTCCAGAACAAATACTCAAATTTCACGGGGTTTTATTTAAAAGTGGATAGAGCAACGTAACGCATGACGTAACGTTTTTCTCTCAGTTTGCTGTTTTAAGGTTTGAGTAGGGTATTTTATGCAAGTTAAGTGGTTTTTGTATGAAAATAAAGAAAGCGTGGTGTAACATGGCGTAGCGCTACTACGACGTAGACTGAAAGCCCACTGACTTTACAATAAGGAGGAGGTTATCAAATGTATCCCAATTATGTGATTAATTAATGTGAATTTTGTGAATTTTGTGAGTTATCTGAGTGGTCGCATGAAATGTTATTAATTTAGGATAACTATAAGTACCTTGAGTACTATTTAGAAAAATCAGAAATAAAAACTAATCAATCAAATCAAAATCAAATCAAAATCAAATCAAAGTAAATAAAGTTACATTCCAAAATTTACCGGTATCCTCATGATTAATTATGTCCTAGAAAATTTCATTTTTGCATCTTTTTCTCTGTCGAAAAATCATCCAGATAGTCGTATACAATGGTGGAGCGCATAATATTGTATATAAATCCATGTATGAAGGTTCATTCCAAATGATCCTGGAGGGTCGCCAGCACAGTTGCTTTACAAATCATAGGCTACGTGTGCAACACTGAGGATATCTACGAATGCAATGCGCTATCCAAGAATGGAAGTTATGAGACACGGGTCCGAGCTGCGACCACTGAACCCAGGTCAAACATACAATAAACATCAGAGGCCTTACCACAAAATATTGCCTAAAGTTAAAAGTCGTTTGACCGGTTGCACTTGACCTACGACTTAAATTACTTTGTCAAAAATAATATTTATGTAGTATTTTTTTTTATATCTTCATAATAATCATTATCCACCGTACATGTCCACTGCGAGGACGAAGCCTCCCCCATAGTATGCAATGGGAGGATTTGCTATAATCTCCACGCTTGGTGAAATGGTAACTGTAGTTGGTGTTGAGTCAGGTAGATACTGCTGCTCATCTCCTGGTGTAATCCCTTTGTCAGCTTTTACAATATTCACGAGAGTAGATGAAGTGGTCTATTCTTAGGACGAACACACCGTGGTACATGGTTTATTTATCTTATGTTTATTTAAATAAGTCGAGATAAGTCGAGACTAGACTTATTCGATATATCTTCCTGTAGGTACGCGCAATTGAAACTGAGAAAACATAGACAGAGAACGTACTGTCTAATGACCTATTTTTAAATATTTGCTCCATATATATCGAGTGTAAAAAGACAGCTTCAAAAACTAAAATTACAGGTACCACTACAAAGTTTAAAACAAAATCGCTGTACAATATGTTCAAGTGCACTAGTTTTAGGCAATGCTACAAGGTACAGTAACAGGAGATATCGATGTTCTTAAGTAAACACAAATTAAACTAAAAAAAACCATTACTTTTATTCAGAAAATGGGATTTTGAACATTATCAAAAATAAAAAGTCCAAAACTTTTCCAATTATTTTTGTTTTTTTTTATTATAAGTAATCATAAACCAGTTTAAATTTTGGCATGTAGTCGTTTTACAACCTGTAAAGCAGCTTATGTTCAATAAGAAATAACAACGTGGTTATGGTAGCTATCAACAAATCAACGATAAACGAAACTATCATCACCCTTAGAGCATTTTCATCATCAGCCTCTTTACGTCCACTGCTGGACAAGGCCTGCCCCATTGACACAAAATGAGGGGATTTGCCATAATCACCACGCTTGGTAGGTGGATTGGTAACGAAACCATGTTGAAAACGAATTAGGTAACGTCTTGTGGTAAGACCCCAAATATCCTTCACAGTTAAAAAGTAAAGTTTAAAGTTCTTTGATCTTATTTATTATTAAGGTAATATGTATTCATAGAGTCTTTTGAAATATAGAAATTACCGTCGGGTGGTCGGTTCAGTAACAAATTCAGAGCAAGAAGGTATATTTCCCCAGAGACCTTTTACAAAGTCAACAAGCTGTAACTTGGGAAATAAATAAAGGGCAAGCTACGATTAATATTAAACATTAACAATTTTACCGAATAAAGTGATTTTAATTAGGACGGGTTTTTAGAGTTCCGAAACCGAATGGCGGAAACATAACCCATATAATGTTTACTAGTATCCAAGTAGTATCCCTGGTACCCAAGGCTTTACTCGCTGGTGGGTACCAGGTTTAAAAGTGACCTTGTGTTAACACAGCTTATAATCTTCCTCTTAATCAAAATTGATCAAAAGTATTAGCAGGATGTAACAATGCTCTCTCAAATGAATAATTATCAAACTTGACATATAGACGTGTGATGATAATCCAAAACCAGAAATCCATTCTTTAGTTATATTTTTTTTATTAATTCAAGCACTCGAATTAGTTCAGTACAATTAAGGACTTTCTAAAGGATCTTGCCGTTTCGGCAAGGCAGCTCGTACCACACCAAAAATAATTGCGTCAAAACAATACCTAGTGTATTATGAGGGTAATAAACCGTTTTTGCTTTACCAACAAGTCTTTTTAAGATTCATAACCGCAATTCATAGTTTTTGGGACATAAAGTTTTGAGGTTAGTTTTAAAATAAATACATTCTTTAGTATCTTTTGGGCCTTGGCATGATAAAAAGGATGTTCTGATAAAAAACTTACTTTATAAATAGTTTGCATAATCTTAGCACTTAGGTAGTTACAATAACCAACATTTTGGTAACATGGTAGGTACCTACTCGTGATACCCACAACACAGGAGATCCTAGTGTGGGATCAGTAACTGTTAAATATAAGGCAATGACGTTCTAATAACTCGGTGAGGTATGTATTTATATATTATTAATAACCAGTTATTAGTAGCAAGTATAGGTACAATAAAACATTTATAATGTACAATAAAACACTAGATAGGTACGTAGCATCATTTTCATCATCATTATAATGATACATTTGGTTTTAACGCAATTGGTACGAGCTCTCGGCAAGATCCTTTAATAAAATTGTGTCCCCTTCTAACAGTCTATATAGCCTTTTAACCGTAGAGTTTAAAACAAAAATTTGTTAGTAGGTAGGTAGCATTCGATGCCGTGGTATATCCGGCCTAAGAATAGATCCCGCCTCCTACGGTGGGTGTCGTAAAAGCCAACTAAGGGATTACACCAAGGGATGGGTAGCAGCATCCACCTGAGTACTTAACACCAATACTGCGATCACCAATCCACCTGTCAATTAAGCGTGGTGATTATGGCAAATCCCCCCATTGCATTCTATGGGGGGAGGCTTCGTGTGGAAATCTAACAGGTGATGATGATGATATAACAAAATTTTGGTAGTAGCTAAGTAGCATTCCATAAGAACTCTTAGTGAAAACTTTCATTGAGATTTGAGGCATGTAACTGCGGGACTCTTACTCAGTGCGTAGCACGACATGACTTGGCCAGTTTAATTACTGTCTAATTGAATTCTTTGATGAACTACGGTGTGGTCACAGAATACTAAAAGAGACATTGTGCTTTAGGTACTTTGTGGTGTGATTTTCAAACATACATAATATACATGCACATCTGTGTGATACACCCTCACATTGAAAGTCACACAAATAATTTTTTATGTTAAAATCTTATATTATAAGAAAAGAAACAATAACTTGTGTAAACAAGCACGTAATTTCTCCAAATAGTTTTAAATATACAAAAACTAGTTTGTCCAATTATGGCGGTAATTTACAGGCACAGTTTGGGCACTGGGTGGCCATTATGCGGGTAACATTTCACTGCCTCATTAACTATGTCCCACACGTTAAACTAATTGGCAAGGCTATGCGGTGCGTTGCCTGAGAAATAACCGGTGATTCTTTAAGTTCGGTTTACGGTAAGAACGGTTGTTATATTAGATGTGTGAGTGTCAAAAAAGGATTAAAACTAGAATGTTTGCGAAAATAAGCTTACTTTTCTGCGAATAAAGAGGCATATGGTATACTTAGGTGGTATGGTATGGTCATTATTAGGTGAGTATTGTTAATTTGTTAGGGTTTTTTGAAATAACCAGTCACTATTGATTTATTTCAATAAAATGTTTTGATTTCTTATGGCTGTTGTTGTTTATGTACCGATTACATTTGGCTGCATAAACCGAAATCTGATTTGCTCGAGGCCAACAAGATTCTACAAGGCTATTCCTGTATTTGTCGATTTTACCTGTTTCGTCACCATCGTGTAGAAGGCCACTGTTGGACTTAGGCCTCTCCATAGAATACCAATAACAGACGGTGTAGAGCAGTGACTCTAGAGATTGCAGGAAGTATGTGTATGGAAGTCCATTCACCGACTTTTTGAAACCTTTAGAATATCGGTTGTCATTTCTGTCAGCTATTTAGGTTTCCCATTGCCACTAAAATTTGGTAACTCTACGAGCTATGTCGGTGATCTTGGTTCTCCCCGTAGCTCTCCCGCTGCGTGACTTTGAACTTGTGTATGAGACGGTCATCCATAACTTTTTTATGGGCCTTACGTTGCTTATGAATAATAATATCTTTGTTTCAGGCTTATTTAGGAATGTAAAAAACCTAATCAATAAGCCTATCATATATATATAAAATAAAACTTATTTAATGATCACACGTAAAGGTGTTTAACTTAATTTAAAGTGAAGGAGTAGTTATTTTCCCAATTTTGAAAAAAATAAGGAACTCATTTGAGTTGAATAAAAGTCAACTTCCCTATCATTGAAAGCAAAAGAAAAACCATTCAAATCGGACTCGCAATCACGGAATAATCGGTATACCTACATAAAATAATATTAGCCGACAAATTGAGAATATAAACCACACCTCATTTGAAGCCTTTAAAAAATAGTTTGTACTTGCCAGAACTTCTACAAAATTTTGAGCTACAAATAGAATGAAGTGTAATATTAAATTATCAGTCCTAAATCCCATTACTTTTACAAATTTCACAGATATTTCCTGAATGCACTTCATGAAACTATATTTTGAAAAAGTTCAAAGACAACATAGGTCGACAAACTCGTCTTAAAACTTTACAAAGCATAAAGCGTCGCAAGCACACGTCTGACCGAGATTAAACCGGCGAAAATACAAATATAAACTTTTTAAACACAGTTATGAAACTTGGATTTAGATGCACTGCACGATTTTGCTGTACCCATTGTATTTATGTTTTTCAACTTCAAATGACCAACTACACAAATCTCATTTATACACTTGAAACATAATTTATATATAGTATACACTATATAAAAAAAATATAATTCACAATTTAAATCGTTTTCTGCATCAGTAAGTTTACTTACTTTGGTATCGATTGCGAAGAACTACCAAATAAGCCAAACCGAAAGGTTTTAAGGTAAATAAGCTTGCAATAGCTTTAGGCAGTATCCTTGATAGACATTGGTTCCGTTTGTTACTTAATTAACTATTTGAACCAAAGCCTCAATAATTAATTATTACTTTGGTGGATAGGTTTATTTGCACTTTTTTAAATTACTCGGCGAAATCTATTTTGATGTTCGAAAATATACTGATTTTCCTTTTGTAGTCATACTCATACTGTCTGGCTGTTTACAAACTCATAAAATTGTTACTGAGTAAAGTTATAGTACGTGGAACAATTTAATTAATCCTTAGCTTTATTTGGGGATTGTGCAGCTATAACTTTGGTACGTCGGCCCAAGCCGTAGAGAAAATCATACTTATTTGTTTTTAACACTTATAAGAAATACTAAGACTTTATAATACCTCAATGATGTAGCGGTTAACGTATTTTCATATTAAGGAGACGGTCGCAGTTTCGAACCCCACCTGGTGAAATTTTTCACAAGCTCAAAGATGGAGAAAGCTGTGCTCGGAGTTTTCACTATGTGAAATAATCTGAAATGATAAAATTCGAAGAAGAACCTCATAATATATCTTATATCTCTCATATCTTTTCATACATATCCTTCATAGTTAGCAAGTTGAAGTGGCAATGGGCTGGTCACATACGTCGCAGAACTGACATACATTGGGGAGTAAAGGTTATCGAGTGGCGAAGCCGGACGACGCAGTAAAGGTAGGCCCTATTCACGATGAAAAAAAAATATTATGAAGGTTGCAGGAATTCGGTGGATGTAGGCGGCTCGAAACCATTCGTCGTGAATTTTTATGGGGGAGACCTATGTCCAGTAGTAGACTTCTTCAGGCTGATGATGATGATGACGATCAAAACCTTAAAATCATCATCATTCAAAATTATCGTAGCTTTTACAAGGACATATTAAATTATTATCCGAGTCTAGCTAGCAGGAACTTTGTAATAATTAAATCATGGCTAACTTTAACGACCTCTGTGGTGCGGCGGGAAAAGGTTCGCCTGTGACGCAGCAGGTTTCGGGTTCGATTCCCGCCTCGGAACAAATACTTGTATACGATCTGCAGATATTTGTTTAGGGTATTCAAAGTATTTTCTATGTATTTATAACAAAAAAATATCTATCTATCTAATGTATTGTATTAAGAATACTTATCAGTTATCTAGTACCCATAACAAGCTCTGCTTAGCTTGGGGCTAGATAGTGAGAAATGTCCAGTTTTTATTTTTTAACTAATTTCAGCACCAAGCCGCGTGGTCATAATTCTCCTTCAGTTGACGGCAGTAAAATATTCAGTCAAAGGACTTTGCATCACAAATAAATTATGTTTTTTTTATGAAAACTTGGTGCAGTCTAACCAACCTAACAGTCACTCCGATGACCTCACTAAAACAGACGAAACAGTAAAATGCACTAGAGCGATATTTATAACTTCTCGACCGCTTCGCTCGATTTTAATTCATTTTGTAAAAACGGAAATCTTTCACTTTCCTTTATATCGGTGTGGGCACCGACATGTTTCAACTGAAATAAAATCAAAACTCAAAACTCTCATTTTTACAAAATGAATTCACGAATGTTTTTAAACCAAGTTTATTTAAGCATTTATGAACTTAGTTTTCCGGCTAGTGATGATGATGTTGATAATGAAACTAAAAATGAAAATGAAAATTTAGTATTTGGAACCTTGAGATGATTAAAATGAGCTCAAATGCGGCCATTTCCAATGTCCACCTTTCATCTTTATCAGATCAGCTCGCAATCACCATGATATTCTAAATTAAGTAATTAATTAATTATGTATTATTTATAACCATATGCCGGAGTTAAACATATGCATAAATTTAATCAATAATAAATTTAGAAATAATCGGTAAACGGAAATTCAGTAAAAATTCTATCATTTGACTGTTAGTTAGTAAGACAAATATGAAACTAAATAAACACGTTTAAAAATAGACGACAGGCGCCTGCTACCACTGCTGATTGTTGTTTTAGCTCGAGTTTCTATAGCACTATCAAATCGACTACAAGTCAGTCGCAAATTAAGATGCGATGCCTCATTCACCAATATCTCATATTAGAGACACCGAAGGTCAGTCAATTCGATTGAACGCATGTAACTCGTTCTAGTCTAGTGTACAGACCAACGATCTTATAATTCACAATAGATCCAGGGTCACGTACAAAATGAAAGCTAAAAACTGTCCGCATGGATACATACTTATACAGCTACATTTGTTTACTAACGAACAAAGATGAAAGTTTTAAAACAGTTCTAAGTTCAACCTAATTACAACCATGACACCTAGCAAAAAAGTAGCAAATCTTCAAAATATTATCTTACACTTACGATCATTAGTCACAAAAAACGAGCAAAGCAATTATATTACTCCTGTCACTTGTCAAATCAAAAGACATAGGTTAAACAACTAGTGTGAAATCAACCTTAAAGAGCTACAAATAAAGTTCTTTTTCCCGTTATTACCTTGCGAGCTACATCCATCCGTTTCCATGGTTTCGCTTCTGTTTGCTTCTTCAAATTTAACTACAGAAGGTATGGAGTCGCGTTGATCACTTAAATAATTTATAATATGCACGTTAAAGTTCAGTTAAAATTATTTATGTTTTGGGCATGTATGTTTGATATTGATAGTATATATACTTGTTATTTTATTAACGTTCTGTTGTGTGTATATTTATGTGTATGTTTATGTTTTTGGCCAAGATGTCTATCGCTGGATGTCACAAATAAAAATATCACTAAATTCCACATCTTTATATTCATGTTTACAATCTTTATAATACAAGTACAGTTTAGTGCAATAATTTGATCAAAACCCAAAATGTTTAAAACAGCTCAACATTAAAAATTTTCCATTCTGCGTACCTACAGGCTGATAATGAAGCCCTAGTTATAAAAAGCTCAAATATAAAAAATATATGTTCTGTTACGTTTGTCTCGTTTCATAATAAAAAAAGATATCGACCATCAAAGTTTTCCAACAAAAACCGTAAAGTGCTTGAGGGCGGGCGTACAGGCGCCTGCCGTAGGTTGGGCATTTATTTGATATTTGGGAAATATACCTATAATATGATAAAAGAATTTGAAAAAGTACTGTTTTTTTACGATAATGTGTTCTATAAGTGATTCTGGTTCATAAATTTTAACAAAGCGAGAGGACTCATTATCAGTTGGTATAGATGTAAAGGGGTTGTTAACCAAAGATTTGGTTAAATAACAGTAGCGTAAATGGATTGCTCGGAAAGCTAAAATAAAAAAAAGGAAAGCCAAGTATCTGATGAGAGTTCAACAAACAGACACAAAAGTAGTATTAAAATTTTTTAAAGTTCTGGTAAAAACAAATTATTACAATACAAATCTACTCCATGCATCTACTGTTCTGTTACAGACAATTTTGCGTCAACGTTGGCCAAACCTTTGTAGCGGTGGTTTAAAATCGGTAATTTTGATCAAAATTTCATACTTTTTGTTAGTTTAAAGCTTAAAATACAACTTATTCTACATGTACTTAACGAAAGTAAGACACTCCGGCCGTTAAATTGTTTTTTCGGGGATTATTTTTGCAACTTTTAAATATACATTGCGGCATTGTGACACGTGTTTACATTGGCTTTGTTTGAAGCGAACTAAATCAAATACAAACTCACTTTTCAAGTGAGCTTAAATTCACCGAGACGTTTTTATTGCGCCGACCCGATATCTATGTGAGTATTAGAGATCGTTGGTACAGACACCTCTTTTCGGAATTCGAATTCGCATCGGAACCATTTAATCTTAGTTCAGCGTAATAAAGCTCTGATTCCATTAAAAGCAGGTTTTAAGCGCCACAGGCCTGGTTCATTGTTGCGTAACGGCATCTGGCGTAGTGAGTTCTCGACACGTTGGATAATAGCTTGTAATTACAAACTCCTTAATCTCAATGTTGGTTTTCATTTGCTGGCAAGTGTTTTTCAGTCTAAGCTCCGTTATTTCTTTGAGAAAATAGATTAAAATAAAACTCACAGGCGAGCGATATCCAGAACTGTACAATATTGAAGGTGATTTTATGTTAAACTTTTTATCTGTATTCCTACCTAAATATAATTAACACCATTAGCCAGTAGATGTTCACTGCTAATGGTTCATAAAATAAAGAGCATGAATATAAAAAACTGTCCAAGTGCGAGTCGGACTCGCGGTCGAAGGGTTCCGTACCAGTATCCTATAAAAACGGCAAAAAAATGACGTTTGTTGTATGGGAGCTCCCTTAAATATTTATTTTATTCTGTTTTTTAGTATTTGTTGTTATAACAGCAACAGAAATACATCATCTGTGAAAATTTCAACTGTCTAACTATGACGGTTCATGAGATACAGCCTGGTGAGAGACGATGGGGCTCGTCTTTTATAGACGGGACTTGTCGTAGACTCTTCAAATTTTTTTTATGCAAAGGACTTATTATCTTGAGCAATCTCACAAAGTTTCAGATCTAGGAAATAATTTTAATTTTTTTACGTAAAAAATCATGAGACCGCAAGAAAAATTCTTACACAGGGGCCATAGTATACACAGGCCCTCGGTAGGTTGTTAGGTTTTTTTTATACTATTTTATAGTATTTGCACACAAAAAATCTTGAGACCACAAGAAAAATTTCTTATCACAGGCCATACTATAGACAGGCCCTCGGTGGGTTGTTAGTTTTTTTTTTTAAACTATGTTTTAGTATTTGTACACAAGAACACTTCTTATCACAGGCCATATTACAGAAAAATTACCAAAACATAACCTCAAAATAAGATTAAAAAAAAAATGATTTAAAAAAACTATGTATTTCCTAAACTTCCCCCATGCGGGGTAGGGATCTCCTCCCCCTCCTCCACCCCTCCCCACCCTCAAATATACATATATACATGTACCCTTATATAAAAGTCCTTCCGTTCCATAATAGCTCTGTTTCTGGGTAACACTAGGCGATGCTTTTTAGATGTTATAAACCCACTTACCAAGTCTAGTGACACTATTCCTGGTTAGGTTAATGTACAGAGAAATTACTACATGAAAAAATACGCACGGGTCAGCAAACAACAAAGTGTCACCATATTAATGCTTTTATTTTTACGTTTTAGGTAAGTAATGGAACCCTAAAAACGAGGGTGGATCATTTATCGTTGTTTTTGACAAGAATTAAAATAAATTAGTCAGGAAAATAGCTTTGGGCGTGTATTTACGCAAAAGTCTAAACTGTCACATATTACCTTAGAATAAAGACTGAAGCAACATATTACCTACTATGCAAATACGTACGATTATAATTTTTTCTACATTTTACATTGAAATCGGAGTTTTCAGTTGAATTTAAAATACGATACCTTACATGACCTGTTTGCTATACTTTGGAAATTTACAACTCCCATTTGTATTTTTTTACCTGGACTAAATCTGCAAACGAGTTTTGCAACTGTGCCTAATATCTAACCTGTTGCTGGAAACCACACTATGCGAAAATACACGAATAGACGGTCAACGAAGTCTCACATTTGGATTTATTTTTAAAAGCTTTTATTATAGTGATAGGTTATCTAACTAGTGAAGTAGTTAGAAAAAAAAAACGAAAACCAAAAAGGCTACGCGTATGTTGCGTACCTGTCAAGTTCTAATGACAATACAATATAATGGTGACATCAAGCTGATCTGATGGTGGAAAACGGAACTTCTCAATGATTAACAGTAGCCTGGCAGTGTTTGAGCTCATTTTGATCAGCTGACGGATCTAAATTCATAAAGACTTGTTCCTAAAAATATTTTTTGAACGAAACCCTAAATTGGTTAACCGTGCCTTAGCCGCTAATGCCTTAAGTGTCAATTTAGTTCCGCTTAGGTTCATGAAGCAAAATACACTCGAGAGCAATGAATCAGGGTCACTTAAAGAATGTTAAAAATCTCGGAAACTAAAAATGATAGATTAATGCAATAAATTGTATTTAATAGACAATGTCATACTCCTTAAATGAAGGTAAAAAAAATATGAGTCACCATACATTTTATTAACACAAAATTACATAAAGAAAAAAACTGCTGATCTCTCCTTAAAACAAAAATAGGAAACATGAAATTTTTGAACTTTATTACGATTTTCTTGAATTTTAATACTTCGTATTGCCTCCTCGTGCTTCCATTACTGCGTTCACGCAGAAAAAAAACAACAAAAAAACAGAAATCAAACAATGATAAATGACAGATTACAAACAAAAGCAAAACCAAATGCTGTAATTTCGTAGTTCCATCTTCGAAAGTGGCCCTTTTTCAAATTTGTTTTTTTTATGATATAACTTTACAATAACTAAGAAGTTTTAATACCTTCATTTAAGGAGTATTACATTGTCTATTAAATACAATTTATTGCATTAACCTAGCATTTTTAGTTTCCGAGATTTTTAGGATTCTTTAAGTGACCCGGATTCATTGCTCTCGAGTGTAAATAATTCTCAGCGCACAGTTTTCTCAAAATGGCTCCGATCTCATTAGGCGACAAGGCCGTATGAATGGTGGATCAAAGGGATGCTCATGAGAAGTCTCCACTCATAGTCGAGTGGTCGTTACACCCAAGCACACCCCAACGCTTTGACTCTCCTTTTGGAAATCTTTAAGAAACGCAAAATTTCATTATTACGATAATATCTAATTCAGTGAAGATTGCGGTGAACGGTTTTGCTAAAAACGCGACAAAACCTTACATAATTGTTATCGCCTACTTGTCGTGTGTAGAGGAGTCACCTTATTATTAACCTTTAACGTGAGGTTGTACACCGTGGTGTGTTCGGCCGCAGAATAAACCCCTCCATCTCCTCCCGTGGATGTCGTAAAAGCCAACTAAGGGATTACACAAGGGGATGGGCAGCAGCATCCACCTGAGTATTTAGCATGAATACTGCGATCACCTATCCACCTGCCAAGCGTGGTAATTATGAAAATTGCCCCCATTATTTTTTAATGGGGGAGGCTTCGTCCAGCATTAGGCGTCTAAAGGCTGTTTAGGAATTTGAGGTTGTATATTCAAGGTTTTTCTTATAGAATTTTTATAAATCACTGTGTCATTTGTCTGCAGCTGCTTAAAATTATCATTAGCAGTCAGTAGAAACCCCTTGCTGGACATAGGCGTTCCCCATAAAATACCACGACAAGTAATTTTGAGCTGCTTCCATCCAACGACTTCCTGCAACTGTTAAGCATCAACCTATAGAAGAAGGATTATTTTTCATACCCTTGCCTTTTATATTATTTAATTTGAGTAAATGGCGGAACTGGCAAGACACTTAGGATGCACCCTTCGTGACGTTACACTGCACACATAGCATAAGACAAAGTTTTAAAATCTCATGTGCCTGTAATTTCACCGGCACCGATGACCTTCAAACTGGAACACAGCAATGCGAGCACTACTGCTTGGCGGCAGGAATAGATTGTTGTAGTACTACCATGGAAGAACTCTTTCACTAACAAAAAAGTTCTACTACTAACTTACCAAATTTATAGTCTATCTTTCAGCTAAATTCAGAGTTCATACAGCTAGCGTAGTATTAATTTTGTATCGAACATGCTAAGTGAAGGCATATTATGCGCATTACGTATTGATTCCAGCTTCAGTAAACTCTACGCGTGTACCCTAAATGCAATTTGCGTGTGTAAGCACCTACCAAAATAATATAATAATAATATATATATATAATATAATACTTAATATAGCATATAGCTGACGAATTCATTGCATTTGTTACTTTTTAACGCAACGTGAGTGAAACCGTGGGCACAGCTGCAACTGAATAAAAATTGTAATAGACCATATCTACATTTATTTGTAATTTTACCTAGCAATCTTCTGAATTTAACCAAAATTAAAAGTCAGCGAGCGATAAAGTTAAATCTAATTTAAAAAGTGCCGCTACCTAGTCGATTTTCATAAACCATCTCGGGACCCTAAAGTAGAGACTGGTGAGCGCGACAATTTTGAGCCTGATAACGATATTGGGGTCAATAAAGTGGTTAATATTTGAGTCCATTTGTTTCTTTCAGTCGTAAAATTTGCCCTAAAATAGATTGAATGTTTTGAAAACCGGAATAAGGGCCGCAGACAGGCTGTTTCCACAGTTGGTCGTTGGCAACTTTTCTTATAGGGCGTCTGATCGCACCATCGAGGGACTCGTAAAATGAGATTGGCTCAATCGACGACGGTTTATTGACTTATTAAATAGATCTTTGACTTCAACTTTGCTCCGAACCGCGTGAAAATCTTCCAATTTCGTTTGTATAAACATTCTACTCGAAGTAGAAACAAAGTTTTGCAAGTTATTTTGCTGATAAAATCTTGATAAAATACAAGTGGGCGCTTGAATATATATTCGAATACAATAAAGATGATAGATGTTTACTGTAACTCTCTCTGCTCTCTCGATTCCCGGTGGAGAAAGTTGGAATACAATGGTGAATTTAGTAGACAATAAAAGGAAATTATAAAGCGAGCATCAAGTATTATAATTTGGCAGTAAAATATTGAGTCAAGCACAACTTTATTAAGTTTTTAAGGAAAACAACTATTGTATTTTATTATTGGCGGGCTCAACCCCAAATTCTATATATATAAGTAGTATCTTAGAACGTCGTCAAACTAATTACCACGTGGGTAGGGAAAGAAGCACATCCAATAATTAAAGGTATACAATTTTGATCAGTAATTTGGTATCCATAGACAACATGGTTTAATAAATAGCTAAACTACTTTATTAATTAGTAAACTTTTTGATTTAGTTTTTATATTTCATAAAATTAAAGTAAACAGATTTCCATGTCATACATAGTATAATATCCATGCAGTTAAGAACCTTATTTGCAGCTTTGCAAGTATTTTAATTGCCTGCGTCATAAAATGTGTTGAGATCCAAGCCAGTCCTTAAAACCATAAAAACCAACCAACCAGCCATAAAAATTACCTGATTAGAGCTAATTCTTGGGTTTATTTGTGGATTTAGTGACCGCAGCCAGCAGTTGACCTCCTGAATGAAACAATGGTCGAGTCAATGAACGAAGGTGCGATGAGTCTTCTTGGAAAAGCCCAAACAAAATTTCATGGATATTTAATAAATTATGGAAATTAATTTAAGGGTATTTTTAAATACTATAGATTTACCGCTTCATTACAATGAAGCGGTAAATATATAAATACACTATGCATAGTGAGAGGACCTACATAAAATTCGTTTTTATACTGATTAAAAAAATACTGCTCAGTGATTTTTTTCTATGCTATAAGTTAACTTTTTGTGTATTATGAGTATAAATAAGGGGTTTTTAATGTTCAAAATGCTAATTAAATGCTGCTCAGTTAAATAACACCCGAAGATTAATTCCCCTATGTCAATAAATAACGGACCGCGTGACTATGTCAAACAAAATCTATATTTATCACCATTGTATCGACATATAATTAATCTCTGACATATTTAGTTCTATTCTAACATTAATTACAGTAAAAACAATAGAATATTATATCGATTTCAGTTTAAAGATGTTTGTGTTGTATATAATTATGTTTAACGTGTAGCTCAAGTGCTAGAAATAAAATCTTAGCTATTTATTATCTGAAACAGATTGAGCTTTACGACATGTGGCATGTTTTATCACTTATTATGTCGGCACAGGTTCCTTACACTTTGCAAGGTCTGCTAATGGTCCAGAAAGTTCATAAAGTCTACTTGGTTTTTGAATCAATATTTTAATGTTTACTACCGAAAGTCTAAAATCACAAAAACGTTATGCATTTAAGATGGATGGAACTAGTGGTTTGCGGCCGGCGCACCGCATTAGTTCGGTTGGGACCTTTATAAAAGCAGCATTACATTTTAACGTCGAAGCCTGATATTGCTTCGAGAATTTTAAACGAACTCTTGCTTGATCCGGCAATTTTTCCGCTATATCCGGCCGTCCAGAGTCCACGGGCCGTGGTGTGGCCACATTATTAATTACCAACTGCCCAAACGTTTAATATTTCACCTGAATGCAGGATCACCCTACCGCTCGAGCCTTAATCCGCACTTAATTCCCCATATTTCACCGTTTTCAACGTTTATCCGTAAACGAAACACATTTTTTAATTGTAATACGATTACGCTAGCTTTGACAACCAGGAAAAGTACTAAAGATTTGTGTCTATATACATAGTAGAGCTTCGTAAGCTTTGTGCAGGTAGTAAAGTAGTGAAATGTAGAGCCACTTTTAGTGAAAATTTACACTATTTCAGGGAGCTAACTAACTAGAAAAACAGCTTTAACTAGCGTTGGTAGTGATCACACAACTTTTTACTATTTTATGAAATCAATATTAGGTAATTTTTTCTGTTTTGTTTTTGTGTGTGTATGACTATGTGCATAATGAATAATTATCGTTCTATTGTAATTATAGCACCACAGCTTGAAGATATGTGGAATACAGGATGTAAAAAGGCTTTCCCAAAAACGTATCACATTATTCAGTTCCAGTAAAGTATAGTTTTCAAAGTTTTCAAAACGAAGGAGCAAAAGAAACACTTGTGATCTCTGCGCCCACCCAACTGAAAGTTAGAGCGTTATGAAACATGACCTAGAAACCTATAAACAGAATTTATATTTACATACGCAGAAACAATATTAGTATATTTATTTGCAGAACAAATAATATAACTAATAGGCACAAGTATACACAAAATAAAAAATGCAAATGTGATCTATCCATTCCGTTCTTTTATTAACTAGGTATACAAGGGAATGTTATGAATGCCCTAAATATTTGTTATTTTTTCTAGTACCAAGATGGAAGGCTTGTCGCACACTTGACATTTGTAAGGATGGAATTACGACTAGAATATTCTAAATGCATTTCAATTTCACTGGATGAAGATCACTAAAATAAGATATGATCAAAAAAAAAAGTTTTGTTTTTCACACATATTGGGGATCGGTGGAACATGTCCTCGAAATAAAAAAAGCTCTACCATAATAAAGACAATCAGAACAAAGCAAAAAATCCCACAAATCAAGAGCTTTTCAGTATAACGAGCAAAGGTGTATCAATATTGAAAGAACAAATTAATACGCAAAAGATAGTTTACATAGTATCGATCTATGGAACGCTCTCGAATGCAATATCCGCTTTTAAACGAGTTTTTGGTTCAAAAAACTATTCGTTCTAGTTCAGGTATGCGAAATACGACACGAACTCTGCAATTCTTTTCAATAACATCGCCTTAATTCGATACTTGCTAGTTGATATTCAAAAACTTTGATGAACAAATTTGTTTGAACAGCTGCTTCCGAACAAGGGAATAAAAAAATAGAGTTTTTTTGGTTTCCTGGTCTATAAAGTTATAAATTTAGATGGTTAGTAAATATTGCCTATTAGGTAAGTAATATACTTGTTTGGGCAATTTAGTCTTTTAAGTTTGAATGTGTGTTTGTGAATTCAGTGATTGCTGATTTCAGGTTTGTTATGTTAATGTAGATTGGAAATAATTGATTGCACACCATAACCCAAGAATTTTATAAACACTACTTTAGGTATACTTACATAATTATGAAAAAAAAAACAAAACACTTAATTACATAATGTGTGGTGTGGCAATGGGCGTTTTTATCGCGGAGTATCGATCTCAACCAGACAACCTTTGGATGGAATTGACTGTATTTAGGTATATTTCAAGCGTTCTTCCAGCAAAAAAGGAATCTTCAGATGAATTTGTAACAAAGGAAACATTTATTAAATATGAATTCATCTGACTTTTTTCGTAATTTTCCGTCATCCCATAAGTCAAAGTTTGAAAAGGTGTCGATCTCATCGCCACTGAATAATTAAACGCTGTCTCAATCTAATGGAACATGATCCGCTAAGGGCTGGCACACACTGCAGCAAAGCATCAGAAACTTATGTTTTGGGATATTTTGCGACAGCAGTAGCAGTTTTGAATCTAATAGAGATTTTTGTTGAAGGGACAATCTTTGTCTGTGGTAGTTTCGATTCTGTCCGATGGGCTGAAATGCAAAAATGGGTAGACAGAACGCACTAATATTTTCATTGATCAGAGAAAATTCTCTAAAAATAAAGAATAACAAACACAAGTAACAAAAGTAATAAATAATAATAAAAACGCACATTTCTAGGAAATTGTGGCCTGCATATGTGTGGAAAAAACCTGTTCTTAGTTATTAATAATTAAACTGTTTTAATTTACCAAAAATTTTAGATTACTTGACTTTTGTTCGTTTGAATCTTGTGAGATGTTTACTTTAAACTTGAGAGTCTTCAGCTTTTAGGTAGCGAAACTCAAAAAATAAATAAATAATAGAAACCTAATAAAGTTTTGTCTTAAAAGTGAGCGGCAGCCCTAACAAAAAGGTCCCTAAAACCACTCCATTAATATATTTATGAGTTAGAAACTTCCAGATCTGATAGTTATAAATTACTATTGGCAGTTGTCACTAGTTAAGAAGTTAGTAGATTGAAGACAGTCAGTCTATTCGTGAGAAAGGTACCTATACAAGTTTCTGGTAATAATATTAAATGCTGAGTGCACCAGGTATATCTATCACGCTGATCACCTCAGTCACAAAAAATTAGGTACCTACCTACGTACAGTAAAGTTAGCTCTATCGCTGAACTATATTTAAGGTGCATCTCAAAAAGCTATAATAACATTTTGACCTTTGTCAAATAATGCTGCAAATATTATAAAACTTTTGTTTAACTTATACTTATGTTTAACACTGCATAAAAATACCAGTATCTGCTGTCGAACGACTCTTAGTAAATCCATATTGATGACTATGAAGAAGTCCGTGGAGGTTTAAGCCTGACAATAACTGAGTAAGAATAAGTTTTTACTTAACGCAGGCAATGCAGAAATTGGTCTATAATTGTTCGGATCTTTTTCATTTCCAGACAAAGTAATTAATTTAGATAGGTACTATGTTTCATAAAATCAGAAAAGAATCTCGTCTACAATAAACTCTTTAAAACAATAATATAACACTTGTTGATGTTGGGGATATAGTATTGCACCAGAAATGGAAGTACGCATTTAAGAGTTCTACATCTGTGCCAATCAAGTCATGGTAGCTGATATATGAAACATACTACGGATAGACAGACAGACAACGAAGTTCCATTTGGCTTTTTTTATCTTCTTTGTAACAAAACCCTAAAAATCTAACAACTTCCGAGCAAGCAAAGTAGGTAAGCGTTAATTGCTAATGAACTTTTACAAGTAGATACTTAAGCATTGGAAAGGGACTGTTTACAGCCTCATTGGTGTTTCTCTTGACGTGTGATCGTAAATTTTTTACGTCACGATTGAATGGTCCGCCCTTAACTAAAACAGGGTATAAACTTTCATGATTCCATTTTATGGCACCCATTCGTGTTCATTTTATAAATGATGCGCACTTGGTATTGGTGTTTGGTATCTTTTGTTTTATTTTCTAGTACAATCAATTTACACTTTTTTGCTTCATTAAATACCCTGACCAGTAAATAAATCACTGCTATGAAACATGCATTCTGGAGGACTGCGATTCGCCTCATAATAAGAAATACGTATAGCGTTTCCTTTTTCTTTTAAATTCCTTTTCCTTGTAAGTAAATGGATTGGCCATCAGACGAGACATTTTACCAGATGTCGGCCGGAAAAAGGTGGATATCACGTCTTCGGTTTATTACACGTCCATTATGTTGTTCTGCGTGACCCCGTGTTCCGATATACGTGTTCGATTGACCGGGGGCGCGCTCCGGTCCCGTCACATTGCTACAAATTCCAGTACAATTTAAAATTCAAACACGCTAAGATTTTGCAAACAATCCTTTTTCAATCGCGGTAATGCACTTTGTGTTTCCTAGAGTCTCCGAATGTCAAACTCGATGAGCATTCGAAGCCACAAAAAGTTGTATTGTAGCATTTCTATCGCCACACCGTCGTCACTAAGAAAACAATATTTTAAACAATAAGAAAACCTGAAAATGTTCCTTTGTACAAAAATATATACCTACACGCTGAAAAGTAAATCTACAGCGTTTTATTTCCTTCGGTCTTGTGAAAGCCGTCGTTGTAGCTCGGGCATGAAAGCTGTTTTAAATATTGCGTCCCGATTTACCCCACTAAAGCCCGCTTACACATATATTACCTAACATGAAAATTACTTTAGAGAAATAATATTTTCTCTATTGGAACGTATTTTACGAGGTTAATCAGCCAGGTTAGGGGAGTCAAGCTACCGTATGGGTATGTTTGCTAATCCTGCTGGACTAGGTAACGTATGTTAATCCCATGTAAGGACCTTGTGGAGAAATTTGCCAGTTTAAGTTCTATATCCATATTATCTATATAGGTACAAATACATGAACATTTATTGTACGTTATATAATTTACTAGTTGCGCCCCGCAGTTTCACCCGCGTGAATAATGATGAAAATTGATGATGATGATGAAAAGTAGCCTATGTGTTAATCCAGGGCGTAAAGTATCTCCATTCCAAATTTCACTCAAATCCATTCAGTAGTTTTTACGTGAAAGAGTAACAAACATCCATACTCACAAACTTTCGCGTTTATAATATTAGTAGGAAGGATGTTATAACCATCGTTCGTATAACGATGCAAGAAGGCGTTTGTGAATTTTCCGCCCAATACTCAAGCACGGCATTCTATCCTGCATACGGAATCCGTCATCAATAAATTTCGGTAGTAACAACAATTTAATAAAAAGGCGTCGAATTGACGCCTACAAAGGCCACGTCCGGACGGGTCTGTTCGACGAGGCGAAAACAAATTAATTGCTATCGGTTACGTTCCAGTGTCGTAATTGCTTTGTTCTCGCGCGAGCCAATCGATCAAGTGAGAAAAATTAATTGAAATACTTGACAAACCTATAGACGTCCGCGGAGCCCCTTCAATTCTTTTATCGGAATTTGGAACTCAATCAATTGAGCATTGTGAAATAGATGATGTTTCCGCACCAACAATTAACCTCAAAACAGAATTTATTGAAAAACAAAATACATTTCAAGCTTATTTAAGGTTGAGTTGAGTTTCAAAAGAGTTGATGTATGAAAAGAACATTTTTTAAAGTGTTGATGTTTAGAGCTTCTTAAAAACTTCTGCCATAAAAAACTTTAGTGAAAATACGGATCAAACCATGAATAAGTTGCCACAGAAGAAGAAGGAGAGAATGCATTGACTGCATGGATATAGTACCTAAAGGACTGCTTTACCTAAAAGTCTGCTTTACGTATAGCGCAAATCGTAGAGCATTTTGAAAAACCACCATATCTTCTTGTCACAGATACCGCAGACCCACAAAATGAAAGTCTGTAATCAGTGCGTGCCTACCAGCAAATACTTACAGCACTATCCCATGGTCACTAACTATTAGCCTTATACACAAGCTCAACGTTGCGCAACTTGACGTAGCAGTGTAGGAAGGCCCTTCTCTCGATTGACCAACGAATTTTGAAGGTCACAGGAAGTCGGTGGATAGAGCCGTCTCAAGATTACCAGCATTTCGTAATCTATGGGGGACGCCTATGTTCAGCAGCGGGACATGTACAAGCTGAAAATGACTACGCTGCAACACCAGGTCCTAACACTTCCGTAGTACTTCTACACCGTGCTACGCTGTTACGCCATGCTACGTCATGCTACGCCATGCTACGCCATACTACACAATGCTACGCCATATTATCTCTACAAATAGCTATTGGCTTCTACCCTACTTGAGCAAATAAGCAACCTGTCTACCATAAGCACTGTATATAAAACAACTTGCCTGTTGTCATTTTATACCTTCAGCAACGAGCTTGCTTTTAATTAATTAAAACCACGCAAACATTACAGATTTAAATCATAAATATTCATGATGTATCTACGTGGGCGTGATACGAGAAAATCAATTTAGTTTCTTTAACAAACCGATATGTGAAGCCACTGAGTCGTACACCCAGTTATGTACATACGTAAACGATTGCTTACTTACGCAAATCGCTCGTTGAATATGCAACACCTAGTTTAGGAGCTCAGTAAGCACATGCTTAGACTATTAAGTTGTGGTATCTATATCGCTTCCCAACTATTTTATATTATTATAGCCTCCGTGCGTGGTTCATTGTTGAAATTTCCTTATTAGGAGGTAAGCCGGCTGAAAGATGAAACTCGAGTAAAGTTTTTGATTTCAAAGAAAGTAACATAATTTATGTATTTACTTGGCTTATAATTAGTAAATTATATTTATACCTTTAAAGATATGCTGCTTAATTTTCTCAAAATTAATTGGTGGAAAATTAAACACAAGAAATACCTATAAACTATTTTTACTCTAATCCATAATTAACGATTTTTTTTATGTTTTGAATGAAATGACTATTTGAAGTAGCCTTTCATTTAAATAAATAAATAGCAACTTACAGTCGCATACATAGTCCAGATCCCAAACTAAGATTCCTTGTGCCTTTGGTATCAGGGACTACGAGTTCTATGGTACCCCTAACACCCAGACCCGAAACCAATATTTGTAGATCATGCAAAAATTGGTCTTTTAGCAGGTTTTGAACCCGCATCTCTTTCTTCTCAGTTAGCTATGTGGCAACTGCGCCATGGAAATGATTAATTTGACGACAGGTTGCTATGAAAACTGAAATTTCATGGTTCATAAAATTGATCTTGAGTTATAATAACAGTTGAGCTAAGGTGTCTCATTTCAAATAAATAGTTTGAGTTACGTATTTGAAATTCGTTCAAATAACTATATTTCCGAACAAATAAATAACATTTGTTGGTAAGTTACATTTGTTTAATTTGCGAAAAATAAATCATTTATACTTCCATATAACATAATAGCAGAAGCCCGCGACTTCGTCCGCGTTAAATCCCCCCGTATTGTCTAACGAACTGATGATCGCTTTCGATTACGATTTTGCAGTACATTGCGCCGCGTGCTTTAGCATCTTTTCAAGAGCAGATAATAATCAAAACAAAAAGCACAATGTACTTTAGACTCGTAATTGTAAGCGGATATCAGTTCGTTACACAATAACCCCGCTGATACGTGACCGTGCATAATGTAAATAAAGGACGTAACACTTTTTTGTGTTTTTTGCCTATTAGCCCTCCCCTATCCGTTGAACTTATTCCAGCTGACAATGATGATAATTATGACAGAACTCGGTCGTTATATATTATCAATCGTCTCACAAAAGAGATCACGACCCTTCTATTGCTACCGATCGAAGAGCTGAGACGGCTGACAATACGTGACAGGCAGGGTCCGAAAATGAAAGTGGGAGAGGCTCAACGGATGTTGGGACTCTCCCACTTTCATCTTGATATCATGTTTTAATTAATAAAAATAGCTAGGATTTCACGGGACGGGCAACTCTCCTCTTGCTTCCTGTTACAGATCTTAATGGAAAATGCTGGACGAGATCTTTGCTAGGAGATAAACAGGACATTATAACAACAACACTTCAAGAAGCAATCGTTCAGAATAATAAGGCCCTCATTCATAATCATTTTTTAAAGCTATTTTAGCTAATCAGGTTTAAAAAATTATTATTAATAAAAAAATAAATAGAAATATGAATTATTATAAAAAATATTAAATAAGTAATAACATAACGTTACCCAAAATACTTAAACACCAAGTTTACATAAAGAATGTATGTAGATAGTTCAAAATATTTTTGTTCCTTCTATACAAAGGTAGTCACAGTTACCAACAGTAGGTAAGATTGAGGTTTTGGAGTAGTTTCAAATAACAACATTAATATCGCACGAAGTTCAGTTCTGACTGTGTTGGCATGAACAAGTTCTGTATGTGCAGTTTCATATAGGATGCTAAGGGCCTTTTCAGACACTTAAATTTAAAGCCAACCCACAGATACAAATCAGTGATTATTAGCCAGTAGTTGGCTAGGCCATGGTGTCCTGGCCAAATGGTTGTTCTTCTTGTTTCCTTGTGGTTACTATACATAAGCATGTGGTTACAAACACACTACCGCAAACAGGTGAAGTTCACCGTGTTGCCATCGATGGTTGCGATGTGGTTACGTGTGTTTGATATAGACAACATTTTGCTTCTCGCTTTAACTTGTACCACAAAATATTGCCAGTCCAATCAAGCATCTGATACTGATTCACAAAGTCTACTTTTTCGTGGATGCTTTTTTGTGAGTGTGGTTCTAAAGTGGTAAGCCTAGGCAGGCTTTAGGGGGAGGGAGGAAGCGACGGAAAATCCAATTAGTTGGATCAACATCCGATTAAACTACACACTTGAGATAAGCTCTATTTACCTTTTGAACACTGATAAATTCTGATTTAGTAAGTTGTTTACCGTCATCGTTATTGTGATTGTAAACGACCACAATCCTTAAGCAGTTCTTAGCAGTAGGTACATATTCCTAAAAAAAAGGGGTAGGGTAAGTAAAGGGTCCTCCAAGGCAGGCAACGCATTGGCAATGCCTCGGGTGTTGCAGATGTCAATAGGTGACGGTAACCGGTTACCATCAGGCGGGCCGTATGCCAGTTTGTCGAGCCAATACATAAAAAAAAAACAAAACTGACAAACTGGCATACGGCTCGCCTGATGGTAAGCGGTTACCGTCGCCTATTGTTGTTGTTTATTATCTAGAAAGCTGGCTTATTTCATCATCATCATCCGGTTGTTGTCCAATGCTGGATGAGGCTCCCAAAGAATGCAATGGGGGGATTTGCCATAATCACCACGCTTGGCAGGCGGATTTGTGAACGCAGTATTGGTACTAAGTACTCAGGTGGTTGCTATTGCCCATTCCGTGGTTTTATCCCTTATGTCGGCTCTATGGATCCATGGGAAGAGACGGAGGGGTATATTCTTAGGCCGGACACATAACGCGGAGTGTGTACAGGAAGAAAGAGTTAGCTGAGTTGGCCGTGGGATAGTAATGGTGGCGATGAGCTCACCACTGGGCACGTCTATAATTCTGCGATTATGCGACTTACTGTGAAAAGAGACCCGTTTAGCCCTGCCTACTTTTTCGGTGAAAAGTAGTGCGTTTATGTATGCATGTGTGTATAATGAGAATATTTACTGAAAATTGGTAACTTTTTAACCGACTTCAAAAAAAGAGGAGGTGCTCAATTCAGTTGTATTTTTTTATTTTTTTATTATCCGTTCTACAGAACGTTGTTTTACGTTATGATATTTTGTGTTCAATGTTCAATGGCCTTCAATCACATTATGTAAATGACAAAAACTCTACCTTGTTCTAAAAGCTTCCGTGCCCAAAAACCATACTATCGGATATCCGAGCAGATTCTTATATTATTCTTGTTCTCACCCGCATGGAACGTTAGACCCTCGTCAGGTTTTACCGGGATGTAATTCAATCTAGGCCACCCCATCAATCTGTGAGTTCTCACGCATATATTTCTGTTGATTTGACAAATGAGAAGGGTGTTCAACGATGAGATAGGAAACCATCCGATAAAGTATACCCAATGGCTTACTACTTCATAGTGATGTAACTGATTGATTGCAAAAAACATTTTTTTTTTACTTATAAAGCTTTTTAACGGATACTTCCGGGACCGCAATGAAGACTAGCTATAATTATTTTGGTACAACGATCTAACAAACAGAAAATAAATGTTGTAAACATAATATTAATGAAAATGACGCGTGAAAATAAGTACTTACTACTTTTAATCATAACTTTTTAACCGACTCCCCAAAAAAGGAGGAGGTTCTCAATTCGGTTGTATTTTTTTTTTTTTTTGAATGTTTGTTACCGCATATCTCCGGCGTTTATGAACCGATTTGGAAAATTCTTTTTTTATTTGAATAGATATACTTCCAGATTGGTCCCATTTTTTTCAGAATCCAGTTCTAATGATGGAATCCATGAGGAATTGAGGGAACTTCTCAAATATTGTATAGGCATACATATAACGATTTTGATATTTTCAGCAACAAACCAAGCATTTGCATTCAAAAAGTATCATAATCCTTTCACCACTATGGTTCTTTCATTATTTTTTTTCATCCAAATATTTAGTCGAATACTATGGCGGAAGTCGGTTTTTTAAATGAAAAGTTATGGATATATTATGTCAAAACGAACATTCGGAACTTGGCTTACTTATGCATAAGGGGTGTTATACCGGGTAAGTGAACGTTGATCTCGACAGAAGGAAATGCATATTCATTAGTGCGACAAATTAATCAGAAGATATGCTCACGACGCACGCGAGTCGTAGGTATGTGTCGCAGTAATGCACACGAAGATGTTTATTAGAGCATGAGTAAAATGTGCCGTGGAGTGTCCAACCTAGGCATAGACCCCTCTTTCTCTTCCCGTAGATGTAGTAAAAGCCTTACTAAGGGAATACACCAAGGAATGGGCAGCAGCATCCACCTGAGTAGTAGGTACTGAATTATATAAAAGTAGATATATCCAGACCGCATGACGCAGTAGAGAAAGGACTAAAGGCATTATAAAGTTCACAGGAATGGTGGATGGAGGCGACTCAAGACCGTCCTTTGTGGCATTCTAGGGAAAGGCCTATGCCCAGGAATAATTTTTACAGGCTGATGATTATGATAATGAGATATATCCAGACCGGTTTATCATACAATTATCTACTTTGATGTTTATGTACCTTCTAGAAATTTAAATTTTAAAGCTATTGTAAAAAAGTGCGTGTGTAAGAAATCAACTAAAATAAAAGATAAGATCTAAGATGTTCCAAATTCAAAATTCAATTCAATGTGCAGCAAAGATAATTGCGGCGCACTTATTTGCGTTTGATTTCTTTGGCGCTGAACATTAAGATGTTCCAAATTAAAAAAGTGCGAGGTAAAGATAATTGCGGCGCACTTATAGAAGTTTCTTATAAAAAACACCACCTTTGGGTGCACTTAAAGGTGAACCAAGTCGTCCTTTTCGTATAGATAGGATGAAAAGTTTATTCACTGAATCCTAGTGATTTTTTTACGTAAGACCTTCACACTACATAGCAGTTGCACAACGAGTTCGTAGACCCCGTTGGTCGTAAATTGTGCAACTCACCCTCATTACTGCGACCACCCATCCGTGGATGATATGAGGGTGAAGGGCTTTGAGCCCTATCTATAAGCACTATACTCCTGAGTTGTGGCAGCCAAGAGTGCTCGCTGCAAGATGCAGGTCCCTTCTAGTTCCCTCCTCATTCAATATCACTCGGCGAGAAGAAGCTCCCACATTTCCATATTTTAATAATTTATACTCGACAGATAAAGAGTATATTTATATCAAAGGCACAAGATTAATTCGTTAGGTATTTGAAAGGTGAAAAAACATCCTCTCAATTAATTTTATCCCATTTCAAAGTTAATTGCTTTTTGCCTTTCTTCTATTGGCGGAAGTTTCATCGGTTGGTTCATAATTTCTTCCTATTATGAAATCAGCACCGAAAGCAGTAAAGAACTTTTAAAAAACGCGCGAAATGATTGAATTGTAATGTGGTATTAACACGAAAATCCTTTTCATTGTAAGAGATTTATTACAAAACAAACAGCATTGTGTACCAGCTTTTACGTTTTTGTTTTTTATTTTGCAGTGTTTCAAAATGAGTTTCCCTGTCGGTTAATGCTAAAAATATAAAGCGGAATCACATTTTGTGTAAAATGGAAAGTTGTCAGTGCCGGCGGCACGGCGCTCTGCGGTGTCCGTAGCGTTTCGTGCAGTCGTTGTGTAAGTTTTATTTACATGGGGTATAAATACAAGCAGAACGAGCCACTAGCCGCAAGCCCGCGGGCTTGCCTAATATGTTATTATGTGAAATAAAACGCACCACAATGAGACCGCCATACCGCTGCGACTACTGCATAAAGGTAATTTCATACTAGATACATTACGGAGACACAACGGGACGTAAACGATTCACGTGCATGAACAGACTGATCATCATCTTTCAATTGCTTAGATGTCAGATTATTTGCTCATATTCTTCAGTCAATTTAAACTGGCTCTCTACTAGCAAGAGTCTATTCATTCATCATCATCATCACCAGCTGGTTTACGTCAACAGCTGGACGAAGCCTGCCCTATTGAATACAATACACGGATTGGCTATAATCACCACGCTTGGCAGGTGGATTGGTGATCACAGTTTGGTGTTGAGTACTCAGGTGGCTGTTGCCTCCTATCCCCTGGTGTTATCCCTTAGTAAGACTTTTACTACATCCACGGGAGGAGAAGGAGGGGTCTATTCTCAGGCCGGACACACCACGGCACATGGCACGGTTTATTCATTACGTGAGCCCAATTTGGATTGAAGGATGTCTGATAATAATAACTATGTACAACAGAAAACACAAACATGACTACCTCCGTTGCGCGGCAGGCGAGTAGCCGGCTGAGACGCAAGAGGTGCAGGTTCGAATCCCACTATGGGACAAATGTTTGAGCGATCTGCAATTGGATTTTCTGGGTCTGGGAGTTGTGGCAGCATGATACTCGTAGTTCCTGATATCTACGACACAGGGAATCATAGTGTCGTATACCGTTGGGTGTTATGTTATATTTTATGTTATGTGTTTTGATCGCGAAAGTTTTACCTATGCTAAAAATAGTAATATTAATAATAAGTTCGTTAAATACTGATTTGAAATACATAGTAACATTTTTTTGTTATGCTCTGTGTGAAATAGCTTTTTTCCGCGACCCGCGAGCAACTCACTTCGTCTTATAGACTCCAGGAGCGCTCGCTCCTAATTAAAATATATGGCTGCCACTTAAGAATTCTTTCAAGCAAACTCGATATTCTTTCGCGCTAAATGGAAATTTATACGTGTATAATAATAAAAATTTATTACCTCTTTTGTGTTCGATTCGATTACAAAATAGTGCCAATTATGCAATATTTTAGAGGTATGATTGCTATTACTTTCATTCGTTCTAATTTAACTATGAGTATTTACACAAGTTACAAAATAAACCACAAAAAACACTGGTATAACCATCCCTGGAAATTGTAGTGGAACATAATTTTTTTCATCCCACCATCTCGGAAAGAGTATTTTTGCTATTCGATATCTGAGTGCAAAAGCTGTTTTTATCCTCTAGAGGATAAAGTAAAATTGAATTTAGAACATCGTGTGCACTAAGTTTGTGAATTCAAAAGATCATTAAACCTATTTACTTTTACCTCCATGGTGCCGAATTTATCATACTACCTTTTTTAATTTATTAAAAACTTAGACTCAGAACCTTCTTGGTTTGGTGTATTACTATTTTATTAATTTGCTTTACACGCGCCATTTTCTTTCACGTCATATTGTTAAAACCTTAGGTTAAAAACAAGAAACTTGAAAACAAGTGAAAACCCTAAAACCCTAATTCTAGCGACGAAGAAGTTTATTTGAAGCCAACAGAATTGACTGAAACTGTTGAAAATGCGCAAAAGTATCATGTGATAGTAAGTGTTTATTTTTTTGCATTAAGTCATTTCCTCGCTGAGGTGGGATGAAAAGTTACGTGTTGCACTCGAGTGCAAATATTTTTCACCTCGTGCTCTTTTGATTCCCTCGCTAACGCTCAGGATTCTAATTAATTAATCACTCGCTACGCTCGTGATTAAATTTTAGAATCCTTCGCTTGCTCGGTCATCAAAACTGAGCACGCGGTTAAAAAGCAACTTTGCACTCTTTTATAACAAATAACTATTAACCCCCTAGTTTAGCAATGGTCTAGAAATTGACAGTTGATTGCTTGTTGGAGGTAAGAATTTCGTGATGTAACACAATTCGTCAGTTTGATACTTTGGAAATTTGTGTAGTAGCGCGAGAATTGATTTCGGAAAACAAAACATCTGCTTTCGTATTAAAGTCGCATATGCCTAATGTCGATATTTAAGCCTATAGACTAGTACGCCTGGACTAAATTCAGATATAGTCCATGTTCTGTAATAAGGCCGCTAATGTTTTTTGGGGTTTGAGATATATTTATTCCTCATAAGAGATACATTTCACTTATAATATGAGAAACTAAAAAACTAAATGCAATAATGCTAATTGTTACACAATAGAAATGAAAGGCACTTGAAAAGCAAAGTTTTAGAACTCGTTATCCAAATTATATTCAAGGTAAAACGATCATCAAGTATGGTGTCTAATAGGGATTGTAAAAATTTAAAGATCAGGTCAAGGAGTATCATATGCAAGGTCTTTATTAGCACATTTCAAAACTATTAATTTATCATTAAATTTTAATTTAAAGTGTAATTGTTGAGCAAAAATCTGAAAATAAAGCTTTATCGTACCTCCTAAATAAAACAAAGTTCCTAACATTAATAGTTTTTATAGCCATTTACAACAAAACATTTAAATAAAATGCGTGATTTCTATATTTGACCTTCACTGTGTATGTCTGACTTGCACTTGATTTAATTTAATTTTATTTATGCTAAATGTTTGGTCTCACATCACAATTAATAAATGGCGTGCTATGAAAACAATGCAATAAGTAGGTGTACTCGCAGCAAACGCGGCCAATGAGCAATTGCAACATGACCAAGCTCACCAGAGCTCTGGTAGCCTATGGCTGGCATAGAGCCGCCGCGCTGCGCTCGCCTTCTTTAATAAAGATTTCAATATTCGTAATACCATCGTAATACTCATACAGTTCGAATGTCAAGCTGAGACGTTTCAAATAAGGAATGTGTTCGACAGCGCTGTCACGTTCGGATGGCGTGTTCGGGTGCAATTTGCTAGCTCGCGCCGCCTACTGTAATAACGACTTCCGTACCCCGTCGTGGCGCCTCCTCAAATTGGTCGCTTATCACCAATCTACGGTGTGGAGTAGAATATCAGTTGGGCAGCTTGCAATTTGTCAACGGAGTGCGCTGTTAGTTGTTCCCTAGTTTACAAATTGCCATACGGTATAGCCGTTGATCGCCAACAATGGCCCTGCGTTGGCCTTTACTGTTTCTTACGCTTGTTAGTCTATTGATTGACTTTTGTTTATAGATTATTTCAATTTTATGAGCATGAGCAGCTGTGCCCAACGGTTCAAACTGGATGGTTGTAAAAAAAACAAAAGAATGTCAATAAACAATCAAAAATAAGTTTCTTTTGTTGAAAAAAATATCGAAACAAGTTTTTGTGAAAATTGTAATTAGCACCGTGTGCTGACTAAGATGAGCCCAAACACTGTCAGTCTACTGTTATTCGTCGAAGAGTTTCTTTCACCTTCATCATCAGATCAGCTCGCTGTCACCATAGTATTGTATTGGTCATCGGAATTTGACAGGTTGCATACAACAACCCAATCAAATAATCGGCTTGCAATATTTATTTGACCTAAACATATCACTAGCACTTTAACATGCATATAGTAATACGGTGAGCTATATGATTGTGAAAATGTTTGGTGGTTATAATATTATATCTCTGAAACATGTCAAAGTATACTCATTTATGTACGTAAGTATACTCATTATAATACGATGAAATTAAAAAGTTCTGTTGAACGAAAATAAATAAACTCTTCCCTTGTATTTATTTCTAGTTTATGGCTCTAATAGTTGTCAATCTTTCGTTCTGCACAACTTATTGCAGTTATGGATAATAAAAACAAATTACCATAAAAAGGAATGCGATACCTGTCATCAATCATGAACTAAAACTAATTTTAGTCACTGGCTTGGATAACTGTTATGTTTGCAATGTATATATGGAGCATCCCATGAATTTTGTATGAAGAGTATGGGTCGTCACCAGCCGTTAGACGGCCACTGTTGGACGAGGTCTTCCCCATAGAATGCAATGGGGGGATTTGCCATAATCACCACGCTTGGCCGACGGATTGGTGATCGCAGTATTGGTGTTGAGTACTCAGGTGGATGCTGCTGCCCATCCCCTGGTGTAATCCCTTAGTCAGCTTTTACGACATCCTTGGGAGGGATGGAGGGGTCTATTCTTAGGTCGGACACACCACGGCACAGTTGAGTATGGTTAGAGCATTGTCATATCTTGGCAAGGATCGCAGGTTTGATTCGACACCTATAAGTTATATATATATATATATATATATTATAGTTATACTTTTATAAAGTCCCAAGAAGTCGGTGGATGGAGGCGGCTCAAGACCGTTCGTCGTGGCATTCTAAGGGGGAGGCCTATGTCCAGCAGTGGACTTCTATAGGCTGACGATGATGATGATGATGATGATTTTTGGTATACCATAAAATCTTAATATTTCCGTTAAGAACCCAGCGAAGGATGAACTGCCCATACAAACGTAATACCGACGTCATTTGTAATTCGAGCATATTTCCACCATATTATGCTATTATTCGGATTCGGATAGTATTTATCTATGTTCCCAGATAGTTTTTTTTATCAAAATACACTCGAGAGCAATGAATCCGGGTCACTTAAAGAATCCTAAAAATCTCGGAAACTAAAAATGCTAGGTTAATGCAATAAATTGTATTTAATAGACAATGTAATACTCCTTAAATGAAGGTATTAAAACTTCTTAGTTATTGTAAAGTTATATCATAAAAAAATCAAATTTGAAAAAGGGCCACTTTCGAAGATGGAACTACGAAATTACAGCATTTGGTTTTGCTTTTGTTTGTAATCTGTCATTTATCATTGTTTGATTTCTGTTTTTTTGTTGTTTTTTTTCTGCGTAAACGCAGTAATGGAAGCACGAGGAGGCAATACGAAGTATTAAAATTCAAGAAAATCGTAATAAAGTTCAAAAATTTCATGTTTCCTATTTTTGTTTTAAGGAGAGATCAGCAGTTTTTTTCTTTATGTAATTTTGTGTTAATAAAATGTATGGTGACTCATATTTTTTTTACCTTCATTTAAGGAGTATTACATTGTCTATTAAATACAATTTATTGCATTAATCTATCATTTTTAGTTTCCGAGATTTTTAACATTCTTTAGTGACCCGGATTCATTGCTCTCGAGTGTATATACCTAAAATGAAATGTAAGCGAATTACTTTTTGTATATTTTTACGACCTAAACGACATGTTTTCATCTTATTTGTTTCGTATGAAAAACAACGATATGTTACGTATTTTATGTGTAGGAACATAGCTTATATTGTCAAGTAACAGAATAACAAAACGATATAAAAAAAACAACAAGTTTTTATTCATCATTTTTGGTATTACGGAACTTGAACAAATTTCTAAAAAATTCTGAACGCCCATATTGCTATCGCGTCAGAACCGAGGGCCGGTCGGGGAACTACGGTTGTGTGATGTTTGACAACTCGACAGGCACTCACACTAGTACACTGTGTAACCCCGCGCTTCGCTTGCTCTTGTGTTTGTTCACCTATTTGTTTGTTATATATGACATTGCAATATTTTTGTCATTTTATTTAGATTTGCCTTGTGATTTGGAATGAAGTAACCTAGGTAACTAACATACCTACGACTTGTGCTTTGTTTACCATTCAGTACCTAGTTTTTGCGTGAAATAGTAGCGGCTCAACTTTCCAATAGCGACTGTGAGCTCGGAGGTTCATATTTTTATCACATGTAGGTTCACATAGCACAAGCCTGAATATTAAATGGTGTACTGCGGAAACCAATAGTTTTAGCATTGTGAGCTATGACAAAAAATCAAAGAAAAATATTTCAAAGTAAATGCTCAACTTTCCTTTAGCGACTGTGACCTACGAGGTTCATATTTTTATCACATGTAGGTTCACATAGCAAAAACCTGAATATGAAATGGCGTACTGCGGAAACCAATAGTTTTAGCATTGTGAGCTATGACAAAAAATCAAAGAAAAATATTTCAAAGTAAATGCTCAACTTTCCTTTAGCGACTGTGACCTACGAGGTTCATATTTTTATCACATGTAGGTTCACATAGCACAAGCCTGAATATGAAATGGCGTACTGCGGAAACCAATAGTTTTAGCATTGTGAGCTATGACAAAAAATCAAAGAAAAATATTTCAAAGTAAATGCTCAACTTTACTTTAGCGACTGTGACCTACGAGGTTCATATTTTTATCACATGTAGGTTCACATAGCACAAGCCTGAATATGAAATGGCGTACTGCGGAAACCAATAGTTTTAGCATTGTGAGCTATGACAAAAAATCAAAGAAAAATATTTCAAAGTAAATGCTCAACTTTCCTTTAGCGACTGTGACCTACGAGGTTCATATTTTTATCACACGTAGGTTCACATAGCACAAGCCTGAATATTAAATGGTGTACTGCGGAAACCAATAGTTTAAGCATTGTGAGCTATGACAAAAAATCAAAGAAAAATATTTCAAAGTAAATGCTCAACTTTCCTTTAGCGACTGTGACCTACGAGGTTCATATTTTTATCACATGTAGGTTCATATAGCACAAGCCTGAATATGAAATGGCGTACTGCGGAAAAAATAGTTTTGGAGCTATTCATTGTTGAAATTTGCTAAAAACCGGTTTCCGATCTCCATATTTTGGTGATATTTTACTATTTATCAGTGTTTGGATACGATTTTCGGCTTTGACATTGACAACCCACCCCTCCCCTCCCCCCTCAAGCCTTATACTTATAGTCGCTAAAGGAAAGTCCTTCGATGAATTCTCAAACAGGAGTAAGCACGTAAACAATCTCAACTCTGAGAACACAAACGATGACAGAGTTCATTGATGTTCAAGGAATACGTAACCGACTGGACCGTAAGAGCAAAAAACACGACTAGTTGAAAATTGAGAAACCACCAATTTTTAGCAAAATATACCATTTGGTCTGTCACTGTCATTGTCAAAAGCCGAAAATCGTACGGGAACACTGATAAAAAGTAAAATATCACCAAAACATGGCGTTCGGAAAGCGGTTATTAGCAAATTTTAAAAATGAATAGCTCCAAAACTATTGGTTTCCGCAGTACGCCATTTCATATTTAGACTTGTGCTATGGGAACCTACATGTGATAAAAATGTGAACTTCCTAGCTAGCAGTAGCTAAAGGAAAGTTGAGCGTTTACTTTAAAATATTTTTCTTTGATTTTTTGTCATAGCTCACAATGCTAAAACTATTGGTTTCCGCAGTACGCCATTTCATATTTAGGCTTATGTCTACATGTGACAAAAATATGAACCTCCTAGCTCACAGTCGCTATTGGAAAGTTGAGCCAAACTCAACGATCATCAAAGCACCAACCTGCCCCTTTATTCGCTCTGACCAAACGTAACATAACGCGGGCTCGTTACGATATCTGCGTGGAATCATCGCTGAATCGTATGGGTGACGTCACACGTTATTGAAAAGAAATCTCATAGGTCATAGCGAATAACCACCCTGATCACAATTATTGGAAAAAAGTTTGTGCTCGCGAGTTCTAACTGTTCGCAGAACTAGGTACCAAGGAGTTTTTATTGCTAGATATATGAATGTAAAAAGTTTGTGACAAATGCCAAATATGCCAAAAAAATATTTTTGTCAAATGCTTGCAAATAGTTATGCAAATAGTTTGCATAAAAAATAAATACCACCTTCGAATTATGAATGGTAACGGCCACAGAATAGAAATAAGTGTTCGGCTGTGCCCCGCGCGCGCCTGCGTTAGCCAAACAGGGACAGCAATATGCAGGCCGACTTTTGCGCTATTCTCGAGTTGATTTAGCGTGCGGCCATCACCGCAACCTTAACACCTTAACTTTTTATTTTCATTTTTAAAAAAATTATATTGATATTGCTTTCTGAAGAAAACATAAATAATACAGAGCAGTTGCCTTCGTCTTATGGAAGTTTTCATGACTTACAATATCAAGGTAGCAAAATATTGTCGATAAACATATTTCAAGATACAAATTATGCTAAAACCTAAGTCTCGAATTATTACCTGCACGCTAAGTATCCGCAAGTTACGGCTCACACTGAAAACTTTGGTATTTCTCAAGAGTATGTTCCAACTTGCTGGTTTATTGCTTCCAGAGATATTATTTCAAAGAACTCTCGGAATTTATTCCGCACATTCGTCTGGGAAAGGTAATCCCAAAGGCTTTTATTCGGCTACTTAGTTCAAATAGTAGCTTTGGATGTGGGTACCATACCAAACCAAACATCTTCGTTTATAAGTGGTTGTTGAAAGTGGTTTCATCTTATTTTATTCGCTGACAAGGGAAAGTAAAGAAGAAAGGTGGTACAAGTTGCTTCTTCCTACAAAGTTAAAAAAATAACTAAAGAAGTTTAGTAAATAATTATTGTCATAATTAATTTTTTAACAACGCATTTTCTTCTCTAACTTCGACTACTTCCTGTTTTTTTATCAATGTGTTTCGTACAGACAAAATAAATAACTGAATCCGATGCTTGTTTTTTTAAGGTACACTGTACAAAGAAAGTGTACCGTAGTGTGTCCGGCCTAAGGATAGACCCCTCCGTCTCCTCCCGTAGTTATCGTAAAAGCTGACTAAGGGACTATACCAGAGGATGGGCAGTAACATCCACCTGAGTACCCAACACCAATACTACGATCACTACTGCGTTTATCAAGCGTTGATAAACCCTAAGGGGGTTTATGTGTAAGTACTTAACTAACCTAGTATAATAAGACCAATACTTACTAATATTAATGTACTTACTGCATAAGAGCAATAAATAAAAGAATATGAATATGATTATGGCAAATCCCCCATAGCATTCTATGAGGGAGGCCTGGTCCCCCTCATCGTCGTCGGAGGGAGGGGATCTCGTCGTTGGGGAGGGGTCAACGCCATCGTCGTGGACGTTTGACTGCTGATGATGATGACTGTACAAAAACGGTACAAAAATTTCATCATCATCATCAGCCTGTAGAAGTCCACTGCTGGACATAGACCTCCTCCTTAGAATTCCACGACGAACGGTCTTAAGCCACCTCCATCCACCGACTCCCCGCGAGGTTTATAATGTCTTTAGTCCATCGAGTGGAGGGCCTTCTGCGTCGTCCGGTTTGTGGTCGCCACTCGAGAACCTTTATTCCCCAACGGTTATCAGTTCTTCGAGCTATATAACCTGCCCATTGCCACTTCAAGTTGCTAATTCTGAGAGCTATGTCGGTGATCTTGGTTCTTCTACGGATTTCCTCATCGCGGATTCTATAGTGAAACTCCTAGCATAAAAAAAATTGGGAAATATAGGACTGTAAAAATAATCCATGTTTTGAAGAAAGCTCCAAGGTTGTGTAGGTAGGTTATGACCAAGCACAAAATACTTACTTAGGGTCCGTCGGGTAGACACTATCAATCATACGAGAGAGGGTAGCTAGCGGTTCCTTGTAATCAACGTATCAAGTGTCAGATTTTAACGATCGGAAAACTTGCGGATGTCTAAGATTGGTTGCAAGACCGTTTGAAGATTTAGAATGCTTTGATAACTCTACTTACACATGCTTAATACACTGTATTCTAACACTAACTTCTTCTGCCTTTCCGTTCCTATCTTATTTTAAACTTTTAAACCAGGAGAATCATCAAAATTTTTTTGGTCCTCTATTTATCTGGTTCTATGTTTAAATTCGTCCGATGTCGTAAAAAGCGCCTATAATTACGCCAGGGGATGGACAGCAGCATCCACCTGAGTACTTAACACTAAACTGCAATCACCAATCCGCATGTCAAGCGTAGTGATATGGCAAATCCCCCCATTGCTCGCTGGGTTGTACGCTTTGCATGCTATGGGGAGGCCTCATCCAGCAGTGGATGTCTATCGGCTGTCGATGATGATGATGTTTAAATTATGTAATAGCTACATAGATTTATTTGAGAAGCTAATTGGCTCGCGACTTCTGCGCTACAGAAAGTGATTTAGGTACACACATTATGAATAAACACCGGTCTAACTAACATAAAAAGTTTTTCTTGTTTTTAGTGTTTTTTAGGTTGTCTTTGTCTTTGACTTTGACTTTGACATGTTTTGTCTATGGTTTAAAATACCCGATAATCCGGGAAAATATTTCTAATGTACAGACTTCTCTACCAACAATTTTGTTATGAATTATATTCCAAATTATTTCTATAATATTATTTCTATTAAATACACCTTCATTATTTTTGATTTACAATTACCGCAATACTTTGATATCGTTATTTAAAAGGTCTTATCTTACCAATTTAGATATGAAAAATGTCATTATGTTTTACTTCGTAGGGGTAAGCACATTTCTGAGTAAACGGCGTCACCGCCATCACACGCATAGCGTTGGCAACCAAATCCAACTAGTAATATTGGGTATATTATCAAATAATATGTCCGTCTGTCACGCATATACAGTTACAGGTAACATTCAAGGAAAAAGAAAATAACTCGCGTCATTTATGGAAATCGAAAGTTATAACTACGACGTGCCTATACTTAAATGATTGAACAGTCACATAGTCCTGATTCCACAGTAGGAATCCCTGTGTCGTGAGTATAAAGTTACTAAGATACCATGATACTACAAAACCCAGACCCGAAATAAATATTTGTAGATCATGTTATGCAAACGGTCCCGCAGCGGGATTCAAAGCCGCACCTCTTGCGTCTCAGCCGGCTGCTCACCCACCGCGCCACCATAAAGGTCGAAGGAATTTATTCAGAATCTACTCGATACATTTATTGCTTTCACATGGTTACAGTTAATAAGTAACTAGTATCGCTCGATCACGAGTAGAATCATTTTTCAAAGTATGTTTACTAACAAAATCAACCTAAGGTTTGTGGCACAAGAATAAAATAAAAATAATGTAGAAAGGACACTCGACTATAGTTTTCTATGAGCTCTTATAGCGATTCAGTTCAAAAACTATTCAGTACAAAATATCGGTTCGTCGTTGACATCCGTAATCATTGATTAACTTTTATCGCAGAAGTCGATAGAACTTCTACTAATGTGCCTTTCAATATAGCTGTGGACATCACGGAACCGATATTTTGTACTGAATAGTTTTTGAACTTAATCGCTATAAGAGCTCTTGGTAAGGCCTCAGTAGTAGTTAGCATCAAGTAGGATGCGCTACGGTTGCATAAAAAATCGGATGTATGAGCATGAAGAGTGCAAATAATAAATGTATTTTATAGCGTGGCGTGCATAACGAATACACTTGAGTTTCAACGCTCATTGCCATTACAACAATCTATTGCAGTAGGGTTGTTACTGATTAGTAATTCCAAAAATATCATAACATGAAGGTGCAACTTCACTTGGTGTATATTCGCAAATGTTTGCATTATTTATCCAAGGCAAAATCAACCATGATTCCATCAGTACACAATGTTGTTTACCTTGGCAAAATAATGCAAACATTCACGCAAATACGCCAAGTAAACATAGTAACAAGTTACATAACACCCAATAGTCACATACATATTTCTGATCCTACACTACGACTCCCTGTGTCGCGGGTAACAGGAACTTCGAGTACCATAGTACCACAACAGACTTGAAACAAATGTTTGCAGATCATGCAAATATTTGTCCCGGAGCGGGAATCGACCCAGCACCTCTTGCGTCTCAGTCGGCTACTCGCCCACTGCTTCACGGAGGACGTCAACTCAAGTTGAATATCATGGTTATGGATATGGTCGACTTTGACTTGTGCCGAAATTTCGATAACTATTTTTCTTATTGAGAGATGTAGGGAATGCGTCCTAGTAATTTTACAACTGGTTTGAATGGTATTATGTAAAAAAGTGGAGCTATTAAAGGCAGTTTAAATGTATCTATCAAAGTGAATACGGCGACGAACTGCGAAGTGAACTGAGTATGGGAACATTCATAAAAAAAGTTTTTAAGTTAAAAACAATAATTTTAGCAACCCTAGCTACTTTGTGTTTCATAATTCTATTTACAAAGCTATGGTAGGAATGCTTAACTACAGACAGATAATTATTTGCTGAAATTAAAAATATGGTTACATTGTGCATTTCACTTTATTACTGAACGTTAGCAGAATGTAACGTATTTTTTTTAACCTCATAACTTTATTATCCTAAAATTATGAATCTAAGAAAGTTTTGATGGTACAGAAATAACGGTTTATTATCCTTTAAATACAGTAAATACAGATTTGGTTTTGACGCAATTATTTTGGGTGTGGTACAAGCTTCTATACATTAGACGGCAAGATCCTATGAGTTGTTGGCTTTGTCTATTCATGAAAAATAAAACGTAATTGATACGTTTTACTTGAATTCTATAAATTCTTTATAGACGTGTTCGAGTATTTTATAAATGTTATGTCGTAAAATGAACGGGTTTCTCTATTTCCCCAGCAATACAATTTCGAAATTACACCCGTGTTCTCTGCGTGACCACTGTGCACAGTCAACCTAGCATTACAGAGGCATAATAAATAAATATCTAGAGATTTATGTTCGAAATAATTAAGCAAAATCGCCGTAATAATACGTAGTTTAGTATGAGTTTGTTTTTCCTTGCAATCAGCAAAGAACTCAAATTAAATCCTTGTTATTGAAATAGATCGAATAGATTATAAGTGTCGCCGGTTTTTATTTCTTATGATTTGGATTTGTTAAGTATGAGTAATAAAACGAGGTATTTAATCTGGAATACTCATCATCATTACCATCATCAGCCTATAGAAGTCCACTGCTATAGACATAGGTCTCCCTTATAGAACGCCACGACAAACGGTCCCGGGCCTCCTTTATCCGCCGACTACCTACGACCTTTGTCCTTGGGCAATAAAGATTCAAGTTGTTATTTAGATTTCAGTGTATGTATAGGCTGAAAAATATTCTTCCAATAACCACGCAACACAGTGTTAACATACGAATTCCAAAAAGCGTGACATTAACGTTTATAGTTTGCTTCAGGGTTCGTGATACGTTATAGGTACCTATCGGTTGAGCTTACTCGAGAAGAGGCAGGGCCGGATTTAAATTTGTGCCGCCCTGGGGCACGAAAATGCCGCCCTATGACTTAAATTTTATTTTAATAGTTTTGATATCTTATTTTTAAGAATTAGAATAACTAATTGATTGCAGGAAATTTATTATGTATTATATAGCATTTATTATACATTATGTTTTATTTATATTAAATAATATACAAAATTTTAATGTGATACATAATACTTGAATTATATTTCTTGAAAGATAAAATGTTTATTTAAAAGAATTAGTTAATTATATATTGTATAGTTTTTTTTTCTCACTTTCCAAATTTTGCCGCCCTAGAAAATTTGCCGCCCTGGGCACTAGCCCCGACTGCCCCTAGTATAAATCCACCACTGAGAAGAGGTGTCGATCTAAGGCTTGTTAAGTATGTGCTTTCTCGTGGAAATTCTTCTCACTAGATGTTCGCCTAGGGTTGTCAACGCGAAACTCTTCAAACGGTGAAACCTTTTGTAAACATGAAACTGCATACATATTTTAAATGTTAAACACTCACACTGTTTGTGTAGAAGGAACTTTCAAAATATTTATCATAGTTTGAAAGAATGCCGCTTTCCATGCTTAAATGTATGAAATGGCACTTGTATGAACTTATAGGCACTACCACCATCACAGGATACACCCCATGGGTATGCAGCAGCATCTATCTGAGTACTCAAAACCAATACTGCCATCACCAATCCGCCTGTTATGCGTGGTGATTATGGCAAATCCATCTAGTCAGTACGCAAACCCGTGAGGATATCCTACTTGTAAAAATTCAAGCATAAGGTTCCTACATAATTGTAGGCTATATTTACTCATGCATACCCAGATGATACCAAAGTGCAGAAGTTGTGCCCGTCGATCAAGCCTAGTTAGTTCGCGTGCGCTTGCTCCAGGCGTGATAAAGTTTTTAACAGCTGTGTAACAACTCAACTTTATGCTATCCTGAATTAAGTTTACCATCGAGGGAATCCACTATTTCCAAAATAAAAGAGAATTAAACAATTAAACGCGAGTTCAGTTTACGGTTTTGAAGTTTGTTATCTGCTCGAAAGTCTATTTGATACACAGTCTACAGGTAAATTACCCTGTAGGTAAGTATCAAATAGACTGATTAAATTTAGTTTTTACACTACGGTTATTTTTTTAACCTGCCTGCATTGATAATAAGGAATGTACCTTAAATTTTTGTTCAATCATTTATACCGGGTGTTAAGACTACAACCGAAAACTGAAACAGTGCATTCAGACCATGACCCTTAAAATGTTTTAACTGATTTTTTTGACGACCTCTGTGGCGCGGCGGGCGATGGTTCGCCTGCGACGCAGGAGGTTGTGGGTTCGATTCCCGCCTCGGAACAAATATTTGTACGATCTGCAAATATTTGTTCAGGGTGTTCTGGGTATTTTTCTATGTATAATAAAAAATATCTATCTATGTAACATATTGTATTAAGTATATCAGTTATCTAGTACCCATAACACAAGATCTGCTTAGCTTGGGGCTAGATAATGCTGTGTGGAATTTGTCCAGTATTTATTTATTATTTATTTATTTATTGTATAACTTTTAGTCCGCTTTTTTTGTGTTTTCTTTATCAATAAAACAATATTAATGCAACGCAAAAATAATTGAAAATGAAATTCCAAATTGAAAATAAAAGAAAGTAGGCGAATTTAAACCCAGGTCAAAAAAAATTAACCAGTTCCCCTTCATAGAAGCAATTAGTATTGCTCTGCTAAATAATATTTTTTGGCCGATTTTTCCATGTATATTTTTAGAAGTAGGGAATCAAAAGTTGCATCTAAATTCAATTTATAGCAAAAACTTGATAAATCAAGAAAATAAACAACTTGGTTTACTTTCAACCATATAATAATATTATATACCTACTTGAAAGGGGGGGGGGGAAACCTATACCTACTCCTTTTTCATCTTACCATTATGTGGTTCCTCCCCTTTCCTTAAGGTAGATATGTCAATATAAATCATCTTATTATGCGTATCATAAAGCCAAAACAAAAGCCTTTTCTCAGTTACACAAAAACATACGGAATTGTTGTCATTGGAAATCCGCAACACATTGTTAGGCTAATCACAAAAGTGTGCTCATCTAGTAGACAGCACAAACAGCCGCTTAGGCCCATTGTCCTCGACTCTGTTTGAACAACGTGCGCCCCTTCAATCATGGACCGAAACGTATATCGTTTGATCAACCCATCATGTTCTGTTTAGATAATGTAATGACAACTGAATTTGGCATCTCTACTCCGATTGATATTGATTTCAAGATCTCAATGACGCGTAGGCGGAGTGTGCTACATTTTGATACGTGGAACTATTCACCTTTGTTAATAGTTAAATTACTTATTACTACCTACACCTTCTGTAAATTAGTGGGAATATACCTACTGTATCTTTTTGTTGCAACGTTTTCTTACAAAACACTAGCATCATGTACGAATATGTAGGTACTCCAAGCTGCGTGGTAACTATAAAAGTCCCACAAAGAGTTCTTTCGGTGCCTTCATAAAACTAACAATATTGTTCGCGGTAACAAGACAAGAACGTTTCTCTTGAGCCCATATTCGCGTTCTATTGTCTCGCTCAGTAGACTTTAGGGGCTTGAGTCCGCAGTGTTAGACTGTACAGACATTGTTTAGCTTTCTTCACCTGGCAAGACGGATCCCACACAAAAGCGACGCTCGTTTCTGCACTCGTGTTTGTTTTTGTTATGCAATTGTCAGGTTTTCGAGCGTTTTCGAGCACGCCACACGCCGCGTGAGGGCGGATCTCTGCTCGTTTGTGAATTGGAGTGAGCTCAAGATGCCTGAGCTAGCGCTCATCTTGCATGCTTTTATCAAACGTGTACGAGTACTAAATGTATGCTTCAGTGCTATCGTGTGGTCTTACATCTTTTTAGAGTTCCGTACCTTAGTAGGAAAAAACAACCCCCCTAAGGGATTACTTTGTTTTTCATCTGTCTTTCTGGCTGATACGACTCTTTTTCTGAGGAACGGCTAAAGTATCAACTTTAAATTTATAGCAAATATAAAGGAGCCTATAGGGCTGCAAAAAAACAAGATCATCATGCATATTTTTATCAAACGTGTACGAGTAATAAGTTTATGCTTTAGTTCTATCATCTGGTCTTACATCTTTGTCTTACAGTTCCGTACATTAATAGGAAAATACAGGACCCGTATAGAATCTTTTTATTCTTCGTCTGCGTATAATTATGTCTGTCTGTCTGTCAAGTCAAGACCCTTTTTCTAAGGGACGGTCATCATCATCACCATCAGCCTATAGAAGTCCATTGCTAGACATAGGCCTCCCCCTATAATGCCACGACGAACGGTCTCGATCCGCCTCCATCCACCGACTCAAAAAATATTATCGGCTAAAGTTATCAACTTGACATTTATTCCAAATCTAAAAGTTTTAGAGCTTATAGTGCCGTAAAAATCTAACTTCTAACTTAATGCATTAAAATTATATGACAATTAATTTCTAATTTTTCTTTGGAAATGGCAAAAATGCAATTGAGGTTTGGCCCAGGCATGAACAGCAAGCATAGGGCTAGAGAGCAGGGGTCTAGGCTCCAGTGACCTTACAATTTTGAAATTGGGAATGCTCGGAGACTTACCTAGTGATAGAAATAAAGGAAAAGTCCAAAATTGTCGAATTTCAGCTTGTTACTACTAAAATGGCATGGTGAATTTTGAAAATGTGTCAGAAACTCGAAAGGGCTTAGATTTGACGATTTCGAAATAATTTTCAGATCGGAACCCTCGCGCGCGATTCTCGCTTGCACTTGTCCATTTTATTTTTAACGAGTAACTTTTGTTCATTGCTGCGAAATATTTGGGAACCTATTTAAAAGGTGTCGAGTTTGAAATAGCTATTACAAGTTTTTGGTGCCTTGCTAACGTATGCCTTGTTATATGAAATCATAATTCCGATAACCATCTCCGTATTTGTATATGCTTCATATTCATGTTTATTTGCCAAACGTGGTTATGGCTATTAAGTTGCTGAACTATAATTTCTGAATATAAAAATAATTGCTTTGCGAGGAACCACTAAACTGCAGTGGTGTATGGGAGCATGCAATTTACATTTTATGCTTAACGCTGGACTAACAACTGCTTGTAAAGACCAAAGGGAATTTTTAGCTTAATAAATAGCAAAGAGCTGTCTTGGAATATAAAAAAGAAAAATAAAATTCAGATGTCCATCTAACAAACAAGTAGCCTTTCCGTCGTGCTAACAAAAGCATGCGTTCATCATCATCATCAGCCAGAAGTCCACTGCTGGACATAATAATATAATAATAAAATAATTTATTTCGGACTAATTACACATAAATTACACAAAAAACATACAATAGTCCATAGTTTGATTAAAATATACTACACTAACTTAATACTAACAAATCTTACTAAAGATACACTGGACTAAGAAAGCATGACATGCTCCCTTGTCCAGTGCTCCATGAAGGCACAGTCCGTGTCCATCCTCCCCGCAATGAGTTGCAGGTAGCTGTTGGAGCTGCCGCGCACGCGACACATCAGGGACGCCGATCTCTTACGCATAATCGCTGCGAAGCCATCCACTCTTGCGTCTGCAAACATTCCTGATGCACTGCAGTAGCGCGGCAACCCCATCAACACCCTGAACGCATTGTTATATTGGACACGCAGGGCATCCCAAGATTTCTGCGTACGCTTGACCCATAGGCTGCACGTATAAAATGATTGGCAGTATGCTCTAAAAAGCGTTGTTTTAACCTGTCTAGTGCAACGCGCAAACCTACGGGCCAGCATATTAGCTCGGACGGATAATGCCCTGCGCTCCCTTTCCATGTCAACATCATCTTTAAGCGCGTCGGTGACCCAATGACCCAGATATTTGAAGCGTGAAACTCGTTTAAGGTCACTGCCATTTAGTGTGACTGGTGGGACAGTGTCATAGCTCTTCAAGCCTGCCTTAAACACCATCAGTTCACTTTTGCTTGCATTATATCTGAGCCCATGGGCCTCCGCATAGCCCTCACAGATATTAACCAGCCTCCTGAGAGCACTGATCGATGGGCACAGCAGCACCATATCGTCAGCGTAGCTTATGTTATTAACTATCATCCCATCAATCGAGCAGCCAACCTGGGCGCCGCTGAGCTCACGGATCAGACGGTCTATGTACAGGCTGAAGAGCTTTGGGGAGGTCAGGCCGCCCTGCCGCACGCCGCACTCCAGCCTGTACACGTCCGATAGTGATCCCGACCATCTAACATTGTTAGACTGATTGCCGTACCAGTACTTAAGAAGTGATATGAGTTCAGGGGGGAGTTTAGTATCACTGGACAGCTTCTGCCACAACTTGTCATACGCCACAAGGTCAAATGCCTTCGATAAATCGAGGAAGCAGCCGTAGACCGGTGTGCTTCTGCTGGTGTAGTACTGAACGGTGTGTTTGAGATTTAGCACTGCAGTTTCAGTGGACAGCCCAGATCTAAAACCAAACTGAGCGTCATGCAGCTTCACCTCTCTACCTAAATACGTTTCAATTACACCGTCCAGCACCTTAGCCATCACCGTGGCGAGTGATATAGGCCTGTAGTTGCCCAAGCTAGAGGCGTCCCCGGTCTTGTTCTTAATTATAGGTACAACTACAGTCCTCATCATCTCCTCAGGTAGGTATGAATGCCCGACGCAGAAAGTGAACAACATGGCGAGCACCCTAGGTAGATGAAAGCCTGCATGTTGCAAGTGATCTATACTCAGAGAGTCATGGCCTGGGGATTTTCCTCGCTTCATGTTCTTCACCACCAGCGCTACTTCTTTCGTTGTGATACGCATAATCTGTTGCCCTCTAGGCGCACCCCTTTGCTCCGACCCTGCAGCCGCAGGCCCGAGTGGAGACTCTACCCTAAAATGCTCCCTAAATAAATTGGCAATGTGGACAGGATCACTAATGCCCTCGACACTCACAGGAACGCTAGGCTTCGGGTTCAGCTTATTGGTCTCTTTCCAAAATTTGCTAAAGTTTTTTGCCGTATGCTGTGCCGCTATGATATCCATTTTTATCTGGGTCTGGTTATTCTGACACCATCTAAGTTTAGATTTAAAATTGCTTCGCGAATCACGCATTTTATGATAAATGGAACCAAATGACGGCTTTCCAAAAGAGACCCATTCCTGGAACCAAAGCCGAGCCTCCCTGTGTGCTTCTGCTACAAATTTATTCCATCCTGTGACTTGTGCCTTCCTTTTACCTTTTTTAGCATTCAAACTATGACATTTAGCGGCGGAATCTCTTAGTATTCTGACAACTGTGTTATACATGTTATCTATAATACACATAATATACATAGGCCTCCTCCTTCAAATGCCAACGACCTTCGAGCAACACGGAAGGGAGTAGCCATTCGCTAAACTACAAGCCTAAGTAGGCATATGCATTTAATAAAACTAGTTCTTATTCTGAGGTGTGCAAGGTTTGTTAGTGTGAGTGTCGTCATTACAGTGTTGTATTTGGATGTGTATATGCGACAAACGGTTTTGAGCCGCATGCGTTACGAACAAGTAAAACTCTACTTTCCTAAGAGGCGGCGATCGTCATAATAATGACGGTCAAACTTAGTCATCATCATCATGAACAGCCTTTGAGCTTTCACTGCTGGACTAGACCCCCCCCATAAAATACAATAGGGGGGATTGCCATAATCACCACGCTTGGCAGGCGGATTGGTGATCGCAGTATTCTTGTTGAGTACTCAGGTGGATGCTGCTGCCCATTTTCTGGTGTAATCCCTTAGACGGCTTTTACGACATCAACGGGAAGAGATGGATGGGTCTATTCTTGCGCCAGACACACGGCCAAACTTAGTAAATGAATTTAAAAACTTTGCACGAAATAAAAAAGTCAACAAATTATATAAAAAAATGATCTACCGATTTAAAAAAAAAGGAAAGCTCCTTTTAAATTGTTACTTGAAAACAATGACCCTGATTCCCGCAAAATCAGTGTTAGCCATCTCAATAAGTGTTGATGTTTTACGGAGCAAAAAACACAAAAAAACAATGAATTTCGCGCCATTGTGAAATGTTCTACATTACTCTTTCTCTAAACCTAAGCAACTAAACATTTGTGCCGATAATCCGAAACCACGGTCGTACGAAAATGTTTGCTCAAGTAGGTGTTGGTGTCGGAAGTTGGGGTGAAATGAATTGATTGCCTCCAATAAGATTGAGCGCAGAACTCTATCCCATGGGGAATGGAGTTAACTAACTTGTTTACACTAATGATGGATAATGAAAGATCGAACATTAAAACTAAAACAATCGCGTTGTGAGTTTAAGATGTATTTTAATACCTAAATTAGTCCTTAATTAATTAATTAATTTGTACTCGAATTACTGAAGATGAATCAGATCTTTGACGAGCTGAGGGTAAAATACAATATAGTAGTTATAATGTTTTATTTTTTATTATTATACTACACGGCAAGCATACGGCTCCACCTGATGGAAAGTAGTTACCGTAGGCTATGCACGCCTGCAACACCAGATCCATCTGAATGCCTGTAATTTCACCGGCACCCGTACCTACCCTTCAAACCGAAACACAGCAATGCGAGAACTACTGCATGGCCGCAGAAATGATTAGGGTAGTAGTAACTACTAACTAAATAATTGTATTGTTTTAAATTTAACTTTATAATAATGGTACCCATAAGGCAAGGAAATTAGCATGACAATACTCAGTAGTTTCCTTTGTGATACAACATGGTCACCCATCTGGCGTGAGACACTGTAGTCTCCCGGCGCCACTCGTAAATCTACACGCGAATTTACAACCTCAAGACACGTGACATACCTGCACTCAGGTACCTACTATGCAGGAACGTATAACCAACTATTGATGTAAGTAGGCAGGTATAGTATGGTTTTTGAGCAGCACGACTTTATGGTAAATTATTGTAGTACTACTGGAATGTATTTGCATATGAATGCTTGGAGAAATACCTAGGTGACGCAAGTTCAATAAATAATATAGCGAATTGCTATAGTTTTTTGAGCTTTTTAGGTCCTAACAACCGTTGGGGTATATAACTTTTCATTTAAAAAACCGACTTCCGCCATTGTATTCGACTAAATATTTGGATGAAAAAAAAATTATGAAAGAACCATAGTGGTGAAAGGATTATGATACTTTTTGTTGCGGGGCGGCGGGGTGTCGCCGAGCAGTAGCGCGGTACGGTGCTGGTCCTCAAGGTACCGCGGTCGCTCGAGGCGTAGATGTTGTTGCGCCCGCCTGGTTTCAGGTTCTGCACCGCCGTCCGGAGCTGGATGTGGAAGACGCGAGGTAGATGACCTCAAGGGGATTTGTAAGATCCCGAGCCGTGGGCAACAGCCTATCCACGCATGTGAAGGGGTAGTGGGGGGTCCCTCGACAGAGAAACAACGATTCCTTTTGGATGGTGCGGTGCGAGGCTGCCTAACCATAAATTGCGACCTCGTAGACGATCGTGAGAGTGAGGGAGACCTCCTCGTTAGAGCGAGATGCCCTATACAGCGCCACCTCAAACTACTTCTTTCTTGCTGACTTCTTCTCTCTTCTTTCCTCTTGTAGGATGGCTTGTTTCTTCGTCTCATTCGCACGTACACACACATATCGTTTTCTCACAAACCCTGGCTCCCTAAGGTACTTCCGAGCATTACCGTCGGGAGACCGGGTTAAAATTGATCGATCCAGGTCACAGTTTTCTTTATGGATAAGCAGCCTTTCACCTAATAACTTTATTCAGAATAAATCTAGGTACATACAACTTTGCGTTTTACTTAGCCCTTATGTGTAGCTACCTAGCTAAGCAGGTAAATAGGGCCCCCCATCTCTTCTCGTGACGACGTCCAATCGTCACTGTCATTGGACCGAAGTAGTCCACCGCCGCGTTGGTAAAGGGCGGCTCCCCCACCTGTAGCCGTTCTTTTGGTAGGTCCCCCGTTGGTAGCCGTTGAGACCCCCCCCGGTAAACCCTGCACCACTGACAGCCGTGTCTCGTCGCTCGTACCGCCGACCGAAGCCCCATTACATAAAATCTTTGACGTACCTCGTTTAGTACTGTAGCGTGGTTCCCATGGTTGAACTTTTCATGAAAATGAGCTATGAGAAGACGCACCAAGTAGCTCTTGCTGTCTAAGATGATAGGTCGCTTGTAAGCACGATCGAGACCCGCGGCTGCATCGATTCTTCCTCGTATTCGTAGGAGGCCATCTTCTTCTATGACATCCAATTTTTTCAATTTGCCTGAGTTCTCAAGGCAGCTCTCGCGTTGACTTCTCTGTAGTAGTAACCGTTCTGCTTTCTCTACATAAGTCACGTCTAGAGATAGAAACTTCTTACCGGTTTTCATATCTGTAGGCTTCTTATAGACTTGTCCCTTCTTTTTCTTAGAGGTTCTTCTCCAAGTAGGGTCCTTTTCTTTTGCCGCTTGCACGAGCTCTCTCTTGCTGCGGCACAAGTCTATGAACTGGTACATCCGGGCAGTCGCTCTCAGGAGTCTCGTCCACCTCGAGAATCTGAAAGGATCGGGAGTAAGGTACTCACAAACCTGGGCTGCTGCAGTGACTTGCAGCTCCCTCTCTTCTCCTGTTGTCGCGCGTTTGAACGAGCGTACTGCCGGCCATTCTTCTTCTCCCCCCTCTAGGAACTTCGGGCCTGTAAACCAGCGATGCCCCCCGTTGAAGTCCTTGGGAATTTCTCTGGTAGAGTCGTCTGCCGGGTTTTGCTTTGTAGGTACCCAGCGCCATTCTTGAGGTCTCGTTGTATCTTCAATCTCCGCCAGTCGATGCGCTACAAAAGACTTAAAGGTCCTCGGATCGGCTTTGATCCAAGAGAGTACCGTGCTAGAGTCCGACCAATAAGTTTTACTCGTCGCTTTCAAGTCCATTTCTTCCTCGACTGAATGCGCCATTCTCGCTCCCAATAGCGCGGCTTGTAGCTCTAGCCGCGGTATAGAGACTGGTTTCAATGGAGTGACCCTCGCCTTCCCTGCTAGTAGAGTCACAGAGTACCGATCTTCCTGGCTTTTCTGTCTCCAGTAGACCGCACACGCGTATGCCTCTTCACTGGCATCAGTGAACACGTGCAGCTCTCCCTCTGTGTTGTAGCGTGAGACGCATCTAGGGATTCTTAAGTCATCAAGTAGGTGTAGGTTGCGTAGGTACGCTTGCCATGAAGACTCATCGGTCGATGTCACCTTCTCGTCCCATCCGACGCCGCTCCTCCAAATGTTCTGAAGAAGCTTCTTCCCTTGGATCAGCACAGGTGACGCTAAACCAAGGGGATCGAAAGTTGACATAACGGCGCTCGTGACTTGACGTTTCGTTGGAGTCCTTTCTTGTTCGACGACCTCTACCACGTTTCTTAGATGGGTCCTGAAGCCCATCTCATCCTTTTCTGTGAACCAACGCAGCCCGAGGGTTTTTTCTTCCTTCGACCCGAGCTCTACCTGCGTGGTTACTTCGGTAGTGAGTTCTTTCAGAACTCCTTTCTTGTTTGACGCCCATCCTCTCAGCTGGAAACCGGCCTCTTGATGGATGGCGTCCACCTCTCGCGAAATTTGAAGCGCTTCCTCTTCTGTTTCAAAAGAGTGCAAATAGTCATCCATATAATGGCTTTTTATCACCGCTCGTGCTGCTTCTGGATACTTCTTCTGGAACTTCTGGGCGTTCAGATCTTTTACATAGATCGCCAGGCTCGGAGAGCAAGCAGCGCCGAAGATGACAGACGTCATTCTGTACTCTTTCGGTGCTCCCGTTCGCTTCGCTCCCCTCCACAGAAAACGCAAGCTGTCTCTGTCTTCTTTTCTAATCTTCACTTGAAGAAACATTTCTTTGACATCGGAGACCACAGCGACAGATCTTTGTCTGAAGCGAAGAAGTACTCCAAACAGTGATTGAAGTAAGTCCGGCCCCGGTAAGAGCGCGTCATTAAGGCTCTTGCCTTTACACTTGGCCGCTGCATCGAATACCAACCGTTTCTTTTGTTTTGTTGGATGCGTGACGGCGAAGTGAGGTAGGTACCACTTCCTTGTAGACGCCGACTCATGGGCCACTTCCTCGGCATAACCACTGCTGAAGAGGTTCTCTACTTGTCGTTGATACTCTAGCTTCAGCTCTACATCTTTGTCAAGTTTCCGCTCTATGTTTCGAAGTCTACTGATTGCAGACTCATAGTTGTCCGGCATTGTTTCTTCATCGCTCTTCCAGAGTAAGCCGGTCTCATAGTGCCCATTTTCCAACTTCTTTGTTGTTTTCTCTAGTATCCGTAGAGCGCGTTCCTCTGAGTCCGTGCTCGGTCGACGCGGTTGTACTCCCAATGCTTCCATCGCGAAGTGTTGTCTGATCAGCTCATCAGACTCTCTATCATGCGCCGAGACGTGCGCGCAAGTAAGGTGGCCCGTCCGCTGAGCCGCTCCCCCGTCCATCCCATGAAGTACCCATCCGAGGTATGTCAATGAGGCAGCCGGTTGGTTCCGTTTTCCCTTGCGCGTCGCTCTTGAAACTATAAGTTCCCAATTGTCCTGCCCGATGAGCAGTCTCGGCGACTCTTCCCCGTAGTGTAGTCGGTCTACCAGTTTCTGTAGATGCGTACACTCTTCCAATCTTGACTTGTCGATCCGTTGAGGCGTAAGCCGCAGCCCATCTATTGTGCGCGCCCCGTTGATCTTCCGTCGTTGACTCTGGTGGAGGCCTCTTAACTTCACGTTCACCCGCATAGAGTCATCCTTCTTGATGACTCGTCCGCCCACTGTCTCTAGTGAGAGAGCTTCTTTGGGTCCTCGAAGTCCAATCTCTTCTGCCACCGCCGAGTCGAGTAGAGTTACTGTTGAACCCTCATCTAAAAGAGCCATCACTTTGGCCTTCCCTTTAGGCCCGTAAACTTCGACAGGCACCATCTTTAAGTACGCTCTTGCGCCTTTCATCGCGTTTACCCGGCTTAGGTAAACGTTATTGGCCACTTCCTTGGCCCCTTCGTTGCAAGTATCTGAATCACTCTGATCTCTCGGTCCATGGTCTCTCTGCCTACCCTCTTCGTGTAGTAGGCCATGATGCCACCTCCGGCATAACTTACACGGTGGTCTCTTGCAGTTCTCTTTCCTATGCCTGCTTCTCAGGCATTTAAAGCATAGACCCGCTTTCTTCACTATGGACCATCTGTCGGTCACGTTAGCTTGTCGAAACTTCTTACACTCTTCCAATGAGTGATCGTTTTCGCAGTGCGGACATCTAGGCAGCTGTGTCTCTCGCTCCGTTGTCGTATGCGTGCTCTGACGCTGTGGGTGCATTACCCTCTTCGACACGACTTCCTGTGATGCGTAAGGTCCGCAGCGCTCAGCTTCTCTGTTCAGGAACTGAGCTATCAACGACAAGTCTGGGTCTTCATGTTGAGCTGCAAAGTCGTACCACCTGTACTTCAGCACCATGGGTAACTTCTCTATTATCACTTTGATCATCTCTGGTGATTTCAAATAGTGCGGTTTCTTCAGCCCATTGATCGTCGCGACGGTGTTGTTGATTGTGCTAGCAAACACACACACATCCCGTGCGTTCTCAGTTGTTCTTGGCAGGCTCTTCACCTTTTCTAGTTCTGCCAGAACCAGGGCATCCGGCCTTCCAAATCTGCGGCGAAGCGATTCTAGTACCTCTCCAGGTGTGCACTCAGAATACAAAAGGCTTCTCACCGCCTCTCTGGCCGTTCCTCTGATCGCCTTCCTCAGCCGTGCCATATTCTGCACGGAACTGAACAGCGACGCGGTGTCTTCGTACACCGTTCTGAAGGCCAACCATTCCCCACAGCTGCCGTCAAAGACGGGGAGTTCATACATGTACGCCGACTGTTGCGTAGTTCCCGGTCTCGGAGCAGACGTGATGGCCTTCATGATAGCTTCGGCTAGCGCTCCGGCGCCACTAGCCTCCATGCCTGTAGGTGATGTGTCTTCTGGCTTCACGACGGTGGCAGTTGGATCTTGAGGTTTTATGATGCACTCCTTCCCGAGCACTTCACCTGGTCGCCCCTCCGCGGACGTCCCCTCTTCACCTTGATGTCTTCCACCAGACATCCTGCTCACTGTGGTCTCCACCCACTTCTTGACACCTTCCGTTCGACCTTCAGGTTCTTCTTCAGCAGAGTCCGATTCTGCCGCGTCCTCCTCGTTCAACTTCAGCAGTTCCATTTCTGCTCTTGCTAGGTCAGCAGCGGCCTGTGCTTCCTTCAACGCTTGACGGTTGATTTCAACGCGAAGCTCCACCTCGCGTCTTCTTCTTGCCTTCTCTGCTGCCAGCGATGCACTTCTTGAGGTAGGACGGGCATCGGACTTACCTGCTTCCCTTGTGGTTGTTCTCTCCTTACTACTGCCTGGCTGCGCCTCCAACGTAGTGCTATCAGTGGTACCTGTAGCAGTGGTCATTGTACCTTTTGTTCCTGAGGAACTAGCAGTGTCGGCGGTCCCCGATGACTCTCCTTCGACAGGCGATTGACGTGCCGTCAACACCTCTGCCGGCAGCCGACGAGACTCTCCTCCCTTCTGGCTTCTTGTCATCGGCATCTTGAGACGAAGTGAGAAAAAAGTTGAAAAAACTTACAGTACCGCCGATCCAATAACACTGTAATCCAATAACACTGAAATCCAATTCACTGAAATCCAATAGGCGTAAGCCCAGTAACCTCAACGGTCGCGGCCTGCTACCGGAGGTTACCGGTTGGAAGGGGAATCCGTTCCCCTTCGGCGTAGTTCCAGCAATCTCAACGGTCGCGGCTTGCTACCGGAGACTGCTGGCAGTGGAGGGAATCCGTTCCCCCCTCGACGTGGGTAGCCACAGCAGCTTCCTGCTCCAGCTCTGGTTTCCAGCAGCGCCGATCCGGCTCGAAGGACCAGCTGTTGCGGGGCGGCGGGGTGTCGCCGAGCAGTAGCGCGGTACGGTGCTGGTCCTCAAGGTACCGCGGTCGCTCGAGGCGTAGATGTTGTTGCGCCCGCCTGGTTTCAGGTTCTGCACCGCCGTCCGGAGCTGGATGTGGAAGACGCGAGGTAGATGACCTCAAGGGGATTTGTAAGATCCCGAGCCGTGGGCAACAGCCTATCCACGCATGTGAAGGGGTAGTGGGGGGTCCCTCGACAGAGAAACAACGATTCCTTTTGGATGGTGCGGTGCGAGGCTGCCTAACCATAAATTGCGACCTCGTAGACGATCGTGAGAGTGAGGGAGACCTCCTCGTTAGAGCGAGATGCCCTATACAGCGCCACCTCAAACTACTTCTTTCTTGCTGACTTCTTCTCTCTTCTTTCCTCTTGTAGGATGGCTTGTTTCTTCGTCTCATTCGCACGTACACACACATATCGTTTTCTCACAAACCCTGGCTCCCTAAGGTACTTCCGAGCATTACCGTCGGGAGACCGGGTTAAAATTGATCGATCCAGGTCACAGTTTTCTTTATGGATAAGCAGCCTTTCACCTAATAACTTTATTCAGAATAAATCTAGGTACATACAACTTTGCGTTTTACTTAGCCCTTATGTGTAGCTACCTAGCTTTACCTATGTCTTGCCTATCAAATAGGTATCCTGGCTCGTAGCCTTAATTTACCAAACTGAATCCTTACTATTATGAAACTAGTACATAGAAATTGTCTTGCATCTTTACTGGCCGGAGACTACTCTTAATCCTCTGGTCCAGTGAAGATGCAGACACCTTCTCCCTACGTGTTAGAATAGGCGGCAATATAATCCTGCCTCTCGTTTCGCTACGGCAGACACTTTCCTAAAGCGAGTGTGTCGCAGTGTCGCCCCGTCGGCCGAGTTTATAAATATTAGCAGCGCGCACGCAGCTGCACAGCCATTCTGCGCGCGACGCTCACACCGACCACACGTATTGAGAGGCCTGTTCACGCTAGACCAGCCAACTGTCCCAGCTGGTTGGGCGAGCGTACCCAGGCTCCGTGATGAGCCCTTACCGATTACCTTTAATTACCATGGTACTCCATACCTAGTACCAGACCATTACCAGTGAGTACCTACCTATATACCTACCTAACCTTTGTTTTAGGGTTTTTACGATTCTACTAAGGTGGGGATAAATAAATACAACCCTGCCTAGTATCCCTACCGTTTTGTTTCATACATTATTTAATCCCTAAGTTCAAGTAACTAAGCACTATGGGTATTTTAACCCATTAGTTACCTAAAGTACCGTTCTTTATTCCTACGTTATTTCTAACTACATTATATGATTCTAAACAATAACAAATTCCCTACTTAGGCGCTACGAGTCGCGTACACTTTTTGAATGCAAATGCTTGGTTTGTTGCTGAAAATGTCAATATCGTCATATGTATGCCTACAATATTTGAGGAGTTCCCTCAATTCCTCATGGATTCCATCATCAGAACTGAATTCTGAAAAAAATGGTACCAATCTGAAAGTATATCAATTCAAATAAAAAACCTCGTCCTTTTTTGGGAAGTCGGTTAAAAAGTTCTCGAGTAGCGACCATAAACCAGACGACGCAGTATAGAAAGGCCCCCTTCTCGATGGACCAAGGATATAATAAAGGTCACAGGAAGTCGTTGGATGGAGGGGGCTCAGGACCGTTCGTCGTGGCATCCTATGGGGAAAGCCTATGTCCAGCATTGGACTTCTACAGGCGGATGATGATAATGATTGGTCCTGAAGCTATAAATGTAAATGTACACGACGTACACAACGAAATTCATTTCTCGGTAAACCTCTAGTTGTATTTACTTGGATTACGTTATTTATAAGTGCGTAAAGCCAAAAAGAAAAGGATTCTACATAATCCACGCGATATACTCATCCCAATAGAAACGTTTAACCAAAATCCGCTTAATGTCCCGTAAACAAAATTTGAACCCAACCAACCCACCATTATATCGTTTCTAATAAATAAAATGTAAATAAAATTACGGAACAGAACAAAGAGTATGGTGATTTGCATAATGCTGTTCACCTTTTAGCTTTTCGACTTGGCCTGGGCTCGAGCCAAACTGACTCCATTTAGAGAGTCCGAAGATTATAAGCTTACGTCTGTTCGCTCCACTTCACCAGAAAACATGTCCATAAATGGTAATAAACCGTAAAATAAAGTAGTTTTTTTGGTAGAACACATTTTTTTTCATGAATTTCTTTTGATTTTAAATTACATCAGAAACTTTGGTTTGATAACTTCTTTGAATTTCTTGGATTTATAGATTTAAGTTACCTTCTAAGTGACAGTTTTTCCAAGTGATCCTATAACGGTTTTTTTTCATGTTAAGGTAAGGAACCCTAAGAAGTTGTGTCAGTTTGAAGCATTTTTTGTATAAAAGATGATGCTTGCGAGATGATACTTAGCTGGTGTAACGCTAAGTTTGGTGGAAATTGGTGCAGCCATTTCCAGGATAATCAGCTAGCAACACTATTTCTAAAGGAAACTCGGGAGTTTTTGTTTTTAGAACGTTCGATCTAAGCTGAAAATATTAATTTTTGTTGACATCAGGCTAGAATTCAACCTCAAGGGTCTGATAATAGAATATATATCAGCATAGGATGAATAGGATCTAGAGTACTGCTGAAGATGAATCTTAAAGTTTGAATTAGAAAAAGAGAAGTGGTGGTTTAGTTGGATAAGTGTTCCATTTTTCAAATTTTAATGGAATGTAAAAAAAAAGTCGGGGTTTTTTGCTAATATTATGAATTGTTTACATTTACATTGGCTAGGGCTTGCTTTCTGCTTGCAAGCTTTTTAACATAAACCCTAATTTTAGATTCAACATAGCAACCTTCAAAAATTACCTTCAGCTGTGTGCTATTTGGTCATCGATTCTAAAAGGGGATGTAAAGTACGGATCCCTCAGGGCGCGAGTCGTACTCGCACTGTCCGTTTTTTTTGTGTTTAGGGATGATCCGTATTCACATTTGTGTGTGCGCTGAGCCAACGGAATAAGAAAAAAAGTATAAATTCATTCAGTGCCAACACTCGCGTACTGGGAGTGACATTAATTATTTACTTATACATAAACTCTTTTAAACCATTTTAAATTTCGTCAAAACAAATTTGATAAGATAATGATATTAATCAGTAACACAACGTCAATATTAACTAAAATCAGAACTTAAATTACAAAGAATATTGTTAACTGCAAGGAAAAATAGCAACTAGTTCACTGCTAATAAGGTGTATAGGTACACCGCTCGCGATAAGATAAATATTTTGTAACGTCGTCCCCGACACAGTACAGTCACAGGTTCAGTTTTTATTTCTACGTCATGAATTATGGCCGGCGGGAGAGTCGTTAAAAAGAATACGATCTAGTATTACCCGTTGGTTAGTGGAGCGGCGGCTAACTCGCTTTATGCGCACTTAAAGCTGGTTCCTAGACTTGTTTCATCCACTTCATCCAGCTTAACGCGCGTCTTAATTTTAGCTTAAACAAGTACAAATAAAAACTAACCAGAGGGCCTAGCCAAACGGCAATCGTTTCGAAGCGATTCCATTTCAACAGTGTTAATTCAATATAATAGACCACGTGACATATCGGTAGCTAACGTCAATCCCATACATTTTGTACTTTTCTACTGGCGTCATCGCTATTAGAATGTTACTTTGTCTACGGCCTCTGAGGGCGTATTACAAGTTTTGCTTTGCAAAAACCGGAATGCGAAACGTGAGCATTCAACGTAACTTACGTAGTAACTATTTACTAATCTGTACTATTTGTCGCGACTGCGCGGCACAGAATGATGAATAGTTACTACGTAAGTCATGTTGAATGCTCACGTTCCGCATTCCGGTTTGTGCAATGCAAAACTCGTAATAGGCCCTCAGGTCATGACGCGCTACATATCGGGCGCTAAATAGAAACGGCTTGTACAACGTGAACGACCTTTTTAATTCCAACAAAGTTGCAAAATCGTTGTTGCATCGTATTCTAGACAACGCTGGTGCCAGCTATCTTGACTAAACCGAAGACCAACTTAATAAGCTTGAGTGTCTTCAAAATTGCTCCATAAGATTAATATTTGGCTTACGAAAGTATAGGTAAGTCTATATAGGTACAGGGTGTTAGGTACCGACTTGTTCAGCCCCTAATAACTTGGACTAGGCCTCATCGTTATGGGGAGATGTACTTAAGCCATTTCCACAAAGAGGTTGTTTTATTTTTTTTGTCCAGGTGGATTAAATTAGCGAATTACTTTAACCTAATGATAGGTTTGTAATTCATATGGCATACCGTTGAAAAGAGCATAAATAGGAAAAATCTTTAAATATTTTGAAGATTTCAATTACTCTTAGTTTTTTAAAAAAAGTAATGCAATGTTGAAGTTTGAATTTTTTATTAATTCTTTTAGAAACTTTGATGGCTTGTAGTTTCATTTTTAGTTGATATCTGCACAAGGTGTTAGGTTTACTGGAACATAACATCAGTTAATATAAATTAAGCGGTTGTACCTACGACTTTTTATTTTATTAACTGTAAGGATTTCGGAGTTCTTACCAAAAATTCAAAAATAACCCCGTAATGTTAAGGCCAAGTCCAGGTTATTGGATTATATAAATATTTATTAGAAGTTTTATAAATATCAGTTTGTTCAATTTTACTTGTGATTTGTTGGACGACCTCTGTGGTGCGGCGGGCGAAGGTTCGCTTGCGACGCAGGAGGTTGCGGGTTCGATTCCCGCCTCTGAACAAATATTTGTACGATCTGAAGATAATTGTTCAGGGTGTTCTGGGTATTTTTCTATGTATAATAAAAAAATATCTATCTATGTAATGTATTTGTATTAAGTATACCAGTTATCTAGTACCCATAACACAAGCTCTGCTTAGCTTGGGGCTAGATAATGTTGTGTGAAATGTCCAGGATTTATTATTTATTTATTTGTTGTTTTTTTTGTGACGACCTCTGTGGCGCGGCGGGCGAGTAGCCGGCTGAGATGCGAGAGGTTGCGGGTTCGATTCCCGCTGTGGGACAAATGTTTGCATGATCTGCAAACATTTGTTTCGGGTCTGGGTGTTTTAGTACCATGGTGTGTACTCGTAGTTGCTGATACCCACGACACAGGGAATCCTAGTGTGGGATCAGGACTATGTACGTGACTGTTGGGTGTTATGTTATGTTATGATTGCGATTACTACTAAGATGTATATTTGTTAAATATCAAAGATTGACTTACTTTGTACTTCGGATATAAAACTTGTATTTATTTTTGGTGTTTTTGTAATGAAGGTGTACAATAAAGTTATAATCTATCTATCTACCGTGGAAAAAATTTTTCTCAAAGTAGCATAACAATTCGTGTTCCATGTTGAGGTACCACTGCGGCACATTCTCGAGAACTTTTCCTTTGTAAAATTGCGTGTTGAAATGAACTCACTTTTATTGTCTTGCTTTAAAGAATGTCCGTGTAGGCCTTGTCCAGGCCGTATCAAGGTTGCAGTTTCCTTATTTCTGACAGTGTATTATGTAATCAGAGCTATAAATTCCGACTAGAAAGTATTCGTGTGGCTAACTGCCCTATATTCATTGTACTGACCCCTGGTTACCATACATTGATAATTACGTTTTTATTATTCGTAGAGGTAGAAATTAATATTTTTTATTGCGAAAAGCTGCGACAAATGTTTAATGAAACAAAATTTAACAACTCTCAAATTAAAATTCTAATGACTATTGAATTACAAAACCGAGTTATTTGTAATTTCATCAAATATTAGACCAGAGTAAAGTTTGATAGACGTGAAGAACGAAGTTAGTAACCTCGTATGAAATCATTGAAAAGTTTCTAGTCGCAACTTGTGAATTGATTACCGCGCGGTACAGTTTGGGGACTTGTTCACACTTCATGACAACTTGTCCCTGGATTTCAATACAAAGTTTGGCGTTATAAGTATAAATTATAGATTCCTATAACAAGCTTTAAGAATCTCAATATTTGTGTCACCTACATTGCTCCAAGACGTGCAAATGTTTACAAAAGACTTTTATGGAGTACTTAATTTACATTTTACGAAATGTTAAATTTGGCATAAAAACTCATATTTCTCGAGGAATAGAAAAGTCTCAGCAGCATAAGGAAACTCATGTCAAATGTTAATTGGAAAATAAGTGCTACCAAATAGGATTTTCCACATTGTTTTCCTTTAACGCTGTCCCTCAAATCTTTTACTTTGTAACGAAGGTTTGCCCTTTTCAAGCCAAGTTAAACAAATTTTCCCTAACAGACTTTTTCGTGACTCTCCTACAGGATTTGCTAGATCTACGAGGTTTTTGTTTTACCGTTTATTTTTGTGTAAGCTGGTATTTATTTACCTTTCCTGTTTAGAATGTTTTGTAGGAACAGACTTTACTTCTTTCTCGTAACATTCACATATGTCACACAAAATTTTACATCTTAACCAATGTAAAGGGATTAAGCAAATACCTACCCAAAAGCCAATACAAGATTTATATAATTTTTCACAAATATTACATAACATAACATCCAACAGTCACATACATCATCAGTCAGGATCCCCACTAGGATTCCCTGTTTCATGGGTATCAGAAACTACGAGTACCATGGTACCACAACGCCCAGACCAGGAACAAATATTTGCAGATCATACAAACATTTGTCTCGCAGCGGGAATAGAACCCACACCTCTTGCGTCTCCACCGGTTACTCGCCCACTGCGCCACGGAGGCCGTCAAATATTGCTTAATTCTCTTGAGTAGTTTCTGCTTATTAAGGCTGCGCCAGAGGATGGGCAGCAGCATACATCTGAGTACTCAACACCAATCCACCTGTCAAGCGTGGTGATTATAACAAATGCCCCCATTGCATTCTATGGGGGAGGCCTCGTCCAACAGTGGATGTCTCACAGCAGTTGTTGATGATGATGATGATGATGATTAAGGCTGCGTTGTTCAAAATAAAATGTAGGTTCCTTATTAGTATTCACCGAAAACGGTTTCCGAAAAGTGCGGTGCCAAATGTTTTGTGCGTAACTCATCCACTCCAATATGAGAGATTGAACGCTAAGTTATTGCTGTAACAATTTCGTATTGCCCTATAAAACCTCACTTTCGCTTTATTTATACGCAGTAAAATGATCAATATTCGATATTGCGTTTAGATAGCCGCATTTTTACCTATATACGACTTTTGTTCAAAACTTTTGCTTCATTTATGACATACTTGTGCACCTTATTAAACTTTTCCAGTTGATAAGTTTTTCAGCAGCCTAAATCTAGAATCACGCAATTTATAGAAAAGTGATAGTATGTGAGCATTATAGGCAATGCAATGGTGCATAGTTGTTTTTTCATTGAAACTATTTGAATTAATAAACAGAAAAACAAATCCTGTACATTTCACTTAAACTAATTATTAACTTTAGATTCTTCCTCCACACCTCCCTTTATTTTTTCTTTTTTTTTATACTATTGCGTAAGCAAACAAGCATACGGCCCACCTGATGGAAAGTGGTTACCGTAGCCTATAAATAGACGCCTGCAACACCAGAGGCATCACACGCGCGTTGCCGACTCTTTAAGAACTTTAACACACCATTTTTGAAGAACTTTCTCATATTGTTCTGGTTCAAGTTTCCCTGCTGTAATTTTTACTGCATCCTCGCATTCCACTTTGTTACCACAGCCCAAAGTGCACGCATAAAAAAACACTCTTAGTAAAAACATTTTGCATATGAGAACGTCTGGCTTGTAAACAAAGCTACAACAATGCATAGTGAATTACATTTCAGTTTCATTCAAAATTCACGAGGTTTATCGCTTCCATGAAGCATTTTCGCTTGCATGAAGAATATAAGAATATTTGGAGTGCGTTTGCGGAGCAGTCATTCCATCATGTTATCATGTGAGTTATACTGGCCGAGATAATGATAAGCCGTGGATTCAGTGCTCTTACACTGTTCACATTAAAACCTCGTTAGCCTTAGGAAGCTTTCACTGGTGAGCAGGTTTGACCGGTTGTGTGGGATATGGTGCTAATGATGTTAATATTACGGAGCTAAAAGATTTGATTCCGTTTCATCTATTTTGAACACTATACAATAAGTAACGTCATACCCCTATAAGCCCGGGGCAGTGTATTCCACACGTTATAGCGAACAACGTTTGTTCTATGACTTTGTAAATTTCGAGGTTTTTCATTCATGAAATGCCTTTTTTTGTATAGGAATTTCAAATACTATGTATTGAACCTTTGCACATGTAAAAGTATTCACATGTTTCGTCGGAATAAGCCACCCTCAACCTTAAAGGGGTATTTATTACGTTCAACGTTGTATATTATATCATCATCATCAGCTTGTAGAATTCCACTGCCTTGGTAGAAATTAGTCATAGGCCTTTCCCATAGAATGCCGCAATGAACAGTATTAAGCTGCCTCCATCCACCAACTTACTGTGACCTTAAAAATGTCGTCGGTTCATTGATTTCTATATACATTGCGCCGTCCGGTATTCTATGAATAATTGCAATTCAGCATGGCCAAACCGCTAACATTTGATTCTGGGCACGCTTCCAAATAGTAGCCATTTGAAGCAGTTAAGGCTAAAGATCAAACTTTTGTAGTATCTTTCGTATATTTCTGTGGTTAACTGAAATAGATCTTCACTAGGTATTTTTTATTAGTGGAATATAAAAAAAAATAAGTATCCTAACATCCTTTGTTCAAAGTAAATGTGTAGTAGTCCCAAAATTAAAAAGAATGGATACTCTCAGTTATTCTTCATCTGCCGGTAGTCTTCCACTGCTGGTTGAGGCCTCTCCATAGCGTGTAATGGGGGGGGGGGGGGGTTAATCCCATTTTATTTTGTTGTATGGAACAATACAATGTGACAAGTGCCTCTTATTGCTATAACTTGTCCCATGCTGTGTAAATTTTATACCTATTGCCAGTATGATTTTATTCATCTCTCAACTTCTGGGTTACCCAAGTATTTTTTATATAAGAGTCCGCTTTTTTAATTATTTTGTTTTTTTTAAGCAAAAACAAGATCCATCTCATCCCCATCTATCACAATTATTTAATGTAAAGTTTAGTAATTTTATATCCATTAAAATGCCGTTACGTGCATCTCAAGCTAAAAGAAAAGTTCGTTACTAAGTTGATTAAGAACCCTCATATAACTTTATCTATATGAAAAATCATAAACAAGCTTAGAGTTTCACCCATTAATATGGTTTATGTTTAAATAATAAGTCAATCCAGGATTTAACCAAGTGCATTGTTTCTTAATTGAGCCATTAACTGGCGGCAGTTACTGTCGCCAGTAAATGACGTCACTGAACTGTGTTATTTACACATGTCTAATTGTCCAGTCAGTCGTGCGTTGATAGGGTTCCGTACCCAAATGGTGCCAAACGGGGCCCTGTTACCTATTATTAGTATATTACGGGGCCTACATTATCCATGCGTCTGTATGTTTGTCTGTATTCTATCACAGGAGTATTATTCGGTAGCCGTAACGGGTTGCTTGCTGAAATTCTTACAGATTATGTGTTGTTTGGGCATGAACCCCACCGCAAATAAAAAAAAACCCAAAAAAAATTCCCACGGTGGTTTCCGTAAAAGAGTTAAAAGGAGAATAAATCTGATAGCACTTTCTAGTCTACTTGCGACGAAATCTAGTCTATATAGACTTGAGTAAATATCAGAACCCTACAATGCGTGCACGAAACGCATGTCTGGTTTATTTCATGTTTTGTTCACATGTTCCGCCAAACTAAGAAATTAATTCAGTATGAAAGTGGCTGACTGGCACGAAGAATGTTTACACGGAGCCACAAACATGCCAGCGCAGGCGTGCCAGCAATGCTGTCGCCAGTTACTGGCTTAACATAAACCCGCCTATGACAAAAACGTCTCACTATTAACACTGATTTGAATGCTGCATAGGCTTTCCACACTACTTGATTTAGTGTTATATGTATCTTAATATTAGATAATAGTATGTTAAAAGCTAAAATTATATATATTAAGCTAATACAGCAAGTATTATATTTTAGAAAAATTACGACTGTACCCATTGTCAACGAAACGTCAACAGGAGAATAGTAAAGTACGTGGAGTAAAGTCGTAATTTTTCTAAAATGATACCGAGCCACGATAATTTAAATTCTACAGTATTATATTATTTATCCTAAGTGTCTTTACATAAGTATTTTTATTTTTATTGTGGCACTTAACTGATATCATAACTTCGTATTATGAAGTACATGGCTAGATAAAGGTTTATGGGTATTGTAACATATCACGAATAGAATGCTAACTACCAACCAGGAAGTAGGCATGTTTAATACGTATGTAAGAAGAAGAAGGAGGCATGACATACAAATGTATAATTTAGACTAGCCTCTGTCTACCCTCTAGTCTAGTAGGATCTCTTCTGAAGGAGATCTGAGGCTATCTTCCATGGGGGTTAAAGTCGCGGGCCCATGTATATATGTATATTTAAATATTTATATAAGCATTTCAATTGTTAAATATTATAGAACCTTACCCTTTTAGGTACAGGCATATGAATAACAGGTCTCACTTCTAGTTTATTTCTTCATAGTATGCAATGTAGAGTTCATAACGAGAGCACTGAATAGAGTTGGTTCGCGTGACTAATGAGGTTTTTCTATTTCTAATTGTTTTTTAGTTGTTGACCCGTGGCTATTGACGTTTGTTAGTCGACCCGCAAGTTGGCAGTAAGCTCCGTTAATTATACCACTAAAATGATTTATATCAACCGATTGTTATGCCAAAGACTGTTGAGCTACGAAAATTGGATTAGGGTTCATGTCAACGGGGCATTTAGCTCCGTGATACAAATCAAAACCTTATAAATAGGGGACGGTTCCCAGAGCAAAAATATTTGTTACAATTGAGCGCGGATGAAGAATCTCAGGTAGGCACAAATATGAACACCAACCAATAGAAACCGCGCTCGCAGAAAGTCTTCATGCGCTCTATAGTATATTTTGACTCCATGTGACCGGACGGTCACTTGATTTCGTTGGGTAACGTGATTGTGGGTTGGCGCGGTTACTTAAGCCATTCTTTATAGGACTAAATAGATTTAAATCTTAGAAATACTTACATGAAAGTATAATATTATAGACTTATTACACGCATGTTAATCAACAGAAAATATAATCAATGCTTTCATTCACAAAATATGAACCATATATATTAATTAAATAAATGGATAATTAGTTAGATATGATTCAGTTACTTTCAATATAACCTATATTTACGAATATATTTAACCAAGTAGACTCATAATTACTTAGTACCAAAATACTAAGTAGTTATTAAATGTGCTGCTCCCTAATTAATATTTCGTAGAATTTATTAGGGGATAACTTATAAGTGTTAAAGTGATCAAGCATTTTAATTTGATAGGCAACGATAGCAAAATTCAAAAATAAACAACAAAAATAAATGGATACAAAATGTCTAATGTTAAAGTATTGAAATTGCCGTTTAAAAATTGTTAAAATTCAAAATACTTTTTTTCTAAGCAAAAATAAAATTATATAAGTAATGGAAGTATTTACCCTCATTATCTATACTTTTCTGCCATTTGTGATAGACTAGACTCTGGGGATCTGGACTCTACAAAGTCTATGAAGGCATTTTGTACCCCTCCCAGAGAACACATTGGTTTTTCTTGCACGAAATTGTCTGAATTTCGAAAACAAATGCTAGGTCTGTCGAATATGTAGGATGACGTATGGTTTGTAACTGCAGGCCTAGTAATGTTAAAACTTTTCGTACTATGATGTTTTTCATTATCGTGTATTAATAATGGCGGAAATCGATTGATGAGTCGGAATTGTTTCCCTGAGAGTTTCGCCATCATTATTCAAATTACTTCACAAAAGACATCTGTTGTTATCGAGACACTGGATCTCAAAAAGCTATAGTGAAGTACACCATGAAGTGACCACCAAACAGTTTGCCATAACCTTTGTATGGGTGAGTTTCGCTTTGGCTTCGCTTTAGGGCATTGTTCCGTTGTTTGATCTGGGTTCAGTAATGGCGTTTTTCGCTTGCGATTATCGTAGACAATCCACTTTATATCACACGTCACAATTATTTCCAAAATATCTTCATCCCTGTAATAATAATAATAATAATAATAATAAAGCCTATTTATTCCTTAATCAAAATAGATAACGCGCTAAAAACATACATTATATTATTTAAACTTAATTAAGGACCCCTCTTTGGGTAAAGGCCTCCTCCATTTTTTGCCATTCTTGTCGATTTTGAGCCATCTTGACCCATCTTTTACCTGCTGTTTTCAGGATTTCATCTGCCCATCTCTCTTGTGGTCGTCCTTGCTTTCGCGTGCCGTTTGGCCCTGCCCACGTTGTTGTTCGTTTCGTCCATTTAGAGCCTTTGGATCGTGCTGCGTGGCCCGCCCATTTCCACTTTAGCTTTTGTGAATGTTGAAGAGCGTCTATTAACTTAGTTTTCCCACGAATTACGGTATTTTTTATCTTATCTTTAAGTTTCACGTTTAGAATACTTCTCTCCATGGCGCGCTGGCAAGTAAGTATTTTACTCCTGATTTTTTTGTTAAACGTCCATGTTTGGCTGGCGTATGGTAGGCAGGGCAGTATACAAGCATCCATGACCTTCTTTTTTAGATGAATTGGTAGATCTGCTTTTAGTACTTCTTTATGTGCCCAGAACTTATTCCAAGTTATAGCGATGCGTCTGTCAATTTCATCTAGGTTTCTCGAACCTTTAAAGGATATTTGTTTTCCAAGATAAGTATAGGTATCTACATATTCTAAAAATGTTTCATTTATTTTGATCGGGTCTTTAATGCTATTAGTAGCTACTTTAGTTTTTGAAGTGTTTAATTTCAGGCCTACTCTGGCGCTGGCATGGCAGAGTTCATTTAGCATGGTCTCGAGTTGTTGATGTGATTCGGAAAAAATTACAATGTCATCAGCAAAACGAAGATTACTAAGGTAGAAGCCATTGACATTGATTCCTGTTTTGTCCCAGGGTAGGTCTTTCATTATGTCTTGTAGAGTTGCGGTGAAAAGCTTAGGAGAAACTGGATCTCCTTGTTTTACTCCTCTACGAATTTTAATTTCTGGTCCCGTACGATCTAACTTTACTCGGCTCGTGCTTTGCTTATAAATATTTCTGAGAATGTCGATATATGTCCGTGGTATATTTTGGTTCGTCAAAGCTTCCCAGATAGAGTTATGAGCGATTGAGTCAAATGCCTTTTCATAGTCTATGAATGCGATATATAACGGCTGTCTGAACTCTACATATTTTTCTATAATCAGATCGAGTGTGTAAATATGATCTATAGTACAGAAACCTTTGCGAAAGCCGGCTTGCTCTACCGGTTGGTGTTCCTCTATTTTTTCGCATATTCGCTTATCCAGGCAGGATGCGAAAAGCTTGTATATCACAGGTAACAAGCTTATCGGTCGGTAGTTGCCGACGTCAGTAGGATCGCCTTTTTTGTACAAGAGAATAATTCTAGAGTCGGTCCATCTTTTGGGTACTTTTCTCTCTGCGAGTATTCTGTTAAATAGTTGTTTAAAAGGCAAGGATAAGACGAATTTGCCCAGCTTCAGAGCTTCGTTAGGTATATTATCTGGACCAGGACTTTTTTCGTTTTTCAATTTCTCTATATTTTTAATTATTTCTATTTCGGTGAAGTTTTCTGGGTTTGTACTGTTAATAGTCTCTTCGAAAGTTTCTGAAATGTTAGGTATATTCGCATCGTATTTTATGTCAGTTTCCTATAGAAATCTGTAGCAATATTGACTATGTCTCTACGCGTTTGTGTTTTTCCTTTATTTGCTGTGTCTTTTCGTGTTTTCAGTGTAGGTATCCATGTTTTCTCTTTATTTAATTGTTTGTACGCTTTCTTTTGACTGCCATTTCGTAGTAATTTTTTTTCTATAATTTGTAATCTGTAGTTTTCATAGTCTTTCTTTAATAGCTTGTTCGTGATTTTGTAAAGGTTTGTTAGTTCTTTTTTCTCATCCTTGTTTCTTGTAGGCTTGTGTTGCAGTTCACTCCGTAATTTAATTAAATCCTTAGTTTTGTCTGATATTATATCTCTTTTCGTTTTTCCAGAAGTAAGAGTGTTCAAACTTTGGTGTATTGTTGTTTCTATCTTGCTATAATAAGACTCTATATCATCTTGATCTTCCCAACATATTTGCTCTACGTTCGCATTTAACGCATCTATGTATATTTTTTGATTTTCTTCGCAGGTTAATATATCTTTAGCTCTCTTAAAAGTTGCTCTACTTTTCTTTTGTTTGTCTAATGTCATTGTTCCTCTTACTAGCCTGTGGTCGCTTGGGAATGTGCTACTGTTAATTACTTCTATGTTGGTGAAGAGTTTTGGTTGGTTGCTCAAAATAAAATCAATTTGGTTTTTGTACTGTCCGTCGGGTGTGATCCATGTCCAAAGAGTTTTAATGTTTTTCTTGAATATTGTATTTATTATAGTGAGTTTGTTTTCTAGTGCATACTGTAATAGTCTTTCGCCTCTGTGGTTCCTTTTTCCGTAGCAACATGATCCTACAACTAGGTCTTCCTCGGGTTTTCGCTGTCCAATCTTTGAATTTAGGTCACCCATCATAATTACTTTTCCGTATGCTAGATTTTGTGCATTTCTAATTTGGTCGTAGAAAACATTGACTTCTGCTTCTGGCGCTTCAAGAGTAGGGGCGTAGACTTGTATTAATGAAATTTCAGTTTTTCCAAATCTAAGGTTAAGTAAACAGACTCGGTCTGATATTCCTGTGTAATTTTCTATATTATGTTTGTACTTATTTTTAATTAAAAATCCCACTCCCCGGTGACCTTTTGTTACGCCTGTATAGCAGAATATGTGACTTTCATCTTCTGTAATATTGTTTCCACTTCTTCTTACTTCCGCTAATCCTACAATGTCGTATTTAACATTGGTAAGGGCATGTTTTAGTAAAATCATACGCTGTGGTGACAGTAGAGATTTTACATTATATGTACACACGTAGAGTTTCTGGCATATTGGAGGGTTGTTGTCGTTTACTCCCGCGGTGACAAACCGTATTGGGAGATCGAGATCGAGCGGTATTAATTGCTATTCTGTGTCACGGCGAGAACCGTGTGCTTGCGATGTGCTGCTTTCGGGGTAAACAAACGATGGTTTTTTGATGACAAAATTTTTCATGCTGTTTGTCTTATTTATTTTCAGGGGTTGTTTTTTATTTTGCATGCCCGTGTTGGTTGGGCTTTCTGCTGTTTCTGGTGATTCAGATAAGTTCCTTTTATAATTGTTAGTGTTTTTCGTTTCTGCATGCTGGCTTCTGTTGCCTAATATAATCAGCTTGTCGTATTTTATTATAGCTGTTTTACCTTGCTCTCTTTCCTTCTGTAATTGTATTTGTAGTTCTTTGCGTTTATTGCGTACTTCAAGGGGAAAGTCTTCTTTTATATAATAATGTGTATTTTCAAGGTTTTTCTTATTTTTTTGAATTTTTATTTTTAAGCCCATTGTCACCAAAGTTATTACGATAGGTCGTACTTTTTCGCCTCTTTTCCCCATTCGTCTTACGGATTCAATGCTGTTGGACTCACATCTGACATTAATTTTGTTATTTATCAGATCTAACACCATTTTTTCGAGGTCTTGGTAGCTTTTTTCGTGCTCTTCCACTCCAAATATCAACAGATTTTTCCGTCTCATAAATCTCTCAAAATTATCAATCGATATTTTTTGTTTTTCTATTTGTTGCTCGAGGAACTCGTTTTTTAATTCTAGAGATTTGAACTTCTCGTTGACGTTATTATTGATAGTGTTTTTTATGTCTTCCTTCATTTCTAACATATCCGTTTTTTGTTGTCTCATTTCCGCCTGCATGCTAAGCAGCATATTTTTTATATCTTCCATTTTATGCAGTAGTGTCCTCTGTTGGTGTGGCGCGCACTCTCCGTTTCGGTCAACGATTTCTCTGTGCGCAGTGTGCGTTCTATGCTAGGTAGGGTAAGACTTTAGTACCAAGGTAAAACAGTAGATGGCGGTAGCACCAAAAAGATACGCTATTTTGGTTCTGTATGACAAGATGATTTTGCACTTTTAGGTTATGTATAATATGCTCAGTATTTTTTTCCGATCATCTATTCTTGTATGGTTTAATTGAGCATCGTTAGATTGCACACTTTCACCAATGGCGTTTAAAAGGCTGCAATGTCTAGATCTCTTCCTAAAAATGCACTAATCACTGTGTTTGTTTTAGTTAACTTTTGTCCAGTTATCGTAGTGTTTTAGCGGTATTCACTAGATTATATTCACTGGTTTAGTAAGTAATACACTGATTATCACTATTACACACTTTTTAACAATTAGATCGTGGTATTTACATTTATTTTTTAACTTTATTTACGGACCCGATGTAAACAACGGCACTGTGGCGCCCTCTCCATCCCTGTACCTACTCTTCAAAGCAAGGCAAACTTTAACGCGTGCTCCTCCATGCACATCAGTTAATTCATGAGGCACCTATCATTTCTCGAGTTTTGTTATTACATCGATTTGGTGCAAATTAATCAATATTGTGGGTAAATAACTAACGTCAAACCGTGACGCTAATTCCTTGGTTTGATAAGGATCGGCTTCCACCATTACTTATAATCAATTATTATTTACCTTAGTGCCTTGGTCTTCCTCGTGGTTTATTCTTCAAGTCAAAGTTTTCACTACGAAAGCGATTAAACCAAAAAAGCACAGTGCGTTCGTTAGACGTAGCCTCTCCAAGCACAGCATTGATTTGGCGAGCTGTATCTGCTGCATTTAAACTACGTCGTAACTCGTATTCGAAAATTACTCTTATTTTTGCGGTCTCCATTTTAACTCAAATATTAAATGCTAAAACAATTGAAAGTCAAACAAACGAATGTCGTAAAATGTTTGAATTATAATGTCATAGTTTTTGTTTAAAGAAGTTTAAATCACGAATCTTGGATCATGCAGGTTTTTTAAATCAAAGTTCACGTAGTGGCCACGTTAAAACGGCAACTTCATATTTTAACCCCCTATTAATATAGGTCTATAGATTTCAATTCGCATTTTTTTCTATTTATAATAATGTTACGGTTTAAAATAAACAGTAAAACAAAAAAAAAACGAAAACAAAACAACAAGTTGGTAGGTAGAGGTATACGTGACATTTCTCAACCCCACGACTCGTGATGGATTATGGAGGTTCATGGCAAAAATTTAAAAAGATTAATGGCAACTGAGTTGCAAAAGTAGGTAGAATAACAGAAATACTGAGACATTATTTGTTATAAATAATATATTCTGTATCTAGTTGCACTTTCCTTTTAACAGATTATAGTAGAGATAACTTACCATGTCGATTCAATGAAAACTAATATTTTTCCCAGATATCACGAAATATCGAAGGCAAAAAGTATGCCAAGCAACAAAATGTTAGAGCAAGCGAAACTGATTTTCAACGAAGTGAGTTTAAATGGCAATAAAAAGTATATCGGTCGGTCCAGTGGGCGTATGCTTTTAAAGGTAAAGTGTACTTTACAGTATTACCCTCAGCATCCTGCCTCTGGCTGCATTTGATACTAGGATACAAATAAAATGAACGGTGGCATTAACTTTGCCCCGGGATACAGAATCGTTGTCAGGATATTTTGAGACCTGGACAATCCTTTGTACAATTCAGGTAATAGACTTGTTGATAGAATACGGCCTTGTGGGATTTCACTCACGCTGTGGTTACACTAAATTGCTAATGGGTGTATCAAATTTAGCAACCTAATCACATCTGTGGAGGTTGTACGTGCTGGTTAAATGCTTACTTATGTTTAGTTTTTGGCGGAGAGGCTCACAGAGACTACACGTGACTGGAATGTTGGCTTTTATTTCGACCAGGAAATAAGCATTGCCATACAGCGTAGCAATGCCACCAGCATTCAGGGCACGCTGAAATCTGGTGACAACATGGGTCTACTTGGGTTGTGAATGAAAGTCTTGTTTCTCATAGCTAATCCAGTTGACCGATTTTATTTTCAAGTTAGGTTGGTAGGTAATGTATATAATTTAGTTTAAAGTGATAGAGGAGGTACTTTTGTTTTGTCTTATAATTATTTTGTTGTAAATACATTTTGTCTATATTAATTGTAATATCATACTGTCTGACGCTGGTGATTGCCCCCGTAAGCATCCCCTAGCTCCGATGCTGCCCGGAACGCCAAGATAAATGTACCATCCTTTTATTTGAATTATGGCATTTTGACCCATGCCATATCATATAATGAATCCAAATCGTGTACCTGTTTTTAATTCTGAATATGTAGTAGAGATATTCTGTTTTCATTTACGTTGCATCAATCAACTCGGTTTGGATTTCCAATATAAATGCAATCGATTTTCGTGCACACGCGACAAAAGCTCGCGCCAAAAATAGGATATTGTATCTTTGAAATGCTATTTCATATTCAACTTGAACGCAGGTGTTGAACGAGGCTGTCATGCTACGGATGAAGTTGGTGTAAACCAAACCAATTATAAACAATTTATCTCATGTTTAGATACTAATGTTACGATACTTTTAGCTCCTTATTATCATGAGCACTATCATTACGAAAAAGCCATTATTGTAATTTGCCTCATCTTAAAATGGACAAAACAATTTACTTACCAAATAAAAACATCGAACCAGCCGTGTAAAAACTAGAGTGCTCTCATAAACTCTGCCTTCGTGTATAACAAGACACGCAGTTTACGACAAGGAAACCATTCACGCCTCAATCTTCACTTGTTCCAGGGATATGGTAACATTCAGATGCAGTTACGGACTAAATTGGGCTCCAACATTCTCTTGGAGTTCGCTACACGCTTCTGGGAAATACAAGCAAGCTGGATACGCTTGATTAGCTGGCAAACTACAACAAGCAGAATGCTTTTAATGTTCCTCTTACCGACGTTCATTTCGGACTGTAAAATATTTCTGCGTCTACCACAAGGTGCCACGGCAAAACACAAGCTGAATTGAATCACATTTATCTGTCACTATGAGATTCATTTTGGGTTCAACTATGTGTTTACCAATGGAACCCGTGCTTGTCAATTGTCAATAACTGGCAAGTGAAGCATCGGTGACAGGTGGTGGCATTGATGTTTAAGTTACGGGTAATGCTAGAAGAACGATTAAGCCTAGGTTTACCCGTTTATCGGGTAAATTCCGAATAATAACTAAAATTATGTTTTAATTTGGCATGTACTTGTGACTGCAAAATCCGTTAAAGATCAAAGATATTACAAATAAAAAAATCAAGCAACCTACTACCATCAATCACTAGGTAGACTGTTAGGTTTTTTTAGGGTTCCGTATTTGTCTAGTGCGCTGAATCAATATTGATTTTATACGACTATTTAGCAAAGAGTTCAATCCTGTCTGTGAACTATTCAGCACCTGTCACCATCACCTTAATCTAACATTACTCAGCCAGCGTTGGTAACCCTAAGTGTATACGGGTAAATCTGGGTTTACTCGTTCTTCTAACATTGCCCGTAACATAATACTCAAGACTCAATGGGTCACTATCAAACTACGATTATCCTGGATCTGGGATGCATTCCAACAATGCAGGATCCCAAACTGAATTGTAATAATGCAAGTCACTGAGCTGTGACGGTTAACGTATGCCAGCTGTGCTTGATAAATTCTCAAATTGTTGTATATTTGAAAATTACTTGGTTGCTTGTAAGCATACATACAAAATGAACTAGCTTACCTACCTTTGCGTAAAAACGAACATTCAATGATCATAAAATAAATTTATAATGGGAAAATCATCGATAAGTAGGTAGCTACCTAATTATTTATGGTGTCTGCAAATACAGCATAAACTGTTTGTAAGCAAATAAAGTAGGTCTCAATTTAAATGTATTTTCAAAAATGCCTGTAGTTTATGTTTCAATAAAACCAATTGTCACTTCTAGAAAGAATAGGATTCCTCGGAACTGGTGGATAGGGTGCGGTGCGCGGTCCGTGAAATATTTTACGATTCCTGAGACATAAGCCGGAGGAGGTACGGTTCAACCTTTGCGTATATGTCCCTCTTTGGCTATTTGTAAAGATGTAGTGTCACTACTGTGATAGATATTTTTGGCACATATTTCACTTGTTACTGGCGTTACTGCAACCTTTTTCGCGCTGAGTGTGCTTATTTGATAGCTTTACTTTATTTAGGTCATCAAATTTTGGAGTGTTTTGACACATAAGTATAATAAAATATGCTTTCATTCAAGTTACGCGTAGGTAAACCGATTTACCACAGGTTCATCAAAATTCGCGTCTTCCCCACTGCTCAGCTAAATTGCTCAACTGCATCAAGTTGAGCAGTGGGTAAATTCAACGGCTCAACTGGTAATAGCTCAACTATGATTAGTTGAGCCCTCTGATCAACTAAAACTGCACAACTATATTTATAGATAGAAATAAAAACTCCAAATTACAATTAATAATTACATTAATTAAATAAATCAAATGAGCATGAACGGAACAAACCAAAGCCATTGAATATTGATTGAGCTGTTTAGTATTTATTGGTTTGGAAAATAGCATTTACAATGTATACCTACCTATCACATTCCTTAGTTAGACCGTTGAAATGTGCATTCTATTCTAGAGCTGTGTACGTGGAAACATACCTGTTCAATCAAGTTTGCTAACCGTTAAATCAACCCAATTAATCCCTTTGTGATTTAATTCACTTAATAGGCCTGTATCAGTGTTTCCAGGTCCTGTTTCGGAATGGCAGTCATGCAATTCACTACAACAATAAATTTATGAATAAAATAACCCTGTTTATGGCACAAATGTATTGTCTGAATTTGTTTAGAGGTATTTCACGTCACATCATATACGAGAAAACTGCCCATCTTGACATTTCGCTGCATACAGGGGAAAACCAATTTGCTGAGTCGATTCTGACCGAATTATTTTACCCCAGGGCACATAAATATTGCATCCCTTTTGGTGGGAAAATATGTCCAAATAGGCATATCGATTTCGTAAATTGACGCTTAACCATGAAATATCATAGCTGTTTTCCCCCTTACCACCAAACATTATCATATGAAGCACGCACGTAGATTATTCTATTTTATTTCATTTTAAAAGGAAACTAAAGCATGTGACTACCATTCAATTCAAATGTAAAAAAGAAAAACACTAAAGTCCTAAAGTTTCATGCCCATTAAAGTAATAGATTCGATAAGACATGGAAAAAGTTTTTATTTGACAAGGGACCAGACTCTATGAGTAACATGGATTCTTGGGGGATTGAAAAAGGAAACAGATTTACTCAGCCTTTATTTTTAAAACAATAGACAGTTTCGCGGATCCCGAGCGTAGCAACGAAACCTACTTACATTGATTTCTTTAAAGACTGAGTGGTATAAGTATAGATAAGTATAGCATACTCAAAGGTTTTATAAATAGCTGCCGACGTTTATTAGATCTATTAAGTCACAGTAAGGTTAGGGTTAATATTAGGGAAATGGATGTTTCCTTAGTCACGAACATTGTGTTTTTAACTCTGATTCTATTTCCCTAGGAAGATGGCCATTTCCTAGACTAGTCTAGGGAAATTTAATTTTAGTAGTCAGGGGGTCAGGGAATGTTATAGAATATTTTTTGCAAGTTTTTGTTGTAGTACAAAATAATTTATATTAATTGTTCTGCAAATATGCATTTATAAACGGAAGTATATTTTCAATTTTAAAACAGTAGCGTTAACTCGTGCAAACAAAAGCGTCGTGCTTACTGTACAGGGGATAAGTTTTGCTTGGCGCTGGACGCTAGCCTTTTGCGGGATTGCAACGGATATATAAAAATATTGTAGTGAGATGCGAATTGCATCGGCTCCCTGAGGGTGCGATTTGGGCGCATTACGCACTGGGTGATTCAATTGCGGCGCTGCTGAATCTACATTTGTGCCAAAAGCTGGCCGATATTCAATGCTAAATCGCGTGATGTAATTTTATATTAAGTGAACGGATGAATTTGTATTGGACAAGTTTGGGACCGTTAATCACCATTGAAAAATAGCCGTTAATCACCGATCTCCAAAAGAACCGATTACCGATTTATTTGAACGGGCCAAGCGTTTTCTCTGAGTCAACTTAGATGACTTGGCATTTGTATGTATGTTACATACATACATACAAATGCCAATTCACAATGTTGATAACTTTTAAACCGTTTATCCGATCTTCATGAAATTTGGTAAGTGAGTAGATAATATTAGTATAATTTAAAGGTTATGAGCTATGAAACATTGGGCGAGATATTGAGGTTCAAGAGGAAAAAAAATAAAGTGAGTCATATGAAAGAACTTTGATTGGCCATTTTAAAACTGTTTTTATTTGTATTTTAGATTTTGTAGACTAATTCCTCAATGCTGAAATTTGCCATGCTGAAGCTTTTGTGACACAACAACAGGGAAAAGTCAGTACAGGTTTTATACCCTATAAAATGAAAAACCAATTTAAAATCCATTTTTGACCTCCCATTATTTGTAGAAATTTGAATGACGTTGTTGTTCAGTCTAGTTGAACAATCATTTGTATGGTATACTTTGGCCATTACAATGTTGCCTATAGTGTTTCTGCAATACTGCTATCATGATACTTTTGCTAGATTATTTTAGATGTTGACCGATTTCTAAACAGGAGGTTATCAATGATTTCCTCAGCTATAAGTACCAACAAAACGTAGGTATGAAGTTTTTACGCATCGTTGATTCATCATGATCAGTTTGTAGAAGCCCACGGCCCATGACCTCTTCCATAGGATGCCACCACGAACAGCCTTGAACCTCTTTCATCCACTGACTTCCTGCAACCTTTATGATGACCTTAGTTCATCGAGACCTTCCTTTACTGCGTCGTCCGGTTTCACGGTGGCTGGGCCCGAATTCTTGATGTCCCGCTTTGGCCGTTGCATCGCGGTGGCCGGAAGAATAAGTAAAAATAGAAATCAGGAAGAGATAAAAATGGGTTTTACCATTGATTAGTCCAATGTAAATGGTTCTTTTGATGCTGTTTAGGGAATAGAAGAAGAGTAGTAGAAGAGCTTAGGTAAGGTGGTACCGTGAAACTGTACCACCCGTACCGTGGGTTGAGTACTCAGTGTTCCTTTAGTTAACTAAGAATTTTTGTTCACGCACCATACATTCGTCCGTTGAGGCATATGAGGCAACCTTTTCGTACCAGTGGCGCCAACAGCCCGCTAGTTGGTAAAAAAACGGCAGTCAACAAGAGCCCGCTGCGTTGTAGCATGCCAGTGCGTAACCGAGGCTCGTGGCCCATCGCGGCCGTAACTTCACGCGCGGTTGCCGCCGGTAACGAGCAGACACATAAAACAAAATGCCAGCAGAGAAGGGATCCTCTAAATTTGCTTAAATGCCAAATAAACTGCGAATTGCTTCGCCATTTATGAAAAAGAACCCAGAATTTACATTCCGTTTCAGCTAAGAAATTGGTTGGCATCATAGGGGCGAATGAAACATGAAAATATTATTTTAGTAAAATGGAGTTGGGCCACTATTGGGTATTATTGGCCGTTACATAGCCCATGATTCGAGTAATTACGTTGTAATATTATGAAACGTTGTTTATGTTAATGAATACAGAAAGTTGAAGTCCTTGAACCTTTTAAATATTGAATTGAAGTAATAACTCAAGTCCAGCTGCAATTAAAACTACAAAATCGTTTTTCTTATTAGGTCTAGAGGTCATTATATAGATCGCGTGATATATATAAAGGCGGGGTAAATTAGCTGGCACATAAGCGGCAATAAAGCCAAAATAGACGTATCGTAAATACGAAACGTTTTATAACGCCCTCCGCTCAAACTTGCCCTCCGATTTGTAACGAAGATAACAAAAAGTTGGATAAACTAAATACCTCAGAGTAATAAAATATAGACTTTGCTTGTCCACAACGCAGAAAAATCACCGAACAATCGAGCCACCCGATATCCGATGCTTCATTATCCCATATATTATTAATATTTGACGACCTCTGTGGTGCGGCGGGCAAAGCTTCGCCTGCGACGCAGGACATTGCAGGTTCGATTTCCGCCTCAGAACAAATATTTGTACAATCTGCAGATATTTGTTTAGGGTGTTCTGGATATTTTCTATGTATAATAAAAAAATATCTATCTAAGTAATGTATTGTATAAAGTATATCAGCTATCTAGTACCCATAACACAAGCTCGGCTTAGCTTGGGGCTAGATAATGTTGTGTGAAATGTCCAGCATTTATTTATTTATTTATTAGTCAGACCTCCAGTAGTTAAAATAAATAAATAACTACCACCCAACAATCAAATAAAAAGACAATCCAACGGTCTGAAAAAGATCGCTTTTGGTGATAAGACCCACCCGTTCATAATACTATTTATAGTGTGATGTGATGATTGAGAACGAGACTATACTAATTGAAGGTAATAAATATCAGAAATACTATACCAAACCTGCTTACGACGGTACACGCTATAGTTTATTAATTTACTCTGAGCTAAATACAAAGTACCTCAGTGTTGTACGCAAAGTTTGTCAATTTGGCGAAAAATAAGGAACTTGTTTGAAAATTACAGGCGGTTGCTATAGAAATATTATAGCTGAAATGATGCCTTACTTTGTAAAGTGGATAAGACATTTTGTGTCGCGTAACTTTACTTTCTGATTAAATATGATTTATATATAATGCGTCGTCGGATTTGTGGTCTCCCCTCGAGAACCTTATTCCCCAACGGTTGCCAGATGCAGCTACCTATATTAAGTATGACCAGGCCATTACCACTAACAAACTACATCTAAGTAGTTAAGTAACCAAAGAATAAAATTTTTAAATGATGTAGAAGTGACTTTTGCATGAAAAAGTCGCACGTACTATTAAAAGTTACAAATCACCAATTCTTTCTAAAACTGAAATAATTAAGTAATTAACTGTAAAATGTGATCTTATTTATTGTAGGCATCTCCACTATAAGGACTTGAATACAATCGGATGATCTACGCATAAGACCTTAGTAGGTACACATGGCGAGAGACGATGTATATGTATATTTCGCAACTGAAATCCGTCAAAGTGAATAAGTACGTAAGCAATAAAGCCGCTGTGTTCAGTACATAAATCACACATGTCATAGTTTAATAACGCTTGACAGATTTGAAAGCGCAGCAGATCCCAGCAATATCTCACACGCTCGGGGCCTCCACTATCTCCGGTAACCCGGAGTTACGATACTTGTTACTACTCCCTATTATTATTCTCCTTTGGACTATTACTACAAATGCCTTTCACATTTGTTATTAACTTTTGTTTGGTATTTTGGATGTTTGCCTGCGGCTGAAGAGATATAGATAATATATACTTTTGATTGGAACAAACTATAAGGTTAACTGCCCCGAAGAACTACCCTGAAAGGGTGAAATGTGAAACTGATCCATGTACTATAAGCCAAGTCATGGGTTGTAGCTATTAAATAAATTGTATTTGTAGATATTTCGTTTCCTTTGACAGAAGTAAGCGAGTGAATGCTAGGATTTTCCAGGAAATATTTTCGTAGGTAAGCTTGTGTTGTTGAGCTTGGGAGCTTCCAACTCAAAGTAAAGATGCGAGTTGAAGATTGTGTTCGCTTGTAAAATGATTGGTATTGAGCCATACAAATACCATCCATCATCGAGGTATTTATAGGTACTATTTTAGACGTCCATCGAAATTTTCTCACGCTTGTAAACCCTGTCGTATAAGGTAATCTCTGGCAGGCTGGTCACACCATAAGTTTGTATACTTTTGCTCAATAACTTTTGACAAATTCAAATTTAGAACTTATTTATGGTCATTCAATGAGCTCGTTTAGCAGTCTACAATCATCACTCACCTGTTTTAAAAAAATATAGTCTACTCTAGGGCCTGCGCTTTTACCTAATTGATATTTCAGTTTTTCGTGTCATCATCATCAGCAGCCTTTAGACGTTCACTGCTGGACGAGGCCTCCCCAAATACATACGATGGGGTGCATTGTCATAATTACCCAACTTGGCAGGGAGATTGGTGATCGAATTATTCATGTTGAGTACTCAGGTGGTTGCTGCTGCCTTTACCCATTCCTTTTATCGGCTTTTATGACATCCGCGGGAGGAGATGGAAGGATCTATTCTTAGGCCGAACACACCACGGTGAACGGGTTATACCTATGTTAATAATTTATCTGGCAAATATTTTAAGAATTAAACATGACCAGGGTATCAACCTTAATGTTTGTTTAGTTTTCATTTAATTTCTGGAAAAAAATATTTATGAGATTCCCAGAGATTTGGTATAAGAAAATAAATTCTTGGTGTTGCATGAATATAACTATGAATTGTTTTGCTTTGTAGTTTAATGTAACCTCCAAATTAAGACAGGTCAGCTAGAAATGGTGCGTTCTACTGAACATTGTATTGGCTGGTTGGATAGTGCATAGTTGCAATTATTTATCTTACTGTAGTATTAAGAGGAGGTTACCAGTAGGGCGCATACGCCGTTTTGTACGCGAACGAAGTCTTCTTCTATTTTGGCTATTATTTCATCAAACTCTATGAAATATTGTACACATGATCTGTACACTAATATCTAGACCCGTTGTGCGTTAGTGTCTTATAAAAGTACCATTACATTTGCATCATATGCTAGACGCCCACTGCTGGACGGATAAGGAGGATTTGCTGTAATCACCACGCTTGGCAGGAGGATTGGTGATCGTAGTATTGGTGTTTAGTACTCTAACTAATGCTCTTGCATACCCTCTGACGTAATCCCTTAGTCACCTTTTAAGACATCCATGAAAGGAATTGAAGGAGGCCTATTTTTAGGTCAAGACTACCGCGCAGTACAGACTACAAAACATATTAATCGTAATGACTTCGAAAATGTTATGCATGTGAGTAATGAACATCGCCTTCCCCATTGCTTCCGACTATCTTTTCCGAGTGTTACTAATATAGCCATCGGATCTGTATAAATTAAACAACACCTTTACATACTACAACTTACTATTTAATAGTGGCAATAGGCAGGTCATATAGCTCGCAGAACTGACAACCGTTGGGAAATAAAGGTTCTCGAGTGGCAACCACAAACCGGACGACGCAGTAGAGAAAGGCCCTCCTTTTGAGCTGAAGTCGATGGGCTGCTCAGGACCATTCGCGTCGTGGCACTCTAGGGAGAGGCCTTTGTCCAGCAGTGAACTTATAAAGGCTGATGATGTTTTAATAAGAATAAGAAGTATTTATGGCTAAACTGTGTAAAAAGACCGTACAGGATGTGGTATCAACAGTCTGACATATTTTTTTTTATTTATAGGTAGTCTTTATCCCACTGTAAAATATCTAGGCACATAAACAAAATACTGAAAAGATCCCGCCTGATCAACATTTTTGGGATAAATATTTTAATAAAGGCCCATGGAATGGGATTCACGACACCGTATTGATTTTACGCATGAGTGTGTTTCAAGTCAAAAATTAGACGCGAAAATGTTAGGAACGTTAACATGGCGCAAGAAACGATTATACGGCTGCTTGGACGCAATATTCAGCTGCAAGGTTTGTTCAGGGTGTGACAGGGGTCCCGAACTGTTGATTCTTTGCTACCTACTGTTTTTTTATTTAGGCCGGATAAAAATTATATACATACAGAAAGACAGCGCTATGCCATTGTACAGCGCTGTCTATCAGTACCATGATGTCAATGATTCAATAGTCGGTCGTACTCGCTTAGACTTACAAATATTTTATAATGGCACTGATTTTTTGGAAACATTTGCTTGTTTTTGAGTAACAAAGTTACTAGTTTATTTACATGGAAATGCTAAACTATTTTAGTATAATTAACATATTTAAACTAAAATGCACCAAAGAATAAGACAAATTAAAAAGTAAATTGTTGTTAAATGTATAGTATGTATAGTATTTATGTTTTAGTGCTGAAATATGCACTGTGTTCTAATATAACGCCTGACTTAAGCAGGATTCCGGAAGCCATGCAAATGTCAGAAGTCATAACAAGTAGCTCAGTATGTGACCGTCACTTTGACACTTATTACTACCTTATTAGCAGATAGTATAGCCAGGGCCGGATTTAAATTTGTGCCGCCCTGGGGCACGAAAATGCCGCCCTATGACTTAAATTTTATTTTAATAGTTTTGATATCTTATTTTTTAAGAATTACAGTAACTAATTGCAGAAAATTTATTATGTATTATATAGCATTTATTATACATTATGTTTTATTTATATTAAATAATATACAAAATTTTAATGTGATACATAATACTTGAATTATATTTCTTGAAAGATAAAATGTTTATTTAAAAGAATTAGTTAATTATATATTGTATAGAATTTCACTTTCCAAATTTTGCCGCCCTAGAAAATTTGCCGCCCTGGGCACTAGCCCCGACTGCCCTTAGTATAAATCCACCACTGAGTATAGCCCTAAAAATTATCGGCATGCGTGCAACATGGATTAACATGATTTTTGTCTTGCCTATGTTTATTTTAAGACCCATCGGTTGAGATAGTATTGATGTCTCTGAACAAGCTTGCAAGCGTACTTGTATCAAGGTCTTCTAGCCATTGTGCCTTGATGACTAATATGTAATACATATGATCAGCAAATTGAAGCTGAATGATGTATTCGCCATTGATGTTGATGCCATGACCATCGCAGTGCAGTAGTTAGAAAACATTCTCAAATGTAGAGATGAACAGTTTCGGAGAAATAACGTCTCCCTGTCCTACGCTATCTAGTCATTAATTAACGTATCATTTATTCAAATCTTAAAATTGGAAGGTGAAAATTGACGACAAATAACATAAATACCACTATTATTATCTTAAAAGGTTTTGTAGCTACTTTCCATTTTATTTTGTGGTATTCCTATACAAATGTGTTTTGTCCTCGTATGTATCTTCATCGAAGCACTAATAGCAATCTTAACAAGTTGTACAAGTATAATAAATCTAGCCAGTTTCTCATTTCAAAAAATTTCCTTCCTGTACAAAATCTGATGTTGCTTATTTTCAGTTAAACCCAAGGTAAACTCCGCCTCTGCATTAGGCACATCCTGTAGAAGTCCCTCGATAACAGTTAACACCTTGGTTTCTTTACCGATTTTGGTTTCAGTACGTAGAACTTTTGTTTTAAAAAGGACAATTACAATATGTTACAATAGGTTTTTGATTAAAAGATTGAAATTGTTTGAGCCGTAGGATTTTATATGAAAAACGTCATGTTCTAGGATACGTATTTACTTTATATTTATAGCTAGGTTGCATTGAATTCCCTTTCAATTCTCGAGTTCTCTTTGAACTATTGAAAAAAAAAAACAATTTTTAAACTTTTCAATGTCATACATTTTTTAATGTTTACAATCGCTGCAATTTTCTGGTTCTCGTTGATTGGACCTTGCCTTTGATTGAAACTGACATATCCTTCCGATATATCAGTTTTTTTTTCAGATTTGCAATTTGCCAATTATCACTTAGGTATTATTAGAACTACTAATAATACCTAAGTGATATTATTATTGGCTTTCCAATAACCACCAGAAGCGCCATCTGTTAGAAACTGCTTAAACCCAAATTTAACAATAATTATGGTAAAAGAACCTCTCTGTATTTAATTCCCCATCTTATTAATAATCTGCCTCTTGAAGTAAAAAATAAAATAACACAAAGAAATATTAAACCCATTTTAAAAAAATATTTCTTAAATATCATTTAATAATTATGGCTTAAAATGGACACCTTTGTAGTGCAAGCGCGCCACTCGAGTGCGCCTAGCTGCAACCGGTTATTGGTGACTGCACGGGAATACTACCTAATATCCACTCTGTGATTGTGTCGCTTTTGTGTGCGTTTGCTAGCTAGTTTATAGTGATGTAGGTATTTAAAATATTTCATGCATTTGTTTATAGGTATTGATCGTGTTTTGGACGTATTATAAAATAAAAACTTAATTCATCGAGAACCTAGTGTCTAGACAAACTTAGGTTTTAAGACATTACTAACCAAATTTTTGTATTCAGTTTGTTCGATAAATAAATAAATAAACACTTCAACCGGCATCCTAGCTTCACTCGTTCACGAGATAGACCGCCTGTAAAATATGCATACTTCCATTTTTCAGTATTTTTTGCACACGAACGCAACTCTCTTAGATTACTTCAATTGTTGAAATAACCTAGAATTTTTAAAGAATAAGCAATATAGATATTTTAGTTACAAAGTCACAAAACTCAGCATAATTTCGTTATATCGAAAATTTTAATCTACCTACCAAACCGAATTAATAGATGTTTTTCACGTCAAAAAGGTTTACTCGAATCGATGTTGCAGTGGATAGGTAGTGACGTATGCACGACATAAATATTAATGGTAGTTCTAAGGCCGGCAGGGACCTGCAAGAATTCCCCGCGGTTCTCAGAACTCAATTCCATGGCGCCGGCGGGCCGGACATTATTTACTGTAGACCCGCACTGCGAACAAGACGTGCAATTTATAAAGGAACTACTTACTGCTAAGTAGTTATTTTTGTTAGTTTTATGTATCATTGTTTAGGTATACGAAAAGGAAGTAGTCTGCCAGAGCTCTATGTTAAATTTGAACAGTGAAACTTGTTCCATTCTTGTGCTAAACAAGTAGCTTAAAGCAGAGTTAAGTACATTATTTTTATAGGTGATGTTGATAGTTGGCATTTGATTCACGCGGGGTATAAAAGGAAGATTCCCAAAAAAAAACAGTGGCCGGGTTCAATATTTAATTCATTGTTCTAGACCGATGCCTTTTGGCAGTGCAATTCTACAAGTACTCGGAAACAAAATGAATTATAGGCAGCTTTTTAGAATCCAGTTGTGTCCGCGGAAATAGTTTTGCTTTAGTAAGAACATTATTATGTTGTTAATTATGCGAATCGATAGACTGCTAATCATAATTTCTTCTGTCGAAGGCAATAATCGTTCTAAGGATGTACATAAAGCAATGAATAGCTCTCAGAATTAACAAGTTGAAGGGCAATGGGCAGGTCATATAGCTCGCAGAACTGACAACCGTTGGGGAATAAAGGTTCTTGAGTGGCGATCACAAACCGGACAGGCCCTCCTTTCGATGGACTAAATACATTATAAACGTCGCAGGAAGTTGGTGGATGGAGGCTGCTCAGGACCGTTCGCTGTGGCATTCTACAGGATGATGATGATGATGATTACTATGAAATTGGGTAACTAGCGTATTATGTTCTCAAAGGACCAGAGTTATATTGGTTTTTAAGATCAACAAAATCAATAACCACGTAGGTAAGGCTTCTGCGGTTACGGTGTTAATGTAATGAAATATTATTTTATGTAGGAAATAACTACTCGGGTTTCTATGACCCTACGAAACCCTTTTATGGACTGCTTCGGTGATTTAAGTATAGCTATATTATCCCTTTTACCCGAATACACTTTACGCTGCGATTCGGTCCCAATCTACACTAATATTGTAAAGAGAAAAGATTTTGTATTTCTATTTTTTTTTGTCATGAATAAACTCAAAAACTACTGGACCGATTTTCAAAATTCATTTACAATGTTATATTATCACACAGTAACAAAGTAATATTATAACAGAGTTTTATTATCAAAAAATTAGGAATCCTTACGGAAACTCCAATAATGTAAAAAAATTACCTATAAAATCCCTTATATTGCGTGCGCTGCAAAATGTATTAATTATAGGAAAAAATAATGTATTACAGTTTTAGAGAATGATTTATAATTAAGGTTCCACGCGGGTGGAGCCACTGAAAAATGCTAGTGTTTTTATAAATTACAAACTTAGATAAATAGAACGTATAAACTTGTAATGTTTACAGACAACACACAGTTTAAATCCTTGGTGTTATTTTTTAGTCGACTTTTACGACATCTACGGCAGAAGATGGAGGAACAACCTAGCAGAACGTGTTGGGCTGATTCAACATAATTATGTATGCCTCTGCGAAGGCAAGACATAATCGTTTTTATTTTAGGCCTATTACTGACATAAGATCGACGTAACCACATGCTGGCTTATTGATAAGCTTGGAATAGCTTCGGTAAAGCGCTATCTGAACCGAACTTTTCATGTGATGAAAACAACTCAAAAATCATTGTATGTATATGTTTATACGTAGGCTACGTTTTATCAAGCTTACCACGTCCCTAATACATCTGTATGGGTTCCATATTTTTACAATGTTAAATAATGTTAATAATATCTACCTATTAAGTGATTACACTTTCATCACCACTTGTCAATAAACACTTTTTATTCAACATTGCTACCTAATTGCTAAAATATTTATTTATATTATTTTTACTAATCGTTTCGTGCATCTTGTTTTGGTAGTATTTACGCGTAATCTAAATAATATCAAGTAACATACTCTGTATAACGATATCAAATGCCAGCTACGGGTTTCAAGAACTGAATGCGAGCTGCTTTCGGAAGAAAGGGATAGAAATATAGAAAGGGGGTGGCGCTTTAGAGTTGCGTTGCAAGCATGTAGCTTGCACCAGACCAGTTATCACTGGGCCTTCGGCGGAGGCGGTCGCGCGCGAGCTTCGTTCCAAACTAATACGTATCAAACTTTTCACGGAAATTCGGCGAACACTTTTTTTCGGTTTTCGTAGTAGAACGCTTCTAATAGCTTTTTTGCGTGTGTTCAATGCAATCTATGGGACAATTTACCGAGGGACAGTAAACGTTAAGTTCCTAGTATTTCGTATGTGGTTATTGCGTAGTTTTATGTGGGAAACTGCGCCAAAATATCATACAATACCATTATAAATTAAAGTCATTTTAGATAAAATCTGAGTTGCCAGACCAAAATCTTTTGGCGCCCAACGTGGTGTTGATATTTTCGTTGTGTAATTAAATTGTTTATCTCATTATTGCCCCTTCAGTTGTTCCATATTTGAACACATCTTGCATTTGAGGAATAATGTATTGCTTAGGACGGCAAAGTTTGTCGAGAAGTGTGAAGATGTTGTTAGCACTCCTGGTGCTGGATTGGTTGCTGGCTGATACTACCGACGCGACTACGCGTAAGTATTTAATGATAGTGATAGTGCTAAGACGTTAAACAAGTAGAATGATCAGACAACAATTCGGTTTATACAATTTGGACGAGATTTTACAAGCAAAGTCATCTGTCTAAAACAAACCCTAAATAAAACAATGTATGTAAAACTTTACATTGATTGAATCTAGTAGTCTTTTGTTTATGTGTGTTGTTATCGGGTTTAAGTCACACTCACACTGTTTCGAAAATTTAAGGTTGCACTTAAATATAAAGTCACTATTCATTACATTTTCTACTACTTTTCCGACAGTTTAGTTTTTGAACGTGTCATGTTTGCATAACTTTTAAATAAAGTAGAAGTTATTTATTAGATGTCGTTACAAAGTAAACATTGATAGGTTCATCTTTATGTCAAGGCATTAAGGTCGAAAAGTCATTAGGTAGTTTCGTAGCACCATTACCAATAGAGAGTACAAACTATGAATTTATGACGGCAGCTCGCAGGTAGTTTCCAACAAGTTCAGCTAGAAGTTTGTTTTAAAGTCTCACTATTTACAGCTTAATTAGCGTGCATAAGTCATGCATGTTCTTGTCACATGGTTGGAAAACGTGCAATGGCATTTATTCTCGTTTAAACTTCCACAACATTCCTTTTAATTAATTTTCTTTGAGTTTAGTGCTGTTGTTAGGATTCCGTACCCAAAGGGTGCCAATGGGACCCTGTTAGTAAGCCCTACGTCCACTGTCTGTCACAGGTATATCTCAGCAGTTTTAAGAGGTAGGTAGTCAGTTTACATTTTTACAGATTACGTATTGTTGTGTCGTAAACTATTTGCAAATAAATATGCAAAAAACTAAATCCAACAAGTACAACAGTACAAGAGGAATAAAATCTTTTTAATTTTAATTTAACTTCCGGAATCAAACTAGGTTTTGTAATTTTTTTACTTCACTACCGCCATCGACCCATTTTATTATTGTTTTGATTGAATAAATTTACAACCTTTGTGGCACGGCGGGTGAGTAGCCGACTGAGATGCAAGAGGTTGCGAGTTCGATTTCTGCTGTGGGACAAATGTTTGTATGGTCTGAAAATATTTGTTCCGGGTCTTGGTGTTATGGTACCATGGTACTCGTAGTTCGTTGGGGTGTTATGTTATGTTTAAATAACAAAATCGTGTTTTATAAAATTAAGTGACTGAAATACTCCTATAAAAACCACACCAAAATGAAAATGTATTTGTTGATATTGTCACGGGTATTTATCCCGTGTATTATTTATTATTTATTTTCTCGACGTTTCGAATGTATTACAACAATCGTGGTCGCGGGCTGATTCAAATGATAAGATGTAAATGGCCTGTGGATGTAAATGTTATATACGACTAGGTACCTAATTTTAGAACCAGCAATGTTTGCAGATACCTACCTATAGCACCAAGAGTGTTTAAGAGAGTGTTTTGAATCCCGCTGTGGGACAAATGTTTGCATGACCTGCAAATATTTGTTCCGGATCTGGGTGTTGCAGTACCATAAGTACTCGTGGTTCCCTATACCCTCGATACAGGGAATCCTTGTGTAGATCTCTTTGTTATGTGACTGTTGGCTGTGTTATTTTCTGTTTCCCAGTGCTACGGGCACTAGTGCTAGTGCTAGTGGGTACTACGTAGAACAGCGCCTATGAAACAAAGATCTAACAGAGCGTTTGGGTATACGGAGCGGAGCTACACTATGCGCTCCCTCCCGTACGCTTTTGACCGGTTTTATTACTTGAAATAGGCTATAATACTATGTATCATTCAAAATATTGTAAACAAAAGTGTATCGGGACCTAAAGTCTGATAATGTTTCCCAGGTTCCCGACCCAGTTGTTTAAGAAAATACGGGAAACTTAATAAAGGTTGACAACCAAAATTGGGTTTGTGATATGTAAGAAAAGGATTGGTTCAGCAACCTCGACGCCACGTGGAAACTTGCTTTTTATCTTAATGGATTTTCTGGTGTGTAGGTAGCTTATAGGATTGGGAATCCAATTGAGTTTATGTGACCTATCTAAATTTAGTTCGAAAACTATGAAGCATCCGTATTTGATTTACGCCAGTGATAGTGGTTTTGATTCCTGAAATGAAATATAAGAGATTCATGTATTATCTTCATTTACAAAAAGAATAGGTAATAATACAATTAATACACTATAGTGAAAAATTTTAAAAATACAAAATATATTAGATCAGTTATCTAGACCGTTACAGACGTTTTAAAGATAGCTCAACTAATCCGAATCACTACCAGACGCAAGCGTCCCCCAAAAATGCGGTCTGCATTGCTACACTGAATGACAATACTAATTCGAGCCAGCTTTCGAGTCACGCGTCGCTTCAACCAGACGCCCTGAGGAGCGATTTTTTAATGTCACTGACAGTGACTAAATATCATTAAAAAGGTCGCAAATCACCGTTTTTCATGAGATGTATTGGAGGAGGCACTTGAATTGATATCATTGGTGTAAGAATTTTAGTCATCAAATATAAGGAATACCTATAGAAAAATTTGGAAATCGGGGATTTACAGCAATTTTATTGACGTTTAATTACTCATTGACATTAAAAAATCGCAACCCTGGAAGAATTTTAAAAAACGCGAAGGTCCCCCCTCGGATATCGAAAGACTCAAAAATATCTAAACTCTGTCGTAATATGTATATTTTTGAGATCCTCAGCCGAATCAATCTACTGACCCTAACCACAGAATAAATATTAGTACAAACCTAACTGATGTACCATACAGATGAGAGAAGGGTATATCTTTCGTGTGGGACGCTACGTGCGTCCCACACGAAAGACATACCCTTCTCCCTCGGATCATGAGTCATGCCGGCTGTTATACCATCGTCAATTAATTTGGCATTTAATCTATTTGGCAATAATATCAGTGGCCTAATTCTCGTAATTATTTGACATACAATTCACAATATAATCTCGTCTCAGTCAACTTTTGATTAATCATCAACATTTCTACCGCTCTGGAAGGCATTCGTTAGAGCGAGAAAGATAACGTAGGCATGTAAAGATTAAGTACATTATAGTTACTATAGAATGTATTTTAATTTGTTATATTAAATTTACATTTTGAATGTGTACAGGCCTACCTCTACAATCACCTCTCTTTAAAAGGTTTGCTGGAAGTAAACTCTTTTATTTTTTTCTTTTTTGGTGGCTCACCTTTGTAAAAAATGTCCGCTAACTCTTAAGAAAAAACAAAACGCAGAAAAAAGAGAGCAGTAAAGAATAAATAAATAACTAACTTTTATGCTCTACTAGCGGTCACCCGCGCTTTTTTCCCAAGGGAACTACGCATTGTTTTTAATCCAGTTTTTGATCTATCATGTGTATCGAATTTCATCATAATTGACGTAGCCGTACTAATTTTGAGAGCTATGTCGCTGGTACATGTTTTTCAAAGGATACACTCGTAGCGGATTGTATCAAACTCCGAGCATTAGCTCTCTCATAGCCTGCTGCGTGAGTTTGAGCTTATGTTTTAGGCCAATAGTGTGACCATGTCTCAGTGCCATAAGTCATCACTAGGAACACGCACTGATTGTGGAATTTTGTGTTGATGCTCTGCAGTATGTATGATGAAAAGATATGGCTTAGTTTTCCGAACGCTGTCATTCATCGGCGTTGCTCTTTATCAAAGATGGACCTATTTAAACCGTCTGACCCAAATACACATAGTGGTTACAATTTTTGAAGGCTGAAGGTATAAATAAGTACGTAAATATTACATAACTTCTACTCCGATAACAGTTTTAAATTACCTAAGTACTTCCGTATGTTAAATGATTTTCTGTCAGGTTATAATTAAAGAAACCGTAGATAGCGCGCTTCATGTATATTTGTGTCGCTTTAACAATTTATTTTCTGAATGAATTTTCTGTTGGTGAATTAACAGAAATAGTATTTTGTAAGTTTTAAATATATTTTTGACTACGTACCTACTACTAACTACGTATTTTGTACAAAGATACTGGTATTGTAATTGGTAGGTACTTTCGGTATCCCGCGGTACAGTCGGCACGACCATCAAACCATATAAAACTAATGTAGCTGTCAGCAAGTGTGTAAACTCCATTACTCCATATAGACGCAGAGGAGAATGATCTTCATACTTTTGGCGTTTACTTCAGGGGTCGATCTGTCAATGTGTTCTCACACAAACTAGTACACACAAGTGAGTACTGAAAAGGTACCTATCCCATTAACACCCTATATATTTCCATCAAAAAGAATGTATCCCTATCCATCTAGGGCACAAAACAAAGTGTATCCACTTTGTTTTAAAATAAAACCTATTTAGGCGGAATCACTTTCCTCGTGTTTGGATTATCACCGCCAAATTTGACGTGCAGTCAATTAGTGGGGGCATGGCTCGTGCGCGATTGTAATTTGTCAGTGACAGCGTCGGAAGTGTATCAAACGAGCCTAGTTTTAACGGAACCATAGCGCCATCTACCGCCATTATAACACGGTAAATCAAACTGCTACATCGCTTAGTGGTACTATTAACAGTTCGATTACACATTAGATAGATCGACGAACTTGTTGCGGGTCACGATCCAAATAGGGTGAAATGGGTGATACTGGTAGATTCGACGATTACACCTAAATTACTGTGACTAAACTAATCGGAGGTGTGAATGTAAAGGATTGTCGAGTAAATACGGTAGTAGAAACTTTACTTTATCGATACATACAATCAAAGCTCGGAGACCCTTATCAATTCTACGACAGATAAGTAAACCCTTACGTCATTGCCGTTAGCCGTTGGATCTGACTCTTTCATAAATAGTTTTTGAATATTATTCAAATTATTTGACCTTTTACTTTACACAGTATAACTCGTATAAATACATACAATAAAAGATTGTTTGGAAGAGTACACAATTTAACGAATGTATAGATTAGTTGTTTTATTTTTGACTCTTCTAAAGAAGAGATACGTTTCATGTTAGCATAGTCTATAAAAACAATTTATTGCTACTGGTGTCTAAGGGTAAGTTAGTGGTCATGTTGTCGCATAAAGTATCTATAAGGTATATTTTGAGTTTGTGCTCAGCAAAACAATATAAAACAAACATAAGAGAGATTAGCTCAAGACCTTGTTTCGTAATTCATATTATTTTAAATCTATAACGTCAGATATGACCTGATTATGTAAGTTTCGTGTGTCGCGTGCCACGAAACTAATTTAATAAAAACACGGTATATTAAAGGGTATTTTGACATTAACGCTCAACCCCGAGTCATTTGCTAACGTTCTTATGTTAAGAACCCTATCGAATTACATGTGACAACTGACAAGCTAGATACACTTATGTGCAAAGGGAATGAGGTTTCTGTGATTTTAAGGTATATTCAAAAATAAATAGTGAAGGCTTTTTTTTCTTTTTACTGCAGATACACAGTGATTCCTATTTTATTTTAGGATTGGGATAAAACGAGAATAGAAATAAAATAAAATGGGTTGAACTGATTTAAACACCTAATGGGATGAACATATTTTATGGGTTGAAACGATAAGCAATCGCCATGGCATGGAGACACTGCGATTCCCCAGTGATGAATCATTTTTATGCCAAGGTTATTGTTAACTGGATGACTAGATGGAACTTGTTAACATTCAAAACCTGTTAATAACTTTTTAGTCATATACTTAAAACAAACTCGTATTTATCGGCTTAATAAATTAATGTCATCCAAATTAAACAGTTGAGCTATCGTAAAACCGTTGCAAACGATCTAAATACGTATAGCTAAAAATAAAAGCAATCCCTAAAAATAATTAATCTAATAAAAGTTAATTATTTTATAATTAATCCTACGCTTCCATCTGCTAGTGATTTGGGTCAGTTGAACTATCTTTAGATCGTTTGCAACCGTTTTTTGATAGCCCATTTCACTCATTTCATTTGTATTTTTAAATATTATAAGTATTTAATTGTATTAATCTTTCTGTAGATAAAGTTATTTACTAACTCCAATGTTTTTGATTGAATACACTAAGAAATTATGAATTCCTAAAACATTTCAAACCTCAAGAAAACTTCGCGATATATGAGTTTATTCCCTTAGAAGCGGTTACACTTAATTAAAATCCCCCTCATGCTCGTAACAAACTTGATGATTTCCCAGAAGGTGAAAATATACTTTCTTTCCCCTAAAAGTACCTACCTATCTGTAAATACATGCATACATACGATGTGTACAGGCAAACATACTCAGTAATTCGATCAATAACAGACTAACAACCGTAAGATAAACGTTTGTCTACCAATATTATCCAAATATGTTTTATTTTATAAGCGTTTAGATTTTTTTTTTTATTTGAGTAAATTATTGAACTGTCATGTGACCCACCTGATGTTAAGCGGTAAACCCAGCTCATTACAAATGCAATACCTCTTAGGTCACGTTCACCTTGGACGTATACCCATCGTGGCATTACACTGCACTCATCTAGAAAAGTCGCACATAAAAATTTCAACGGCACCCATACCCTTCAAACCAGAACATAGCAATGCGAACATTACTGCTTGGTGACAGAAATTTGAATAGGTACATGATAGTTCCTACTTACTCGGGCGAACTCTTTCCCAAGAAGCACTACTACTAGCAAGTTCTTTACCAGCCGGTAGACGTCTACTGCTGGGCGAGGCCTCCCCCACATAATAGGGGGGTTATGTAGCAGCATACACCCGAGTTCTTAACACCAATACTGCGATCACCGATCCGCCTCCCAAGATTGGTGATTATAGCAAATCCCCCAATTCTATAGAAGGATTGGGGGATTCTCGTCCAGCTGAAGATGTCAGGGCCAACAACACTACTTATTTTTTCTTAAATTGTGTTTATTTGTTTTGTTCTAGACGAACCGGGTTTCAGCGCACCGATAGCGAACGTCACAGCACCGCTTGGCCGAGAGGCGGTTCTCGCGTGTGCCGTACACAATCTCTCCAGCTACAAGGTCGGTTCTGCTTTTATTTAAACTATGGTCGGTAGAGTCACACTAACATTTAACTTGTACGATCGTCACGGCATTAACATAGAAAGTCGTCTTACGTGAACTTGTTAACCTTATTGTATTAACAAAAGAAGACGAAGTGGCCGCCGCTAGCCTAATGCGCCCCTAGAGACGTATACCGCGAGTAATTTAAAGCACACTTATCTATGAAACGTGCCGTGGTATGTCTGTCCTAAGAATATACCGTTCTTTCTCCCGTGGATGTAGTAAAAGCCTTACTAAGGGTTTACACCAGGGGATGGGCAGCAGCATCCGCCTGAGTACTCAACACCAAACTGCGATCACCAAACCGCCTGCCAAGCGTGGTGATTATGGCAAATTTCCCCATTGTATTTTATGGGGGAGGTCTCGTCCAGCATTGGACGATGCGCTTTTAGCGATACTCCCCTTCCATTGTACTGTATGTATGTATATATATTTTGTTATAGTTTATCCTAGTGTGCTATAAAGTGTTCATCTATCATCTATATATATCTCTCCAAAATTAATGCATGAATGTATCTATCTTTCAAACAGATAATTAATAGCCTCAACAGTTTTTTTTCTTGGAACGGACAAGTATGAATTGGAAACAATCAGACAATAACTTAATTAAAGGATTTTTGGGTTTATGAACTGAATTTAACTTGTTAGGTACTAAGTAAGGTGCCTATCGTCCATCTTCTGAGAGATTTTCTCTAGTGCTCTATTTAAAAATACTGTAAAGCGAAGAACGAGTATGTTCTAGATAGGTGCCACCAATCACAAAAAGCTGTCAGTTCCAAAATCTTCGAAAATTGTAACGAAGAATGAATTGCGTTATTTATTCAACGAAATATCAAATCAGTTCCATGAAGGATAAGCTTATAAAGGCAGAAAATACAAGTGAAGATATTGAATACAATCAGCGACAGAAGATGCTTTTTTGTAACTCAGTACTAAATAATTTTATACCTAGCAGATAGTAGGCCTATATTTGTTGAGTGTCTTAGATTTTTAGCAAAAGTATTTAATTCATTGAAATCACAAGAATAATTTTAAACATTGCCTTCTAACCTATATTATCTACTCCTGTCCTTTGCCTTTCCTCAAACTTAGAAGAATCAAGCAAACCAGGCTTAACGTGATTTGAAGATTCTTTTACGTCATCATCATCATTATCAGCAACATTTCGGCGTCCATCTCTAGACGAGGCCTTCCCATAAAATGTGATGGGAGGAATGGCCATAATGTGCTCGCTTGGCAGGCGGATTGGTGTTGAGTACTCAGTTGGATGCTGCTGCCCATCCCCTGGTGTAATCCCTTAGTTGGCTTCTACAGAATGTAGATGATTTTTGCCGAAATTTAACTCTAAGATACGGCAGTAAATATGAAATATTTGATATAATAATAATTATATCGATATTAAACATAAAATATAATGTGTCACCAACATTCAGAAAAGTAGTGATAATTTTTTTTTTGGTAATTTTAAGGATTGAGTTCAATAACTGATTTTGTCGCTGACCGTACTCAGGAATTAAGCTCAACCTCGCAATCTTCAGCTTTAGAAAGTTCTCAATGCATTCGAATTTAAAAATAAGGTTCCACTGGGTGTTCGTTCGACGAAACAAACGCTATTGAATAAAGCTTAAGCACATACAAAATAGTTAAGACTTTATAGTTTTTGTAGCGTAAGTTTTCTGTTTTCAGTTCAGTTTACTGAGTATATTTTCTTTTGTTTTAGGGTTTCGTACCCAAAGAGTGCTATCGGGATCCTATTCAAACTATTCCTATTTTACATTATTTGAATAATAAGCCTTTTATTTCTCTTAATAACTCATCGGGACCCTATTACTAAGCCCAAATTGTCCCGTCTTTTTGTCTTTCTGGGGGTCTCGGCCCCGTAAGCGGTATCCAATTTTCACAGATAAAGCGTTGTAGTTTATATAAAATTAATTATTTAAATAATACATAAATGACGGGGAAAAAGAAACAAATTCCAAATTCCCTGTAAAAGCTCTTCAAAATTGGCTTTATAAAAAAAATTGTTTCGTCTGTAACTAAAAATTAGTTAAAAATATGATTTGACTCTAAACATGTTAAAAACAATTTGCAATATCTGCACCTGGATAATATTATTATTATTATGAGGTTGTTATTTATGAGTAAACCAAGCGTAGCGTGTGCTGCCTCATGGTATTTTGCTGATCTCTTTACTGATCTGATTTTACTTTTGGTTTTTAAGTTCTCTTTTATTATGAAACAGCTTCTCATTGTTCGAGAAACCCATGCCGTGTTTGCTGCCCTGATTCTTCTAGGTTTGCTCGCGTTGAAACAGGAGTAATTTTAGTTTATAAGTCAAAATGATCCTTGCCAATTCTATGAATAAATTTCGTATTGAATTTATGAACTAATTTTGAAACACACAAAAAATCTTTTTTTGAACGAGCGAAGCGAGTTCTCTGAGTCAAGTTGGAAGAATCGGCGTTTGTATGTATGTGTGTATGTATGTATGTATGTTTGTCCGATGAAAACTTCCAAACCGTTAATCCGATCTTCATGAAATTTAGTATGGGGGTAGATAGTATTAGTATAATTTGTAGGTAAGGTTATGAGCTATATCGGTCAGGGGGTTACCGAGATATTGGGATCCAAGAGGGGGTAAAAAAAATAAAAGTGAGACAGTCAGATCAAGTGGGGTGTCTAATGAAAGCGCTTTGGTTGGACATTTCAAAACTGTTTTTAATAAGTATTTACCCTTAGTAGTTTTTGAGATATTAGGGAAAATAAAAAACGTAAAAATCAAAAATTCTAGGGTACTTCCAGCAATCCCACAATGCTGAAATTTGGTATGCTTGTGGCTTTTGTGTCACAACTACAGGGAAAAGTCTGAAATTGAAAAATTTTGCAACTTGTACTCCATAAAAATGGAACCAATATAACATCAATTGTTGACCTCCCATTTCTAGGAATTTGAATGACGTTGGAGTTCTATGTATTGTCAAAAGGACATTATCAATTAATTCGTCAGGTACTTGATACAGGTACTAACAGGTATGTAGTACTACGCCCTGTTGCTTAGCCATATTCAAAGGTTATTTCGATGATGTGTAGGAAATTAGAGTAGTTACTGATAGATACTATACTGGTAGACCTCGAGGTGAAAATTTTCAAAAATAATAATAGAAAATATGGAAATTACTTAGTTAAGTAGTCGGGCTGATAAAGGTGTTATCGCGAGGTCTCAGTTCGGGGCGAACCACTAGTTTAGTTCATTTGAGATCATATTCCATTTCACTTGTGGATAATCATGATTCTGTTTCGTAGTATGGAACCTTCAGTGCCCGACTTGCACTTCGGTAACTTTTTTATTACTTGCCTAGATTAGTTTTGATTAATCTTAGAGTCTAACGGCGGCAGATGTAAACTATTTAGTCTTTATTGTCAGTTTGTATACCCAGAATTGCTTAATTGGGTTATTCATAACTCACTCAATGACGGATTAATTTAGGCTGAGCCCTTGCCTTGTCAGGGCATCTACAGTACCATTATCTTTAGCTTTATACGCAGGCTTTTAGAAACTGTCATGTCAGATGCTTAATTAGCGACCATTTATCAAGTCGAGTCTAATCTATCTAATCGAAAGATCTTTAAATTTTGAAAACACTTATAATCTCAAATCTAATTAAGCCAGGGATTTCTAAAATAGTGGTAATGTCATACAACCGTAATGATGGTAATTAAAGCCAATAATATTATCCCTCATTTTGTAAGACGGGAAATTTTCACGTACCGATATGTTGGTGGAAGCACCCACCGAGACGAGTCGAGAGGAGCGAGCTCAGAGAGGCAGTGCGAAGAGGGACGCGGAGGGAGTGTAGCGCGGGTCCTATACCCACCCTGATGAAGACCCTCGATTAGGGTCGAAACCTGTTGGTGCTTCCACCAACATATCGGTACGTGAAGATTTCCCGTTTTACAAAATGAATGATATAATTGTAACTTCCCCCCCCTCATCAATCGAACCCCCTGCTTTATACTTTTTTAACCTACCTCGGAACCTACTCAAACTCTTAATTAGAACTCCTATATTTAACTCAACCCCAAATTTACTGTTACCCTCGAACTATTACGTACTTACTTTACTGCTGCGGATTTATATCATCATAGTAGGTAATGCATGGATCTTTGAAATGTGTTATGCTTTACTAGATATGGGTTTTCTGATAATAAGTTTGGCCAAGGTGATCGTCTAGTTTTAGTGGTAGGACCGTACGTTGTGTGATCGCAGTAATCCGAGTTCTTTTAAGTTATTAAGTCAAGCCCTACACTACCTATTTTATTTCTAACTAAATTTTCTAATAAATAAATGGTACTAAATTGAAGGGTTATTTACGAAAATGATAAAGTAATAATAAAATAAAAGGGTTATACCTAATAAAGTTATAAACTAATATATTACTGTTCAATATTCTTAAAGAATAATATAAATTAAACAAAGAATATTAAAGAATAAACTTTAAGATCGAAAACTTCCTAAGACTAGAATTTTAAAATCCTTATTTAATATTTAGAACGGTAGTAAAACTAGTATATTTATAAATGTTTATCCTATAATTTCCTATTACATCCACTAGTATTCTTTATTTAGAAACTTTTAATTCCTATATCCTAAATGAATATATTTAGTTTGATATATTTAGTTGAATTTCATAAGATATAAACATCATTTAATAATTAAAACTTTCTACGAGTTTATTAAATATATATATGAATACTGAATCAGGGGGTTGAAAATCATTTTGAAGAAACCAATTTGAAAAGCAAAAGACTCTGCTTTTCAAATCGATGTCTGTTTAGTTCTTTATAGGGACAAACAAAGGGCCGCATAATTACATTTATGCAGAATGTTTAGATCCGCATAAATAAATTTATGCGGGACAGTACAGCCTCCTCCCCACTACTGTCTTTCCAAACCAACGCCAAATATAAATATATTTAATAGTGGAAAAGGAACAAATATTTAATAGATTAGGAAAACTTCAAAAGATATTACCTTTAAAATTAAGGGATGATATCTTCAATTCCCTTTTAATTAGGTAAAATATTTATATCTAAATATATTCATAAATTGAATATTATCTCTATTTTCATACTTGCAATAATAATGTTTACTCTATGAATTCCAACCAAAATTAAACTATATTGGTTTATAATACAAATAAGCTTATTTATATATAAGCTATAAGTTTTATTGTAAAAATATTTCTGGGAATTCTATTGATTCCTAATAGGGATAACTATTTAAGAAACTCTATCTAAGAATATTATAGGAATGTAAATATAATATATATATTTAAATATATTTATTAATTGAATAAAGTCTTATCTTGTAACTTTCTAATTAAGTTTAAACTCTATTGGTTCATAACTCGAATAAGTTCATTTATCTATAAACTGTAAGTTTCAACTTTGTTTTTAAAGTTTCTGGGATTTCTATTGAATCCGAATAAATATAACTATTTACTCTTTAGATGAATGTTCAAACTAAGAATTTCATCCAAGAACACTTAAAAGTTCATGATTAAATAGGTATGTCTATTTAAAAGACAGATGTTGGGATTTCTATTGATTTCGAATAAAAATAACTATTTACTCTTTAGATGAATGTTCAAACCAAGAATTTCATCCAAGAACACTAAGAGTTCACTATTAAATAGGTATGTCTATTTATAAGACAGATGTTGGGATTTCTATTGATTCCGAATAAATATAACTATTTACTCTTTAGATGAATGTTCAAACTAAGAATTTCATCCAAGAACACTAAGAGTTCACTATTAAATAGGTATGTCTATTTATAAGACAGATGTTGGGATTTCTATTGATTCCGAATAAATATAACTATTAACTCTTTAGATGAATATTCAAACTAAGAATTTTATCCAAGAACACTAAGAGTTCACTATTTAATAGGTATGTCTTGATTAAATAGGTATGTCTATTTATAGGACAGAAGTTTTCGTTTATAACTTGAAGGTAATTTATTCATTTAAGAATAATGTTTAACCTATGAAATTCATCTTAGAATATTATAGGTGTGTACTTATATAGGCTTGTCTACTTTTAAGGTAGTAATCTCAATTGGTTGCTTGAAATTAACATAGAACTTAAATAGCTAAGAATAGGTACGATTATAACTACCCGCCTCTTAAGAGTTTATAAACTCAAATTGAACTGCAGGCTCTTAATGAATTTTTGATATGAATAGGACTAAGCTCTTTTAGACTCTACGACCTATTTTAGAACCAGTAGCACCATGATTTGATGATGGTAAATATTTATTTATATAAATATGGCCATGATTTGATTTCGTTCAGTGAGCTTAATTATTTGACTTGAAGAACTATCAGTGGTAAGTACTAAAATAATTGACTTTGAATATAAAGTAGCATAGAAGAGGACTGACAGTATTTTAATAGATCTGACCAGGTACACCAATATCATCCTTCTATTTTAGGTAGGATATCTATCTTTGCTGCAAATTTTGACACTAAATTATATTCAATTTTGAAGTTAATATTGATTTATTTGACTTCAAAGTAACAATCCAAAATCACAACTTGAGCAAGTAAATATTAAATAAATCTAACTTGTTAATTTAAAAATGAGATAATCCGATCAAAGAAACTTCTGAATTAAATTCAAAATTTCAAAACATCTCTTTTAAAAAAACTTAAGATAGTAGGTATCAGTGTTTGATAAACTCGTTTAGGGACATCAAGGTCCTCCCTCTATTCCAGTCAGGATTCTCTTTGCACGGCTTTTTTGCTTGGCATGTGTATAAACGAGGATATCAAAATTGAGTTCTCTTTCTCCTCAATCGATACCACTATGTAAATAATTGTGACTAATTTCTTTCGAATTCAACACAGAAGCTTTGTAAAAAGGTTGGATTTTAGATTTATTCTATGAATAAGATTCATAATAAATAATAGACTGTAATTCGAATACGCCTGTCAGAAATAAACCCTACCTAATGGTTATTTCAAAGTGTAAGTCAGATTAAAATACTCGACAATAATAATAGCTGGGCTATTAAGAATAAATTCAAATGTTTTTAAGAGTAAAATGTAATCAATAATTTCAGTAGACACCTGTAAAGTCAATTAAATTTTGTTTGAAGAATACACATGAGGTTCAATAAATCAGAATTAAAATCATACGTAAAGGTAGATAGTACACAAAAGATCAGTAGTACCTGTAAAGTCACATAACACAATGGAAGAACACAAAAATGGAGTATACAAATAAAATTTGTCACACAGATGAAAGACAATCATACAAACAGTACGTATCAAAGTCGATAGACTCCAATAAAAATATAGAAATAAAACACAGGATGAGTTTTTTTTTTTTATTTGTTTAATATTTAATATTTTAACCAGGTGCCTAATGCTCCAAAGACCAACAGGTTAAGGTTATACTAATGCATGCATTCCTTAATACTAAAGACTACGGGATGGATGGGAAAGGTAGTGTAAGGATATGTTAGTAAGGTTTTATTCCTTCAAATGGCTATCGAAGCGTTTCCAGTCCGACCACCACTTGTTAGAATAAATGGGAAAGGTAGTGTAAGGATATGTTAGTAAGGTTTTATTCCTTCAAATGGCTATCGAAGCGTTTCCAGTCCGACCACCACTTGTTAGAATAAATGGGAAAAGGTAGTGTAAGGATGTGTAGTAAGGTTTTATTCCTTCAAATGGCTATCGAAGCGTTTCCAGTCCGACCACCACTTGTTAGAATAAATGGGAAAAGGTAGTGTAAGGATGTGTAGTAAGGTTTTATTCCTTCAAATGGCTATCGAAGCGTTTCCAGTCCGACCACCACTTGTTAGAATAAATGGAAAAGGTAGTGTAAGGATGTGTAGTAAGGTTTTATTCCTTCAAATGGCTATCGAAGCGTTTCCAGTCCGACCACCACTTGTTAGAATAAATGGGAAAAGGTAGTGTAAGGATGTGTAGTAAGGTTTTATTCCTTCAAATGGCTATCGAAGCGTTTCCAGTCCGACCACCACTTGTTAGAATAAATGGGAAAAGGTAGTGTAAGGATGTGTAGTAAGGTTTTATTCCTTCAAATGGCTATCGAAGCGTTTCCAGTCCGACCACCACTTGTTAGAATAAATGGGAAAAGGTAGTGTAAGGATGTGTAGTAAGGTTTTATTCCTTCAAATGGCTATCGAAGCGTTTCCAGTCCGACCACCACTTGTTAGAATAAATGGGAAAAGGTAGTGTAAGGATGTGTAGTAAGGTTTTATTCCTTCAAATGGCTATCGAAGCGTTTCCAGTCCGACCACCACTTGTTAGAATAAATGGGAAAAGGTAGTGTAAGGATGTGTAGTAAGGTTTTATTCCTTCAAATGGCTATCGAAGCGTTTCCAGTCCGACCACCACTTGTTAGAATAAATGGGAAAAGGTAGTGTAAGGATGTGTAGTAAGGTTTTATTCCTTCAAATGGCTATCGAAGCGTTTCCAGTCCGACCACCACTTGTTAGAATAAATGGGAAAGGTAGTGTAAGGATGTGTGGTAAGGTTTTATTCCTTCAAATGGCTATCGAAGCGTTTCCAGTCCGACCACCACTTGTTAGAATAAATGGGAAAGGTAGTGTAAGGATGTGTAGTAAGGTTTTATTCCTTCAAATGGCTATCGAAGCGTTTCCAGTCCGACCACCACTTGTTAGAATAAATGGGAAAGGTAGTGTAAGGATGTGTTAGTAAGGTTTTATTCCTTCAAATGGCTATCGAAGCGTTTCCAGTCCGACCACCACTTGTTAGAATAAATGGGAAAGGTAGTGTAAGGATGTGTAGTAAGGTTTTATTCCTTCAAATGGCTATCGAAGCGTTTCCAGTCCGACCACCACTTGTTAGAATAAATGGGAAAGGTAGTGTAAGGATGTGTAGTAAGGTTTTATTCCTTCAAATGGCTATCGAAGCGTTTCCAGTCCGACCACCACTTGTTAGAATAAATGGGAAAGGTAGTGTAAGGATATGTTAGTAAGGTGCAACAGAAATCGAACCTAAAATTCTTGCGTACCAGATGACCATTCATCCATAGTACTATGAGCCATGAACGGATATCACCAATCGTACTCACCAGAAAACTCAACTGAGTAAAATTTTCTCAGTTATTTACACCGAAAAAGGAAGGAACTAATATCACTATAGGTAATTAATAGTTCAGGTTTAAAATGAAAAACCTATGCAATCATTTCGTTAACCACTGTAGGTATAGGATCACAGCCCGCCTATGATTCCCGAAACATCCAAAGACCAACCGAAATAAAAATATTTTTCTTTATTCGGTGGTAAATAATACCTCAGGAATCCCTATGATTGCCACTTTAGTTGGTCTCAATCAGAGGTAATCACTAACAACGAATTACTATCCAGTACCACTTTAAAAGAATTTACACTTCACGAAATGATTCCATAAGTACACACAAGTAGGTAGATAATTACTAGATCTAAGACTCACATTTGTTCTCGTCCACGTTCCGCGTACCAAAAAAGACCGAACATTCGCTGCATCGGCTTTTATCATGCCAATACCCTTCCCCCCTCGTACGTCTCCGTAACTCCCCCCGTCGTCTCCCCGCTCGCATCGCCTCGTTCCCTAATCTCTCTTTGCCTGACTTGTGCATTTGTTGGTGTTTGTCTACCCACATAAACTTTTTTTTTCCTGATGTCTTTGCGGCAATTAGAGTAAATAAGTACTATTTTGCGTTGACAAAGATTAATTAAATTCTGCTAATCTGACCCTAATGGATCCTATTTTATTCATAAATACGTAAATAAGTCGCATAGCCTTCTCGATGGTTTATATTACGTTATCCTCACTAAAGCTGAGTGATAAAAGGAAACAGATTTATACCTATCTTGATTAACATGTTTTGTGCCTACTAGCTGTTGACGATCTTCGTGACACGGTGGAGAAAATATTCGATCGAGACGCGAAAGGTAGCAGGTTCGACTCCCGCTGTGAGACATATGTTTGTATGAATGAGCTGTCCTACTACTGAACCAATTCCTCCACCAAGTATTTAAATTTATATTTAAGGTGACCCTATAAATATTTGTCGGTAGATACTACTACGTACCTATTACTTAGAAGACAACGTAATCCCATTATTCTGCCTTACACATAAGATAATTTAGCCTCTTTTCTTCAATGTCAATGGACGACCTCTGTGGCGCAACGGGCAAAGGCTCACCCACGACGCAGGAGGTTGCGGGTTCGATTCCCGCCTCGGAACAAATGATTGTACGGGCCGCAGATATCTGTTCAGGGCGTTATCCAGTATCTGACGAAAATGACTACTACATCATTTGAATCCCCTCTCATAGTATCAAAATGGGCTAATTAGAATTGTCTCCATCTTCTGATTTAGATAAAGACCCGCGCCGTAGGCGATCCCGTTCCACTGAAATCGACAAAATGTATACAAAACAAGTTATTTTCAATCCAATGAGTCTTTTATCAATAAGAATATAGAAGGTACCTTCAGTTTAATCCTAATAAAGTATCCATACAGGTTCTGACTCCTATCTCCAAGTAATTTTATTTAAAAATTTGTGTTGAAAATTGTTAACAAGCTCCTGCTCAAAACCCATGAGCAAACCCCTCTCACCCTTTCTTTAGGCATGACAAAAATCAAGTTATTTTCAAAACTACCATTCCTCTTTTAATAAAAGCACACAGAATGTTTTCCGTTTAATTTTAAGGAAGTTTTAATACATATTTTTGCTTCTCTTTTAATCTCTATTTGTTAGGAAAGCAAAGTGGAAATCCACTATCATAACACCTACTTAAATTCTATGAGCAACCTCCTCTGATCTTGCTTGTAAATACTTGAAGGTAGAATGTATCTTCCTTGATCAAAGTATCTTAAAAGTACCTATTTAAGACAGTATGTTACATTAACAATTTTCAATTTTAGATTCATTTATGCAGTAAAAGGTGAAAGTTTACTGGTCCCTAATGAGATCTTAAACTTAAATAAATTTATAAAGTAAACGAATCTTTGTCAGTACTATGATTAGTTACATAATTCACGAAAGGTATTATAGTAAAATATTATCCCTGTTTTGAGACCTCAGGGCCTAGCCAAACGGCATTCTCTTCGAAGCGATTCCATTTCTACAGTCGTAATTCAATACAATAGACCACGTGACATATCGATAGCTAATGTCAATCCCATACATTTTGGACTTTTCTACTGGCGTCATCGCTATTAGAATGTTACTTTGTCTACGGCCTCTTGTTTCTCTATTTTTTTTAACATTAAAGCCCAGAACGCTAGCGCGTAGATTTCAGTTACTTTTTATTATTTTAAACATGTTGACGCTAAATCAAAAAGTTTTTTTTAATAAAACATATTACAATTTATATTTACCAGAACTTTAGTGTACAAAATGTACTTGTGTGCTAAAAATTGTTGATCAAATTGCTACCATTTCGAGATGCCGAGAAAAATATTGAATATACTTACTACCTACTTTAGAAATAATTCTATAGGAGAAATTTGATGTAGTCGTGTTTTCCTTTATGTGTGGTTTTATACAAAAGCTGAAAACTTATATGCTTAAAAATGATATCCACAGCTATTCTACACATTGATGTACACTAAATCAAACGACTGTGTTTTATTAGAATTCTTATATATCTCAACATCATCACTAGCCTGTTTACATCCACTGCTGGTCGAGGCCTCCAATGAATACAATGGGGGGATTTGCCACGCTTGGCAGGCGGATTGGTGATCACAGTTTGGTGTTAAGTACTCAGGTGGATGCTACTACCCATCCCCTGGTGTAACCCCTTAGTTAGACTTTTACTACATCCATGGGAGGAGACGGAGGAGTCTGTTCTCAGGGCGGACACACCACGGCCGATATATCTAAAGAGACTTAATTCACCGCTGACTATATTTTGTGTATTGTCCGTTAAAATAACGGGAAAATTTATGTAGGAAAGCTTTACTTTAACAAACTTTTGGTAAACAGAGAACAATGGCGCAGAAAGTTTCGAAAAGTATTGTGACCGGCAACAAGCCGCGTTAGCGCTCAACGCTAAAATTTTTTAGGTTGTAAGGAAATATAAATGCTCCTCATGTTGACCGTGACAAAATATTAAAAAAAAACAAAAAAACTAGTAACACTCATAATCATCATCATCATCATCATCATCAGTCAGTAGAGGTCCACTGCTAAACATAGGTCTCCCCATTCCAATGAATGAATCAAATCACCATAAACAATGTTTTGCAGTAGAGGTCCACTGCTAAACATAGGTCTCCCCATTCCAATGAATGAATCAAATTACCATAAACAATATTTTGCGATCGCGAAAACTTAATGCCGAGATAAATAGACTTAGAATTAGAATTTATTATTATTAAATAGACGTTACTTAAGCACAAGCTTTGCACGTACTAATGCTTAGACCTGTCTCTGTCACTGTCACCCAAATGTTAAAACGTATTAGAGAGAGACAGCGACGATTTCAAAGTAAGACTTAGACTTAGTCACCGTAAAGTACGTTCTATTTATCTGGACCTAAGACTCACCTGAGATATAATAGTATATTTTGAGTTAAAAAGGTCTAAAAAGCCATTGGTGCTTTCATCGCCTCTATGCCCTTGTAATTGCTGGCTCCTCAACCTTCAAACCGGAACAGGAATGAAAGCAACTAATTGATGTTATAAATCGAACTGCTGATATTCTTAATGATCCCTTGGATTCGACCTATGTAACTAGGTACATGGCCCTGACCTTATATATATACTTCACTATTGGTATTGTATTATCATTAATTATCAATAAAATCCACGGTGTGACGGCGAAAAATATCTGCAAAACAAACATTATAAAACTGAAACCGTATGGAACCCTAAGAACATTTAATTTGCTCCTTCATCACAGATTCTATTGTTCTTGTGTCCATCTTCATAATAATATCACCCAACAGTCACATACATAGTCCTAATCCCACAAGATTCCCCTGTATCGTGGGTATCAGAAACTACGAGTACCATGGTACATAACACCCAAACCCGGAGTAAATATTTGCAGATCATACAAACATTTGTACCGCAGCGGGAATCGAACCCGCAACCTCTCTTATCTCAGGTGGCTATTCACCCTCGGCGGTATTATTAGTAATAAATTCCTAAAACTGAAATCTTGCCCTCAAACATCGAGAGTTCTTGACTTATTTCCTCACAGAACTAAGTTATTAAGCTTTAAAATATATGGCCAGGTAAATAAAACGCGTTAATATTTTTATTTCTCTAGGTTGCGTGGCTACGCGTAGACACGCAGACCATTCTGACAATCCACACGCACGTGATATCACGGAGTCGGAGAGTGGGAGTGACCCACAGTGACCACAGAACCTGGTTCCTACATATACGGGAGCTCAGGGAGACGGACAGGGGATGGTACATGTGCCAGATCAACACGGATCCGATGAAGAGTCAGCTGGGGTACTTGGATGTTGTTGGTGAGTAGTATCTATGTTCTTGGAGGTATTGTATATTATGTTATCTTTTCAATATTTCAACTTGGATACTTATTTATTTTATTTTATTTGACATTTTCTGTTTTGTGCTGCGTATTATTGACACTATTTTAATTAGATGTAATAAGTATGGACATGCATTATTTTATTATTACTTTGATTTATTAAGTATTAGGTACTTTTAACTTTATGATTGTGGTTCTTAGTGTATATTAGGTTTAAGTATTATGTTCCGACACAATTGACATTGTTTGAGAAATAAATAAATGAAATTAAATTAAATGAAATGGTGATCATAGAAAGGGATCAGCCCCCGAATTACAGTAACAAATGGCAATGGGGAACGCAACAATGGGGATCATTTTGGCAGCCTTAGCGCTTTCCAAATCTTTTGAAACTTGGAAGGATAAATATTTAGCTCAAAAGTTTACCCTATTCAAGTTTCATAAGATTTAGATGGAGCTAAGACTGCCAAAATGATCCCCATTCTTGCGTTCTCCATTGCCATTTGTTACTGTAATTTATAGATTCTATAGATGTTCGTCAGTAATAGATATTAATGATTATAAATATTGGTCTGAATTGCACTAATCTGTGCACCTAAACGGACACACGGATACAGGGTAGATGTATCTACTGTCAGTTGTGCATTTGCAGTTATAAAGAAAAGGGTACACAAAAAAAATAACCCCTAGTCCATTATCGCCGTGAGGCAAATATAACATAACACATAATATGTTATATTTGCTTCACGGCGATAATGGACTAGGAGTTATTCTTTTGTGAGATGATGATCCCACACTAGAATTCCCTGTGTCATGGGTGTCAGGAACTACGAGTCAGTCACAACACCCAGACCCGGAACAAATATTTGCAGGTCATGCAAACATTTGTCCTGCACCGGGAATCGAACCCGCAACCTCTTGCGTCTCAGCCGGCTACTCGCCCTCTGCGCCATGGAGGTCGTTAAAATATAATTATATATATGTAGCAGTGGCTATAAAATATTTCTAAATGAATGCATAGCATTGGCATCGTAGTTGGTTACGGGCATATAGAGCTTCCATACATACTGACAGCTAAATTGGTTCTGTATGGCTGTTCCGTTCTTTAAACGCTGTAATTTTATGGCTGGCATGACCCTCAAAGTTCAAATCATAAAAACGTATATTATAAATAACGTAAGTAAAGTATATAAATTGTTCCATTTACGAAAACCCACTAGAGTACTCAGAGGTACATATTCATATTTGAAGCATTATTTTCATTTCGGGGAACTACATTAGTATTTATCATGTATTCCAATAGTAGCAGGTATATTCAGACCCATTCCACGAAATAAAATTTACTGCCTATTCAGTTAATCATTCTCATGGTTCTATAAATGGAATGTTCAAATATTATTAAAGAAACAGCTTTGAAAATACATTGAAGCTGCACGTACTTTCAGCAGTTGGCTTGAACAAGCTGTTACGCAGTTCAAATAAAGCATTCCAATTTTTTGTTATTTTACTTTTTTCTGTGTACTGGCATTGAACGGTTGAAGTAATAAAAGATAAAGATAAAGATAATTTATAACAAAATTAAAAGTACAAAATTTTTGTAATTGTACAGGCAGCATAATGTTGCTTATACACTAGAAATATTAAATTACGAACTTTAGCTTTATAGATTAGCTTAATAGAACTAGAGGAACCTTTGATACTTTTAAAAGGTACCTAAATATTAATCAGTTTACGTTTCATAACGAATTATATAAGTCAGATTAACAATGACGCCACATCGTAAAGCCAAGAAGACCAATACAATTAATATTTTCATCTTTTTAGTTTCTCAATTTATATACCTAGATACCCTATCTTAAAAATGTAAGCGTTTCATTAAAGTAACGAGCAAACACCGAGAACTGAAAGTATCTATTTTCTATTTTCATAAAGAATTAAAGCTGCAATGCAACAGCAGTGGCGGTCGGTGTATTGTCTATTTGATTTAGTTACTACAACTCTGTAAACATTTTTACGGTACTGTTTACGTTTTAAAATTTTCACTTTATTACGTTTTCTTCTAACCATTTGGCAACGTAATGTGGCAAACTTATGTTGAAATCATTTTATGAATGAAGGTAAAAAATAAAAAGCCATATTTTGCAATCAATTCAATTCAATTTATTTTCTCAATAGGCACGTGCCTACATATATAGGTACATGCAATTATATTTTACAAGTAATGCGTTTTAAGGTTTACATTTTTGAAAAAACTATTACCAACAATAATAATATTACGAGTGAACAAAACCAAATTCGAAACTTCATAAAAACTGTCAATAAAATACATAAGCAATCGAATGTAAATGTTGTCGTGAGAATGAGTGAGATGTTTCAGTAGCAAAACCCATTGTCATTTGTTGAGTACGCTGCTATCATGGAAGTAATAAGTACTAAGTACTACACTTACTACTTCCATGGCTGCTATGTAAGGACATGTAGGGTTATCAAAAACGGCAGCCGGTTTTAATAACCCCATAGGTACTTACTGCAAATTCAGTCGTGACCCCGGTCTTTAATATGCAAAATTATTTAAACTCGTCACAATATGACAGGCCCGTTTAGACGGCTAAGAAATACGATAGAATGTAACTTTGAATGTAATCAACATATTAAGGTGATTGCTCTCGCATGTGGCGCGAAATTCAAATTTTATTGCGTTTTTGCTCATTACAGCTCATCAACACTTCTTGAGATAGTAAAAACTGATTTTGCGAAAACTAGGAGACCTAACACACATGTTTTAGTTTATAGTTTCACATATAGATCATTACTTCAGCTACGAATACTCTTCAATGATTTTTACAGTGTTTTTTTGGTTTAAAGGTATGCGTAGCTTAACTAATGACATTTTTGAGATACTATCAATTAAAACATGTGTGCTAGGTCTCCTAGTTTTCGCAAAATCTGTTTTCTCTATCTCAAGAAGTGTTGATTAGCTGTGATTTACAAAAAACACAATAAAATTTGAATTTCGCGCCACATGCGAGAGCAATCACCTTAATTTAAATTATTTAATTAATTAATATTATATTATTAAATTATATAGTTAACAAATCATTAGTAAAAAAATGACGTACCATGGTCACGATATTAGTGTACTGATCATGTGTACAAAATTTCATGGAGTTTGATGAAATAATAGCCAAAATAGAGGCTCACGCGCCGTGGATGCTAGCGTCGCAATGACGGACGTACGCGACTTACGTCAGTGAAGGAGAAATATGTTTTTTCATCCCACCATCTCGGAAAGAGTATATTTGCTATTCGATATCTGAGTGTAAAAGCTGTTTTTATCCGCTAGAGGATAAAGTAAAATTGAATTTAGAACATCGTGTGCACTAAGTTTGTGAATTCAAAACATCATTAAACCTATTTACTTTTACCTCCATGGTGCCGAATTTATCATACTACCTTTTTTAATTTGTTAAAAACTTAGCCTCGGAACCTTCTTGCTTGGTGTATTACTATTTTATTAATTTGCTTTACGCGCGCCATTTTCTTTCACGTCATATTAGTTAAAAACAAGAAACTTGAAAACAAGTGAAAACCCTAAAATGAGTGATTCTAGCGACGAGGACGTTTATTTGACGCCAACAGAATTGACTGAAACTGTTGAAAATGCGCAAAAGTATCTTGTGATTGTATGTGTTTTTTTTTTGCTGAGGTGGGATGAAAAGTTACGTGTTGCACTCGAGTGCAAAGATTTTTCACCTCGTGCTCTTTTGCTTCCCTCGCTAACGCTTAGGATTCTAATTTTTTAATCACTCGCTACGCTCGTGATTAAATTTTAAAATCCTTCACTTGCTCGGTCATCAAAACTGAGCACGCGGTTAAAAAGCAACTTTGCACTCTTGTATAACAAATAACTATTATTATTGTCTATTATTTGTATTCAAGTATAAAATGTCTATTAAACTTTCACGCAAGGGTTTTTGATCCAAAGAAGCTTTATCGAAGCATTTTATAGGTATCAAGGATACTTAGCTATTTAAAGCATTTTGGCCTATTCATCAAATGGAAGAACTTTTTAGGACCTCATTCCTACAATTAGTGTTGTATACATAATTCCTAATTGTATAGGTATACATTACCTAATTAAATTTTTTTAAATTTTAATTTTTAATTATATTACCTAATTTAATTATTGTTTATACAATCTTTAAATTCAACAGTTCCACCTGACATCCTCGACCGAGGCACGAGCACAGATCAGACAGTGCGAGAAGGAGCGTCAGTAAGCCTGACGTGTGCCGCGACTGGCTCTCCTCATCCGCAGATCACATGGCGAAGAGAACATTCCAAACACAGCACTATTGTCGAAGGGATCCAAGGTTAATTCCATTAAGAATTATTTAAGTCTATGTACAGCAATAATGCTTGTGAACTACACATTTCTACTATGCTATGCTCTATATTGAGATTTGTGTTTAGGTATCCACAGATCAAAACATAAGTTACTGCATAACGTAACACCCAGCAGTTACATTAATTATCCTAGGATTCCCTGTATCGTGGGTAGCGAGGAACTACGAGTACCATAATACCACAATACCCAGATCCGTTTAACTCTTTGGATTGAATTGCACGTCAAATGTAATGCTACGGCGTAGGAGCACTACGCATAGCTACGCGCGTAGCAAAAACCCCTGGTGGCGACTATAAATGACAGCTGACTAACAGAACATTATATTATCTGTTTTAGTCAACTGTCTAACTTTCCAAACGTATACTTAGTTGATGATAATATTGTTTTGAACATTTCGTATGCATTCGTGTGTTTACGTTTGAAAACTTGCTCGTCCATATAAGTTGCAATCTGAATTGAATGTCGTTGAAAATATTAGATAAAACCTTAAAAATGCCACTAAATCTTGTCTTCATATTTTGATCTTGTAGCGTCATCGCTGGAAGGCCCTGTGTTGAACATCAGCCGGGTTAGCCGGCAGCATGCGGGTGCGTATCTCTGTATAGCCTCCAACGGCGTGCCGCCCACCGTGAGCAAGCGAATCATGCTTACTGTGGAATGTAAGTATTTTTAGTTACGTTCTTTTCAAGAAGAGCAAATAATAACAACAGCATCCAACAGTCACATACATAGTCCTGATCCCACACTAGGATACCCGTGTCGTGTATATCAAGGAACTACGAGTACCATGGTATTACAACACCCAGATCTGGAACAAATATTTGCAGATCATGTAAAGATTTGTCCCGCAGCGGGAATCAAACCGCACCTCTTGCGTCTGGGCCAGCTATTTGCCCACCGTGGTCGTCGACGACAACAGAGTCGAAAAAAACTGAAATTATAGGTGCGGAAATCGGATTATATTTTCGAGGGAAATCGCAAATAATAGGTGCCATTCCACAAAAAAAAGATAAAAAAATAACATATGGGTCGAATTGAGAACCTCCTCCTTTTTTTGAAGTCGGTAAAAAAATGATACCTATCCTCTTGTTATTGCTTTTTATAATAGCTTGTGATTCAACTTAAAACTTTAAATTCTTACCCCCTTTTTCATAATCATTTTTTAAACCTTTTTTTAGTTAAAATATGTTTTGTCTTGTTTTGACGTATAACATTTATTACCTACATCAGAGAGAACAAAACAAAAGCTATTTTAACTAAATTAGGTTTCAAAAATGATTATGAATAAGACCCTTAGTGTGTAATGTATACAAGGGGTCACTGAAAATAGTATATAATAGAAGTAAGTAGATACTCAATACTGAAAGCTGGGAAAACAGAATATCAATCAGAAATTTGTGAGACACTGTCTGTTTTACCTATATATTGTTATTTTATTGATTTCCGCTCTATTTTACGCCTAAAATTGATGACAAGAATTTATAGAATTTTTATAACTACATACTGACTATTAGGAGTTGTTCATTACTGAAACAGTAAGCAGAAGTATGAGCAAATGTTAGTTTTGGCCTAAGAATAGGACTCTTCAAACCCCTCCTGTGGATGTAGGAAAAGGAGACTAAGGGATTACACCGGGGATGTGCAGCGGCATCCATCTAAGTACTTAACACCAAACTGCGATCACCAATCCGCCTGCCAAGCGTGGTGATTATAGATAATCCCCCCATTGCACGTTATGCATGCTATGGGGAAGGTCTCACCCAGCAGTGTATGATGAAGAAAAAGCACAAGTTTTTATTTATTGTGCAGCATTATTTATTTTCTTTAAATACCATGTATATTTCTGTCTATAGTTCCACCTGTAATAACGATACGGAATCAGCTTGTTGGAGCTGCTTTGGGGACAGACCTCGTGCTGGAGTGTGAGACAGAAGCCTACCCCAAGCCAGTTAGCTACTGGAGTAGAGAGACCGGCGAGATTGTTCCAGTCGGTAAGATAAGGCTGATAAAAAGAGAGTTATCTATCTATCTCTGTCTATGTTAGTTAATGATTTTTTTACCTGAAAGAATTCATTTTAGAAAAATTACGACTATACACCACTTACTTTACTATTCTCCTGCTGACTGAAAAAATTCACTTCGTTTTATATGTTTCGTTATTCATTCTAAGGTAACTAACGTTCAGAGTAAGGTGTTTTTACCCGAGTAAAAGTACTGCAAAGTAAAAGGGCTATGATTTTAGCAATCTATATATGTTACTTTGTTTATATGTTCCGTCGTAGGTCCAAAACTACTAGAATTATGTATCATATAAAGCGCCTTAACGTTCTGCGGCTACGTGACGTCACACTAAATTTAATATGGCGGAAATAAAACGCAATTTTCTAACCTAAAATAAAATATAATGAGTTTGGTATCAAACGGAAGCGTTTGATGAGTACATTCCAAAAATATATCACATTAAATTTACTACTTAAAAAAACTGCACTATAAAAGGTATGAAAAAATAATAAGCTTACAAACTAAAACCTATTCTGATTAAAAATCGTAGTTTTGGCCTCCGACTACACCTATTAAGGCCTCTTCTATAGTATGGTGGATTTTGCCTTCCTGTTATAACATCCGACTTAAAAGAGTGGTGTTATAAGTTTGTGTGCCTTTGTCTGTGGCCTCGTAGCTCCGGAACGAGTAGGTACTCTGATTTATTGTATGAAAGATGGTTCTGTGTTATTATGTTTATTGGAAATTGGTGCAGCCGTTTATAGTATATCATCAGCTGGTTGCAAGCCGATGATTAATTGTTTTAAAGGGATTTTAAAAGAAAACTGAAAATATTCTGCAAGTAGGGGTTTTTAAATTTTATAAAATTAACATGTTTCTCACTATGTGTATAATAAAAAGGTGGACATTAATTCAAAACTTTATCATTTTCATTTGTCAAAGTATAATTTAGGCTCTTTTGTTTCATATGATATACATTCGAACATACATTTATGAGCAAGATTATTAACTGTAGTTTTATTAACATGGCCTTAGTCATTGTGTGGGTACATTAATTTCAAACAAATTACTTTTTTATATCATCTTTTAATCATGATGGTTTATTATTATAATTTTAATGGTAATAATGTAATCTTGAACCAAAAAAATAAAAAGATTGAGGTCATTCAATGTTACACCTTTTAATTTGACCTTTATGTTTAGCTATGTGAGGATTTTATGTTAGTTTTAACGAACATAAAAGCTTACAATAAAACATTACATTGTGATAAAAGTGTCTGATTATTAAAGTGCCTATCTTAATTGCCCGTGAGGCTGTAAGTGACATGTTTAGAAATAATATCTCAATCTTTTGTTGCGCCAGTCCTGATAGGGGACGTCTTATGCATAGTGTTTAGCTAGAAACCCAATACAGCTCTGGTCGATGGTTATCATGCTGTGCTATCCTATTGTTTAAAGGTTAGTAGGTGCGCCTATTGTTCGCAGTTTACTTTTGCTATTTAAAAATAATCAGGTTCTGAATGAAAGGGTGAAATAACCTAGGCCAACTTTATAGCAATAAACTTCAAAGCACGGGTGAACCCTGTAGCATTCTCAAAAATATCATAAGAAAAACATTCTCATACTAAATATGGGTTTTGTGAGTGACAAAATCTTCGTTATATAAAGATAACAAGCTTTTTTTTATTATTAATTGTTTGAATTGATTAATTTAAGAAAATCATGAGGGACTCATGACCATAATAGTCTTATAACTTCCACACTTGAAACACCATAAGTGTTAGCAGATCATAAAAATCCTGAACCTGAAAATTAATCATAAGAACACAAAAAAACACAACCGAATTGAGAACCTCCTTCTTTTTTTCATTCCGGACCCATGACACCCCTGATTGAAATCAGTTAAGAAATCCATGATAATTGCCAAATTAGTTTCTAGGCTATCTTTTGTATTTAGTTTAAAGCACCGCTAATCACTGATTTTATTCCGTTTCTTGAGTTTTTTGCGCAATATGTGTAAATAATAACATGACCTCTGTTTGTATGAGTATTAACATTAATGTAGGAAACGTAACATTTTCCTATTCTGTAAAAATAAGCATTCAGCTATATTGAGTTCGAATTTTTGGGATTGGCCCTCGTGTATTGGCATTGAATTTTTCCATTATTTCTGAATTCTGCCTATTGGTCTTTCATCCCGAGAGCCTTCGTAGAATTATAACATCTAATTTATTTTCGAGTACATTTGATGTGGTTGCCTTGGGAAAAATTATACAGCGGTTACCTCATCAAGTTGTATAATATGTGGTGTATTTACGTTGATAAAGGATTTTTGCAGGGTATGTATTGGTAAATTTTTATTTCAAAATAGTTAGAACTTTATAAAATTGTGAATAAAATATAATATGATAAATAAACCCAACAGTCGACAGTTAATCATCTTGATCCCACAACTAACTACGAGTAGGTACTACTACTAGTACTAGTAGAATCCTACTAATATTATAAACGCGAAAGTTTGTGAGTATGGATGTTTGTTACTCTTTCACGTAAAAACTACTAAATGGATTTGAGTCAAATTTGGAATGGAGATACTTTATGCCCTGGATTAACACATAGGCTACTTTTCATCATCATCATCAATTTTCATCATTATTAACGCGGGTGAAACCGCGGGGCGCAACTAGTACTCAATATAACAGAGGCCCAATTCTCTAATTTAAAAACATTCAATTCGCAGTATAATCTTGTCTAAGTCGCACTGTCACGTATAGTGACTATTACTTAATCTTCGCGTTTCTTGCGAAGAATATGAAATAGTTGCTATATGAAACAGTGCGACTGACACGAGACTGGAATGTTTTTAAATTAGAGAATTGGGCCTCAGATATAGCTCAACTGACCCAGATAACTACCAGCACCCCTATTCCCTAACTGAAAGTCACTCGGTGACTAATGTTTGACAAGTAAAATTACTATGAGTTGACAATTCTTGATGATAATTTTTAGCAATTGATGGTCAAGGAACGACCATTTTACTTGTCAAATGTTAGTCACCGAGTGACTTTCAGTTTGGGAATAGGGGGGCAGGTGGAAGCGTCTTAGTGACGTTGGCTGTGTTGCCACACCAAATCACAATGCCCATGTGTTGAGGCAGCTCTTGGTTCAGGCGTTGTACCACGTTTCAACGTTTCGACCAGTCGCTCCGCAGTATTTTTATATTTTTATTTAAATAGAATATTATGTCTACCAACATGAAATAATTTATGATATAGGTTAAATATTAATACCTATGGCTCGCACTGCTAGGCGTTTGCTGTGGTAGAGCTGGCTTAACCAGGCCGATTAGCACAGCTACTTTCATAACCAAAGGTCCCTAAATAGTCACACGTATGGTTTAGTATAATAAAATGTATATTTTTATTTCAAGGAGGAGGGCTCGAGCCTCAGAAGATAGATGGGTCCTATAGATCAGTACTACGCCTCGCCGTAAGAAGGGTCACCAGTTCCGATTACGGGACGTACAAATGTGTTTCCAAAAACTCTCTTGGAGATACCGAGGGTACCATAAAATTGTATCGTAAGTAACATGATATTTTCGTGAAAATTTGATATTTGACTGTAAAGGTCCGGATTAATATTTGATTGACCTGTCGAACCTGTGTAGTTCTTCGTAATGGTTTACATGGTTTTTGCGTTCCTTCGTTTCCAGTAAGGAAAACAGTAAAGGTTAAAATAATAATACTTATAGGCCAAGACAAAATATAATTCAAATGTATACAAAGAAAGGTTACTAAGTTATATGGAATGAGCAAGAAATATATACATTTTTGCAAAAATATAGTTCCAATAGAAATGTAAAAGAGATACTAGAATTATAGAAAGATACTATTAAAGAATCTATAGATATTGATTAGAACACGAGTAAATAAAAAGTATCGACGTGAATAAAATTTAATGTTCTTCCCGGTATTTATCTACTTTAATTGAAGTAGGTACACCTTGTCTATATAAAATTGTTTTATTTATCTATTGTAAGTATTATGAATATATGCCCGCTCGCAATAAAACATGTATCATGTTTACCTATTCATATTATATATAAGTACCTGGGTAACCGAGCTTTGCTTGGAAAATTCGGAAAAACGCGTTTTCCCAGCGATGAAACCCAGCTAGGTCGATGTTTTGCCCCCAAAAACCCCTATACTTCTAGCAAATTTCATCGAAATTGAAATGATTTCGATGAAATTTGCTTAAAACAGGATATATTACCTTTTCTGGTTGAGATCTAAGGACGAAGATATTAAAATTCCTTTGAATTAGCTCTTCCAGTCTAGATTAATGAGTGTTCTAGTTCGATAATCAGCTTTATGCAAGACGCTAGAGCAGGCTAGGATTAACAGATTTCCTCTATCTATTATTCAATGTAAAAGCAGCTTTATAAGGTTTAATTTAACGCAGCGTATCGAGCTAGATACAGTGCCTTAATAATATATCATAAATAATATATATTATTTTTAAAAAACATGCATAAACATAAACACACGCCTTTTTCCCCGAAGGAGTAGGCAGAGCCTCAAATGGCCTCTTTTCACCGTGGGTTACACAATCGCTGAAGTATAGATGTGACAAGTGGTGAGCTCATCGCCAACATTGCCCTTCACGACTCCCCATTTTTTTATATGTAAACATTTATTTTTACAGCTATGCCTCTACCAGCGATGGAAAATAAAAATGGTAAATTTGATTCCTAATTCAATAATCTTCTCATTGTGATTCCTGTATTAAAATTAAATTTCTCTACAGTTGTTCAGCGGCTGAACATTTTGGCTGAAAAGGCATCTGAGAGTACTCCGTTTGGTACACAAGGTAAATACAATACAACTTTATCTAGATATTTATTTTTAAATGGCTTTGTTCTCTAGGTACATAGCAACATTGTGAATTTAGTTTCTGAATTGTAAAAGGCAATTTAAATGTGAACGTGTGTGAGGTTTGCTAATTGTATTGTCTGATAGTATGACGTTGTCATTTTGTAGTTCAATTTTGATGGAATTTAATAACTGTCTTCAACCTGTACAATATAATAATACAATATAATTTAGGGATTCAACCCTGTAGTTTTAAGCTTCAAATTTTTTATTGGACTGATAGATTTTCAATGATAGATTGAGTCCACAGAACTTGAAACGTAACTTTTAATTAACCAGTTTTAACCGATAAAATATGCATCAAAGATTTTTTTGACAAGATTTGTAATATGCCGTTTTAAGATTCCGAAGTCGGAAAAAAAACCCCATAGTTTCATTATATTCATCTGTGCGTTCGTACAGAACCGTTTTACTCGTAGATTGTTAGTAATAATATCCTGAAATTTAGTTACGGTAATATACAGGGCGTCCCACGGCTATGCCACATGGAGGGAAAGTACCTTGAATATTTACTGAAAGAAGACATTATATGAATTTAAAAAACAATTTAAACTGCATTCATAGATATTTAAATAATTACACGGTTGAACCGGGAATCGAACCCGTTACACGAGAAAAATAATTACCTGTAGCTTTATCATACCGATCGAAAGGCTTCATCATAAGGATTATTTTTTGTTGAATAACATAGTGTCAGAAATAAATAATAGAATAAATGTTCCATCTACAATATTCAAGGTACTTTCCCTCCATGTGGCATAGCCGTGGGACGCCCGATATACAAATTGGTAACGCCTACAAAAGTAAGCAATAAAAAGTCGTAAAAATGATTTTCAGGGTGCAACCACATGCAAAGTAAAACGGGTTTTTTTTTGCACCTTATCTTGTCAGATATCGTTGAATAGATCAAATAAAATATCAGGAGATTTCATTAAAAAAAAATTGATACAGGAATCCTTTTCATAATTATGAAACTTTGAAGTGGTAATTATTGCTATTAGAGCCAAGTGTCTCCACCACCTAATGGCTAAGCCGCTAATTAGGAATACCTGAAAGTATTTCAGATAGTAGCATGTATAATTAAATTAAAAGGGAAATTATCACAGCTAAGTAGGCTTTACGAGTTTACGAGTGTCGGGATTGTAATCCAATTCCAGCAATAGAAAATGCAAAAGTTTGCATGTTAGGATGCTTGTTACTCTATTACCGAATCAATTTTGACGAAATTTGGTGAAAAGATAGATTATGACCTTGATTGAGATCTAAGATACTTTTTAGCGGGGTACGGTAGATATGATGGAAACTATAGGAATAGTTACTAAGTTAATATTACACAAAGAAAAGCATGAATCTTTTAAATAACTAGAAGGATAGCTTCATACCTTAACGAATAAAGCCAAGTTTTTTAAGCTTTTATAATACGTTTTTATTTTTTAAACAATATCAATATTTTTTTCCCCAACTAATTAGTGTAATGTTTGCAGATTTCAGGTTACAAGATTACAACAAAGCAGCTTCTAAGGATAACTTTTGTAACGGCTTTTTGTTCTCTTTAGTCATTTTAATCAAGTTAGCAGTGTTTTAGAAAAAAAAAGATCTCTCTCCTTACCAACATAATCCAACCTCATATTAATACCTACATTTCCTTATAAATGAAGTGTACCGTCACCCACTCTATACGAAACGAAGTTTGTTTCTCATTTGGATATTAATTTCGTAGACACAGTTTAGATACTAATATCTAATACCTGTGGCTAGTCAGTTTCCCACTCAATTGTATAAAACTAGCATGGGTTATTTGACGACCTCCGTGGTGCAGCGAGCGAATAATCGGCTGAGACGCAAGAGATACGGTTTCGATTCCCGCTGCGGGACAAATGTTTGCATGATCTGCAAATATTTGTACCACATACAGGTCTGGTTCTTGTGGTAACATGGTACTCGTAGACGTGACACAGGAAATCCTAGTGTGGGATCAGAACTATATATGTGACTGTTATGTTATAAGATTTCAATACAAATAATCAATGTATCAATGTGGGTGTGATTTGGAAACCATATAGTTTTATAAGAAACTGACAAACCATGGTTCTAGGTATTAGTGTGTTGTGTCAACAAAATTTAATGGTGTTTGATGAGATCATTATTCAGGATATAGGAGCAAACTTTGTTTGTATGCAGAGGGCTCACAAGCGCCCTAGCATTACACTCCTCTTGAGAGTATTTGTTAATTACTATGCAATAATCGTCACCATTTTGTGTATGTTATTATTTACCTACGTAAAGTTGTGTATCAGTATGGTTATAAAATTTTAACAAAACATGTGAGTGTTATAGACTTTAAATCATCCTAATAGAATTAGTTTTCCTTAGAAAGTAACTTATTTAAAAAGATAAATTAGAAATATGTTCATTGAATAGGTAAACTAGAGTTACAAAAGCCACATTACTTCATTATTGTTAAAGTTATCGCTGAAATTTGCAAATTTATAGGCAAAAATATTATCATAGCCACATATCGTTAACATTCCAACTTTGGATAAGTTTATATTAAATGACTAGGTAATTGTAGATAATGAAATATATCAAAGTATTAATAAATATAGACTGAGACATGATGTTAAGCTTGTACATAATAAGTATAGATATTGTAAATTTGTAGCATTTAAATGCAGCAATAGTTTGAGTGTTGATTGTAAATTACATTTCCTTGGCGTGGAAATGTCTCCCTGATACCGTGCATGCATACATTTCGTTACTCGTCGTTATCAGAATTGGAAATCTTTAGAATGAATTAAAATTATTTCCCGAGTCATGGGGAGCCAGTGTCTACTCTACCTTGGGGTGACGACGCGACTAATTGAAGAGTTAAGGGCTGATTTATCGATAGTTCAGTGAATAGTTAGAATTAATATGTTTTTTGAAATTCGTTCGTTCTTATTTAAAACAAGCGGTTCAGTTTTCATTTTAAAGTTTGTAATTTTTTAACACGTACACAAGCCACACGTCACTTGTTTTAAGGCCCCGTATTACAGATTGCTCAAGCGTGAATTGAGACTTAAGTACAGATTTAGTGACAGTTTGATTTTTAATTGAAATGTGTCAAAAAATCTATGTCTCAATTTAGTTTGAGTTAAGTTGTGTGCATCAGTGAGGCATTAACTTTAAAAAAATAACATTGACAATGCCTTGACTAATTCGGTAATGAATCGAGCTGAAATCTATTACGAAACTAGTGAGTATTATTGAATATGCATTCAGGTGCCGATGAATGCCATCTATACGACATTATTACGGTCAAGGCATTGCCGTTTGGAAGTGTGATAAAAGATGTGGGTTTGAATCTTGCTGGATCGAACTTTTGGATCACATTTGATACTATATTTACTGGAAAATCGGTTCAGCTTTTATGGAGTAGTTAAATCAATGAACAAATTTTCACAACACAATCTAACTAATCTAACTTGTATATTAAGATGATAGTATAATAAACTCTATAAAACTGGCCCATAATAATTGTAAGTACTCTCGCGTATTCAGAAATCCTTAAAATCATAGATTGATTTACTTTTAAAATAAATTCACACAAAATCTATAAACCTCTGGCAATAATTTCAAAAAAAATCCGGGTTTAATACATGCAGTGTATTAATATAACTCAAATGGAAATCTGTTGAAGGCAGTCAATTACAAAAATAAACATGCTTATGTAAGTTAAGGGCTTTCATTTCTTTTGTGTTGAAAAATATCACGGAAACCTACCAAATGTATTTTATCAGTCTAAAGCAATGGTTTCCTTAAAAGTGGCGAATGACATATGACTGCCGTAATCGCAACAACGATCACCCAAACATTGCTAAGACATAACGTACAAAATCGTAGTTACCGCTATATTACATTCGGCACCACTTCTTATGAAACCAAAATGAGAGGTAAATATAATACATTTGATACGTATTTAAGAACCTTTCTACTGAATAGATAATTATATAAATAAATATAAAGCGTCTTATAATTTAATTTTATAAAATGTTCTTGTTTCATAATGCGGACCATATTTTTTATGTTATCTATGCTTTTATTATTAAAAATAGATACTACTTATCTTTGTGTGTTTTATTGTCCAAAAATTCGATATAGTCAGCCTATGCTAGCCATACGGTCAGTACGGCTAGCATAGGCTGACTAAGTTTATTATCGACGAGACGATAGTATATCAATCAAATTACAAAGATTTCAAGCTTCACCGTACCTATTTCTGCCGCCAAGCAGTAGTGTTTGCATTGCTGTGTTTCGGTTTGAAGGGTACGGGTGCCGGTGAAATTACAGGCACATGAGACTTTTCATCTTTATGTCTCAGGGTCGGTAGCGCGCGTGTGATGCCTTTGGTGTTACAGGCGTTCATAGGCTACGGTAACTGCTTTCCATCTGGTGGGCCGTAAGCTTGTCTGCTTGCCAAGTAGCATAAAAAAAAAAACTACCTCGATGACAATATTAACATTTGCGGTCGTCTTGCAAGCGTCTTGGTAACGTTCGTCAGTTTATGCTAGCCGTACTGCTTATTTTTTACTAAAAAGTTCGCAGAAATATAGTGGATAGGGACGGCACAAAAACGTTCCTTGTAGTTTTCCATGCCCAGCAATGGACATCTACCAGCTGATGATAATGGATCCTTAGTTCAAAAACAATCAGATCAAAGTTTTTTTGGTATGCGTGATAATGAAATAGGTGCTTATTTCTTCTGGGGGCAAGGCTCACTGTGCACGCATATCCAACTGTTTTATGGCTCTAAAGTTAGGTTCCTATTTGCGACCACGATCTCATCTGAAGCCATCATTTTCTAAGAAATAGCGGCTTAATGTCTTCTGAGGAATGTGGTATTCAATTCAAAATACGATCAATTCAATTCTATTCAATTCACGTCTACCACATCTCCAACCAATGAAAAAAACCATCGTTTCAAAAAAAAAATGAAATCTTTAGAGACTGCATCAAGTTCAAAGTCTTTAAAGTTTAGGTAACGTGACATAATTGGACTGACGCATTTAAGATTACATTGGCCGGTCCACTGCATGAATGCACCAACAAAGCTGCAAGACGAATGGTGACAACAGCAATCCTGTAAAGCGAAGCGAGCCACATCCTCTGAAGTGATGACCACGACAACTCTGCAAAGAGTGTACCAAGAGTGTAATGAAGAAAAAGAAGAGCGTCTTAGGTAGGTCTTAGGTCGGAAATATAAGTCCTGGCTTTAATTCATCATCATTTCATTTCGTCGCAGAGCCGTCGCTCTGATTAGTCGTAACGCGAGCACATACGCTATTCTAGTTAACCTTATATATAACTACCCGCGCATATAGAAGAAAACGATGACCAAGTGTGATTTGTGCAATAAAGGCATTACCAAGAAGAGTCCAGGAATGGAGGGCAGCAAGTGTGGAAAGGTAGTACACACCAGCCAGGTGTGTAGCGGCCTGCCTGCTAAGCAGCTTTCTGCCCTACGTAACTCGGAAAGCCTGGATTGGACATGTGAAGAGTGTAGCCGAATTTCACCTAAACGGAAAACTTCGTTCATCGTCCCGGAAGAAGATGAAGAAGACGATTTGGAGGACGCTCTCACTCAAAACTTAGGCTCGATTGATGTTAAAAAACTTTTGCGTGATATATCAACTGAAGTAAAAAAGATTGTAAGGAAAGAGACTGAAGCTATTGAGGAATCGATAAACTATTTCGGGAAGAAAATGGAGGAATTTGGAGGGATTATAGAAGTGTTTACTGGGAAAATTAAAGACATCGAAAAGAAACAAGTATATCTACTCTTGATTTGGGAGCTTAGAAACGGGTTTTTAAAAAATTAAAATTTAAAACTAAAATTAAAATTAAATTAAAAATACGTGTGCATCGATATGGAGATGCTTTAATATTGAAATAAAAGAATACATGTGCGTCAGAGCGCCGAGGGCTGTCTCGCCGCTGAGTCAGCCTTAAACATAAATGCTTAGTTACTAAAAGTATATTCTAGACCTAATCTAAGGCAGAGGGGTGAGGGGTAACCATAACTCCTCCATCCCTAAGAGGAAAATTATCGGTTCGATCGATTTTAGATGTATTCCGATAATTTTTCTTAAGCGGTAATATTTTTAACAATTTTAAACGAAACACGTAAAGTAAAAACATCAAAAAACTTAAAATTACTAAACAAAAAGTAACGTATCCTAATTGTTCACTGAAGTTAAAGTCTTTTTGTTCATTTAAAACACTTTCGATCACTGCACTTTGCTTTAAAGAGTAAGCCATGTATTTAACTTCATCTAAGTGAACTCCTTTCATGTTGAGTGCGCGTGCACCGGATAGAGTGGTGTTCGCACGTAGCTGCGGCAAGATGATAACTGGAATTGGCTCTACAATATCCGATTCTATGTAGATACGGTGTCGAATACGAATTCCATGAATTTCCAAATCACAAGGCTCGTCGATGGTCACGAGATAAGTTCCAAATAATGGCTGCTTACTGACTTCGTTATCGCAATGTTTCGTTAGCGTAGTCTTAAGTCTGCTGAAAATAATCCAACTGTCAGAACTGACTTGCTGGACCTTGACATTTTCAATTCGAACCTGATGCTGCGTACAATCATCAGGGTTATCTTCAAATTTCATGAGCTGTTCCATACAGGTGGGCTCATGGTACATTGCTCGGTTGTCTGCATTACACAGAAAATGGTCGCCAGTTGATAACGGGCGGCATGGTTTCACAATCGATAAGTATTTCATTCCTTTCGCCAAAAGGTAAGGGTATTTGGGGAAAATAGACAAGGTTTTATTTTCGGATTGGTGGAAAATTGGTAAGGAGTACATTTTAAAATAGTTATAAGTACAATTATCAGTAATAGGAATTTCCATAATAAACGTGATCTGGTTTTTCTTAATAAATGATTTTACACAAATAGTTTCTTCTAATTTTAACAAATTTTCATCGATAGGTAAATACACTAAGCTTTCTGAGTTTGCAATCAATTTCAAATGATACATGAGTTCCGTCGAGTTCACGATAGATTGATGTAGTATAGAGACTCTACTTAATGCTAGAGCTGTTTCAATTTCACTTAACCTGATAAATATAGTACGAAAACTGCTTGTAAAGACGCTAAATAATCCTGATATGTATGTGAAAAAAACCCAATTGTTTTTTCTAGCAGCTAAATCTCTTAACATTATTTCGGCTTGCTTTAAGCGATTATCTAAATTAACAGTATTCTGATTCATTGTTTCAGTTACATTGATAAAGCTATCGAACATTTTAGAGACCAAGGTTAATTTCTTAGAAACGATAATTTGATTATGACTTAGTTCAGATGTGAGTTTATCATATTTGATGGCATCGTCATGGTCAAGATTACCTGTAATAACTTTTATAACGGAACCCAATGGATTTATTAGACCTCTCTTAAAGCGTTGCTGTGGAACAAGTTGTCGGTATTTATCTATAGTTATATCGCGTATAAACTCTGTATGTATTTTCACATTTTTAAATTCTTCCGAATATGATGTATTCCAATCGATCAGTTTACACAGTTGTTCATAGTTCATTGATACGTAATTTAAATCACTGTAAATCCTGTCCAAGTTTATAACCTTAACTATAGTCCAATAGTCAGTTTGATAGTATGCCTGACCTTCCTTTATTGGAAGTATCCCTGGATTTCCTTCAAGTGTCTGTAGATGAAGAGCCAGGGTTGGTGTCATTATTAGCAGTATGCTGCACCACCTGTGGAGGGCGTTTGACATTTTAATAGGAACTTTAGTTTTTCTTTCTCTTACTTGTATAGGTAAAACGTTTCTTTCGGGGCTGCCTATAACTTTTGCTTTTACAAAACGAGGTTTATCTTTGCTTATCCGCTTGTTAACATCTTTAGCAAAAATTGATTTTCTTTTATGATATTTAACTATTATTGCTCGTTGCTCTCTTTCATCTCCAATAAAATTACTCTTTCTGTGCATTAGTAAAGATTAAACATTCTTTTCTTAAAAAACTGAATTATTAAATTACCAAATAATCTTCGATGCTTTTCTTCCTCAAAATAGATAAAATATTTTACTCATGGCTTTATGTATTGTTTCAAAAAGTTTTTGACCAATTCTGAATTATCTGTAGGTAGGAAAACTTCCAAAACCTTTTGTTTTTCACGCGAAAGATTCTTTACTTGCATTTCATTTTTAAACCATGAATAAACTAGAATTTGATTTGGCTTGTTGTAAATTGCCTCTCGTAAAATTGGTATTCCAGTAAGTTGATTCCAAATCTTCAGCGGAATTAATTGTTTGTGATTTACTAGATTCTGGTCTTATAGGGTATTCACCTACTTCCATACTATGTCTTGATAATGTATCAGAAATCGCTATAGGGCTGGGCTACCAGCTATCGCTGTCCTACTTGAGTCTGATATTGTTTTTGTCGTTTAGTCATTGTGTTTTGTTTTCTTTTTAGCTGTTAATTTTCTAATCTTTGTTACATGTTTTTCTTAATTTATTACAGCAAAAGGTATTGTAATAGTCAACCGTTTTGATTAATCTAAGGCATTCTGAATGACCGTAGAAGCATAACCGTTTATGCAGTTCACCATTGCACTAGGCATTCGTAAGCCGTTCTTAAATTCATAGAAGTCAAGTATGGCTTCGCTTAAATAACTTGACCCGTTGTTCTGATCGTAGTGGTATTATCAATAATATATTTTAAATTAATATTGATTATTGGAATACAAGAAGTATTCGTTTTCAAAAGCTGTTCTTTCAAATCAATAATCGCGACCAATTGTTGTAAAAGATCATTTCGAATAAGCGTCGTAACGTGCGTCAACGTCATCCAAATAAAATTTATGCCAATCATTACTATTGTAACAAAAGTAGAGTAGGCAAGAGAGGGATTTCCATCACTTCATCGTGCCTGCTGGACGCGTGGGTGCTAATCACTTGAAATGGTTCCTTTTCGAATAAATTTACAAAAATATTGATAGGCGTTTTGAGGACAAAATAATGACCTCATACTTCCGGTATCAATAATAATTTTTGCATCTATTTCTTTTAAATAATGTACGAAAGTTTTGAATTAGGATCGCAATTTAGTTCTAAGACTTAGTCAAGGCAGTTTTGAGAAAATTTGGCTGCCTGATATACGTCAGTCTTCATATGGTACGTTACGTCGGTACCTACATATATAATTTTTGTTACCATAATAGTTCACTTCGTTCACGTCATGATAACTATTATGATTATAGTCGTAATTGTCATTGTAATAAGGTTCGTATTCATAGTCATTTATAATCAGTTCGTTTAACTTAAAACCTTGTTGTGGTATAGGAGGAGCTGTCCTCATAGACACGTAACTGATTTGCATTTGAGGCTTTTGCACCTAAGGGGGACTGTAGCCTACTTGAGTTGGCTGGATACCAGATTGTGGTCGATATCCAAATTGAGTTGGCCGATTATTCAATTGTTCGAGTGGTTTCTAACCAAATGGTTGAGGTGGTTTGTAACCAAATTGCTGTGGTGGCTTGTAGCCAAATTGCTATGGTGGCCTATAACTAAATTGCTGAAGGCCTACTGGTTGTTGTGGCTGAAGGCCAAACTAAGGTCGGTACCCAAAAGTTTGTGGACGGTCCGTTCCAAAACTCTGTGGTTGACCTTGCCCTTGAATTTAGGGCATCTTAGGCGGGGCATTGTTGCTTATTAATGGCCTTGAACCTGAACTTATAATTTGACTGCTGCCGTGTATACGATTTTTCATGTTGTATTGTTCCAAAAAAAATTTACTTCCTCAAGAACATCACTTAAGGCGGCCTCTAATGTTGATGGTACCTTAAGTCTCACTACCCGTACCATATTCTCAGGACGGTTATATAAAAATACATTCAAGGATGTATTATTATAATATGATAAATTTTGCGCGTTTTAAATCACTAGGACAGTGATTATCGTGATTGAGGACCAATCACGTTCACCTTCGACATCAATAAATATCGAACACTTTGGATTCTATTACAAAAATCCAGATAACTTTCATCTGATTTTATTTTCAAAAACTCTAATTCAATATTGATACACGCTTCACTACGCGGATCTCCAAAATGCTAGACGAGCAATTCTTTCAACGGAGACCAAGTCTCAACATCCTCTCGTTCCGATAAGAGCGCAGCTGCGTTCTCTGTAAGTCGACTAGTCAAAACAATTTGTTCTTCGAAATCTCTGTTACTAAACCGATCAATTACATATTAACATTTTCGCAAATATAAATTTAACTGTCTTTTATCACCATTGTATAATAGTATCAATTGAATGAATTCTTTAAGTATCGCTTCTATAGCTTCGTCATAGTAATAGAGTTACGAACGATTCAGAGAAGGCAACTTTTCACTCGAGTTACACGATTTTTTTTTACTCACTACAATAGAACACATTATAAACACAATAGAAAACACAACAAAAGTTGGGAAAATGGGGAAAACTTTAAGAAAATTTTCACTTGCGTTTACGCGGTTATGTAAAAGTTTACACTTTAAAATAACTCAATTAAAAGCACTACAATAATAAAGTATAAAAGGAAAGCTTGATTAAAAATTTTCACTTAAGGTTACGCGGTTGCATAAAATTAGACACTTTAAAATAGCATTGTAAAAAGCACAAAAATAAATAGGAAAAACTTGATGGAAAATTTCCACTTAAGTTTACATGGTTTTTAAAAATTACACACTTTAAAATAGCACAATAAAAAGCACAAAAATAAATTGGGAAAACTTGATGTAAAATTTCCACTTAAGTTTACATGGTTTTTAAAAATTACACACTTAAAAATAGCACAATAAAAAGCACAAAAATAATTGGTGAAAACTTGATGGAATTTTTTCACTTTAGTTTACACGGTTGTGAAAATTACACAAAAAAAACAATTGAAAACACAAGAAAAGTTGGGAAAACGTGTAAAATTTTTATGAAAATTTTTACTTGAGTTTATGCGATTATGTAAAATTACACAAAAACTTAATGAAAAATTTTCACTCTACTTTACGCGGTTGTATAAAGTATTGACACAAAAATGACAATAAAAAAAACAATAAAATAAGCACAACAATAGTTGGGCATAAACAAAAATTCTTTGTAAAAACGATTGACACAAAAATGTCAATGAAAACAATAAAATAAGCACAACAATAGTTGGGCATAAAATAAAAATTCTTTGTAAAATTGGTTTGACATTGAAATAATTTGTAAAAATATTGACACAAAAATGTCAGTAAAAACAATAAAATAAGCACAACAATAGTTGGGCATAGAATAAAAATTCTTTGTAAAATTGGTTTGACACTGAAATATTTTGTAAAATATACGAGTTTTTATCCTAAATTATAGTTTAAGTACGATCGATTTTAGATCACTTAAGCTTACGTAACACTAATTAATTACTTACAGTACACATCTGAATTTTAAGATATGCACTCTCTATATTTTCATAACTCAATGGTAGAGAACAAAGGTTAACTCGATAGAGTTGTATACAAAGTCAACCAATAGTTCCTAAGTTGAGTTTTTATCCTAAATTATAATTCTAAAATGATCGATTTTAGATCATTTTAGTTTACGTAACACTAATTAATTACTTACAGTACAAATCTGAATTTGAAGACTATGCACTCTCTATATTTTCTTATCTAATTAATACTAAGGTTAACTCTATAGAGTTGTATACAAAGTTAACCAGACACGTTAAAATGCGAGAAGTTTGATCGCAATAATAACAAATTATTGTTTAAAAACCATTTTCAAAGAGGAGGATTTGGGAAACAAAGGATTGGCGAAAAGTTGTACTCACCAACCGACTGCTACACCCATTGCTCACTTTTCTTTACCCGTTTAAGAGAATATTTATTTGGTTCGTCGGATTAACTTTTCGTGGAATTTTTCGTGGTAATTTTCCTGACGAATTTGGACGTCGGGAAAACGCGGAAAAACCCGTGAAAATTATGAAAATCCTACCGGCTGCGCCACTCTTGATTTGGGAGCTTAGAAACGGGTTTTTAAAAAATTTAAATTTAAAACTAAAATTAAAATTAAATTAAAAATACGTGTGCATCGATATGGAGATGCTTTAATATTGAAATAAAAGAATACATGTGCGTCAGAGCGCCGAGGGCTGTCTCGCCGCTGAGTCAGCCTTAAACATAAATGCTTAGTTACTAAAAGTATATTCTAGACCTAATCTAAGGCAGAGGGGTGAGGGGTAACCATAACTATCTTGTAAACAAAAACAAACATCTCGAAACTAAAGTTTCTTCCCTTGAAGTCCAGATCAGGAAGATGGAGCAGTGTAATTTTGATATCAAAGTTGAGATTGCCGGGATACCGAAGTCTAAAGACGAAAACATTAGAACCATTGCTTGTAATGTAGCGAAGCTGCTGGACATGGACGTCAATAACATAAGAAATGTTAAGCGTGTGGAGGGAAAGCAGGGGTCCGATGGGCCGCTTTTAGTGGAACTGGTGGATTCTGAGCTTGCCGCCTCGTGGGCCCGAGCTTCCAAGAAGGAGATTAAGCCTATCCTCGCTGAACACGTCGTCCCAAGTATTCAACAGGAAGATGCAAAAGCAAAGGTGGTAGTGAGGCGCGCCCTTACCAAAGCAAACAAAACTCTCTTGTGGAATGCGCAGCAGAAGCTACGACCAGCCTTCAAGTACGTGTGGTTCCAGGCAGGAAAAGTACTAGCGAGGAAAGGTGATCAAGATAGGCCTATTGCCATTTGGTGTGAGGAGGACCTCACTCAAATCTCATCTTAAGTGGCCTTAGTTTGTTGTTTGTTGTCTATATACTAACATATATAGTCCCCACGTAAGCTAATTTTACATTCCTTTAACTATGTCTTATGAGCTCATTTCAGAGTTAATGAATTGTGTAAACATTAACGATTTCTCATCGAGAGTACCTAAAAATCAAAGTAGATTTACTATGATACATATTAACATTCGATCCCTTATTAAAAACTTCATTCTTGTGAAACAAATGATTGACATCTCACACATACAACTTGATATTATTATTCTCACGGAGGTGGGAATAAGTGATTGCATAGCCTCACTTTTCAAAATTCCTGGATATAACATGATCAGTAAGCTCCGGAATAAACGTAAGGGTGGAGGTATAGTTATGTATGTCCATCATAAATTACATTTTAACCAAATAGAAAGCTCACTTCTGCATTGCGAATCCATTGTTGGTAAAGTGTCCACGCCTCACAATTACGAAGCATATATCTGTGCTATTTATAGACCACCTGATAGCAGTAAAAACCTATTCACTCAAGGGGCTAGGAATTTCTTTTCTACACCACGATTTAAGCAACACGATTTGTACGTTCTAGGTGACATAAACATTGATCTCAAAAGTAATGACGGCATACGTGAATTTTATGCAAATTGTATGTCTGAGTGTGGTCTCTCGTCTGCGATATCGGATTACACTAGAATTGAAAAGAAAAATAATAAAGTAACCCGTAGTTGCATTGATCATATCTTTGCGAAGTCGCAGACGTTAGACCTTTACTCGGCTGCAATCTGCACAGTTATGGCTGACCATCGAATGATTGCTTTGTCTTGTGTCGGGCTCGCGCCTATACAGGATGAGACAATTCACCTAAAACTATTAGATAAAAATAAATTATACACGTCGTTGAATAACATAAACTGGGATGAGACACTGAATACAGAGTGTCCTATAAAAATATATGATTTTATTAAAAATAACTTCCAAGTATGCTATGAAAACGCTACATATATTAAAAAAATAAACAATAAAAGTAAAAGAAATAAAAGCCCATGGATAAACGACAATATAAATAAAATGTGCCTGAAAAAAGATATTCTTTTCAGGAAGTGGATGAATGATTCATTTAATATGGAGTTAAAATTGCAATATAATAAACATAGAAACAAAACTCATAAATTAATAGAAAATTGTAGAAACAGTTATTATACGAAGGAAATCGAAGTTAATAAAAGTAACAAAAGAAAACTATGGGAGATACTGAATAATTTATCTGGTCGTGCTTCTAAGTCCATTGATAGTGCCATTATTAAAGCATTTAAGCAAAACCAAAGTGATGCAAAATCATTAGCAAACAACTTTGCTCATGAGTTTAAGAAAAGCGTAAAAGATATCTTGCCTCAATGTGACAAGCGACTGTTAATTGAAGCTGATTATATGTTTCCTGAAAATAAATCATTACTATTTAAAAAGGCAACAACTAATAACATCTCGAGTATTATAAAAACCCTAGACTCTAAGAAAGCAGCCGGCATTGACGCAATACGCTGTATCGATGTAAAAACAATAAGTGATAAAATAGTATCAGCCATAACACGACTAATTAATCAAAGTATCAAACATGCTACGTATCCAATTGAACTTAAAACTGGTATAGTCAGACCTATTTATAAAAAAGGCCAGCATGATGAGTATACTAACTACAGACCAATTACAATTCTTCTTGTAATTGATAAAATTGTTGAAAAGTATGTATAAACCAGATACACAATTTTTACGGTAAGCATCATGTTATTTCTGATTCGCAATTTGGTTTTCAACCCACTAAGTCAACGTCAATTTTACTTTCCAAATTTACTAATGAGGTTAACAACAAACTTAATGACAGAAAACATATTATTTTACTTTTTATTGAATTTAGCAAGGCGTTTGATACTTTGAGACATGCCACCCTTATAAAGAAGCTCGATAACTCCGGTATCAGAGGACCTCTGCTTAGCTGGTGTAAGAACTATCTCAGTCAAAGGAAATTTACTGTTAGGATTGGAATCCACCATAGTGACGAGCAGTTGAACGATGAAGGCACTGCCCAAGGTTCTGTATTAGGCCCCCTGCATTACTTGGCCTGTGTTAACGATATGGAGAATGTTTTTTTAGATTGCTCCGTCTACCAATATGCCGATGATACTTGCCTGATTGCGTCTCACAGAGATTTACACACGGCCGTGCAGTTCGTGCAAAATGACTTTACACAAGTGGCAAAGTGGGCACATGATGCAGGGCTAGTTCTGAATTCCAGCAAAACTAAAATCATTCATGTTCACTCATCACATTTACCGTCTAAAGATACTTTTAGTATAATTGCGCATAGTCATAATTGTCTCCATTCTTGTCAACTAAATTGTGCGTGCCCAGCAATTGAACAGGTAACGCATCATACTTACTTAGGGTTGATAGTGGACAACAGGTTCAACTGGAAGTTCCACATCAACTCCGTATGCGATAAGCTTCGTGCAATCTTGTCCAGGTTTTACATTGTTAGGCCAAAAGTACCATACAGAATCCTGTTAAATATGTATACCGCTCTAGCTGAATCTATTATTATCTATGGCATCACCAGCTATGGCAGAACATTTAAGACCTTTCTTGACCAAATACTGGAATTGCAGATAAGATTACTGAAACTTATTGTACCTAAAAACATCAAAACTCAATTCCAGGATAATATATTTGGTTTATTCAGATATTGTGGTATAATTCCAGTACATGAGAAGGTATGTATGATGTTACTTATTGAGCAACATACTAACACTGATCTACTCATACCTATCGTACATTACATCACTACTAGGAAAATATCACATAGTGAACTATTCATACCTAAAATGAGGAACTTCTATGGCAGACGTACTACTAACTTCCTAATCCCAACACTACTGAATGGCATTCCAGAAGAGGTTAAATCTGAAATAAATAATAAAAATTATAAGTCTAAATACAAAAAATACTACCTACCTAAATAATCCTTGAATTTAATCTTTTACGTTAGTATACATACTTAGTAGACAATAATGTAGTGGGTATCGATAAATAAAACAATTCATACGAAGTACTTACCTAATTAACTTTTGGCACGATTAAAATATCTCAAAACTTAAATCAGCCTGTAGTGCACTGGCTCAACCTGTTTTGTAGTGTGAAGTTTTACGCGTATCGACTAAAGGCCTATGACTTTGTGAAGCCATTTGCACTCTTTCGCATGAAGTTCGGCGCTATCGTGTCTCTCACTCCCACTTCACATTCGGACGCCCAAGCGGCTGAGATGTACCTACTAAGTGTTGCGTACTTAGAGGAAATACCTCGGAGGTTGCGTATTTTTATTGTTGCTTCGTACTTCAGCCGTATTTAAGAGTGCAAATCAGCTGTTTTTATGGATTGTTATACTTACTTATTTCTGACTATACAGATTTTGTGTTGTAGGAGATTGTGTGTGTGCTGTTATTCTATTTATTATGACGAATGTGAGTACCTAGTCAAACCTTTGGAGGTTTTTAAGGTACAATATTATACTGTACTGTAAGAAATATTGTGGTTAAATAAATAAATAAAAAAAAAAAAAAAAATACCTTTGGTAATACAACTTTGACACAAAAACAGATGGTTTGTTATATGAAATCATTTCCCGCGCGTTTTACTTATTAGGTACCTATACAAGTAGTCACAGCCTCCTGAAGTGACGACCACGACGACCCTGCCATAGAGTGTACTAAGAGTGTAATGAAGAAAAAGAATAGTGTCTTAGGTGGGTCTTTCTTAGGTCGGAAACTTAAGTCCTGGCTTAAATATCTTTGGTAATACAACTTTGACACAAAAACAGATGGTTTGTTATATGAAATCAATTCCCACGAATTCTGTCAATTCACAGGTTATAAAAGTTACATACACAAACGAGAGCAGCAGCGAATTCCATTCCTTGGCAGTAATCACAGTGGTCACATAACATAATGTCTGGGTGTTAATGTCTAACAAAAGAGTTATTGATAAACCAAGAATAAGAATAGAGTTCTTTATAACTACTAATTCCAGTTACATTGTATTCTGTATACTGTATTCTGTGTCTGGAGTTATATCTGATGCTGTCAACGTTTACGTTTCAAACAAAGGTCTTTATCCGATTGATAAAGACCTTTGTTTGAACCAATTGTTTCTGACATATGATGCTTTATGCTGCTTTACCTTGCAGTGATAATTAGCAACTACAAGCCGATGGGCTGTGAACACGATTACAATTACATAAATAATTATCATCATCATCAGCCGTTAGACGTCCACGAGGCCTCCCCCATTAAATACAAGATAATAAATATAAATAATAAACAATGCTGGACATTTCACACAGCAATCAGCATTATCTAGCCCCAAACCAAGCAGAGCTTGTGTTATGGGTACTACATAACTGATATACTTAATACAATACATTACTTAGATAGTTTTTTTTATTTTACATAGAAAATACCCAGAACACCCGGAACTATTATCTGTAGATCGTACAAATATTTGTTCCAAGGCGGGAATCGAACCCGCAACCTCCTGCGTTGCAGGCGAACCTTCGCCCGGCGCCACAGAGGTCGTCAAGATACAAGTTTATATTGGTAAAAACATTAGGTTAACATTAATTATACATCATCGTCATCATTACCGGCCTGTTTACGTCCACTGCTGGACGAGGCCTCCCCCATTGAATACAATGAGGGGATTTGCCATAATCACCACGCTTGGAGGGCGGATTCGTGATCGCAGTATTGGTGTTAAGTACTCAATTGGATGTTGATGCCCATTCCCTGGTGTAATCCCTAAGCTTTTGCGATATCCACAGGAGGAGACTGAGGGGTCTATTCTTAGTCTGGACTCACGACGGCATTACATGAATACCTACTATTTATTCTAAGAACAATACATCAGAGGTGTAGCACCTCTGATGTATTGTTCTTAGACATATATGACACATACTTCTATGGCATAGAATATTCTAGTATACCTATCACAGAACACCACTATTCTTAACACGAACAACGTATGTCTGTTCAGAAACGCATTAAGAGTTTCCATGACAGACAGTTTCATGAACAAGAAAACGATCTAGCTAGATCCTGCAGCTCGAGAAAAATCTTAGTTGCAAACAAATCAAGTTGCGTATACGCCCAGTTCCCGAGCGAAGCTCGGTCACAAACATTACACGTAATGCAAATTAAATATGGAGTAGGTAAATTATACTACTCAGTGGATATTTCTACTAGTATACTTATACTACTTATTGGTACTCTTTATTCTTGAAACATAAAATGTTACAAGATATGCAAGCATGTTGGAAAAAGTCATCTTCGTAGTACAAACGAAAAGTGCCTATTTTATTATAAACTTGTGATACTTGCTCGATATTATGTACGAAAGTTATGGTACGAGTAGAGTAGAGTATTACTTCACTATTATAACTTATCACTTTTATTACACTTATTTTTTATTATGCCCACTTATAATAAAAAATAAGTACTTAGCATGTAAGTCGGTAAAATCCGCATTCGTGTGGCAAAATGCCCAACATTCTGTTTGTTGCATTTACTAGCAAGTAGGAATGTCTATTCTTGCAGAGGGCTAAGTGTTTGATAACAATGTTCCAAGCATTTACTAGAGGGCCAAACTTTGAATAACAAATGGCTCAGTTCACACGATGTTACTTGAATATTGTAAATTTTAGTGTTTGTCTTCGTTTGTTTTAAGCACTGACGAAATAACACAGTGAACCCCATCCACCATGGTTGGATTGGTACTGAAAAAACTGATGTCTCTCCTGACATAATAAGTGCACTATGAAACCGAATTTATTAAACAACTCACTGGAAAATTATGTCATACATACATACATACATAAACACACGCCTTTTTTCCTGAAGGGGTAGGCAGAGCCGCAAAGAGCCTCTTTTCACCGTGGGTTGCATAGTCGCAGGAATATAGACGTAAAAAGTGGTGAGCTCATCGACACCATTGCTTTCCACGACCAACTCAGCTAATGCTTTCTTCCAGTAATGACACACTCCTAAATAAGCCAGCAGCCAGGACGAATCTTATACCAACAAAAATTGCCCAACAAGTCGAAAATACCGGGACTTATTCCGCTTTTTCGGAAACAGACGTTCATTTTATGTCACCGTTGGTTATTTACAGGTTCTTTCTGCGTTAGATCAGTAAGCGTTTTGAGATACAAGATTTGATCGTTTCGCTTGATCAGACAGGACAAACCCTTGCTAATAGTGAAACCACCAGTGTAATGAGAATTTAGTACAACTCACAGGCTCCTTTAAAAAACACTCCTATTGAAAACACAGTAGCAATGCAATCTGTTTTGCTCGACACAATGGGCGCGGTAGGCAACCAGAATGCTGACACATAAGAGTCGTTACTTGTTTCGTGAACACAAATCCATTGCCCGTGCAATAATGGTATACAACAAATCCCCGAAGAGTGGTTGTTATACCAGTAATAATGGAGTGAGGGGTTAGGGGTCATTTAGCCATAGGGCAATTTCGTCATCGAAAAAATTTATGGTAAATTCGTCGGCTAAATTCGTTATCGATTTCTGTACAGTCAGCTTTTAATGTTTAGTGGAAATTTCTGATTATGTAGACCTCGCCACAGAATAAATATTAGACCACGCGGACATCCATCTCGTACGAGGATCTCAAATAAAAATCTTAAATGAGGAATCTTGAATGAAATATCACGAGTGAAATCTCGAATGAAAAATGTTGAATGAAAGATTTCGATCGAATGTAAAATCTTGAACAAAAAAACTGGACTGAAAAATCCTAAATAAAAATCTCAATATCGGATTGACAAGGATCAAGATGATCGAAGTTTTTGCAGTCATTATCTTACTAAGTAACAAATATCCAAAAATCCAAACATCTAATTCTATACTTTCACATGTAAGATATATTAGTAAGATGAAATGAGATGTTTATCATCACATAATATGTGACATAATATGTGTCTATGGATACACAATAGTTCGTGACCTAGTTACTTGCTATCTCAGTTCAGTTCAAGAATAAACCGTCTTATAAAATCGAAGATGGGATCAGAGTACATTGTAAAAAGAGCAAAACACTAACAACCGCTTTACTATAAACAAAAGGATCGCATTTCTAACTACACATTTTCTAGGAATTCAGGATGAAAAATTAATTAACTAGGAAATGTTGCGTTAAAATGGTGGTTTTGTTTTTCAAGTTTCAATACTTTATTCACTGAACTAGTATCTGGAAAGTCAGCATCATCATCAGCTTGGTGACTTTGATCAGTTTGGTGACTTTGATAGGAAACAGGCCTACCCTATAACGAACCATATAATTAAAAAAAAGCTATATCATAATTATAAATGTTTATTATTTAAGCGAATGTGTGAATGTAGAAACGAAATATCTGCATAGGGGGGGTATCTGTGGGAAAAGGTGTGTGAGTGTTTGTGGGTTACACACAAATAGGTACACATAACTTCTGTGTAAATCATTAATATAAAATTATAAAATTATAAATTATAATTATAAAATTAAAATTATATCATTATATAAAATAATGTCTTCTAGTATAAAATAAGTAAAATCATTATTCAGGGACTAAAAATGCAAATATCGATGCAGTAAGTTCTGGGTACACCAGAAGATGGGCAAAAGCATCCACCTGAATATTCAACACTATTGCTAATCCTCAATTTAATTCTATGGGGCCGTTCCCTCCAAGTTCAAGTTCAAGGATGTTCAAGTTCAAGTTCAGTTATTCATTGCTAACAAAAAACAGGTTATATGTCATTTTATATCAAAGTCAAAGTCAAAAAGAAAATTATTCATTGAAATCACAAGGATCATTTTAAATCGCCTTATAAACTAAAATTACTCCTGTTCCAGGTATAATAGGTACATAGGTATCCAGGTACATTGTACACAAAAAAAAACTACAAAACAGATTATATATATATAATCTGTTATCTATAAATATCAATGGATTAAATTTAAACAAAACATGATACTTTTAAATAGTCAAACAAACAAATTAAATTAAATTCAAATCATTCATCACTCTTAAAATATCATCAAATCATTAAAGTAAAAAAAAAGTTATTATGTGAGAAATTCGTCAACCCTATTAAGTATAAGATTCGTCGATATACAAATTCTTTATTATTATTCGAGCTTAAAATATTGCGTTGACGGAGCACTCTTGATAGGTCTGGAAGACGTTGTAGACAGTAATTGACGGTTATAGGATTTCTACTATGAGTTATGGGTCAAAAGATTTCTTTAAAACTCTAGCTTTACAGATCTCGTAGACGCTCTTCATTGTAGAAGGTTGGTTCAGTTTTGACACTGTATTTTTCATGGGACACCCTTTATAAGAAGAAGGATAAAAGGTTAAGCTTTGTGCCTGTTTCATGCAACTTTAAACTATCAGCAGTGTAGTTAGTTAAGCTGTTGAGCTCAAAGCTTGCCTGTGGTTTCAGATATGCAATTAGGTAATTACGACGTCAGCATTGTTTTAGTAACTTAAGATAATAATTACTTGGCTATTGTTAGATACTCATACTCAGTATTTAGCTAACTAGGTTTCTACCCACGTGTAGGGGAAGTTTTAATGCTTATACTGTCTATTTGAGGTTTGAAACCGTCGTTTGCGAAAGGCGAGTAGCGGTCTGTGAAGCAAGAATGTAACGTATCTCTTGCGTTCGGTTCGGTTCCCGCTGCGGGACAAATGTTTGTATGTTCTGCAAATATTTAGCCAGGGTCTAGGTGATATGGTATTCGTAGTTCTTGATACAACCTAAACAGGTGTAATTTTAGTTTATAAGACAATTCGAAATGATCCTTGTAATATCGAATCATGTTGAAGTTTCATATGTTATGAATTGAATGAAAAACTTGGATATTTATAATAGTCATATCAAAGTTATTCGCAATGACGCACGTGTGGAATACCCTCCCCTGGGCCTTATAAATATAATACAATACATATACAATATAATATATTACAATACATATTGTATAACATGTACAATGTTTTGATACACATTATATTATATTATGAAAATCTCTTTTACGCCATGAAATAATTATTCACCTGTTGTGTGTTCAAAGTCGGTGGCTTTAGAAACATGAAGCAGATAAATAAATTATCAACAAGAACCTAAAATACGAGTTTCTTCTTTATTTAATTATTAGAAACAATATTTTCCGTTGTCCCTGAAAAACTGAACCCTGAATAACGGTAAGCACAAATACATATTACAAAAACAAATTTTTATACTAGCATCCGCCCACGGGTTCGCTTGAACGGTACATAGGTAGTAAACTATGTGTCAATCCAAGTCAAACTATACTACTATAAAATTTAATTGTAATCTAAAGGCTTTTAATTGTTCCATATGTTTTAAAAATATTAATCCAATTCAAAGTTGATAGTAATGTTAGTTTTGACTTATACACAATTGTTAACTAAATAGTATGGTAAGTTATCTTCAGGTTTGGATATACGGACCCCGTCTTGGGTAAAGGCCTGCTCTAGTTTCTTCGACTTTTCTCTGTCCTTTCATACGTTCATCAAGTTTTTTTTAATGTGTAAAAACAAAGGGTGAATTTCCCGGGACCAAAAATTGCGTGGCATCGATGAAATCAGTACAAAAAAACAAGGTTATAATTTTCTAAAAAAATTTTCTGGTTAAATGAAATAGTTATTTATGTGTAGCACTAAATATTTTATTTATAGGATTAATAGGTACTCTAAAAAAAAAAATTAAACCTCGGAATTTTTCATTGCCGTGTTTGTCCACACGTCACCTTGATGTGTATAGATTTTTATCTCATTGATAAAAATCTATTGATTATTATTAAAACCTAATTTTATTTGATTCGTGAATAGTTAAAGTATTGTTACGGAATACATTTATTCAAACATTTAAACAATACAACGAATGGTTACTAAAAAATATTTTGTCCCAGAACTAACTACCTTTAATCGCCGTGTCCTAAACATGTATAAGAATATTGTCTTAACTAACGACTTGCGTCTCCCCCTCGGTGCTCAAAACATTGCATATTAGTACCAGCCAAGCACCCGACTTGGAAGAACGTACACATACACTACACACGTGCCTGCGTTTTCGCGCCATAAATGTAAGTATTCCATTATTATGTTACTGGACATTTTTTCTTTAATCGCCGTGGATAAATATAACTTCTATTTGAATAAGTTGGTCCTCTTGATTAAGCATTCGATAGAACGCCATTACTCTTATGTTTATTCATGAAGTTTTTATTACTTTGAATAATTAATAGATTTTTTGTTATTTTATATTTTTGCCTTGTTTTTCATCGCCGTGCTTTCATTGCCATAGTTTCCGTGGGCTAAATTTGCTATGGCGATGAAAAAAAAGACACGGCAATGAAAAAAAATTCATTGCCAAGCCTTGTAGTTTCATTGCCGTGGCCAGGTGTTTCATTTCCGTGATATAGGTTTTCATCGCCATCGTATGATTAGGCAAAGAAAACATCTTTACCTGTAATACAGGTAGTACCGAATGCTGACAGTACAGGACTCGTCATGTTAACCCTCTGCAATACAATAAAAGACTTAAGGATAGACTTGATGAGTTTTTTACTGTACAGTCAACTACAAGAAAGAAGATGTTTTCATGTTTACAAAATGATGTAACGAATCGTACTCCATCACACGTATACAAGGTGAAAGATTATTATGTGCCATTGCTTCGCGGGTTGATAAGTTAAGTATAGCGAACAACTTTCACTATGGGACCAACTCTGAAGTCGCGTAAAAATTATCGGCTGTTTCATACAAAAATGTGATACCTACAACCACGTAAAGTATGAAACAGCTGATTATTGGTCCCATAGTGAAATTTGTTAAGTAAACTTAATTTATCGACCCCACGAAGCCATGGCACATAATAATATTTCACCTAATATACACTCACACCCACGCACAAACACACACATACGCACACACACCAACGCACACACATGCACGCAAGCGCATAAGCACGCACACACACTCTATGACCCACAAACTTACACATACTAAAGTCTGATTTTAATAATGGATTGTTTATTTTTAGGATACCAAGATGCCTAAACAAAAATTATCCAAATAGAAAGGAGAGGAAAAGATTCCCGTGGCAGAGTTCTTTCATTGCCGTGGCCGCTTGTTTTATTGCCGTGCACGCATGTTTCATCGCCGTGGCACGAAATTTTTAATCTCTTTATTTTTTTAAGATATCTGCTAGATATTAAGCAGGAATAAATAAATTATCAAAAAAATCCACGGAAATGAAGATTTTAACGGACCTGTTGAAATTCAACCCAAAGGTCTAATGACCCAGTGCATAATATACTAATCGGTTCATTTACCTACGGCATTAACATTAACATCTCTCTTCCCCTCGGACCTCGAAACTGAGTAGACTTATCTAGCCACGTTACTTTTTATTTTTAAATAATATACAATTTCAACAATAATATTCGCGGAGGAAAAATAGGAGTGCATAAACGCAGAGGAGCTCATTACGAACAACGAGTGACGCTGACGCATCGCACACACAGAACCGGATTGCGTGGAGCCCAAGCTCCGCCCATCTCTGCGTACACCCATTCATTGTTGGAGCTACGCTACTACGTAAGCGCTCCGCCCGTTCCTCGCTTCACCCGCTGGGACCCAAGCTGCAACCGGTTAGTGTACCTCTACCGTTTTGATGCGCGCCTGGTACTAAGACTGCTCACCGACTGTGTTCGGTGTGTGTGATCTGAATTTTATGATAAGGTCTCAAGATTTGAATACTCCTGCAGCCTGCTGATTGTCTGGTGTGGAAGATTTCTTGATTGCCAAATTATATAGCAGCTTTAACTTACGCAGGTACCTAAGCCGCGCACATCTATCTACGCTCAGTGTTTTATCCGCTGCGCTTAACCCGCCCCACATATCCGCGCTAGCGATAGTGTACACAAGCTTATATGACAGACCATTTGCCGTTCACTCTGTGTTTAAACTTCCTTGCACTCGCTGATTGCCTGATCTGGTGCTATTATAATCACGCGCCGCCCCGCCACGCTACGAGGTGTGTATCACGCAAGCTAATCTGCTTATGCCGACGGGTTTATGCTACACAGCCACAGCTTACACGCTTGCGCTTACTACAAGAAATCTTTTAGAGTCCTGCCTAGTAAGTGATGCCTCGCACAGTTCGCACACCGCCTAAGACGGATTCGCCAGTTGTATTCAAAACACCTTTGCAGCACTATGCTTCTGACCCTAGCCTAGCACAATCGCCATCCCAAGACTTGGGCTTAAGCGAAGCCTCTTCACAATCATCACTACCTAGTGTGAGCAATAGACTAGGTAAACGCAAGCGCGACGAGCTGACCAGGGCTGATATTTTGGACTTGTTTTCTTCGTTGAAAGCTGACCAGGATGCTAAGTTCGAGGCTATTCTGAGCTCGATTAATGAAGTCAAAGTGTCATTGGACTTTATGTCACAAAAATACGACGAGGTACTCAAAAGATTGGATTTCTTGGAAGAGGATAAAAAAGACCACGAGACTAGAGTAAAATTTTTGGAAACTAAAATAGAGACTCTAGAGCGTCAGAATCGGGGAACTAGCATCGAGCTAAGAAACATCCCCCAGGCCCCGAAGGAGTCAAGGGAGGATATCAGGAACTTTTTGATTAAAACTGCTGAACAACTGAACGTAACTCTAGATAGTTCTGAGATAAGAGACGCTTATAGAATTAGCCCAAAATCCGGAAATAAGCCCATTATAGCAGAGTTTACTACAGTTTATATGAGAGATAGCTTTCTAAGCTCTTTCAAGAAATTTAATAAAGAGCATCAGACAAACAAATTCAGCACTACAACCCTGGATATCAGCGGGCCAAGCAAAACAGTATACATCTCGGAGAATTTAACACAGAAGGATAGGAAACTATATTTCCTTGCCCGTGAATTCTCGAAGAGCAACGGATTTTCGTTCTGCTGGACATCGTTTGGGAGAATTTTCGTCCGCAAGTCGGAGGGTTCTCCGCACTCTCGTATTACTTGTGAAAGTGACTTAGAGAATTTAAAAACTAATTAGTAAATCTTCGTAATTAATTACTATGTCTGCAAGCTCAGTATGATGTTTATTGTAAGCTGTAGCCTTACCTTGATTGTTTCGTTTCTTGGTAAGGTATAGATACCAAGGTTATTAGGATTAAATATTTGTATATGTATTTATAGGTCCACAAAATACACAAACACTTTACACATTTTTCATCGCAATATTGACAATGCATGACATTAATGATGTACTCCCTGATATTGATGCGAGAGTCAACCTGGCAGGGGACGCAATTCTGATCGATGATCCTAGTAAATACAAAACTTACATTAGGAAAACCAGAAAATCTCTTACAATAGCAACTCAAAATATAAGAAGTATAAATGCTAATATAAGTGATTTTGAAATATTACTATCACGGCTCGACGCTAATTTGGATGTTATAGTCCTCACAGAATGCTGGCTTCCAAGTAATACTTACTTGCCATTGATACCGGGCTACACATCATATAATACCTCTAAAGAAATTAATCAGAATAGCGGTGTAGTTGTTTACATCAAAGACAACCTAAAACTAGTCAGAGTTAGTGAACCGACAGTAGATGGTGCCAATTGCCTGCTTGTGGAAATTGGAAAACATACAGCCATTATCTGTATTTATAGACCACCATGCCAACCAGTCGAAAGATTCCAAATAACTCTAGACAAGCTCCTTACCAACCTGAAGAAATGTCAGAACCTTATTTTAATTGGCGATATAAATATAGATATTAAGAATGGTAACGTAGAATGTAAATCTCCTGAATATCTTAATATCCTGGCAACACATGCACTAATGCCAACCCACCTTTTACCGACCAGATATGGGAACTGCCTGGATCACTGCTTTGCCAGGACCAGAAGCGAGATTGATACCATCGTTTGCGAGTCAACTGTTACAGATCACTTTACTGTTATAATAAATCTTCATCATAAATCAATCGATAAAGCTCATAACCCTAAAAATATCCTTAAAACTGACTATACTGCTCTATTATCTGAATTATCAGCTATTAATTGGATAGAGATATTATCAAACTGCATCAACTTGAACGAAGCAACCAATCAATTTCTGTACATATTATCCAGTATCCATAATAAACATACCCATTTAACATTCATTTCAAAGAAAAAACTCTGTCTTAAGCCATGGGTTACACCTGGGCTATTAAGATGTATACGGTTTCGTGATAAGCTACACCAAAAGGTTAAAAAAGTACCTGACGATAAATCACTGCATATTACATACTTACGCTATAGAAATCATTGTAATAGAGTTTTGAAGAAATTAAAGAAACAACATGAAAGAAAACTTATACAAGAAAATAAGAATAATGTTAAAAAGACATGGCAGAAAATTGGCTGATACTATTCTAGCTAGATTAAAAACCAGTGAAGAGGACCTCGTAAAGCTTTATCGAGAAGGAAACGAGGAACCTGTAAACTCTCTAATGCTGCTACCAACTGATACAAAATAAATTAAAAATATAATATTTTCACTGCGCAGTAGCACTTCCACAGGATGGGATGGCATATCATCAATATTATACAAAAAGGCAATAGATATTGTTTCTGAACCAATAGCGTACTTATGCAACTTGTGTATGTCTAGTGGTTTGTTTCCTGACGAACTGAAGAAGTCTATTGTAATACCAATTCACAAAGCCGGGAATAGAGACAGTTTAAATAACTACAGGCCAATATCGCTTTTACCCACGCTTTCCAAAATACTTGAAAAAGTTATCAACACCAGACTACTGCAGTTTCTGGAAAAATATAATTTGCTCTCAGCGAACCAATTTGGTTTTCGGTGGAAAAAGTCAACTACTGATGCCATTGAAAACTTGGTTACACACGTTGTTAATACTATGGACAGAGAAGAGAAATGCGTGGGTATATTCCTTGACTTAGCGAAAGCTTTTGACACTGTCTCTATTCCCTTGCTACTTAAGAAAATGGAGAGCATGGGTATTAGAGGTATACCGCTAGAACTTTTCAAAAGTTACCTCAATAACAGACATCAATCAGTCAGGATAGACTCGCACGTTAGTACTGCGGAACCTGTATTGTATGGAGTTCCTCAGGGTAGCGTGCTTGGCCCGACACTGTTTCTTGTCTGTATTGATAGTCTATGTAGAAAGGAACTTAAAAATGCTAAAATCATTACTTTTGCCGACGATACTGTCATACTGTTTAGTGGTAAGTCGTGGGCCGATGCCCAATCAATTGCTGACGATGGCTTCTCGGAGATTGTTAAATGGTTAGATTATAATTTACTCACACTAAATCTCAACAAAACAAAATATATAACGTTTAGTATGAAAAGTACTGGCCAACCGAATAGAGACTCATTTATTTTAAGAGCCCACTCGTGTGACCGTCAAAGTATTTGCAACTGCTATATTTTAACGAACACCTCTCATTTAAAATACCTAGGTGTAGTAATCGACCAGCACGTTAAATGGAATGAACAAATAAAACTACTAACAGGACGAGTTCGTAAACTAATTTACATATTTAAAAACTTAAGACATATAGGTGATATGAATATATTAAAAAGTGTATACTATTGTTTGGGACAATCAATTATTTCTTATGGTATACTTGGATGGGGAGGAGCTGGGAAAACCTCGATGATAGACCTGGAAAGGGCTCAAAGAGCCATTATAAAAGTAATGCTATCCAAGCCATATCTATACCCGACTACCCAACTTTACAAAGATTTCAATGTCCTTACAGTCAGACAACTTTATATTCGCATTATGATCCTGAACCAGCATAAACTTCCTAGTGACCCAAATAGAGCCAATAAAAGACGATGCGATATTGTATACAAAACACCAAAATGTAGAACTAAATTTGCCCATGATTTCTCTTTTTATCTAGGACCTTTTGTATACAATAAAATTAATAAACTTATAAACATAGCCAACGTGACGGCGTATACATGCAAACAGAAAATTGATAATTATCTTAGACTGCTTGATTACACCGAAACAGAAAAACTAATGGTAGCGATAATTTAGTTAAAAAAAAAAAAAAAAAAAACACAGGTACTTAAAATCATATAAAAACACAGGCAATAATCTAGGAACTAGGTATTATATATTGTTATAGTTTAACGCTGTATAGTTGCCTACTACATTATATTATATAATTATTTTTTGTTACTTACATACATTAATTTTGTATTGGATAGTTACTACATAATATATCACACATAATAGTTACTTACATATTTTTTCATTTTCATTTGTCTAATATTACTCATATAACTTACATAGAAACATAGATTTAATTTTATTAGGTTAAAACATATTTTTTAGGTACCCTTTATGCAACAACATTATTTTGCGGATATTTATAAGAAAGCCACATTATTTATACATATTATATACCCAAAAATCATCAAGATTATATGACTATATAGAAAGACTATAATACTTTGTGGATAATCGCCTTGTATTGAAGAGCAACGACGCCCTGCCGTCATACAGTGAAAACTAGTACGGAGGGTAGTCACTTGACTGTGCATCGTTATTGCTACAAAGTCTACAAACTTACCTCGGGCCAAAATTGTGATGGTCCAAGATAGTCAGTTTATAGCCTAAGTATTAGGTTATAAATATATATCTAAATTATGTTTCTCCGCACAACTTGTTATAATTTTGAATATTCCTTTTTGTTTAGTTATAATTTAGTTAAGGCCTTAGTTGGTAAGTTTGTTAACTTTTTCTTTTTACCTGAAATAAATAAATAAATAAATAAAACATGTCGCTTCTATGCCAGTACAAGTTGGGAACGATATTATCGAAGTTGTTGACCACTATGTCTATTTGGGGTCAGACTATTCAACTAAGAAGGTCCAACTTTAACAAAGAGGTCAGCCGATGAATCCGACTCGGATGGACAGCGTTTGGAAAACTACGCCATACCTTCTCGTCATATACCGCAAAGCCTCAAGACACAAAACTATAATCAGTGCGTGTTACCAGTGATGAATTACGGTACAGAGACGTTGTCGCTAAATATTGGACTTATACACAAGCTCAAAGTCATGCGGGGCTATAGAGAGAACTATGCTTGGAGTACTACGTGATGGAATCCGAAATGAGGAAATCCGTAGAAGAACCAAGATCACCGTCATAGCTCTCAGAATAACAAGTTGAAGTAGCAATGGGTATATAGCTCGCAGAACTGAACAAAGACATAAAGACGCAGTACAGCAAGGCCATTCACTCAATGGACCAAGAATATTTTAAAGGTCGTAGGAAGTTGGTGGATGGAGGTGGCTCAAGATCGTTTGCCATGGCATTCTATGTGGGGCGAATATATCCAGCAGTGAAATTCTACAGGCTGATGATGATTATGATGATCTAAACATCTAAACTTTCGCATTCATAATATTAGCATAGAAGGAAATTTACATTTCCGAGTTTCATTACAGTAGTGGAAATATTAAAGGGTGAAGATTAAATTATCAAATGATTTTAAGGTCGCTGAAAGTTGGTCGAGTGGATGGAGGTGGCTCTGAACTACACACTACTACTTTCACACTTTGAAAGACACCTGCTGATAATGTTGAGAACGGATAAATCAATTATTTACCACAGAAAAAAGGGAAAAAGATGATGTTCTTATTTTAAAATATTTATTGAATAACACAATAACACCCACAACAGTCCCAAACATAGTCCTGATCCCACACTAAGATTTCCTGTGTCGTGGCTATCAGGAATTACGTGTACCATGGTACAACAACACCAGACCTGGAACAAAATGTTTACAAATCATGCAAACATTTGTCTCGCAGCGTAATAATAATAAATGCATCATTGTATTCTACTAAGCTTTTAAGCTTGTTAATAAAAGGCTGTATAATCAATTTATTCTATTTAAATTGCAGAAATCTTTAAAAGGCTTTCGACTTTTGGTTTGTTTAAAACAGACTAAGAGAATACGGAAGTGAATAGAATACAATGACAGTGCGAAACAACAAACACGCGTGTTAATTCAGCGGGATAACATCGGGACATTAAGCCAAACCCTGGATTATCTACTTGGGATTACTTCGAAGAGCTGTGCCCTTAGCACGAGTTAGATGCTCTAACAAATCTAAACCATTCAAGTCCTACGCAAGTCTAAAGGCCAACTAGATAAGCAGGTCATAGAAGACCAGAAAAAACTAAAAGATTGATGACCTAGTTGGCTAAGCCAGTTGGAACATCTTAAGTGTAATTGAATCCATTGCAAAAGTAAAATTCTAGCCAATAAGCTCTGTCTAGTTGCGTAAGTCAAGTAAGTGTGGCTTTAAATCTTAGATAGGTTGACTGGTTAATATTACGATGGGTTAGATTCGATACCGAAAGTAACTCATACTACGGGTACTGTATGATCATTATAAGGTAAAAAAGCAATGAAAACTCCCTTTAAACCCTCCTGTTATTCGCATAAAAAGTTGGGATTCCATGAAATATATTGGGGGAAAAAACGGTCAACACGGTCGATTATGGAAGGTAAATTGTTCTGGTTTATATTCGTTGAAATGTAAAGTGTTGCGAATGTTTTCGCAGCACGCTTGAGTCGTCGCCGCTGTGCCGTGACCGCCGCCATCCACCGTCACCGTCGCAGAATACAACTACAGCTGAAACTCCATCACGTGATTCTTGGTTTGCAAAAGCATACTGACACTTGCGAACGCGGAATATGCGGTATTTGAGCCGCACGTTAACTTTGTCGGCACGAAAAATTTACAAAGAAGTTGTGTTTCTACGTCATTGTACACTCTCCTTACCCTTTTAGCATACCGCAGCGGCATGCGGCGCCGTGTGAAAACCACCTTACTGGAGGTCTTTGCCACCGCCGTGTAACCTTTCCTTCCGAATAGTCTGCCCTTTACACGTTTTTAAATTATCTGTTAATGATCTTCCGGTACATTAAACCGGCAATTGGTTAAAAGTTACGCGCTTCTGTTTTACCACGTGGTTTTTTGGCACCGTTCGTAAAGGATATTTTGCTTTTTATATTGCCATTGTTGTTATAAATGGTTAAATTAACTTTAACAACTCATTTAGGTACGTCGTGTTATTGTGAATTTCTAGGTAGGCTTATATTTACGAGGAAATTTGCAAAAATGAGTAGATTAACCTATATATAAACAAAGATTTAAAACCTTCAATGTATTTCTGACTTTGTTCTAGATTATTTTAAAATGATAAGTTGTTACTAACCTAGTATCTAGGTGCCTGAAATAGTCATTGGTAGCCTAGAAAGTATTGTATTGAATGCAGAAGAAGCCTTTGAAACCTTCCTGAGAATTTGCAAAGAATGCTCAACGTTTCCGCTTTACTGAGATAAATCAAATAGTTTTGATACTTTACCAGTTCAACAAAATACTTAATAAACATTTTAAGAAACCCTATATAGTTCAAGTTTATTAATTAACAGCATTTTTGGTTTATGTGAATGCAAATTTTCTCACCGATATTTTAAGCACGTGGTAATGCATATTTGCCTTTTTCAAGACGAAAAATCTATTAACCCAAGATTTGAACCAATGACCCTGTATCAGTGGTCGGATAGAAACCCCTAGGCCAATACGGCTTTACGGATCGACTTAACATTTACCAAACAGGCTTGTTTGAGTTGATCAATGAACATTCAGAGGGATACTTGAACACAGTCACCCTCACAAAACGAGTCAGTGAGCAGCTTTGTTAAAAGCTAAACCTAAATAGGTAAACTTACCCTATGCGGTGTGCGTTAGTTTCCATGACGTTGCATAAAATCAAAAGAAACATTACCCTACTAACAAGCAAACAAAACAAGTGCTCGTATAAAATATTAATTCTGTTTGAAATATGACGACATAATCTCCGCTTACATAAAACATTCAACGAGAGAGTATATACTTAAATTTAGAGAAATAAGAGTATAATGGCCAAAATATGCCCCCCGGGACACGGACGCGCGTGAATTTTCATTTACGCGTCGCGTAAAATCATGACAATGCACTGAGTAAATAATTTGGCGTTCACTACATTCATTGCGGTACAATGGTACTGCAGGACGGTGGAGTACAGCCCCTTGGAACGACAATCATTAACTCATTAATCCATAAACGGTGCTTGTCGCACAAATCGTGGCGAGTGTATCATTCGAGGAGGCCAAAAGCGAACAAAAGGTGGTAATCAATAAGAGGCCGGGCGCTATTGTGCGCCTAATGTGTGGGAATTAGCTATTTGCTGCTTGACGAAGACAAATTATAGTCCTATTACGATTAATTACAGAGCTTAACTGTGTTGTCGATATTAACATAGTAGCAGCGGCCGACGATGCATCTTCCGAAGGAATATGTCCAAGCTCTGTAATTGCGGTAATTGTAACTTATGTGGTATTACACAAACCCAATATAACTTAATGTTGAGTCTACGGTGTGTGTTTTAAGTTAAATCGAGAGCTGGTGTAGTAAAGATATAACTTTAACTATATTAGATGCACAATTTATCAAGCTTTGTTAAAATTTCAACCCTTTATTGCTTGATAGTCAAGTTTAAAAGGGTGTCAATGAAAATGGTCTGTATAAAGATGCCTATTGGAAAAGCGTTTTCGCTTTCAAACTTTTCTGTTATTAAACTCTGTTGTTTGTCTGTTTTTTGTTCTTGAGAAACTTTTGTCTCGTTAAATGTTCAGGCTATTAATCAAAATTCAGCTGAAGCTACTGCAAGTTTAACCTATTGAGCGGTAAACTTCGAGCATTAAAAACTAACTAAGTATTATTAAATAAGCTTTTTTGGTGTTATAAAGAATTGAACGGTAATTAATTATTTGATTGCAGAAAAGTAAGTACATAAAGCAAAATTGTGTGCACGAATAGGGACTTCTGGCACTCGCCAGCAGCTACCACAGCACGCTCCACTCGGCTTGTGCATGGTCGCTAGCTAAACTGATTTCAATCTAAGCCGAAAAATTTAGAAGCAATGTTATAGGACTGACAATAGTTTTTGACACATACTCGGTCGGTATACTAAGCATAAAATATAATGTAATCGTAAGAACAAACGTGTTGATACATAATAATATATTATATAATCATTTGGAATACTTTCTATAGGTTATTTTATCATTAAACTATAAATTTTTGCCATTAACTGACTGTGGTGGACTCAGTCTAATAATAGGACTCCTCTCGTTGATGTCATAAAAGGTGACTAAGGGATTACATTAAGGAATGGGCAGAAACATCCATCTGAGTACCTACTTAACACCTATATTGCGATTACCAATCTGCCTGCCAAGTGTGGTGATAATGGCAAATCCCTTCATTGTATTCAATGGGGGATCCCCCGAGGCTTCGTTCAGCAATGGGCGTCTAAAGGCTGCAGATGATGATGATGGTTTCCGAATAAACCGCAGTAGTGGACATAAGCCGGCTGATGACGTATTTTGATTTTTTATTTGGAACTAGTTGCGCCCCGCGGTTTCACCCGCGTGAATAATGATGAAAATTGATGATGATGATGATGATGATGATGATGAATCCAGGATGATGTGTTAATCCAGGGCGTAAAGTATCTCCATTCCAAATTTCACTCAAATCCATTCAGTAGTTTTTACGTGAAAGAGTAACAAACATCCATCCATACCCACAAACTTTCGCGTTTATAATATTAGTAGGATATGGTGCATTAGGTCAAAATTAAATACAAGATAAGTTTTTTTAGCTCAGCCTACGCCTCACCCAGCAGTGGCGATCTACCGGCTGGTGAGATACCAGGAAAAAAATTAAACACGCTTACAAGATTTATTTCTATTACACATGTAAAATAGTAATGTCTTAGGTTTGAAAATAATTGAATCACAAACTAAGCACCATATTGCAAGATTTAAAAACACTGTGATTATTGCGTGAAACGGAACATTTTTGATAAAAAAATATAGGACGGTAGTTATAAGAATTCTGTTCAGACATCTGCCACATTTAGTGTAACTGCGATCGTGGAAGCTGCAAAGCATTTGAAACGTCAGACCTAATAAAACATGCGATAAATTCTTGAATTACGATGGTCACTTTTAAAATGTTATCGAACTACCGTACAAATACACAAAGCCCGTGACGCACTACCATTGAAGAAAAGGAGGAGATACAAGTTTTTTGTTGAAAATGAATTTTTCAAAACAAGCTTTTATCAAATAAGTGATCGGAACCGTGAGCTGATCAAAATGAGCCCAAACACTGCCAGGATATTAATCATCGCGGAGTTCCGTTGTCAATTGAGGATTGTGTTCGGAAGTGCTACGGTGAAGATATCAACCTCCTGCTGGCATGGCCGCGTGGAGTACCTATTTTGGCACGGCGTTTTGGATAAACGCCTGCTTACCACTACACCGGGAGCATCAAGGGGATATCGAGCAGTTGCAGAACCCCAGGTAGGGAGGACACTTCCCAAATTCATATACTGAACTTCCCGAACGTGTCACTTTTCAGCAGCCAAATTGCGATTAAGTTCTTCAAAAAAAAGCGTTTCTCATAGTGAAGCTTTGGAACACCGCACCTAGCCTTAAGAGGTTAGACAAGGGCTGTTTACAGTTCATGCTATAATAGACACCCCTCGCTCAAATGGTCGTTATCCAAATTTTCCTTTAAGGCCTTTGGCGCGATCATTTTATGGTAATATTGTATTGCCATCTGAATTTGACAGGAATGGTAAAAATTCAGCTCCATCTGTTGGATGGAACTGATTCAAAATTCAGTTTTAGATTGTGTTAAAATTTGTTTACACAATCTGAAATATTTACATATATATTATCCAGCAATATTAAAACTATTTTAACCTTATTACGCCTGGAAACAGTTTTTGCCTCAATGCCCACGTTATAACGCATTACCTAGAAGCTTTGAGAGGCTGAATTGTAACTGTCCGGCGAGGGACTCATAAAAAGAGATTGCTTCTAGTCCGGCGACGTTTTATTGACTTATTAACATCGATATCAGATCGTAACGTCGATTCTTTGATCTTCGTCAAACATTTACTCAATATTTTATACTCTGACCTCTCACTATTCTATCGCTATTTGGAAACAAAGTAAGATGTGAAATATTTATTTTCTTTTTGTTTGAAATGGAAACTCTTTGCGCTCTTAGAACTTGGGTGGAGTCAATAAAAGGGATATTAAATATAATTTCAATGGTATTTTATGTACTTAGATAAATGCCCACGACATCTGCAAAAGCTCTGCATTTCAATATTTTAATTGAACTTGTTATTGAACAATATATCGATAGCTTAGTAGGTTTTATTCATTTTTGAATCCGTTATTTTAGAATATAAAAAAGCACGCAGAACGGTCACCTCCTAATGCAATCTACACTTTTACAAATGGCATAGTTCCAAATTGCCATGCCAGGCATGACTCGACCAACAACAAAGTTAGTCGAATGCACATTGTGTGACATGTCAAGTTTTGAAAGATTGATTTTTGGAGAACTCTGTATTCGTAAGCCATCATTTCCTATAAATAAGAGAGTCAATAGGGCCTGTAGACAAAGTAAAAATGCGCTGGTTTAGAGTCACTAGCTAAAGTATGGTGATGACTCGATAAATAAGCGATCGATTAAAGTGGTCCCTTTTTTTCGCTATTTTAGGGAAAGTATGTGAGCGAATGTGTCAATGCCAAGGTACAGATGCTTTATATGGTCCATTGTTCATTTGTTGTTGGAGCGTATGTAAGATGTGTCTTCAGCATATCTGAATATAGTTGCTCATTGAAATATTTTGCTGTGTAACCACAGTGTAAGAAGCATTTATGAGTTTTGTTCAGGCCATTATAGTTCTTCGTCTACACCATGCAAGTGTGCAAGGAAAGGAAATAATTGTATGCAAATCGACTGAAGCGAGTAATTTGAGAAAGGTTTCGTGAGAATATGCTCTGATTTGAGGCCGTATTCGCCTGTTCTCCTTTTTAAGGTAATACGAGCCATCCGTCTCTAAGGAATTGGTGAGCATATTTTGATACTAGCATACGCCCGAGGCTTTGCTTGAGATTGAGATAAATAGTAGGTAACCTATGTCTCATCCAGGTTATATTAGATCTATCAAATTTCATTTAAATCGGTTCATGAATTAATAGGAAGCAGATTGGCAATAACGGAGGGACTTACAAAACTGAGTAAAATGCCACAATCGTAACACCGTAGCACTCGGAAAGAAAGTCGGGAAAAATTGGAATGACAGCTCAGATAAATAAATTATCTGAGTCATTACTAGATCAAAAAGGTATGTTACGTTCAATGTTAATTGCTAAGACGAAAATTCAAGGCAATGAACATTAATTATGTTCCTAATGAAGAGTTTGCGATAAATATTCGCAAATCAGGCCATTCATCAATCGCAGGCATTTATAACAGTACAAATCGAATATTTTTACAAATTATGGAACAATGGTCCATAATATTCTTTGTGATGAGTTTAATTCCAAAACGAATGTGACAAAGGTGCACACTGCGCTATAGGCATTTTTGTACCATTTTCAAACCACAAGAATGACTACGTTTGATTTTTGATTTTGGTACTTTTCATTATCATCATCATCACCAACCTGTTTACATCCACTGTTGGACGAGGCCTCCATAATCACCACGTTTCGCAGGCGGTTCGGTGATCGCAGTTGGTGATAAGTACTCAGATGGATGCTGCTGCCCATCTCCTAGTGTAATCTCTTACAAGTAAGGCTCTTACTACATCCACGGGAGGACTAGGAGGGGTCTATTCTTAGGCCAGACACACCATGGCACTTTTCATCACTTTTCCAAAATATTTCCAGCTAGAATATGTTTTGAGCAGCCTTTGAGAAGCACTTAGTAATAAGTTAGGCCACATGTAGGAAAGTTTCAAAACGCCTCTTTAGCAGCAACTATGCAGATGGTAGAGTAGATATTCATGAAATATTCACATACATTACATAGTACCACAGGGTAGTATTCTGGGTCCTACATTGTTCCTAGCATATATAAATGATCTTACCAAGCTGGATATTGATAACTGTAATATCTTATCATATGCAGATGATACTACTTTAACATTTTATGGAAACACATGGAAGGAAGTATATCAAAAAGCTCAGCATGGTTTTAACATAATTTCAAGTTGGCTAGCCATAAACTGTCTTTCGCTCAACACGGATAAAACAAAATACATTCCCTTCTCGATGCGTAATCCACCGTATCCTTCGTCACAAATATTTAATATTACTGCACATACCTGTAATGACTTCTATTCTAAGTCCTGTAATTGTTCTTTTTTATCTGCTGCTGAATCCATCAAGTATTTGGGAATCATTATTGACCACAATTTTAGCTTCAAAATTCACATTAACCACATCGCTAATAGGGTTAGAAAGCTCATTTATATATTTAAACAGCTAAGACATTCTGCTGATACTCGTGTCATGAAAATGATCTACACTTCCTTGTGTCAGTCCATTTTATCATATTGTATAACATGTTGGGGTGGAGCCACTAAAACCAACCTACTAACTGCTGAAAGAGCTCAACGAGCCTTACTAAAAGTTAGTTTTTTTAAACCCAAGTATTACTCAACAAATGCACTATACAATGAATGCAAGGTTTTAAATGTACGTCAGTTATTTATTCTTCACATCATTCTCAACATACACTCTGTTGTGCCTGAGGTTGACTCAATACATTCAATACAAACTGTTTCAAGGAGGAAGCACAAAATTTTCGGTGTTATTGGTTGCCGAACATCGTTTGCTCGAAGATTTTCACTGTTCCTTAGTCCTAGATTATACAATATAGCAAATAAACATTTGGACATTTCTCCCATGGGTAAACGATCATGCAGGCAAACACTTTTGAGGTGGCTTCTTTCCTTGTCGTATGAGGAAACCGAAAATCTTTTAACAGTTATATCCTAACAAGTACCCCTTTTTGCAGTGAACTATACATAACACGCATTTGTTTTGGTTGGTTTTGTGAACCATGCTTTTTAAACACTTATCTGTAATACACTTATATCATACATATTTGTGTACCTAGGTATTTGTGTTGCAAAACACTCACGCCTTTTCCCACTGATACACATCCCTATCCGGACCTTTCGTTCATTCACACATTCGTGTAAAGTTTTTAACATTGTAAGTCATATATAACCTTTTAAATTTTATTTTATCTGTTTTTTCACTCAACACACGGACACTTTTATAAACATTCATTAATTTTACAAAACACTTTCATAAATTGTAATTAAAATACTAATAATAATAAATTAAAATATTAATACTAAACTACATAGTTTAAATTTAATTTTATTGGCATAAATTGTTTAATAAATTTAGTTTGAGGGTGGGCGCTGACACCTATCATACAGGATATTATTATCTTAGTTTAGGGGTCAGTTGCGACACTAAAACTGTTACTATAGTTACCTTTAAGCCTGTATACCTACTTACTATGTCCTATATATTTTTGTAACGTGTTAAGGTTTTAAGGTGTCAATAAATATATTTGAGTCTATCCCCACTTCCAACATCCAGCAATAGAACGTAGGTACTGTATTTCAGTTTGAAGGATAAGGTAGCAAGGTAGGTAGTATTGCATCCCACGTTCACAAATCCTACTAATATTATAAATGCGAAAGTTTGTGAGTATGGATGGATGTTTGTTACTCTTTCACGTAAAAACTACTGAATGGATTTGAGTGAAATTTGGAATGGAGATACTTTACGCCCTGGATTAACACATAGGTTACTTTTCATCATCATCATCATCATCAATTTTAATCATTATTCACGCGGATGAAACCGCGGGGCGCAACTAGTCATTAATAGTATTGTATGTAGTTAATTTCGAAATTGTATGTTTGTGCTCTTGTGATATTTTTATACTTTAAGTGATTTTGAATACGATTGGATAATTGTTAATGAATAAATTAATATTAATATTTAAATGAATTGAATATGAAAAACGTTTTAACAGATTTAGACACAGCTTATGCATCCATTATATCAATGGAATTTAACAATTAAATCAGTCAACCACTAATACTTAATATTATGTATTGTGGTACCATGGTACTCGTAGTTCCTGATACCGACACAGGTAATCTTAGTGTGGGATCTGGACTATGTAGGTATTTTGTTGTGTTTTTGTTCTGTTGGGTGTTTTGTTATGTTATGTTATAGGACATAACTTTTCGTAAATTTACTTATAGTATATAACTTTTCATTTAAAAAACCGACTTCCGCCATAGCATTCGACTAAATATTTGGTTGAAAAAAATTTATGGAAGAACCATAGTGGTGAAAGGATTATGATACTTTTTGAATGCAAATGCTTGGTTTGTTGCTGAAAATATCAAAATCGCCATATGTTTGCCTACAATATTTGAGGAGTTCCCTCGATTCCTCATGGATTCCATCATCAGAACTGGATTTTGAAAAAAATGGGACCAATCTATTCAATATCTATGTATGATGTATGATGTATATCTATTCAAATAAAAAAGAATTTTCCAAATCTGTTCATAATCGCCGGAGATATGCGGTAGCAAACATTAAAAAAAAAAAAAAAAAAAAAAATACATCTGAATTGAGAACCTCCTCCTTTTTTGGGAAGTCGGTTAAAAAATACCTAGCATTTCATTTCATTTTGCACAAATGTCATTGAGCAGAAATATGGCTTCGCTTTGGTTATAAAACTGCAATTGTAATAATACCATAAAGATCCTAATGACTTTCAAACTGAGGCCCAATTCTCTAATTTAAAAACATTCAATTCGCAGTATAATCTCGTCTCAGTCGCACTGTCAGCTGTCACCTATATAGTTACTATTACTTAATCTTAGCATGTATACGCGAAGATTAAGTAATAGTTAATATACGAGACAGTGCGACTGACACGAGATTATATTGTGACTGGAATGTTTCAAAGTTAGAGAATTGGGCCTCTGTTTTCTATTCATGGAAAATTGCAACGAAGTCTTGAATTTCATGGCAAGTCTACACTACTGTACGTATTTTATGTATCAGGTTAACTTAACATTACGCTGGGGCCTCACGAGCACGAGTGCTTTTTACGGGAGTCTAGTCTTTGAGTGTATTTGAAAAATGTAAGGCTGTTTAGATTATTTACGTGAAATATACTTTTGTGTCCTCAGCCTTATCAAAAAGCTCAGTAAATAGTAACCGTTCATTTGGCGTGCACTTCGAAATTAAGCATCATAAAGATTTCTTTTCAGATTTTATTTGAAGTCTTTAACAGTTTTAAGGGTAGGCTATTAAGTGTTAGTTGTAGGGGTACATCGTAAAATTATTTATTTATACGACCCAATTTCGTCGGTATGCTGGTCGACAAAGTATTTTCGGCTCTTATCGAGACCGAATCGAGGGTCAACGCTTCGGCGCACACTTGCTCCGTGGTCCGGTTTATGCAGCATGTCTTGAGTAGGATGACATTGAGATGATGATAATTTATTTGTAAATTACCATTGATTACTGCGTTTATTGTTCTGAAAATCCAAGTAACAATAATGAAGTTCAGATTAACCAACCAATAATCATTTATTTAACTTCCAAATAGGTTTATCAAACCTATGCCATAGAACAGATAAAATGTCCTCTCTTGAAGTGCTACTTACGTATTTATCTTTGTACGTGCCCTGATGCCGCCGAGATAAATACCTACCGTGAAAAGTCTGGGGATAACATTCGACTGCAACTTGTCTTGGGGGTCTCAGCTGCAAGTTACATGTAAGAAGCTTTTTGCCTCAGCAGGCTCTCTAAGAAGACTGCGAAACTTTCTGCCAACTGCCACCAAAATTGCACTTGCACAATCCCTTCTTCTTCCTGTGTTAGATTACGCTGACGCATGCTATCTGGACCTTACAGAAGAGCAGCTTAATAAGCTTGAGCGCCTTCAGAACTTCTGCATAAGGTTCATATATGGATTGCGTAAATATGACCATATTTCTCCTTTTCGCTCTATGCTCAAATGGCTCCCTATTCGCCTTCGCCGGGATACGCATATTCTTTCTCTTCTCTATTCTGTTCTATTTAATCCTTTCTTCCCTTGCTATCTTAAAGAAAGGTTTGAGTATCTTCATTCCTCGAGTTCTTATTCGCTTAGGTCATCAGAAAACTTATCTCTCAAAATGCCTGTGCACAGCAGCTCTTTTTATGGTAAATCTTTCACAGTGCAAGCTGTGCGTCTGTGGAACGCTTTGCCGGTGGAAATCAGGCAGGCATCTTCACTGTACACATTCAAACAGAAACTTAAAAATCATTATCAGTCTGACCTACCCTCGTTTTGATTGGAATGTGAAAATATCCTGTGAGTGTTTATGTAGATTAGTCATATTTTCTTTTATCAGGGCATATTATAGTCTTATTACTATTTATTAGTGTATCATATAAAAGTAGGTATATTATGTATTCGAGTTTAAAGTAAAGATGTATTTTAATATTCTTTCATTGTTATTATTTTTACTCTGTGCACCGCCGTTTCGTTACTGCTTCGCTCATTACTGTCCATCCAAAGGTTGCCTGGAAGAAATCGCTCTCAGCGATAAGGCCGCCCATTGTACTGCTAATTTTAATAAATCCTGTTATGTTTTCCTGGTGTACAATAAAGTGTTAATCTATCTATCTATCTATCTACTTCCCCCCACGCTCCCCGATGCCCCACGCTCGCCCGCAGTGACCGACAGGGTTGTCTTCCGTCATATTGTCCTACCTACTTTCAATCATTATTAGTATCTAACTTAACTATCTGAGGTAGATACCTATATAAAGTCAAATAAGAATCTTACCGTAGGTAGGCACAATTGCCATCATACTGAGATGGAACATAAAATGATGCTATTAATTAATACATGATAATTTAAAACACATTAATTATTTAATTCAATCAAAGTATATTGTGTGAGTAACATACAAATGTTTTAAATGCCACATGATACTGCTGCAAGCGTGCACCTCATACGCGCCGCCACGCTGCCATCCCTGCCATCCCGCACTGATTAGCAGACTTAGTATGCGCAAAAGAGTAGGTATTTAGCGCGGCCTTCAGTGCAACAGTTGAAGTGCAAGTATTGTAGCTTTCCGCATTCTTTGTAAACCTCTACTTGCTGTGTAAATTAACAAAACAAATGATGTTCTTGATGTGCTTGGGTTACTTTCTCAAGAGTTAAAGATTTTACATTGTAATGAGTTACTGTTTTAACCAAGTGTATTAAGTATATTGTACGTCCTAGATGGACAAACTGTTTAAACTTGTACCTATCTGTATAACATCTTTTGTACAACAGTTGACAATAAATCTTTTCTGATTCTTTTCTGATTCTGATTCTATATGCGGGACAGGGAGCTATAGCAGAAAAAGAAGCCTTTAATGAGTTTTTGTTGCATTAAGCTGTCCCCGTAACAAGCCCTATAATGAGCCGTAACGTTCGATCGCTAACTGGAAATGGCTAGTTGAGCTTTCGTGTTACAATGTTACCCCATATTTGTGTTTGCCATACTTTTTTACCGCGATGCATGGTTGGAAGGAAATTCAATTTCATTCCGCCATCGTATCATGTTATTACTGGAAATAGCACTATGAATATTGTACCACATTGTACCAAATTACTTTGAACTGGCTGGCATGTTCTGGGATCGAAATCCAAAGATAGTACTTATGGTCATTCATCATCATCATCAGCCATTTGATGTACTGAAAGCTGGACGAGGTCAGGAGGCCAGGAGGCTGGACGAGAGGGGGGCAAGGAACATAATACTCTCTAACGAGAGGAGAGGGGGGGGGGCTTCAGCTATACATCATCATGCATGCGTCATCTGCACATAATAATATTATAGGTATGTACTTTTATTTTGTAATTAACATACACATAACATAATTATTAAGTTGTGTACTATAAGTTTTTTTTATCGTTATGTTTATTCATCAGCTTAGCATAGGCAAGTGAAGTTTGGATATTTTCGTGTGGAATTTGCTTTGATGTATGACGCTTCTTCAGGCAAATGAAGTAATGAATATTCATATAGGAAGCCTATGTGTTACCGGAGCATTGCTTTTCGCTTACCGCAGTACCGAAATAGCTATAAAAGACTTATGCATAGAACAAGAGAATAGGTAATCACCCGTGTTCATAGAAATGCATCTTCATTGAAATCAAAATGATTATTTCGAATCGTCTTATAACCTAGGTGAATTGAATTCTATTCCAACGCGACCAAACCTTAAAGAATCAGGGCAACAAGTTGTAATGAGCAGTAATCAGCATAAAACACAATAAAATTTGAATTTCGCGCTACTCGTAAAACGTTTGCCATCAAGTCAGATACGCAGATTGGAAATCAGTCACGGCAGTGCCGTAATCGGTGCCCATGGCAGACAAGGTGGAATACAAGGAATGAATTTAGCCTGCCTTTTTTGTACCGAGGCCTGCCTAGAGGGGCAAAAAGAAACGATCTTAAACAACTATAAAAGTGGCATAGAGCTTTCTACAAAACAGATAGATTAAAAACAAAGATTCAATTTTTCTCGTAGTTTTTAGCAAAAAGTCAAAAACTGATTACGGACAACTAATAAAATAATCTAAAAGTACCTGATGACCAGTGGTGTACTCTATTTTGAATTTTGGGTACACCAATGTTTTCAGTTTTGCCATGAATCTTTCAAGAGGGTTTAGTTTCTACTTGTACTCTGTGACACGAGCAAGATTATTCCCAGAACAAACTATTTATGTGTAAATTAACTTGTGGAACGCTGGATTGAGTGGAGCTGTAAATGAGAAAGTAATTATAAGTAAAGTACATTTTTTGCAGTAAGCTTACACTTAGTTTTCATGGATCCAAATAACTATAGTTCATTCAATGATTCCATATTTAAACCATAGGTTTATTAAATAATTTTTACAAAGGTTTTTTTAATTAGGTACCTGTTAGTTGTGATTTCCAAATATTGGCTTTAGGCGCGTGTTTACGTATGTATTTATGTGGCTTTATTAATGAATTTTCTTTTCATTAAAATTTTAATTGTTTCCTAAACGCAAAGCTAAAGCCTTCCAAGATCTTTGGCTGTCTTAGTAGATAAGATAGTCATGAAATTAAATATGAATTTTAAAATGAAAACTGAGGCAAACAGGTTTCTCACGAGGGCAACAGACTTGTCATGAGGATGGAAAACCTGCCTTGTAAATGAAAAACGACTTTTTCGTCGATGCAAAACAAACTTTCCCATTGCACCGCACCGGTCCGTGATTGTGGTCTATTGATGTACAATCCTCGTGGGATACGAACTGAACAATCTCTTCTATTTTTATACGTTCCATGTAAAACAATAAAACTGAATAGAGTGGAATTCATCGACCATTCTGAAGCTACCAGTTTTTGTATGTTTTTAGCAAAGATTAATATCGTCCCTGACTGAAAATATCTATAAACCGAACTTGACTCTGAGAACGATCTTGAGTGTGTTCTAATTTCAAAATTCCCATACACATACATATTGTGAATACCTTTTCCTAGGTTAAGAATAGTTATTTGTTATACAAGTGTGCAAAGTTGCTTTTTAACCGCGTGCTCAGTTTTGATGACCGAGCAAGCGAAGGATACTAAAATTTAATCACGAGCGTAGCGAGTGATTAAATAATTAGAATCCTGAGCGTTAGCGAGGGAATCAAAAGAGCACGAGGTGAAAAATCTTTGCACTCGAGTGTAACATGTAACTTTTCATCCCACCTCAGCGAGGAAATGACTTAATGCAAAAAAATAAACACTTACAAGTCACATGATACTTTTGCGCATTTTCAACAGTTTCAGTCAATTCTGTTGACTTCAAATAAACTTCTTCGTCGCTAGAATCACTCATTTTAGGGTTTACTTGTTTTCAAGTTTCTTGTTTTTAACCTAAGGTTTTAACAATATGACGTGAAAGAAAATGGCGCGCATAAAGCAAATTAATAAAATAGTAATACACCAAGAAGGTTCCGAGTCTAAGTTTTTAACAAATTAAAAAAGGTAGTATGATAAATTCAGCACCATGGAGGTAAAAGAAAATAGGTTTAATGATGTTTTGAATTCACAAACTTGGTGCACACGATGTTCTAAATTCAATTTTACTTTATCCTCTAGAGCAAGCATGTCAAACATGCGGCTCGCGGGCCGCATGCAGCCCTTTACAGCTTTGACTGCGGCCCGATTCAATCTTAAGAACATTATTATAGTATATTTTTCTGTAATTTTACTATTAGGTAATGATTAAATAAACCCCCCCTATTTCCTAACTGAAAGTCACTCGGTGACTAAGGTTTGACAAGCAAGAATATGAAAAATTATCTTAAAGAATTGTCAATTGAATAGTAGATTGTATCATAAGGGAGCAAAATAATATTTTTACGGCGAGGGCGCTTTTTTGAATCCAGAGCGAAGTGAGGGATTCTAGAGTAGAATCCCGAGCATAGCGAGGGATTCGGGATTCAAAGTACGTCGCCCGAGCCAAAAATATATTTTGCGCCCGAGTGTTACACTCTACTTTTCATCACCCACTATGAGAAAATAAAAGGCGCCTCATATTTTATTTCAAAACAAAACCATGAATTTCTAACAATCGATGAATAACTTATCATTTAAAAAACAGACTTCCGCCATTGTGTTCGACTAAATATTTGGATGAAAAAAAATTTATGAAAGAACCATAGTGGTGACAGGATTATGATACTTTCTGAATGCAAATGCTTGGTTTGTTGCTGAAAATATCAAAATATTATGTATGCCTACAATATTTGAGGAGTTGCCTCAATTCCTCATGGATTCCATCATCAGAACTGGATTCTGAAAAAAATAGGACCAATCTGGAAGTATATCTATTCAAATAAAAAAGAATTTTCCAAATCGGTTCATAAACGCCGGAGATATGAGGTAACAAACATTAAATAAAAAATACAACCGAATTGAGAACCTCCTCCTTTTTGTAAAGTCGGTTAAAAATGACGAAGTCGCGGGGCGAAGTTCGCGCGTTTCTAATTTGTTTTTTTTTATTCAGCCGATGGCGCGACTATGGGCCGTCGTACCAGCCAGTATTTATTTAAACAATATTTGCGTTCGCCTTCTTTGGCGCTGAACACTAAGATGATCCAAATTTAAAAAGGGCGCGGCAAAGATAATTGCGGCGCACTTATTTGTGTTTGATTCTTTTCAAGATGTTCCAAATTCAAAAAGGGCGCGTAATAGATAATTGCGGCGCACTTATTTGAGTTCGATATATTCCAAATTTAAAAAGTGCGCTGCAAAGATAATTGCGGCGCACTTATAGAAGCTTCATACAGAAAACACCACCTTTGGGTGCACTTAAAGGCGAACCAAGTCGTCCTTTTCGAATAGATGGGATGAAAAAAGTATTTTTTTCGCTTCTAACTACCTGGGCGCGTCTATCGGTGTGTGTAGTTGAATATGTACGAAATCTAGTCTGTGTTACTACAAATAAAATAAAACGGCCAAGACGTGTCATTCCATATTAAGGGTCCCGTAGGCATACCCCATAAAGTTATTTTCTAATCTATCAAAATAATTTTCGTTGAGAGTTTATATTATATGCTACTCCATTTTAGTTTAAGACTCCAAGGTCTTACTACACTTAACTACACTTAAGTACACAATGTTAAAAAGTTTAAGTTATAAACGATTTTAGCAACTTTGAATTTTCAATTTTACTAAACGGGTCCTTAAAATTAAAATGGTTAAGGTTTGATTTCACCAACAAATAACAGGCGGTTAAACAACTGTTTAGTCTAACCAATGCTTTTTGACAGGTGTTTTCAAAGATTATTAGATTATGTTAGATTTAACAAGACATTTACCAACTAACAGATTATGGTGAAATTGGCTCTTGTAGGTACTTGTACTTGTAGCGCAGTGAAATTGGCTCTTAAGAACTTATTTTTAGACACTTGTTTAACGATACCATAAGGTTGGCATAGGGTTATACGAGGTCTAGGGACGAGAAAAAAGACGTCCCAAAACTTTTCATGTTCCGTAAAGCACATGCACGAAAAAACGATCTGTCAATTATTTTTTATTCACATCTAGTATGAAATTAGGTTTTGGGTTAACATCACAAGTCTGCATGCTCAGAAGCATCACATGCTCATGCTGAAAAAATCAGGATAAACCTGAAATTTAGGGAGTAATCGGTCTATGACACAAGCGGAAAAATGGATGACTGACGGACGGACATGACAGAACTCAGAGTTCCGTTTTAACCATTTGAATTTGGAACCCTAAAAATGTCTAAACAAGAAAACATGTTCACCCTTATAATGCTGGCATCGCGTGACCAAGAACGAATCGTAACTGATGCCTAATGGAACGAGAATCATCACATTTACCGGGAAACCGTCTATACCTATCCTGGGAAATACGTGAAAAAGCAATAATAAGCTTGTATGTACATAATGAGTTTATGATTATCCCGACATGGTGCACTGATGAAAAAAACATCGTACACAGAACCAGTACAGTAATATTGTACCGTGGTATGTCCGACCTAAGAACAAACCCCTTCATCCTCCCGTGGATGTAGTAAGCCAAGGTATTAAACCAGGGGACGGGCAGCAGCATCCACCTGAATACTTAACAACAAACTGCGATCACCAATCTGCCTGCCAAGCATGGTGAAATCTCCTCATTGTTGATAGGCCTCGTCTATAGCAGTGGACGTAAACAGATTTGTGATGATGATGATAGTAATATCTGGTATTTCGAAATAGATACAATTTGACTGTATTGTGAAAAATTCTTGCTAGCGGCTCATTGGCATAGGAACAAGATTATCAGTTGAGAATTGGTTAATTGATCAGTCCCAAACACACTTATTAATTTAAAGTCAGATGTTCACAAAATTTACAGCATATAAGCCAAAACGCTCTACGAGCTAAATTAGTTAGCTTAACTTAAATTTAGCTACTTGTGGGAAAAACATCTACCTCTTGTACTTCTGTGTTCTTTTATGGCATAAAAAAGTGTCGCACGCAGCCGTGCACATTATACACCTCTCAGGACTTAACTTTATACTACCACATTAAAAGAATAATTTTGTATTAAAAGGCCTATTTGCCAACCCATAAGATGGCAAACCTTGGTCTTGTGTGGTGATTATAGTAGACTTTCGTTTCATGCCAGTTTGAATTTCAGATGTTCGTAATGTAATAATTACTTAGTTTAAAAGACACTTGTAAGCTTTGATCTTGTCATAATTTTAAGTGAAGTAGTCTTTTGTTAAAATGAAATCCCACAATTTAATTAAAGTTCAAATATACGGTGATCACACACGCTGAAGAAAATTTTAAATAATTATATTTCTTCAGTTAATATTAATTAATATTAATTAATCTAGAAGTGGATACTTACCGAAATGAAGCGCCATAAATTGAAAATATAATTCGAATTAAGCATACTGTAATTAAAATTTTCATATAATCTGTGAACAACGCCGTAATAAAATAGGAACTCATTTTGTTATCGAAAACAATAACTGAAACGGCTTTTCAAACAAAAATGTTTGTTAGCTTATCAGACAAGAAGTAAAGACTACTAGGTACATGCGGCGCAAAAAAAGTCTAAGCAATATAATCCCGGTTTGCCATTTGAGTTCTTTGAAGGAATAATAACAGTACATTCTTATTAAGTAAGTCATAAAACTTTCATGCCTTAGTCTGAAATTGAGCGAATTGCCCTAGGCAGTACCTACTTTGTCGGGTCAGAGTTGTACTCTTCTCCCCCGCATACCAATTAGAAAAGAATTTGTTTCCAACTCTATGCCAATTTACACCGAACTATCATACCACAAGTTGGTTCCCATGGCTCCACAATTGTTTTCAATGGTACCTCGCTGGGCTTAAAGTTGGGGCAACCAGTAATGGGCTTAAGTGAACGATGTTGCCCCTGTGTATTCACCCAGTTACACAATTCGATGTTTTGTGGGTGAGCTTTTGTTTTATTTTTAGTTGTGTGTTTGTCAGTAGTTTTTGTGACTGTCTTTATCTTCCATAATAGTAAGGATGTCTTCATTTTGCCAAAGAGACAGTAATAGTACCTAACTGTGATTTACATAGTAAATAAATACAATTTATTCAATAAATAACAAATTTTTCTAAATAGCCTGTGCAACCCTTCAATACCAGCAACAAAATTTTAAGCCTTACGCTGATTAGTGCGTGTGTAGTGTACTAAAATAATATAATGCACTACCCAGTGCATTTTTAATATTGTAACAACTTTGATAACGGTCTCGGGCGAATATGTCATCTAGAACATGTCTAGTGTAGAAAGGATTTTGACAAGCACTTACAACTTATGTACCTAGGTACTGTAACTGCAAATATACCAGTTTCAGCATTTCGTAGTAAAAGCGTGTTTTTCTTCCCTTTAATCTCTTACGGCAATGATTTGAAGCAAGGAATCATCTGTTCTATTTATCTGGACATTAGACTAAGTCACCGTGAAGTACGTTCTATTTGTCTAGACCTTAGTCTAAGCCTTACTTTAAAATCGTCCCTGTCTCTCTCTCTAACACGCCTGTTTTAACATTTGTGTGACAGTGACAGAGACAGGCCTAAGCATTAGTACGTGTTAAGTAACGTCTATTTATCTCGGCAATAGTGATTTAATAAGCGTCTTTTTCTTCTCTTTAATTTCTTACGGCAATGCATGCTTTGAAGAAAGGAATCATAGTGATTTAGGGTCTGATAGAATGTACTCGTTTTTAATTGCGCAAAAGTAAATCTATCATAATAATTGGATGCGGGTTCAGAGATTCACGAAACGCTCAACGTCTTTGTCGAGCTCTTCGCTATCAATCAAGCTGGCAGTTGACGGAACACTTACATTTATCTTTAGACAAAGGACGTGGACACAACGCGGTTAACTTTTAGACCATTCTAATGGATATAAAGGAACTCCGCAAAAAAAATTCACTAGCATTCATTTTTTGAAAGAACTAATGTGCTTTTAATCTCACAGAACTGGCACCTAAGAAAGTTAGCAAGATGCACTTTTATCAAGAACTGAGACCTAATAGAAAAACAAAAACCCGCCAGTGGAGAGTCGGACTCGCGCGGAGAGGGTTTCGTACAAGTAGGCTACCATATATGATAAACCACTAGAACCATTTGTACTCATTAAGTCAGTCAACAAATTTTATACGCGTTTTCTCTTCACGAATATTTTCTTTTCCCGTGGGAATTGAAAGACTAAGAGTTTTCGTTTAGGGTTTCCTGTACTATGAGTGACGCGTCTGAAGCAACAAAAAGCGTATTTTTTTCAAAAATTTGGCTCAGTTGTTTCGTAGATAATTACCACCAAAATGTATAATAAAGAGCTAATAATTTAAATCAGTTCCAATAACTGAACGGTCACCACAAAAATAACACAAAAACCAAATTGGTAAAATTAATTAACCAAAAATAAATCAACATCCATAGTGGATTTCGATAAACGTCGCTCAGAATTTAATCATAGCTAAAGGGTTTAAAATTCAATTTACATTGTAAGAATTGCAATTTGTTGCGTTAAAAAAATAATTAAATTGTTAAGTTAAATCGCTGAGCAAATCCAGATGGAAAGGTCGAATATTATTATTGAGCGGCATTTATTGTTATTTTTGTGAGATATTTTATGTTTGTTGCTGTACAAAAAAACAAATATAATATGTATTTAGGTATGTGAGAACCAAGGTTGCGTAATATTTCGAGCCTAGAAACTTCATACAAGTATTCAGCGTAAGCTGCTAACTTAACGATAAAAATATTTAGTTTCACGGCGGCCAGGCCATATGTGGCTCGAATTCTTGATGTTCCGTTTTGACCGTCGTTTATTTTTTTTTATCGCGGTGGCCGAATGTTGAAATTTCAATATAAATCAGGAAAAGGTACCTACAACGATAAAACTGCGTTAGGGATCTTTCGCCTGAAAATTAAAAACCTGGAATGACATCTCGAATTAGAAAATAATTTAAAAAAAAATTATGGGTAAGAATGGGATGGCGTGCGGCACCATCTCCGTCCTTTACCATCTCTATGTTAGCGACATTATCCTACTTTACCACTACTTCACTTTGTCTACAGTCCCAGGATTTTCTATTAGGCATATATTGTGTATTGTTTACTGCTGTTCTACGTTATGAAACTAGATACATGCTATATCGATTTCATTACAGACAATTGGACCGACAGACGAACCTCGGGACAAAGCTCGTACTGATGGTAAAAGCTTTGGAAGCTTAATTTAACTCCGCGATATCTGTCCATGTACAGACAACAGCATGAATTGGTTACCCACTGCGTGTTTTATATTGATTGAAATACATCATAATTTTTTATTGGTACAAATACGTACATATACACGAGATATATATATATATATATATATATATAAGATTGATTTAGGTTAATTAAAAAGATAAAAATATGTCCTAGGGCTGTATTTCAATCTTTAAACATACAGGGGGCTACGCAATTCGTGTTGCTGTCTGTACACATGCGTACCTATTTAGCTGCTGACATTGTGATGTACCTACGGTAGATTATTATCAAAACTGAACGGTGGCAAATCCTGAAGATGTGGTAGCGTTTGTAACTGATCCACGTATAGGTACAATATTAAGTTCCATGAAGACTCATCCGTATCGCAATATAACGCTTGCTTTGTCATTCGAGTGAGGGGACGGATTTGGAAATGGTGTACACCAATTTTGTATTTCGCTAACCAGAGAATCGTTAGAAATTATGTTATTGTGATGTTTATTTTTAGAGACAATCTTACGTACCTAGTGATTTTTAAATAACACCTATTTACTTACACAGTAATTTGTACAAGTATTTCAAAGAACTCTAAAGCCACGTACTGTTCGAAATGATTTATAGATTTTTGGGGTTTCATAAATTGAAAATAATAGTAGGTAAAACAATTAAAGATTGAATTAATGATGATCTCTACATTACAATTCAATAAATCATTACAGAATTATAAAAAAATATACATGATTAAAATCACTTAAAAATAAAAACAACTGTTTTCATAATGGATATTATTGAATTAAATGCCGAAGACAATAGCTAAGTTTGCGATATTTCATTTAAGTTGAATCCAGCCCCAGGCTCACATGTGCTTGTATTTCAACGGGATATTAATACGACTTGCACCTGAGACGCGCTGACTGTAAATAAATCAAAGGATAAGTAGTTATTGTAACTGTACTACCAAATATTAACTATAAGTACCCTGAGTGACGTCAAATTTTGTGATCATGTTCACTCATATAATTATCTATTTGTTTTCGTATACAGTCTTTGAACAATAACGTTACATATATTTATTATGCAGTTTTACGTCTATTCTCATAGAAATCTTGCATTTTTTACGAGCTACACACAACTTGTGATGAAAATTTTTTAACTAATCATTTTTCTTCAATTTTATAACACACTAGGGGTAACCAATTAGTGCTGCTATGTTGCAATGGTAAAACCTTGTACAGACTGCATGTTCCAGTGTACCTACGCGTAGTCTAGCTATGTTGAACACGCGCACAACACTTGTACGGACCGCCGGCGCCGCGCCACGAGTCTAAACGCCAGATAAAGCGATTTTCTTCTTTCTTATTTATGTGTAAGAAATAAATTAGAAATGTATCTCAATGTGATAAAAAAATCAGTTATTTGGCACGTGGGACGTAGTGATTATTTTTGTTTCTGTGACGGGAGCGTTGCCGTCTGTACGAACAACGCGTTTCAGGGTACGCGTACAGTGGAACGCGCAGTCCGTGCAGGGCCCGAAGGCCAATTCTCTTAATTATTTTAAAACTACACTGAAAGTTGACCGAATCGAGACTGAATTGTGAATTGACAGAAAGTTGGTATTTAGCTCCCTCCTAATAATGATTTATTCTAATTTCAATTCACGGTGGCTACCATCAGAGTAGGATAGTTATATACATATCATTGGAAAGAGTAATGAGAGACTCCGTCAATTTAAGCTAAAATTATCGAAAAATTTTGTATCCTTCCAAGTTTCAGTCACATTTCGATATAATCACATGACCGTGTTGTATTTTAAGTTAGGAGAATAACATTTCTGACATTTAAGATATCACCCGAACTTTATATTGACAAATTTTTATCACGAAAATTGGGCCTCATGTTGATCTGAGATAATTGTTTATCATGTTGTGGCATATAGTATTTCCCCATATAAATACCAATAACAGCAACTCAGACCCTTACCGTGAGATATGTCAACCAGTCACGTTACAACTTTGAAGGTGAAAATTTGATTCGTACGTGGTTTGGTAGCGTTTGCGGTTCGTGGCTGGAAAACGATGGGGACTGGGGGACTGGGGAGTGATAATGAGAGTTACAACTGTGCCAAAAAGTTTGAAGGATGGTATCACTGAGGTGTTTTCATGATATAACAAACTAGCTGAAACCCGTGACTTCGTCTATATGTTACAAAACCCCTACTGCCGCTAAAAACCCTCATACTGTCTGTCCCGCTTTCATCTATGGACCCTGTCACGTATTGTCAACCGTATCACAAAAACAAATAAAAATAACCCAAACACTACATTTGTACTGTTACCGATTAAGGAGATCCGTTGAATATGTCCCGGCTTTATCATCAGACCATGGCCTCATCTACAATTAAACATTTCATAAAAACAAATTAACAGGGCCCAAATACGAATATTCTAGGTATTGCAAATCGCTGAGGGTTGACATCTTCCGATTCCATTATCAGACCTGGTTTTCATCATGGAGTTATCTTTAAACATCAATTAAAATTAATAAGTATTTAAAAAATAATAAAAATCGGCAACATTTGAAATTACACCACACTCAAGTTTTTGTATTAAAGGGTCCCATTTCAACCTGAAAATATTTCAGTTTCAACAATAACACCATGAAACTAATTTTTACTTCGTTAAAACACACTGAAATCTGACTAAAACGTAGTGTATTTTTTTACAAAGAAAACGGTCACGTACTTCTTTTCTGGAAAATTTCAGGTAATGCTGAAACACGTGTTTGTTTATTATGTTTGAGGTATAAAACATACCTCATGTATAATTTTAAGTGCTTACTACAAATGCTTGACATGCAGAGCACTTTTGTTTTAAATTTAAAGCCCTCTTTGGACCCTTTTTGGACGAATTTTCCAAATTCAATTCAAAATATAACAAGAAAAAAAAATCTTTGTACACCCCTAGATCCTAAAAGGAACACACCCTCCAAATACAGTTCAGCGGTAAGGGCTCTGCGTTGTTTGCCAGTCAGTCAGGACTTTGATTCTTATATAAGTACTTGACAATAGTTATTTGTTATACAGCAGTGCAAAGTTGCTTTTTAACCGCGTGCTCAATTTTGATGACTGAGCAAGCGAAGGATTGTAAAATTTTATCACAAGCGCAGCGAGTGATTTTAAAATTAGAATCCTGAGCGTTAGCGAGGGAATCAAAAGAGCACGAGGTGAAAAATCTTTGCACTCGAGTGCAACACGTTCTAACTTTTCATCCCACCTCAGCGAGGAAATGACTAAATGCAAAAAAAATACATTTACAAGATACTTTTGCGCATTTTTAACAGTTTCAGACAATTCTGTTGGCGTCAAATAAACTTCCTCGTCGCTAGATTTTAGGTTTTTCAATTGTTTTCAAGTTTCTTGTTTTTAACCTAAGGTTTTAACAATATGAACGGGAAAAGAATCGAAAGAATCTTTTTTTTGAATTTGCGTAAAGCAAATTCAAAAAAAAGTAATACACCAAGAAGGTTCTGAGTCTGAGTTTATAACAAATTAAAAAAGGTTGCATGATAAATTCGGCACCATGGAGGTAGAAGTAAATAGGTTTAATGATGTTTTGAATTCACAAACTTAGTGCACACGATGTTCTAAATTCAAATTTACTTTATCCTCTAGCGGATAAAAACGGCTTTTACCCTCAGATATCGAAGAGTAAAAATACTCTTTCCGAGATGGTGGGATGAAAAGTACATTAAAATATACGACACACTTATTTATATCGACCCAACATTTTCAAACCATAGCTGTAAGTTCTCCGATATAAGTGGCTGAGATTTTTTGTTACCTTATCAAACTGTTGTGAAAATGGTTCACTTTTCTAACGCGAAGGAGTGGGTTCAATCACCGTTGCATAGAATACGTAATAACCAGAGGCCGTTAGTTCGAAATTTTGGTTCACATTGAAAAACAAAGCTTGTGAAATAATTCCTAAATATTGAAGAATTCAAGAAAATAACATGTTTACCGATCTTCTCGAGTTTGAATGAAATAATTTATAGGTCATCCTGATAAAAACCATCACCAAAATAGCTACAATTTATGATGTTTATATTAGTAGAGCCGTTTATTCCTAGAGCTTTCTATTTAATTGAATACAAAAGTTAAACGTTCCGAGTCACTTTATTCTCCAGCGAATATTTGCAAAGTCCATTTTCTCAGAAAGTAAGCATTTACAGCCAGCATTTTCCTTTCTTAATTAGTTTCAAATTACGTGACGATTGCTGTGTTAATTCGCTAATTTAAGTATTGGATAAACCGGTTGTACGAAATGGAGTATAAAATTGTAAGTGAAACCTGAGAATACAGATACCGATTACTGTTTATTTGTGTAGGTACTTGTAAATTGTAGGACAACACTTAACTTTAAATTGTTTTGCTATATTACATTACAACATAATGGGACCACTCATAAATAAAAACAGATAAGTGCAAGCGAGACTCGCGCCCTGAGAGTTCCGATCCATAAATTCCCACTTTATCCAACAAATTTCACCATCCCATTTTGACACCTGTCTCACTGGCTATGCAGAAGCAAGAAGCAAGAAGCGAGTTGAGCTAGAATTCTGAGTAAGCGTTCTGACCGCCTTAGGAAGCGTCGCTGAGCGAGTTTTTCTTTAATTTAGTGGAGAGAGATTTTTCGCGGGCAATGTGAACAGTCAGCGATCAACTATTACTATATGTATCTTTTTTAGTTACACGGAATCATACATCAATTTAAAGTTACTTGAGCAAGAAAAAAGTCGATCGCCAGTCACTTCCTCGTCGACGGTGGGAAAAGTGCCTTTAGGGGTAAAAAAAACAAAATTCCTAATTTTTTGTCATTTTCTTTCATTTGTGTCATAAAACCTTTTAGCATTCGAAATTTCAGAATTGTGAGGTTACTGGAAGTACCCTAGAAGTTTCGAATTTTTGTGATTTCCATACAAAAATTAGACATTCATTGAAACTTGATTTCCATTTGCCATGTTATCTTTTTAATGCATTGCAGCACTTATACACATAGACACAGGATCACAGACTTTTATATTTGGTTTTCTCAAGTTGAGACTTTTAACCGTTCTTATGAACGGCTAAAGGTCTCAAAAATTAGAATAAGGCCTTTACACACTGACAGACAGACAGACGGGCAACAAAGTGATCCTATAAAGGTCCCTTTTTTTAGCCTATGTGATACGGAACCCTAAAAATCACAATGTGTCTCTGTCTGTATTCAAATCGTTTTTTTAATGAAACGGCTTACATGTTGTTGCAAGTACACTGGTGCATTAACAACATTAACAGAGGGTTCGTGTGATAACGAAGTATCATGACTAGACAATGTAAGCAACAAGAGTAATAACTTTACAAGTTTTACTTAAAAAAGCAGCAAATAAGAATCTGCCATAGAAGCTTATAAAAAAAAAACAATGTGGGCAGAGTAATTTGGAGCTACGTTTTCAGCTGGAATTTATCCAATAAAGGCATTCTACACTGCCTATTTTGTTGCTATTAGTACCCACATCTCGTTTTTATCAGTCTTATAAGTAAAAGTAATTTTCTAATTATAACATTTTATTTTATCATGAAGAATTCGTTAGTATTTTGCATTATCTAAATAATTATTTAGATAAGACAAAACGCTAAGATATTAAGGATAGATGTCCGATTTACAATGATACTAGGAATTTAAATCAATTTTTGATGTCGTTACGTAGCTGTTATTCATTCAAGATATATAATCAGTTCAATCATTATTTTTGAATGTCAGAGTCCCTAAATATCAGCAAAATGGTCGCAAATTACCGATTTCCAGGAGATTTATTTGAGAACTTACTATTATCGATATCAAGGTATAACATTAAATTAAATTTAATTAAATTAAATTTTATTTTAGTTTAATTTTATTTAATTCATCATGACTAAAATTCAGCGATATTCCGCAGAGCCTCAAGACGAAATTCTTTAATCGTGTGTGTGTTGCCAGTGATGACTTATGGCACTGAGACGTGGTCGTACTATTGGCCGTAAAGACAAGCTCAATTTCGTGCAGCGAGCTATGGAGAGAGTTATGCTAAGAGTTAAAAAACCGTAGAAGAGAAAAGAGAAGAGTCCAAGATCACCGAAATTGTATTCAATGGAGGAGGCCTCGTCCAGCAGTGGACGTAAACAGGCTAGTGCTGATGATATTTAGAATACCAAGTTAGTCGAAAGTCACGTAATTTGTATTAACCGACTTCACAAAACGGAGGAGGTTCTCAATTCGGTTGTATTTTTTTTTGTTACCTCATATCTCCGGCGTTTATGAACCGATTTGGAAAATTCTTTTTTTATTTGAATAGATATACTTCCAGATTGGTCCCATTTTTTTCTGAATCCAGTTCTGATGATGGAATCCATGAGGGATTGAGGGAACTCCTCAAATATTGTAGGTATTCATATGGCGATTTTGATATTTTCAGCAACAAACCTAACATTTGCATTCAGAAAGTATCATAACCCTTTTACTACTATGGTTTTTTCATCATTTTTTTTTCATCCAGATATTTAATCGAATACTATGGCGGAAGTCGGTTTTTTTAAATGAAAAGTTATAGGACGATCTATTAAATTAACGTGGACAGAGAATGTAGTATTTACTGGTGAACCAGTATTGACATTGTATCCCGGAAATTAAATGTGATGTCTAGAACATTAAACGTTATTTACGGTTATTGTGTTAGCACTAGCACCATCGGTTTAGACGAATCTCATGTAATATTTAGGGTTCCGTACCTCAAAGGTACCAACGGAACGATTTTAGGATCACTTATGTGTCTGTCTGTCACATTGTTTTTTTCTCCGTAGCTGCTGGACCAAAAAGTTGTAATTTGATAAAAATACAGAGTTGGGTGACCCAATCTCGGATGTATAGTGTAAATAAACGAATTCCAATTTTGGGGGTAGGTAAATCTTGGTGGGCAAACTAAATAAAAAAAATTGTTCCACCATGTAATACATCTTAACTCCCTATCTCAGAAACTGCTGTGCCAAAGATTTTGAAAAAAAACGGGGTATTGAACCTTTCTCATTTGGTTATGACACCAATGAAACCCCCTCCCCCATGGACCGGCACTGAAATTGTTGCATTGAAAAACTCGTAATATATAAATATATATAAGTCTGATATACAAATGTAATTAATGTTTTGAGTTCATATTAAAAAAAGATACCTACAAAAAATACCTAAAAATACAAGTTGAGAGCACTTTTGTGCTCCAGCGCCATCTGATTGCGGTTGCAAGATGCATCCGACAATTTGGCGCGTCCTCGGACACCTGATTGCAAGTTTCTTGGTTTCAAAATTATTCGTCTTTAGTGCCAAATGCTAATTAACATGAAAACGTTGGGCAGGGAAATGAGCATTTGCCTACGCCAGGAATCATGAAGAGAGCGGTCCCATTAACTTTTATTATTCGGAGTTTTAAAGCGTGTCGTCCAAATTGGTTGGCTGTATTCGCGGGACATCTTCGAGTGCGCCATTTCATTATAAAAATTACCCTTAGAATTAATTATATTTTTGTTAATGATAATTGTGTTTCCTATACACAATTTTATCATTAACAAAAATTAATTGATTGAGAAAAATGAATTAATAGTTGATTAATCTTCCCGATAGTGTCGTTCAGTCACAAACTTAACATAATAAAATTAAATCAATAATTACCATTATCTGCTTTGTATTTATGCATATAATTTGTAATCTTATGTTTATTAAAGAGGTGAACAGCCTCTGCAAATATTATATTCTACAACAGAGGCCCTATTATCTAACTTAAAAATAGTTAAAATAGAGTTCGGATCATGTTTCGATCTTGTGTCGATATCTTAAATGTCAGAAATGGTATTCTCTAAACATAAAATACAACACTGTAATGTGATTATATCGAAATGTGACCGAAACTTGAACGATTCAAAGTTTTTTCGATAATTTTAGCATTGTAGATGTAGTCTCTCTTTACTCTTTGCAATTATTGAACGAGCGAAGCGAGTTCTCTGAGTCAAGTTGGAAGAATCGGCGTTTGTATGTATGTATGTATGTTTGTCCGATGAAAACTTCTAAACCGTTAATCCGATCTTCATGAAATTTGGTATGGGAGTAGATAGTATTGATACAATTTGTAGGTAAGGTTATGAGCTATATCGATCAGGGGGTTGCTGAGATATTGGGGTCCAAGAGTGGGTAAAAAAAATAAAAGTGAGACAGTCAGATCAAGTGGGGTGTTTAATGAAAGCGCTTTGGTTGGACATTTCAAAACTGTTTTTAATAATTATTTAGCCTTAGTAGTTTTCGAGATATTAGGGAAAATAAAAAACGTAAAAACCCAAAAGTCTAGGGTACTTCCAGCAATCCCACAATGCTGAAATTTGGTATGCTTGTGGCTTTTGTGTCACAACTACAGGGAAAAGTCTGAAATTGAAGAATTTAGAAACATGTACTCCATAAAACAGGAACCAATATAACATCCATTGTTGACCTCCCATTTCTAAGAATTTGAACGACGTTGGAGTTCTATGGTTTTTATCAAAAGGACGTTATTAATTAATTCGTCAGGTACTTGATATAGGTACTAACAGGTATGTAGTATTACGCCCCGTTGCTTAGCCCTATTCAAAGGTTATTTCGATGATGTGTAGGAAATTAGAGTTGTTACTGATAGATCCTGTACTGTACTGGTAGAGCTCGAGGTGAAAATTTTAAAAACTAATAATATAAAATATGGAAATTACTTAGTTAAGTTGTCGTGCTGATAAAGGTGTTATCGCGAGGTCTCAGTTCGGGGCGAACCACTAGTATATATAACTATCTTACTCTAATGGTAGTCACCGTGAATTGAAAGTAGACTAAATTGTTATTTATAAGGGAGCAGAATACCAATTTTCTGTCAATTCATAATTCATTCTCGATTCGGTTAATTTTCAGTGTAGTTTTAAAATACCTTAGAGAATTGGGCCTCTTATTACTACAGGTATAAATACTATAAGTCTGCAGCACACCTGCGTACGCGTAAACGTCGTCGTGCTCTTCGCGTACCATGACGTTGTAATGTATGGAACTCTATGAGACATGGCATACAATACAATAAAGAGACGCGCGTGTCTACATTACGTGCTGCATACGCATCCGGTGTGAATTGGCCTTTAATATTAAGCTTCTAATGAATGCGTAGTTGTAGCAGAGCAGATCTCCTTGTGAAAGAGTTCACAAACTCATTCAGCTCTTATCAGTTGTACCATACAACTATACCTATTTCTGCTACCAAAAAATGATTCTCACATTGCAAGGCAATGGTTTGAAGTGTAAGGGTAGGGCTGGTGAAATTACGGGCTCATAAGACTTTTCATCTTTATGTCTCAAGGTGGCGGGCGAAGTGCAATTACACAAAGGGCTGGTAATTAAGGTATTGTAGTTGTAATGGGTAAGGGTCACCTCTTAGCGTTTACCAACTGCCGGTTCCATCTCGTAACAAAAAAAACAGCTACCCAAAAGTTGTTGGGTAACTAAAATGAGAGACATTCAACCACCCAATAGAAGTGGTGCACTCGTTCAAAGATATCTCGAAATTCAGTAAAAGCCTACAATGCAAGGTACCTACAGTGCAAGGTACCTACAGGCTGGAAAAATACGTGATACTTGTTTTGAATGCACTTTGAGTGACTGTGGTTTTTGCTACGCTCGTAGCGGTGCCTCTACGATTTTGAGTGACTGATTGGTTTTGCTACGCGTAGCAGTGCCTCTGCGTGCGACTGCGGCTACACGCATACTAAAACATGTATTGTGGAAATTATAAAATGATGATGAGCTCTTATTATCATCATCATCATTATCATCATCAGCAGCCTTTAGACTTCCCCTGCATGAGCCTTTATAAATACTAAAAAGTACTAAATAACAGTAATCACAGTAAATATAATTCATAAAAGATTGTATGATCTGGCTCACCTTATTTGAGACCACTCGATTTGTCTGACTCATAGACTATACGGCAAATATATAATAATTTTCCATCAGGTGGGCCGGGCGGTATGCTTGATTGCTTGCCAAGTAGTAAAAAATAAATAAATAAAATAACTTGATTTTGTACCCTTTGTCAACGAAACAAGAGTTTCAAATTACTGTTTTTTAAAATACTTTTAAAGTACTGATTTTCTTTGGTTCGGCTAGGCAGCCAAATCGATAAGTCCTAAATTGGGGGGCTGTTGACTTCTTAGGGTTAAGCTACATGTGTAAGTATGCTTTAACACTGCACGATTCTCATCGCAAAAATTTAGAAAGTAACGAGTTTATTATGGGACTAGCTGTAACCCCGCGACTTCGTCCACGTGAAATAGCCTATATCACTTAGGGATAAGGCCAATAGTGAACGAGTTTTCAGAATCGGATCTGTAATTCCAAAGACCAGCAAATTTCAACTCACAAACAAATTTTACCTCATTTTGATTAGTTTATAGATGACGTTCAGGTGCGATCACGCGACCGTATTCTTGTCATGGATATAGTTCCTTGATTCTTGTTGCTGTCTGACATTCCATATCAAACAGGTTTTAGTGAGTGGGAATTGCTCGCGATGCTGAATCATACAATGATAATGTAGCTTGACCCTTACGCACAAGATTATCCATAAATTGTTTAATTATACAATGAATTTTACATTAGCAATTACTCTCGCTCGACATAAGTTGCACTCGACAGTTACAAGTTAATTTGTAATCAAGATGGCGGGCTAATGAACGGTGAACTTGAATATTTGCAGTTTGATGTATGAGAACAGACAACTCCAGAATAGAGCAGGGACGTAGGTACAGTGATTACATAGTTACTAATAGATATTTTACCTGATTAAAAATAATAAAAAATAAAATAAATAAAATAATGCTAGACATTTCACACAACACTATCTAGCCCCAAGCTAAGCAGAGCTTGTGTTATGGGTACTAAATAACTGATATACTTAATACAATACATTACATAGATATATATTTTTGATTATATATAGAAAATACCCAGAACACCCGGAACAATTATCTGCAGATCCTACAAATATTTGTTCCAAGGCAAGGATCGAACCCGCAACCTCCTGCGTCGCAGGCGAACCTTCGCCCGCCGCGCCACAGGGGTCGCCCTGATTATACCTAATCATTAAAAAAAGGGCATTTATTCACTCACACTACTTATCATTAGCTACACATGTACAAGTATAATATTAAAGTTAAAAGTAGGTAGACAAGGTAGTGAAAGGGAAAAGGACGAGGACTCAGCCGCGCTGTTTTTCAGCCTCGCCTTAGAATGCTACTGCAACCTTGATACTCGGAAGATCTGCTGTTCAGCAACATAAATTACATATATTATAATGAAGTATCTATCGCTTCATCAAACCGATATAAATGCCCATGACTTACCGAGGCACAATTATATATTGTAATAAGACGGCTCCCGAATACTGAAACTACCGGTAAAGCTACCTATGCCCAAGCTATATAAAATAGCGGTGAGTTCACAGAGCTCACCGGCCACGCAAGTTCAACGCTCCCGGTCAGCTGATCGACGCGCAGCGCCAATATTTATTTGTGGTTTTCATTGCTTTTTTTTGAAGTTTTTATTTATTGCCGTGTTTTTAATGATAGAAATTAGGTTTTTGTGTTCATTCTATGATGCTTTATGGATATTATAAAGAATACAACATGCACTGTTTCAGTTTTCGGGAGTAGTCTTTTTACACCCGTTATAAGGGTCAAAGACACGCTGGTTCAAAACAATATAAGTAAAAGAGTGAAGTTGCACCATGCTATCATAGATCTAAAGATTTTCACGAGAACTTTTTTCCTGATTTAGTCCGCTATATCGACTGGTTAGACTAATTACACGGTCTAATTGGTTTGTCTGTTCATCTGTAACTGCGGCTCCGTGGGACGTTGTAGTTAATTAGTGTCCTAACCAATCCCTGTGTTGATTAACCTGTTTATTTTTTGGATAAGTACCTACCTATAGCAGGTAGAAGATTAGTTAACTGACTCATTTCAAAATGTTCTTTTGGTAATTTAACCGTGGTAGTCTCGGCTTAAGGGTCGGACTCCTTTATCTCCTAGCTCCTGTGGATGTTGTAAAAGTCGAACAAGGGATTACGTCAGAGAATGGACAGCAGCAACCACCAAAGTCAAAAAGAATTTTATTCATTGAAATCACAAGGATCATTTTGAATCGTCTTGTGAACTAAAATTACTCCTGTTCCAACGCGACCAAGCCTAGAAGAATCAGGCAACAAGCACGACTTGGCTTACAAAAATGGTCCGTCTTACCACTAGGTGAGAAGCACCGGTGTGGTGCCTCGGAGCAAGGAGTTGCTGATACATAGTAAATGAGAACTTAAAAACCTTAGGAAGGTAGTCAAAATTAAATAAACATCAGCAATAAAAAAATATGCAAGACAGCACACGCTACGTTTGTTATACTTATAAATAGACACCTGTGGGGTCAGCACAAACAACTAAGGTTACCGCGACGCTAGCGAGACAATCGCATATGTCAAATATTGTCCAATGGCTTCGAGGTAACTCAAAATCTTTGTAAGTTGATTGGTTAATATTTGACGTATACGATCGTCTCGCTAGCGTCACGGTAACGTTAGATTTTCGTGCTTGGACCTCTGAGTACTTAACACCAATCCGCCTGCCAAGCGTGGTGATTATGACAAATCTTTCCATTGCGCGCTATGTATGCTATATGGGGGAGGCCTCATCCAGCCATGGATGTCTAGCTGATAAAAAGTACCAAGCTACACATACGCAATTTAGGTCCCAGTTTAAAAATGTATTAACAGCTGTAACCATTGAAGTTACTTTTGTAATATATATACCTATTTAAATATATTGGAATGTATGTTTGGAACTGGTTAAACAGTCTTGTTTTAAACTCCGTTTATGTGTTAATGAACTTGGGCTTCATGGAAGTTAGCAATACAATCTAGCAAAACCCGCAAACACCTGTTCAGATTATCGGTCCGAAATGTGTTTATCCACAACTTCCATGATACGGCACGCGAGTTGCCGGCTGAGAAGCAGGAGGTTGCGGGTTCGATTCCCGCATCTCTCTGATCTGCAAATATTTGTTCCGGGTCTGGGTATTTAAAAAAAAGAGAGATTAGCTTGCATATGGGTAGATGTCTAGCAAAACTACAAGTTCCATTACCCCTTTCTTCGGTATACTTCGACCACGCCATACCAGTCACGCGATGTTCACATTACATAGCAAAAAGATTTCGTTTCCACTTACAAAATCACTTTGTATCTTATTCCTTAGCTTTTCTTTGGATCGTGCTCTTTCGTTAGATAAGCATTTTCAGCGCTGTCTAGCTCATTGTTATTATGCACGACTCGAAGTGCTATGGTCCATTTAACTTCTTTGACGTCATCCGTTTTATAAGGAGATTGGCCAGAAGGACAGTGTGACTGTTGGTCTATTTGTACTAAAACTCATAAGGGCGTGTAGTAATTAGTTTTTCCCACCACCTGCTCGACAATGTCCAATTACAAATCATGCAACCTCAACGTAAAGTAAAGCATTGTCTCTCTAGGGATATAAAGTTGTATGATACTCCCTAGGGATTAAAGTGATTTGAATTTGGAACGTCAAATTCGTGTGGAGACTCGTTGAAAACTCTAAGTAAAAAAAATCCCATATGGCATTGTAAAGAGGTTTGTTCGAAAATAGAACAGGCCACCATAAGCAGAACTCAAAAAAAAATAAAAAGGTGCGTTTACAAAGAATGCGAACAGCGTGTTTGGTGCTGTGATTTTCAGTAAATTTTATTGCAATATTCATGTTGATAAAAAATTACAAACGATAGTGATTCTACTCCAAAGTTTATCAAAACAGACGCTTTAGAGATTATTGACAATCTACTACCGCGTAAATCAAAACAAGCCCTGGCTTTTTATTGTCTCGCAGAAAGTGTGAAAAGTAGAGTATGCTCCTCTTGAATAAAGCCTGTCTTCGTCTTGGGCAGCTTGAACCCCTCGCTTCACTCAGGACTCTATATAAATCCCTCGCTACACTGGGGAGTTAACTTAAGAGTCCCTCGTTATGCTCAGGGTTCAATATGCTACCCGCGACATAAGACACTGCTTTATTCCCTTAGTGCATAATCTACTATTAGTACTTTCTGTATGCTACGAAGTCAGCCTGACATGTTTGTAATTTTAAATTTTCATTTTAATCAATCGTAATTTAAGTAATTACTGCTTTATTTTTATTGGAACTATTTCTATATTTAAGTATGTGCATACCCTTTCTACACTTTTTGTTTTAATTGGAAAGAAATGAATTGTATTGTATACTTGGTTGTTTTTAGAATTTATCTGCGTTGCACTGCGATTGCGATCCTTTTCGGTGCTGAAGTAGTTTTAAGCAAAATGCACTTTGTTATTGTGCAATCCATTTATTTTATTCAGAAAACAAACAGTTTGTAATAGCTAGTAAAGCAGTTTATAACAATTATTACTAGATAGTAGCTTACTAGATTTTCCGACACAATTTGACATTGTTTGCGAAATAAATGAAATAAAATACAATTAACATGTTTTCGCTCAAAAGATATTGTATAGATACGTTACAGCTAGGACGGTTGATAGTTAGTGATTTTGTATTCCTAAAGGCACAGATTTTTTTCTGTTTCGTGCCTCGAGATTGTATGCTCTGATTTTTAATCTTAAATATTTTTTGTAAACCAAGGGGTATAAAAAATATATACGTTCAGGTTACTAAATTTGCCCAAAAAAAGTACGTAGGATTTTTTTGCTAGCACAATAGAATATAAAATCAAATTAATTTTAACGTATATATTATTGCGTAAATTGAGTTTTTGACAAAGTTATATGAAAAATAAATATTTTTCAGTAGTACATTTTTAAGATACAGGTGGCACATATATATACACATACATGACAAATACACAGACAGTGATATATCTTGACATTTCTTTGTTTACAAAAAATGTCTAAGATTAAAAATACCCTACTTGTTGCGGATTGACTAGTTTGACTATTGACCAGATCTACTCCAACTTCACAGAAATAAATTCAACCCGAAAGATGTTCAAGTAAGACATTAGTGTGATTAAAAAGTAAAAGACAGATTACAATATTTTTAAAGAGTAACTTCACAAAACATATTCTGAACGTCCCGTTTAAGTAACCGGGAGCAGACTCTCTACGCCCTGAATATATAACATAGCAATATTAACAAACATTGCTGTCAGATTAACAATATCTTGATATTATGAAGAATTGCTGGGTCTTTGCGCTTTCGATATAATTAAGGCACTTGAATTGAATCTGCAATTCTTGAGATCCCAGCAATATATTATTCAAAGTGAAGTTTTTTCAGATTCAACCAAGATTCACAACAAATTTTTAAAGTTGTTATAGGTATAAGTTTTTTTGCCATTTATTTCTGTGCCGTAGTTTATTACATAAGTTTTATAAAACACTAGCTACGCCCCGCGCTTTCACCCGCACAAGTCTCGATCCGGTGGCAATATCGGGATAAAAGGCAGCCTATATGTTAAGTCTGGGTATAAGCTATTTCCATTCCAAATTTCAACTTAATTACTCCAGCTGTTTCAGCGTGAAAGAGTAACAAACATATCCACAAACTTTTGCATATATGATTTTAGTGAGATTAGATTTACTGGAAAATAATAAAAAGTTTTCTTTCAATACTCCAGAGAACATCATATAGTATATTCACAACAGTAAATTTTCTTTGCAACGAAAGTCGGGTAATGAATGAATATACTATATCAAAGGTAATTAACGAACACTCAAAATACTTGAGGGCCGAAATAAAGCGCATCGTTTGAACTTTCAAAACTAAATGTTGAATTCACTTGATATTCGTAGAATATTCAAAACTTATGACGTCTGTCCAGGGGAAGTATTTCTGCGTCAGCTTGAAGCGTACTGCAAGCCAGATACAATTTCACGCTGTGCCAACTTGCAAAATTCGTTGCAAAATTCTAATTTCATACAGAGGAGGCATGGAGCTTATATTTAACAGCTATGTGTCGTGTCTGCTCAGTTAACACTTGGCGAGCAGTAAGGATGTAAAGTCTCAGCTCAAACACTTTGCGATTTCGTTAAAACAATGTATGGCATTTATTTAATTATTAAATAGCTGTTTTGTAACTGTTTTTTTTAGATTTTCTATACATCCTGTTCCGTATTATGTACTTACACACTGAAGTTGGTATCCAAGATGTTAGATAAAATGCCTAAACTATCGAATATCGACAGTTGTGGTCCCAAATGCTTTCAAATGTCACAAAGTCGAGAAATTGGAGCAATATCTAGCTAAAGTTTTGTTTATACAATCATTGTTGTACACTCATTGGATACATAAGTTAAGCTGAAGGAACAGCAGCTTCTAAAAGTCTTCGTGAAGAAACGCCTATTAAGTTTTAATATAAAGAACAAGCTTAAATTGAACATTGGAAATTTCCCGTGGAAATGTCTCATTAAGAATGCTAAAGCTGGCGAACAAAAGTGGATAATCTGTTTGGCGTCCGGCGAATATTAAAGAAGCAAAACCGGCCCGGAAGGTCTTTTGTTCAGATCAAAGCAATCTCACGGCTTTACTAATTGACCTTTGCATTTTGATGGAGTTCTCTCAATTCACGTTTACAAGATTCTGGATGTGCTAAGATGAAATTATTTAATTTCATTAGGTATTCTTAACTAATTTTTAGCCGACTACGGCAAATAAAAAGGAGGGTTATGATTTTAGCAGTCTAAGTATCTATGTTCACCAGCTCCCTCGTAGCTCTGAAACTACGAATTTTGACAAATGAGAGTCGGTGAGTTTGTTCGGAGCCCATATCCACGATTTTTACTTAGAAAAGCCTCCGACTATAACTATTAATTAAGTTGAAGGCATTTTGCTACTTGTTTTCAGCTTTTATGTTCGGGTTATAGTTTTTTAACTTTTATTTTAATGAAGATAGAAAACACGTAAAACAGGGTTCTGATTGGATGAATTATCTAAGTAGGTACTATTGAAAATAATGTTGTTCTATGATAAACGTTACCTGCACAATCTTCATAATATTAAAATCCATGGTCCAGTCTTATCTATTCGTATTTGATTGGTGGAATTTATTTGGCTGCATCTATATTTTGGTCAGAGTTAAATCCCTTGCGAATATTTCAAATCATAAAATTAAAGTTTGTACGAGTTTGTACGTGAAAATGATGTTATTTTGAATATGATTTACACTAAAAGTATTTAGAATGTGCATGAAATTGCAGAATTTTTGTATTATACCTACACTAGAGTGTAACACAAACCTATAAAATATATTTGCTTTGGTTAATTTCTACCGTTTTTAGAATTATGTATCTCTAAAGGTAACCATTTTAGGATCACTTTGTTTTCCATCTGCCAGGCAAGACCCTGTTTCTCAAGAACGGCATCAAGTTGAAATTAATACTCTACAACAACACGGCATTCAAATGTTGCATCAATCAGGTTATTCTGGTACTTAATGAAGACCTAAAAATCTTGTAGCATGAAGGTAAAGCAGTAGTGCTCGCATTGCTTTGTTTCGGTTTGAATTACAGGCACATGAGACTTTTCATCTTTATGTACCAGGGTCGGCAGCGCGCGTGTGATGCCTCTGGTGTTCCATAGGCTATATACGGTAACAACTTTTCATAAGGTGGGCCGTATATTTGTGTGCTGGCCAAGTAGTATAAAAAAAAGGTAAGTCATCTAATACATGTAAAGGAAAAAGTCTGAAAAATACACATTCTGATATAACATTTAGGTTTGTACGGATTTTACATACAACATTTACTTAAGTAACAAAATTCAAAACTCTAACTAATAAACAACGGTTTGGAATCCTTAGGGCGTGAGTCTTACTCGCACTTGTCCATATATGTTTCATAAGAATGCAACGTGATTGAACTATTTCTTTCGAGCCCATTTGCTTATCGTACGACTGTTCGAATGAAATAAAAATTTCTCCCCATTGCTGGTTGACGAGTGTTTATTGCAGTCGCATGCCTTGCCGAAGCAGTATTGTGTGTCGCGTAATGAGAAATTGTCGTTCGTCAAGTTTTATGGATATAAATTCTTGTAGGGGCTGGTCTGGCACGCCTCCCGTCGTTCAGGCACCACGAGCTCTGTTCTTGGAAGTTTCTAATAGTTTCCGCAAGTTCATTGCACGACACAATTTGAGTTATTCCAACTTATTTCAAGTACAGTGTTCAAATAGTCAATAAAGTAAAATATTGTGCATATTTTTTTAGTCTTTATTTAACTTCAGATCAAGTTATCGGCGACCTGTGCTACTCCAGGTTTGATTTATCCCCCTCTCTCTATTATCTGATAGAGCTCAATCCCAGACATGCATGGTTACTACAGGGACTATGTCCCCTATACATATCAGCAAATTTTGTTAGTAGTAGAACTTCTTGTGAAAGAGTTCGTCCGGGGAAGTACTACCACCGTACCTATTTCTGCCGTCAAGCAGATACTCGTATTGCTGTGTTTCGGTTTGAAGGGTACAGGTGCCGGTATTTCAGGCGCATGAGACTTCATCTTTATGTCTCAGGGCAGGCAGCGTGCGTGTGATGCCTCTGGTGGTACAGGCGTCAATAGGCTACGGCAACTACTTTCCATCAGGTGGGCCGTATGCTTGTTTGCTTGCCAAGTAGTATAAAAAAAACTGAAATAGTTTTTTTAATTTATTTCAGTCGTTGTCTTAAAGTTATGTAAAGCTATCCATTAAGTGATAATTATTTGCCAGTTGTAGTTGTGTCTGTCGTAGCTGAAGCCATTATCACGTCTGCTGCTGGACGTTCACTGCTGATTCTGATTTCGGTGGTCTTGGTTCGTCAACGGGTTTCCTCATTTCGGTTTCTATCGCGTAGTGACTCCTAGCATAGCTCTCTCCATAATCCGGTACGCGACTTTTATCTTACGGTCAATAGTTTAGCGACCACGTTTCAGCTAAAACTAGTTGGTAAATTATTCTAAATCAAGCCCACTGGAAGCCATTCTATTTTCAAATTAAAATGGTCAAAAAAGACTACTGTATCCGAGACTAATCTGAGACATATCATCAGTCTAAAGTGCCCCAATGGCTGGAACTCAGAACTCAGGCTAACTCTAAACTAGCAAGAGCGAACATGAATAATCATTTGGTGCTTAATTCAAGTTCGAGTCGTTTGCCCCGTTTAGTAAGTAGCTTAGTCTCGAATTCTTTATAAAGTATAGGTTCTGCAGCTATAGGACAGCTGATAAAGCATGGCTAATTAAAAACATGTAAAAAAAACTGATGAACACCAACGCTTACGTAGTGATAACGGATGCAATAACAGGATCGTTTTGCTACAGGAAATTAACATACTAGCCCAAAACTGTTTCGTTCAGCTCAGCTTTTCAACATTCAGCATTTTCAACTAGTTAGTTATTAGTACCAGGGCGACCAAGCTTTTTTTTTTGATAAGACCTCCCATTTCACCTACTTTTAATTATCATGTTAAGTTTTGTGTATTTTTTGTTATCTTATGGTGTACAATAATAGTAGTTTATGAAACTGTTGCATAATAAGAGTTCTTAAAACACGAGTGTGAGTTAAAAAAACTCGCCTCCGGCTCGTTTTTTTATAGCATCGCACGAGTGTTTTGAGACCAAATTATGTGCAGTTTCATACACTACTTTATCTAATCTCATGATATAGGTAATATTATATTTTAAAGTCTTGGTAACATTTATTGTAATACCTTCTAGATTTCGCCGGTAAGAGGTTCATTTGTTCGTTGCAGCTTCGAGAATGTCCGGTGGTGTAAAATTGTCTTCAGTATCGCTACTGTCGTTTTCAGACACTTTTTAAAACAAAAACTAATTTGACCATGAAATTTACGTAAAATTACAGCTTATATTTGCATTTATATGTAAACGTTTAGCGCCAAAATCCATACACGCAAGCGTGTTGCGCCGCGTCCGCAGATTATGTATAGAAAAACTGCATTGCAACCTCCTTGGTCCAAGTGAAGTTGTATCGTTATAGAAAAAAAGTTATATTATAATACAGTTGTCCATAGAAGAGCTGTATCGTAATGTAATTTTTTAAATTTATTTCGATTCCATGTGCATAAAGACTGTCATTTTAGTATTGTTTTTAGTTTTTTAATCTTTATATTTCAGTATGAGAGTAGATAAAGTATTTTCTATTATATTCTATTCATTGCTCGGTACTGTAATGCCATCTGCGTGAAAACTCGGTAAAACGCGTTTTCTCAAAGATGAGATCTACCTAGATCGCTGCGTGAAAACTCGGAAAAAAGCGTTTTCCCAGAGATTAGACCTAGCTAGAACGATTTTCATCAAAAACTTCCATATAGCAAATTTCATCGAAATCGTTAGAGCTGTTTTCGTGATCTCAAATTATTTTATATTATATATATATATATATATATACACAAATATTGCTCGTTTTATAGTATTAGATAGATAGATAGGTATATTTATTCTGTGGATAGGTGCTATCGTAATTTGGATATCGAATCATAATACTACATATGAAAGCTTAGGATACATTTTTAACTACACCTCATGAAGAGAGAGCTAGGCAATGATTTTACTAGGTGAATGCTCTCGTTGCCTTGCCCATACAAAATAATTTAAGTATTTTTTCAATCCACAGATTGTCGTTCTTTATATCGTATTTTTTTTTCGATTTTCTAATGATTATCGTACTCGCAAATGGTTGTTTCAAATAAAAATTTACTAAGGGTAATTTTTAAAATTAGTTTGAAATACGACCAATTTTACGTATGTGTGAGTGTTTTTAATGTCCATTTTGAGTCGCCACCTACCATCGAAGCGTGATATTTTTACGCAGAGCACCCTGTTTTGTTTAATTTGACAGAGATGGCGGTTAAATGGACCTCGAGCACCGAGTTTTGAGAAAGATAGTGAAAGATGGCGCTAAATAAATAAAAGTATGCCTCGCGTTATTTTCGGGTCTGTCACCAAAATTGCGAAACGCGACGTTGCCAGGCAACGCTACGTCACAAGTTTAGTGCTTGCTAGTCACCCGTAATTATTAGGCTTTATGAGCTGGCTCTGATAGGGTTGCCAACCGTTCGTTATAATCATAGTTTACAAAGTTATTTGCGGCTATGTTCTTTATACTTTGCAATATCAACAAAGTAGGTACCTTCGAGAAAATACTTTATTGTAACGTACTTTATTGAAACTCAAGTTTCAGTTTTATAAAATAAAAATAAAACAACGAAAGAATATGTAAAAACTATACTTTCGTAACTTCATTCGCAGCAATAAAAAAAAATATTACTAGTCATTGACCGAGCGAGCAAAGCAAGGTAAGTCCTTGCAATATAATATGGCAAAATTTGCTATCGTCTGTTCGGATGTATGTACCTATGTACGTAAGTACTCGCGTACGTCGCATTTTTCAATTAATCTTGATGAAACTTGATATATGTACTTACTTATATATTTATTTTACAATATAGTTTTTGAGAAAAAATAAAAATGAAAACCAATATTACGTGAGCTCTCATTTGTTAGAGTTTCAACGACTTGTGGTTCAAGTAAGATTGGGATTATGCTAGATCGGACTATGGATGCGATTTTTAAACTTTATCGAAAAACAAGATAGTTTGTGCTCTTGAGGTATTCTGTTCGCAAAAGTACTAGTTTTTATAATCCGACCGTGTACCGTGCTGTGATTCAGAAACTCGGTGTAGCAACCCTGATAATATATCAATATCAAAGTGTAGTATGAAGTTGTCATCTCGCTCCTTAAATGCAAAAGAGCCACAAGTCGAAAATTCATTTTTTTACTGGAAAGCCTATCAAAGTTTTGATAGTAGTTTTTTTTGTATTACTTTATAAATCTTTTTTTTCTACATATATGTATGGTATATTATAAGATGCGTATTTTGAACCTTACACTACCTTGAAATTTACATTGAGATCAATGTAATTAAATGCGGAAGAAACTTATCCATAACTATCACCTCTTCATCTAGCAATATTACAAAATAAAATACTCCATAAATCTTTGACTTACTAGTAGTAACGATGAGATCTACGATCAATAATATCTAAGTCATCGCAGTAATCTCATTAAGTGTTTCATTATTATACATAAAAATCCTTTAGCTTAAATAATCAATTTTAAAATAAGTAAGTATAAAAAGTTTAACATTACTTTGGGATTACATCCTTTTCAATCAGTTTTAGGATGCTTTGTTTTTTGTCTCAGCAACTTGTAGCTTTTTGATATTATTTTATATTATTTACTTGGGAAAAATCTGTATCCTGAGAAGTTTTGTATAAAAATATATTTTAATGTTGTTGATCAGTTTTAATAACTTTGAGGTCTGCTCTTTACGACTCTTCCTTTGGAAATCTATGTCAAGAGGCTGAATACTAGGAAGTACTGAATCAACTGATTGGTAATCAATCATCTGTACTGCTGTCTGAGCTTGAAGATGAGGATTCACTTGAGTATATCTGAATCGCTGTCTGTACTTTCCTCAATGACTAAATTTATTCATTGCTCTGGACTTCCAAAATCAGATAATGTTTTCATCAAGTAACGATAGGCTAGGATTGTGTTGGCTGTCTGTCTGGTATGGAATTTGTACCGTTTTTGATGAAGCGATTAAGATAGAGACTCCAGTGAATCCTCATCTATAAGCTCAGACAGCAGTACAGACGATTGATTACCAATCAGTTATGATTCAGAACCTCTTAGTGTTCAGCCTCTTGGCATAGATTTTCAAAGGAAGAGTTGTAAAGGCATAATATATTTTTATACAAAACTTCTCAGGATACAGATTTTTCCCAAGTAAATAAAATAAAATAATATCAAAAAGCTACAAGTTGCTGAGACAAAAAACAGGGCATCCTAAAACTGATTGAAAAGGATGTGATCCCAAAGTAATTTTAATAATCTTAAAAGTGATTATTTAATTCAAAGGATACTTATGTATAATAATGAAACACTGTATTTTAAGACTGATTGTACAGACTGATTGTAATAACAGTCATTTAACAAATATTGCATGTTTGTTTATAAACAATTACAACCATAATCACGGTAATCTTATATGCAAAACAGACACATTTCCAAGTACTGCGGTTTCGTTTTAATAAAATAGTAATCAAACTTATTGAACTTTCATTCAAAAGAAACGCATTCCAAAACCTGACACTTTTATGTTTCGTAATAAAGTTATTATTATTATTATTATTAACTGGAAAGATGGCTGCTTTGCTGTGAAGTTAGTCATCAAAGTCTCAAAATGCTAAATGGGTAGTTGTGTGATTGAACTATTTTAAACGCTAAAACCATGGGTGTCTTTTTCGAATATAAAAATTGGAATCATCTAAATGCCATTTTTGCATTAAAAACGATATTGAAATTTTTTGATTTGTGGCCCTGTTGAATTTAAGGTGTTCTGTTTGTCTGTGGTTACCTAGCCCAGTGCACTTATTTCTCCCTATATGTTCCTTGACTTTTTTCTCTATGGTCCTTGTCTATGGTGCACTGTGGGTGTCATGCGATTAATTTTCTTTGGGGCGGTGTCTTTGAAACGAGTGCAAGCCAGGTTATAACGGTTTCACGGTGAAATTTCGTAAGTAAACAGATATTTACATAATTTTAATGTGTTACCTACTAGTAGAGTAGTACTATTATAGAAGATGCCTGCCCTTTGTTTGAAGCCTTCGTTGTTGTTGTTGTTGGACATAGGCCTTCCCCTTAGAATGCCACGACGAACGGTATTGAGCCGCCTCCATCCACCGACTCCCCGCGACGTTTATAATGTCTTTATTCCATCGAGTGGAGAGCTTTCCTCTAACGCGTCGTCCGGTTTGTGGTCGCCACTCGAGAACCTTTATTCTCCAACGGTTATCACTTCTTCGAGCTATATGACCTGCCCACTGCCACTAATTCTGAGAGCTATGTCGGTGACCTTGGTTCTTCTACGGATTTCCTCATTTCGGATTCTATCACGTGGTGAAACTCCTAGCATAGCTCTATCCATAGCCCGTTGCGCAACTTTGAGCTTGTCTATACGGCCAATAGTTAGCGACCACGTCTCAGTGCCGTAAGTCAACACTGGCGTGTAGACTTTCGTCTTGAGGCTCTGCGGTATCGGCGACGAGAAGATTTTTTTTTATACTACTTGGCAAGCAGACAAGCATACGGCCCACCTGATGGAAAGCAGTTACCGTAGCCTATGGACGCCTGCAACACCAAAGGCATCACAAGCGCGCTGCCGACCCTGAGACATAATGTGAAAAGTCTCATGTGCCTGTAATTTCACTGGCACCCGTACCCTTCAAACCGAAACAGAGCAATGCGAACACTACTGCTTGGTGGCAGAAATAGGTACGGTGGTAGTACTTCCCCGGACGAACTCTTTCACAACAAGTTTTCACAAAACCAACAAACTAGATATGGCGTAGTTTCCCGAACGCTGCCCATCCGAGTTGGATTCGTCGGTTGACCTCTTCATCTCATCACATCACACTAATATTATAAATGCGAAAGTTTATAAGTATGTTTGTTACTTCTTCACGCCCAAACGGCTGAACGGATTTGAGTGAAATTTGGAATGAAGATACCTAATAATAATAATAATAATAATAATAAGCAAGCAAGTACCTTGACTTGGCCCACGAGATTACCGCCATGTGGGATGTGGATTCGACGATTATCGTCCCGATAGTTGTTTCTGTGAATGGCCTTATAGCAAAGAGCCTCGACCAATACCTTGAGAGGCTCTCACTAAATGGTTGGATCAACGGTCAGATTCAGAAGGCAGTACTCCTGGACTCGGCACGCATAGTCAGGAGGTTCCTCTCTCTGCAGCCCTAGCCTCCGACCGCTTGGGCCTTTGCTCCGCGGTCGGTGGTTTACCGTTTTGTAATATATTTTTTACTATACTGTTTTTATATACTATTTGTTTTTATAGATAAGTAGTATTTCTTTATAGTGAAAAATGTATTTTATAACGAGTTTTAAAATAAATCAACGTCATAATAATAATATCATGGTTCACGCAGGTGAAACCGCGAGGCGCAGCTCGATATTTATATTACTTGAAATATCTTTAAAAATTTAATGAATGAAAATGTAATAAGTAAATATGTTATGTTTTCAGATCTTATCTAACACCAAGCTCCCAATTTATGGACGAAATATTTTGAAGCCGAAATTGACGAAGCTGACTCTGGTTGCACGAAAAATAATAATGCACAACAGCAGTCAGCCAGATTTGATGGCAGAAGATTTGAGAAATGGTCCACAACATGAACAGCATGGAAATGATTTATACGTTACTCACAGATCGGAACGTTTTTTTTATGCTACTTGGCAAGCAGACAAGCTTACGGCCCACCAGATGGAAAGCAGTTGCCGCAGCCTATGAACGCTTGTAACACCAGAGGCATTACACACGCGCTACCGACCCTGAGACATAAAGATGAAAAGTCTCATGTGCCTGTAATTTCACCGGCACCCGTACCCTTCAAACCGAAACACAGCAATGCGAACACTACTGCTTGGCGGCAGAAATAAGTACAGTGGTAGTACTTCCCCGGACGAACTCTTTCACAAGAAGTTCTACTACTAACAAAACTACTAACTAGTCGTCTGACTGCGAGTCAATTTGGAATAGTGAGAGAGGCAGATTGTTGATTGTTTATCCAATATCATAATATTTCCAACACAGTAATATTTGTACACTGTTATGTTTGCAAACGCCGTATCACCACACCCTATAAATGAGTTTATCAGCAGCATGATGCTAAAGCTGGTAGCATTTTTCAAAAATGCGATTTTATCTGAAATATATATTGAGACGTGTTCGGAAAAATGCAAAGTGCATAGATCTCAATGAAATGACATCATGTACGTTATTTTTTCTCATACAAAAAACCCTTACAACATTGTCTAAAACAAAACTATATCAAGAAATGTATTTTTTTCTAGCCACTGATGATCAACCAGAATTAGCAAGTTGAAGTGGCAATGGGAAGGTCATATAGCTCGCAGAACTGATAACCGTTTGAGAATAAAGGTTCTCGAGTGGCGACCGAAAAACGGACGAGGCTGTAGAGGAAGGCCCTCCACTCGATGGACTAAAGGCATTATGAACGTCACAGGAAATCTGTGGATGGAGGCGGCTCAAGACCGTTCGCCGTGGCACTCTAGGGGACACCTAAGTGGACTTCTACAGGCTGATGATGATGTAGTTGATCATCAGATCAACTACATCTAATGATGATGAAGATGATACCTCATATCTCCGGCGTTTATGAACCGATTTAGAAAATTCTTTTTTTATTTGAATAGATATATGTACTTCCAGATTGGTCCCATTTTTTTCAAAACCCAGTTCTGATGATGGAATCCATGAGGAATTGAGGGAACTCCTCAAATATTTTAGGCATACATATGGCGATTTTGATATTTTCAGCAACAAACCAAGCATTTGCATTCAGAAAGTATCATAATCCTTTCACCACTATGGTTCTTTCATCATTTTTTTTTCATCCTAATATTTAGTCGAATACAATGGCGGAAGTCGGTTTTTTAAATGAAAAGTTATATTTAGAAGAGATGCAATGGGCACTAATGGTAACAATGAATACAATATACGAAGACAAAATGTGCAGTTGCACTGATCGCTTACCTATTGATGAATATTTGTTGTCAGTGTATGATATTTCTAGTGGAAAATACTTGTAATTATAAACCAATAAAAATACCTAATCTGTTTGTTTTTTCTTTTTATTAATTTCTGTAAAAAGACATTCATTTTTGTGGGGGTGTTTGCCATAATTACCACCCTTGGCAGGTTGATTGGTGATTGCAGTATCGGTTACTCAGATGGATGCTGCTGCCCATGCCCTGGTGTAAACCCTTAGTCGGCTTTTCCGACATCCACGGGAGGAGGATTATAGATTCTACGCCGCACACCACGGCACTTTTTATAGGGTGGCAGGAAGTCGGTGGATGGTGGCGGCTCATCCCTTCTAACAATTTTCTTTAACGCCATCATTATCGAGATACCTTATAAACATTTTTTTAACGCCATCTATATAACATCTGGGGATAATGACAACGCCATCTAGTGAAAAACAAAACAGTGAATGTAGAAGTGTGCGTGCGTGTAATTACATGAGGCAAATTGTCAGATCTTATTTATAGTGAATTTGAAATTTCTAACGACTCTTTAACGAAAATTCATGCTGCATCAAATTCTATGACCTACACCGTGCTCGCAAACGGTAAAATTACTCACTAAAGACGCTCGAATTTTGAACAAAAAATAAAAAAGTCAATATCTGTTTTTCCACGCCATCTAGCGTGAAACGAGCTTTAAGTAATCGAAAGCATCCCCCTTAAATAATTCAGTACAAAAGGACATGGATTGATGCTACATTTGGACAAGATTTGTAAGGATCTACGCGTCGATAGATGGAGAACATTGTGTTAGGTATCGAACACTGTTTAAACTTGAATGTTATGGTTGCAGATATATATTGGAATTGCTTTCTCGCAACATTGAGATCGTTTTTGTGCATTTCAATTTACGGAGCGTTCGAGATCTTAGTGGTCTCGAAATTAGTTCGTTGTTCATGAAGTTTCAAGATTATGTAACATTCTGGGAGTATTTTTATCGTTTAATATTTTTGTATGATTATATTTAACTTGACCTGTTATATTTATGTTAGTGTGGGACTAATCTTCAAAACTGAATTTTGGACCAGTTTCACCCAACCGATTGAGCTGAAATTTGTCATACCTGTCAAGTTAAGATGAAAATACAATATTATGGTAACGGCGAGCTGATCTGATAATGGACAACGGAACTCCTCGATAATTAATAGTAGCCTGGCAGTGTTTAGGCTCAGCTCACGGTTCCGATCAATAATTTAATAAAAGCTGGAATTAAAAAAAAAAACACCAAAATACTTGTTATCTAGCCCTGGTAAACAGTGTTTCAAATAAAACAATGTTTTATTCATACCAAACGGACGGTGTATGGATATGTGGAGTTTTTTTGCGAATAAAGCCTTGATTTTTCATATTAAATCAAATCAAATCAAAATGAATTTTATCCATTGAAATCACAAGGATTATTTTTAAATAGCAGAAAAACCATTCAAAACATTAAATAAATTTACGCTACTGGCAAGAAGGTATATATTCTATATCCCGCAAATCTTTTATAGACCTACAATCTGCGCTGAAATAATATGAGACGCTATTTCCTCCAAACATTAGTAATATTAGCATCTTGCTTCATTACTTATTAAAACATTATTCAAGTGAAGACCGGCTTGATTGGAGGTAGCTTGTAGCTGGGAGCTATTAATCTTGTATAAGCGTCTAACTATTAAAGTTTTCGGCGGATAAGCTGCGGAACTCACAGCTAAGACACGGGCAGATGCGGATCAACTGAATCCCATTAACATTTAAAATGTTTACAGGTGATTGCTTGACTTAAGAATAGTTAAGTATAGATCTTAATTTGTAGGTCATTATTGTCTTCAGAATTTTAGGAAAACGAAAAAGTTGTCTGTTTGTATAATATGATTGAGCATTTTAATTAACAGCCCCCAGAAGCATTCATCTGAGTAATCAACACCAGTACTGCGATCACCTGCCAAGCATGGTGATTATGACAAATCCCCTATTGCATTCTGTTGCATTTTTTTCTAAATCATTTTTGAAATTGCCTTTCGTTGCTTTTATTCATCTCGTCCAGCAGTGGACGTGTAAAAGGCTGTTGAAGAAGAACAGCATTTTGAGTTATGAACAGATTTTTTAAAAATATTTTAAAATCAATCAATTAAGCTAACGTCCGATAAAGTTTTCCTATAAAACATAAACATGACCGTGCCGTAAAAAAAGTATGTAACTAAAAGTACTTGGAAGTTTCACTAATGGATTGTATTGTAAATAAACCTGCAAAGTAAAATATAAAACTGTTTATTCACAGGCGACTTTGATAGTTTCTTTGTGAATTGAAACTTTTGTAATGGCTGTAATAAATTACTCTTCTTCTTATATATTTCTTTTGTAAAATAATTCTTTGTTATACCTACTATCGCATCGAATATTTAAAGGAATAGTATCATGACTTATGGTGTTCCTGTCTAATCTGTCTATTGATTTTCTAAAGATTGATGGTTCTTTCTTAGTTTTACATAGAGTGGGTTTTTGAGTATCCTGTTATAGTATTTGGCATCTACGCAAAGTGCTTCTTGCAACCGAAGGTTCAATTATTTGCCTTGTTTTTTTAGTTTTCCGTACCTAAACAGGAAAAAGGGTCCCTTTTTTCCTGATTTTTTATAGGATCACTTTATTGTCCGTTTGTCTGTCTGTCTGTCAAAACCCTATATATAAAGATCTGTATTGGAAAATAGTGCCATAAAAAAAAGCAAGCTTTTGAGTTAGAAACTTGTTTTTTTTTGTTTGTAACTCAATGCATTAAGGAGATAATTATAGCAATGAATGTCTAATTTTTGTATGGAAATCAAGTTTCTAAGTCCATACATTAAAAGGATAAGGCAATGAATGTATAATTTTTGTTTTGGAATCGTGAAAAAAACCCCAAGGGCCCTAGTCTAGCCTAGCTTAGTATCGTCACAATGAAATTTGGAAGATTTACGACAAATAAAATTAAAGTTAATTCTAAAATTAAGGAAATTGATTATTTTGCGATGACGATTATGTTTTTTGTTTACGAAGTTTGTAGGAAAACATGGCTGTAACTCAAAAAGGGGTCTGACGATTCCAAAAAAATTAACGAATTGGAGCCTTCTGGTGCGAGTCTTACTCGCACTTGTCCGTGTAAGAAGCACCTAGATGTTCCTAAAAGATTTTTTTAAAGTAATTGCAACAATTAGGTCATACCATGAATAAGGTACGTGAGCTGAAGTTATCGTGTAAAAATCTTAACAGCATAAATCGAGGTAACATCAGATAAGATTGCCTCGGGGCGCTAAGTGGAAAACTTGCACCAAGTAATTAACAATTCAACAGTCATCGGCCCGCACTAGGAAAACTACTTAGGCACTAGTACAATGTCTTGTTTGAGTTTCGGTTCTATCAGAATGCCTTCTAATCTGTTACTTTTCTATTTTGAGGCAGACACCCTGAGATATTGTTTCCTAGAAGTAATATTAGACAGCTTCTTCTTTTGTGTGTTTGTCGCAAAATCATGTAACTCAATGTTCTAAGTAATCATGTGACTCAGATTTGGTATTTAGTATGAAATTTATAACATTTAAATGTCATACACAAAGGACATGAACCAATTTTTCATATGAGCCATAAAACACTGATATGTTTTTTTGGATCATATAAAAAAATCGGTTCAAGTTCTTCGTGCAAGATATACCGTCACCAACATCTCAAAATCATCCAAATTTGTTCCGGGTTTGTGTGTAACATAGTTCTCGTAGCTCATGATACCTATGACACAGGGAATCCTATAGTAACATCAGGACTATGATGTATGTGACTGTTGGGTGTTATTTTACTTCTAGTACAGCGTTCACTTGTTCGGCTTCTCTTTATGGCCCCTATTAATAATAATAGACCGAACTCAACTGAGAACGATCAAAAATAACATTCTTGTATGGGAATTTTGAAATTGAATGTTGGGAATCCACACTGATCTTTCAGCACTACCTACTTGTAGCATGACTTTGTTTACTATAGCCAATTTTTTTTTCGAAATGATTTAAATGCGTCGTTTTGATACGCCGTGTAGCCAGAGAGCAGAGACCGAAGTCCGAGTTTTAACAAGCAAGCAGGTGTAGTATAACACAGATTTTAGTATGTAAAATGAAGTTTTCAAAGTGTACGCTAGGGGCGCTCATCGGAGTCTCCATACAAAAATCCGTTTTACACTACACGATACTTCCGTGTAAATTGCTAAAACTCAGACTTCGGTCTTTGTCTCTTGTCTGGCTCAACGCCATTAGTATTGTCATTTAGCGCAGCCAGCGTCTTTTTATTTATTTATTTATTTATTTATTTATTAGGACACCCAACACAAGTCCACACTTCACATTCCAAAAATAAAAACAAGGTAGTCAAAGTTCATAGTGTTCCCGTAATTATAGGGCATCACAGCGTGCGCAAAAATAAATGACAACTTATTTAAAGTAGCAAGTCTTAGAGACGCTTTCGTCTGGTAGTGGTTTAGATCAGTTGAACTATCTCTAGATCGTTTTCAACGGTCTAGAGATCAACTGCTTCATTTGTTTTTTTTTTAATTTTGGATATTATTTAAATGGTTACTTTGTTAAAATATGTGTTTGATGGCCTGGCCAAGGGTCTGAGGAATTCCTATGGCATTTAAAGTTAAAATCCTATTTAAACGATATTTGTACCTAATCCAAGAAATCTAACATATTATTTAACGAAAACCGGATAAAAACTTCAAGTACCTACCAAATAAGCTTAAATTTCAGGGGTGACATTTTGCAAAACATTGTATTCTATTTACCTGGAAACTTTCACGTCCAAAAATACAGGCAAAATATTCATTTCAGTTAAAAAGGCCATTCAGTGCGCAGTGTTCGTTATTTCGAATGTTTAGTGGGCTGCTAATTAGACAAGTTTCCATCTCGAGCGACCCTCGAAGAGTGGAGGGTGCTAGACTACAGAGATAATAGGGTCTGGTTGGCCATCTGTTATACCATGTCACAATCAGATTGTTCCAATGTTTTTGTTCTAAACTTGTTTGAATTTTATAGTTTCCTTTTATAACTTAATAAAACATGGCTCTTCCTGTGACTGCTGTTTGATAGTTTAATGCATCACAAATGGTACGTTCAAATAGTTTCTGTATCATTTGCTTTCATTGGCAAAATGTAGGTAAAATTAATATTAAGATATTATCAGCGACAGCCCCTGCATTTTTCAATCGGATAAATTAATCTCATACAATACCCACTTCTGAACAAAAGAAACGGCCGGCACCGGCACGTCTCGAACATTCGTTCTATTTAATAATATCCAAGTGCAATGCAAACGCAATCAAACCTGACAAACTCGAACAGAGAAGGGTGTCCCGTGAACGAGTAATCGACTGTTCAATTGAGCAAGATCTCGATTATCCAGAATTGAAATCGAATGCAAATTGAAAACGAGTCCTCAGACTACGACGCTTTTTCTTTAGCTAAGCGTCTGGTGTGAGTACGATATCTTTATGAGCAGATTTTAAACGTAGGTACCTACTGGCAGCCGAATGAATTTTGCATGGGTTGACACCTGTGTGTGTGGCTTTGCCGTCCGTCAAACGCTTAAAGCATTTTCGGTTAGAAGAAATTTATTCTCAAAAAGACAAAAAAAAACACCAACAATAAACAGGCGGTTAGATCTCTGTTTAGTCTTACAAATGCTTTTTGACAGATGTTTTCAAAGAATATCTGTCACCTCAAGGTGACAGATATTCTTTGAAAACATCTGCTAAATTGTTAGATTAATGGTTAGATTTAACAAGACATTTACTAACTAACAGAGTATGGTGAAATTGGCTCTTAAGCATTTAAAAAGCCTAAATTTTACTTAGGTGTATTTATTTTAGCCTTGGCTCATTTTTAAATCACGCGTTTGAGTTTAGACAAAAGTAAAAGCTCTTTACAATTATTTACTTACTTTAAATCAATTTATGTATCTTTTGGGAATTTTCGTCGAAACTAAAACATAGAAATTTCTCGGAAAACGAGAACTAGTTATTTCATGAAGGTTCTTGTGACTGTATTTCAATTTCACTTCGGGCAATCAGATGTCTGTTTATGTAGGTAACCTAGGTTTTTTTATTTTTATTTATTTACCATTTATCATTGTTTTAAATCTATTATATAGAAATAGGACTTAAAAAACCACCAAGGTTTCTAGGGATAGTGCTAATATTGAGTCTTAGCTAAGACATAAACGTTAGGAATGTAGTTAAGATTAGATATAGTAAAAATAAAGTAGATACCTACTTAAACAGAGACTTTTTCGTCATACTTGGAACTACGTAAGTGCGTTATTATTGTTGGTATCTTTCCATGTTAGCAAGAAAATATGATTTTTATATCTTTGTTTCGTCCATGAAACAGAAAAAGATAAAAATGGTTACCTATATCGTGTGTATTCGCAAGGTCTCTTCGGGGCGAACCACTAGTTGTGTAGAGTATAGATAAAGACTGATTATAGACTGTGCCTATTGGGTTATGTAGTCCCTCTAGTTGAGTGACAATAGATTTTAATAGCAGTGGCATCAATAACCAATGTCATTATGTTGTTATCAAGAATATGTAGATACATATAGGTTTATCTATTTTTGATAACCTCTGTGGCGGGCGATTAGCCGGCTGAGATGCGAAAGGTTGCGGGTTTGATTCCCGCTGCGAGACAAATGTTTGTATGATCTACAAATATTTGTTCCGGGTCTAGGTGTTATGGTACCATGGTACTCGTAGTTCCTGATATACGACACAGGGAATCAGGAAATGTTATGTTATTTTATTTCTCAAGACTTCCGCGTTTCAGACATGGGGAAAACAGTATTTTTTTTATTATTGACATTGTTCTTATTTCTGCGAAACACATTCTTTAATCAAGATTTATAATACTTACTTCCATTAGATATCTGATATCTGTGATTACGACTAATCTATAATGTTCTTAGTAATAATAATATTCTACGATTCACATTTTGTCAGATCCCATTTATTTCCGTGACCTAATAAACCTGTATTGTGAGAATATTATTTAATCTAATATAATTTATCTTCAATTTAATCTTTTCTGTAGTGAGTTAGGGACCATAGCTTGAAAATTCACCATCAAACAATTGAAAAATTATTGTATTTTTTTTAATATATATTTTCCTTTTTGTGTCTTACATAAGAAACGATAACTCAATGTACACAGACGTGTCTATCTCAGCATAAGCTAATTGTATTTGTAAATAACTCCTACCATTCATTTCGCTTTGCGGAGATATTTTATCTTCGTTGTATCTGTTATGTTTGCTAAGCCTCTAATTACCCAGTGCCGACGTTTTATTCCGAAATGAAGAAATAATAAAGGGAGAGTAACGGAACAAAAGAACGATATCCCTCAAAGATAATGTGGTAAGTGAGTCTAACTCACGTTCCACTCTTATGCGAAGTTTCACAGTACTTACAAAAGATCAAAAAAGCAAAACAAAGTAAAGCTCAGTGACGCTGTAATTTTACTGGAGTAAAACTAGGTGCATATCTGATTTCATATTTATTTACAAATATGCTACCAAATGCGCACAAAAAATTATATCCAGGGGTGTGAAAGTTACTATAATTTAAATATAAATTTAATTAATTCATGTATTAAACATTATTATTCATTATTATGAGAATGTAACGTTTTTAATTTTGGGGGAGCATTATATTGGAGCAAACACTATTTCAAGCATGTCAAGCTTCGTCTAAGTATGACATTGTTAGAGTTTTGCTGGAAAGAGCAGAAAGAGAAGGAGTTAGAATTAAGCTAACCGAAGAATGCTATCTTGACATCATCAGAAGCCGTCATGCCCTCCAAAAAGACTTCACCTGCACTGTCAGAACCACCAAACAGCAGGGACTTTTAGATGCTGTATACAGTATTACACTGTATTACAGTACCTAGCCACCGCCACGGTAGAGCCATTCTGAAACGACGTGATATCCTAGGGTATTCTAGCTAGTTGCCTCGGCAATGTCATCACTGTATTGTGATACTCAAAAAGATATGGGAGTATCATTAGAATTTAGGGCTATAGTTTCAGTATAAAATAGGATACAGAAGTCAACCTTGATGTCACCATCGCTCAGTTTACTCCCTACAAATTTGTAGATAGCAGACTCAACCAACTGACTTAACAGTTTTTGAATTTTTTGTTGTATCCTGATCGTTGTACGAAAATGGCCTGCCCTCATTGCATGCAGAACTTCACAAAATTTTGTTTAATCCGAAAAGTGAGTGAAGTTTTATTGCCTAGTCAATGTTTCCAGGGCTGCTTTGTATTTGTTGATATAAAATTCCTGATGGACTGTGAAAAAGCATTAGCGAAAGAAACGATTTTTTCAACAACAGATTCAAACATGTGATCTATAGATTTTCAGTTCATTGCTCATATTATCAAACAACGGGAACAAAGCTTGTTTTCTTAATTCCGAGGGAGAACAAAATGCTAGGATGAGCACAAAGTTTAATGTCAATAATACGAAGGATGTTCGAAATACAAAGGATAATGATATTCCAGTTATTGTTGGAGTGTTTTAGGGGCATGTGTAAAGGTCACCTTCAACTGAATTTACTAGGTTAGGTAAACATGGCAGCACCCTATTTTGTTGGTAGTAGAGCTCTGTAGTGAAAGAGTTCGTGCGGGGAAGTACTACCACCATATCTATTTCTGCCACCTAGCAGTAGTAGTCACATTGCTATGTTCCGCAGGGCTATTATCTACCTCGCCGATCTACAGGTTTACAACAGGCGTATATTATGCAATCAGGGTTTGACAACCCTGTACGGTAACATTTGTAAGAGAAAAGCGACGTTTGACACCCATGATCGCACAATTTACGCCTGTTGCAAATCTGTCGCGAGATTACGGGGGCCGGTGAAATTACAGGCTCATGAGACTTTTCATTTTTATGCCTCAGGACGACGGGCGTAGTGCAATGTCAAATACGGCGCGTCCTAAGTGGACGTGACCAAAGAGGTATTGCATTTGTAATAGCCTGGGTTTAACGGTTAACATAATAAGGTGGCCCAAATGTCAGTTCCTTTTATGCCTCAGGACGACGGGCGTAGTGCAATGTCAAATAGGGCACGTCCTAAGTGGACGTGACCAAAGAGGTATTGCATTTGTAATAGCCTGGGTTTACCGCTTAACATATAAGGTGGCCCAAATGTCAGTTCCTTGTATGCCTCAGGACGACGGGCGTAGTGCAATGTCAAATACGGCGCGTCCTAAGCGGACGTGACCAAAGAGGTATTGCATTAGTATTAACCTGGGTTTACCGCTTAACATAAGGTAGCCCAAATGCCAGTTCCTTTTATGCCTCAGGACGACGGGCGTAGTGCAATGTCAAATAGGGCGCGTCCTAGGTGGACGTGACCAAAGAGGTATTGCATTTATAATAACCTGGGTTTACCGCTTAACATAAGGTAGCCCAAATGTCAGTTCCTTCATTTACTAAAATAAAGAAAAAAACCTTCAGATCATTTGTGAGATCATCGAAGCTTATTTTGAATTCTACAAATGTTTGATTCGTATTTCTTACAAAAAATTGTTTTGAGCTTAGAGAATTGCACACCTCTAATTATTTATGAGTTAAACAACCACGTTTCTTTTCGTAAAAAAAAGTTAAGCAATCAGGCCACCACTTTCCTAGTATTCAGGGTTTCAGTGCGGTTTTCCAATTGCCCTAGTTCCTGAAGGTGTGCCGATAGCAGTCACGGAAGTTCTCAATTGAAACAAATAGGTACCTTCAATCTTATTGGAAATTTTAGAACTTATTGACCTTAACCGTCTTTCTTTAACAGGTTTCCTATGGCGAGGCCATTGATGGTTGTAAAACGAATAGTTTGCTTACCTACTGCTTAACTTAACTGTTCTAATTAGTTAATCAAGCCCTCCCAAGTGTGCTATAGTAATTAAGGTAGGTAAGTACATAAATCCACCTACCTATCTTAAGACCCCTCCTTTCAATGGATGTAGTAAAAGCCTTGCTAAGGGATTACACCAGGGGAGGAGCAGCAGCATCCACCTGAGTATTTATTACCATTTGCGACCACTAATCCGCCTGCCAAGCGTGGTGAATATAGCAAAATGTATTGGCGGAGGTCTCGTCCAGCAGTGGATGTAATCAGGCTGGTGATGATGATGATGATGATGTTGTTAACCGTAACAGATTTAGTCAAATACACCGTCTGAGGGTCTCAAACTTAATTGGTGGATTTTGCAGACATAGCCCACTATGACAGTTTTTCAACCAATCAGGTCGCATTTAAAACGCAGTGGATGGGTTTTGCTTATAAGCCACCTAGAGTGATAAGACCTCTTACTATTTAACCAGTGAAACGGCAACAACTTCGCTCACGTTGATTGATGTCTATACAAGTATTATATCTTATTTTTATCCCCCTTAGGGGTTAATCTTGTCTTAGTGTACCCTTATAACATAAAAGAACGACCGTTATTTCATGTTTCTAGGACATAGACTGTACGTCAATTATCAGTCTGTAATGTTTTATATATTTTGAGATACCAAACATGTCCCAACGCATGAAAATCATTAGTCTTAAAACGTTTTTTTTTAATAATAATAATTTATATGATTTAATATAATTTTTCTTATTACATTACTTTATTGTACTACGGGAGGCTCTGTTCCCCACATTTTATTTAATTAAATTCATATGTAAAAAATCATCTGCCTCTATGTTCCTAATGAGTAACAAAACTAAAACGGTGTAGCAATAGTAATAAAGTGGGAAAACAAGTGGCAGTGAAAACATTTCCACATTGCAGCATATAACTGTCTGCAACACAACTGGCTGTACCCACGGTTTGCTTTAAATTTTTGTTATTTTCTCACGCCAGAATAAAATAGGATGTTAATTTTTAGCGACTGATGGTAATTTGTATCTGCTCTACGAAAACAAGGATTGATACATAAGATAACTGTAGTTATATTTTATGTTAAACCTAGATATACCTGCTTATAATCATCATCATCATCAGCCTGTTTACGTCCACCGCTGGACGAGGCATCCTCCACTTGAATACAACATTTGGGGGCATTTGCCATTATCATCTACGCTTGGCAAGCGGGTTGGTGATCGTAGTGTCATTGTTGAGTACACAGGTGGATGCTGCTACCCATCCCCTAGCGTAATCTCTTAGTAAGGTTTTAATTACATCCAAGGGAGGAGACGGAGGGGTCTATTCTTAGGCCAGACACACCACGGCACCGAATATATGCCTATACTAATACAACTTTAATGCGATATTTAATTAATTTAAATCAATACCTACAAAAATATAATTGCATAATACTCATTTTGTAAAAACGGGAAATTTTCACGTACCGATATGTTGGTGGAAGCACCAACAGGTTTCGACCCTAATCGAGGGTCTTAATCAGGGTGGGTATAGGATCCGCGCTACACTCCCTCCACGTCCCTCCTCGCACTGCGTCTCTGAGCTCGCTCCTCTCGGCTCGTCCGGCGCGGGGTTGGGGGGAGTGCTTGTGTCCGCGTCATCACACGTTTTTCGATGACGTCATTCCGGTCGGGTTGCGGTGCTCCATCATCGTCGCTGCAACTCCCGTCACAACCATCGGGCGTGCCAGGAGCGGCCAGACAGGCTACACTAACAGTGTCTCTATCGCAGGCTCAAAATAGTATCATGCATAATACTATCTATGTTCAACTCCACGTTCACCGATTTTACAAAAACTCTTTTAATATTTTTCATTGATTCATTTTGATATTGTAAGAAATTCACTATTGAATTATTATTACAGCTTTCAAGAACAGAGCTGAAATAAAATTGCTCAAATTTAGTGAAAAAAAATTAATCGTTTTTGTTTGTTCCCAACGGCTACTACGTGATATTCTCGCAGTTTATAAAGTAAATAAAGGAAAATAATGCTACAAGCAGCTACTATGCACCTAAATTGAATAGCCTTTTGTTCATCCAACATTTTATTTTAGCTTCGAAATCTTGATTGACATGAAATCGATTTAATTTTTCCAAAGTTACAGGCAACCATTAATCTTTTCATAACAAGATTGGTGCTTCGTTCAGTTCGTTTTACACCTGCTACGGTTATCGGACGGAATTTCATTATAATCAACCGCGTGCTTGATTTTTTTATGTTGGATGTTTGGTAACTGGTGGATGTAAGGTTTCTTTTTTACTCTCTTGGGCTCATTTTTAGGCTCTATACACGTTTTTGAATTGGCCTGCGTAATGATTTTCTTACTTTTACAAATCTATATCATGACTGATAAAAGGCAAGGCACGTGTGTGTTTGTGTGTCACAAAATCCATATACATGGTTTATATCGATAACAAAATACTTATTCAGAATAAATAATCCCAACCGTGATTCAGGAAATGAGCATAAAATAGCAGCAACCAAATTTATGCAAATAAAATGAACCATAACGCTTCGTTAAACAGCCGGTATCGACCGTTTGGAAAGGAGTGAGCAAAGTTTCAAAAGAGTCTCAGCTGATTTAATTAAATAATATAAATGCATTTAAATACAATTCTCCTCTATTGTATTTAATGGTAGGCCTGTATTCTAACTGGTTAAAGTAATACTGTCCTCGATGACCACCATTTCAATCGAACTTTGAGGTAAATCCGCATTTGTCCGATTTATTTTTCTTACCCGGGAATAAAAGGCAACTTAGTAAATTACAGTGGCGGTCGTCACGTGCGTGGAATGTGGGCAATTCTTAACATCCTACCATTCTGCTTTTCTATTATTCAATCAAACAAGCAATGCTTTGATGTATATTGCCTTTCCCCTAAATGATGGGTGCTTCGATCGATGTATAAAAGGGAAAACCATTAGTCGACGCTTGAAAAATACGCTACGAGAATTGATTAAGTTTGTATGAGAAATGTCTTGGTTTATCGTCTGGTTTATGTCTGGTAATTTTTAGTGTTCAAAGATGAAAGAGTGCTAACCGGACCCTATTACCAATAGTTACTTATACTGTGCTATTATATACAATGGGGGACATTGCGTGCCATAATCACCACGCTTGGCAAGCAGATAGGTGATCGCTGTATTCGTGTTCAGTACTCAGGTGGATACTGCTGCTGGTGTAATCTCTTGGTCGACTTTTACGACATTAAGGGAAAAGATGGAGGGTTCTATTCTTAGGCCGGACACAGCTCAGCATCAGAGATCTGTCTCATTATAGATAATATACTCTACAAATAAAAACGAACAAAAAAGGTTAGTGGAACCCTCAGTGCACGAGTCCAACTCGCACATGGCAATATTTTTATATTTTAGATTCCTTTCTTTGCAATACAGATTTATTACTACCAAAATATACATAAGAGCTAATAATTGGGCCATAACTGTGTACAGAGAGATTGTCTAAGAGACTTCTTTGAAAAGCTTCCTAGCCTTTTAAGTGTACTGCTATCAATAAGATAGTAGGAACTTACAATTTTTGATATTACAGATATAATTTTACTCAGCAGGCTTGGGTTACCAGGATCAAGAATTCAGTGTTTACAATCCGAAGCGTTTATTGTCTAGGCACTTTCAATAGCGTCCTCTGAAAATACTTAGAAATTGATTCCGAGGCTCGGTTTGCAGAGCTGTCGAAGAGACGTCCGATAGCTTCCCTCCATCCATATGACAAGTGAGGTTTCCGGTAGATTCTCCTGAAAGTACAGGAGCTAGCGGTTCTATTCTGATTTTATATTAATCACTAGTATTAAGTTCCATAACAATTATAGATTTTATTATATCCCAAAAATTACCAACCAGGCGGAGAACGAACCCGTGACCATCTCCTTGATACGGAGATACGTTAACCGCTGCGCCACTGGCTGACTCAACGGCTGGTCCAATCAGTTGGATGGTATCACCGGCTCAAAGCGCCGTAGCTTCACCTGCAAGGGAAACATTACCTACGTTATCCAAGCTTGTTCAATAATTAAGCTAGTTTAGTTAAATAGTTAATAGTTAGTGTGGGTAAACACTTTAAAACCAATAACTATAATAACAATTATAGTTTTATAAGATTCAATCCAATATTTTTTTATTGACCTACATACAAGTACATAGGCTTACAACTTCGATCCCCACGGGATACTCAGATGCTCTGAGTTTCACTACGAAATAGAATCTGAAATAAGGAGATCCCTAGCAGATTCAAGAAGACCATAGCTCTAAGAAATAGCAACTTAAAGTGGCAATGAGCAAGCCATATAGCTCGCAGAACTGAAAATCATTGGGGTAAAAAGGTTCTCGAGTAGCAACCACAAAGCGAACGACGCAGTATACAAAGGTCATCCTATCGATGGACCAAATACATTGTACACATCGCAGGAAAACGGTGGACGGAGGTAGCTCGAAACCGTTCGACCTATGTCTATGCCCAGCAGAGTTTTATAGGCTGATGATGATGATGATGATGCCAGGTTGCAAGCCCATTGCCGTTTATTGGAATTCCGTAAACTCATCTAACTAGAACTAGACAAAACCATTCCAAACAAAACCAGCAGCCAGGTACTATCTCGTATACTAGCTCATACTATCTCTCTACAAAATTGAATTCTGCCATAAGTGGAGGAGCAATCTAAAGCGAGCGTTTGCTTGAACCAAGTTCAGAATTCCTGTGACGATAAATCATAATTATGGATATTGGTTTTTAACCCACGCTTATGGGAATACTAAGAAATTATAACATGCCAAAAATTACCAACCGGCGGGAATCTCGCGACCGTGTCTTTCATATGGAGATGCCTTAACTTAACGTAACCATGCTACGCTTGGATAACTGTAATGTTTCCCTTTTTTTTTTATGCTACTTGGCAAGCAGACATGCTTACGGCCCACCAGATGGAAAGCAGTTACCGTAGCCTATGAACGCCTGTAACACCAAAGGCATCACACGCGCGCTGCCGACCCTGAGACATAAAGATGAAAAGTCTCATGTGCCTGTAATTTCACCGGCACCCGTACCCTTGAAACCGAAACACAGCAATGCGAACACTACTGCTTGGCGGCAGAAATAGGTACGGTGGTAGTACTTCCCCGGACGAAGTCTTTCACAAGAAGTTCTACTACTAACAAAAGGTTCCCTGTAGGTGAACAAGTGTACAGGTTTACCATCACAAAAATTGGACCGAATGTAGAGGCGACCGTGGCCCAGATGTAAATGCACCTCCGTTTTAAGGAGACCGTCACGGGCTCGAAGTATTTGGGTTGATATAAAATCTGGCAAAAAAACAGGATGAATAAAAATTAAGGACTTCTGATTACGTAGCTACAAGTAACTCTAGCTTCATCTCTTATGGTGGCACTTCACTTGATGTATCTTCTCAAACGTTTGCGTTGTTTTGCCAAGGAAAACAACATTATGTACCAATAGACTCATGGTTGATTTTACCTTGGACCTTGGCAAAATAAAGCAAACATTTGCGAATATACACCAAGTGAAGTGCCACGATAAGATGCACTATAAAGTCACACTTGAACGTCTATCCTGACTCCTGAGTGATTCTGTGTAATTAGTGTATTCACGTTATTCGTTATTATTATTTCTAAAAAAACGTAAAGCAAAGACAAATTAGAATAAAGGAGTGAGTGACTCGCGGAAAATGATAGCGATTTGTTGTGTTCATTTGCATGGGGTAGGGATAAATGACTGGATTTAACTAGGAACTAGGTCGGATGAATAATTTTTTTGTTTTCTATATTTGTTTTATTAAATTTAGAAATTAAAGAGCATTGTCGTTTGATTACGTTTAAACTCAAGGCATTGTTTGAGTAGAAATATTTTGTATCTCACCCAACAAAATGTTTAAGATCCATTAAACGTTTGAAAATTCATCTTGGCAGCGCAAATAATTCTGCGAGGGTCCAAAAACTGTTTCTCGAGGGATCCTCTCGATATTCATTTGGGAAATATTGCGGAACTCTCGTTCAGAATACAATAATGCGCAAATCTAGTTCTCGGATCCTGTTCGCGAACATTAACACGAAACAAAATTTTGTTGAACTGCTCGGTTGGAGGGTAAATTATTCTTGCCTCGGGATTTCAGTTAACTGTAGTTACAAAAACAAACTGTAATATTTTACGAAACATTGAAAATTTAAGAAAATATCCCGACCACCATGACCACCTTCGGCACAATTTGTAAATGATTTGAAACGATTTGTGGACTCTCCTTTAGTACCTACTTACCTACATGTGTGAAATACCGGCCGGTATCATTACAAAAAAAAAAAAAAAAAAACCGTTATTGCTATATTTCATTTCTTATTAGATGATAGCAAATGCGACTCTATAAGAGTATGCTATTGTTATGCTGTTGTTCATCCCCTAGTGTAATCCCTTAGTCGACTTTTACGATATCCACGTGAGGAAACGGGGGTCTATGCTGAGGCCGAACGTCTACAACAGCATCAAAATTTATGCATAATTCCAAGTAATAATTTTTTTTCTTAAACGTTATACAATAACATTTTCTCGGTAGATAAATCGCAAAATCACCACAACCTTTCCGCATTTTTCGATAAATAGTAGATATACAATATATATAATTATATAGTTATAGTTTGTTGTTAGTATATATTGTATATATATAGTTGATACAATCAATTACAAGTGATTGAGAGCAGCTGATGATTATGTATTATGCATTTTGTAACATATGCTAACATTCTAATAAAATACCTATTTCAAGGGACACAGATGTTTTTTTTGTATGAAGAATTTTATTTTATCCCGCGGGAATGAGACGTCACTTCCCACAAAATTGTCTACAAAAGGAAGAAATAAAAATGTCGTATCATGATTTATGTTAATCTGACATTGGTACATCTACTAGACTTAGTGCTTTCGCTTTCATCCCTCAGGTATATCTTATGTTAAGTAGACATCAGGTACATGAGCGAACGTACCATTCGAGTTAAGATGATTCACAAGCCAAAGTGGGATTAGTCTTGAGGGCCTTTTAAGAAATCTACAGAAATAAAGACATTCCCAACAAATGTTACAGAATGGTGAATTTATTTGCATAATTCAGCAAACCTAAAATCCTTTGTCCGCGGGCCGCCGCTGAAATAATAAATTTACTCCATGTTCTACACCCAAAATGTTCTATCTGAACAAAATTATTTAGCTATTTAAAAGCAGCCTCTTTAGAAGGGTCGTTTTCACGCAGCTTTAATTTAAACTTAGATAATCCGTGTGTTTTCACTTTTTGAATAGGGTTTTATGAATGAGTTTGGGAATCGGCGTTTTAAAAGACATCTGCGTTGACTGTGTTGTATGGATCGTAACGGAACTACAACTCTGATACTTTACCCCTGTCCTATTGAGTATTCTGCTCGTTCACCGCTCGACCGATTCCACCACGAGCACAATACCTATGTGTAAATTTCGAAAACGTTTTCGGCACATTATTACGTTTAGGGATTTTCAAGAAAATTGCCTTATTACCTTTTTTGAGTTCGATTCTGAGCTCGGATTTAGTGGGATTTAGAAGAAGCTTTGGAACAAAGTAAAATTTGTTTTAACGGCGATTCTTAATAATGTTAGTTTAGTGAGCGGCTGTAAAAATAACCTATTTATGAGCCTAGTGTTATTTAGTCCATAGGAAAATGAGATCAAATATTCACAAACAGAGTTTTCATAAGCTCATTGTTTTGTGTGTAATCTAGTTTATTATAAATTAATGTTTATTTTTTGAATTAAAGAGTTTATAACGCTCTCTGCAAAATTGTAAAGTTAACTAAGTAACATCATCGCCATGCACTCTTTACATAATTGATCAACGATTATTACTAATATTATGACATTGATTTATTTTAAATCTAGTTAAAAACATATTTTTTTTACAATAAAGAAATACTATCTACAAATACATATTATAGTACCTACTTATAAAAATATATATCAAAACGGGAAACCTCAGAGCTGTCAAGCTGTCAGAGGCTAAGACTGCAGAGAGTGGAACCTCCTGACTATGTACGCCGAGTCCAGGAATACTGCCTCCTGAATCAGGTCCTTGATCCAACCATTTAATGAGATTGGTCGAGGCTCATCGCTATTTAGTCCATCATTGAAACTACTATCAGGATGTAATCGTTAAATCCACATCTCACATGGAGGTAACATCGTGGATAACCTCAAGGTACTGGCTTAACTTGTCCTTCTCGGTCTTCACGAGATTAGCAGCATGTGGGATAGTGACGTCAACAAGTATTACCCGGCGTTCCGTCCGGTCTACTACTTACTAGCACGATATGAGGTTTATTGACAACAATAGGCCTGTCCGTGATGATAGACCGGTCCCAGTAGAGCATGGCTTGGCCATTCTCAAGAACCGACCGCGGCATGTACTTATAGTATGACACCGCTGGTCCGACAAGGTCGTATCGGAGAGTAAGTTGTGGAATAAGTTAGTGGATGATCCTGGCTACTTGGTTGTGTCTGTGCAAACACTCTAGAGTTATCAAGATGCGAACAACCTGAAAGCACATGCCTGGATTTTCCGGGACAGTGACCATGTTCTACAGATGTCAACCGTTCCATACCTCATGATTATACTTTCGATAGTTGTTTGTCTTGAGTACCTCATCCATAATCAAATAGACAAAACCCTCGGTTTCCCTAAAAAGGTCACCGAAACTTTATTATTATTATTAATTCATCAGCATCATCAACCTGTAGAAGTCCACTACAGGTCTATTATAATAATATTATTAATTACAAGGTTCTAATTCAAAATCAAAACATTAAAAACCGTGAGAGGCTAACACTTAGCCACTTACGAACCAGCGCACGTATAAGCAAGCTGAGGAACATAAATAACAGCAGAAACAATTTACCTACGAGCGGGTGAGGTATTCTTACAACTGTTTAGTTTGTTCAATATATACCAGGCTGGTACGTGCAAGGAATCTTGCAAAAAGACCAATTTAAATAGAAAACGTTTTCCAGAGTCTCTTACGAACGCGTGCAGTAATAGTGCGTTCCGGTCCCGTATTCTCTATCTCAAGACAGGTTTGCAACAAGCGTAAATTGTGCAATCAGGGCTGTCAATAGTCGCTTTTTTCATACAAAAATTACCGTTTGACAGCCCTGATTTCAGAATTTACACCTGTTGTAAACCTGTCGCGAGATAAAGAATACGGGGCCGGCAGGGCTATTCTCTACCTCACGACAGGTTTGCAATAGGCGTAAATTGTGTGATAATGGCCTGTCAAACGTCGCTTCCAAAGTTTGAGAGTGTTTAGACGCACAATGATTAATACGCATTATGACCAATGATGGAGCCCTGATTGTACAATTTACGCCTCTTGTAAACCTATCGCGAGATAGAGAGTAGCCCTGCGGGGCTGCAATGACGGAAAAGGCTTGCCGTACACCCTGTCTTTGACGAATTTACGATTTTATTGCACGATTTATTGACGTTTGAAGGTTGAGCCAACCTTAAAACAATGCGTCAGTCAGCTTGTTGGATAACCATAACACGGCCAGCGCAGCGTATAATCCATCAAATATAGCTGTTCTTCTATCTTTCTCATTTCAATAGCGAAATAAGGAACGAATCATAAGTTCAGCAGCTGATATGAAAACAACAGTCACACGGAATTCTCTAAAATAAACTAGGGGCTGGTAAACAAGCGTCGCTCACAACCAGCCTTCCATGTGAATGCGGTCAACTCAAGCTTGTTTTATGATTCGATGAGTGTTCTCTATTGCCTGTAAGTCGCGTGTGTTACGGCGTATCGCAATTTTATACGTCTTCATTGTGCTTTAGCCGCGATTGCGGTGAAAATGTTTAAAGATGGGGTGAGGTTTAAAGAAGATTCCAATCGTGATTGTGTTCTGGGAACGATCATAAAGATTATCAAAATATTTGATAATTAGATATTGTGAATACTAATAAAGAGTACTCAATACGAATACTGCGATTACCAATCTGTCTGCGCCAAGCGTAGTGATTATGGCAATTCCCTCTTTTTTATTAATGGAGGAGGCTTCGTCCATCAGTGGACGTCTAAAGGCTGCTGAAGAAGGTATTATAGTAAATATTCAAAAAATTGCATACCTGAAGGAAGGTGAAACGTGGTGAATCTGCAACATTATTTAACATCGATGACAGTAAGTCCTAACGTTTGACCAATTTGAATATTTGCTGTGTTTCAAAAAATAAATCTATTTGATTTTTTTTCTTATTTATGTATTTTTCTGTCAGTTGTGTGGATCTGCCAAATAAACCAGAGGCCCAATTCTCTAATTTAAAAACATTCCAGTCTCGTGTCAGTCGCACTGTTTCGTATAGCAACTATTACATATTCTTCGTAAGAAACGCGAAGATTAAGTAATAGTCACTATACGTGACAGTGCGACTGAGACGAGATTATACTGCGAATTGAATGTTTTTAAATTAGAGAATTGGGCCTCTGACGTCTAAAATGTGTTATGACATTCGTAAGTACAACTAAACTTAAGTTTAAATAATAACTTTTGATTGATTGATGGATCGATTGATTAACACTTTATTGTTCACCAGGAACATAATGAAAGGATTTATTTAAATTAGCAGTACAATAGGTGGTGTAATCGCTGAAAGCGATTGTTACCAGGAAACATTTATTTGGTTTCAGTAAGTTGTTTATCATCATGATCATGATCAACCGATTGACGTCAACAGATGGACGTAGACCTTGCCCATAAAATATCGCGACTTCCTGCGACCGATACATTGTATACAGTGTACTGAGTACCTATAGGTATTGTAGGGTGCGTCTAGTCTAATACTGGACACCACTCCAACGCTTTTACTTGGCACTTGACACAAGCTTGACGTTCGAAAATGGTCCTTGTGGTTACAGATTATGGAATATTTTATTTTGACGTAATAGAATAGTGGGGCGTTCAGTTTTAAATAAGACGCACTCTACCAGTATTACTTTATTTAATTTGTTGACTGTTTTCGTATCACTTTCGTCTTCTCCAGTTACCGCAGGTACCCAGACGAATGATACTTAACATAGACAGTCACTCAACAGAATATCTACAAAATAGTATTCTTAGATACCATAATTATATCAACTCGAGTTTTTGATATTCAGAAACCAACTCATTTCGGGGTATTTGTCAAGTTATCTGTTTACACAACAATTAACTTAAACATACTTTTGAAGCTGTGCTCCTTACCAAGAAGTAAATAAAGTAGAGCGATCGTATGTACATTTGGGTTTAAGGTTTCCGTACATACGGAACCATTAAAGGATCACTCGCGTATCAGTCTGTCTGTCTGTCACAGCTTATTTTCTCCGAATCTACTGGACGGAAAAAGGTTAAAAGTTGGTACATACACAGACAACTAATTCTGTATATGTACTAAATTTTTTTTTTCATGCAGCTCATTTAACAGTCATGGACGCTATAAACGAATTCTGGGTTTAGGGGTTAACTATGGAGGACAAAACAGAAAATAAAAAAAATTGAGAAATTAATGTGGCATGTCAAATAAAAGGGTTCGTTATGAAATACTTAAACATTTTTTTTATATAATTTGAATACAACATATTTAAACATAACAGTAGTAGGTTAAAAAACAAATGAAAGTTAAAAAAATTAAGTATCAAAATAGAATAAAAAAATACTACTTATAGAAAACTTAAATATACTCAGGCGTCATACGTGTTGTGTGGGATCAAATAAAAAAAATGGGTAAAATTACCTGGTTTGAAATATGTTAAAGAAAATACATACGGACTTGGATTTTTTATTGTTTAAAGGATAACATAAACGAAATCCCACATCATTATTCTTATTCCACACATTTCTTACGGGAAACGGAAAATATTCGTTAATAGAATATAAGTACCTGTAGAATGTGTTGACTGACTAATTCTATTTATTGATTAATTGTTCTAATGGTTACTATTAGTACGGAACCCTCATCACATGGGTCCGACTCGCACTTCATCGTTTCTTTTCTTGAGGATAGCCTCCTTGTTAAAATCAATTAGTTTCTACGTGCCTTTGAACGCCGTGAGCAGTTTCAATTCTCGATTAATGACATTGACAACAAATCGATGACCGATGGCATTGTAAAGGTTGCTAGAAGCTCAGAACAATTAGCTTTAGTTGTTCCGAGACTAGCCTCAGTACAATCTAAGTGCCTATTGACTTCTAGAAGTCAGTAGGTACCACGGAAGAATGAATGTCAATGGAAGTAAGATTTAAAGCAAGCCTTTTTTAATTGTACCCGTCCCATTCTTATAAATGAATGTTTTAATGTGTTGGAATGAGAAAAGCATTTAGAAATCTGTTCTTATTTTATTTGCATCGTACCAGGGTACTTGGTACCAAATAAGACGTCATTGTTACCATTATTACATCAAATCGTGTATTCGGGTTATGTTTACATGTGAACGACGTTTTGACAGGAGTGAAAAATTATAAAATATTGTTGTAATACTGCGATTTGCAATTAAAATTACCATAAAAAGGCAAGCAAACTAACAACAAATGGCATGTGCAGTGCCGGGATGTAAATCCCATTCGTCCACGAGACAAAACAATGATGTGAATATAAGTTTCCACCGGTAGGTAAGTTATTTTGTTTAGGTAGGTAATTGTAGATTAGGGGATTAGGGGTCAGGTTTATATGTGTTTGGGGGCTATTTGTATAACAAAGTACCATCACATAATCCTGTTTTATAAGGATTTCTAGTCATTTTTATGCAAAAAATACAAACAGTATTGATTATCATAGTGTTGTACCAATGCACCTGATACGATCGACTATCGATAGATTTTACGTATAAACCGCGCGACTATCAAAATGGGATGGAACCTTTCCAAAGTAAATATTTTAGTCTTATCGTTGCGTTTTTCTTTCTATTCTTTCAGTTTTACTCAAAATATTATTTATAAATCATCTTACTTTACGGCATCCACGGGAGGAGAAAGAGGGGTATATTCTAGGCCGGAAACACCACGGCAGTTATGTGTACCTATCTAGTGAGCTACTGTAAATAAAAAAACAGTGTGAAATTTAATTATTATGGTTTTATTTGATACCTGCCTCGTCATGTATGTGCAAATTTTATATTTTGAATATACGGCCTAGGGCCGGTTTCTCGTAACTGTTGGTAACCATCAACGATGAAATTAACTATTTAATCATCATAATAGTCAATTATTTTATCGACAAAAAATATTTACCTACAATGATGATATATTATGTTCCCTTCACTAGGGAAAACTTCAATTGCCTATGACAAATATTTATAGAGGTACGGAAAGGAAAACAGACTGATCTATGACAATACATTTGTCTATCTCTAACATAGTGCCTTCTATTATAGGTGTAAGAAGCAACACACTATAAACATCAGCAGCTATTTTAGTTGTACTTCCATTGGATTTCTTCTTCCATGGTAGGTACTTAGATTGAGCGTAGACAGAGTAACCAATAGACAAATGGTCGTCGTGCCACATGTATGAGATAGAACGTAAGATAACTTTTACATCCAAATACACTACACTGAACCATTTTTCGAAGAAAGTTCGGTATATGAATTTGTTATTCACAATTTAGGTACAACTAATTCTGCGTATATTTCCGTGCTCTCAATTTTTCCAAATTTCGTTTTCAAAAAAAGCGCATAGTAATTGCTGTCCTTTAAAAAACTGGCACGCGACAAGAGACAAAAAAAAATTATCATTCTGTCTCATCTCTTTGCATGAGTATGCATAAGCCGTTCTCTTTCTTGTATGACTGGCGATAAAAGTTATCTATAGTTGTCTATTGGTTACTCTGTCTACGAGATCGAGGCATCACGAGACCTTGTTCCTATTGGGTAGGGCTATACACAGTACATCTTTCGGCTGATGTTGATGATGGTATAACAATTGACGAACTCCGTGGCGCAATCAAATGGGTGAGTAGCCGGCTGAGCCACAAGAGGTGCGGGTTCCATTCTCGATGCGGGATGAATGTTTGTATGATCTGCAAACAGTAATAGTGCATACTAGGGCAAATATCTTGACATATGCTACCGTTTTGAATCCAGAACCAGAAAACAGTCCAATCGCAATCCAGTTCTAATCTCAATCCAGTTTCAACGCTTGTTTGACACTCTTGATTGAACCTTGAAATCGAGATAGAGCACGCGATTGACTTTGCGTAAAGAACAACAGAGACTGAAAGTTGATTTCACTTAGTTCCATAAAATTCTACTCCAAGTTTTGAGCTATAGTTTTGAGATTCAAGAGTACCAAATGACCAAGGAATCTATAGTACTCTCTGACGACAAATGAAACTAAATTCTGAATTAGGATCGAGTAGGGCGTCAAGAGTAGCCCTGCAGGCGGCTGCCACTATAATACTGCTATATTTAATCTGCTTGCTAGTACGTAAGCACGAAACTCGTGAAAATTAGGGAAGTTGAAAATAATTAGGTAGTTGCCTATGAGCGTGAACTACCAGCTCTCACGCGACTATTTCTTATTATTTTGCAGTTAGAGACGTAATTAAATGTTGAATTGTACTGAAATTATTATCGGATTTCGCTACCGCTCTGTAATAAGGTGGTGAAGTATAAAATTATAGCCAATTTTTGGTGCAAGGTTAACCCTTGGAGTTGGAACAGGGAAATTATTGGTTCTGATACCGAAATTCAGATATAGTTACTTACTTTCTGTACATATTTTTGTATTTGAATCATGTCATCATGTACCATGTCGAACATATGCTGGTACACTTGGGGCCCGGTATTGTCGAAGTTGTTAACCACTATATTTAGTTGGGTCAGACGATTCAACTAATAGGATGGTCCGACTTTGATAAAGAGTTCAACCAAGGAATTCAACTCGGATGGGCAGCGTTTGGGAAATTACTACACCATAATCTTCTTGTTACGGATACCTACCGCAAAGCCTCAAGACGAAAGTTATCATCAGTGCGTGTTGCCAGTGATGACTTATGGCACTGAGACGTGGTCGCTAACTATTGGCCTAGTGAAAAAACTTAAAGTCGTGCAGCGGGTTATTGAGAGAGCTATGCTAGGAGTTTCACTACGTGATAGAACCAAGATCACCACCGACATAGCTCTCAGAAATTAGCAAGTTGAAGTTGCAATCATAAAGCTATAGGTACTTGGTCATACAGCTCACGGAATTGAAAACCGTTGGTGTAAAGATTCTCGAGTTGCGAATACAAACCAGACGACGCAGTAGAGGAAAACCTTCCTCTCGATAGACTAAAGACATTATAAAGGTTACAGAAAGTCGGTGGGTGGAGGCGGCACAATATCTTTCATCGTGGCTTTCAATGGAGGAGACCTATGTCTAGCAGTGGACTTCTTGTGATGAGATGATTAGATGGGATGATCATGATGATATTTGAATAATGTGATTAATTTAATTTGTAGAGGCAGTATCTTCTATGTTAACATAGTTTTTTAAGAGCCTCCAGTGTTAGCCGTATTCACATTGACAGACACTGGAGGCATTTCGAAATACATTAGATCTCACTCATATTGTAAATGCGAAAGTTTGTTTGTATGAATGGATGGATGGATGTTTGTTACTCTTTTACGCAAAAACTACTGAACGGATTTTGATGAAACTTAACAAGGTTATTGCTAATACATCAGAATAGGGTATAATTTATTTACAAATTATTGACTGGATCATTGGGACCATGCGAACGAAGTTGCGAGCGGGCCGCTAGTTATTTATATACGAAATAAAATGGTTAAAAAGATGTTACATAGCATCAGCACGTTCTCAAAAACTATGACCATTCAGTATACTTCGATACATAAAATATAAGCCAGTTAGTCATACTCGATACTCTACCTTAAAATATGTTTTTAGGGTTCCATACATCAAAATGTACCAACGGAACCATTATAGTATTACTCAGGTGTCTGTCAGTCACAGCCTATTTTCTCCGAAATTACTAGACCAAAAAAGTATAAATTTGGTATATAGGTATATATGTTTAGAGTTAGGAGACTTGAAAAAAAACTTTTGCCACATGTATCATGTAACATCTCAAATGAGTTACACAAATAAGAAACACAATTGGCAAAATCGTGGTTATGTCACAGAAGCCATAATTAAACGAAGAAGAAGAAGAAGAAACACAATTATTTTTTATAATTTTAAAATGCTTTGTATATAAGATATTAAAAAAAATATGAGAAAATTTACCAGTCCCCCTGGTACCGCCCCAATTTTCAAAACGATGGAGTCAAAAAATAAGAAAAAATTATTTATATTAGGCCTCACTCATACTTTACACAACCACCTAAATGAAAATCCTAAATCTTCAAATTCCAACGGAAAGCAGATAATACTCGTAATGAGAAAATGCGTATAAAATAGTGTTGATTGACTAATATGTTCTACTGGTTTAGTAACCACTAGACCAATTAACTTATTAGTGCTTGTACGGAACCCTCTCTACGCGAGTCCAAAACGCACTTGACCGGTTTTTTCATCTTAATTTCAAAAATATGAAACAAACACGTGTGAGCCATTTCGAAAAGCAGCACATCATATTGTCGTAACATATGGATAAGCTTAACCTTTTAAAAATTCGACACCAGTGACGTGGGACGAGGTCTTTAATAGTGCAAAACAAGGGCTTAGCGAAGTTTGTTTATGGCTACAGAGCAATATCTTAACCCTTAATGTCGCCAAAACGAAATACATTTCCTTTGCCCACAGATCTAATTTGCTCCCTCCCACCGCTCTCACCATCACTGCTCACACCTGTATCTCGGACTCTCACGATTGTTCTTGTCCCATCCTTGAGAGAGCTGAGTCCATCAAGTACCTAGGGGTTACTCTGGACCAAACACTTTCCTTCAGGCATCACATTGATATTTTGATCTCTCGACTTCGTAAACTTATTTACATTTTTAAAACTTTGAAACACGTAGCTGACCGTAAAGTTATCAAACTTGTTTACTTTGCCCTCTGTCAATCAATAGTCGAATACTGCATCACCTCATGGGGAGGTGCTGCTAAAACACATTTAATCAATTTGGAAAGATCACAGAGAGCCATTTTAAAGGTGAGTGCTGGTTTGCCCTGGCGTTACCCTACCACTAGTCTTTATCTGGAATGGGGTGTTCTTACAGTCAGGCAAACCTTCTTACTTCAAGTCATTCTTACCAAACACTCGCTCCTAGTATATGACCCTAATCTAGCACTGGAAAGGCGTAGAAGAGGAAACGTTTGTTTTGCTCTCAAGTTCCGTACTAAACTAGCAAATAAATTCTTCTGCTTTCTTGCTCCATATATGTACAATAAACTGAATAAAATCTTAACTATATATCCTCTCACAAAACCTAAATGTAAAAAAACTGTTAGCGAATGGCTTAAAACTTTAACCTATGATGAAACAGAAAACCTTCTTAACCCCATTAAATAATTAAATAATCATTATAACTGCCTTTTCTCCCTAATGACAAATACACCCAGAAAATGCACACCGCTTCAGTACACTCATTACACACACACACACACACACACACACACACACACACACACACACACATTCACACACACACACACACTCACAAACACACCCACGCGCACTCACACCTCACTTCCGGATCACATCAAAATGTGGGACTTCTCCCAACATATCTTAAAATAAGACTCGCTCGCATTTAACACTTACTCAAATATATACTATCATTTCATGCACATATTATAACATATAACTATGTATCTCCTATCTACTTATTTTAGATTAAACTTGCTCGTATTAAATTGTTTGTATAAGAGTAAATCAGCGGAGTGGGGCACTGGTGTCCTGTAGCACAGGTTTACCTAAACCTATTTCAGGCACCAGTCTCTCATAAAACAGGTTAACCCATGTACCTACCTCAAGCATAGTCTCCCTAGCACTAAAATAGTTTTTAAGGTATTTGCTTGGTTCTATTGTTGTACTAGTTTTTAACCTATTTTGAGAGAAAATAAATCTTTATTTTATTATTATTATACCAATGACAGTGGAAGTGGAAACGGTCAAATTGTGAAAATACACGAATAAACAAAACATTGTAGAGCCCAATCGAATAGTCCTGATTGTTCTGACCTATAACAACAAATATAACGACATGAATCAACACCTCGATTAAAAAACATGATTTTGTAGCTCTATTTTTATAACTGGTCAATTACGAGCAGGCTCATGAGACACGATGTCCTCGGACTATGATAACAATGCAATAATGAAACAATTTCCTAAAGGTTTCCCGTAACTAATTTAGTAAAAATGAAATTAAAGTTCTAATTTTACATACAAACATAAACATACATACTCCTTTTTCCCAGAAGGGCCTAAATGGGCTGTTTTCATAGTGAGTCACACAATCGCAGGAATACAGACGTGACCAGTGGTGACCTTATCGCCGCCATTGCATTTCAATGACTAGTTCGGCTAACGCTTTCTTCTGGTAATAGCACACTCCTAAACAAGCCAGCAGCCAGGTAACATCTGTGGTAGTCTTGGAAACCGTAGTAGTCTTGGCCTAAAAATAGAACTCCTTCAACTCCTCTTGTGGATGTCATAAAAGGTGACTCAGGGATTACGCCAGGAGATGGGCAGCAGCATCCACCTGAGTTGTACGCTCATCTAGCAGTGAATTTCTACCGGCTGATGAAGAAAAATAATATTTGCAGTAAATATCGTCGTCCATAATAAAATTGCAAAGTTTGAAGTAAATTGGAACTAACGGACTTATTCAATTTTCAATGTTTTCAAAATAAATTAATTTTGTTAATAAACAATTTAACAATTTCACATGAAGCTTTCACTGAAGCACCGTCGTTAAATTTCAGATATTGGCTGGTGTAATTACCTTCCATTGTATCGGCAATACGAACCAGCAACGCTCTATATTTTCAAGTAAGGGTTAAGCTATTTCATCGCTGCACCGCATCATTTAACATCTCATAATTTAAGTAACATAATTATGTTCGGATGCGATTGACACAACACCCAACAACAGTCACTAAGTAAATAGTCCTGTTACAATGACAAGTATGAATATTTATTTATTTATTTATTTATTTACTTATTGAGTCTTTAACATCATTACAGGTAAGCCCTAAGGCGATGTTAAATGCAAGTACTTATTATTAACTTATTACAATATAAATATAACTTAATTATAATTTTGTTTCAAACAAAAGCTGTGCCATTTCCATGGCTTTCGGCAGGTTTAGAAAAAATATAACTACGCTGTTTTGGGACAGAAAATTTAGTAAATAGATAGCGGAGATAGATAGACATGGTGGCAAACTTAAGTACAATGGTCTTACAAGTGGGCACCTCCAGCATGGCGGGGCGGCGGCGCGCGTCCAAGTAGTTGTTGGGCGCGCGCAGCCGCAGCGCCGCCAGAACCGCCGGGTGGTGCAGCTCTCCACGCAGCACGCGCACCATGTACTTAACCAGCGCCACGTCTCTCCGGACCGACAGCCTGCAGTACCCTACCATACCTAACACAAACAGGCTCGGGTACATCAGCGGGTAATATGGATAGACTCCGTACTCTTTTAAATACAAAAAGCGAGTGAATTTATTTTGTATTTTTTCTACCAAAAGTTTGTACTTAGCTTCATTAGGGTTCCAAATTATAGCATAATATGAATGAGTAGTATTATATCCCACACTAGAATTCCCTGTGTGTTGAGTATCAGGAACTACCAGGTACAAACACCCAGACCCGGAACAAAGAACATGCAAACATTAATCGAACCCGACACCTGCACCCGGAATTTAACCCACACCTCTCGCATCTCAGCCGGGTCGCCCACCGCACCACGGAGGTCGTCAAAATTACATTCTTATTAGGAGGAATATAAATCACGCTTCTCACACGATGCTTTTTACTATTGGACTCGGTTATTGAGTCCAATAGTAAAAAACATCGTGTTATTTATTAAGTTCGTTACCACATATATGGGCATTTGGAAGAAAAATTATTAGAATGCCATTAATAATTGCCAAAAGGCGTTCAAAGTGAAACTTTTTTAATCTCGATTATTACTTTCTTATACCACACTTCAGCAGCCTTTATATACATCCACTGTTGGACGAGGCCTAGAATGCAATGGCGGATTGGTGATCGCAGTACTCAGGTACTCAGGATGTACTCAGGATGCTACTGCCCATCCCTTGGTCGGCTTTTACGACATCCAAGGGAGGAGACGGAGGGGTATATTCTTAGGCCTGACACACCATAGCACACACACAGTTTTCTAAAAAAGGAAACTGTATTCGAGGTAGATAAGATAAGGAGGAGGTTGTAGGTAAGTACGTATGAAGCGTGCATATTTATAGGAATGATGATGGAAAATTTAAAACGATAAGTGTGAGTCAAACATAAAATTGTAGCCGTATCGTGAACTGCTAGACTTGTGATTCTGCAGAACCTAAATGCAACACTTGGAGTCATTCTGTAATTTATTTTCGTCTATCTTGCAGTATGCGGTCTCCACAAATTGCTTGAGGGATGTTGGAGTAAGATTTTCGCTTTGATTAGATTTGAGTAAGTTTCAACAATGTTTGTTTTATCTATTTGATCTGGTCAATAATTGGTATCGAAAGGACTGAAAAGTTTTTTATATACAGTTAACAAGATAGAGTTATTTCTAGAGCTCTTTGTAAGTCTCAACCGCACTGAAAGTAGTTAGTCTAAAAAATTTACTCAAATTTCTTCAAATAAACTGGCGTGCAATGATATAGGGTCACTTTTAAACCTTTTTACTTGACAGTAGGTACTCAGCAGTGGTTGGAGCAGGAGGACATATAGTTCCTCATGCTCGACCCAAGTGGAGAACTCAGGTGGAGCACGAGGAACGACCCAAAAAACCAACATTCCTCCTAAACTCAATTTCGTGTTTATTTATTTTGATTTCATAAATGTTTAGTATTTTTTACAAAGTTATTGTATTAAATGCCGTATGAAATATACTTTAATAATAATTTTACGAACATAGAACATCCTCCTTTCCTTTTTTGAAGTCGGTTAAAATAATTTTTTAGATAATGCTAAACAGCGATAGCTATCTTTAGCTTAAGTTGTGTGTTATTGATAACTACGAAATTTCCAAGAATCATCTCGGAATCTGGTAGGTTTCACAGCAGCCGTAGTCCAAATGACCATCACCAACAGTATCCATCAGCTATAATCTAACTAGATGGATGCAAAAATATGAGGTACAGTGGAGTGCTTTGTGTACAGAGCGAACTCGTCATGCAAGTAACATAGTTTCGTTTTTCGCTCCCACTGCATACGACTGAAGTTGATTTTACGGGTTTTTGTAGATTTGTAACAAGTGAATTTTCATTGTAGGCTGTTATTTTTTGCGTTTCTGACGGAAAAATAAAATTAACCTACTTTTGCTGCGGGTTTGAAGTGACGAACGGAGCAAAATATGGATAATCCTTGAAATGTTATTATGAGAAAACTCAAAGTTTCTGCACTACAAAAAGTAAAGTTACTATAATATATATAGGTGTTGACAACCTCAGTGGTGCGGCGGGCGAGTAGCCTGCTGAAATGCGAGAGGTTGCGGGTTCGATTTCCGCTGCAGGACAAATGTTTGTATGATCTGCATATATTTGTTCCGGATCTGGATGTTTCCTGATACCCACGACACAGGGAATCCTAGTGTTGGATCAAGATTACGTATGCGACTGTTGGGTGTTATGTTATGTTATATATGTATGTTATAATCTATATAAATTTTAAATAATAAGGAAAAAAAAAACCTTTATTACTACGTAAATAAATTATACTTAATCAATATAAGTAATATACCGTAATGTAATTTTTTTTAATTTATAAAATAAAAAAATATTTTTTTTGCTTTTCTATCGATAACTGTATCTTTCCATTACGATTCAACTTCACTTGGAGGTTGCAATGCAGTTTTCCTACACATAATCTGTGGATGCAGCGCAACAAGCTCGCGCGCGCGTATGGGTTTTGGCGCTTAACGTTTACAAATAAATGCAAATAAATATGGTATGTCTGGCCTAAATATAGGCCCCTCCATCTCCTCCCGTGTCGTGAAAGCCGATTAAGGGGCTAGGTACATCATAGAACGGGCAGCAGCATCCACCTTTAATACTTAGCACCAATACTGTGATTACCAATGAGACTGCAAAGCGTGGTGATTATTAAATCCCCCCATTGTACAACGGAGGAGATCTCGTCCATTAATGGACAGCAACTGTCTGATGATAATATCTCTCAGGTACTTATGTAAATTTGTGGATGTCGTGTTTAAAATAAACAATGTAAATATAATTAATCCGCTGTTCATAAATATACACAGTGATAGCGAAACAATAGAAGAGTACCTACCTACTCCACAACACATTATAACACACACATAAAACAACCAACACAGTCATACATAGTCCTGATCCCACATTTAGGATTCCCTGTATCATGGGTATCAAAGAAAATATCTAACACAAAAGTGTCTTTGAAAATGTTTCATCATTGTTATACCAAAATGAGAGTAGGCTTTTAAAATAACCTTAACCTTTTGGGAAATGATTGAAAGTGATTCCATATTTGTAGGTTTGTGAAAAATTATGGAGTTCATGTCTTATACGTTGAAATAAATCGGATAAGTGAGAGTGAGAATCGCGCCCTGGGTCCCAGATCCGTAAACTATTTAGAATTCGTCAGAACTCTTTTCGAGTTTCAGCCACTTTTTCCCACAAGCTTCACCATCCTATTTTAGGGGTACAAAAGTCGAAATTCCCCAATTTTAGTAATTTTTCTTTATTTGTGCCACAAAGCCTCCTCGCTTGCCATATCTCAAAATTGTGAGGTAACTGAAAGTACCAAGAAGTAGAGGTTTTTATTTTCACGATTTCCATGCAAAAATTAGACATTCATTGCCATATCTTTATATTGCATCGAGATATTAATTTTACAGCACTATAAAATCACAGACCTTTATAATTTGGTATCAGTTTCAAGTTGATACCATTAGCTGTCGCAGGAAGTCGGCGGATGGAGGCGGCTCAAGACCGTTCTTCGTGGCATTCTATGGGGGAGGCTTATGTCCAGCAGTGGACTTCTACAGGCGGATGATGATGATAATGATGATGATGACAAGATGATAGCCGTTCCTGACAATAAAGGTTATTGTCTTTCAGACAGACAATACAGATAGGTAGACAGACAGACAGACAAACAACAGTGTTTTCCTGTTGAGGTATGAAACCCTAAAAAAACATCGATATTTTATTATAGACTAATTCTTACGTTTAAAAAAATATATATCTACTACCCAAATGTATTGGTTTTAAGAAGTAGTGCTACAATTGCATGTTCCATATTGCTCAAACTCTTGATAATAATATACCAATTAATCATAATAAATCCTGATGTAGTAACATCGTCTTACATTAATTGATCGAGTGGATTCCTTCGCAAAGAGATGAGATTTCGTTATTGCATACTTAGGTTCCTATTGCCTACGATATTAATATAGAGATTAATTTAAGGATGACAAGGTCTATACAAAGTAATTCCAAGCCTGGTATTTAGTGACATCAATTTGATTCTCTTAAGATGTTTTCATGATCAATAAGAGGTTAGTATAACTATATGATAATATGTACCTAACAAAACAACAGAAGTTTGTATTTAACTGCCCGACTTCCGCAAAAAAAAGTTTCTTCATCACGCGTATAGCATATAGTGGACCAGCATTGGCTCGTGGCTCCCGCGTCGAACCACTAATGGCTCCTCACGCGAGGAACCTCTATTAAAAATTATATTTATATGTTATTCTGATGTATAAACTACTGTAAAGTTTCATCAAAATCCGTTCAGTAGTGTTTGCGTGAAAGAGTAACAAACATCCATCCATCCATCTATTTTCACAAACTTTTACATTAATAATATGATTTCTCTAAAACAGGTGAAATTTAAATTTAGACCGGAAATACCAAAGCTTGGAGGGCCTAGCTTTGCGAAACAACCCTTCTGAAGGGTCCTCGTACGAGCAACGGAAAACTCGGGCCGTTAAGTACCTACCGCCATCTATTGAGTCGTTGGTAGCTGTTTTAACTCTATGCTCAAGCCGTGGTCTGTGAACTGGTTTCAAGGCTCTACGAAACATAAAACTGGCACTTAATGGTTGCAATAGTACCTTCGAGCAGAAAGTATAAACGTGATTTTAAGATTTCATGATAGATGGCACTGTTTCAAATAATGCCTGGTTGTTGTAGTTACCGTGCTTTCCCAGTTACATCTTGACAATAAACTTTTCACTTCTATAATATTACTATTATGATTTATAATTATACATCCAATGCTGGATGAGGCCTCCCCCATAGCATGCATAGCGATACAACCCATAACCCCCCCGTGTGCAATGGCGGGATATGCCATACTTACTCACCGAAAGGGCATGAACACGCCTCCAAACCAAAGATCGATGCAGCTATTATTTATTTTCGTCAGTCTTTTCTTGAATCCAATACTAATTATTGTCCAATGAAGATTTCAACCCAACCAATGATAAGGCTTAATTTGGCGCTTGGTTAAATTGAAATTGGACAATAATTAGTATTGGATTCAAGAGTACCTACATAGAAGACGGATTGGTGATCGCACTTTAGTGTTAAGAGGAGGTCACCAGTAGCTAGCATAATTTGGCTATTATTTCTTCAAACTCCATGAAACTTTGTACCTACCTACCTACACAAGATCTGGACCCTAATATCTAGATCCGTCCGTGGTGCGTTAGACCTAGACCATACTTACAAGCTATGGAAGCTACCATCTGAGGTATTCCAGATTAGTTATGACATGGGCCGCTTTAAGAAAAATGCAAAACAATTTCTTCAGGCTACCCTGCATCGCATCTATCCGCAATGCCCCCGGTGTAGCCTATAAGCGACGGTGACCACTTACATCTGGTAAGCCGATAGCTTTTAGAGTATAATATCTATCTGTATAAAAAAAGTTGGAGTAGGTACTGGTTCTGTAGCTAGGTATTTTAGTACCTACAGCATCCGAATAAACTTTTCAGCACCAGCCACTTTTCAGCACCTGCAACTGCGTAGAGGACTTCATATTGTACGTAGCTCGTTGGTGCATTAATTTTAATTTTAATTTTTATTGATTTTCTACCCATATTCTTCTATTTTTACGTTATCTTGCGGTAACGACGTGGATCGATCCTCCGATCTCCTGCCTATACTTGTGTGAGTGTGTGGTCAAACCATTAGCAGATTCTATGCAAAGCTATAATAATTTAGCTGTTCTGAATTTAGTTTATAATCGCAAATATACTTCTAAAAATAGATATCCACTATTCAAATTTCCATTCATAAAAATCGGATGATCTTGTCTCATTATAATTTTTGTTATGTTCGTAGAAAATGGTAATGAATAATTTATTGTAATACATTTTAATAACTTTAAGGCGTTTTTTTCCTTGTAGTGCTTACTAAGTTTGACTATTGATGACTGTGTATTCTTTCTTTTTCATAAATAATATATGTATGTATGGTAAATTCAAATCAAACTACCAACCCACCTGTGTAAATGAATATACATTTTATATCCCTGATTGTATGACCCAAAATGACTTAAATTTTATTTCTTACCTAGGTATTTCTTTAGTGGTTTACCAATGTTAGTTTCTATGAAAGATTATAGAGTATTTTTTTCCAGGTTTTAATTTTAGGTTACCACTATCTGAAATCTATTATGGAAATAATAAACACTTACTATAAGTTCGTCTATCACCACTTATAAAGTCAATATTATTTAGCTATTCTCACATCATCCTTACAGCCATTACACTTAGTACATTTATGTACATGTAAGTAGATAATTTGGAAAAAATATTAGCGTATACGTGTTACTTTAATTTTCTATGTGTAGTGTCCATTTTCATAAAATTATCGAGACTCTAAATATTCAATCCTGTACCATTTCGCCACTTGAATTAGGCAAATAATAAGGACTATAATATTATAAAGAAATTCTAATAAAACTATAGCTGTTTGTGTTGAATTAATTTATAATTAGATTAACGTTTTATATAAGTAAATTAAAAAAAAAATATGATTCCATGGTGTGTCCGGCTTAGGAATAGAGGCTTCCGTCTCCTACCGCGATTTTCGTAAAAGCCGACTAAGGGATTACACCAGGAGATGGGCAGCAGCATCCACCTAAATACTCAACACCAATACTGCAATCACCAATCCGCCTGCACCAAAATGGTGAAAATCCCCCCATTGCATTCTAAGGGGGAGGTCTTGACCAGTAGTGGGCGTCGACTGATGATGATAATGCAATTATTTATGTCAATTATTATTGATATAAATGAGGCAAAAATGTCTCAAAATCAGCCTTGCTTTTTATGAATACCAAAGTTTGTGTAATAATTTACAATTTACGTGATATTGACGCAGATGACGTCGAAATTTTGGTATGACGAATTGATTCGTGAAAATGAAATTATACCTATGATGTTTACAGTAAGTAGGCAGAGTGCGTTTAATATAAAACTAAACGCCAATTTATGTCAAAATAAAATATTCCATAATCCGTAGTCACAAGGACTATTTTCGAATGTCAAGCTTGTATACCTACATACAAAGTAAAAGCGGTGGAGAGGCGCGTGCAGTTTTAGACTAGACGCACCCTACCTCATGGTATTGTTTCAGCAACGGTAGCAATAATTCGCAATATTAGCTACAAGTTTTATGATAAACTAGTGTCTGACCATGGTTTTGCTCACGTTGTACCAGGATAAAAAGGCCTATAGCTTAACCCAGGTCATAATCTATCAGTGTAAGACAGTTCTGTTCTGTATGACAGTTTCATTGAAATCGGTTTATTAGTTACGGGGCGTGATTAAGTTAGGGACAAACACCCAAACATTTGCACTTATATTATTAGTAGGAGTCACTAGTTTGGTATTCTTAATCAACCGTTAGACGTCCACTGTTGTACAATGCCTACCTAATAATATGCAATGGGGGAGTGTTGCCAGAATCACCACGCATTGCAGGCGGATTGGTGATCGCAGTATAGGTGCTGCTGCCATCCCCTGGTTTAATCCCTCAGTCGACTAACATACACAGGAGGAGACGGAGTAGTCTACTCTTAGGTCGGACATACCAGGGTAAGTTAGTATTAAGAGGATTGAATTCAGTATGCACAAATATTATAAGAAGATTATTGCTTTGGATGATTTTAAACAACAAAGCATATATAATAATTGAGGACAACAATGATTTACCTACTTATTTACGTTAAATAATAAATTAAAAAGTTTATTTTTTGGCACAAATATTAATAAGAACACAGGTGTGGAATAATAAATCAGAAATTTGATACACCATTATTTATTAGTAGGTTTATTAGCAAATAAAAACTAAATATTTGATTAATATGATACTTACCCATTTTTTGTTTATTTGCAGAAACAAAACTATTTATAACAAATTGAGGGTTTATTGCCTTTTAACCTTATCATTAACATCAAACACGAGACGATGACCCTGATGGCCATATTATAGACCTGACTATAATTTTGTTATTCTTAAATTACCAATTGTTTTCTTTTCAAACCCGAATAAAGCTCATATTTTTAAATCACTCAACTTATTTAGTGTTACTACTACTCCTACTATTTCTATAATTAACAAATCAAGTTGATTGAATTTCCTATTCATGAAAAGAGTACAAAATTGTCATGACTGACTTTCTAAGATTACTATTTTCCTGTTACAATATCGACATTCTGGGTAGTTATAATGTGGCATGGCAGGCTCGTAATTTTAGAACTAAATTCTAGCTGAATCGAGACTCAAGCATAGTACTTTTGTCAGTTTTTAATGAAAAACTGCCACTCTAACTGTCAAATCTGTGCTTGAGTCTCGATTGTTCTGGAATACGGGCCAAATCAAATCAAATCACAAGAATTTTATTAATTAAAATCACAAGGATCATTTTGAATCGTCTTATAAACTAAAATTACTCCTGTTCCAATGCGACCAAGCCTAGAAGAATCAGGCAACAAACACGGCTTGGCTAAATAAATGGTCCGTCTTACCCTAGGTGAGAAGCGCATGTCCCGTAATGTGTGGCCTTATCTTGGCTCTTGATGATAACTCGCTCTCTTGAGACCCAAGATACAGGCTTTTATGCCTAGTTTGGGCCTTACAGTTAACCTCTTATAGAACTTGGGAAATCCTTGTGTTTGGTCCTACCTTAAAATATAATGTAAAACTTTTGTTGGACGAGGCCTCCCCCATTGATTGCAATGGGGGATTTGCCATATATATTCATGGCAGGTGGATTGGTGATCGCAGTATTGGTGTTGTGTACTCAGGTAGATGCTACTGTTTATCCCTTGGTAAATTCTAAATCGGCTTTGACAACATCCACGTGTGGAGACGGAGGGGTCTATTCTTAGACCGGAACCACCACGGCACATCTTGTACAGTGGGAGAATGAAAACGTTCGTCTCCTAGAGGCTATTTTTGATTGTTATTTTGAACTGCCATAATGTGTTATTTTTACATAAAACGTTGCAGATTGTCATGGCAACTCAATAAAAAAAGGTCACGTGTTAAAAAATAAATAAGCAGTTTAATTGTATCGTTGGGTGTTATATAATATAATATATATAATTTTCTTCTTTTAATATCTAAATAGATTGCAATTGCACAAGTTACTAGAAATAGGTAAAACTTATTTGCTTAGGGGCCAGGTGTCTCGGTTTTGTTTGCATTATTTTCATGTAACTATATGAAATTGTAGTTTTTATTCCATAAGAAGTGAGTGTGAATCGGGTAGTATTGGTTTTGACACCTACAACGCTTATTTGAAGTTTTACTAAGTGTCTCCAGAGGTGACGAGTCGAGGTCATGGACACTTGGCAACTATTAGTAATGCTACTGTTAGTAATCGAACTCGGTGAAGTTACAAACCCTCCCAACCCAATATAAAGTTTATTAAATAAATAACACCCAACAGTCACATACAAAGTCCTGATTGGGGTTTGGGTCATCGAGGACCATGGTACCACAACAAGTAGACCCACAACAAATATTATATTATAAAAAACAATATATGTATATTATTATACATGTCACAAATACCTACAATCATTATTAACATCAACGTGTAACGTCACGTGATCATTTTCTAGCAACATAATCCTTATTACTTTTCATTTAAAAAACCGACTTCCGCCATTATATTCGACTAAATAATTTTGGATGAAAAAAAAAATATGAAAGAACGATAGTGGTGAAAGGATTATGATATTTTCTGAATGCAAATGCTTGGTGTCTTGCTGAAAATATCAAAATCGCCATATGTATGCCTACAATATTTGAGGAGTTCCCTCAATTCCTCATGGATCCCATCATCAGAACTGGATTCTGAAAAAAATGGGACCAATCTGGAAGTATCTCTATTTAAATAAAAAAAGAATTTTCCAAATCGGTTCATAAACGCCGGAGATAAGCGGTAACAAACATTAAAAAAAAAAAAAAAAAAACCGAATTGAGAACCTCCTCCTTTTTGGGAAGTCGGTTAAAAAGATGCATATGTTACGAATCAAATCAATCATTTATTTGCAAGAATACTTATTTTAAAATGTCAGGTCTTATAACTAATTTAGTCACTGTATTCAGCCTGCACGCAGGCGTGCAAAATTGTTTGCGAGTCATATTATTATACTTAGGTACTATTAAAATTAGTTACTTTACAATTTAAACTTCCAAATATTCCTTCACATTATAAAAACATTTCTCCAGTAACCATCTACTTAACTTTTTCCTAAAGATATCTCCATTCAACTCTTTTCGGCAAACGCACCAGCAGTGCCAAAAAAAAAGGTGGCCTTAACGTATACTTTGGTCCCCCTATTCCCTAACTGAAAATCACTTGGTGAAGTAAAATTACCATCAATTGCTCAAAATTATCATTAAGAGTTGTCATAATGATGGTAATTTTACTTGTCAAACGTTAATCACCGAGTGACATTCAGTTAGGGAATAGGGGGGCAGGACTATGTATATGACTGTTGGGTGGTTGGGTTATGTTTGTCATACGTTTTTTTGGTCAATAAAAAAACTGACATGTTTTTAAATATTTCAAACATTCTCGTAGCATCGATATTATATGATTATTCGTGGTTAGGTAGGTACTTGAATTTAATTTGTTGGTATTTGTGCATCCATTAGATTAGTATGAATAGGTATATTAGCTAAGCACATTATATAACAATTGTACAGATCTCGCTGACATTGAAGTTTCTTAATTTATTATTTAAACCTATTCAAGGATAGCATCTTGGTTTATACATATCCCAAGATTATTTCCATTCTTAGTTGCTTTATTATCATGATGATTTTCAATGAGTTTATTTTTTATGTCAAAAATTAAGCAACTAAACATGGGTACCTAGTACGAAAAGCTTGTTAAATTTATATTAAAAGACGTGTTATAATCAACGACCTTCTCTGGTTATAATATATAAAGACACGCTTAACATCTTAAACAATAAATGTAATAGAAATCATGAGTTATACAAAATTGATATTTTTTTCAAGAAATTATGACAAGTGATTCCTATAACAACCAATAGGTTGGTCATAATTGTCACTAAATAAGGGGTATTTATACCATTATTGTAAAGCTCTTAAAAGATAAAATTGGAAAAGGGTTTGAATTTTGCTTCTACCATAAAACGCATGCCATATGAAAAAGTGATCTGTAACGTAGAGAAGCAGAGTGTCTTAGATAAGACATTGCCTTCATGCTACGCCATGCCAAACTGCCTGAACCGAACATCACATTGCGTGAGGATACAGACCTGATAATCCTTAAGGCGGAGTGCGACGGTAGTCATGAACGTCACAGAATACGAAGATAAAATACGGAGCTTGTTGAATGATGCCAATATATACAAACCAGTGGACAACAACCTGACAGCTCGAACACATCGTAGTACCCAGAGGAGAGGAAGTAACGAAATACCTGTTGCGTCATAGAAACGTCCACTCTCCGAAACTGTTTGGTCTACCTAAAGTGCAAGAAGCAAAGTGCAAAAATGCCTAAAGTGGTTATAGGCTCCGCTAAGACCCATCGTGTGTACATAAATATGACCTAGCTAAGCATGTAACAGGAGTACTGCAACCTACGGTTTAAAAGACATTTTCTTTCGTGAAGGACTCGCATCATTTCATATAGATTCTGAATTAGACAAAGGTGGACAATAGCGTGAAATCTCTCTCCACAAATGTCCTCTAAGATGACTGTATGAAGGTGATGGAGAGAGCATACAGAAAGGTGGCATCCGTGTGGAGTATACCAAGCTTGTGCATCATATTTTCTCTTCGAATTACTTCGTATATCTACAAGGGAAATTACTTCCTCCAAATATATGGTGTAGCTATGGGAAGTCCAGTCGCTCCCGTGGTGGTAAGTATTTGGATGAAGTATTTGAGAATATGACAATCTTGACTGCCCCCTTACTGGTTAAATTGTGGAAGAGGTATGTTGATGACATTTTCTGTATTGTGGAAGGAAAGAAAGAAGACATATAACTACTTTTGGCATACATACCAAGATGATGTTTACGTATGAAATGAAATTTGATCGTCGTTTGGCTTTCCTAGACGTATTGGTAGACAGGTCCGAGAATATGGTGGGTTAGGCCACGCTGCTTATAGAAAACCAACGCACACGGATCGGTATCTTCATGATAATTCACACCACCACCCTCGGCAGCTCAATTTCGGTGGTAACGTCTCTCACCAACCGTGACTTTGACTTTTGTGATGAGAATCACATTGAAAGTGAGTTAGCTCATGTCCAGCGTGTCTTTCGTAAGAATGGGTCTTAATTTCGGTCATTGCCATTCCGAGCTAGGCCTAGACCCTCAGATGCATGGAACCTAGATCAAAAGCCAGTGTTTCTGCCATTCAAGAGTAACGGACAAACCTAAAGACAGTTTTCCATTTGAGAAACCAGAGGTCTATAAGATTGATTGTAGCTGTGGGACTTCGTACATTGGCCAAACAAAACGTACGATTGCTTGTCGGGTCAAGGAGCACATCCGAGCAGTTAAAACATCGACACATAGAAGTCGGCCATAGCAGAACATCTCTTACAATCTTCCTCAAACCAATAGTTAATCCACTTGTACTTAACCCACAGGTAATCTCAACAGAGCGACATTACTTACCAAGACTGGTACAATAGGCAATTGAGATTACCAAACACAGAAATTTCAATAGTAAAGGTAGTTTTCAATAATCTGGAGTCTGGAATCCTGTGGTCTCTCGATTCGAATTGTTTGATTCGATGTGTAGGAATCGAAAAAATAGTGTGGTACCAGGTACGTGTCCAGATACCATTAGTGCTATGTGTCGAGTAGGAGTTAAGTGTGACAGTGAAATTGATGGTAGTGGTGTTCGTAATAAAAGATTGAGAAAGTGGTTAGATTGTTATGGCTACCAGTAACATCTACTCACAAAGACTTAAGTTTACCCGTGATCATGGCGCATGCAACTGTACCAAAATATCAGGAAATAATATAATTCATCGTAACAAAAGTCATGGTAAATATCCCGTTTTAAGTGATAATTATGTTCATATCTTTCATAGTTTCAGCTAAGTTCTATCAATAGAAAATTGTAAGAATCACCGTCACGATAAAAAACTACTCATTAAAAAAAGAACAGGATGTGGGTTCTCTCGACGGAAGTCACTTGATGAAGAGTTTTACAAAATTAAATCATGTTTTAAAAACAAACAAAGGTGTGGTATTGTTTATTTACACCGGTGTCTCTACCCACGCAATCCACAGCACGTTTCTCAACTACGGACTGCAGTGGGTCTACGTTCAGTGTCATTCATTGACAAGAGATCCGTTGCTATTGCTGTTAGCACTAAACATCTAATTGGTAAGACACATTTCAATTTCATTAACTAAGTTTCCATTTCACATTTTTCAGATTAGTAAAATATATACATGGTTATAAAATTGCATGAATTAAGCTACGGAAGCGAAAATAAAACTATGCATGACTTCAAAATGGACAGATGAAGACATCGAGTTCATTCAGAATGTTCTAATGTTCAAAGCAAAATCAAATTCCATTGCATATTTTTCTTACTCAGAGAAAACAATGGATAATAAACTCGTTTACTAGTAATGACACTCGGACGATTTAATCAAAGTCGCGACACGTGCCATGGTTATTGTAAATAAAACCAGTTGAAAGGTACAAGTGGTCTGAGACACTCATCTACTATTATTGACATCGCCGGTTGTTACAAACAAGTGACGTCTACTAAATTTATTGTACAAATCGTAGTAAAATAAGTTGTAGATTAATAATTCCGTTTACCAGTGTTACGTTATTACTATGAATCATTGTGATTACGTTTATCCGAGAGATGAGTTGATATGAATAAATTAGACATCAACTTAAACAGTTCGTCTCCTCATTATATATTCAACTAATAATTTGGAATAAATGACGCAATCGTCCCTGGTGACAAAGTCACACTAATGGAACGACCTATTGAATCGATTTATTGGGAGATAGATATTGAAATTCAGATCAAGTTTCATAATAATATTTATTAAAAATATAAATATCTAAACTATCATCTAACAATGTTTTCTCACTCTTTGCTAACTAATACTAGAAGGCCATTCGCAACAGCATCGTATGAAATTAATTTCACCAGACCTTCACACATCATCGGTAGAGTATCTTACTCATTATAAAATACAGGTGCTTCTTAAGTTCCTTGTAAAACCAAGGTATAACACATACTATCTACAAAGTTCCGAAACTTACTACGAGCGGTCTCGAATTAATCAGTCAAGTAACACAACCGTTACTGTAATAATTTAAAAATACTGCTATTATTGTAAAGAAACTGCCCGTAGTTTTATACGAAAACTGTTCCGATTCTAACTTGAGGTTTCGGTTTGTTGAACAAATTGGAAGCAGTTTTGAAGATACTGAGGAGTGGCCTAAAGGATGTGGTCTCAGGCTGGTAGTAGGTCTCGGGCTGCTGGTACTGGTACTGGTATTGGTTGTTGTACTGGTTGTAGAACTGGTTGTTGTATTGGTAGTTGAAACCCTGCGCGTCGCCACCGCTGCTGTCGGGGATGACGTTCGAGATGTAGCTGTTAGAGTTGTCCACGGTTTGGTATGACGAGGTGGCCGTAAAACTGGACGCTGCAACAATAAAATAAAAACATTAAGATAAGGACACATTTGCGGAGATTTTAAAAAATTATGCATTATGGAAATTCGTGCTAATGAAGCATAATGAATCGAAATGACATAACGAAATTCAGACTCAGCTTGACTGGTCGGAACGGTTTCCAAATCATACATAATGCCATTTAATTTGAAGTGATGACTAAGATACTTACAGCAAAGTCCAGAGTATTTTCTCGACTCGGTGAGGCCGAAGTTGGTGCAAGATGGGTAACCCTTTTCGTAGGGGCTTGATCCGATGACGTTGCCGCCGGGTCCGTAGTTGCAGACGTAGAGTTTAGTGTAACCTCTTGCGGGGTCGTAATAGAAGGTGAATCCACAGCCAACTTTGGATGTTTCGCCCCAAACCAGCTAAACAAAAGAAAGTAAAAGTTAGTAAATTGTCGGGAAAACGTGTAAAAATGTGTTTGATCTCATAGTTTTTTCTTCATTAGTTTTTTCTCCGTGTGAAATTAGCAATTTCCTGTATTGAGCTTACCTGAGAGTAATGCCCAGTTCCATGTCCGCCGGTAATGGGCTTGAATCCGAAGATGCGCACTTCATCGTACCAGGCGTTGATCTGCTTGTTGAAATCGGGAATAGAGTCAGTTGATTCGGTTGGAGGGCGAGTGGTCCAAGTGGCTGCGAGGTTCTGGCCCACTGGGAAGCGACCGACATCGCGTTGTGCGGCGCGGTCGTGTGCTGGGACACATTGATCCGACCAGTGTTGAGCCGTAGCTGCTAACTCATCATCCCACACCTTTGAACAAAACGAACGATTATTGACACAGTTGTTAAATTTAATTTTTAACAGTCACGACTTTAATTTACTTATTTTATAGAATTTATTTCCAACATTTACAGCAACATTATCTGTCCTGAGCGAAACTATCTGATTATATATTCTTTGAAAACATGTTAAAAGCTCGTTGAACACTTAAATTCAACAAAAATGATTATAGCGTTCACTTTTTGATATGAAAATAAGAAATCCTTGAATTATTTAAATATCAAACACTTAAATGTGTTATAAATCTGTCTTACAATTTAAAGTGAGGTAATAAAATAGTAAAGATCACTCGCAAGATTTAAGTAAATTTAGGCTAGAATAAAATATTTTCTGATAGAATTGTAGTTGTAGTGCTAACTCACCATTTCCATCATATTGGCCGCTGGCGGTTGGCTAGAGACTTGTCCCAAAGCTACCGATTGCCGGAGTCGATTGTGCGCGTCCACGATTGCTTGCTTTTCGTACGCCGACAATCCTCCGGATTCTATAAACAAAGATAATTCTCGTTATAATATAGCATGAAAGTACAATTATTCAAACGAAATATTAGTTGATGCGGCACGATATCGCCATTAACGATAAAAAAAACTTGAAAAGTGGTATGTTAACAATTGACTGAATTTATAATCTTGCAGATTTATCTGATTTATAAGACCGGTGCGTGCTAGCACAGGTGTCTGTCAATAAAATTTTACGACCTCGACCCATACAAGTATGCTAAATAGAAACATCATTTTTCTAAAACTAGTTTGCAAAATCTAGACTGGGTGGCGGCATCCGAATTTATGACTTCTACTTATCGAAAAGTCCTTTTAGATACCTTGAATAATGAGTACCTAAATTCAAATTGTGAAATACCGATTTTTGGAACAGATAGCCGAAGAAAAGTTATAGAAGAGTTGAAAAATTACATAGCGCCACATAATGAATACTAATACTACTATATACTAATGAAAAGCTAATACAATATTCAAGCATAAAAGATCACGGTGATTTATTTACTTCGTCTCAACTTGCTTTGTAGGTTTCATTCATCAATTTTTATTCAATTACGTTTGAAAAAATGAGAATTTAATTAATGACTTGGTTTATGAAATGAATTAATTAAAGAGATTTTTATGAAGAGTTTTTTTTTGGAATTTATGATCTTAAGCTTATTCCTAAAATGTTGAACACAAAACAAAAGTTTATCTACTCACTTAGCATTTGTTTTCCTGGACCGCAGCCTTCTGTCGTTGCGAGGAGACCTCCCAAAACAATCAACACTAAGGACATCATCTTGAATAGTTTGTAAAATATTTTTCACAACACTTTGTAACTGAAGTTCACGCTGAAGCTGAGATTCGTAACTAAGATAGTATCACTTTATTTACGAAACGTCAAACTTATGTATCTCCGGTGATCCGCTGCACGTATGTGCGGCGCGCTCTCCGGATTATAGCAATCTGTGCGGTGTTCTGGGCACGCGATCGCTTATGTACCCGCCGCTACGTTACCATGGAGACGCAGCGACGCCGGCCGCCCGCTACGGCCAGCATCGCAGCCGCCCCTTGCTTTGCCCGCCCGCCGCACGCAACCTCTCACAATACCACTTCAATTTGCAGTGTTCAATTGACACTTTTACAATTCCAGCAATTTATTCAATATCCGATTCGATATTTAAATTTTATAAGTACTCCTGACTCGCGATGTCTCTACCTATTTGGTCGTGCTGCATCTTCAGTTACGAAACAAAGAAAGGTTATAGGAGCATCGATCGGCTACTTTTTATCAGCAGAAATAATTTAAAACTCATTATACTGTACTCGGCAGTTACTGTTGTCAATGAAATCGAGTTCTTGTGATGGGTCGGTGCTGAACGTGGAAATATGTTGACAGATATTGTTCGATGCGGAAGTGGTCTTTAAGAGAAATTATAGGTAGCCAAAAACAAGTACCACCTGTAATTACTTTTTTTTCGTCCAATTCTACTTGTTCCTGACGTTGCTATGTGAGTTGATTTGGCTTTTTAAAATAAATTTTGATTATTGCCTAAGTTAAAAAAATTATTTTCTATATTGGTAGCGATTCTGTGCAGTATTATCTAAATTTAATGTGCACTAAAATTATCGCGCGCTCTTTCTGATAGACTCTTTCTAAAAGGGACCGCGACATTTTTAGCGCAGTTTAAATTTAGAGAATGGTGCACAGAATCGCTACCAATATTTACATAGCACTTTAAAAAAAACCGGATACATTTTATGAAACAGTTTTTTTTTTCAGTTAGTAATTCTTGTACTTATTGATATTTTACTCTACCAGAGACTAACTTAGCAATGTCTTTTCTAATTTTTCAAACTGATCTCCCATAGCGACACCAATTTGTTGAGAAATTAGCGAACACGATGAATATTAATATTCATAGATTTCAGGTTTATTTTTTCTTGTTTGTTGTAAAACTTATTGTTTGTAAAACCATTCAATGAAACGTGTGAATATTATATTAGATTATAAATTATATATATATTTTTCAAATATTTTTGCCGTTGTGGTCTTGCTCTAAGAATAGGACTCCTCCAACCTCGTGTTGATGGAAGGCGACTAAGGGATTACGCAAGGGGATGGACAGCAGCATTCATCTGAGGTACTGCGATCACCAATCCGCCTGCCAAGCGTGGTGATTATGGCAAATCTCTGGTGCTGTATGGGTCCATCAATGGGCGTCTACCAGCAGATGAAGTAGAAGAATATTTTTTTTCAATGTGAAACTCAATGTTGAGAGCAGAAAAAAAATTGGCGTTCTATATTTTTGCAGAAAGTCGTTATGCGGACTACTATTGGTCAGAAACTTATAGGTGACAAGTTGTCTGTTGCCAACCGATCCGGTTTACCACCTGAGGTGAATCTGACCGTGCTTTATTTGCATATTAATGATTTTATATTTTATCGACTTTTTATTTTATTCGATGGGATCCACGCCTGGGATTATTTTTATAATTAACAACTTAAATAGAATTGTTCATTCACCTATCAGTAACCAAGGTTATCATGTTAATATAATATATGATTTAGGGAAGCAACGGTGCGGTTCACCGCAAGATGACATCATAATTTCAATGAAATTTTACATTTCTCACATCAAAAGGTTACGACGGTCGGTAACATGTTTATGAGTTAAGGCCAAAGTTCTTGATTGAAGTAATTAACTACGTAAATACTTGCAGACATTCGCTAGCCTTAAAAAGGTTGAAACTCTGTTTTCTTTACTCAGTCATAATTTTTGCAGCAGTATGTAATTAACACTAAGGAATTACATCAGGGGATGGGCAGCAGCATCCATCTGAGTGCTTAACACCAATATGCGATCACCAATCCGCCATGTGTGGTGATTATGGTAAATATCCCCATTTTATTCAGTGTGCGAGATTTCGTCCAGCAGTAGGCGTAAACAGACTAGTGATGATGATGATGATAGCATGTTATTCTAATGTATAGGCTTTGAAGTTTTATCAAAATCTGTTAAGTAGTTTTAAGAGTATCAATAAAGTATTCATCCATCTTATTCCTCAAAAACTTTTACATTCATAATATTAAAAGGATATTAGACCATTGGTTTCCTGAAAATATTTTCTTTTTAATTTTTTAGGCCAAAACGGCTATAATAGCGGTATGAGCTATATAGACTCCCCAATAATTATTGGTTACAGCTCAGTAGGTATATATACCTTCGAACCATAATATGCTCGTATATCTACTAACTTTTTATTTAATTTTCTACCTAACATTACAGTTATACTAATAATCAAGTATCATAAACGATCGTCTAATTAAAGATTTCGGTCAGTATATGAGGAAAATAATGATTGGACCATAGCGCTAACAGCATCAATAATATAAACTCTATTCTGACCACTGGATCGTATATCAGAATGAGTTACGCATATTTTGCAAACGATGATCCTTCGAGGATTTCGGGTAGTTGAAGAAAACAGTTGAAAATAACATCTGCAGGTAAACAAGGTAAATACAAATAAAGGTACCTAGTACAATTTTTGCAGCTGGCAAATGATACCATCAATTATAGCTGATGTATTTTTTGTTATTTAAAATAATCAATTTTAATTGACTTTTAGCGACTTTTAGTGTGGCAGATATAGTATAAATGAAGGATTAGTTTATGCTATGAGTAATGATAGAAATGGTTTTAAGTGGATAGATGAACATAAAACAGCTTCTTTGAATATTTTTTTTATTATTTGGCATGTTTTAGCCATTTTAATTATGCAAACCTTGGCAGTGGACTTGAGTGGCCTCGTTTAGTTATGTTAAAATACCTATAACTACCTACCTATTAGAGAAGTTGTGGTAAATCTATTTAAATCTATGTTAATAAACTTTTTTTATTTTAATATTCAGGTGTCGTTTGGTAGCATATGTGCAGAACAGAATATGGATATACATTTACTGTTATTTTTGTTTGCACGTCAAGAAATCAAAGTTGTAAGCTTAGTAGAGTGAAATATAATAAAAAATTGTCGTGCTCGTAAGATGGTTCAAACCATTATATAACACATCATAATTAATTATTATATTTAGATATGGCAACATATTACCTACCCAAATTGGTAAAGTTTTGTACCAACAAGCGTCAAGTATAGGTTCTCCGTTTATGTTTTCCTATAGTAATACTCATAAAAGCTGTAGAGCTCTTCGTAGAAGCCAGTTAATTTGACCTTTAAAAGATTCACTAATTGCTCTCATTAATATGACTAAACAAACAATTTAGAGCGTTATACAATTACCATCACAAAACAATAGTGTTACGGGTCTATAACTATTTGTGAAAGAACGATGCTGCAGTACGTTCAATAGCACGAAAAATATACGTGTTTGTTCTACGACCATAAAAATCATAAATATATTGTATAATATATAATAACATAATTATAAATTATATAATATCATATATATATATATATTATTACATAGGTAGTCTAAAACGGATTTTTTGATATAAAAATTGCTTTAGTTCAAAATTCATTTGAAAAGAAAGTAGACCATATTATATAATACATAAAAATAATATATATAAGCCTGTTTTACACATAAAATAAAATAGTGTTTGTTAATTGAGTTGTAGTGGATGGGCGACTATAATAAGGCCAGTCGACGGTGCTGTATAATGTATCGGGCAGGTTTCATCTCTGGCAGACAAAGTGTCGGCGCGGGCGCAACTATCTTCGCACGAATCAAACATGTTAAACCATTTAATTACGTACGCCATGAGTTTCGTTTAAGTTTTATTTACGTTTTTGTCGCGATAAGATTGATTAAAAATGATTATTTAATCAAAGTAGCAAAAGTTCTAACTATAGGGTTAATTATACCAAAATGTAATTAGCTTTTGTGTTGATAATTTAACAACAAAGATGATGTAAATGTTAGTAGTAGAACTTCTTGTGACAGATTTCGTCCGGGGAAGTACTACCACCGTACCTATTTCTGCCGCCAAGCAGTAGTGTTCGCATTGCTCTGTTTTGGTTTGAAGGGTACGGGTGCCGGTGAAATTACAGGCACATGAGACTTTTCATCTTTATGTCTCAGGATCGGCAGCGCGCGTGTGATGTCTCTGGTGTTACAGGCGTTCATAGGCGACGGTAACTGCTTTCCATCTGGTGGGCCGTAAGCCTGTCTGCTTGCAAGGTAGCATTAAAAAAAAAATGTCTCGTGTTTTTTTATCTCCAGAATATAGATTTAAAAATCATTCAAAATCTTACTTGATAAATGTATAAAATGTAGTGAGATTTTTATGGTTTTATTTTCACTTCTGTAACTATTATATCTAACTAAACACTTTCCAACTTTCCTGTATACCGTACGGGCAGTTTTTTTTAACTAAAACGCATTTCTCGTGCATCTTTTGGAACGGGCTTCCATCCGTACTTACTGTTTACACTAAACTCATGTATATATTCGTTATTACTACTGGAAGCAAAGGTACTTCCATAGTAGGGAGCTACAAGTAGCGATCTTCGGAACGTACACAAAAAAACAAGTATTTGTGAAATTAAATTACCGTTATATTCAAGCTTGAAACTTGAGTTACGAGAAAACGTCGTAGCAAACAACTTGAGTTCTACGATATTATAAATTTTGATGTTTTTAATTTATGAAATGCCTCGTAAACTTTTCTCCAGAAATGTACCTAGTAACGTGAGGATTCCCTATTACAGCTGTTTATTTGACATCCATACGTGAACTCCGAATGTATATTTCTGGAGGAAAGTTTACAAGGTTTTACATGAATAAAAAAAACTCAATTTATAAAGTCGTAGAACTAAAGTTGTTCGCCATGACGTGTGGAATATCCTCCGCTTGGGTTTTTGAGACACAATTGTATTTAATAGTTTTCATTCAAAGTTTAAAAGATAAATGCAACAAACTTGATGTTAACTTTTCTGAAGTTGATCAGCAGTTGGGGGGATTTGCAATAACAACCAACGCTTGGTAGGCGGATTGGTGATCGCAGTATTGGTGTTGAGTACTCAGGTGGATGTTTCTGTCCATTCCCTGGTGTAACCCCTTAATTGGCTTTTACGACATACACAGGAGGAGAGGAAGCAGTCTTTTTTTTAGGCCGGACACACCATAGCACAAATACCTACTGATATTTAATAAGTTTATTGACTTTTAATTTCACTGTAGGTACATACAACGACCAAATCCCAGCAAGTATGTTCTTTTAATTTTGAATAGCATTTGTACCTTCTGTTTGCTTTCTTAAAGTTTGTCTAATACCAACACAGCACATCCTGCTAGAATTTTAATTTAAAAATTTAATCTTAATAGCCTGCCTTCTTTGTGTAGGTACTAACTGTACTTAATTACACTTGATGTGCGTAGCTTACACAGTACCTAATGTGGAACTATGTACGGCATTCTATGAGGAAGGCATATGTCCAGCAGTGGACGTTTACTGGATGATGATGATGTAATTAATAAACGTAACAATTGTAGGTGTTCAGGTTTCTTACAGCAATGATATGTATAGGCGTTTATCAGCCTCATACATAAACTCAAAGTTGCGCAGCAGGCTATGGAGAACTATGCTCGGAGTTTCACTGCGTGATAGAATCCGAAACGAGGAAACCCCTGAGAAGAATCAAGATTACCGATACAGCTCTCAGAATTAGCAAGTTGAAGTGGCAATGGGCAGGCCATATAGCTCGCAGAACTGACAAGATAGATAGATGAACACTTTATTCTGCACTATAGGATTAATTATAACAAAAAAAAGAATAAACATAATAAGCACAGTACAATGGGCGGCTTTATCGCTGAAAGCGATTTCTCCCAGGCAACCTTTCTAGCATCTATAACGAGTAGGTTATCAGTGTTTATCTTGCCTTTTCTTCGTACATAGTTACTAATATCGCTTGGAAACAACGGATAGCTACCGAGTTTCTTGTCATCAAGCGGCATTATCTAAGGCTAGGCTGAAAAACAGCATGGCTGAGCCTTCGACCTTTTTAATTACACCTTGAATATAGGTATACCTTTTTTAACTACCTACCATACTCTAAAGCTTAAGGTTAAAGTGCCCTATTTTATTTTTAAGTATTATTGGTATTGTATTACCATAACATTGTATAATATTATGGTATTCTGCCATAATGATAATATGGTACCAATAATATGTATTTATTTATTACAAAAAAATTATCTATTTTATTTTGAGATTTTGATACTTAAGACAAAGTAATTATCACTAGAAACGGGATATTTACCATGATTTTTGAGCTTCGGCACAGTTTCATGCGCCATGATCATGGGTAAACCGTGCCGAAATATCGGGGATCAATAAAGCTCAAAAATCATGGTAAATATCCCGTTTCTAGTGATAATTATATTAATAACCATGATAGTTTCAAAAGTTAACACAAAGTGTTACAAGTAATTATAATTGGGATTATAATTTTTGATAATGACATCTATAAGTTACAAAGCAAATTTTCCGTTCAAACCTTCTGCATAGAAACAAAAATTGATTGTTGATTTATTAATAAAAGCTCCATGTCTAATCCATTGACAAGTACCTACAAGCAGCCGTTTTATTATAGTCATAAAAAATGTTCTCAAGAAACGTGGATTAAGTTTAGACACCTTACTTACAATTGATGGCACCATGTTGATTCTTTTATCCATTAATGAGGTTTTGTCTATCAATGACCTCGCGATCCAATTTCGATATTCCTACATTATTACGGCTGAGACGCAAGAGTGCGGGTTCGATTGCTGCTGCGGGACAAAAGTTTGCAGGATCTGCAAATATTTGTTCAACAAATGGGTGCTAACATGATACTCGTAGTTCCTGATACCCACGACACAGGGAATAGTAGTATCAGGACTATGCATGTGACTATTGGGTGTTCTGTTATTACAATATTTAAACGTATTGTAATAAATCACTTTGATGTAATTAGGGTTCCTTAAGTTTTTCTGAAGTTGATGATCTGAATTAAATTACTACTTAAGACCAACCACGAGTGTTCTGAATAGCTTGTGGTACGAGTTTTTTAGGTTCCGTACCTAAGGGTACCAACGTCGGAACACTATTACTAAGCCTACGCCCCGCCGCCCGTTTGTCTAGCAAGGAATTATAGGGGGACAGGACTACGTATTGGGTGATATGATAAACAAACTGGCATTTGTATTTTTTTACTCGAGTACTACAGGAAATGTGACTACTGTCATCGAAAAATACACTTAATTATTGTTTTGTATGGTTTTTTGAAACCGACATTTTTTTTAGCAAAATCGGAACCATTAATAGAATCACACAAGTGTCTTTCTGAAAGAAAAGTAAGAGAAATAAAAACATTTCTTTTTATACTTTTAAAATGCTTAATTTAAATGATTTTAAGGAAAATATGCGAAAATTTAACATTCCCAAAATTACTGAGGCAAACCTTTTTTTTCTGTCATAAGTCCAGCAGTGGGCTTCTACTGGCTGATGATTATGATAATAATGATGATATTATCCATCATTAGGTTGTTAAATATTACTGAATTAATCACGAGGAAAAACTTTTATGTGTTTGTAATTTTCCAAAGACAGGTGTGTATGTTTTTATAATATCGAATAGATAGATTTCTGCGAATTAAGTTTAGCTGAATAATATTAGTTTTATAGACAGAGGAGCAAAAGCTATAAAACTCCTAATTGAACAGTCTGGTTCAAAAATAGAGTCATCAAACGCAATTTTATAGTCAATATTTTTTATTTTGTATTTAAATTAATTGAAAGTGTATTGAGTGGATAAGTACCTACTCAGGTTACATACTAAGGTTTTTTGATGTTTGCGCTTACGATTCTCAGAATCACTTTCACCTTTCAAACTCTATTCATATTGAACGCATGGGTGACATTGCTGATATAATGCCTTGTCACATTCACTTTCAACTCTTTAGAGATAATCACATCACACAACGATTTTTTGTGTATATCAAATTGTCAACTTGATGGTAGTGAATAGTGGTAAGCGATATACATATAGTCGAAAAGAAATCGCTTATTAGCTTTGGATATCGTTCCTGTTTAAGGAAAACGTGTAAACAATAATCAATCAAATACTTAGAAAGAAGTAAAAGTATGTCGATGAGTGTGTGCTCGTAGAATAAATGATTCAATAAATAAAAGACGTTCCGACTTGCCGCGAATGGTTAATGCATGATGAATCACAGATATAGTATAGGTAAAAAAACAAATGAGGTCGCCGACCGCAAGCTTTCGATATGCTGTCACTGATGTTACAAAGTGCTTTCATTTAAATAAATTGAATGTTTACTAATAAACTAATTCACTGGCACCTTTAAAAATCTGATTCATAATCCTTTTAGGTTAACTATGAACGTTTTGTTTTTAATTTATAGGAAAAGTTTTAGTTTTAAGACTTGTTTGTTTTTTCTTTTTGTTCACATAAATAAGCACCATAGAGGTTGACAAATAAAATCACTTTGAAGAAATACTGTTAGACTACCTCACCACTTGCCTTCTCTTTATAAAGTCACCGTGCTAACTGTTTAGGTGATTAATAAAAACTAATAGGCATTGAAGATATTATCTACATATAGTTAATCGATGATGTAAACTGGATGTCCACATTGCCAACTACTCGTTTCTGATTTTATTGTGATACATCAAATAAATAAATCTGTAGAGGCGCCATTATACACGTTATCTAAATTATTAAATTATCTAAATTATTAATGAGTCTTATGTAATCAAATTTAAAGTTCAGGTAGTTGTCAAGTGAAAAAAGCTGTTAATGGACAGTCATCAATGTTATAAATCATTAATTTAAATAGATACGCTGATATAAAAATAGACTATTCTTACATCCTATATATTATTTTTGTTAAGATGGAACCTCATTATGAGGTACTGCTGGATTAGTGTAACGTAAGTGTAGTTGTAACTATTTCTAACGCCAAGAAGAGCATTGCTGGCGGTGAAATTACAGGCACATGACTTTTTAATTTGATGTTTCAGGATGACAGGCACAGTGCAATGCCAGAAGGTTTGTTCGCGGAGGACGTGGCATGCATTGTTATAGGCAAAAGTAAACGTCAGGTGGATCATGTCAGTTAATCAAATAAAAATACAATTTGGGAATCTGTTATACTTCTCGTTTCAAAAGAAGAAACATCTTTAGATCAAGAATGGTTATATTTTTCAATGGTATCTATGTGGGCATGTTATTTTTCTTTATTGCCACGTATTCGCAACCAAATGTCTTGATGGATTTGAATGAAAGACATGCTGTCTTGAAGTGTATAGGATACATGAAGTGTCAATCCAACAAATATGGCAGCCACTAAGAGCGTTGACTCATGACTCATGAGTATAAAAAAAAACTCTCCCAAACACATCGATATAGGTATCAAAACCATATATGGCCTATATATGGTAATATATACGTCAATGATAGAACTAGTCCAATGAAACAGCAGTCGGACTTTTCCGTTTTTAAATTGATATCTTCATAATACTATTCTCATGTCTGTCAATTCCTTTAGATTGAATAACCACAAATCATCGGCTGCTAGTTTTTACCACTGCGTTGCCAGTAAGTAGTTGCGGTCATAAAAATCATGTTATTAATGTAAAGCCTTGGCTTTTCTGTTTTCCTTATTTATAGAAAACGGCCATGAAAGTTAAGAAGACCCTGCATCATAGTTATGGGTTTGAACTCTGTTAAAGTCGTTAAAAACATTATTGATATGTTTCCTGCATAAGGCGAGCTTGTTGTGGATATAAACTATCCATTGATTAACTTATCGACACAATACATGTCATGTGTGATAGAAAATGTGATTCATGCGATTGTAATGAAGCTATTGATTTTACTTAATAGTTTATAGTTTTGCATGTTTAAGCAATTGTTTCAAATTGTTTATTGATGAGAATAGATATCTAGTTAATTAAAAGCATTTTCGGAACATCGGTTTCTATAAACATTATTTATTTGAATTATTTCAAGCGTTGGCGTAATTTCGGACGTTAAATTGCTATTTTAGATAAAAAGTAAAATAAAGACCGTTCGAATGTAAATCAGACTCGCGCGAGGGTTCCGTACAAGTAAACTACCATAGTAACCTACATAGTCAGTCAAACATATTTTCTTTTCACGAATATTTTCCGTAGGAACTAGGAAGTAAGGACTTTTTACTGATAGACATGCATTAGAGTGATGCTTTCGTTAGTATTTTTTGAGGTATGGAACCCTAGTACCTGCCTCAAAAAGGTTTATTGAAGGCTAATTTTGGGATGCAAACTAGAAAATATAAAAAACTCTTTTTCTTCAAACTATCTTGTTCACACAAGCACAAAGCAGCACTTATATCAAACTGTGCAGGAAACTTTAAAAACAGTGCGTGCAGGAATATTGTATGAAAATTCATTATAGCCAGCACGCTCTTGTTTGCTTTGATATAAAAAAAGTTCCGATTCTAAATTATAGAATTATCGTGTACTAGTTGCGCCCCGTGGTTTCACCCGCGTGAATAATGATGAAAATTGATGATGATGATGATGATGAAAAGTAGTCTATGTGTTAATCCAGGGCGTAAAGTATCTCCATTCCAAATTTCACTCAAATCCATTCAGCAGTTTTTACGTGAAAGAGTAACAAACATCCATACAAACTTTCGCGTTTATAATATTAGTAGGAGTAGGATTAGTAGGATTTTCGTTAGCGTGATCTAGGATGCTGACTGGAGCGTCACCTAGTTCTACTTATGGGAAATTCACTTCCTATACATAGAAGTTTTCAAAATAAAAAGTACCTAGGTACTGGCCGAAAAGAAGCATTGAAAAATAGCCGACCGCTATCCGCGAACGAAACGAATGGCGCATAAAGAGCGAATGTCGCTGAATATTACATTGTAAAGTTTTTATAATTCAGATTTTGTAAAATGGATTCTTGTAGTTGAAAGAAAAGCAGGTTGCGAACCTCACTCAGAGTGACTTCTTGTTGCATTCGTGTTTTTAGCCAAACTAACACTCGGTGCCATAATAATACACTTTCCCCACGATGCAAAAATATACTATTGTCAAATACATCATTCGACGTATCAAATGAAAGGGTTTTTTATGAGAATCACAAAATGTTACTTTTTTATACTTATAAAATGCATAGTTTAAATAATAATAAAGAAAATACACGAAAATCGGTCATAACTACAATCATAAAAAAAAAATTAAATACGGAAAGTTCCATGCCCTTTCCTTGCAGTATGGTTTACCTGCAAGGAAAAGGTATGGAACGGGCCTGGTATAAAGGTGCTAGGGCCAACATCCTTCGAATGACCAGCCTGGATTAATTTCCTAAATCTGTTCGTAAGTGTTGAAAATAAATATCAGATTACGTGTTTGTACGTCACGACGCTCGTAAAGATGCAATGTTATAGCTGAACATGTCATTTTTATTACATTCCAATTTATGTTATGAAATATTTGGTAATTTGTGTAAGGATAAGTTACATCTACCTTCAGGTAGACGTCCTAAAAATCATAATGCCTGACCAATTCTTTACAGTTTTCTAATAGCATATATGACTTAATGATTATAATATTCAATTAAATAAGCAAGCATGTCCGGTACAATTAACTTAAAATTAAATGCGTGAGAAGTTTTGTTTACCTACCCATAGTATACACGCATGCCTGTGTCACACTGCCCTAGATTGGAAATGATGGTGGCTATTTATGAGTAAAAATTGTGTCATATTTTTATGTCCCTATTTAATTCACAGAATGTATTGGTTTTATTGCGAATAGGGTACATTCATGCATCTGACCTGTTAAAGCATCATTGGTGAAAACTCGATTTATTATTATTACACGCGTGCAAACTCAATAGTGTTAAATAACATTGTTTATTTGTAGAAGTGTAGGTATAAACAAATCCAGGCAGTTATTTTAGTCAGATAATTTATAGCTTTCTGTCTTAACCCCAGAAAGGGTGAAGATATCTTTACACCCAAAAATAAACACTTTAGAGAGTGGATCAATAAAATATTAGTTTTTACTTTCATTTGGGACTGCTGAACTCTCGTGGGTCATGTGGAAGCTGCAGCGAACACTGATTTAATTCTCACTTTAATTGCGTCTATATGGATTTTGATTATCTATAAAGCGCCTTTTTTGTTTGTTTCCTGTATAGTAGCTTTGTGAGAAGAAGGCTAAGGTTAAAATTAAATTAGTCACATGACAACGCTAGACTGTATAGAAAATCATCGTTGATCTTAACTATATTGGGATATAATAATAATAATACAGTTATTTGACAAAATCATAATGCAAGTAAATTTTGAGTCGATAAGCTCTCGAAGTTAAAACTGTGTTTCAGAAGCCAGTAACTTTTCCCATTTTATTTTCAATATTATTTATGTCTGACGTAATAATTTGCTAATAATCTTAATAATGTTAATTCATTTACAATAGCTATCGGTTGGTAGTGATTTGGATCATGTGAGCTATATTTAGATCGTTTGTCTTTAGAAAGCTCAACTGTTTCATTTGTATTTTTACTTGTAGGTACTTTTGTAATTGTAATGTGTGTATTATTCTTTCCGTAAATAGATACATTAATAAATACACGCCTTTTTCCCTGAAGAGGTAGGCAGAGCCTCAAAGGGCCTCTTTTCACCATGGGTTGCACAGTCGCAGGATCAATAGTCGTGACAAGTAGTGAGCTCATTGCCGCCATTGCTTTCCACGACGACGATAAACTAAAACTGTAGCTACTCTGAAAACAACAAAAACCCTTTTGAGAAGGCTGTATAACATTGTGCGTCAGACTCTAAAGGGTTTTACGGAGGGCAAGAAGGATAAAACGCTAATTAAGCCAACTTTATTATTCCTTGTCTCTAAATACGAGTTTCCAAAAATCTAAATGGTAATAATAATTTATATAAAATCGTTTCGTGGCTGACTGACGCACTGACTGACTTATCTAACTGCCTAAATCGCAACTTATCATCATCATCATCAGCCTAAAGAAGTCCACTGCCGGACAAAGGGAATGTCACGATGTACGGTCTTGAGTCGCCTCTATCCACCGACTACCTGCGATGTTTTAATGTCTTTAGTCCATCGAGTCAGTTTAGTAAATGCAAGTTATCGACAAATGAAATATTATGAAGAGTTGGTAGGTACATTGCTTTTGTGCAATAAGAAAGGAATTTCTGAAATAGCAGCGTTAGAGATTGTTTGGAAAAAATCCACGTGGACGAAGTCAAAGGCGTTCTACTAGTAGTAAATATATTTGATAGGTATAGGTACACTCAGAGCCTTGTTTGTTATACTCACAAGTAATGCCAGTTTCAATATTTACATTCAATTAATAATATCAACACGTATATTTTATCAACTACGGAGTCACATACGGCGCAAAAAATGCAAAGTAATTTAGCCAATTTCAAATATTTATGCTTTTACCACCCTTTGCTAAAGCACTGGCAAAATCTGTGCCACTAGAATATTTGGATTGAGTACCAAGGTATCAATGTAATGATGATCTGAGATTAGTTCGTACACTTAATCTTCTGCGCTTTCTGCAATTACAGAATTTAATTAATACAATTTTTTGAATTGCTTTATTTAATGATATTTTCTAAGGACATTATTAAGGGTCTAATCTAAAATAAATATAAAACAGGTCAATAGATAAATATATTTCGTGTTTTTCCAATTTTTTGTGAAATAAGGTCCAATACGGCTTCATAATTTTAAAACTGTGTTAATAAAACATGGTAATAAGGTGTTTTGTTTCTCAGAAATAGCTGTAATACAGTTAATTTTGGCACATGTTTATAACATTTCGCGATAAGGGGTGTAGGTAGGTATAGGTATCATTTCAGTTTACACAAAATATAGAATGAAATTTAGAAAAAGTTCATGGCATTTTAATCATCCTGAAGTGTTGTTTTGACCTATTGACCTGAATATTGTTAAGAATAAAGCAAAATTTGGGAAGTTATTGGCTTTTGAAAAAAAAACACTTTTCGAATGTTTTCGTATCAGGCTAGAATCTTAACAGGTTCGTTAGGTTATACATTAATCATTATTATTGTTATGTGACAACCTCTTTTCTTTCGAGCAAGGTTATTGTTTGCAATAAACATATCCACGTCAACTGACACATACATCCTGCAAATGGAAAAACAAATATAGTCTATTAACACCGCATGAGAGAGTCACTTAATAAAATTATATTATAGTGGAACTTTTAAAATTGGACAGTTACCTTGCCTCGTTATTCTTGAAAATTGTTAACACTTCAATAAACAGTAACGTAAAGATACCTAATAGTATTATTTCGCATATGAATGATAGCACCCAGATTATGATAATTTGGTAAGATTGGTTTGTTGACATTTTGGCGTTTGTTTGATGAAGATTCCTGAACTCCTGACGCATTAAGATGTGAAAGACGTTAGTAAAAGACGCAGTTGCCATGCTAATGTGTTATTTTGGTAAAATTACTGTGGACTCTGACATATCACAGACAGACAAACCAAAAAAATACAAGTTTGCTACTGTCAAAGAACTGACGTCACTGTACAAATGAATTATTTGGACATAAACGACAGATTTATGTGCTGTTTTGATGGCTGACTGACGTGGACACGAATATACATTGTATGTTATAAATCTTAAATGTATATAAAAGTGGCGTAAAACTACCAGACTTTTTTGATCAAAAGGCAGCGCAAGACTTTTTCAAATGATGTATAGGTATGTTTTAGACGAAAAAATCCTAAATGATTGGATGTTCGAAGCATACTCTTCTTCATATATTGGAAGCCGATAAAGTTCCGAGTCCCAGTGATAATACAAAAGGTTTTAAAATGATGAACGCTGACATGAACTTTAAAAACCAGACGTAAACGCATCTTCAACTTTATGAGTATGAATAAATCGATTAGTATGTAGGTGTTATTAAAATCTTTAGAGATGTGAATGATTAATGACACTTATAGTATGAATATTCGACATATTGAACTTTTGACAACAGTGTGACCTTTTCTTTCTGTCTTTTATTATAATTACGTTTTTGAACAGTTAACGGCACTGAAACCTTTTTTTGTTGTATTAAAACAACAAAAAAAGGCTCACGCAAAATATGCTTTTCTTTATTAACTACAGGATCTTTGAAGATAGCTCTACAATTATATGTTTTAAGAAAACGAGATTTTTTTTTCACAGAATTTAAGTTGCGGTTATGTACGATCAAATCAAAAACACATCAAGTAAGCATGTGCTTGTGGCTTTAGGTACACAAGTCTTGGAAAGGTGCATGTCATACATAGATGTCGTGCACAGTTTGCTCAATATTTGCTAGTGTAAAGCTAGCTGTTTACATTGCTAAGTCCAACAGACGATTTTGTTTTCAAATAAGCATTTTATATTTGTTTAGTACTACTACCTAAAACAAAAAGCATGCTCTACAGCAAACATGGAAATAATAATATGGTAAATAATATGGTGAATTGTTAGTAGTGCTTCTAAGAAGTTCAGAGAAAGCCTACAGTTGCAGAGATAAGGAGAACTCATGACAGTCGAAGAGATAACGAATCCATAATCTTAAAAGTGTGTAGGGCGATTGACAACTTCGAAAGGTTCTAAGGTTAGGTAGGCTTCTATGCAAATCTACATTTTTAGAAATAGTAGCAGTCATTTATTTATTTATTTAGGTATAATCAGATGGTCACAAAACATACAGCCTGAGCCAAAACGTTTTACGAGGTCACAATTACAATTCAATTTCTGTATTTCCAGTCTTTTTTTACAATCCAAATATAGTTATACTGTATATACTTCGGTAATAAGTACGTACTCTACCTACTACTCTATAAAAAGGTGGAATTTTCCAGTTTTTCACTATTATAATAAAAATAGATTCCAATATTCCAATTGTGTGTATTTACACCTATTAGCCGGTCATGGCCACTTCCAAAGTCATCAGGTTCTTAAGGAACAGGTCAATCGGTTATAATTATTAATTAACAAGGAACATCAATATATTATCGATATTAATTTATAACTTATTGTTTCTATAACCTGATGTCAGTTTATGTTAAATAGTAAACAAAATACAAAACTGGTACAAGGAACAACACAAAGATTAAACTGAAGACGGTAGAATCAGTCTGTAAAGACAGATCAGAGAAAGGATATCAGAAATCTAGAAAATATAACTATATTATATATAATAAAATAAATAAAAAAAGAAAATTAATAAAAAATAATTGTTTCATCCAAGTTTGTCAAGAAACAAAAGAAACTTTGTCAAGAAAGAAAAGATCTTCTAAGAAAATATATTCTAAATAATCAATTTGTGTCTTAGTTTATGAATAAAATGCAAGCCAAAAAGTTAATTTATGTCTAACGAACAAAGTAGGAGGCTAGGCTTAGTAAATATAAAATCATGACATACTAGTAATATAGTCGTATGCCATAATATTGACGCAAATAATGACTTTTGTAATTAAACAACCAGTTTTTTGCGAGACTTAGGAAGGAGACAGTACATATTGATGAATACTCGCAGTTCTCTCTTCCGACACCACGGGCCATTATGAGGGCTGTTATTAAAATTAAAAACAAAATTATGTCTAATTTTTGCCTAATTAAGTAGATATCTTGTTTTAATCTTCCTTACCTACGTAGTTTTAAGTGAGGAGGCTTTACAAAGTGTTAATGTAATTGCTTATGTTGGCGGATGACGTCATCATCATCATCATCATCAACCTATAGAAGTCCACTGCTACATAGGGCCCCCCCCTAGAATGCCACGACGAATGGTCTTGAGCCACCTCCATCCACCGACTTCCTGCGACGTTTATAATGTCTTTAGTCCATCGATTGGAGGGCCTTCCTAGAGGAGTGGCGACCACAAACCGGACGACGCGGTTTGTGGTCGCCACTGGAGAACCTTTATGCCCCAACGGTTGTCAGTTCTACGAGCTATAATGACCTGCCCATTGCAACTTCAACTTTGCTAATTCTGAGAGCAAGGTCGGTGATCTTGGTTCTTCTACGGATTTCCTCATTCTATCACGTAGTGAAGCTTTAAGCATAACTCTCTCCATAGCCCGCTGCGTGACTTTGAGCTTGTGCATAAGGCCAATAGTTTAGCAACCACGTTTCAGTGCCGTAAGTCATCACTGGTAACACGCACTGATTATAACTTTCGTTTTGAGGCTCTGCGGTATTTGTTTTCCAAACGCTGCCGAGTTCCGAGTTGGATTCATCAGTTGACCTCTTTGTCGAAGTTAGACCGTCCTAGTTGAATCGTCAGACCCAAATAGACATAGTGGTCAACAACTTCGACAGTATCGTCCCAACGTGAATACCGGGATAGGTGCGACATGGGTGTTTGACATGATGTCCGTCTTACCCAACGATGATGTATGGTTTCATAAAACCAGTTAAAACTATGTACAAGAAAGTTGTCAAAAAACTAAAGCCCAACTACAGGCCACTTTCTTCAATTCGGACCACCCCCTCCAAAATACCAGAAAATTTTAATTTATTTGAAACTAGCTGCACCCGTTGTTTCACCCGCGTGAACAATGATGAAAATTGATGATGATTATGATGAAAAGTAGTCTACGTGTTGATGCAGATTATAATGTATCTCCATTCCAAATTTCACTCTAATCCGTTCAGCCGTTTTAACGTAAAGAAGTAACAAACATACTCACAAACTTTCGCATTTATAATATTATAGTGTGATAGCTACAATTTCTGAATTTCTTTTGAGTTAAATCTTTTATTTTTTACTATTTCTCCTTTGCTTCACGCTAGACTTGCGAGTTCTAATCGCAGCAGGGCCTCCGCAGCTTCTGGCTCCACCCTGATTTATAATCATCTATGACTTAATGAAACCCCCTCTCGATTGACTAAGGACATTATAAACGTAGTGGGAAGTAGGTGGATGAAACCATTTATCGTGGAATTCTATAAGATACATATAATATTCTAATATAACATACCTATGACCAGCATTGAACTTCTACAGGCTAATGATGATGATACTTAAACAAAAGAAAACTTTTGTTTATGTAGCGTTATTTCCTTATTTAATTGCAAAATCATTGCACACGATATGATACGGGCAAGACCTTCCCCATAGAATGCTTAGGTGGATGCTGCTACCCATCTCCTGGTGTTATCCCTTTGTTGGCTTTTACAACATCCACGAGGGGAGATGGAGTGGTCTATTCTTAGGCCAAACATACCACGTCTTTATGGACGCGCCACGGCGGCAAAGCATACATCGTATGATTAAGTTAAGTAAGCGTAAAATTCTTAAATATTGGCAATTAATATGATAATTCATTTAAAATATCGGTGAGATATGGTCCAATAAATAAAACCGGTGTAGCCGGTATTCAGTACTCTTCGTAGTCTAAGAGCTAGTTTGGTAATAAAACTATCTAATAAACTTTTTAATAGTATTATTATTTTAATGCAAATAACATTGACAGCAGTAGTGGTTTCAAGTAGAAATGGAAATCGTTAGAATCACAGATATTTAACTGGCAAGCTTGCCTTACAACTTGAAACACAGCTTTCTGTAGAGGCCCATTTATCAAGTATATTATATGACCATCATATGCATATGTTTATCATATTATATTATCATATCTGAAAAATTATCCTAAAAAAAACAGAAAGAAAAGTTATCCTAAAACAACAAAGACACGTATTACGAGATTATTAAACTATTGAATCTAATCTTGATAATCTTCTCATATTCTAATTAATTTCATTTTGTGATTCAGTGAACGGCTCTTGGACTTACAAATGAAATCAGACTTATAATGGTCACAAAGAGTTGAAGGTCAAAATTAGAATTTTTGAGAAACCTAGTGATAAGATGGAGAGATTCGTTCATGGATCGACTCAGATACAATATAATTTACTGAAGAGGATGATTTTGCATAGTATCCTATAATTGTTTTGCAAAAAACTGATTTAATTTAAGTACCTTATTATATAACAAAAGTATTTTATTCATTGAAATTACATGGATCATTTTGAATTGTCTTAAAAACTAGGTGAATTTACTCCTGTTCAAACCAAATCTAGAAATATCAGCACAACAAAAATACTTGGTAATTTTTTTGATGATCCTTCTACTACATTAATGTACATAACATAACAACAGTCACATTCGTAGTCCTTATTCCACACTAGGATTCCCTGCGTCGCGGGTATCACGAACTATGAATACCATGGTACCATAACACCTAAACCTGGAACAAATATTTGCAGATTCTCGCAACCTCTCGCATCTCAGCCAGCTACTCGCCCGCCGCGCTACAGAGGTCGTACTAACTTGGTAAGAAGCGCCTGCGTGGTGCCTATCGAATAAGGAAAAGCATGCATAGAATTAATCAATCCCAGAAGCATTATAGCCTCCTCATTATGTTTGTTTTACATAAAAACGTGTTTTAAACCACACTTTCAACCAACTTCAAACCAAATACGTATACCTACTGTTTCATTACGTCAAAATAAAATATACCATAATCCGTAGCTACAAAGGACCATTTTCAAACGTCAAGCTTGTGTCGAAGTAAAAAGCGGTCGGTGGAGAGGCGTGCAGTTTTAGACGCACCCTACCTACCTGTGGGTATTAAGCCTGTTCTACGTCATTGGCATGACGTTATGCAGAACCGGTAGTTATAAAGTATTTGGCTGTGTTTTCATAAAATTTATGGATAAATGACAAAACAAAGCTTATTTATGAAGAAAGCTACCAATCCTCGCAACGCACAATGCGTAGGTTCAATAACGAACAGTTATTGTATGTGTAAAATGCACACAGCATACCAAATGTAAAGTTATTTACTACAAATTGAGGCCCAAATACGCGGGATGCGTAGTCATGTGTTTTTTTTAATGTAATTCATATGGTAGGCACGTGAAAGTTATTTGCATCTTAAACATCTTTTGGTATTTAAATTTAATTTTATTCTTTTGTGTGCCTCTGCTAGGCAACGATCCCCCAAATTCACAGGGTCCGAAGCCTGTTTGTTTGGGCGGCTGGTACTGGTCAAGCTTGCCCCCAATTTGTCTTTGGATATTCGAAGCAGCAGAGGAAGTCCCCCTCTTGACTAAAGACAATAAAGGTCGAAAGATGTCGGTGGATGGGAGATGGGAGATGCTGGTAGAGGGCAGGCCTTTTTACACCAGGGGATGGGCAGCAGCATCCACCTGAGTACTAAACAACAACAATACTGTGATGATGATACAGCATTGTAAAATAATATTTTTCCTGGTTCTTTTCTAATTTGTTGTGTCTATAAGGCAAAGAACATTCAGTAAGATTAAAACCAAATCCTGAAATTGACGCATCCTCGAATTTCTAAAAACTACTGGGTTTTTTCGCATCAAAAGCTCTTATAAATAATCAGAATTAGGTGAAAAAAACAGGGAACTACATAATTTTCCTCCTGAGTCATAAGTCATAGGTTTTTAAGTTCTCTTTTGCTGTGCATCATCTTTTCCTTGTTATCAAGGCAGCACACAGGCGCTTCCCACCTAGTATGTAGTAAGAAGGGTCATCAATTAAGCCAAGCCTGTTGTTTGCTCTGTTTCTTCTAGGCTTGGTCGCGTTAGAACAGTAGTACCTAATTTTAGTTTAGAGGACATTTCAAAATGATTCTTGTGATTTCAATTAATTTGACTTTTGACTTGACTTGACTAAATATTATTTATTTACTTTCTAGGTGCCATGTGCGTCAAACAACAGGACACGAATCATAACATTAAACAAACCACATTTTTACTTTTGTTTGTTTATCCTTAGAATAACAAAGATAATACAATCTCAACGCATTTATTTACTTTCTAGGTGTCAAATGCGTCAAATTACAGGATACCAAACAAAAAAAATGCAGACCAAAACAACCGTCTACGCAAAACCTGTGTCAATATTTTGACTGATCCGTTACTTTTTCCGTGAAACTCGAATGTAGGTAATTAATAATGTGGCTAGCAGACTAAACTTGTCTTACGTAAGCGAAAATGAGATGCGATGCTAAGCGTATAAAGTCACACGCGCTTATAAAAGGGATTTTTAGCGCGTAATTGACTTCTTGTCAAAAGGAATTTTTAAGAGAGGAACATTTTGCGTACGGGACCCTAAACCCGATACTACGCGTAGGTACAAAGCTACACGCGCTTTAAATAGGAACTTTTAGCGAAAACGACTTCTTGTCACAGGAAACGAAAGGAACATTTTGCATACGGGAACCTAAACCTATGTACCGGAGTGTCTCAATGTGCTATTTTGTTTTTTTTAATGTTTGTTTAAAGTTTAGGGCAAATGCCAGTGTGAACAAAAGCTAAAAAAATTCATAAATTAACAATACATAAAAAAACACTCGCCGCTTTTTGTCGTCGTTCACTCACCTAGAGCATTGGGATGTTAATAAAATGACCATCAGTGTATTAATCATTAATTTCTTCCTCGTCTTGCCAATATTAAGTTTTTTGACACGAATGTTAAAATTGCCAGTGGAAGCTTCAAGAACTGTTATCCATTAAAATTAATTAGATGTTTATAGTCTAAGGCCCTTATTCATAATCATTTTTGAAACCTATTTTAGTTAAAATAGCTTTTATCTTCTTCTCTCTAATGTAAAATGTCAGATGTCAAAACAGGACTAAATATATTTTAACTAAAATGGGTTTTAAAATGATTCTGAATAAAAAAGGGGTACCTAAGCTTTTGAATGAACTAAATGCTCCCATACTAAAATATTTAATGAGACTGCAAATAGAAAATTAATTAAAGTTATATAGCTCGCAGAAACCACAGCCGTTGCGGAATAAAGGTTATCTAAAGGCATCCACGAACCATGCGACGCAGTGTAGGAAGATCCTACTCTCGATGGTCTAACGACGTGGATGGATGCGGCTCAAGACCAGGCGACGTGACATTCGATGCGATTCGTGACAGGCCTATGTCGAGCAGTCGACTTCCTCGCGGTGATGATGATGATGATGATGATGATGATATGAAATTGGTGTCTCTGCCTTTTTTGTGTGACATAATTTTATAATAGGCCCAATAATTTACCAAGGCCAAACTAAGTCTATAAAGACGGTAAAAAAACCATCGGGAAAAATTCCGTTTCCCGAGAAATCATCCGGGAAAAATCCCGGAGCAAAGTCCGTTGTTACATACCGTTGTTGTCACGTTGACAATACATGTCTAAATTGGGGTTATATAAGGGTTTTTTGTAGTTTTAGGAGCTGTAAGGGTTCTGGGGGAGGTAGTATCTTGCGCATATAAGTTTGTGGGGTGTTGTGTTGGAGATGTTTAGACAGATCTTCAAATATGATGATCTTATAATATGGTTTCAAAATATTTTAAGGGGATGCAGGCGTTTTTAGGAGCTGTAGAGCTTTCTAAAGATTTTTCAGGGTTCATAATAGGGGCATTAAGAGGTATAAAGGTCTAAGGTATAAGGTCGTGTGGGCCATACACGACCTTAGACCTTTTTATTTTTTATTTTTGAATTGTTTTTACTTTTGGTTACGGCAAATAGTCATTGGTAGATACTAGGTCTATGAAGACTGGTAGCTTCTTGGAAACAACGCTTTAACTATTGTACACTGATTACTATATTATGTACAGTTGTAGTTTGTATCATCTCAACGCGTAATACGACAAGCACATGGACAAAGTCGCGGGTTTCAACTAGTGTATTATAAAACGAATATAAAATATTGTTATTATAATCTTTCTAAAAAAATGTGAAAAGACTATTTTAAGTGTGGTTTACATAAACTGTATATTATAACTCACTTTCTACTATGGCACTACCCGTAGTACCTACTAATTTACTCCCATAAAAAGCGGTATATAAATCCTCCGTAATTTTCAATCACTCCAATATTAAAGAAAACACAACACGTTTCTTGTAGAGTTGACTTGCCTTGCATCTTAATAACTTAATTTTGATTTAGATGACTAAAATATTGTTCATATTGAATATACTATGTAAGACTAGGTTCGGCGTTTGCCTGCAGTTATGAAAAAATCGTTTTACATTTATAAAAATAAAATAAATATGACTTAACTTTTCTAAAGTAGGTATTGGATGTAATTAAGTTTTGGATGTATGTTTAAAAATAAATAACTCATTTATAAATTATTAAATTTGTGTTGAATAATGTAAGGACAGACAAACAAACACTATCGACAAAGTTTTATTTGATTATTTTAGTAGGCATTATACAAATATTAATTTGCAAACAATCCTACGTCTCACGTTCACTACCGTTAGATATACCGTCGCAATGCTATAAATTTTAAGATTTGCCTAATTTAGAAGGTCTTTCACCGTCTATTTTATTTTAAATCTGGACATAATGGATTTAATTTTATGTCAATTTGATGTCCGTAGCTCTTTTGTCTGATGCGACCCAGCTGGTTGTAATAAACCCATAAAAATGGCTTGACACATAAAACAGTCTTTTTAGAGTTGTACTAAAAAAATTGTACGTAAACGAATCAACACCAACAGACTCTCAAATAAACATGTAGACAAATGCACCTACAACTTTTAAACATTTCAATAACTTAATAATTTAGAATTGAATAAATTAGGTACATATTATATTCAATTAATTATTAAATCGACGTATAACCGACGTCATCGGGTCTTGGAGTAGCGACAGGAGCGCTTAAAATGCAGATTGAATAGTAAAAAGAATGACGATTATAATATGACAGGTCCAAGCAGCCACGAGACCGCGAAATAGTTCAACGACTCTAGTTCTCCATGTCAAGCTAATTAGAATATCGCAAACTGGAAACTGTAGCGATGGTAAAAGTGAACATGACATATTGTATCGCTTTGGAGATTTGTATAAGGGAACTTCATAATCAGCCAGTACAAGTCCATTGCTGAATCTAGGCCTCCCCCTTAGAATGCCACCACGAAGGGTCCTGAGCCACCTCCATCCACGGAATTCCTGCGACCTGTATAATATTGTTCCATCGAGAGGGCCTTCCTACACTGCGTCAATTGGTTTGTGGTCGCCACTCGAGAACCATTATTCCGAAACGGTTATCAGTTCTACAAGCTATATAATAAATAGCTTACCAGATAACCGTTTCGAGTTTCGATAAGTGGCAATGGGCAGGTCATATTATGACCTGCTCATTGCCACTTCAAGTTGCTAATTCTGAGTGCTATATAGTGATCTGTGTTTTTCTACGGATTTTCTCATTTCGGATTATATCACGTATTGAAACTCCTTGCATAGGAGTTGCTTCCTCTCTCCATAGCCGCTATACGACTTTGGCCTTGTGTATGAGGCCAATAGTTGGATTCGTTGGTTGTACCCACGAGGATAATGAAATTAAATAGCTTCTATAAGACTTTAAGTAAAGAAAAAAATGTAGGCTGAAAAGGGAACTTATTATAAGAAATGTTGTTTATGACTGTTGGGCGAAATGGCAATGACTGCCGATACATACAGGACCTCACATATCAGTGGTTGCCCAATTCCCGCATCTGTAGCCCTTCAAACGAGCATACTTACGAATCTCTACCATTAAGAATTTTAGCGATAAGGTACGTTTCCCGGCGGACACTCTGTATTCATTAACTTATGTAATAGTCGATATTTTTTTGTATTCGGTTTTGAGTGTCTACCTTATCTCAAAAAGTTTTACAAAGTAAACCCACTTCTTCCTAAAATGACCAAAACGAATGGATTGATAAATGTCATGATAAGATAAATGGATCGAATACGTAAATGGTCGCAACAACGTTGGTAATCACATAATATCACATCAAACCGATCGATTTTGGGGAAAAATCAAGCTAACGGCTCCACTTATCTGTCAGAATTGATTTTACTTGCGTCATAGGGCGCATTCACTTATAAAGCAGGTTGCCATCAACTGTTACCCGATGCTTTCCGGCATGAAGCCAGCCACTGGCTCGGTGGCCACGCACTACTTTCTCAAAATGTGCGAGTTCATACCGGTAAGTGACAGAAGTCACTTTGCCAGTAATCTGCTTTCAACATAAAGGCCGCCTAAAATTGAGCCTTAGGTACGGATGTATGGCACTCGCCGTGGGTCACAAAAGTGTTAATTTAAATATTGTACCCTCATAAGTTAAAACCATTAGAACTCGATACTGGGTCAGATAATTTACATAGTTAGCTCCAATTCTCGATTATAATATGTCTGAAACCATAAAATATTTTATCCATTTTAATCTTGAATGACAGTTATTGGAATATTCATTATTGGGACTAATATTTTGGTCATAACAAGTACATAAGTCTGTCCAATTTAATTACGTTCCAGTAAAATGGTTTACGTGACGATGGTAAGTGGTTTGATGGCATGGCTTTTGTTCCGCCTTGTCCCGAAGGGTATATAGGCATTTGGTATCGGACGCTACGTGCGTTGATACCCTTGCACCATCTCATCAGCCTGGGACACAGGAGCGGACCGTGAGCTTGTGAGGCCCTGGGCTAATACTACTTAGGGACCTAATTAATTAACTAGGTACCTACCTAATTGCCATTTAGACCAAAAACTGTTTTCGATAAAGTTTAAATTCACAATTTTATCCATTTTGACTTCAATGGGGGCTGGGGGTCATTTACACCTTTACATCCACGGGGCCCTGGGCTGCAGCCCAAAAAGCCCTTATAAAGATCCACCCCTGCTGGGACATCAGTTAAAATAGGGCCGGTGCAGCGAGTGCAAGTCTCGACAGAGCTTACATAATTTGAGCGCTTCGGGTTTCGTGGGGAACTGGGGCCCTTCGCGTTTTCAAAATTCTTTCAGGGTCAAAACAAAGCGTTACCCGCGAGCTGGATTTTTTCTGAATTAACGCATTAGTATTGCCATTCAGCCAGCGTTTTGGGGACACTTCTGTCTGGCAGTGATTTGGTTTAATTTTGTATGTGCTTGTATTAGTAATTTATTATATCATTATACTCTTTCTATAAAAAAAATACATATTTTTGATTGAAAAAAAAAAATATTGTTGGAGTCATGATTTTTACTGACGTTTCTTGGAATGTTAAAAAGTTTATTCTCTCAATTTAGTCATAATTCAAACTCGAATGCATCCCTAAGCTTACAAAAGCTGTATATATGCACAAAAGTATTCTGTACTAGTTGCGCCCCGCGGTTTCACCCGCGTGAATAATGATGAAAATTGATGATGATGATGATGATGATGAAAAGTAGCCTATGTGTTAATCCAGGGCGTAAAGTATCTCCATTCCAAATTTCACTCAAATCCATTCAGTAGTTTTTACGTGAAACAGTAACAAACATCCATCCATACTCACAAACTTTCGCGTTTGATGATGATGATGATGATGAAAAGTAGCCTATGTGTTAATCCAGGGCGTAAAGTATCTCCATTCCAAATTTCACTCAAATCCATTCAGTAGTTTTTACGTGAAACAGTAACAAACATCCATCCATACTCACAAACTTTCGCGTTTGATGATGATGATGATGATGAAAAGTAGCCTATGTGTTAATCCAGGGCGTAAAGTATCTCCATTCCAAATTTCACTCAAATCCATTCAGTAGTTTTTACGTGAAAGAGTAACAAACATCCATACTCACAAACTTTCGCGTTTATAATATTAGTAGGATTAGAAATTATATATTATCATGTATAATATTATTATTTAAATTATAAAATAGATGTCTCATTTTAATAACAAATTGTGAGTAATTTCACAAAGTAGAACATGAGTAGAGAGTTAAGAAAAGCATGTCAAAAGTCACTTGGTCACTGTTGGTCGCTACTAGACGGTTCGTCTGTGGTGACCGCTCAGCGCGATGACACCAATTTTTAACCGACTTCACAAAAAGGAGGAGGTTCTCAATGCGGTTGTTTTTTTTTTCTTTTTTTAATGTTTGTTACCTCGTATCTCCGGCGTTTATGAACCGATTCGAAAAATTCTTTTTTTTATTTGAATAGATATACTTCCAAATTGGTCCCATTTTTTTCAGAATCCAGTTCTGATGATGGAATCCATGCGGAATTGAGGGAACTCTTCAAATATTGTAGGCATACATACAGCGATTTTGATATTTTCAGCAACAAACCAAGCATTTGCATTCAGAAAGTATCATAACCCTTTCACCACTATGGTTTTTTCATAATTTTTGTTTTCATCCAGATATTTAGTCGAATACAATGTCGGAAGCCGGTTTTTTAAATGAAAAGTTATATTACACCAGATACTCGTTTATGACCCTGGATCCACTTGCGTAGTTATTAAGTACAAAAAAAAACAAAATTCGATACCTTAAGCTAATTTCACACTATACTTTGGTTAGAGCGCGGTTTGAACAAAAACATGTTATTTTTTAATAAAAATTTTGTTACCTGTATCATCTTTAGCCTTCAGACGTCCACCGTTGGACGAGACCTCCCCCATCGAATGCAATGGTCATGGGAATTGCCATAATCGCCGCACTGGGCAGGCGAATTGGTGATGAGTACTCAGGTGGATGCTGATGCCCATCCTATGGTGTAATGCCTTAGTCGGCTTTTACAACTTTTCAAAACTACATCGTCTTCAAATCCAATTTCAATGTAAAACAAGCTTATCGCGTGGTAGTAAGATTCAATTTGGCTCGGATGAACACGGAATATAAAATTTCATTCAAACTTTCGTAAAATTCTTTCTTATACCTAAGTGAGCGCCTAGAAGACGAAAAGAACATTCACGCTAAATTTCAAGTTTGTAGGCTTTATAGTTTTGGTGATCTGAGAATGAGTCAGTGTCTTTTCGTTTCGCTTAACAGAGATAGATGACAACAAAGTTTCAAGTACTTCATGCTACGAGTATTAAAATAATTTATCACTGTACTTATTTTATCAAAGTCTATTTAAGTTCTGTCCTGTGGTGGCCATTGATGTCGTAAAAAGTGACTAGAGATTACGCTAGGGGATGGGCAGCTGCATCCACATGAGTACTTAACACCAATACTGCAGTCACCAGTCCGTCGGCCAAGCGTGGTGATTATGGCAAATCCCCCATTGCATTCTATGGGGGAGGCCTCGTCGCTTCTAAGCGATAAGACCGCCCATTGTACTTTTAAATATCATGTTAAGTTTTGTTTATTTTTATAATCTTAAGGTGTACAACAACGATTTTTTTTTTCTATTCTACTCCTAGGATTGTTCAGCTTTTGATTAACATACGAATTTTCCTGAGAAAAAAACGTAGAATAGTTCGGAATCTATTATTTGAGTACAAAAGTATTCGTAAATTACAGCTCATATAGCTCGCAGAACTGGGGGCTTAGTACGGGTTTTGATAATTTACGAAACTATATGAAGTTTCGTTTCCATCCAATACATTTACTGACAGCGTCCTTAGTTTCCTTCACGTTTTCGCTAGGGGCGCTGCAAGTTAATGTATGGAAGGAAACGAAACTTCATGTAGTTTCGTAAACTATCAAAACCTGTACTAAGCCCCCTGACAACCTTTGGGGAATAATGGTTGTCGAGTGGCGACCACAGACCGGATGACGCAATAAAGGAAGGACCTCTTCTCGATGGACTAAAGACATATATATATATACATATAAAGGTCGCAGGAAGTCGGTGAATGGAGGCGGTACAAGAGCATTTGTCGTGGCATTCTAGGGGAGAGGCCTTTGCCTATATGACTTCTATAGGCTGATGATGATGATGATGAAGCACAGTAACATACGGATTGTTGACCTCAGGCATAACTAATTAACATTTCTGGATTAATCGTAGACGTGGCATGAAATAAATCTCGATGGTGGCTATATCTTCGTTCATAATGGCCAGCAGGGCTATTCAAAAATGTTGGAAACGTTTCCGATCGGCAGTGCATGCACGTAGGACTCGAGTCGATTAAAATTCGACAAAACGGGACTATGTACAGGCAATAGTCCCGTTTTGTCGAATTTTAATGTCAAATTTATCGAATTGAGTCCTACGTACTTGCACTGCGGATTCGTTAGTTTTTCATTTCGATGTGGTAAACATACTAAAACAATTTTCTTGTTCTTCTCGTTTAGTACAGTAATATACAATACCTATTTATTGTTTTTTACTTCGTTTTACTAGACAAAATTGTTTTAGTTACCACATCGAAATGAAAAACTAACGAATCCGATCGAAAACGTTTCCGACGTTTTAGAATAGCCCTGCAGGTGTCCGTAGGATCATCTTTTTATTTGTCGATAATATTTACAATATAATTTTTGAATATGTATTCGCTTGGTCACGTTTCGAACACGACACTTATGTAAATGAATCAAGAGGCCTGCAGACAGAGTGGCAACAGTATTATAAAAGTCTACTACTATGAACACAAATTTTTACTAATTTATCTCCTTGTATCTATTTCTCAGTGGTTTGTATGGATAAACAATATCGTGAGATTAAAAAAACAGTGTTATATTAACTTAATTATCACTAGGAAGTCGGTGGATGGAGCCGGCTCAAGACCATTCGTTGTGGCATTCTAAGCGGGTAGCCTATGTCCAGTAGTGGGCTTCTACAGGCTGATGCTGATGATGATGATGATCACTTTGATGACCTCTGTGGCGCGGCGGACGAAGGTTCGTCTGCGATGCAGGAGGTTGCGGGTTCGATTCCCGCCTCTGAACTAATATTTGTACGATCTGCAGATAATTCTTCAGGGTGTTCTGGGTATTTTTCTGTGTATAATAAAAAAATATCTATCTATGTATTGTATTAAGCAAGTTATCTCGTACCCATAACATAAGCTCTGTTTAGCTTGGGGCTTGATAATGTTGCGTGAAATTTCCAGCATTTTTTTAATATGAATTTTGTATTTTCTATTGTCGCAGGAAGTCATCGCGTGAACAAGCTCACCCGCACATTGGGATGTGTGGAGGTCTCGCAAAGTGCGTTTCATGCACTCGTTTTTCCCACGCACCTGCAGAGTGTGGAATGAGCTGCCGTTGGATGTCTTCCCACAGGGCTACAATTTGGTTAAATTCAAAGGAAATGTCAATAGGGCTCTTAAGTAGGCAACGCGTTTGCAATACCATAGGTGTTGTAGATGTCCATAGGAGGCGCGGTGACTGCTCTCCATCAGGCGGGCCATTTGATTGTTGGATGGAGGCGGCTCAAGACCGTTTGACGTGGCATTGTAAGGGGAAGGCCTATGTTCAGTAGTGGACTTATCCAGGCTGATGATGATGATGATGTCACAGTCTGTTGTTGTGTGATTCATGCGTTATAACAGATTATTCATTACAATATTCACAAGACGGGGGGAAAATAATAGGTCGTTTCGCTATAAGGTCAATTTGCTTTTGGACCTTGTAAGTGAAAAGGAAGCGTCGTAGATAGCCCACGTTTGCTGACATTTTTGATAACTATGCGTTTGTACAAGCTTGCGATAAATATTATTGTTAACTTTATTTCGCAGAATCTTTTTTAAATATTTTTTTAGACTTTTTATTTTAAACAGTCATCACTATGCAGGTCTTGGTACTGTTGTTAAAAATAAACGAACAAGTGTAAGACTTGTGCCCCGAGGGTTCCGATCCGTAAATTATTTTTAAACATATGTTTAAAAAGAGCTAGTTCATTCTTCGTAAATAGGGACTAAAATAGCTTTATAATCCATAGAGACTAAAAGTGATTTGAATTTGGAATGTGATATTTAGTAAAAGTTACAATCACCAAACAGATCAATCACGAACATTGTATGAACAAATAATAAAGAAAAAGAAAACTAAATGAAAAAGAAAACAGGCCGCGATAGCCATTTAAAAAAAAATTTTGTAATAAAGTAAAAACGCGCGAAGTGCAGTCCGCTATTGTTCGTAATTGTTTACTCAAATTCGGATTTTACTTAGTTTTATAAAACATGAGTGTGTCTTCCTCAAGTAGTGAGAATGAAATATACATTAGCCTCTAATTATTTTTATGTTATGTCTTATTGTTTCTATTTGTATGTAAATAAATAAACGAACTATTCTTATTCATAAGTTGCACTTACTTATTTTCTCATAGAAGGTGATGAATAGTAGAGTGTCCACCTCGGGAGCAACACTATTTTAAGCTCGAGTGACGTACTTTGAATCCCTCGAACTCAGGATTCTACTTTAGAATCCTTTAAAGGCTTCAGAGCCTTTTTTGAGTATCAGACACTTTTTCCTACAAACTTTACAATCTCATAATAGATAAGGGGTTAAAAAGTCTAAACTATAAATTTATGACTTTCCTTTAACTATAGCAAAAAAAAACAAATTAAAAAATCCTCTGAATTTAAAAAAAATCTGATTACGGTATTTTCCCTAGAGGTTTTTCATTTTCGCGATGTTTATATAAAAAATAAACATTATCTGCGATATTTTTTGAATGCACCGAGTTAGAAGCTTGATTTTTTACAGCACAATAGCATCACAGACAGATATTTGATATGAAGTTCAAGTGGATACTCTAAGTGGTTAGCCGTTTCTGAGAAAAAAGATCTTGACAGACAAACAGATGGACAGACGAACAACAAAGTCATCCTATAAGGGTCTCGTTTTTTTTCAGTTGAGGTATGGAACCATAAAACTTATCTTTTTTGGGTCTACTAAGCAGGATTTATGATTTCGTATCGGCATATGAAACATTTGTTTTATTTTGAATCAAAATAAATCAATGAGCCTTTATGTTTACTTTTGTAAGTTAATAGAGTCATAATTTAAACATGTCCCGCTTAAGTTTATTATTTGCGTTTACGTTGACCTACCGTGTTGTGATAAATAATAAGATCCCATTATGCATTCCACATTTTCAATTGCATTTGACATGTTTTTTTAAACATTTTCGATCGTTAATTTTTTACGAGTGTGCGGAATAGCGTTTACTTTAGCACCTTGTTAGCCTTCGTCGTTTCTTGTCCAGTCATCTGTCAGCAGTACCTACCGCAGCGTTATATTCACAATTTCTTAAAATGCTCGTTATATGCTTTTTAAGATGCATTATCAATAATGCATAATGAATGAACCACCGCACATTTTGTGTTATGATCATCTAATATTTATATTTCAATGAATGCTTTACTTTCTGCTGTTTAATGCATTAATTGAATTAGGTGCAAATCATTATCATCATCATCACCAGCCTGTATGTCCAATGCTGGACGAGTCCTCCAGCAGAGGACATAATACAATTTTTTTAAGATGCATAATCTAATAATGAATACCACTGCACTTCTTTGTGATATGATCATCTAATATTTATTTCACCGAAATTTATTCTGTACATTAAATATTAATTTAACTAGGTGCTAAATCATTATCATTATCACCAGTCTGTATACGTCCACTGTTGGACGAGTTCTCTCCCATTGAATGCAATGGGGGGATTTGCCACGTTTGGCAGAAGGATTGGTGATCACAATTTGGTGTTAAGTACACAGGTGGATGCTGCTGTCCAAAACAAAAAGAAAAGAAAAATCAAAAAGCCATACAATCGGGATTGAACTGAGGCCTTACCATGAGCTCTTATAGCGACTCAGTTCAAAAACTATTCAGTACAAAATATCAGTTCGTCGTTGACATCCGTCATCATTGAATAACTTTAATCGCAGAAGTCTATAGACCTTCTGCTACTGTGCTGTTATATATATATAGCTGTGTACAACACTGAACCCATATTTTGTACTGAATCGCTATCAGAGCTCATGGTAAGGCCTCTGTACTTAACTGTGTTTCGAACATATAAATTTACTTGTGTTTTAAATTTTTTCTGAATTAATCAATTATTTTAATTTAGTAATGGGACGAGTAAGTTGAACAGCTGTTGTTTATTTATTATATCAATAAATAACACATAATATGTCTCATAAAACGCATTAGTCCTGAACCCACACTAGGATTCCGTATGAGTATTAGAAACTACGAGTACCAGTGGTACCACAAAATCCAGACCGGACCAAATATTTGCATATCATGCAAGAATATTTTCCTCAGTGGGAATTGAACCCGCATCCCTCGAATCTCAACCAGCTACTCGCCCACTACATCACTGGGGTGTTCAACTTATATTGTCATCACGAACTATAAATATTTAATTTAATATTTAGTTTCATTTCATATTGGTTTATAGTCCAATCACGAGTCGTCCAAACTAGTATAGCACCGCTATAAAATTGTAGCTATCAATTTGATAGAATTGTTTTCACATAATGAAGGAAAAGTATCAAATTTCTAATATTATGATAATGTTAGCGCTTTTGTTTATTGCAGTCATAAATGTGACATGTAATAACGGTTTTAAATTTCCATTTGTATCAAAAAAGCACTGGATGCTTGTAAGACAATCTACACAACAAAATATTGCTTTAGAAACAGTTGATAGTATAAAATGTTGGTGTCCGACATGATCTCCTTTCCTTACGTAATATGCCTACGGCCTACACTGATATCAGTCATAGTCATAGTGATTTATTTCCTCTTTACACAATATACATGCACTTAGACATGTCAAAACAAATACAATCATAATACATCATATAAACAATACTGAGAATCGGTACATTTCGATAGAATTAAAACAATAATATTATTTGAGTTTCAGCTAAAAGCTTCAGTAGCTTCAGTAGCTTTAGTACTGTGGGTGGAGCTGTTATAATATTCGAATCATCCAACGATTCCAAAATAAAGTTTTCAAGGGAAATGTGCACCTTGGTACGTAGGAAACGAAGATTACCATAGAGACCTTAATATAGAGTCCATACCAAAAAGTACGCAGAAACTCACGAGATTAATATCGAGACAATCAGCTCAACAATACGAACATCTTGTTCAGTACATTCGTAATATATATAGTCAAAGTGTTAGTGCTACCTAAAGAACAGTCTTGCCTTTCAAAAGAGATATTCTTAAAATTATTTGAAAATTAAAATAATTGCTAAAATACTGAACAATAATTTCACATAACTGTGTAACGTTAAAACATTAATTTGAATGAAACAAATATACTACTGTGTTGCAATTCTTTGTACCTCACCCAGACCTATAGTTTAGAAGTCTCATCAGCCTTAGGCCAGATAATGTCAACAGCTGATTATAATGAGACTTCTAAAGCTGGACATAAGCCTCCCCCCAAAGTTGTATGTGCCTGTAATTAACCAACACCCATCTAAATAAAATACAGCAATACAAACAAAAATAGATTAACATAAATGATAATATTATGCATGGTGGAAGAACTTCCCTGGCCAAACTTTTTCATAAGGAGTTCTACCATTTCTGAAGAAGTTAAATAAGTATATTATATCTATGTAAGTACTTTGAAAGGTTTTTGAAATAAGGGTGTGTTTCATGAGTCATTTGAATTATTAACCACATGAGTCATTTTTGTTCGGTTCGTTTAACAAACCACGTAATAAACGGCATACCTAGTATAGGGTCATAAGTTCAAGCGCAGTATCAATAATTCTTCTACTTTTCAACATTTTGTAGACATTAAGTAAAACAGTAAAATGATGTCACGGCCAATGACTCATTTCTTATTTAAATAAAACGAATTTACAAGAATTTACAATAAAATCGTTCATGTTAAGCCGCAGTTTCAGGATTGTAACATTGTAATGGTTAATTATTTTTTCTGTATCTATTCCTTCTCTATTCGTGAAACCCTGTTATTCGCCTTCTGCGACAATTTCGTTTTTTCTTTCTGGTTTTTTGTGCTGTTTGTTTTTCTTTAAATAAATAATTAATAACATCCCCTCTTCAATCTTACTGCTCGACTACTTTGGTGAGGCATAGTAAAGCCTTCACAAATGGAAAACCACTAAATCGATTTTGGCAAATGATTTCGATTCGTCTGTAACATGGGTAATTACAAAAAAAATAGCGGCAAAGAAGTTACGTAAAAGGGACACTACAAAAAAATTACGCGTAGGTACTGTATCGTTTGATATGTCGTTTGAAAGGTCTTTTGAAATCAAAATGAGATTGATGATTTTGTAACAAAATCAAATTACTTAAATCATTAAATTTTAAATCAGTTTTTTTTAAGTTTTAAACAAGCGTGTGAAGTCTTTTAAACTAGTGTGGAGTCAGATGCTCGTGCGAAGGTGGCGTCAAGCTCTTGAAAGGAACAGTGGTCGAGTGAGGTGAGTGGGTGAGTAGCGAAAGGGCGACGCGTGAGTCTTCCGGCGTATATATAAAATTTAAAATGAATGTAGTTTTATGCATTTCAAATACCTATTTCAAAAACTTAAAACTTGTGTGTCATCATAAAACACGAATCTGTTGTCAGAATTGAAAAAAGTAGCCACCATGATAATATTGTGATGTCATGGTTCACTGTAGCTGGGCTATAGTTTTTTAACTGGTCCCTTGTTTTACCTATTTTATGGTTTCGTTACCTTAAAGAATAAAACTATTATGGTGAGACTTCGGTGTCTGTATGTCCATTCGTCTATCTATCTAAACATTATTATTTTTATCAAACATGGAGTCGAAAACCTTCATCTATTGTTTACTTTAAAAATTAAGGGCACAAACTATTACATAGTGCTTGATATATTTAAAGATTACTGAAATTTCGGCCCTCTTGTCTGAGTCGTACTTGGCTCAATTGATTTGTTTTCTTTTCATTTTAAGAACTTGATTTTGATAGGTGGTTAAGATTTCAGTAAAGTAAAGACGGGGCATATTTTATTAAAAAAAAAGTTGTTCTACTCATTCTAATAGATATAACTTTAATAAAACTTTCAAATAGAACATTTTTGCTAACGTTACTATGTTCTCTGCCAATAAAACTGCATTTAAATAAGAAAATGGCTAAAAACAATCAAAATATATAGCTTTATTCCATTTTCTAAACGGTCAAGTTCAAAAGCAGGTGTGGCTTAAAGAACAGAAGGTACGTATAAATTAACTATTTATGCTTAGGAGGGCAATTTAACACGCCTATTTTATGGTCCCACTTCTTTTCCTGTACTTTATTTGGATACAATTATGTCATCGTCATCCTCTAAGTTTAGACAAGCAGTGACATCTTTTTGCACAGACCTCAAGAGGTAGGATTCAAGTGGTATAGCGTCTAATTGAACAACCTAATATCAATCTTATTGGGTAATAGCGGTAGCCTGTGGTTTCACCCACGTTATACTCCTGAGAGTACCAAGTGGATAAAAAATGAGAAATAAACATACTCTCGAACAGACAGATGAGTACCTTAATGAGACTAGTACAGCATCGTGCACGAACAATAAGCAATATACCCAGCAGTGGGTGAAGTCAGGCTTTAGATGATGATAATAGCTTTGGTAATAAAGTTAAAAGTTATGGGTTTGAGAGCATCTTTATGTTGAACCTTGGAAGTTCCTAGCTCACGACATAATCCATAATGGTTTTTTATGCTTAATATGCTTAACGCCTCCAACCAAAACAAGCAAAACTAACAATATCTCGAAGACGTTTCAGGAAATACTAACATGAATATAATAACGTGACATTTGCAAAAACTGCAAACAACACTCAAATGATTGATTGAAAAAGATAAATGGAGACGCGTGCGGTTTTTTCTTTGAGACAAAAAGCTTGCTAAAGTTTAGCGCAAATTGACGGGTCAAAAAGAATATAAATATGGATGTCGGAAATATTGAATCGGCTTTTTTGTTTGAACAATCTTTAATTAGATGCCTTTTTATTGGCTCGTTATCGACGAAGATCTCTGATAGTGCGAAGTGACAGATTTATTATACGTACCTACCTACAAGGTAATGTTGTGTTACTCTTCCTGGTTTTAACGATATTTTATGCATCATTGTTTGCGCCTAATTTAGTTTAGAAATTTTCCATTAAATTGCCTGTTCAAATAATCTTTTTCAGCAAATATTTTCGTTCGAATAAAATGTCTATTACTTTAAATGTTTTTAAAAATTCTTGCGAGTTTGAAATGTCTTAGAAGTTTCTAATATGGTTTAATAATAATTGATCTATAAATAAAGGGCTGTTAGAGTCAGATCATGAAAGGAAAGAATTTTGACCTCTTCATCGCTTCACGCAGACCTTTAGGTACCATATCCATGCGGCAGACAGCTACCGCACCGCGCCGCTCGCGTAAAATCGTAGTCTCACGCGCTTAGTAGGTCTACGCAATACCACAGTCATGGAAAGTAAGTATTTAGACATACAATAATAATTGTTGTGTCAGACTATATTTAATTAAACGTTAATTATATAATTAATTATATTTTAATAAAAAAATATAGAATTTAACAACTTTGTGTAACGCAAAACTTAACGACTTATACAAGGTATACCTTTAATGGGCACACATCATGTTCTTTTGACTGATCAATGAACATACTGAACAACTTACTGTTGAAAACTTTTAAAATGACGTGAAATAAAATCACTTCTTAACATCTCTTCCATGAAAAACTTTAAAAAATAACCCTTCTAAATGAAAGTGAACAGTTCCCAGAAACCGACCGTTGCTCCCCTTTTACCCCCGTGGGAGACAATGGCACAACATATATAATGTTGTCAGTATTGAAAAATGGACGCCATTTTTAATGTTTTTGTTTTTAACCGATTGCTTTCAAAAAAATAATCAGATCACACTGCGATCACAGGAACATGTTGACAGAAATTAAAAAAGTGGACGGCGATTTGAGCTTTTTAATTTCTTGATCGATTGCTTTCAAAATTGATATCTGAGAGTCCCGTTATGCACTGGCCCAACGGGACTCTCAGATTTCAATTTTGGGAACAGTGGGAATTATTTTGTGCCATTGTACTCCACTGAGGGACAACTGCATTTTTTTCTTGTTGTCCCGCTAGTGGACCGAGCAGGTGGGGGACAACGGCAGGAATATACGATACTTTAGCAAAAAACTCATTGTTATAAAATACTTGAAACTAAAAGAATGACAGAAGTTAAAAGTTCTATAAGTACACATTATTACATTCTTTTTATATGCACATCGATCTCAACACACTTAAAAATCGTCCCGTTCCTTCATAATCTTCTTACGAAGAGCTTCTTATCATCATTCTTAGTTTCTTCTTATCATCATGTTTTCTTTCATAAGAGTGTGAATCATCATGTTTTCTTTCATCATCATAATTTTTATGGTATATTCAAGATTCAAGAAGATGCTTGATTCATCTTTAAAACAGTTCTTAAAACAGTTCTTTTACACATATAATTCACATTTTTTAATGTGAAGTGTATTTAATGTGTGTGTAGTTTTTAATATGTGTCAATGAGGAAAAGAACTATGGTAAATTCAAGATTCAAGAAGATGCTTGATTCATCTTTAAAAACAGTTTTTTTCCTCATTTACACATATTATTCACTTGCATCTTCTTGAATCTTGAATTTTTATTTTATTATTTTATATAATTATGTACAAAAAAAATATTGTATTTATTTTATTCTTTATTCGATCGCTACTCGTTTTGCTCTTACTGCTTTAAGGTAGGAATTTTTATTTAGCCGATATGATTTTACCAAACCACACCTATAGAAAATAAAATCTTAAAATAAATGTCCAATGTAGTGTTCAAGTAATAAAAATATGTATTGATTACTTCCTTTAAAACAAAATTAAAAGTCATTTCCTCTTAAATAGAAAGGTCAAGTGAAAATAATACAGGTCAAATCAGTTTTAAAATAGGAAAAGGAAAGAATAATGAGGCGTTAATTATGCTTGTTCCGTAAAAACTTCTGCATTGTAAAGTATCTGGAATCATTCAATCGAAACTCGATCTGATTGTGACGGATTATGGTTCGGTTTCGGAAAAACATTTGGAGAAATAGTGTAGGTACGTACAAATAACGTTTAAGTGGCAGAACTCGAGTTCAAAGGCGACCGCCACTGAATTGATACCGTGTTCCGTTTTGTAATCGATGTGTCGCATAATTCATGAGCTGACTGTAAGTTGAGTTATGCCTCTATAAGACAGGACGTTACGTTTCCCAACCACACCGTCAAAATAGTTGAAGATTATGGGGGGAAAACAACCCTTTTTACCTGGATAAATTTTACTGTGTTATTTTAGCCATTGTACTGTTTAATGTTATACAAAAATTTGTATGCATGAATCTTGAGCATTTTGTGATTTAAATGTATATATTAGATTTAGCGTTAGGTAGTCGACGTGTCCGACCTAGAAGGCCATTAATGGCCCCTGTTTCATGCGTCAATAGTATTTTCAGTATTACCAGCTGTATTTTCCAGCCTAGTTTAATAGGGTGTATTTGAGTAGGAATTACATTGAGAGCCTTGTCTGGTTTTTTGTAATAAAAATAATAATTCAATGTTTGTTTTAATCTTTACATTTTTTGCTTGTTATATTTTTGGTATTGCCTAAGTTAAGACCATCTGCTTTGTGATTGATTGCTGTAAGCATCTTCTATTCAAAGGTAAAGGCCATTCCATTAAAAAAAATTTACTTCTATTTTAAAACGTAGTAGGTACCTAATAGCTTGAACTACGAACACTTGTCAAGTCTAACCTATTGATAGAGCTACGTGATGGCAGGCTCGCAAGTGTATGTGTGAAAGGTCAGGGTGTCTTAAACTACACGGTAATTAAAGGTTATTTTTGGCGATAACCATCAGTAAAACAGTTACCTACGTGCGTGAAATAAGAAACCGATGGTTCCACTTCAAGAACCTTGGAATGAAGGGCCTTCGCGCAAAAAAGTCAACGCATTCTGTATCACTCATGACGGAGTTGAGGGTTGGAGGAAATTTCACTAAGAAGCCTTGAGAGTATCCGATATTCAGTTTTCTATTCGACCAAAATACATTATAAATATTCCTTGAAATGATTACAATCCTCTTCGAAAGACACAGTTTATTTTTACGAATAAATTTCCACTTGAAATAAGCAAGTTTGTTTAAAACATACCATGAAAGTTAAATCTTACTTTACGACGAAACAATAATTGTTAACATGAACTTTATACGTGTTCGGAAGAAAGAGCTTTTGTGATGCATCGACCAATAAATTGCACATTCAAGAACCTTCCGAGTCAAGGTGAATTTGTGAGTATCAGCTTTGCGTCCACTTGTCGGTAACGAAGCATAATACATCGTTTTGCTTTTCTTTGCCTCAGATCCAATAAACTGCTTGATAAATTAACAATATTTAATGAATAAGTAACAATTTTTCAATACCAGAGGCCGTAGACAAAGTAACATTCTAATAGCGAAGACGCCAGTAGAAAAGTCCAAAATGTATGGGATTGACGTTAGCTATCGATATGTCACGTGGTCTTTTGTATTGAATTACGACTGTAGAAATGGAATCGCTTCGAAGTGAATGCCGTTTGGCTAGGCCCTCTGTTGTGCCTCACAACTTTCAAAGTACAATGTCGTTGGGCCCTATTGCATGTATGTCAGGACGCATTTTCTATTAATTTGGATGTGGGATATCCACTGTTGAAATAACGCTAAGTGGACGCAAAGCTTAATCGGGAATAGAGAACCGTTGATCGATACCTAAATTAATTCGCTAATGTATGGACTAAGAATATAGGTACCCTCCCGTCTCCTCCCATGAACTTGGTAAAAGCCAACTGAGGCATTTCACCAGGGGATGGGCAGCAGCATCCACCTCAGTACTCAGCACCAATACTGCGATCACCAATCTGCCTGCCAAGGGTGGTGATCATGACAAGTTCCCACATTTAATTGTATGGTCTCGTCCAATTGTGGATGTCTGGAGGCTGCTGATGATGAAATAACACATCGGAGGCACGGGCCACATGCAAATCAATTTTGTATCGTTTATCGTTGAATTATAGCGATTTTGTGATAGTCTCTTGGTTATTTTCAATAAAAAAAGAAAAATGTGGTACCTAATGGTGTCAGACAATACAAACATGAAAATCTTGTTCATAATTCTAATTAAGTATGTAGAACCTTATCACTAGTCATGAAAAGTAAATTATATCATCATTGACGACCTATGTGACGCGGCGGGCGAAGGTTCGCCTGCGACGCAGGAGGTTGCGGGTTCGATTCCCGCCTCGGAACAAATATTTGTACGATCTGCAGATATTTGTTCAGGGTGTTCTGGGTATTTTCTATGTATAATAAAAAATATCTATCTATGTAATGTATTGTATTAAGTATATCAGTTATCTAGTTGCCATAACACAAGCTCTGCTTAGCTTGGGGCTAGATAATGTTGTGTGAAATGTCCAGCATTATTTATTTATTTATTTATATCAAACCCTCGTAACTCGTAGAATGGTGTGGTTTGATTTGAACGGAAGTTGTATTAAAGCCAATAATTTAATTTAATATTAAGAGAGAATACTCGTAAACCATCCTAAATTAAAGGAAAATGATCATGATTAACCAAATGATCTTGCAAATGGAGGCTTGCGTGCTCGCAGGCAGTAAACACAACACCTGCCAAAGCTGTATCGCAAGCCGCTAGTATAAAAATAAATCGGTCGGCGCGAATTAAAGAACGTATTAAAGTATCTGATTTACAGCCAAAATTATAATACAATGTGCATTGTTGGATTTATAATACTTATTCAATGATCTGGTTGTAAGTTTCCGATTGCATTGTAGGTAAATTTCGCATTCATTTATCATTATCTTAGTCGATGCCGCGTGTGTCCTTTTAAATTTGAAATTAGGTTCTGTCAAAGTCTGGCCAAGAAGAGCAAGAGTCAGGGAAGATTGGCTATCCTTGGCTATATTGATTTACCGACAAGGGCAGTCCATACTTAAAAATTTGTTAGTTTGTGAATATTTTTAATTTGAAAGTGTATGTTTTTTGTGTGATAATAAAGCTTTTTTATTAATATTTATTATTTTTTATTAGGTTCTACGATTTTGGATGGGTAATGCACAAATATTATATATTTCACTAAATCGACCTCTATCTACCAATACAGAATGCCCACTAAGGGAAAACAAATATGTTTTGTTGATAAATAACACATTATAGATACATTGATGGTATAAGACGAGAAATGTTCACGTACGTAAAATGAATGATACAATTCACAAAAGTTATTTTAGATACTGTTTACATTAGATACGATTATTGAAATATCTATTTTATATTCAAAATAGGTTCGTAGCATTTTTTAGAAGCCCAAAAAGAAGTTTTAGAAAGCTGCATAAACGTTGAGGTTTAACCTTTAAAACAAGATACCTAATCAATTCAATGTACCATTCTATAAACATTATACCTTTCTCATGGCAATTGTCTCATTTAGATCTTTCTTTTAATATCCATATCTATGTCTCTGAGAGAAAAGTGGTTTTACATGAAGATGTGAGCCAAGATATTTGGTGGGTCATTATTAATGATGGCAGCCACCACGTAACTTTTTTACACTTCATGTATGTACCCTGTGTCACTCTTACCAGTCTTACGACACGTCATTCATTGATCTAGGTCTAGGAAGTAAGTACTGCCTGGTAAATCCCACATAGTACATACATTTCATCATCATTATCATCATCCATCATGTCCACTGTTGGGCATAGGCCTCCCTCTAGAATGCCACGACGAAAGGTCTTGAGCCGCCTCCATCTACCGACTTCCTGCGACGTTTATAAAGTATTTAATCCATCGAGTGGAGGGCCTTCCTCTACCGCGTCGTCTTGTTTGTGGTCGCCACTTGAACCTTTATTCCCCAACGGTTATCAGTTCTGCGAGCTATAATTATGCCACTTCTTCCGAAAGTTATACTTATCACACATTAAAAACATACATTTATAAATAAGATAATCTATTCTTGCAAGACTCAATTGCTAGCTGTGATAAAGCTCCAGATGTCTCTAGCTACACGGAAAAAAAGGATGTCTTATATTAAGACAATATCGACTTGGTCAAGACAAATGTAGTTTCATATATGGCGAACACTATATATTCTTGAACTGAGTCAAATATTGTCTCAGTTGTATAGTTTTCGTTTAAGACAATCATTTTCGAAACAAGAAATTTGAAGTTTCCAACTAAAATTATATTTTCTTAGGTGAAGCCTCCACTATTCTTAGCCGAAGAGATATTTGTGTTGAGTCAAGACTCTTATGTTTCCTACTAAAACAATATTCTCTTAGCTGAAAAGTCTACTATTCTTAGCTGAAGAGATATTTGTGTTGAGACAAGACTCGTATGTTTCCAACTTAAACAATATACTCTTAAGTAAAACTTCTACTATTCTTAGCTGAAGAGATATTTGTGTTGAGTCAAGACTCGTATGTTTCCTACTAAATCAATATACTCTTAGATGAAGCGTCTACTGTTCTTAACTGAAGAGTTATTTGTGTTGAGTCAAGACTCTATGTTTCCTACTAAAACAATATTCTCTTAACTGAAAAGTCTACTATTCTTAGCTGAAGATATATTTGTGTTGAGACAAGACTCGTATGTCTCCTACTAAAACAATATACTCTCAGGTGAAGCGTCTGCTATTCTTAGCTGAAGAGTTATTTGTATTGAGCCAAGACTCTCATGTTTCCTACTAAAACAATATTCTCTTAGCTGAAAAGTCTACTATTCTTAGCTGTAGTGTTATTTGTGTTGACTCAAGACTCTTATGTTTCCTGCTAAAACAATACATTCTCAGGTGAAACGTCTACTATTCTTAGCTGAAGAGATATTTGTGTTGAGACAAGACTCGTATGTTTTCTACTAAAACAATATACTCTCAGGTGAAGCGTCTGCTATTCTTAGCTGAAGAGTTATTTGTGTTAAGCCAAGACTCTTATGTTTCCTACTAAAACAATATTCTCTTAGCTGAAAAGTCTACTATTCTTAGCTGTAGTGTTATTTGTGTTGAGTCAAGACTCTTATGTTTCCTGCTAAGACAATCCATTCTTAGGTGAAACGTCTACTTTTCTTAGCTGAAGAGATAATTGTGTTGAGACAAGACTCGTATGTTTTCTACTAAAATTATATTTTCTTAGGTGAAGCCACTACTATTCTTAACTGAAGAGATATTCGAGTTGAAACAAGACTCGTATGTTTCCTACTAAAACAATATACTCTTAAGTGAAAAGTCTACTATTCTTAGCTGAATAGGTATTTGTATTGAGATAAGACTAGTATGTTTCTTACTATAAAACTATACAGGCTATTTTTTTTAAATGGGACAGCATGGGGATATCCGTATCCATAAGAGATACGAGAAAACTGTCTTTGGAACCATTTACTCATTTTGTATGAAAACGATTTTGGCATAGTTATTTTTTTGGTCAAGCGTGAGTTCTCCTTAAAAATGAGTTGTTTTGATCAAAATTTTTGTTAGTGCTTGTCGACTCAGTTTCAAGTAACGATTGTTTCATTGTATGAACACAAAAAATCTGAGCAGCAGAAGTTAGTCAAATTTATTAAAATATTTTCTCATACAATTTGTAAGCAATCCTACGTCAAAAAAACTGTCGCAAAAAAAATTCAAAATGGCCTCCTTCTTGCTGTTTCTAGGTACGGGCACGTTTCAGAACACCTCTAGTGGCCTTAGACTAATATGTTCTTATTCAAATTTTATTAACTTCTACAGCTCTGATTTTTCTCATTTCACGAGACCATCAGAGCAGTAGAACAACATTCATCACACATCTTTGTCTAAGGCCACTAGAGGTATTCTTAAACGTGCCCGTACCCGGCAACAGCAAGAAAGAGGCTTTGTTGAAAATTTATTGCGACAATTTTATTAACGTAGGTAACGTAGGTGTTGCTTACAAATTGTATGACAAAACATTTTATTAAATTTGACTAACTTCTGCTGCTCAGGTTTTTTTCTTTCTATAGAATGAAACAATCCTTACATGAAACTGAGTCGATACGCATTAAAAAAAATTTGGTCAAAACAACTCATTTTTATGGAGAACTCACGCTTGACCAAAAAAATAAATATGCCAAAATCGTTTTCATATAAAATGAGTAAAACGTTTCAAATATAGTTTTCCCGTATCTCTTATGGATTCGGATATCCCCATACTGTCCCATTTGAAAAAAAAACACCCTGTATAGTTTTATAGTAAGAAACATACGAGTCTTATCTCAATACAAATACCTCTTCAGCTAAGAATAGTAGACGTTTCACTTAAGAGTATATTGTTTTAGTAAGAAACGTCTTTTCTCAAATACTTGAGGTAAAAAACACAACACGTAAATTAAAAACAGTAATTTTCTTGAAATAATGGTATCATGTTTATTGGTCTAAATATTAACAAGATTGTATGAATGTAAAATTCACTAAATACAAAGAAAATGTTAGACAAGGGGTGATCACATCACAAGTAAGTATCAAAGTAAATAAACGATAAACAATTTCTAAAACCTGACAGGAAAAACTTAGTCCAATCAATGGGGGCAAAAAAGAGGCTTTGCCCTACAAAAGTTGGTGTAGAAAATGTTTTAATCTGTATTGCTTAAGCATAGGCTAGTCATGAAAAAAAAAAGTTTTAGACCTCGAGGGTTCACAGCGTTAGCCGCCATCTTGAATTGAAGGAGCCAAAATTTGAAAAAAAAAAACCAAAGGAAGTATGTCAGGAATTCAGGATCATAGCAAGTGAAAATCTGTGGTCTCTGCTAACCCCTCCAGGAATAAGGCGTGATTTTATATGTATGTATGAAACCTGAAATCAATGGTTGCAGCTGAGAATAGTGAAAATAATGACCTGTGTGCACTATTGAACTAAGATGTTTATATTCGCCGAAATTTGTAAAATTGATATAACTTTTCAACGGTGGTGACAAAATAGCGTTATAAACATATTCTTAAAAAAAAAATCTACAAGTTTTATTGGGTGGTTTTCTTTTTTTTTTTTTTTTAATATTTTTAAATTTGTAAAAATTACAAATTTGGGCCCCTTCAATTCAAGTTGGCGGTTAACGCTGTGACCCCTCAAGGTCTAAAACTTACATTTTTTATGACTAGCCTATACTTAAGCAATACAAATTAAACCATTTCCTACACCACTTTTTGTGGGGAAAAAATAGCTGCTTACTGGACTAACATTGATATGTTAGTCCAGTAAGCAGCTATTTTTAACTCTACTCTACTCTCTCTTTTAGCTCTAAATTTGGACATCGTACAAAATATATTAAACACAATAACAAGGGATGATAATTCACGCCCCAAATGACGCTTGGTCATTAATGTACGGCTAGTAATAACGTAATAATGTACCTAACCATGTAATCATGTACATGGATTCTAAATATCGTGCGCGCTTTTCCGTGTCTGAGATCTACTTTGTTAAGTCCTTGAAAATGTACTCAGGATTCACTAAATCCTGTGTACATTTTCAAAGATTTTTAACAAAGTGGCTCTGTCTACACCCACACTGCTTTTCCTGGTTAGGTATACTTACTTAACAGACTTTAAAAAAGGAGGTTCTCGATATACGATACATTCGTTTATAATAATATAATAGCTATTAATGATAGTTGCTATTAATAGTAAGAAGTATTTTATTATTTTTTTGTATAATAATTTAAACAAATTTCATTATACTTTTCTAACCATAACATTACGCAAGTAATAAACAATTTTCACATTTAAGATTGCATTCTCTTATCTTTTGAGATCTTTATCTTACATACTATACAGGGTGTTTAGTAGAGGGTTAGGTTAGGTTAGAGGTCAAACGTGGGTGGGCGTGTAAGTGGATTTATTTTGAAAATACAAGTTCGCGTAAAAGGTGTTATTTTTTAACAATCGTTGAATTTGTTAGTTTTAAATTTTTCCGAAATTTTGACTCTTTACCTTCAATTATTTTTCGTCCATGTTTGTGGTTAATTTGTTTGATTGTTTATGGTCTCAAATGTATGTTTGGTCTACTTAAGGCCCTTTTATATCCCTACAATACCTAGGACCAAGGAAGTCAAACGCTTTTAAAAACTTTTATTCTTATCCTTTATTACAATGGTATGCTAGTATACACCTAGGTGTATTACCTAGTTTTATTTAAAAGCTTATGAGCTTGTCAAAAATTAAGTTATAAGAGGGAAATTGAGTAAAAGTAATTAAAAAAAAATACAATTTAGGTATTTTAGTTTGTAGGGATCTATAAGAGCCTTGAGTTGACCAAAAACAATTAAAAACTTGACCAGAAACATGTTCGAAAGAAAATTGTAGGGATAAAGTTTCCGAATTTAGGAAAATTCTTAAAAATTACAATTGCACTGATTAAAAAAAAACACCTAAGTGGCTTTTACTTTAACTAGTATTTATCAAATAGATCCAGTTACACGCCCACCACGTTTGGCTAACCCTCGAGCAAACATAAAATTAATATGATATTTAAAAAAAACAAAATAAATTCAACAGAAGCTTCTATATCTAGACGGGGAACTTTGATTGGCATGGTCATCATTGTGTACAGTTGGTTCAGATAAAACGGTGGTAGGTTCATCTACACCTCCGGGGTTAACGTCAGTTTCTGTATTACACTGGTCATCTAAATAATTTCTAAACTAGCAATGCTTTCATTCTCAGCATAATCATGCGCACATACATGCTTTTTCAAAGAAGATTTTGCATTATAAACACGCTTACAATTTTGATAAGGACATTTAAAATGATCAGTTATGTTGTGATAGTAATTTAAATGAATAAAATATGTTGTGAAATTATGGTATTCAGTTTTACACACCAAACATTGCATTTTTATGAAAAAAATTAAGCAAGTACAGCAAACGAAAATCTTTTCTTAGGTACCTAGCATTTAGCATGAGTTAACAAATCCTGGATATATGGTGGGATCACATCATATTTAGTGCTTTTATTATAGATACATTTCTGTATAAGTAAATACAGGTGATAGCTTGATTTTGGGTATGTCACATTGAACGCGTGATAACACTTAAACAGTGTGTCAAAGGCCTTATTAGCCGATTGAAAAACATACCTGACCTTATCTATAATCAGATAGAATGTATCTTCGTCGGTGGTGCTGGTGCATTGCACAATATATGGTTGAACTGTTTTTCGTTTACCAGACGCGTCCGTTGCTATCTCATCAACCTTTTTTTGTACATCGCCAGGTGTCTAAAAAGTACGGGTTTCATAATTAATTAGGTACCTAGTTAACATGTTTATTGTTATCGATTCAAATTAAAGTATACTACAGTAGGTAATTACCTGTACATTGACAATCAAGCTCTCTGTACACTCAGTTGTTGAGAATTTTTGGCGCTTATTCAACTGTCCTTTCGGGGGCACCAATTGGCAGAGAAGTTTCATCTGATATGGAAGTTTATGTTCTGGAAAGACGATATAGTATTAGTATTTATTATATTACTGTAGTAGGTATACATGTATATTACATACATACATAAATACATAAACACACGCCTTTTCCCTGAAGGGGTAGGCAGAGCCTTAAAGGGCCTCTTTTCACCGTGGGTTACAATTACATTCATTTATTTATTCATGGATATGCGTGCTGACCTGGCCTAATGGGACATGGGCAGGCAGATGATGGTGATGCGGCTTATATTTATAATTGAAAAATGAATTTATGCTCAATTTAATTGAGTCTCAAGCCAAGACAAAATAAATAAGTTTTTTGTTTAAAAACTTAAACAAATATTGCAAATAAAATCTTTTTAAAAGGCATTTCACTATCATTAATAAAGTACAAACCATCATCAGCAAGTCCATTGATAAATTCAAACAAGGATGCGGTTTCTTGTTTTGAGTTTTTTATCTCCACAATCTTTCCAAAGAAATCAATCCAGTGCAGATGAAATTTGTTGACACTTTCAGGATATATTGCGTCAAAGTCCAATCGAATCTGAAAATAATTTAAAAAAAGTGAGCAAGTGAGCGAGCAAGCTGATGATCTTGATGGCGTGAGCATTAAAACAACACCCCGCAGACACAAAACCCACCCCTATTGAATACAATTGGGGATTTGCCAAAATCACCATGCTTGGCATGTCGATTGGTGATCGTAGTTTAGTTTTAAGTTCTCAGGTGGATGCTTCTGCCCATCCCTTGGTGTAATCCCTTAGCAAGGCTTTTACTACATCCACGGGAAGAGGGAGGGGTTTATTCTTAGGTTGGACACACCACGACATACCATAACTATAACCATGTATAAAAATGTGATTACTTACCAAGACATCACTTCTAACATCATTTAAAATGGGCCAATTATCTATTATTGCTCCCACAGTGTCATCGGCTAATTGTTGGCGGAGCTCATGGGTCCTTCTCCACTTACTAATAACATCTTCCCATGGCTCTGAGTTAGTTTTCAGCCAAGCAACATCATCTTTATGTAATTCTAAAACAAGAACATGGTGAGTGTCTTAACCACGAAGGCATAAAGAAGAAGACAAAAAAAGACCAAAGTACTTTACTGCAAGAATGCATTTCACACGCTGTTTACCATATTATTAAAACAAAAATATAAACTCCATCTGCCACATCTACATATAAAATGGTGTCTAATCAAAATCAGTGAGACCATACAAACTTGTGTAACACCTCAAAAACATTATACTTTCTTTTTTGGGCGGTTGAGTAAAAATAAACTATCTATTCAAGGTCTATTCATATTTAAACCAGGTTGGAAAAATGCTATTAGCAGCAATAGTCCTGCGTGTCATTGCGAATCGAACTACATACCTACACATGTAACTATAACTATGTAATTCTATCATCATTCTGCAAGAGTTAACAGTTTATGGATTAAATGATTTTTTTCTACTTAGACAGATTATTCCTCATCCAGCCCCCCAATTACAGTAGCAAATGGCAATAGAAAACGCAACAATGAAAACCATTTTGGCAGCCTTAGCGCTGTTCAAATCTTTTGAAACTTGAAAGGAGGAATATGTAGGTCAAGAAGTTCCCCTATTCAAGTTTCAAAAGATTTAGATAGCGCTAAGGCTGTCAAAATGATCCCTATTGTTGCGTTTCCCATTGCCATTTGCTACTGTAATTCGGAGGCTGGTCTGGATTGTATGTTCATATTTTCTTCCCAGAAATATATCAGTTTCCACGAAGACAGGATCGTGGGCCAAAGTTAATTATAATTATTATTATTATTCATTCCTTGAGTCAGATAATTATAACACCCATTATTTGTTAGTAGGTAGGTACACTTAAAATCTATGTTAAAAAGAACGACACGTGGAAGCAATCGGAAACTCTTATCCGAATCCCGACCAACCAAACAGACTCCAGCGAGACTGCCTACCTGATCAGAGGGCGTATTACGAGTTTTATATTGCAACAATCACTTTCCGAGTCGTGAGCATTCAACGTGACTTACGTAGTACTGAACTATTTATGAATCTGTACTGTTTCTACAGACTGCGCGGCACGGAATGATAAATAGTTACTATGTAGGTAAGTCACGCTAAAAGATCACGACTCGCAAAGTGATTGTTGCAATGCAAAACTTGTAATAGGTACGCCCTCAGGACTCGGACAAAAGCCTTAATTACTGGCAGGCCATAACGATCGGGAATGATCTGAAGGATGCTGTTGGAACTGTTCCGCACTCTGCTGAGCAATGAGGCAGTTTTCTTACGGATGATGGCGTGAAAACCATCAACCCTAGCCTCCGCAAACATCACTAATCACTGCCTGCTGACTTCCGAACCAATCGTCTAGCACGAGATGTTTGTCGAGGCTCTTCGCTTAGTAAATAAGAAGTTGAACACATCAAAGATAGTGGTGTAGTCATAGGTACTTACTTGTGAAATTTTCAATTACTTCTTCGGTTATATCCCAACTTTCCAAAAGTTCTCGTACCTCTGACATGGCATAGGTTGGAAATATAATTAATTGAACTAGAAATCACTTAACAAACACACATGCGCACGAGCGATTCAATTTTTTCACTGTAACCGACCGAACCGAAAGATAATGTCCGAATGTCCGACGCCTGTGACGTTAGTACGTTACCAAGCCTCAGTCAGTGTTGCCAGCGGCCTCTTGTGCAAAGTAACACGAGATTGGGAGAAAACGGAAAAGTAACATTTTGCAAGACAACGTAACATACCATAAACATACATATAAACACGCTCCTTTTTCACTTGCCATTTACAGAAGTGTGTAACTGCTGAAGCTAATATTTTTTTAATTATTTGTTAAAATTTTGCAATGACACACTCGCTCGTTTGGAGTTGTGTTTGTAGGGGGTCCGTATAAATTTATGGATACCCCTCACCCCCGCACCTCCTAGTGCATCGTTTAATAGGTTTAAAAATATGGTTATGGTTTACATCACATTCTTTTCAATTTAACACTAGCGTACGTTATCATCAGAACAAGGTAGTTTAGAAGCATCGACACTTGTAGGTACGTATTTACGTAATCACAAGTAACATATTATATTATGACGACCTCTGTGGCGGGGCAGGCGAAGGTTCGCCTGCGACGTGGAGGTTGTGGGTTCGATTCCCGCCTCGGAAAAAATATTTGTACGAACTGCAGATATTTGTTCAGAGTGTTCTGGGTATTTTTCTATGTATAATAAAAAATATCTATCTATGTAATGTATTGTATTATAAAGTATATCAGTTATCTAGTACCCATAACACAAGCTCTTATTAGTATTCTGTAAAATAAATAAATAAATAAATACTGGAGACATTTCATACAACATTATCTAGCCGCTAGATAATGTTGTATGAAATGTCTCCAGCATTTATTTATTTATTTTATATAAATATAATTGACCAAGCAAGCGAAGCCCTTGCAATAACTGTAACTGTAACTAATAACTGCTTTCGTCTGTCCGGATGTATGTATGTAAGTATGTTTGTTTGAACATACTCGCGTACATGTCGCATTTTTCAATAAATCTTGACCAAACTTAGTATACAGGTTCTATAAAACCATGTAATTCATTTTCATCGGCGATTTTTGATTGCATGGGTATTTCCCCCAAAAAGAGGGAAAGTTTGCTGTGGAACTATTTACCATGAAAAGGCGTGTCATAAGAAAGGGCTATGTCTACATTAAATAGTTTTGGAATGTACATGTAGACTCTACATGTACGTACATTCCAAAACTATTTAAATTTTTATGCCAATGATTAAATTCCTCCTAAAGTTTGGAAATTCCCCAATAGTTGGCAAGCCTGATTAGGACTAGCTTTCTCTGTAATAATAACCAAGACATTTTTTCTTCGTTCAAAAATGCTTTTTTATCACCAAGACAAATTTTCTTCGTTTCAAAAAGCTTTGTCTTGAGGTGTTTCGCTTGAAATAAGAAAACTATTCTATAGTGATGATTATGAGTGGAGCAGGGCTTGAAATAACGGTAAAATGGTTGTAACGTTACCACTTAAAAACAAAGGTACCTACTTCCATGCATTGCCTCGTTGAATGGCAATGCTGATGCGTTGAACCAGATAAGAGCCAGCTCTTTGGTCACGCGTCGCTTCGACCGTTCATGCTTTGTCCAGACGCCGAGGGGTGCAATTTTTTAATTTCACTGAGTGACTAAATATAAATCATTGTTTTCAGGAAATGTATTTGTATTTGTATTTCGTATTTGTATTTATTTATTGCTCACATGTACATACAATATAGTTAGTAATAGGTCTTATTTTACTGTTAGTCAGGTAGGTACATGAACCCCGTCAGGGCGCTGCAATTTGGACCTACTAATTAATTTGTAGGTACATACTGGAGGAGGCACTTGTATTGATATCATAGGTATAAGAGTTATAGGTGTCGTCAATGAGTTCCAATAATTAAGTACATTGCCCTTAGATAGCATACCTCAAAATCACGTAAATATTGAACTTAATTATGCGGGCCATCTAAGGCCCTTAGGTTTCAAGATGGCCCACAGTGGAGGTTTAAAAAAAACTATTTTTTGCATTCAAAATGTAGGAAAAAGTTGTGAACTTTCAGCGTTTTCCTTTGACATATAAATAAACTACGGCCTGCTTACGATTGTTTTCGTAAATAACCTATTTTCACCAATTTATGGCTGCTGCCAAAAAACCTGGCCATCTAAGGGCTCGATACTTATATAGAATTTCGGAAATCGGAGATTAACGGCAATTTTACGGACGTTAAGTGATGACACTAAAAAATCGGACCCTAGCTGGGTTATTATGAGCTCTTATAGCCACACAGTTCAAAAACTATTCAGTACCAAGTATTGGTTCCGTGATTTCCGTAACTATACCTACTTATTAAAGGCACAAAGGAGAAGGTCTATGTACTTCCGTGATTAAAGTTATTCATCGATAGGGAATGTCAACTACGAACCGATACTTTGTACTGAATCGTCATTGAACTGCAATGGTTATGAGAGCTTAGAATAACCCCCAGAAATAATTAAAAAAATGCGATGGGTCTCGATAGAGTATTATGTTCCTTGGTCTCGAATCTCGATCCCTCACCGGCCCTTATTGAAGTCCCAGACAGATATCAACTCACGTGGTGTCCCTACCTGGCCACCTCCCATGGAACAAGAGTCATGCCGTCATGTCAGGCCGCTTACCATCGATCTACACGTAGTAGACCATTCGCCTCGAGAACGGTTGGAACGTTGAGGCCCGGGGGCGTAGGTATGATAATCATAAAGCGTGGCGGGAAATCCTCAACCCTAGTGCATGAATTTACAGTTGCTCAAGCAAGGGAATACTTCGCAATAATTCGGAAGTACCTAACTATTGCCAAGTTTTCCGAAAACTTCAATGCCAGCAGACAATCAAAATTACGCAGACTTTCAAAGATATAAGTAGGTACCTACTTACGGCATAAATTTGAATAATTTTATTCCGTTTTGTACCTACGTTTACATAGGTAGACGTTTACATAGGTAGGTAGGTAGGTACATTGCTCTTTCACTAGATAGCTATAGGTACGATTGCGTACCTATGTCAACTCTGGACGTTTGTTCGTTCGGAGTGCGTGTCACTGGTTCTTTCTGGGTAACCCTGATGCTAGGTTCATTAATTTAAATACTTACACTGGAAGATAGTACTTATAGTATATGACCAGGTCAGTTACTAGGAAGAGGTCTGAGACTAAGAAGGGCCTATTCTTATAAAACCAGTGTGGTGAAAGGATCCTCCTTTCATGAACACGCCCGCGCGCCGTGACATAATGCCACATGTGAAACTAAAGTAAAGTACCTAACTGCTAATCACAGGCCGGTAGGTAGTTCATTAATTGAATCACTTACAAGACCTATGTACCTACTTATAAAGGTATTGAATAAAATGAAAAGAAAGAAAGATTCTTTAGTAGAATCCTGAACGTCGCCCGAGCCAAATATATATTTTGCGTCCAAGTGATACACTCTACTTTTCATCACCCACTATGATAAAATAGAAGATGCCTCATATTTTATTTTAAAACAAAACCATGAATTTCTAGCAATCCGTGAAAATTGACGAAAACGCGGTCTGTAGTTCGCGCGTTTTTAATTTGGTTTTTTATTCAGCCAGCGCGCTGGCGGCGTCGCGGCGCGACTATGGGCCGTCGTACCAGCCAGTATCTTTGGCGCTGAACACTAAGATGTTCCAAATTCAAAAAGTGCGCGGCAAAGATAATTGCGGCGCACTTATAGTAGTTTCTTATAGAAAACACCACCTTTGGGTGCACTTAAAGGCGAACCAAGTCATCCTTTTCGAATAGATGGGATGAAAAATATATTCACAATATACTGTCGTTAGAAGTAGGTACAGGTAGGTAGGTATGCATAATAAAAAATATCTATCTATGTAATGTATTGTATTAAGTATATCAGTTATCTAGTACCCATAACACAAGCTCTGCTTAGCTTGGGGCTAGATAATGTTGTGTGAAATGTCTTGCGTTTATTTATTATTTATTTATTTAGGTACCTACTTATAAAATATTTCCATGATCGGCAATTATTTGTTCCAGCCTCAGTATGGCCTAACAAAGATAATTGCTTTTAATTACTATTTCACAGTACATTGCGCCACATGCATTGAGCTTATTGTCACAAGCAGAAATATTCAAAACATAAAGCGCAATGTATTATAAAATCGGAATCGAAGGCAATTATCAGTTCGTTAGCCAATAAAGGGACAGGTCAGGTTGTGTGGTACCATGGTACATAGGTAGGTACTATAAATATATTATGAGTTCCTGACACCCACGACACTGGGAATCCTAGTGTGGGATCCCCTCTATTCCTTAACTGAAAGTCACTAGGTGACTATTGCTCAAAATTTTCATTAAGAATTGTCAATTGATGGTCATTTTACTTGTCAAACCTTAGTCACCGAGTAACTTTCAGTTAGTTAATAGGGGAGCATTGTCGGTTAGGATTAAAAATGTAGATTACTGAAAACTATATACTAACCGTCCAACTAGATGGAGTGGTGGGTGTTGGTTGGTCGGTTGGTAAAAGACGGTCCTATATACATAATATATGTATATAGCTGTGGTTCTTATCCTATACTATTAAACGAGCAATATTTGTATGTAGGTATACCTATACTCAAAGATTTAAATCTTTGCCTATACTTACACAAATGTTTTGAGATCTCCAAAACGGCTCTAACGATTTTGATGAAATTTGCTATAGAGGGTTTTTGGGGGCGAGAAATCGATCAAGCTAGGTTTCATCTCTGGAAAACTCTGCCCTGTACTGTTATGTAACACAAATGATTTAAATAAAATACCTACTCAGGTAAATAGATTTCTTGGAATGAGAGAAAATGTTTTGCTTGGGAGTAAGTCTTTTGTTTTAATTTTAAATGAATAAATTCTTCAATTGAGATTGGCATATTTTCAAATCAAGCATCCAAAATTACTAACAATTTTAAACGAAGAGAATACTGAGTCTTGTGTTACAAAAAACCAAATTTATTTGAATCAAGTAAATAGATTTCTTGGAATGAGAGAAAATGTTTTGCTTGGGAGTAAGTCTTTTGTTTTAATTTGAAATTAATAAATTCTTCAATTGAGATTGGCATATTTTCAAATCAAGCATATAAAATTACTAACAATTTTAAACGAAGAGAATACTGAGTCTTGTGTTAAAAATAGCAAATTTATTTGAATCAAGTAAATAGATTTCTTGGAATGAGAGAAAATGTTTTGCTTAGGAGTAAATCTTTTGTTTTAATTTAAAATGAATAAATTCTTCAATTGAGATTGGCATATTTTCAAATCAAGCATACAAAATTACTAACAATTTTAAACGAACAAAATACTGAGTCTTGTGTCAAAAATAGCAAATTTATTTGAACCAAGTAAAGGGCAAAGTAACCAAGTCTTGGCTTAAGATATGTTTAGATATTTGAGTTAAGAAAAATGTTTATTTTCCAAAACGGGAGTGACATGTTCTTAAATCGAGTAAACGTTTCTTAGATTGAGAAAATTTATTTCTTTAGACGAAAACAATAAATTGGCTTTATCGAAGTAGAATTTCATCTTCAAAGAAGAGAAGATTATCTTGATTTATTAAGTTTTTAAAGTATTGAGTCAAAATTAGATTTCTTCTTCAAAGGAGATAAAAAAAATCTTGAACCAAAAATATATTCTTAGTTTAAGAATTAAACCAAAGAATATATTATTGTTAATTTAAGTAAACATGTTTTCTTGGGTTGAAAACATTTACTTTAGTTAAAAATATATTTACTTGGATTAAAACAATTTTTCCGAGAACATTGTTACTCTTGGATAAAGAAATCCTTTTTTTCCGTGTAGAGTCACAGTTTTCAGTTGTATTTTTGCCTTTCAATACTACTCGTAAGCTCTAACTTTTGTGTGACTCGTTCGATAGAAAATAATCCTTTTACCTTGTAGTGCCTCTTCTCGGCCTGATTTAAAGTCGTTTCATTTTAAATCGTGCTTATTTGCATAATGTATTTGCTAAGTATCCAGATAGCTATACAGATCGAAATAGTGGTGTCATCATCTCGGGCAGACTCCACGGCGGCGTCGCGCGTCGCGTCGACACGTAACATAAAATATGATTCTCAAGTTATTTATATTCTCATTAAGAACCACACAGTATCATCATTTTAGCGAGTGTCCATACTAAATTGTTAATGGACTTCAGATTGTGTATAATTTTGCCTAATTAAAGGTTGTGTCGTGAATCTTAATGAAGGACACCTGTGCCTGTGGTTCCAATTTCATCTATTTGATTGATCGTAAAGTAACGTTGCGTCGGCGATTTATGAAGATCTGAGGATAACTAAGTTTAAAATACATGACTAATTAAAACTATTTTATTGTGATCGATCCTTAGTGCTTAATTAGTAAGAAATATTAGTACAGCAGCGAAAATAGTTAACATCCATAAATTATATTTATTTGGTTCGTTTGTTATACTGACGCAAATTATGCTAATACAATGATTTCTTCGGGTTTAGTTCTGTCTAAATGTGTGAATCACAGTCGATACCCGAATCAGATTAATATCCTTCGAGGTGACATACTTGACCCTAGATTTGTATAATAAATAGCGTTTACTTTTATTTGCCACCGGGAATATATTTTTAATAAATACTTATTTAAATTGATGGTATATATTTACATATTAGTGGCGATAACCACCTTCTTTATTTTTAAGCCATGATCGAAGCCTTGCGTACTTTTTTATAAAATGGGAATTTATTAGATTCCTGGTGACTCAGTTGTCACTAGTTCAAGGTTCTATCAAATTAGTGCAGTATGCGTAATTTAAAGTTGATTATGTTAACATATTGTGTTTGTTTCTAAATACAAATATATTTTATCTAAATAACGAGCGCAACAGAATACCATGACAAATCAAGATCATGAAAACTGCCGTTAAATATGATATATTGCATTATTGCTAGAATCCAAAATGCACAATCAGTAGTTTCTAAAAAAACTATCTATGACTAAGGAAACGTTAATGGCACCATTTCATTATTTAAACTTAATTTAGATCCAGAAATGTTAACGGCCATTTGAAAATTACCAAATGCAACGCATTTTTTAATTTCAAGTGGCTTTCAAGATGGAATATAAATATTGATACGTCAAAAAGGATTACAATTATAATATCTACTTCCTAACGTATAAACTTAATAATTTTACGAGATGCTAAATATAATTATGAATGTCAGATAGCGTTGACGTAATTTAACGCCATCTGTCAGCATTTTCCTGCAGTGTGAGGTGGATAGAAAACCAGTCTGTTTGCTAATAATTTTATTCGCGAAGGCATGCGAAGGTAGGTTGCTTGAACCTAGCATGCGTATTACTGACTCGGTTCAAGTCAAAATTAATCAAGAGATGGCTCTGCTATCAGTTCTTGAGTAAGTATTCAAATATTTTTGACTATGTACCTACTAAATTAAGTTGTTTGATTACGCTAGTAATTATAATATATATGTCAATGTGTTTGATATTGTTTCTATGTACCTTTCTGACGTATGAACAATATGAACATCTATCAAGTTCTGTCAACGTTGACAGCCACTCGAAGCGACAAAATGCATTTCTGTAAAAAAAATATATAATATTTATAGGTATTGCATTTTGTCATTTTCTAATGGATTTCAGCGTTTATGGAACTTCATTACATGAAAAAGGAATTGTTAACGTGTCGCATGTATATTATACTATGTGGTCTGTCCTGTCAAAGTGTTGATATGACAAAGACTATGCTCTACGTCAGTTTTTCCTAAATATAATATACCTACTGTAAATAATATTTATAATTGTGGAACCACTGTAGAACCAGCTAAAGGATGTAAGTTTAATATTTTAACTACATTAATAGAGGAAGACCCTCCACTCGATGGACTAAAGACTTTATAAATGTCGCGGGGAGTCGGTGGATGGAGGTGGCTCAAGACCGTTTGTCGTGACATTCTAAGGGGGAGGCCTATGTCCAGCAGTGGACTTCTACAGGCCTTCTGTTCTTCTTCTTCTTTATTTTGATGATGGTGATAATGATTAGATGTAACTCTTTGGATGTATTGTATCTGGTTACTCTGTTTTTTGTGAATAAATAATTAGCAATTTGTTAATTTGATCGTAGATTGTAGATTGCTCTAGAGATCTGCAGAAGCGTGAAAAATATAAAACACATGTTTATGTATGTTACATAATAAAAAGTTATATTAAATATCAATAAATAAAATAATGTTCTTATCTACTAATAGCACTATATTTATTTACCAAACTATATGCGTTTATATACATTCTATGAAAACTGGGTTGCAATTCTTCAAATCCTCATCAAAAACTGCCCTTGCAATGGGCTCGTTCGTATATCTCATTTTTATTACTGTTTGGTTGTTAAGTATTACCTCGCTGAAAGGCTCTAAAGCCAAGTTATTAGGTGTATTGAAGACGGTGTTTTTCATCTCTTTGATCTCCTTTGCGTGGCCGCTTAAGAAGCCTAATTCCCTACAAATTGCTTCTAATTCTGACTTTGTGTGGTTTTGTGTGGGGTAGCATTTTGAATGCCAGACGCCGTGTGATCTCACCATTACTTGTCCTACCCCGAACCTGTAAGAAAAATATAATTAACTTTTTTTTTGCAAAGGAATATTCCTACAGGCAAGAGGAAATTTACGAGCACAGTTTAAGAGAGTCCTATATTTTTTGGATGGAAGTCAGTGAAGGGAATTTTATAAATACGATATGACGATAAAAACGGAAACCAGATGTTTGGTTTTGTAATGAATTATTTAGGCTAAGGTTCGCGGCGTTCTACAGCTACTTATTATATTCATGTTACAAATTAGCTAGACTACATATTCTGTTAGTATTTGTAAAATTTACCCTATTCTGTAGTTTGTTATAAGTGTTTGCCACTTTTATGGATAACATTAAATTATTATACATACAATTGTGATACAAAATGTTCAAACCACGGGATTCACACCTGCACCAATGCTTTGGATCGGCATAGCCAATGCAATAGTGCCGAATATTTTTGTTGTATTATAAAGTACCTATTCTAAGAAGTTACTTACGGAGTGCCTTCTGGAGCGCTTAGTCCGATGCAAGTGCGCTCATCTTCACCGTTAGGACAGTCACGGATACCGTCACAAACCATATCGGGTGCCACGCAATTCTCCACATCACTGGATTTTGGACCACACCTAGATTACAAACAGCACATTAATTAACCATTTATTATGTTACGGCTGGCTTCAGTGACTTACAACCGTTATCATACGTTAGAGCCGATAATGTAAATTCCGAGTAGATAGCGATAATTACTAATCCAATTAGAAAAAATGCTTAAACTCACATTGAATGGAGCCGTTCAGAATTTTACAGTCATTAAACTAAATTTGGTAAGTTCAGTAAAAACAACAAATCAAAACGTATCATCGTTTTGATTTATGATTTAAGATTGGTTGTAAGCCGTGAAAACTAGCCTTGTCTTATCTAGAGCAGCTACGATACCGCCTAGCTTTTGACACGGCTGAGAAGGAATTAATAACAATATGTTAATATTGGCTCTGACAGCTCCCTTACACCAGCCGTAGAAGCTTTAAACTAGAAGTGAAGCAAGTTAATCATTCTTCAGTTACTCATCTCTTCATTTATTGTTTTAACCCCACTCGAAGGGGTTCACTCAAGTGCATCAGATGAAAATAAATACATACTCACTTAAAAGTCCGCTTAGCAAAGCACTTGCAGTACATTGGATCCTCGTCGCTCCTATCAATGCAGTGAAGGATACCGTCACACAGCCTCGAAGGCATCACCCTGGCGAGGTAATCAGAACAGCTGGTCCTCATCGGTTCATCAGTTCCATCACCACAATCATCATTACCGTCTCTAAACAGCTCCTTAGAAATACACTTCCCATTCCTACACTTCATCTGGCCCAACGAACACTCTGCAAAATGAAACATTCATCAAATTAAACTTAAGAAAACTCTTAAGTGGTCACTTGTTTGCTTTGTTCGCAAACTTCATTAAGTTAATGGTGAGAACACGTAACGGCAAAACTTTGTAATAGCTGTCTTTATCTATTTGCCTTGGGATCGGGATTGAGAGGTTTGGGATCAGCCAGCATCCTCTTGAATGATAAACTATTAGCCAGTGCTTATGCACATAAATTAAAGTGTGCGTTCAAGAGTTTAGTTCAATAAAAAAAATTACATATCAAGACTCAACCAGCAGGTTTCACAAATTTGCCATAATTTCACTTCGCAAAGTATGTATACATATGGCTGTATATTTAATTCGTCGTTGTATTTCTTATCAAACGTTGAGCCCACTGTCGTAAATTTTTTGGCGAAATGCTAGTGATACGATGGATGGTAGGTACTGTACGGTATATTGACAGCCTATCATTTCACGTCTATCTGCTATAAAAATAAAGGAGGCACATCTTACCACATCCTCTATGATACGGGTCATATTCACAAACACGTCCCTTCGTCCTGCAGGCTTCATCGGATTCGTCATTGCCGTCCTCACAGTTTGTGACTCCGTCACACATTTCTTTCAACGACACACATCGGCCTCGGCTGCATCTTACACCTTCGCAATCATCATTTTCTGTGTGTTCTAAGGACTCTGATTGTACTGGTTTAGCTATAAAATAAAGGATTTCTTAGAAAAGGACATGAATTATAAGTCGATCTAACAGATTGGAGTACAAAAAAAAAAGCCCAAAAAATACCTTTTTCTGAAATAACCACCTTTGTTGCTAAACGGCAAATATATGAAGGTGAATTTGAAATACCTTCTGACCTTACGAATAAGTTTATGCTTGGATTTGCAAGTCACAATCTGATTTTATATTTTTTTCAATTTACTAATTCCCTGATCTAGCAAATTTACTGGCCTATGTTTTATTTATCATTTTGATAATGCTCTGCCGTTCCCCATTCCCTACGTTAGCAGTATTTAAAAATAGGATCAAAAGCTTTTATTTGTGTCTGATGTCGGCATAAATGTTATATCTGATATGCTTTTATGTACCTATGTTATATAAGTATTATCCATGTATAGTATTGTATATAAATTATATATCAAAGTATATATATATTTATTTTAGTTTGTATTTATTTGTACTTTATTTGTTTATGTAATTGCATATCATCTTTTATAGCCTAGTCAGGTTCTTTTATAATATTTATCTACTCACAGACTGAAATATATAGATTAAAAACTAAAAACAAAACTAAAATGACAGTCTTTACGCACATGCCATCGAAATAAATTTAAAAAATTACATTACGCTACAGCTCTTCTATGGACAACTATATCATAATATAACTTTTTTTCCATTACGATACATCTTCACTTGGACCAAGGAGGTTGCAATGCAGTTTTTCTATACATAATCTGTGGACGCGGCGCAACATGCTCGCGCGTATGGATTTTGGCGCTAAACGTTTACGTTAAAGCGACAGTAGCGATACTGAAGAAAATTTTACACCACCGGACATTCTCGAAGCTGGAACGAACAAATGAACCTCTTACCGGCGAAATCTAGAAGGTATAGTGCAGTAAATGTTAACAAGACTTTAAAATATAATATTACCTTTTCATGAGATTAGATAAAGTAGTGTATGAAACTGCACATAATTTGGTCTTATAACACTCGTGTGATGCAATAAAAAACTCGCCTCCGGCTCGTTTTTTTAACTCACACTCGTGTTTTAAGAACCCTTATTATGCAACAGTTTCATTAACTACTATTATACAAATCATAATAGTTATTTGTTATACAAGAGTGCAAAGTTGCTTTTTAAGCACGTGCTCAATTTTGATGACCGAGCAAGCGAAGGATTCTAAAATTTAATCACGAGCGCAGCGAGTGATTTAAAAATTAGAATCCTGAGCGTCAGCGAGGGAATCAAAAGAGCACGAGGTGAAAAATCTTTGCACTCGAGTGCAACACGTAACTTTTTATCCCACCTCAGCGATGAAATGATTAAATGCAAAAAAAAACATTTGCAATCACAAGATACTTTTGCGCATTTTTATCAGTTTCAGACAATTCTGTTTGTCAAATAAACTTCCTTGTCGCTAGAATCACTCATTTTAGGTTTTTCACTTGTTTTCAAGTTTCTTGTTTTTTACCTAAGGTTTTAACAATATGACGTGAAAAGAAAATGGCGCGCGTAAAGCAAATTAAAAAAAGTTGTATGATAAATTCGTCACCATGGAGGTAGAAGTAAATAGGTTTAATGATGTTTTGAGTTCACAAACTTAGTGCACACGATGTTCTAAATTCAATTTTACTTTATCCTCTAGCTAGCGGATAAAAACGGCTTTTACACTCAGAGGCCCAATTCTCTAATTTAAAAACATTCAATTCGCAGTATAATCTCGTCTCAGTTGCACTGTCAGCTGTCACCTATATAGTAACTATTACTTAATCTTCGCATGTATACGCGAAGATTAAGTAATAGTTACTATACGAGGCAGTGCAACTGACACGAGATTATATTGTGACTGGAATATTTTAAAATTAGAGAATTGGGCCTCAGATATCGAATAGCAAAAATACTCTTTCCGATATGGTGGGATGAAAAGTTTATTAAGCTTTTAGTGCACCCCTTGTCTATCTTAGATAGCTTGAAAAGATAGCTTGTTAGCTATAAGACCGCCCGATTGATATACTTTAGTAAGTTATATTATGGTGTTCAATAAAGAATGCATTTATTTTATTTTAAGATTTGGTTAAGAAACTACATTATCATGCCTAAACCATCTTACCTGAGTAGTATCTCAATTCATGTCTTAAGTTTTCAATATCAGTTGCAACAATACTTTCGCCAAGCCCACATTCTCCTCTACTATCCACAAACGATGCTACTGGGTACCAGCCCTGTTCATTGTGACAGCTGATCAGACCCGCCCATTGACGATCAGATTTCACAGGAACCTGTACAAATAATCAAATACATATTTTATTCATAGGATCATCTACAAAAGCAAAGCTTTAGTGGAATACATATTACATTAAATTGACTGTCCTTCGTGGCGTGGCGGGCGAGTAGCCACCTGAGATGCAAGAGGTGCGGATTCCTTTCCCGCTGCGGGACAAATTTTGCATGATCTGCAAATATTTGATCCAGGCCTGGGTGTTTTGGTACCACAGTACTTCGTAGTTTCTGATACTCACGACACAGATAATCCTAGTTTGGGATCAGGACTACGTGCGTGACTATTGGGTGTTATGTTATGTTATGTTTGTTATATAATTTATATACACTACGAAGTGGTTTTAGGTCATACAACACATTTTGTGTAAATAAACTTTTTGTGTTATCACTTACCAAACAAATATTTTCCTTTCCGCTACGGATGAAGCATCGGTTGCTAAGGTTACAGTTCTTGGTCGTCTCATTAAGGAAAATGCTGATTGTATTGTTCTTATGATCCTGCCCAACTGCCACACATATCGTTTTCTCGTCAGCGTGGAAATAACTAAGAGAAAAAAAATATAAATTATGGTAGTCTGAGTGATATAATAAAACCAATACAGTAATAAATACACTTACGGGGCAGAAACAATCATTGGTTTCACCTTATTCGAATACTCCACTGGTACTTTCAAATGTAACAACACAACTCTACTCCTGTACAATTCTTTTTTGGCATCAACTTTATGCGCTTTTTCAAAAGACCCTATTGAATTCAAAGTTCTTTGTGATCCAAGAACCACTGTAATGAAGTTTTTTGTAGATCTGTAAAAAAATAGTTCATTAAAATTAGAATAAATAGGGTTTGAAAAAAGTAGGCTGTGCTTATATACTTACAATGAATCCCAAAGACAAGCATTGCTGACTAAAACCCAGGATGAATCTACTAATATACCCGTGCACTTGTAATACCCCTCAATGAACACCTTTGCAACCCACGGCCACATATGTATTGTGGCATCTTGTGGTTTTTCCACTGCTCTGTTGTATATAAGATTTTGAGAGACATCAAAATTGCTGTAAAGAGATCGATCACAGTAAACATATAAAGATTTACACGTCTTCGTTACATTAGGAACACATTCTTCTTTCAAGAGTTGAGGCTCTTTGATAACTATATTCCTTGCAGTATCATTATTTTCAATAACGTTTCTATAGGCAAAATGTATTGGTTTTCCCTCATTAGAATTTCTTCTCGATCTTTTATCGTCTAGTCTCGACTGTATTATATCTTCTTCCTTAACGTTTATGTATTTTACGGAGTATCTGTTGGCAGCACTGTAGGCAAAACAATAGGAAAGTTTTATAATGTTCTCACGAAAAGTAAATTTTAGGAAATGGGAGACAAAGATGTGAAGTACCTGAATCCTAAATAATGGCAGATATGAGTAGCTGATTGTTCTTGCTGGTCAACTGACAAGTTGTATTCGCAGACGACTTGCCAGTCATCTCTATTACGTTTTGTGAGATATCCTTCCAAGTTAATTCTGGGTTTATCTTCGATATCATAAAACATCTCTTTTCCATTAGACAACGCAACTGAAAAAGTATAATTAATGTGAGTGGCTTGATAATCCAAATACAATGTTAGATTATCTAAGTAGAAGGTGAATACTTACAACAATTTAATTCATCTTCACCCAGAGGACATTGGGGTTTACCATCGCATACATATTTCGCTGGCAAGCATATTTCACTTCGCTTACACAAAAAATGTTGGTCTGGACAACTATCTGTAATATAATTTCCAAAATTAATATTATCGGTGTGTAAACGGCAATTTGTAATATATATATATAATAATATCAATACGTCGTTCTTGAGAACGCCTAGGCATACTGTTGAGCAACAGTGGATGCCTGAACTAATACGTACAGCAATCTATTTCATCTTGACCATCGGAACAGTCAAATATTCCATCACATATAAGATTTTGATCGTAAGTTGATAAATAGTCAGAGCACGTGCAATCAAACTCATCAGTTCCATCTTCACAGTCTGCTTTATGGTCACATCGTTGATTGTATGATATAAGTTGGAATATACTGCAACAAAATAAAAAAGAGGTAAGTAAAATTGAGACTTTTAAAGTTATCAACGTTTCTAAGCTTTTAAAGTATGTAAAAAAAATAAAAATTACCGTCTACATTCAAATTCCTTAGGAACACGGTGTTTTCTTCTAATACTGGCCGGTTGAAGTTCATCAAATACCATATCTTCTATTTTGTTATTCAAATCACTTTTGCTTTCGAGATCAGGCAGATTATTTGTAGAAAAACTAACAGCACTTGATTCAGATAGTACGTGATCTTTTATATTATTTATTTTGTTTGTTGAATTTTCATGAGTCTTGGAGGAGTTTTCTGAATTTGGTAAAAGTTCAAGTACAAATTCATCAGCTTTAGTTTCAACTTTGTCAAGATTTTTAGATTCTACTTCAGATATAGTTTTATCTCTGCTATCTTGATCCCTATCACTTAAAGTGGTTAGTTGGAGATCTATTTTTGTATTGATTTCAGAACCCTGTGATTCACTATCAAGTGTTTCACTCAACGTGGTCGTGGTTTCCCCATCTTCTTCTATTATGTCTGTTCTTCTAGGGTTGTCAGATTCATTTTTAGTTTCCTTTTTAATTGATGCTCTCGTTTCTAATGTTTCAGTTGTAAATGGCATGGCCAACGATTCTAGATCACCCCTGGTGTCAGTAATTTCATAATTTGTAATTGTAGGATCTGCAGTTACACTTTCAGTTGAATCACTCTCAAACTCTTCAAAACTTATGGAAGGAGAAACCTCAGTTGTTGATGCTTGTGTATAGTCTGGTGTTTTATTTTCAACTGTAGTTTCCATCGTTTGGTTTGCATGCTTTTCATAAGATGTGATTGAAACTTCAGTTGAAGTTTTAAAAGTGCTGGTAATTGTTTCTTCCGTCGTTAATTTATCAGATACAGGATGGATTGTATTACTAGTTAGAGATACTAGACTTAAAACGGACTCTCTTTTTTCGGATGATTTATTTCTATCTGTATTATTGCTTCCATTAGAAAACAAGGCATTGACTGACCTCATATCAGTAAAATCGCAATTTACTTCGTCTTCAGCATGAAGACAATCGACTATTTTATCACACTTTCTGTTAAGTGGAAGGCATTTAGATATCCCAGATTTGCATTTAAATCCAGGACACTCTTGAATAGGTTGTACCAGTGGTAAGGATTTAGATGCTGTAAAATAATATAAAAAAAACATGAACTTGATTTTTAAATAACCTAGAGCACATAATTAATTTTATATTTAACTTACATGTGTGGTACTTAATCCACTTGACAAAAAGACTTACTCTGGTATAGACACCAGGTTCATCTTTACGAGCACACCCGTCGCCGTGGCTTACAATCCCCGCTAGGTACCATTGTTGGGAATTCAAAGGATTCCTACATAAAAGCGGTCCTCCACTATCACCCTGAAATAATCCAACAAATGCAAATTATAGCTGTAGTAGGTAGTCTTTATTATCACCACACATTGTTCTATTGAGGGTGGAATGTATAATTTTAAACAAAACCTTATTACTATAAAGTTGAATGGAAAATGATTAAATAGAATATTAGAGGATTGTAACGTGGCTAGGCTTGGTAAATAAACATTAACAGATTAAATTTTATAAAAATATAATTATTCTTTTAAGACCAAAACCTTGATGTATACTTTCAAGTCGAATAGAAAATTAACAAATATTTTTAATTGGATAAAGTTAATTTTAACAGACATCGTTTTACAAACCTGACAAGCATCTTTGCCACCTTCAACCAGTCCAGCGCAGATTTCCCTTCCAGCTCTATCTTCACTGTGTTTACAATGCTCCCAAATCGGCACTTCAACTTCTCGCATGTGATCCGCTAAAACATAACTTCTGGCTAAAATTGTTTTAATTACACAAAATCTTAAGAAATTGTCTTAATAGTCGAAAATACTGATGTTTTCATATTCATCACCTGCAGAAGTCCATTGCTGGAAAAAGGCCTCCCCCATTGAATGTCTCGATGAACGTTATTGAGCCACCTCCATCCACTGGCTTCCTGTGATCTTTAAAATGTCGTCAGCTCACCTGTCGGTCGTCAGTCTGATATTATAAATATAAAAATTGGTTCAAAGACTTACGGTCAGGCCCGTGTTCAACAGTAGCTCCCCAGCCTACTGCTGTGCAAATCGTACTAGGCGAAGGGCCCCAGAGCCAATCAACACCAGCTGTATTAGGTCCTGGCAAGCAAATCGGTCGAACCCATCGACTGAACTGTATCGCAGGCTCTACTTTCAAGAGAGACAGATCATCTTTCATATCAATTTGGCTGTAGTGCTGATTAACAATGATATGAGTCACCCGGTGGTTTTGCTCTTGAGGTGAAAACGAGAAGCGGCGGAGCATACCTACTTGTACTTCGTAGTAATGATCCCAAAACCTATAAAAAAGACAAAATGATGACAAAAACACTAACCAAATATGGTTTTTGACCTCATAAACATAAATAAAACCATCAGTATTTCTGAGAGTGAACTTTATGGCCTTAACTGGCCAGTATAATAAAAATTGCTTATTTTGGCTAGCTTTCATTCATCAAACATATTTAAAAGTAGAGTGACAAAAACGTTGAAATTTTCCTTTTATTGCAGGAAAAACATCTCATTCCGCTTTGGTTCTCAAATAGGTAACGCGTTTGTTCGTTCTTGCAAGAGACGTCTATTAATTACTAAGACTATCCTTGGCGCGATTGTCTTAAGTCTTCAAAGACATTTGATCCAGGAATGGCACATATAAAAACAAAAGACTGTTTCATTCACAACACAATAACTGTATACTATAGGTACAATTTTGTTTTGTTGAGTATTACAGCGCAAATTGCTTTGCTTTGTTCTCAATTTATCTGTTATCTTAGTTACAATTTTCTTAACGATCTATTGATAATAAAATGCAACATAATAGATCATAGTCCTCGAGACAAAAAACTTGCTAGACTAAACAGATTTAATTAAACTTACTTGGCAACACAATGCGCGGCGGAAATAACCCAACTTTGAGTCAAAACGACGCCACCACAGTGGAACATGCCATTCTTGTAAATAGCTACCATCCACGGCCAATCTGCCGGCTGACTCGGCTTACCACCGACCACTCTACTCTCAGCACGTTTATTTCTATCATCTTTTTCCACGTTACCGGATTTATCCGAATCAATATCTTGCATAGTTGCATCAATGTCAGTGGCACTGGTGTCTCTTTTCATACGTTTTCCATAATACATCATGTGATATGGGTCATAGGGAATACCAGGAAATAAGAACCGCTTATTGCGACCGAAAAGATTGTTCTCTACTGCCACGTTCTGAAACAAAAACAATGCACCTGCTTAGAAAAATATTGAAAGAAATTACTCTTAGTTACAACAAGAACGGATATGGTTACCTCTTTCAATAATTGCGAGGTAGTAGATACTCTCATTCCACAGAGAAAATCAGGACACGTGACGTAAATAGCTGAAGAGTTGAAACATGTATCACTTGACTGTATCGAACCCCCTGGCCCAGTGTTCAAGTAATTCACTTTAAGCAGTGGATCTATCGGCACGATTTGAATGAAGGGAGGCCTGTAATAAAACGCCAACTTAATAAGCAACATTACTGGAAATCAATATTGAGAGTTGAGTTGAGATGGATCTTATCCCTTACCTTATCATGAGTCCCGTTTCACGACGGCAAGCATCGTGAGCCCACATGTAGGGGTTTTGGCACACTGCATACCAATCTCCTTTGAAATTTCTATGCAAATACCCTTCAGTGTTCGATATTGCAAAGAGCTAAAACGAAAACATTCCATTATGAACAATGGTGGCTGGGGTTTTCCAATGGAGTTAGTACATTTTCTTTTGCATTTTAAATGAGAATTAGAATAGTGGTATTGTTGGTTTTGAATTTGGTTTTCGTCTGCACTATTTTTTTGTGTGTATTTGATTTTTGAAGTTACAGTAAAAACTACTTACGGGCTTTTTTAGTAAACTTGGAGCGAGCATGTTACACTCAATTTCATCTTTACGATTGGGACAATCCACTATATTGTTACACCTTTGTTCTTTAGTGTAACACGTGCTTTGTGGTTTCAGATTGATGTCTTCGCAGCTAAATGTGTTTTCACTGCAACCTATAATTATAAGAACATCTTGAAAATAACCGAGAAATAGCTTCAATCATATTAGATCATAATCTGAGAGACAAGTGCTGATATCTGCTTGCATAATAACTGCTTGGCACACATAATCAGTTAACCACATTTACCATATTATTCGAATTTGATTTTGAAGAGCCTATTCGTAGCTAAATATTTGTTAGGCTTCTGGGAAGATTAATTAACCTTGAAGGAAGTGATACAGACACAACAGAAGAAATAGATGTCCTTTCTTTGAATTAATTAAAAAATTTGGTACCATGGTTCTAAAATGTATTCGTGCAAAACAGCTATTAACTGTTTTGCACGAATACATTTTAGAACCATGGTACCAAATTTTTTAATTTATTAAATTCCAATTTATATACGCTTGCATAGCTTTATGAAAACAATATGAGCAATATGAGCATAGTTACCGGGAAAGTCATCAGTAACGCCATTTTTTACCTGACTACGAAGGATTATGATCCCTTATGATCGAATTACCTTAAACGCGAGATGCCAATGAGGGCATTATACCTAAACATGAGATTTGCCAAAAAAGCTGTTTACCCTAAACGTAAGATGCCAAATGAAGCAGTATGCCTAAAATGTGAAATTGACAAAGAAGCAGTTTGTCTAAAGTGGATGCCTACAAAACAAAATGCCTAAGTGGTTAAATGCCTACAAAGGTGAATGTCTAGGTGGCTAAAAGCCTATACAGGTAAATGTCTATTTACATAGTGGTTCGTTTTTTATGGTTTTTATTTTACCTATCAGCCTTTAAGTAATAATTATGCAGGCTACCTTCTATTCTGACTCATTTAACTGATGACTGTCTCATTCCAGTATAATTCGTATAATATCCTTCAAATACCTACTTCTTAAAAAAAAATAACCACAACAACAGTAGGTAATTTTCAATAGAGATTAGCAAATATTATGAGACAATATTTTACTATGAAACAGACTTTATAGCTGCCAATTCTCTTGATATTTAAGGCTTTGCTAACAGTTAACTGACCTATTTGACTTACCGCTTCTAGGTCATTTTGTATTTAAGGCAAACTGCTTTACAGGTAATTAAAATTTGGACTAACTGCTTCTCTATCAATTTCACATTTTAGGCATACTGCTTCATTTGGCATCTTACGTTTAGGGTAAACAGCTTTTTTGGCAAATCTCATGTTTAGGTGTAATGCCTTCATTGGCATCTCGCGTTTAAGGTAATTCGATCATAAGGGATTATGATTTTAACCGGTATGTATATTCATCTGTTCCCTCATAACTTCCAATATATATAAATATAAACTAAAACAGGCTATCAGAACTCAATGATTATTCAAGTGATTCGTTTCTGTAATAAATTATTTTCTATTTTCTAATCATAAATATTCCAATAAGACTTAAGAAGAAGGCGATGGACACTAATAGTACTTCCAACACTACTTTATGGTTGCCAAAGCTGGACACTGACAAAAGATGCAAGCCATAAAATCCAAGTTTTCCAAAGAGCGGCGGAAAGGAGCATGCTGGGGTTAAAATTAAGCGACAGAAAGAGAAATGCTGATATCAGGAAGAAAACTAATCTAATTGATGCCGCAGAACTTGTATGCAAAATCAAGTGGAGATGGGCTGGGCATGTGGCAAGGGCGACAGATGGAAGATGGAGCGAAAAAATTTTGCATTGGTATCCCCAAAATGCAACTCGCCCTCGAGGAAGACCAAGGCGGAGATGGCGTGACGACATCATGGAAGTAGCGGGTGCTACGTGGACTCGGCTAGCGCAACAGAGAGAAAATTGGAAACGGTTGGAGGAGGCCTTTGCCCGCAAAAGGGCGCCCCCACAAACATAATACATTGAAAATAGATAAAAATGATAACATAGAATAACATAGGTACTTTTATATAATAATAATATAAAAATAAGAATATAATAATAACATAAAAATAATAATATAAAAATAATAATGTTATAATAATTGTATCTACCTATATGTAAATGTTTTTTTGTAAATAATGTTCTTAATAGCTGTTTTTTGAAATATTGGGAAATAAAAAGGCTCAAATAATAAATAAACAAATAATCATAAAAGGACATCTTAGAAAGCAAAACGAGTTAAGGTGACTCAAAATTGTCTAGAAACGAGACGAGAAACAAATTGATTACATGTAAATGTTTTAATAAAATCTCTTACCAAAGCATCCCATCTCGTCTTCTCCGAACGGACAATCAAAATACCCATCGCAGAGCCTGGACTCATCCACTCTAGATTTGCAACTGCACCTGATTTCATCACTTGCATCTGAGCAGTCCACGTTACCGTCACACCACTGCTTCTTATCAATACAGTCTTCAGAGTTATCACAGGGTAAGGCACCAAACGGGCAGGCTACATCACGAGTAGAGACATTGGCTTTAAGTTTTTGAGCAGTTTGTGATCTAAAAAATGGATGTGAATGTTATTCATGATATTTGTGCTTTTAGTCACACAACGTTGAATATCTTCTTAAAAAGTATTCAAGTTTTGTTATGTTTAACGTTACACTCAATATTCCCACCACACAATAGTGTAAGTCTACCTACACAAACACAGACATGTCTCCCTGAACAAAAAATATTGCATTTTTGCTATGAAACAGGTCATGGTCCCCCTTGGTAGAGTAATTTCACTATCTAGTCTAATTTATCTTTCTATCATACCATTTAACAAAATTTTGGATCATTGATTGAAATTACGATATGAGCGCAAATAAATTAATTTATTAAAATACTGTCCTATGCCTAGAATGTAAAAACCTTGCGTTCCAGGTTTCAACATAGTAAAGTTTTTGCATAATATATTTTATGCTTGTTATTTATTATATTGGAGACTCATAAAAGCATATGTATATGTATAATCAAATAGATTTAGAATGTTGCTATTAATAATTTTCATTCTATTTATAACTGTGATTACGTAGGTACCCAATTTTGCTGACTTATTCAGAGCTAGCAAATACATTTTCATCTAACTGATTTCAAAACACAAATACATAATCAAAGTAGGTACTTACGCAAATACTAAACTACTAATTATTAAACAATAGTTGAATGATTCAAATGTATGATTGAATGCCAAATAACCAAAGTTCTCTGATTTAACTCGGATGTATGTATGTATGCCAAAATCGACCAAGCCGAGCCGGTTCAAGACCGTTCGTCGTGGCATTCTAAGGGGGAGGCCAATGTCCAGCCTATGGACTTCTTCTGGCTGATGATGATGATGATGATGCATGTATGTTTGTAGGTATATAATGTTAGTCTGCGAATAACTTTCGTACTGTTGATCCAATCATATCTTGAAATAAGCTAGGTAGGTATGTAGATAGGATTAGTATTATTTGTAAGCTGCGACCGATTTAGCTCGTAACCTTACGATTATTTGATATGCCTATAGCTTTTGTCACCCAAATACAGGGAAAATTTAAGAATTTCGACATTTTTACCCTATAAAACGAAAAACCAATTTTATCTAAATGTTTTTAATTAGAAATGTTAAAAAGTATGTACATACAAAGCATGTATCCGAGAGATCTCAGTTCGGAGCGAACCACTAGTAATAATAATTATTGTCAAAATATTACGTTCGAATTTATTTTTTTGCGAAACTATCTACTTACTTTGGACTCAAAAAGCTCATGAATATATCGACGTCTTGTGGATGCAGTTTCTGCTTGCGAGTTTCAATTTCACGACTTTGCACATACGAATGAGTGGGTTGGAAGTATCTGAAAACATAATTGTTAAAAAATTAATTCATGCAACAGTATCATCAAGAAAATTAAAGTAAGTACCTACCTCATGTGCGATTGTTGGTCCATATGTGGCTCCATAAGTTCAGAGGCTGGCGAATCGTAAATGCCTGCAATTAAAAAAAATGTTGCTATCAAACTATATTCTTTATACTATCTTTCTTATATTTTTGAACTATTATTATTTTACCGTGTACATGAGGATAATTTTGTTTCAAAAGCTTTGCAAGTAGACAAGTGTCAGTAATCTGTGGTGATCCTCTCATGTGAACATGTGGTACTGCATTCGCTGGATGCACGTCGATGGTTTTAACGGAAGCTAACCCTTTATTCAGGACTCCTCTCATTCTAGTTATTGATTGTGCTTCACGCTTTGATCCATCGTTTGGGTATATTACTTCGTCAGGATGCTCTCCAGCGTTTCTTTTAGATCCCTTGTTTTTTATAACCTCTGTATCAGTTGGTTGTTCTTCTTTATTGCGTTGAATTATTGACTTTAGTTTCATTATAAGTTCTTGGCAAACTTTTTCATGTTCCTTTTCATGACATAAAGCACGATGTTGCAGTATGATTTCTTTAACTTTCTGATGGTCACCTTCATTCAAGTGCTCTAGATTTGCATGTCTTTCATGTAAGTGTCCTGCGTTTCTTTTTCTTCTACTTCTAGAGTTGGAAGTTATGTTACCTCTTTTGAAAATTATGTGCATATTGTTGTCGTGCAATGTGATATTTGGCGAGTCTTTTAATCCTGTTACAATTATTATTTCTGTGCTATGGCTATTTGAATCTGAAATTATAATAAAAATAAGTTTCATTTCAAATAACGCATCAGACAAAAACTTAACACAAACGACTAGTTCTTACCAGTAGTTTCTAGCAACTTCAGTAGTAAAACATACGTGCCAGCGCTAAATGTGACTATGAACAGTAGTATAAATATTTTTTGTAATGTTGGGTATACACATTTGTACAGAAATCGGGAACTGCGTTCTGAAACAACCAATTTGACTTTTATATAAAGTGTTGGCTATGAGATTTTCACATTTTAAGAAACGTATATCTTTACCATTAGATGCTGACTCTGCGAGTTCCATTGGAGGAAGACCTAGTTGGTCTAACGGAGGGCCTACTTTCATGGAGTCAGTCATTTTCTGAAAATATAAGTGTCTCAAATTATGCTCAATCAGAAAAATAATGTATGCAAAGTTATGCATCTTCGTAAGGACACGGTCGCGGGTTTAACTTCGTAGTTTTTGGGATGTGATAAAAATCTTAAAAGCATCACAAATTCGTTTTTAGACAAGAAAGAAAAAAAGTTTAAGAAAAAACAAAAATTAATCTGTAAATGGACCTCATTGATATTTAGACTAAATAGTTATTCCCGAAAGATACATGAAAATATAAAGAAAATTGCCTACATTGATACAAATGTGGTACTTATTGGATTAGTAAAATGAATGAACTGAGATAATGTTGATAATATTTTCAGACTTGTTGCGCAATTTTCGTTGGTATTGGATTTGTCCTAGTTTCTAGCTTATTTCTTTATCAGTCGGTAGACATCTACTGCCAAATGAGGCCTTGGTGATCGCAGTTTGGTGTTAAGTACTCAGGTGGAGGCTGATGCCCATCTCCTGGCGTAATCCTTTAAATAAAGTATCTTTCATGTTCATAAACTTTTCCCAAACAGCTGTATAACATAACAACCCAACAGTCACCCTAATTACCAATTACCAGCCTACCCTATTTTCAAAATCATGGTTACTCAACATTATCTGTCATCACTCTGTACGCCATCTTGATATTCTTCTATTATCACCAAAATAACATAACATAACACCCAACAGTTACATACATAGTCCTGATCCCACTCTAGGATTCCCTGTATTATGAATATTAGGAACTACGAGTACCAAGGTACCACGACACTCAGACACTGGAAAAAATATTTCCGGATCATGAAAAAATTTGTCCCGCAGCAGGAATAGAACTTGCACCTCTTGCGCCTTAGCCGGCTACTCGCCCACTGCGCCACGGAGTATATCAAAAAAAGGAAGGTAAAATGTTTTCTATCACCAACAGCTGGGCTGTTAAGTTTTTTTAAAATTGAATAAGTTCGTGTTGCGGAAATAAAGATTTGAGATAAATAAACCATAGCAGAAGGTAATGCATATAAAATTGTACGTGCATTGCTTGCTGTGTTCATAAAACACTCTACATACGCAGCATTGTAAAAACACTTCTAAGTCATCCCCGAAAAAAAGTTGTGAGTACCTATACAGTTGAAGACGCACTGTTTACTCAGGAACTTCAATAAGTTCTAAGAATTTTTACAAAATAAAAACCATCTCATTCACTGCCATCACAAACTCACCGTTTTGATTAGTTTATCTTAAAATCACTAATCACACAACGTACCACATTACTAATTTACACCTATGGACACATTGTAACAAAACGGCCAGCGCCGTTGCAAGACTGGCATATTTCTGCTGATTGTCAAACTTGCAGGTAGCACAATTAAAATGTTTGCAAAGCATTATTTTCTTGCTACACTAATACGTAAAATACACGTGCAGTCTTAGTGTTTGAATTGATACAGTAAACACATAAATTATTCGAACTCTACACACTATTCTAATAAGTGTTTATTTCATAAATATTTTAGTCTTTTGGCTATAGATAGAAAGATAGATAGATAAACTCTTTACAGCCCTTTTAATAAAAACAAACAAGGAGAATATATAAAAAATAACGTACAATGGGTGGTCTTATCCCTTAAACCAATATCTTTTAGGCAACCCTTGGATGGACAGGATAAAAAAAAATCCAATACACAAATGGTTTTGGGTTGATTATACTTAGTTACGTCAAAAACACATATTACAGTAAACAATCTTTTTATTAAGTGTCACTAGCTAGAATATTTTCGTAAAGTTTTTTCCAAAAAATGCCTAGTGGTTTGAGAAAGGCGGTTATTAATAAGATGGCAACAGTTTTCGGACATTAACGTAAGTTACATTCTATCGTTTTAAAGGCAGCCTCACATCGGAGTCATCAAAACTGAACCTACGAATAACGTCGATGACCTGAATGATTACGAAATCGGTGTATAAAAAGATACCTACCTACTTGGTGTACTACTTAGATTTAAATTACCAGAATCTCGTCATAATGATGAAAAAAACTAATAATTAAATCATATGCGGTATTCCTATTTTATCTTATTTTATTTTTTTTCTTGGGAGTTCTGGTTTAACTTACGTGATGTTTTCCGAGTATACAGCCGGGTTTTCAAGCAATGTATATGCTTATGAGCTTTTATAAGCTCGTGATGAGACCCCAAGCTGCGTTGCGAGATTAACACTCAAAGGATAAAATAATTACAGGCTATCATCGGGATTTTTGAAATATCGGTTGCCAACATTTATATAGTATACCGTTAAATAAGTTACAAGGAAGTGAGGTCAAAAATCATAGACCGCTTTAGTAAAGACGGACCCAAAATTTAAGAAATGATTTTCCCAAAAGTTTTTTTGGATGTTGAAGTCCACATACTTGTGTGCGATGCCACAGAGGCGCGGTTGCATAAAAAAAATTGTTCGTAATAGGCTATTCTAGACATGTTCGACCCATTAGCTAATTATTTTTATACCTGGTACTGAGCATTGATTATGTCATTCATGTTTTTTTTTACTTCTTTTGTTTTGACAGGCAACAAAATAAATAAGCTCTACCGACGTTTCCGAACGACATTTTCATCGATTAACTAATTAGAGCCCAATGAACGATTGACCGAATTTACGTTTGGTTTTAATGTGGTTAGCGGATTTCATTCCAGTTTGAACCACTGCGGTTTTGGCACTCACCGGTCGCTGCCGTAGCAAGCTCGCACAGCTCGCACGGGTGGGTGGTGGGTAGCCACTAGACAAACCATTTTCGTCGCTACGCTCCTCGCAAACCTTGTTGCTGATCAGATCTGTATAGTATCGGCAAACTACACTAAGATCAACATTGATTCGGTAAATTGTTCACTGTTCTTGTTTGATCCACCAGCTGTAGAAAAGTAAATATATCAGTTTTAAGATATCGGTTAGTCAGTTATATGTACCAACTACGGAAACATAATGAACGAGACATTAGAATTATTGAAAATTCCCAACGAGTAACAGAATTACTCGTTTGGGTGTTACTCGTTGGGAACCCTCCGATGACTGTGACTCGTATAATCACTTGATTCAAGTATTTAATTTTTCCATATTATTCTTGAGTTTGGGTGTTGAGGTACCATGGTACTCGTATTTCCTGATACCCACGACACAGGGAATCCTAGTGTGGGATCAGGCCTATGTATGTAACTGTTGGGTGTTATGTTATAGTAGTTGCGCCCCGCGGTTTCACCCGCGTGAATAATGATGAAAATTGATGATGATGATGATAAAAAGTAGCCTATGTGTTAACCCAGGGTATAAGGTATGTCCACTCCAAATTTCACTCAAATACACATAAGATATAGATATATACTGTGGCGAGCTTTTTTGTAGGACTATTTAAGATAAACATTTCCATCATACATTACATATGTGTAACTCTAGCGGTTTTGCCAGCGCACGCCAGAATAGCTCGCAGATGGTAGATTTTTTCCTACTTACTTGACACTTATCGTCATATTATGGACAATTCACATAATATCTTAATAAATTGTAGCATATGTGTTATTCTGATGTATAAGCTATATTAATGTAAAGTTAAATTTAAATCCATTCAGTAGTTTTTACGTGAAAGAGTAACAAACATCCATCCATTCTATCCATCCATCCATACTTACAAACTTTCGCGTTTATAATATCAGTAGGATAGGATTCTGACATTCTTCCAACTGTAGGTTTGTATATGAAATACTAGTTGCGCCCCGCGGTTTCACCCGCGTGAATAATGATGAAAATTGATGATGATGGTGATGGTGAAAAGTAGCCTATGTGTTAATCCAGGGTATAAGGTATCTCCACTCCAAATTTCACTCAAATCCATTCAGTAGTTTTTACGTGAAAGAGTAACAAACATCCATCCATACTCACAAACTTTCGCGTTTATAATATTAGTAGGAGTAGGATTATTCGTGGAGAGCAGCCCCTGACTAAACTAAGGCAGACGAACGAGTATCTCACTTTATGCGATCTTACTGTCGATTGCAGCATCACCACATCGATAACATAAGAAGTGATTGTAAAACTATACCAGACTATTCAAATGGTACTGACGCTACACTAGAAATATAAAATACAAAGGAAACAAATAGATTATACATAAATAGAAGATCAAAGAACTCCTTGAACAAGGGCTTGAGGGATTCAATCACTAATCGATAAAGTGGATTAGTTTAACAAAGAACCAGAGTGTATTCTGAAGTGGCTCGTGTGGGATGATTGAATGTGTGGAATGCAATATAACCCTTGTAGATTTCACCGTATTTGTTTAACAGAAAATATATACTTAACTAATAAAAAGATACTAGGCACTATTATTACAAAAGTATATTTAAAATCGGTTTTCCCAAGGCGTATTCAATTTTATATGTAAATCAACCCTTGTATTTTTGCTACACACTCGCATACATATTGTCATTCAGAAGTATGTTAAACGTTTTTCGGCACTGGATATTCGTTTATGTGAAAATCAAATACGCTATCCGTGAAATTGAAGAGAAAGTATGGGGAAAAAGAAAATGGATTCAATATTATTTAGGTCATGTCAATCAGCGTCATGGGTTTGCACAAATACCTACATTCGCCCATTCATTAACATGATTTGGTCTGTGACCATGTGGAAAATGGTTCACTTTCCACCGTGCACCAAGCATATAACGTATGGGGGTCAATAAAAATTTTCCATTCTGTATTCGACCTTGACTATACGCGGTGGAACCATTGTAGTGAGTATTTTAATAAATTAAGTGCTCGGGCAAGGATCCGCGTGGAAACTGTAGAGGTAAGTTTTGTTTTAGTTGAATGTAGAGTAATTCTGCCAAGTATCAAGTGAAATAATGTTTGTGTGGGGAATATAGACCAAAGTTAATAGAACAATCCAATAAGTGTAGGTATGCCAGCTATCTTGAAGTAGTCATGGTTTAAGTTTCTACAACATATATAATAAGTGTAGGTATGCCAGCTATCTTGAAGCAGTCATGGTTTAAGTTTCTACAACATATATAATAATATGTAATTCAACAATACAAATAGCAAAAACTGTTTTTAAATTTTGTGCATTCTTGTATGATTTGTTTTATTCTTTCTGTAAATAAAGATCAAGTTTCTACAATCATCATCATCATTCTGTAGAAGTAAACTAATGGTCGGAGTCGCCTCGATTCACCGTTTTTCTGTGACCGGGGGTTATTCTCGTGGTGACCGTAAAAATGTACCCATTAGTTGTGACCGTATTTGCGTTGCTCGGAGTTTAATGCGGCCACATAAAAATTTACATTAATAGAGTAAGATTGGTGAATTGCTGTGACTTGCGTGAAATTTTGTGACACATTGGCCCGGTCACAACGAGAAAAACCCATCAAGACCTTTCTACAATGCGTAGTCCAGTTCGTGGTCTCCACTCGAGAACCTTTATGCCGGAGTCGGTTCAGCGAGCTATATTGAGGAACTACGAGTACCATGGTACCACAACACCTGGAACAATTATTTGCCGATTGAACCCATGCCTCTCGCGTCTCAGATGGCTACTCACCCGCCATGCTACGGATGTTATTGTACTTTACGACATACTCAAATGAAAATTTCTAGATTGCTACTGTATTTTACATTGCAGAAAATCCTGGCGTTCTAAAGAAATGGCAGTAGCGCGAACGAAATGAACTACGTGACAATGAGGATCCACGTGGTAGCTGTAATATCACTTTTGACTGTAGCCTTAATCCCGCTTTGTGGGGCAGAGACAAGCGAGACAGATGCCTATCTGAGCCGGTTCATTGCAGATCTGTGGACCGAAGGAGCTGATGTCGTCAGGATTATTTGGAGAGACTGCTCGAAGAAAGTAGGTACTTTCAGAATATAGAATAGAATAAAATAGAAAATACTTTATTACCACCATGATCATAAAAAAATACACAAAACATGATATTTAAAAGTTCAATGGGTGGTCTTTTCGACAACTTTTGGATGGAGATAGATCTGTAAGATTAGGAGAATGGCCAATAAATACACTTAATCAACTAACCTCACTGCTGTTTATAAGTAGTCAATAGGTTGATAATGAATACCTAACTATCTAGGACACAGAGACGATGAGTAGTTCAGTAGCAATGTAAACATAAGTAGAAAATAAACTTTCATAAATTGAATTAAACAATCCTTAATTGGTTCAGTTGATACTAATACAGTATAACTGTGATCTTTTGATTGGACAATTTCAATTGGCTAAATAAAACACGTAGACATAATATAAACCAGTTATTATTTTTAGAAGTCCACTGTTGGACGAGACCTCCCCTATAAATGTAAAGGGGGAATTTCCAAAATCACCACGCTTAGATTGGTAATCGCAGTATCGGTGTTACTCACTCAGGTGATTGCTGCTGCCCATCCTTTTCTTCCAGTCCCTGCCCGTCTATCCCAGCACTATCTTTTCGTTTCCTATCTGGAATTTTCTTGAGAATAGGAAAGAAATAACAGCCTTGTTAAATTATCGTAATTTACATCCATAAAACGTCTTATTACTGGACCTTTAGTTACACAGAGTTTATCTTTGTGCTAGCCGAGCGCCAGCATGTGTTTTCTTAGAACAATCAGATTTAAACTAGATATCTCTTAAATAAAAAATCACAGCTCAAGAATATTTTTGCAAAAAGATCACATTTCTCAGCATAATGTGATTTGATGAATCTTTTGATCTTCGGCTTAGAAAGAATTTGTTTTTTTTATTTTTAAAGTACGTATAGTGACTTTAAATGAAACCTTTATTATTCCTATAATACATTTATGCTTCTTCCTCTTTCTTCTTTTATTCAATAAATATTGTATTTACTCAATACATGTTTTTGAAATATAGAGGGTTTGAACTTCATTGATTCTATTTTGTTTCTTTTCAGACCTCTTTTCAATCCTTATGATTGTTTTTTGATACATATATTTTGTTTTGAAAAGTCAGGTTAGTGTTTTAAGATAAACCAAATACCAACGTCTCCTCCATTAAGGAACAACTGGAACTGTGTTATTTTATCAATATATATATATATATATATATATTGATAAAATAACACACAATTGCTTTAAATACAACCTGGCGATGAATTATTTTAATATCTTCAAAAATTCAAACTTTTCAAATTTTCCCTGGCTTTTTTTATTCGAATGCGCGTGGGACGCTAACTTGATAACGTTATAACTCCCATTCGACGCATGGCCAAGGTAGGGGCGCGTAACGTAGAACGGCTAATGACGGCTTTCAAATTAATATTGTTTGAGATATTGTTGCAAAATTACACGAATCTTCTTAATATACACACAGTATTTGTGGTACCTACATGAACTCAAGACACTGTGAGCCGTGAGTCTAAGTTCTTAACAAACAATCAACACGGACGTGTGTGGCGTAGTGTGACATGGATTTTATATGCATACACTAATCAGCGCACCTAGCGTAAACTTTTGGGACCTCAATTTCTATACAAAATCCGTGTTACACTACACCATACGTTCGTGTCGATTATCTCACGGCTCTGAGAGCTGATTCTACGTTTTGACAAGCAATTGGCACGGACGTCTGGTGTAGTGTAACACGGATTTTTGTATGGAAAATAAGGTTCACAGAGTGTACGCTAGGGGCGCTCATCAGTGTCTCCATACAAAAATCCACACTACACTACAGGAGACGTCCGTGTCAATTGTGTGCAAAATAGTTAGAATCAGCTCTCTGTCCGTATCCACACCCCAGTCGTTCGAACCTTATGACGTCACGTGAGGAAAATTCGTCGCGAGAATTTACTTTCAGACAGGCCGCAGTAAAAGTTGAATAAATTCGTAATTTTTTAAGATATCTAAAATAATTATTTCACCATTACATCTATTTCTATTACCGTACGAAAAGTGGTGTTTGTCAAAAAAATAGTTATGTATACCTACCGCTCATGTTTTTTTATACTACTTGGCAAGCAAACACGCTTACGACCCACCTGATGGAAAGTAGTTAGGTACCGTGGCCTACTCATACTCATTTATTAATACCTAGGGTCAATTTTGAACTTTTTAATTTTGATTGCATACAGTATACGCAACAAATTGTCCATCCTGATTATATTGTATCCTGAATCTCTCCAATAGCCAGGCGACTCTAGATAATCTGATAAGCTGATGTGGAAGCTGAAGGCTTTTGTTTTACTTACTGCAAACAATTTGGCATGTAGAAACGGCTTAATCAAGCCTTGACGTCAATCCCCTAGCGAGATAAATTAGTAGTGAGAAAGCTCTGAAGGACTTATTCGATTAGATGCTTATTAAGTTCTGTACAAAGGTCCTTGAGAGAGGTTAACATCACTATCACCAGGTAGAACAACGCTGTCACGCTGTCTGTGCACGCTAATCTCTAAAACTAATTTACAAATTATGTTCCTGATTTCAATGTTAGATAGTGTTACTATTTATGCAAAACCCGGGTATGCCTGTCTCACAAATACAATCTGATCCTAAAATAAAAAGTTCCAAGTTTATGTATGAAAATATGCCTTCGCAGAGGCCCTACTATGGATATCAGTGGATTAGAGTACCGTAAGTGACATAGCTATGACTACAATTACTTTAAAAAAACACAATAAACACTAACTGGTAATAAGTCGTTTAATTCGCTACAGCAAAACCATTAACCTACTTAGAAAAATATCTCTCGTTATATTTTGTTAGCAGTGGAGTACCTTGTAAAAGAGTTCATCCAGGAAAGTACGACCACCATCTATTTTTGCTTGGCAGCAGAGTAGTGTTCACAATGCTGTGTTCCGGGTTGAAGGGTTATGTTGGTGAAATTACAGGCACGTGAGACTTTTTATCTTTGTGGCACGTCCTAGGTGAGCGTGACCTAAGAGGTATTGCATATGTATTGGGTTACTGCTTGTCAATCATACTTATTAAAAAAATACGTTATTTACACCTACACCAGATTCTACGAATGTCGAAAACTTATAGTATCTACAACACAAAATTTTTGAACTCATTTACACTAGTGGTTCGCCCCGAACTGAGACCTCACGATGACACCTTTATCAGCCCGACTAATTTAAGAGGGGAAGAAAGGGTTTTGTATTTAACGGCTATGTAAGTATGTTTGTATGGATGATCCATCAGAAATCTAAAACTATCGCGTCAATTTCTCTAATATGAAAGAGATTTTGTGAAGCAAAAAAAAGTTTTTTTTAACTAAGCAGTGCCATCTAGTTGTAGTTATGATACCTAATTTTTAAAAATTTAAGTTTTCTACTCTAAAAATGGATATTACAAAGAAAAAATCCTCAATTTTCGACTTCTCCCCGTAGAACAAAATATACTTAAATAATAAATTTCAGCATTACCAGAGAACTTGAAGTATCTTCGAGATATTTTTTTGCATATTTTACTTTCTTTACCCTTCTAACCGATTTCTAAAAACATTTACTTACTGAGAAAAAAAATTAACCTCTATAGGTAATTTTTCTACACATCATCGAAATAGCCTTTGAATAGGACTAACCAACAGGGCGTAAATACTACATACTTGTTAGTATTTAAAGTACTTGACGAATTAATTGATAACGTCCTTTTGACGAAAACATAGAACTCCAATGTCATTCAAATTCCTAGGAATGGGGGGTCAACAATGGATATTTTATTGGTTAATGTTTTTTATGGTTCAGGTTTCTAATTTCTTCAATTTCAGACTTTTCCCTGTAGTTGTGACACAAAAGCCACAAGCATACCAAATTTCAGCATTGTGGGACAGCTGGAAGTACCCTAGAATTTTTGATTTTCGCGTATTTTTTTCCCTAATATCTCGGAAACTACTAAGTTTAAATACTTGTTAAAAACAGTTTTGAAATGTCCAACTAAAGCGCTTTCATTAGACACCCTACTTGATCTGACTGTCTCACTTTTATTTTTTTTACCCCCTCTTGGACCCCAATATCTCAGCAACCCCACGGCCGATATAGCTAATAACCTTACCTACAAATTGTACTAATACTAGCTACCCGCATACCAAATTTCATGAAGATCGGATTAACGGTTTGGAAGTTTTCATCGGACAAACATACATACATACATACATACATACAAACGCCGATTCTTCCAACTTGACTCAGAGAACTCGCTTCGCTCGTTCAATAAGAAACCTTGTGGCCCCTTTGATGTGAAAAATGTACTGACTGATTCTCAATTCAAGGAATATTTATCTGATTTGGACAACATTTTCATGCAGTCTCCCCAGAATCATTCCATAGATAGCAAAGAGAAAAACATCTTAATAAAATATGTAATAGGTGTACTTCGATATTTGTTTTTTTAAACCGTCGAATTGATAACCTTCTCTTTGTCTCATAGTCGGCCATTCAGCTAAACTTTCCTACGTAAACAACTTTTCTAAAGACTTCAGAAGAAAATGTTTATCTTTGATAAACTGTCGGAGCGGGAAAGTATTAGTAATGCCTTTTATTCATATTTCTATCGCTGAGTGTAAGAGCGTGTATTTCTATTAATTCGGATTCCAATAATAAGTGTATAAAAGTTTTTTTATGAAATTCATGTTAGAAGATTATAATGCAGACAACCTAATAATAATATTATGTTACAATCTAGTAATTCCAAACCCACCTGAGACCTGGCACTTAGTACAGCTCAAATTAAAATTACTTACTATTTGTCTTTTTTATGACAAGATATTCTTAATATATTTTTTCTTCTTATATTGTGTGGCTTCATAAAATTAACATCAAGTGAATTTATTTTACTTATAAATAGCCGTTTACTTTTGAATTTAATTTAACATGGTAAATTATTAAGTCCCACCACCGACGAGGAAGCGACTGGCGATCGACCTACTTTCTCGCTCAAAAAACGTAAAATTTATATATGATTCCTTGTAAATAAAAGAGATACATATATTAATAGTTGATTGCTGTTCATATTGTCGGCGAGAAATTGTGACAAGAGCTATCAAGGAAAACACTCGCTCAGCGACCGACGCTCCCTTGGCAGTCAGAACACTCGCTGGGGAGCGTCTAGCTCAACTCGCTCCTCGCTACTCGTCTCCCCGTCCCGTTGGGACAGAAACCCGACTCACATATAGCTAGAAACTAAGTCAAGACAGTGATCACCAGGCATTTCATTGGTTGGCGGGCCTAGTAGAAACGCTGATCAATGAAATGCTTACTGTCCACTGTCCTGGCTTGGCTACTAGCTTCAATGTAAATCGGGCATGTCATTTGACAGCAAGAGACTATAGGATAATTCAAAGCAGTATCTTATAGTTGGGTCGTATTACTTCATACTTATTTTCGTTCACAGCTAGTTGACGTTAAGGATGTAATAGACCACAAGGAGTATTTCCCCAAGTTCGTAAGATGTATGAAGAGGAAGACGCTAAGAGCCCTGGACCGCTCCCTGAGCCCCGACATCGTTCCTGTAACCGATGGAGTGAACTTGGTGCGGTTCGAGCTTGTCGATAAATCTGGCAATATCATGCCTGAAAATGACACTGCCAGGTACGTCCTATTTGAGTAGCAATTATTATGTTACGTAAACTAATAGGTTTTACTAGTGTTTGTTTCATGTTGCGATAAAACTAGTGCAGGTTACATAAAACTGTTCGACCGTTTGTACTGATTCTGTCGTTTTGTCAACTTTTACTATGAAATTCAAATTCCTTTAACTACTAGTCATTTGAAGAACGAGTGTATTTATCGAAAAAAATGCGTTCAACTTGTACTGAAAAGCAACGATATACAAATTTCAACAATATAGGAGCTCAGTTAATTTACATACACACATAGAGAGGATAAGCAGAGCCTCAATGGGCCTCTTTTCGCTGTATTTCATACAATTGTATAGGAATAAAGTCGTGACCAATGTGAGGTCATCGCCAACATTGCTTTCCCACGACTAACCCGGCTAACGCTTTCGTCCAATTAAAACACACATGCGTTTCCAGATATCTAGTTACAGTTTTAAATTGAACCATGTACTCGTTTTGCGAGATCCAACTCGCATTTATTTGATTACGTTTAACCTTAAGGTCGATGTATCTATCATCTTTTGCTATTCATGTAACAATCCTATTTATAGCAACAGATTAGAAAAGATCGTTTTCTGCATTGATTTATATACTACAAAAGTAAATTCAATGATTTCCGACTAAAGGCTGCAATTATACATTTTACTACAATGATTTTTAAACGAATAAAGCCTGAAACCGAATCCAGTGGGTGTTGCGTGGGTGTGAATTACGGTAAATTCATTTTAAGAGCGGCCAACTCTTAATACTTTCCATACAAACACTCGTACGTGATTATGGTGTTGTAACAAAGTTTTCTTTAGATTTTTTGAACAAAGAGGTATTATGTGCACTATATATAGGTTTTAATCAAAGCAAAGATTCAAAATTTAGTAAAACCCTACAACAAATCATCTATTTTCTCATAAATTATTGTAAAAGTAAAAAAACTCACAGGAACCTCAAGCACATGTAATGGAGATTCTAAACGATAAATATAACATTTTTTCACAAACAAATAAGGTTTTTTCAAAAACACGTATTTCCTGAAACAATTTTTGATGAAATTTCCGCGCACTAATTTTCGTTCGATGTTATCGCGTTCTCTCGAATATCGAATTTTCCGAATGCCAACTGAGAGCTCTGACGCTGTCTGTTTTTTCGCAGTGACTCTTTTTCAAGCATTGTGATGTGCTAAACAACAAGCATTTACATTGCTTGCATTGTACATAGGCGGACTGGACCACTTCCAGTCCATCTCGTAAGTATTCAAAATGACTGGAAAGTAATGTGATTGAAACCATGAATCATAAATTATTTAGGGAGGTCTACATTTATTTTCCTAAATTCCATTTTGAAGTAAATAAATTACTTAGAGTATTGTGTTTAGTTTCAATATCGGTGTCAAATATAGAAATTCACACAAATTATCAATAATTTTCCTTGTACTTTCGTACTAATAAAATATGTGGGTACATTTAAGCCACAACTCAAGAAAAGTGCAAAACTACAAAAAACAATTGTTAGCAAAAATTGTTAAGTACCTACGTAGGCACATCTCATACAAAACGCAATTCAGACCATGTGTAGTAATTATAATTTCAATTACAACAGAGAAATAAAGGTTAGGTTGGTGACCGCGCGACAATTCGTCAACGTCGCTCACAAAATGGGATTCGTGTAAAAAATTACGCAACAATCTAACACCAGTTTTGCTGGAACAGCAAATATATTTTGATTGTACAATCCTGCCCGATTACATAGTTTTTCGTAGGAAAAATGTAGTGCCAAGAAAACTTAGCATTATTTTGTTTTGTGCGTAGGTATTTTATGAAGAGAACAAAAAAGCTGCTCACTTTTTGCCCTTTTCCATGAGACATGGAAGATCTTTTCTGTGTTTCGTATTAGGTTTCGTTTTGGTATTTGCAATAGGTATGATAAGTATCTTCAGAGTGGCTTTAAAGTGCGAGTACTTACTTGCACTTGTCTGTTTTAAACTAAAAGATAATACTTATTGATAACGATTTCTGAGAGAGATTTCTATTGTAATCAACACCCTTCATCATTATGAAGGGTGCTGGTGATTATAATAGTTTTATAGTAGTCATCAACAAAGTTAACATCGCAACGCAGAATTTATGTCTATAAGAAATTGAAACAATGAAACCTGATGTAGGTATAGTTGAAAAAGTAAAGAAATCTTTAAATTTTAATACTACAATTAAAATGTATCCTAGAAAGTTGTATCCCGCGGAACTCAAACCCACATATTTCCTTCTATAGGCAATCCCTTCACCAATTCAGATGGACGAGCTGACCGCAGGCGGCGATATTTATTGTTGTTTGATATTACATCAAATTGGATTTTTACATTTGTTGTTCGTAACATGGACTAATAATATTGATGTTACATCCGGGCAATGAAACTTATTTACGTTTTTATTAATTACCCACATGTCACAAAATACAGTTGATGTGTTTCGCGTATTTTGAGTGATAGATATAATCTATTTTATGTGAATACTTTTTCAGTACCTAGGTTTTTTTAAATATCAAAGGGTTCTGAGATTGTAAGACCTATAATATAAAATAAGGTATGTTTTCTCATAAACTAATTCAAAACTCTATCTATTTATCTAGCGAGGCGGTACGACAATTAAGCGAGTATCAATGCTCACGTCTCTTACTTATTAATTTATCTACTCGCGTTCGAAGACTGTTTCCTTTATACATTCATGTTTTTATGAAAAGATGCTTGTTCTTCTTCAGCAAGTTTTAAACGTCCACTGCTAGACAAGGCCTCGAAAAGATTCATACTTTCTTTCATTAGTAATGTAATCGCATGTTCCGAATATATAGCTTTTGACAAGTTAATTTAGGTAATAATATAGGTAGAGAGCGTCTTGAACACCCCGTTATTCCATTACGTTAAAACAAATTATTCCATCCGTAACCACAAGGCTAAGTACGTATCGTTTTCAAACGTCAAGCTTAGGTATGTCCAAAGCCGCAAGTATAAGCGGTAGAGGGTAGAGAGGCGTTCAGTTTTAGATTGGACCTAACTAAGTTTGTTAGGCACCCTAACAAACTTACTTTATATTAAGTATGAAATCGAATAAGGATTCGTTTTTTTTTTTTTTGCCAAAGATATTAAACATTAGAAACTTTTGCAATTCTAACACTTGGTGGAAATTTGTCCACAGTGAAATGTGTGCGAGCTCACTCATTTTAAAAAGACAAATGATCTGTATTTAGTTGAAGTAAAAGAGAAATCACTAAATTACCAGAAAAGTTTCAACTGTAAAAAAATTACGTATGTTAACCTCATTCTCTTTTAAAAAGTAAAAATAGGGTAGTTAAAAATAAAGCTACAGACAGCACGTATAAAAAAAAATTACAAAATTAAAATCTTTGTAAAATATATTAATATGCTCTTATGAATATTGGCTAAGCTCTGATATCGAAAAAGTCTACAAAGTTCCGATCACGTTTCTATCTTGGAACAAAAAGTAAATTCTTCGACACGAAACGACACTCTGCTGCCACCAGTATTCTAGAGGTCCTATATAAAGCTATCTCGAACTTTTATACGTTCCTTACCTCGCTTGTTATTCGTCTTTTTTTGACATATTTAAACTTTTACACTGTACAAAATATGCACAAAAGGCTGGTTCGCAGTTTCACTTTCATTTTACATCGTTGTTTGTTTGTTTTGCCGATGCGCGGGTAAGAACGGGGGAAGACAGCTTCCACGCTAGGCGCGCGAATAGCCGCGCCGCGCGCCGGGGAACGGTTGCGCGCCAGCCGCAATGGTGACCTTTGTAGCCGATAGGTTTGATGGCAGCCTCATACGGCACTGGAAATGCACTCAGTGGCACCTATACCTAAGTGCATCTTGGTTCAGTGCTATAATATAGTAGGTATAATTAGATCAAAATATCCGTGTATTAGAAATAAATATCTACTAACAAGTACTAACTGTAAGAGCAAAATAAAAAAAATAAAAAATTGCAAATTCTCTCACAATTAGCAAGTTGAAGTGGCAATGGGCAGGTCATATAGCTCGCAGAAATGACAACCGCTGGGGGATAAAGGTTCGAAACGAAGGTTCGCGTCGCCCGGTTTGTGGTAGAGTAACGACCACCAACTGGACGACGCGGTAGAGGAAGGCATTCCACTCGATGAACTAAAGACATTATAAACGTCGCATAAAGTCGATGGATGGAGGCGGCTCAAGACCGTTCGTCGTGGCATTCTAGGAGGAGGCCTATGTCCAGCATTGAACTTCTACAGGCTGATGATGATGATGATGTACTTGATACTAACATAGTTTTTATGTTTAAATTGTAACTATTTAAATATGTATATCTAGGTCTGAAAGAAAGTCTTTTATTATTTATTTACTCTGTGACTAAAAATTCAATATTTAAATTTTTATTTTATTTTTAGCACGTGGTCTGAAAAAGAGTTGGATGAAGGGGAATGGCGAAACCTGGCCTTGCAAAGGATGGCAAAAGTGCTTCGTACGCACGTCGTCAAATTTGACTTTGAAGACGGAAAGGCTGTTGAAAGAGGTACTGGAAAGAAATTGCGTCTGATGTCGTACATTAAAGATCAGAAGCACATACCTGAGTAAAACCACAGGTTGAACTTGTTCAACTTCTGAAGGAGTCGTTTATGCTTAAGCTTTTCCACAAAATTTATATAAGTAATTTCTGATTCGAATTGCAAGGCACAAGGTTTCGAATTGTCTAAATTAAACTCACCACACACCGTGAAATTTTGGTCCCTGATTTCCCGAACATTAACGTAATGTATATCAAATGATATAAACAACGTTATTAAAAACTATTTTTCATACAAGATTGTCAAGGTATCACCCTTATATGCAGAAACAACATTTTTTGATTATAAATGACACCTTGTAGACCATGGTTTAAAAATGTACCTTTCAGGAAAACAGTGACTTAAATTTCATTATTCACTAATTATTTATTATTTAAAATTCACTTTAAGGCACGAAAAGCTCTCAAAAATACGATGGACTTTTGATGTCGACTCTACAAAGTTTGTAGTCTATAGAGTTTGTACGTACTTATAGACAATGTTTCTTTATTTTAGTTGAATACCGCGGCCGTCGTCGCCAACAAATGATGACGATGATGATGTTTGGCGTCGTATCCATCGGCATGGTAATGATTCCTATGGGCTTTCAATTCCTCGCTGTGCTTGGTGGAAAAGCACTTCTGCTTGCCAAAATGGCACTTATTCTCGCTTCCATTCAAGGATTGAAGAAGGTAAACATCGAGTTCTAATATACATCTATAATAATCTATGCAAAATAATATACATTAACATTTATAAAAATACCCATAAAGTTTGTACTAATCATATTAATTTGCAGATATAGCTGATTCAATAGTCTAACACATGAATAATACAAAATAATCTAATATAGTCTCAAAATTATCCAGCTTATCTAGAATTATCACGCTCGCTATCTCATCAACATAGTAATTAACATTTTTGAGATAAATAGTGCTACTAACATTACACTGGAACGTTTTCTTTTAGGCAGAGACTGGTAATGAAGGGTATCATGACAAGGGGAAGGTATGATTTAAATTACCAGAATTATTGCTACTTTGGATTTCTATATTAGCAGACACCGACACGATACGAGACCTAAGTAGTTTGTATATTTAGTGCCCTAAACAAGAGTTTAAATGCGCAATCGAATCAACTGCAATTAAATTGTAGTAGGTACCTGAAATCTTGCTAATTTGACTAGTCAATAACTTCATCTTTAAAATTTCTACATTTTAATTACAATTAATCGATTTGATGGTGCAGGATACTCGTATTATGGGTATAATCCAGCGCCATCTGGATGCTGACTGTAAATATTTTACCTACATATTTTTATCGGTGCCGTGTCGTTTCAGTGTCAGCTGTTCGTAAAATGTCCTATTTGTAATACGAATAACACTGTAAAAATAACCTACGTTTAGTAATCCCACCGATAGGCTTTATAGCACTCTACTAATACCATGAGGATAACCGGTTAACAGATGTTCTGTTCCAGATCGCTACACATCCGTTGAACTACGGCTTCTACCAAACGTACCCTCCGTATGACCACTACGAGAAGCGAAGCCAGGATAACTGGCCTCTGCCGGCGACTATGCCTGCCACCCCACCGCCGGCCATGTCTGTCGAGTCGTGGAACAATGCTAACGTTAAAATGGATAGAATACACTTATCGAATCAAGAAGTAAAACAATCGAAGACAGATGTTTTGACGTGGAAGCCGAAACAGCTAAAAGCAGTCAAAGTTAAATCAGAACCAAGACTCTACCCCATCTACTCTGGTCCACTAGAAACGTCTGTGCCTGCCTTCACATCAGTTGATGCTCCTATCCCTCTAATAGATTTGACGACTCGACCGGGTGAAGTACAGGCAGATTACGCACTAGAAATGCCTTTCAATGGGTTTCATTTTCAAAGTCCCACTACTGTCGTTTCATCTTAATGTGTTTGTAGGTTTATTCCGTGCGTTGTTTGATATAATTCGTCATATATTCTGGTACTTAGCTCATGTGTTGTACCCTAACAGGCAAGTTGTTTATTCTGTTCATAAGCAAATGGTATAGGGTGTGGTGCCAGATGCTATGTGCGGTGCAAAATAAAGTTTGCTCAGTGCATTGATTGCCTGGGTTTTATTGAATAATTAACGGTTTTACGCCACAACGCACACTGTGTCTTCGCTTTTTGTTGTGTAGTATTATAATCTTATTAGTAAGTGACTCGTAGAACAACAAAATTAAAGTATTGTAAAGATTTGCTTCAATTTTATTTACTAACTAGTAAAACGCCCTCTAAGAATAGACCCTTCCTTCGTGGATGTGGTAAAAACCTAACAAAGGAATTACACCAGGGGGTGGGCAGCAGCACCCGGCTGGGTACTTCACACCAAACTGCGATCACCAATCCGCCTGCCAAGCGTGTTGATTATGACAAATCCCTCCCCTCGTCCAGCAGTGGACATAAACAGGCTGGTGATGATGATGATGATGATAACCCCCCGCTACTTTGTCCACGTGTAGTTTTTCCATAGATACACAGTGGGTTGGGTGCAGCGAGACCCTCTTAGGAGGGTGAATTTCGGAAATAACTTTCTTAGTGCATCCCTAGAATCCTACTAGAATGTGTACTTTGTGAGAATGGATGGATTGTTACTCTTTCACGTAAAAACTACTGAATGGATTTGAGTGAAATTTGGAATGGAGATACTTTACGCCCTGGATTAACACATAGGCTACTTTTCATCATCATCATCATTTTTCATCATTTTTCATGCGGGTGAAACCGCGGGGCGCAACTAGTACAAAATAAATGTACTGCCAAATGTAAGGTCTCTAGAACTTTCAGTTTAGGCTGTGCGTTGATAGTCAGCTCCAGTGAGTTAGTCAGACAGTGACGCACCAATTTTATATATTGATTGTTCGATCTATTTTTAAATGAAACGATTTTTTTACATTTGAATAGAATTCACGTCAATCTCCGGTGTGTACAGGGACCCTTTTTAGCACCCTTCCATTTCCCTGTATGCACATACGAACGTGTTTATATTCCAATGAAGCTGTTGACTACTGAACTGGCAATCAATGTTATCAAAAGCAATTTCCCTGTGTAAGACTGCATTGACGTAGGAAGTTTGCAAGAGCCAGCGCCATTACATGCGCTGGTTACATAATTATTAATCCGTGCACTTCTAGAACATAATGTTCATATCGATACTGGTAAATAAATAGACGATAGATTATCACTTTATTGTACACCATAATTACAAAAAAAAACAGTAATCAGAGGCAAAATAGGCGGTATTATCTCTTATCTCTTCCAGACAGTCTCCATAGACTTATATTTGTTATTTGTGTTTGTTATATTTGTTAAATTGATCCTGTCCATCCATATGGACAGGATCAATTTAACAAATATAAGGAAGGCGGCGTACATTTTTGTAATTATCACAATCACAAGTAAAATAGAACAAATTTATATTTATAATACGTATAATAAATATATATCCTTTCTGTATAATATAATACGCATACTTGGATATAAATATATTTATATAAACATACAAATTAATGGTGTTGGCGCGCCGCTGCAAGAGGTTGCGGGTTCGATTCCCGCTGCGGGACAAAAGTTTGTATGATTTGCAAATATTTGTTCAGGGTCTGGGTATCATGGTACCATGGTACTCGTAGTTTCTGATACCCATGTCACAGGAAATCCTAGTGTGGGATCATGATTACGTATGCGACTGTTGGGTTTTATGTTATGTTGTTTTAGTCGCTTTTCTACTTCTTTGAATGTAACTAAATAGATATTGTTTCTTGTAGCATCAAGCAGACTTTTCTTATAGCAAGCAGATAATGTTGAGTGACCATGATTTTGAAAATAGGGTAGGCTGGTAATTGTCGGTAGACAGGCATCAGGCAATCAGCTTTCAATGAAAATGTGGCCTGAGAAAATAGCAAACGTGTACGTTCCAAATAACATGCAGATGTAGGATCTGTTGATCTCAGATCTTCCCACACCGGTGCCTTATACGTGATCGCTCACTATCGGTTACCCAAACTCGAATAAATAAATGAATTATATATTTAGAACTTGCGTGAGCAATGTGTGAGCAAGTGAGGAAAGCTAGCTTAAATTTATGTATGTATACTGTATATACATTGTCAACTGGTCATCTTGTAGTAGTTCGTTTAAAATAGGCAAAAATGTAAGACGTGTAAGATGGGAGAAGCCACTGGCTCCTGAAATACAGTTTTTTTTAACTAGTTCGGGAGCCTATGGAATCTATAATTTAATGTAACATGTATTATGTCAATAAAGATTTTTTTATTATTATTATTATTATGTTGTAGGTTTAATGCAAAATAATCGGTCTAAAGTACCCTTTCGAATGAAGAAAACCCACAACACCGTTTTTGTTGATCAACAAAAACTGCCCTGGTACAAGTGAAATAGAACTGTAAGTATTTTCAGTTTCCCGTAGGAATTTGAAGATTTAGGATTTTAATTTAGGGTTTTTTGTAAAGTATGAGTAAGGCCCATTATTCTAAATTTTGTTCAACCTTATTGGCTGGGGGGGGGGGGGGAGGGGGGGGGGGTCAGTTTTCGCATATTTTTATCAAAAGCATTATCTAAGCATTTAAAAATTATAATAAAAATACACCACTTCTTGTAATTCACCAGTTTGTTCATTTGATATTTCCAATTGACAAAAGTTTTTTTTTTTATTTTCATTTTGGCAGCCAATTATTAAACCCTCAAATCAGAATTCGTTGATTTACGCTATATTTCTGTGATTGGGTCACCTGACTCTATATATGTACCTAATTTCAGCTTCATTAGTTCAGTAGATTTCGAGAAAATAGGCTGTGACAGACAGACACAATGATTCTATAACGGTTCCGTTAGTACCCTTGAGGTACGGACCCCTAAAAATACAAAAATTGTATAGGATCTACTAGGCAAGTTCGTCTATTGAATTACATTTGAGCACCTATACCTATAGCTTCATAATGTTAAGTCGTAAAATGTAAGATGAAAATGGGCAGGAGCCTAGAGTTTTATTATAATGACGTCTAATGGCATCGCCCCAGCGATCGTAAATGGCCGAATAGTACGTTGTAAGTAATAATTTCCATTATAACACCTTTATACGGGTCAAAGATCACGCAGATCGATGACGCGGAAAAATATGCTCATTGCATACAATAACCGAATTTCAACAATTAAGTAAACTACATTTTGAAACGATGGTAATTCTAAGGCATAATTTTGTTGAGCCTATTGCAGCAACGTTTTAATAGTATATTATTTTACAGGGGCCGTAAGCGATCAATTATACCGGAGATATTTTAGCATACGAGCGAGCGACCGCAAGTGAGGGCTCTGAAGAGTTTGAGGGTGTAATTGATTGCTTGCACCCAAAAATAACACTTAACTTTTTATCACGAATAACGAAATTAAAAACAATCTTTTTAATTTCGACGTTTCACCATCCAAGCGTTTTGCTCCTGAATATTAAGTAAATAAAAAGGTATCTTATGAAAGATGTATTATTTCCTGATCAATGAACATGGTCCTTGTCTATTATTACCTACTGCACTGAGTTTCACTTTTACTATCGACGTGACATGGTGTCTTTTATAAGTAGTACTAACTGTTCCGTCCTTAACTTCGAATTCAAATTTTTTTAAAGTCTTATGCAAATATATTTACATATACTTAATGACCGTTAAGTATAAGACACTGTGTTTCGTCGTCACCCCATTTTTACTATTTCACAGTGAAAACGAGTTGTATAGTAATGTAAGATTTACACATTACGATAACGTCTGTCCGTTTGGGTCGTAGAAAAAAAACTTAATAGTGATCGTAACATTTTCAATACTATTGTGGAACAACAAATCACCTCACGTTTAATATAATTGAAGATTAAAGCTTACCTGAAACCATTAGAAAAAAAACAAAAAACATAACAAACTGAGAGATAAAACCAAATTAAAGCTTAAAAGCTTTTCAGCTATTGAGTTCACATTTTCAATTAATCAAACTCTATAACTCTCTACAGGACTCTTCAATTTGGAACAATGTGCTGAAATAACAAAATTATCTCAAAAGTTTTGGAACAAAGATTGCTATAGATAAGCCAGAGTTATATTAAGTCTTCGACAAACTGACCTGAAAAACTTCAACGCCGCAGTTTTTTGTTAAAACGACTGAGAGTATAATTTGCACTGTCTAATTTCGTAATGTTTGGTTAGGCAAAGGTTTCGGCAAGTAACTCACTGAAATTAATGAATTCCAGTTCATTAGACACATTAACATTTTTGTTACGAAACAATACAAATTTTAGATGATTATAATATTATTATGCTATCTCTAATTAAAGTGTGTTTATCTTTAATCAGCACATTGTTTCATTTTGGAGATACAGAGAGGGAATATTATATATACAGAAAGAATAACATACAACAATGTACGACACAATTGTAATTGTGTCTTCTACAGGCTGACAATGATGATCAACGACTGTTGCAATCGATCTGAACATAGCTTAACTTATCCAGATCACAACTATTTTCCGATAATACCTACATTACCTGTATTCCTTTACCCTCGATGTACCCAAAGGAATGATACGTTTTCATTTTGTCACATAATATTTCTATGAATATCAAAATGTCACGTAACATAAAACAAAACCTTAATAACCTCAAAAACCGTGAACTAGAGGAATTACGATTTCTTTTGGTATCTTTTAATATACATACTTCTTTATCTACTTAGTCATAGTTATTTATTACTTCACTGAAGGACTATACGATTGTATGTTTGTCATCATCATCTTCAGCCGTTAGATGTCTACTGTTGGACGAGGCTTCCCATTTAATTCCCCATATAGAATGCAATTCTCACCACGGGTTTGCCATAATCACCACGCATAGCAGGCGGATTGGTGATCGCAGTATGGGTGTTGAGTACTCAGAAGGATGCTGCTACCCGTACCTGACGAGACGTCTCCATCTCGTCCTCTCGGTCTATTCTTTATTCTTCTCTTCTTTGTGTTGAATATAATTTGAATGTAGTTCTGTCAAGTTTTATATTTACTCGTACTACATTGAATATTTTCTATGGCCTTAGCTGGACAGTTGTATACCTAATTTTAATTCATTAAGTAATAGCCTTTGGCTTCAAACTGAAATCGTATCAAAGAGGATTCCGTCCAATTCTATTTCGAAGCCTATTCTCCAAATGTTTTGCGCTCATGTATTTATTAAGTAAACACATGGTTTGAATGAACGGAATTGATATTGAAGATAGAAAGTAATTTTACTGAAGGAAAGGTACAGTTCCCGTAATAAATTGTGTTTGGTACCATTATTAAAAAATTACACTCAATTTTGATTTTATTATAATGTGACAACTTAAAAACCAGAAAGAAAAATTCATGATTTTTACAAAATGGTCAAAAATTCTGAAAAAACATCATATTTAATCTAGAGTTTTGTAAGTAGACTGTGCCGATTCATTTTACTAATGTGAACGTACAAAATATTTGCCTAGCAAATAAGACTCGCTGATAAAGTCCCGCTCGTGCTACAAACAGATAACATTTTACTCTCAAAATTACCTCAGGAGTGTGTTGCATTAAACGTTAAAATGTTTTTTCATACATCACCTGTGATTTTCTCGTCAATTCTTAGCTTAAAATATGAAAATGCATTCTTCAGAAAATAAAGCGGGCGCCGTGGCTTACTTACAAGTATTAAAACAGAGGAATATTTTTCAAAAAAAATTGACGGAAGTGCAAAATTGTGTGGAACGGTATCCCAGCGCAGACGAGTGTGCGCAGTACCAGCATATAAAGGCGGCCATATAAAAGCAAAGGGAAAACTCCCCATTCACAAGTTATTCGACGCCGACGTCACGAGGCAGAGATTCCCGTCGAACTTTCGAACGCAACTGTGAAGTGCAAAACTTTGTTTGAAGTAAGATGAAAGGGTTTTTGTTATTTGTGGCGGTGATAATAGTATGCGACTGTACTAATGCTTTATTTTTACCGGTGAGTACCTTTCAAAACTGTATAGTAAAAATGTTGAAATTTTGTGGGGTACACACAAAGATCGTAAACTAAAAAAAATATGTAAACTCAATTAAGTTTACGGCGAAGAAAAATTTCAAATACAATTTTTTTAATATTAAATTTTTTACAGTTTTTTTATTAACTTTTTTGGTTAGTCCCAAAACTTTAATAAACGGAGAAAATTAATTGTAAAAAAAATTGCTTGTTTAACTTTAATGCCGTAACTATACCTACTGGAGTTAGTTATGTCTTGAATTTCTTCAAGACACACCGCAAAAATACAAATTTTAGCAACGCTATACTCTCCGAAAATCAGTTGACGGCATTATGTAATTGCCAATTTCACTCGATGAAATTGGCAATTACCTATTATACTTCTGGAATTTAAGTTATATTTGCATAAGTATTTTTACTTATTCAGTCCCTACAACAAATTGCGGTCAGACCCTTACTTTGACATAGGAATTTAAAAAAGTTACTGACCTTTTATGTTAATAGCTTAAGGTTGATGTAAGAATATTTATTTTTTGACCTTTGTTGGAGTGGAGACGGTTTGAAGAGAGCCCTTATGAGTAATAAATAAAGTAGAAAGTTATATACCTAAGGGTGGGTGCAAAATGGTATATGAAATTCAAATAATCTCAAATAGTGAGTTAAATACGGCGTTGCCAGAATTATATAAGTTACCTCATACTTGAAAAATATAAAAAATGTAGCAGTTGAGTTACAAAAGAATACAACCGATTTAAGAACCTCCTCCTTTTTTTTAAGTCGGTTAAAAAGTGGCCAAAACCAAGTTCCTCAAGACATCGCAAGTTTAGCGATCGAATGGTTGTTTGTTTGCCATCATCTGCTTCACATTCCCAAACAGAAATGAGTCAAATTATTAGTTTAAAACCCAACTATGAACAAACCTGAAAAGATACAAAAAATCATCTTTGAAAAAAATAATATTCATAAAGCTTTTTATGAAATGCACTTCCTAATGTTGATAATGATGATACAAATAGTAATTAGAACTGTAAGCTGATTAAAATGAGACCGAACTCGATCAATCTATTACTATCCATCGATGAGTTTCGTTGCCCACATTCCGATTAGTTCAGCTCGCTGTCACCATCACAATGTATTGTAATTGGATCATGAGTGATATACACAGTTCAACACAACTGGATTATTCATCGAGGAGCTCGTTGTCCCTTTTTCCTTCTCATTCGTCGAAGAGCTAATGCTCTTTGTCACCAAAATATTGAAATAATTTAGAACTTGACAGGTATGAAAAATTTCTACTCAATCGAATAACAGGAACTGGGTCTATAACAGGCGTCAACATCAGCTTGCAAGATTAGTCCAAAAAAATCACGCTAACATGGTTCATAGACTAGTATAGCGCCCCCTAATGGCGATTAAAATATTCTAATAACCTGCTCTGAAGCATATTCGCCATATTGGAGCACCCCTTAGACGTGACGACGTGTGATTAAACCCATCTAGGATCGCAAAAAAAAGCATTCCAATTTGTTGAGCTATTGGCAGGGCTTCTAGTGACTTTTTGATACTTCTTTATTTCAACACTTTTAGCGAATCCAAAGAATCTTAATTTAACAAAATCCATTAAGCCGTTTAGGCTAAAGGAGAAACATACATACATCATCATCATCATCACTAGCCTTTATACGTCCACTGCTGGACGAGGCCTCCCCCATAAATTAATGGGGGGAATTGCCATAATCACCACTCCTTGGAGTTCCTAAGATGGACGGTATATTACGTTTACGTACTGTAATATGCGTGGTGACGTCATCTATACCACTATATGAATGCCACCTTGGAAAGGATTGGACATCTTAGAAAACTCTGGGGTTAATAAAGCATCAGAATCAGGCAGACAGCAAGTTCTAGGTCTTTTTGTATTCAAACTGGTTACATTATATCATAAAATTAGTGTATAATCAATAACATATAACTAATAACATTTTGTTAAAACTTAAAATGACGCGTGTCACTGTCCAATCTATGCAAATTTGCGTGACAAATATGTCGTGTTGTCATTTATTGGTATTGTCATATTCCATAGCTTACAGCAGAACAGTAGGCTCCGTCTATAACAACTGCAAGCACTCTCTTTAAATTGTATAAATCTGTGGTAAAACTTACAATTAGTTATTTTACTTGGCACATTGACTTAAATGCGATTTCCTACCCGCTTCGTTATTAATTAGACGTTTCTATTACGGTCGTCATATGGCGGTCACTGCTTGTTTGGAAAGTCAAGGCTTTAGGTACCTAGTACCTACTATTCTGGTGTAAGATGGTCATTACTTACATGTATATAAAGAATATCGCCCACACAAAGAAACCTACATCAGATATTATACATGAGATCAAAGTTCTAATACCAGCACTCCTCAATCATCTTAAACTACAAAGGCACTTTCATAAAAATAACAAAAATGTGGAGCAAGGTCAACGTGCAACCACTATTTAACATAGAATAACTTAAGGTACACTGAGGTACATCTAATTTAGAATTATGTTCACAACTTGCTTATGCAATGTTTTTATAATATTGCCCCAAAAGCTTAAAGCATATTTAAAAGGCGACAGGAAAAACTAAAGGCACGCATAAAGTGATGGACTACTCAGCTAATGCTAGCTGCTAATTAAATTCAGCCTAGACCTTTTCAACGAGAGACCAGTTTCCGCTTTTAACCTCTACAAAGACCACCGAACGCGAACAGCTAAGGGGTGGATCAGTAGGTATACAGTGACAAAATCGGCCTTTATACACTCTTTTACGTTTTTATGCATTTTCTAGACTATCGTCAGACTTATTTTGCAATAATGATGTTCTCTGCAGGCGTCCAATTCACCCCCTATAGTTCTCCTCAATAACACCTACACACACATACATTTAAGTGATATTTTAGACCAGGGTCACAGAATTATTATTATGTGCGATTTCTGTTGAATCTTAATGACATAATTTTCTCATATTGCATTACAAAAATTATAAATCATATTTTGATGTAAAGGATATTAAATTTTGCACACCTACGCATCCTTTGAGCTAGTAGTACCTATATATTATAAAGGCAAGGCAATAAACCCAGAAAGATATTATATAATGTAATGAGCTGTATAAATCGTTATTTTTTTTAGATAACTTTAGCTTTGGGTTGTTTTCGTGGTGACTATTAGTTCAAATACGGCTTAATTTTTATTTTATTACTTTTACTTATTTGAATTAATTGCGTATATGGATACCTCTTAGGTCACGTCCACCAAGGATGCATCCTACTTGGCATGATTGCTCTGCGCCCGTCTTCCTGACTCTTAAATATGAAAAGTCTCATTTATTTGAAATTCCATCGGCGGCCAAACCCTTCCGACCGGAACACAGCAATGCGAGCACTACTACTTGGGGCAGAAATAAGTATGGTGATAGTACTTATCAAGACGAACTCTTTCACATGGAGATTGGATATCTGTTATGTGTTTGAGAGATTTTGGACCTACTCATCTAGTCACGAATTTTCTTCTTTTTTTTTTGAGCTCCATATAGATTTCATTTATGTAAGTAGTAGTACCTATTTAATGCTATTTTACCGAAAAAATCATAAACCAGTTATGATTTTGATAAGCAAGACTTAAACAACCTAAATTGGTCTAACAACATGATTATCTAGGTAAAGGCATAAACCATGTTATGTGTAGGTAGATAATATCAAAATCTCATAATACGTTATTGAGTTTCAGTTTATTAAGGCTTAGAATTTATGAAGCAGAACACCTATAAAGGTTAAACGAAATAGCTTTATAATATGCACGCTTGATACGAGTAATGAAAGCATAAAATCTGTGGGACTTACGTTTTTATATGAAAAACCTCAAAAGATCGCCTAAATTAGAAGGTTTGGTACCATTGAAGCCTAGTTCCAAGTTATTACAAGTTATACTACCTCAAACATTGACGGAGAATTGCCAGCCTATCAGTTTTTACAAAACACATTTCGGGGAGTTTGCTCAGGAACTACATGACCTTATTCCCCATCCCATTCCACCAGCTAACAACTATATGTAAGGGGAGGTACCACCCATGTATGATAGATATCCCACCTTTGCACACATAGCAGTTCCAATCTACCTTCATAGTGCGCACTGCTAAAGAGTGGATTACCAGCGTCAGTCTTTCCGGAATAGTAATTCAGGATGTTTTAAGACGAGCATGAATCTTGGTGCTCCATCTTAGACCGCAACGACACTGATTACCATCAGATGAGATTGCGATCAAAAGCTTGTTAAGCGGTTGATCAGTAAAAAAAAGAAAAAGATATGGCGTGGACATGGATTTGGCGGTCGCGGTCATTTTCTCTATTTAATCTTTACAAAGTGACGCAAGACACACGAAAATTTATAAGGAATCGTCGCCTCTGTGTGCACTGCGCCTTAGACTAGAAATATAAAGTTTACAGAAAAACAAAACTCTGGATTAATTATCTAAATCATAAGGCGTTGACATCAGGAAAGTTTTAAAGGTATACAATTTAGGTTGCTCGATGAGAGAAACTTGCCTACTTTGATTCTTTATTTACATATAAACGTGCAGGCTTATTAAGACGTTGTAACCAATACTTTACCGTTTAAAGCGAAACGAGAACCCTTAGATGTTGGTATTAAATATGAACAGCTACTTTTAACAGTGGTTCGCCACGAACTAAGACCTCGGGAATACACGCGATATATAAAACAGACTTCAAAAAACATTGAGATAACATTTTCATGGGACCACCTCGTCATTATTTCCTAAGCAGCATCGAAAAAACCATTTGAATCGGACTAACCAATGGTGAAACCGGACGACGCAGTAGAGGTAGAAGGATAAAGAAGGATCGATAAAGGTCGCAGGAAGTCAGTGGATGGAGAATGCTTAATACCGTTCATGGAAGTATTCTATGGTCGCAAGGAGTCTGTGGATGGAGACGGCAAAACTATTCATCATGGCATTCTATTGGGAGACATAATGCCCTTCAGTGAACTTCTTTCAGCTGATGATGATGATCATGATTGCGTTTTGCCTTGCGGGAGCTGGTTAATTAAAACGCGTGGATTAGGTATGTGCTGAATATCAACATAGTTCTGTGAATCAAATGAGGTGACTGACTGTTCATTATTGAGTCACGTTGACTACGCTGTTTTAGTACAAATAATGTGGTTTTTGCATTAAATTATACTTGTCACTCAAGCAAGTTCTGAAAACGATGACGCTACGCCATTAGTTCACCTAATTCATCAAAGATTTTAGGAGTTGAACATTCTGCAGTATCAATGATTTGTCACTCATTTGTTTATAAAAATACACTTCGTCTAGCAGTCCCAAGTAAAGGATTAAAGTTGAAACAAAAGTGAACAAAAATCAATCAATTGATAATTTCAATGGATTTTAGTGGACAAAGGGAAATATTTTCAGAACATAGAAATAAATTTTCTAGCATTTTAAAATACAAAAAAAACACAATCTGGCTTGTTGATGATGACAACAACAGGTTTCTACGCCGTAGTCCAGTTAGTAGGGACATAAAAAGGCCTTTGCTTTACAAAAGGGGTTTAGTAAAGATTTTGATATAAGTGGGTTTGACCTCGGGGGCGCAGGCACGAGCTGCCATCTTGGATTAAAGTTAAGTTAAGAATTTAGTTTTTATTAAATAACGCCTCAGTTAACACTACAACAAAAAATATATACCAGGTTTTCAACACCATTAATTTCACATTTTACACAATGAGTTATTTTACTTTATTTTCTGTTTGAGACTTTTGAATAAATACTAGTATGTTACTATCATGCACATCGTCAGTTCAGTTCAGTTATTTCGGTCTTTGAAACGGCTTTCCACTGAATTGAAACTTCATTTTTTTGAATTTTTGTAACAGAAACGTTTTTAGACTCCACCAGCGCATAATAAACCCTTTTGATCGAGTTACCTTAAACGCGAGATGCCAATGAAGGCATTATACCTAAACATGAGATTTGCCTAAAAAGCTGTTTACCATAAACGAAAGATGCCAATGTCAAGCAGTATGCCTAAAATGTGAAATTGACAAAGAAGCAGTTTGCTTTAATGTAAATTATCTGTAAAGCATTTTGCCTGAAATAAAACATAACATGCTTCCCACAAAAAGTGCTCCTCTGCGCTGGTTCCATCGGAACTTTCATGCCCGTGATTTCATGAAACCATATTTCATGGTTGGCTCATTTGTGTGACATGCACGTACGCGACCGAAGTGTGCTTTGTACAGCTTACATTTAAAATCACTCAGGAATGTATGCTTATCCTGAAGTATGTGCGGCCTACTTCTCACCGAGGCTAAAAACTAGTCAACATCATACATAATGCCTTGGTATATAAAACCAATTTGAAATTTTTGTATGCGTGATATAATATGATGATATATTTTTTTTAGTAAGATAGTATATTTGTCGTCGTATACAAGATTTTTTACTTGTATTCTGTAATTTTTTGCATGTTTGTAAAATGTATAAATTTATTTGGTAAGTAGGTATAGTTTCAGGCTCATTATGTTCCAGCATCCCCCTTCTGTATGGCCCCTCTGGGGCACTCTGGAAGAAAAAGTGCCAACGTTTCTCACTCGTAACAACACCACAAATTTTATTATTTTATTGCAGTTTTTATGTCTGTATCACTTGGACGATTTCTGAACACGCATATTTTAGAATTGAAAAAAAGAGAAAGCCATTTTAAACTTTTTTGTTTATTAACATTGCTTTCAAAATATTTAATCGTTCCTTATATAGCTCCCCAGGTAGACTAGAAAATAGTGCAGTTTTTTGATACTGGAACTATTAAAATTAGATATACTTGCTCTGTATTTTAAAGTGTGCAGTAAGTGTTGTTCAAAACAGAGATTTAGTTCCCAAAATGTTTTTGACTAGTTGGTAACAAAAACAGGTAAAGATATATCTTTACTAAATAACCTAATAAAACCTCCACGGGAGCTATTGCTATTTTGCTTTTAAATTAAAACAATTGTACACGGTTATCATTAGTTAAACATAAAGATTTGCTTTAAGTTCTAGTTGCATAATGATTACGAATGTCTTTTGTTATATTTAAAAAGACATTGCGTTGGTCTGATAAAGGATTTCACATTCCATTTATAGCAACTCCATTCCAAACATGACATTACATGTTATCCTACTATTATTATAAATGCGAAAGTTTGTATGTTTGTTTGTTACTCAATCACAACGTACCGACTGAACTGATTTCGTACTCGAATTTGATACAAATATATAGATTACTAGCATTTGCTTGCGGCTTCGCCCGCGTAGAACCTCTGTTATAAATTATAGCCTATAATGTTATTCTGATGTGCTTTTCAGTAGCTGTACTACTGGAAAGTAAAATTAAAATCCGTTCAGTAGTTTTTGCATGATAGAGTAACAAGCATCCATCCATCCATCCTCGCAAACTTTTACATTTATTATATTATAGTAGGAAGTAGGATGCCATGGATTGATTTTTGACGTGAGTCACGGCTGGACTGCATACGTTGGATTATGTAGTTTTACCACTAGGAAAGGAGTTTATTCATTGCTCTTTGCCTCCCAATTCAATATCAATCGATTGAGCTTACCGATTATACTACGAGTACATTGTATTATTATATGTACATTATTGTACATATTCTGTTTTGTCTCATTGAAAGATATTTTCAATTACTTTTGAATGTATATGTATTGGTTTGGTAAATCAGCCGAATCAAGTGGCCTCAAATTAGGGGAGGGGTAACCCTTACATTATCAATTTTTCAATTTATTCATCAATATTTTCACAGAGCAATGAGCAAGGAAGATTGAGAAACTCTGCACCTTCCATGTCATGGTTCTCCAGGGTTCGAAGACTTTCAAGACCGACACATAGGATCATAGATCCTAATGAAGGTAAGAAAATAAAACGTTATTAAAGATAAGATAAAGATAAAATAACTTTATTTAGAGACAGAATAATATTAATGTATACAAATTTTATAAAATGTAAAGTAATTATTTATACGTTACACACCTACCTCATCCACTTTTTATAAGGAAATTGCGGTAGCTTTGTTATGATCACTGGAAGGAGAATAAGTTATCAGTTTTAGTCAGGTAAATAAAGGTAACTTTATTTTGAGAAGTTATGACATAAGGTTTGGAAAAACTCAACTAGTACAGGCAAATTAGCAAAAAGTGTGGACCTAAGTCGTGTAGTCGTGGATTCTTATGGAAACGTTAAATGACACGAAAAGAAGCTTATCCTAGGTTTGCACCATTTCTGGCGCTTACGGAACCCTTTTAAACATTAGGTACAAACTTAAAAAGGCCGTAAATTTTAAAATAGAAACAAATTACTTGATGCAAGTTAAATTACGTATAGAGAGACTGTCTTAGTGCATTATGATTTTAATAAAAACCACGTGCATGTAGGGAACACAGTGCTAAACAAATGCATGTTCCGTAAAAAAAAACCAGTATAAAACTTCCGGCGGATGTAGTATTAATTAAAAGAATAAGGTTAAGTCAATTTCCAGAACTACATTAATTTTCCCCGAAGTAGAGCGACAACAAAATATGGAAAAGTGCCTTCCGTGAGACGCACCAAGGTGCAAACCTGGTAATGTATTTCGAACATTTTTCTGATAAGTCTATCAATTTGCACCGACTACCTTAATTTTCCAGGAGCCGTAATAACCACAAAAAGTTTTTTTTGTTAATGTTTTTTTTTGTATGTTCCGTATGTCGGATTTAAAAAATACTTAGTGCAAATGTAGATCATAACGGTTCAAAGTCTATGCCAAATTGCACCGACTTCTTCTATTTCCCCCATTAAGTTACGGATATTTTAAGGTTTTCACCCTATTTCACCCTGTTCCGGAGGGTGAAATAGGGTGAAAACCTTAAAATATCCGTAACTTAATAATATTAGGAAGTAATAATAATATTAGAGCTGATTTTTAAGCCATACAAAACAATTAGAAAAGTTTTCATGACTACATCTAATTAGTTCCACACTTTTGCAAAAAATCACCTAATTTGACTGTACTAAACGTAAAGACAGATTTTTTGCTTACATCTACGTAATAAACTTGTGGTTCGTCACACATTGAGATGGGTTAAGGGACTTGAGGGTCTTTCGTCATTGGGTTAATTCGTGACAAGTCAAATAAATTAAATATTTTATGGGTAAACTCGCTAGAGATTTCTTCCATACAGTCTAGTGGGAGTTTATGATACGCATCAATATTGAATGAAAAATCTAGAACGTAAAATATTAAATTAAAATCTCGAACAAGAAATTTCGAATGAAAAATCTCGAATGAAATATCTCAAATGAAAAATTTCAATCTTTGGTTTTATTTTAAATTCAGGGTAAAAATGTTCGAATTCTTCGTTTTTGGGTTTTTTTATATTATGTTTGTGTCACACAAGCTAGCATGTGTAGAGGTTTTTTTTAGATTTTATCTACCAGCTTAACACATTTTTTTAATAACAATATGACACTCTACAGTCCCATACGTAGTCCTTATCCCACACTAGGATTCCCTGTGTCGTGGGCATCAGAATACTATGGTAACATAACATCCAGACCCGGAACAAATATTTGCAGATCATACAAATATTTGTACCACAACGGGAATCGAACCCGCAAACTCTCTCATCTCAGCTGACTAACTCGCCCGCCGCGCCACAGAGGTCGTCAAAATTTAATCAAATTTCATGAAGATCGGATCAACGGTTTGAAAGTTATCCTCAGACAAACATACATGCTTAAGTACATACACACATACAAACGCCAATTCAGCCAAGTTAACTCAGAGAATTAAATCTGTCTATTTTTGAACCGAAAGGAAACTAACAAGGTCCAAAGCAATTTATTCCTTTCAAACCCTTCATGCATAATAATTTGGTTCACCTACCAAGGGTTCATAATCTCAGTTTACCTGTTAGCTGTAATCTGATATCTATCCACAATCATGCAGAAAGCAGATTGTAGACCGATGCTTACCGGCATGAAAGCCGCAATACATTCTGCTGTGAGGGCGAGCCGGTTGAGACTATTACCTCTTGCTTCGGTCTCGATTCCTGCGATACTTAGACCGATATATATGAACGTTACTTGTCCGTACTTAATGCTTAGAACTGTCTCTATCACTGTCACACAAATGTTAAAACACGCGTGTTAGAGAGTGATGGGAACAATGCTAAGCATTAGCGAGTGCTAAGTAACATCTATTTAAATCTCGGCCTAAGTAATATTTGCATGATCCTCAAATGTTTGTCTCGGACCTGGAATATATGTCTCATAGTTAATGATACCTACAATATAGAGAATGCTCAAAGTCAGGCAACACCTCATCAATTGAGATAACTCAGTTTGGGCGCTGCAACTTCAATTTGAGCAAGTGGGGTACACAAAGTGAGACACAGTGCGATTGCGGAGTCTTACCGCGCACAATGCTGAACCTACGTTCACCCAACATACAATGGTCACTTACATATTCCTAATCACAAACAAGGATTCCCTGTGTTGTGGGTATCAAGGAACTTTGAGTACCATGGTACCACAACACCCAGACCCAGAAGAAATATTTGTAGATCACATACAAATATTTCCGCACTTCTTGCGTCTCAGCTGGACTCACCCGCTGTACCATGGAGACCGTCAAACAGTGGCTTCGTAAAGACATTGAATGATCTAAAGATCATTACGAAGATTAAGACATGCCGCATTTGTAGCTGTGGTAGAGTGTACAAAATTTCTAAACGGAAAACATCGACACGAAAGAAGAAGATAATTTGAGACAGAAAAGAGAGAAATACATCTAAACCACGTTTATAAATAACATGGTCTATGTACACGGTTTTTAACAGTTCGTACCGGTAAACACTGGCAACCTGGTATTTCCGTGAATGCGTCCTAATATAAATTAATCTCCACACAGATTGCTTCTTAGTAACATCGGAGGAAGGAGAGCTCTTCTACAAATCGCCGTCGGACGAGCCCGTAGTATGCGGGATTTATATGATAGCGGAGCCTGACAAGCGGATCGAGGTCATCTTCAATTACATTGACGTGCCGTGCGAGAATGACGGACTTGTTGCGGTAAATATTGGAAAACTTAAAAAAACAACACATATCCATGCAGTTTTGGTTTGAATAATGTTCATAGGTTTATCTTACCAACAGTTTGATGATAAGGAAGAAACTATATCCAAACCAAATCAAACTTGAGTCAATACGTGTATATGGCTCAAGTTCGGCTTTAAATCACACGGTATGTTCCCAGATTTAAAACGAAACTAGGAGCCAGGACTACGGACCTCTAAATATTAATTATGACAAAATCCACAATGCAAAGTGAAAATCTGAACGTGTTTTGACGGTCAATCGTCACTTGCTGTCGAAAATGGAACTTTATTTTTATTTTTTGATAAAAACCAACCATGAAAATTTTACGTTTAAGGCGCTAGTACCTAATCCTTTTGAAAAAATAGTTGCTAAATCTATGTCCGTTTATTAATCCGTTTACAAAATCAATTTGATTTTGTTGCCGAAACAAACCTTGTTTTCTCTAAAAGTGATCCTTTTTATTATATAATCACTGTTTGTTCTTCGAAATAAGGATTATCACAACTGTGAGCAGCCGAATGTAAAGTAGGCTCATACATCATTCTCTCATTTCGAATTAACATACACTTTCAGGGTAAATTCTTGCCTAACCTTATCTAACCCTTATTAGAGAAGGTGGCTGGATGAGATTTCATAGCGACTGAAAAACAAAGACAAGGTCACACCAGAACAAAAAAATGTGTATAGTTTTTCATATGATAAGTACCTTAATAATTGTTTTCATGTCTTTTGTCAGTGCGATATAAATTGCACATAGGACTCTCTAGAAAAACTTTAGTTACTTACTTTAGTTGTTTACTTTAGTTTTGATTTATATAAATATATATCAGTAAAGCGCGCGGAACAGAAAAAAATCTCTAGATTATGCAAATACTTCAGGAAGCTTTTTGACAATCAATAAATAAAATAAAAAACATTGTCTGTTCTGAATCTGGGAACATTAAACGTCGAAGCTATTACACGTTGTCTAACTAAAATAACGCCAGCCATTATATTGCCTTTAAATTTGAAATGTTTTTTTGTAGATTTCCAAAACAGATTTTTTTTTTGTAGGTTTTTTTGGTGATCAATAAAGAGGTCTAAATAATTCTTTAAAGAGGTGTTGTAACAAATTGGTAACATATTTTGCAAGAGGAGTTTTATTTTATTGTGGAATAAGCTTACTTATAATAATAATAATAAAAATAATAATGCTGGACTTATTTTCGACAGAACGGCTCAAGATAACATTGTTGGTTATGCGATAAGATCTTCTTACCTTTACCTCATTCTTCAAGCTTCACCCAGATGTGGAGAGGGAAGATTAATGATTGTGGTTATTTTTGATTTTGGCCCCGTCAGCGTCACACCCACGAAATCGAATGTCCTTGGTTTCAAGTGTGCGTTTTACAAAAATCAGTGCTCTAGTTTGATTTGCTTGGAACTGTTTACAAACCCAAAAATATGTTAGTCTCATTCATCGAACGGAAGATTAATGTCCTTTTACCGTTAACGGCAATACTCTTATATCTGTTACTAAAGTAACAAGATATTTTTTAGCAGTAGTTTATATTTTCTATATAATAATTGTACTACTGGGCAAGCAAGCAAGCATTGGCCCAGTAGGCCCAGTAGGTAGTTACCGTAGTTTATGGACGCCTACAACAACAGATGCATCACACGCACGCTGCCGACCCTGATACATAAAGATGAAATGCCTCATGTGCCTGTAATTTAACCGGCACCCGTACCTTTCAAACCGAATCACAGCAATGCGAGCACTATTGCTTGGCGGCAGAATTAAGTTCGGTGGTAGTACTTCCCCGGACGAACTCTTTTATAAGAAGTATACTAACAGCAGTATTTACTTACTCAGCTTATTATGACATTTCTCTCACCAACAATCCATACAACTATGTATGGATTGGGTTGGATTGCTAAATAGAATGGGATAAGTCGTCATTAACTATGCTCTATTTTCAGTGGGTGGACGGCTGGGAGCTCAACGGGCAGGTGTGGCCAGCTGACGCGTGGGACGACGACAGGCTGGTGGAGTCTTGTGGCCAGCGTCCTATGAAGAAACTCGTATCCCATCAGAATGCTGCCCTTATACAATACCGTGTGCCAGCCCAAGGGAAAGGCTTTGCTGTTACTATACGGCATTTGAGAAATGCTAGACGTAAGATATTTTTGTTATAAAACTAAGTAGACACTAACAAGTAAAGTAGCACTGTTAATGTATTATAGCGCGTGATATGCTGGATTATTCGATGAAAGCAAGAACAAAACGCAATGCGGTAGGCAGTCAATTCGTTGATGGGCTTTTTGAAAAAATAGAACGAGACTGATTCAGTTTGATGAGCATGACCACTCCGCATGATGGATTCCGAGCCACTTTGGCTGATTAAAATATTACACATTTGATGTAAAGTGGTAACCGTCGCATAAAGACATCGGCAACACCGGGGTATTATCGATGCGGTACCTACCATTACTAAAATAACAATAAACTGATTCTAAATTAATTAATATTTCCATAAATTTTGATGGTTTAGGTCAAAACGGTCAAAATAACAACCGCTGAGGTAGGTTATCGAAAATTACGTGGTAATTGAATACTAACAGCCCTTTAAATTTGTAAAACCCACTGAACCAATAACAATTTCAAATGATTATCCAGCCTGTAACGTGATGCTTTTCGGCGCTGAGGGGGTGTTCACACTGCGGAATCACGGTGAGACCGGCAACTGTTCCGTGCTGGCCGTGTCGCCTGCGACCGTTCATGTGTTGGACCTGAATGTAGGACAATCGGTGAAGAGAGGAAAGGGACTGGAGATCGAGACCGGGACTATCCATCACGTAAGTCTAGATTTATAACAATAATATATGACCGAGAAAACTTAGAAAATGTACTTAAGGTTGTTTAGTACAATGGTACCTTACTGTTATTTTTGTTACCCGCGATGTAAAGGGCCTTTAGTGGAAGGGGTGCAATCTCGCATCCCCACTTTCTTTGTACACGTGTCATGGCGGCATTGAACGCCTCGTGGTACAGGGTAGAGTTGAGCGCACCGAGCACGGGCAGATCAGATGGACTGACCAAATCAAGACAGCTTTGGACGGTCCACTGTATGAATGCACCAGGAAGGCTGTGGTGTGGGACGAGTGGCGAAGGATATTAAGGCTAGCCAAAGACCCCTGATGTGATGATCATGACCACTGTGCCAGGAGTATAACAACAAAGAAGAAGAAGGGGCTTTGAATGTATTTAGTCTTAGTGTTGTGTGTGTTTAGTGTGTAAGATCGCCGATTGTAATGGGGGCCAGTATCGAACAGACCGCTTTTATTCAAAAGTATTGTACGACTTTATGGAAGTTTCTTAAATAGTTTTATCGCCACACTTCACCAAGGCCCCTTGGTGAAGTGTGGCGTTCTAACTGCATTAGATGACGGAATGTTTAAGATAACACAGACTTTGGAGGAAATACGCCACCATGCACTTCATAAATGCTTTTTATCGTCATTACCCTAAATCTCCCATCCATCCATCTGCAATCGCAGCATCCCCGGCAGATGGACAGTAAAAAATATTTTTTCATCTACTGTACTTGTTACAGTTTATTTTTAGTTAAACCAAAATTAGAGTTCCGAAACGCATTACTACCCAATTTACCGTTGAAAATTAAGTTGTTCTTCTGAAACGCCCCCAATTCATCCACTTAATCTGAACGTTTAGTTGATTTACATAATTACGAGGGTAGAGATCAAAGTGACAAACTTGGCTTAATTGAACTGTCAAGTAATTAAAGACTCTTCTTTAGAGACACTTTAGTGGCGTAGATAGATAGGTAGGGCAGGGCATTGTTGACGCATAATTTAAATGTCATGCCACGCTAGATCCTCATTACCATGCTGGGGAACAGCTGATTTGTTCATTGATCACGTCATTTTATTTTTCTTGGTCTGCCGATAAATCAGTGAACAAATGGCCCAGACAAAGGCGTTTTTGGTAAAAGAACTAGTGTGGTGAAAGCCTTGAGTGCGCTTTGCAGAGATGCACCTTTCAAGCTTACGACAGTTTCCTTGACTTTTTGCTTCACCGTTAAGTGCACAATTTTTTTCCAATGGAAATATCCATTGGTGTCTAATTGGGATTTGAACCCACGGCTAGACGACAGATCAGAAGGCAGAGTCACTAGATGTAGTGCTCAGTGCTCTACGTAGAAAGCGTTATTGGCACAATACTATAATGCTGTACTTAGGTTCATATTAGTGCACCGGCACTTTCCTTTCTAAAGCCGGTGCAACTCAGCTGACGACCGTGGTTATATTTTTTGACAGTAGGGCCAACCATATAATTCTGCGTATAGCGTTGAAACCATAAATTTTCATCTCGTTTTTATAGTAACTGGGGCATAGTGAGTTGGAGTAGTTTATGAAATAAAATTAGTTGCTTAGAAAACCGCACTAAACCTGCCAACGACAAGTCCGGAAATAAGCTGTCGTGTGATAATATAAAATAATTTGTGTTATAACGTTTTGAAGTAAAACTGAAATGCGTACAAATATGAGTATACTGGTTAGTTTATAAAATATAATAATGCCATTTGAGTAGAATATCTGTGATGTATTTTGCAACTTGATGTCGTTGGATTAATAAAATGTGTCATCATAGCATAATGAAATAAAACCTTTAGAATGTACCTACTCATCATTATCATAAGCAGCTTTTAAACGTCCACTGCTGTACGAGGCCTCCCTAGGGGGAATCCTCCCATTGCATAGGTGCAATGGGAGGATTTGCCATAACCATCTTGGCAAGGCGGATTGGTGGTCGTAATATTGGTGTTGAGTACTCAGGTGGATGCTGCTATACATCCCGGACGCTAGATGCCGAACACGCCACAGCTAATGGATGCAAAAGGTTATCTAGTGGCGACCACAAACTAGACGACACGGAAATAAAGGAACGCCCTCCACTCGCTAAACTAAAGACATTTAAACGTACTCTATACGAAGTTAGGTAGAAACAACAAATTAAAAATGAAGAAACATGTTTCTATTGAATAGGAGCAAAATAATCAATATAAAATCGTTCCGTGACCTGACTCACTGATCGACTGACTGGAAATCTGAAGTTAGGGTGCAGTTTGTATGGAAAAAAGTGTATGATAAAAATTTCAAAGAACATACGTAGTTTAGTGACCTACATCGATGATATTATGTCGACCAGGGCTCAAAGCAATTTCCTTGTTAAAAATTAAGAACCAATTATTTCGTCCTCGCAAGTACTTGTTAGTAACCCTACCGGTTTTTGAACAAAATTGCTCTGCATTGGAAATGTAAACATGATCAAAAGAAAATTTAACCTTTTCGATTGAGCGGAATGTAATATAAAATTCGCATTGGTTTCCACTTTTTCCAGTGAATTCATTTAGAAAGGACAAAGGTAAGCTGGGTTGGAATGAACCGACGCGAATGAACTAGCTATTCATTTCTTTTTTGACCATGAATGAGTTAATTTGCTTTTGTTCGTTTGTAGTATTTAACTACCTCTGTGGCGCGGCGGGCGAAAGTTCGCCTGCAACGCAGCAGGTTGCAAGTTCGATTACCGCCTCGGAACAAATATTTGTACGATCTGCAGATATTTGTTCAGGGTGTTCTGGGTATTGTCTATGTATACTAAAAAATATCTATCTATGTAATGTATTGAATTAAGTATATCAGTTATCTAGTACCTATAACACAAGCTCTGTTTAGGTTGGGGCTAGATAATGTTGTGTGAAATGTCCACTTGTCCAGCATTTATTTATTTATTTATAGTAACACAATTTTTTTCTATAATAAAAAATTTGGAGACCCAACATACATAATCGCTGCTTTTAGACAAGTTTTATTCAAAACGGCTTTAAAAAGTCAAGGAAAGGAGTTATTGTGTATTTTTATTATTAATCCTTTACTTTGACAACGAATAATAAAAACACCAAACTCATTATAAAATATAAAAAAAACCGGTCAATTGGGAGTTGGACTCGCGTGGTGAGTGTTCCTTACAAGTAGACCAGCGTAGTAACCACAAGACTATAAACTTATTAGTCTAATTTTTAGACAAAAAAATTTGAATTTCCCTTTGTATTTAACACTGATGATTTTTATTTAGGTTTCCCTGTATTATGAGGAAGGATCACTTTTCCTTATTATTATTTTTTGAATATATTTCGTTAGTTTCGGCGATATGCAATGGGAATGGAAAATACTTACCTAACTATTGCTGTTTCCTCCGAGGTTTTTTGAACCATCCACAGATGATATTTTTTTAAGTGCTTGTTTTCACAGTTCCCATTTGTTTGCAGTGCACAAAGCGTGGTCTCCCAGACTATGTGGACATTGGCGGCGCCAGCGGTCTTGACCACACAAAAATGGAGGTGCTCGACAACGTTTGCGGACTAGACTCTTATGAAGGTAGTAAGCGCAGACTAACTTCCAAACACCATATCACCTGAAAACACACACAATCAGAGATAGAGAATGAAGCATGAGAATGTATAACTTATATACACTCAAAGGAAAGTTTGCTTCCTGGTATTAGAGCGTGATACGTGATAAAATCCGAAACGAGAATACCTGTAGAAGAACCAAGATTCGACCTATGCTCGCAGAAGTAGACGCAGTGTAGGAAGGCTCGATGGACAAACGACATTATAAAGTTTGCGAAAAGCCGGTGGATAGAGGCAACTTAAGCCCTTTCGTCATGGCATTCTATATGGTAGGCCAATTTACAGCAATGTGCTAGGTAGGTAAATGCAGGCCAGACAGATGCTGATGATGATTATAGCGTCTCAACATACGGACTTGTCGATTGTAGTAAAAATCCTTTTGAATATTGAATATTTTTTTTACATTAGTGAGTTAACGATGAAGATTACACTGTCAATGGAGCGAATAATCGATCTCGGAAAAATCTAGTCGCAATTCTCATTGGACAACTTTTGCCTGAGACGGTCATAAATGTCGTATTTCCTTAAGAATCGGTCTGCTAAAAGCTTTCCGCCCTTGTCGGCACTCACTGTTATTTCCGACCAACGATTTTGTTGAACAGTGGACATTAGGCTGTAAATACTTATTTCATCCGGACATGGAATTTTCTGAGAGTTCTCATGCCGAAAAACATGTGAAGGAGGATTTCGAAATTAATCACTAATGAAATTAGCAGAAATTACATTTTTACGAGTGATATTAATTTCACATATTATGGCAAACCCCTGATAACGATCCCCATTGGAAGCATTGCGGTTTTTTTTAATGCAAACCCGATAATTTGTAAAATTTTCAAATTAGGTACATGAAGACAACTCGTTTCTCTTTCTATTCTTAAAATACGACATGAGACAATTTTACCATTTAAAGTTTGCCTTAGTTCTTAGCTAGTACGATAACAGTTATATTTCACGTCTATCCCCAGACATTAGGGACTCCCAATACATAATTCCGTGGAAGTGTATCAAAGAGTGCGGAAGTATAATTTGAAACGACCACGAATAATTATACCCCGACTTGTTACTTAAATATTAAAGTGAAAGAAAGTAAAGCAGGAGTAGCATTATAATTATAGGTACAAGGTATACTTAGGTATACCTTAGTATACCTAGTATCTTACTATATCGTCGGTTGCAGGTTCAATTGGAGTAACCGACAAAACACGACTTTTCAGTAGAAGCATTTAAAGTTTTTTTAAATTATGATGAAACGCATGTGACCTTTTTTGGATCTGTTTTGACAGAAAAGCTTATAACTCATTGAATTTTCAGGCAAAATATGAAGTTTGTCCCTAGGTAGCTCTAGTTTAAGAAAATTTCTTTGTGATGTTCTTTTTTGATATTATCAAAAAAGAACATCACAAAGAAATTTTCTTAGACGGAACGCTCTATGTTGTCAGTCTGTACCTAATACAATTTACTGAGTAATGAAAAAAATTATGGCTTATTCATCACGGTCTCCTTTCAAACATTTTATCTAGGTATATAATGTCTGTATTGTTCATTTTGTGGCATAACAACGTAGAAATAGCTCTGAATGGAAAGTTGAAACAATTTCATCAATATTTTTGTGGATGGGTATTTTTGTGGGAATTACTTAAATGGGATGTAAACTGCAATCCAAAAAGTGATCAGTTTGCCTATAACTTACTCAGACTTGTTGGGCAATTTTTGTTGGTATAAAATTTGTCCTGGCTGCTGGCTTATTTAGGAGTGTGTTATTACTGGAAGAATGCGTTAGCCGAGTTGGTCGTGGAAAGCAATGGCAGTGATGAGCTCACCACTTGCCAACGTCTGTACCTATTCCTGCGACTGTGCAAACCCGTTGTGACAAGATACCTTTTGAGGCCTACCCCATCGGGTAAAAAGACGTGTATTTATGTATATGTATGCCTATATAGTAGGATGTTGTCGCGGATCTAAGTAAAGATCTTAGGATACGCTGTATGGAGATTAAGGTGATTACTATCGTCAACGACTTTTAGCCAGCGCCAGCCAACGACAGCGTGACTTACTCGGTGGCGCAACCATGGAAATAGTACATAAAGGGCGCAACATAGTTCGACTGTCAACCGAGCCGCCAGGCCCGTATTGTATTTTTATTTTCCTAGAAATATTTTATCAAATTTGAAAATTACAATTTATATTGTAGTTGTCAATTACTTATAGGCCTTTGAAATCATACATAAATGTTGATCGACCTAATTTAGCACTTAAACGTCGTGAGCCTGTAACAATGTAAAATAACTTGCTATGTTTTCAGCTCGCCGGCCCCTCTACATCGCTTGTGAAGACACTGTGGTACGGCTGGTATCCAGTGGACGCTACCACAACTCCGTGACACTAGCCTTCGCACCCCTGCCAATGGACGAGTTGGAACACGCTGACCTGCTTTGCGGAATGAATGACATGCAAATTGAAAAGTAATTGAGTCCATGGTAACGGCACGATAGTTTAAAGCAAGAATTTTGGATTAAGCGATTTGTTTAAGCCTAAGGACGTTCTGTTATTGTAGAAACAAAATTAGTTTTAACTTTTTTTCGCATTACCTTTCCAAAACTTAGTTGAAAATCAAATTTCAAGATGTCTAACGAATTTCAAGATTTTCATAAGTTAATGAAGATTATATAAAAGATTAGATTTAGTTAAATTAATAAAACAAAAATAATGGCTACCTATAAGTAACTAGATATGTCGTGAGTAGATAAAAGTAATATGTAAGTGAACTTTAAAATGATTTGTGTAGAAATTCATATTCGTTCAAATTCATCATTACACTCAACTCAACTGTTTACCGTGATTTGAAGAGTATGTTAATATATGACTAACTCTACAAACCGCATACTAGGAACGTGTATAAAGTGAATTTTATGCAATTTAAAATAACAATGATCCCATACAACATTTGTTAAAGATTCCCCATAAAGTTTAGAAAAAATTTTTGAATAGTTGGAAATCCACTTTTAATTATTTATTATTTTTATTAATCCATAAACCATCACTCTAGTCTAGTCAGTAATAATATTATTGTATTGATGCAATTGTTATCCAATAGCGCACTAGCATTATTATCGAAATAAAAATTATTAATATTTGTCGAAATAAATGTCCGTAAGTAATGATATTGTATCGATGTTTTTATTTCAAGCTCTCATAAAACTCGAAACATGATTACATGACAAACATGATAGTATTTTTTTAAATTCATATTTTAAGTGTGAAAACTTTTATTCATATACACCTCTAGTTTTTATTTTAAACTTGTACTGGACTTTTTTCTTATTCGGCACTAAATTTGTTTAACTTATTAAAGAAAAAAAAATACGAAGAGTATATAAATTCAAAGGAAGGTAAGGAATTCAGATGAAAATGTTTGTGGGTACCGTGATAACACCTACTTACTATAAGATTCCAAGTTGAATCAGCAAAGAAGAACATAATAGAATAGAAAACTATTTATTGTACACCGACTAATTGTGTAAAAAACGACAAATTAAACAAAACTCACATATGGATTAAAAGTGCAATAAATTAAGAATAAGAAAAATTATAAATCTCTGCATAATTTGGGTCAAACTTTCCAAATAAAGCTTGGTATGGTGCAACATAACCACTTATCAAGTAATCTAAATAAAACATAGGCTAACATAACAAAATCCATTTAATCACAATAGTCAAACAAGCGTTTAACAATAGAGTTTGTTGTAGAGTATGTTGATACAGTCCTAAATAAACAGTGCGCCGAAATAGCGGCGTAACTTTTCCAATTTTCTACCTTCGTATATATATTTATTGTAGTTTAACTGACTGAGTTAACTCGTAGTACCAAGGTAGGTAATTGAATACGTAAACTTAAAAATATATGCGGGAATTAAGTCTATGAACTGATATTTCACAAAGTAATGAGTAGTGTGACAAGATTAGTAAGAGATAAATGGATAAGAGTCAAGACCTGTAAATTTAATCACTAGCACAAGTTCTTTTGTTTGCATTTCCGAAAAAAAAAACCGTTTTTGCAAAGTTTATTATGTTACACCAGCAGATGTAGTGTACGTAAAGGTTAGGAAAAGAAAATAGGTATTTTAAAAATCTACTTTGCAAAGGATTTACAATCAATTTATTTATTAGCTATATTATGATATAGCTTTGATATAAGAAACCTTGTGAATCGTGGTTTTCATAAATCATATTTCAGAAACAGGGTTTAAAAAAATAGGGTAAGCAATCCAAACTCTGATTGAAAAACAGATTATAACTATATTTTATTGAGTAATATTTAATACAGATAATGATCAAATATTTAGAAGCAACTTAAAATTAGCTATTGTTTTATACTTTTAAGTTAAAAATATATCTTTCCACTGCAGTGAAATAAATATTCGTGCAACTGTACAAAACGAATTTTCTTCATGAAAAATATCTAAAAGATCACATTCTTCACAAAATACACTTAAATTTTATACATCTAACAGATAAACTAATAAATGAATAGATACAGCATCTATACATGTGGAAAGCTTAACGCGTGACGTAATTTACGTATATTTTTCTACAAAAAGCACTAAGTATGAGCACAACGTGTGAAAATATAAAACAGATATTGTCGACGTCAACCGCATTCAAGTTAATATTCAGTAGTATAAAATCAATAAGTGCACACTCATTATGTATACGTACATTATAATTAGCACCTAATTTTTAAGCAGTTCCTACGTTATATTTTGCATTACAGATATGTATAGTATAAGCTTCATTATCATAATACGTAATATTTAACATTTAGATACATTGACTTTCAAATAATACCACCGAAACGATTTGTTCTAATTCACTAACACTTACTTTTAGTTTACTTAAATGTACAATTTGATATCCTATTATTTTCGCGTTTGAACAAGTTCTGATTTCTGCATTGAATTTATCAGATTGTATTATTGATTGCCGGTATTTTGACAAAATTATATCATCAATTTTATCTGATTTTATCTACCCATTAGTTGTAAAATAGAGCACACAAGACATTTTCCGGTGAAGATATAGAACAATTTAGGTACTTAAAGGCTATCACATTCAATCTAAATCTTACTTAGGTACTTATTATAAATTCCTACAGGCGTACCCTAAATTTACCAATATCTATAAATATGAGTACCTATACTACCTAGACAGGTAGACAGTTATAGCAAAATCTAGTTAAAACAACTAACAAAATAAATGTAAGTTGATAGAATAAGAGTAGAGCAAGAGCTGATTTTAAAAGGCACCTATCCAAATTCTAATAGTACCTAATTAAATCTTCTAGAAAAAAGCTCTTTTAAACTTTAAAAGTCACCAGTTTTTTTTCATAATGCTGGGGCTACATGATCGGACTACGGCGAATTTTTGCGGTTTGTGCCCCTGTCTGTTGTTTTACGAATGATGCATACAAACAGGGACGCACAAAGCGATCATTCGCCATAGTCCGATAATGTGGACCCAGCATAAAAAAATATTTGTACCTTCGTAGGTACAAAAATCAACGTGTTTACCTGCTCCTAAAATTTACTTAATTTGCACTTCAATTAACTTGTGGTTTGAGCGTCTAAAGTATTATAAGATGGATTTCAGATTAGCCATGTTTGCACAAAAACTTTGAACAATCCAGATTTGAACCTCACAGTTAATTTGTCGTGATATTGATTCTTTCTTGGTTAGTGAGGTATGTTACATTCAAGTTAGCCTCGCAGAGACATTCTTTCATGCACTGTTCTCATGTTGTGTTTCTTTTGAATCAAATAATGTATTAAACCACGCAAACACAGTAAACCTAGAATCATACTAAGTAAGTACTTATTTAAAAATAGCCTTACTTTTAATTCTAATGGGAATTATGCACAAAATAATGTCAAAAACTAATCCCCATTTGAAGAGCGACTCTGTCCACAGACCAGCGTATACGTAAGGAGAGCAACCGAAAATGTTGACTGCTTTCGATTTTGAAACTTTTATTAGATACTTTTAACTGCCTTGGGCAAGATTAATATGAGTTAGAAAATTTTAAACAGCCTAGATTTTCAGATAATTTCATTACGCGTACCAACAGGTAGAGATTTTCCCGTACCGTATCGGAACCGTAGATTAAAGGGAGCCCTGTTTGACACTCAACATAGACCTGCTGGCTTAATTCGGCCATCACGCTAAGTGGCTAGTAACTGAGTTGAATAGGACTCCATAAAACAATCATAAGGTTTGGTACCACCACCTCATGCCATACTGGCTTTATTTGAGAGTGATTCACAGTTTCCAAATAGGTACAGGCTGGGTTGTTGTCTCTTAGAACCCAAATGTCAAAACGTCAGATATATGCAATTTACCCTAGTTTGGGTTTACCATAACATCAGGTATCATTGCTGATGCGATATCTACCATAAAGGACTCTTTATATATTTATCACAACGCAGTATATTTTATAGTTTTGTGAAATACCCACGGCTCATTATACAACTCGCACGTATGAAGGAGAAAAGATCTCGTGAAGCAAGTACGAGATAACCACGTGTCGATGATGCGTATAGAGTTCTCTTTACTGATACGCTCACGTCAATTTGTTAATGGAATTGTACAAAACTTATACGCAGAGAGATGCTATTTTTTGTCTTTACCGAAACATTTTAGAGCGTCTAACTTTGCTAGACACTGTCATTTGTTATCTGCAAAGATCAATCAATGATCAACCTATAAAGTATGTATAATTAGTAGTGTAGTTTTAATTTTATATAGCCTACACTTCACGGAGCCATTCTGCACAAACGTATTATCTTAGCACTGTGACTTAAGCTCTCAGATATTTGGGAGCAGAATCGATACAAATTACAAAGCTACAATCTAAAGTCATGGTGCAAACGCTGAACTACGTTTGTAATTAAATTATCTCGACCTTTTTATATTATAAATAATAATTACGCTGCTATTTGCTGCTAATTTACGGTTCGTCATCATCAGCCTAAAGAAGTGCACTGCTGGACATAGGCCAGCCCCATAAAACTTTACGACGACCAGTCTTGAGCCGCCTCAACCGACTTCCTGAGACGTTAAAAATGTCATTATTCCATCAAGAGGGCCTTTATACGCTAAGGTCTCATCAGGTTTGTGATCGCTACTCAAAAATCTGTTATTCGTCGTCGGTATTTTATGGTTACAGATCTTCATTTGATTTTTACTATTTAAAATTAAATTAACATTCGGACAATTCATTATTAATTAAACAATAATTTACGTGACTAATGTTTAAACTACCTAATTAAAGCTATCCCATACAACTTTTCAAATTGTGCTGAATCGAGGTGAAAGCAAGTGTGGTGCGATTTTTCAACGATAATCCAAAATATCCTACTTTAACCGTGTTGAAGAAAAGTTGTAATTTTAATGACAATTTGATTTATTTTATTGTAACGGGAAATGAATATAATAGGAAATTCAATAATTTTTCAAGAATATCTGTGGTATGAAGGTTAAAACCTTTGACTAAAAATAACATTAGGTACAAAATTGTTGATACATTTTTAAGGAAGGTACTTTATAGTAACACACTGCAAAAAGTATCTGACTCTACTAAGAAGATAGAACTTAATAAAAGCAAACTATGGCTGATGACTGAAAAATCATGTTGATTAGGTACGGCATCTTCCTTTACGTGTATTTCCTAACGCATTCTAAACCCGCCAAGGATAGTAATTGACATCGCATAGATACAAAATTACTACTAATTTTAGTATAAACATTAAGATAAAAGTATAAAATTGTTACTAAGTTCATAAGACATTTCTCACTTAAAGCATCATTAAGCTACAAATTACTTCTCAGCTATTTTAGAAATGGAACACTAAAAGTTTGTTAATATGTGAAAATTCACCAAAATTGCACAAAACATAGTAACAATACAAACAAGTTATGTGAGTCATCATAAATATACCAAATAGTTTTTAAATTTGATCGTGATGTAGTTACTCTGTATAATCTGTATAATTTAAAACCTAATTATATACTACACAGGTTCGTAAGTCTATTCAATGATCATAAGATCGCATAATCATTATGAAAGGATTATTTACAAAATATTTTATTATTTGTTTCAAAGTCATAAGAATTTGGAGTTCATAAGAATTTTAAGTTGTACAATAGCATCTAATACAGTAGTAAATATATCGATAAAAAATTATCTAACTGTATACACTCGAATAATTCCTTTACCAATATAAAATCATCAGACTACATTTAAGATATGTATGATTGCTATTTAAGCAGAGGCACACGTTGATATGTTTAGTGATCATTTCACAGCTGTGTGAAAGCATTGCTTCAACAATCAAAGCTGATAAATATTTAAACATCTCCTAATATTAACATCTTACACACGCGTATTCTAAAATCATCAAATTTAACATTAAATAAGTGTAACATACAGAAAAATACAACAAATTTTAGAAACTCTTAACTTAAGGTTTAGATCAAGGAACTTAGTGAAATTAATTTACATAGAACAACATTTAGGGATTTTGCTATTAATTTATCATAAAAGACATAATTTTTAAAATACTTAATCGTCGTAACTCTTGCTTTCGTACATTACGCCTCTTATCATTTTTCATTTTATCAAATCACCACCTGTTAATCACTTACACCACTTCTTTTTTATTTAGTTTCCAATCTAATCTAAAAAAGTCATTTTCATCAAAATGTTCACTCATTTATAAATCGCATTTCAAATCTTTCAGTTCTCATCCGTAGAAAATTATTTTATCCTCTGTGAAATTATTTATCCTATTCTTAGTTTTATAATACTTCTATGCTTAAAAGCTAGGTAAATAATCACTTTAAGCTGATTGAAAGTCATTTTGCAGCGTCGACTCTGCAGATGTTTTGGCAGATCACAGTTTACAAGGCGACTGTGGTAGCGAGTGTTGTAAGCAACACTATGGGCAAAGTGGTGCCTGCAACGCTGCTATACGGGCCAGTGACTGCGCCATCACAGGGAACGTGCTCCAGTTCTGGAAATTAAACAGAAACATAGCTATGTTGGTGTATTTATAACACAAAATATGTTTTTTATGGCTCCGTATCTCAACGGGAAAGACGAAACCCTTATAGGGTAATTTTGTTGTCCGTATGTCTGTCTGTAAAGATGCTTTTTCTCAGGAACGGCTAAAGGAATCAAATTACAATTTATCCCAAATATAAAGGTCCGCGGGCGTATAGTGTCGTAAGAAATTAAGCTTCTAACTTAACGCATTATATCGCAATAAATGTATAATGTTTGTATCGCAAAAATTAAAATCCTTTATTTAGTTCTCTGAAATTGATTATGCCAGGAGACTGTGACATCAATAAAGAAAAAGTCTAAAATTGAGGAATATTGACTTATTGCCCATAAAACAAGATATTGAAGTTTGTAGGAAAAAGTGTCTGAAACTCGAAAAGGGCTTTGTTGATTTAGAAATAATTTACGTCGAATCCTGAGGGTGCAAGTCTCGCTCGCTCTTGCCCTTTTTACAAAAAATAAAATAATAAGAGCTAGGAGGAGTTTTGCTTTTGCACTGAGCATTTCACACTGTGACTTTAAGTTCAGCAGCGTTCATTTGATTTGAACCCACAATCTTTGGAACATAATTCAAATTCATATTCAAATTCATTTATTGCGTATTATGGGTTAGTAACAGTTGTTTAATGCTAAAGTTGAATGTAGGTACATCCATAATCAACGTTTAACGCATGCAATCAAAGTTTGTAAATAGATGGTACCTATAATACTGTAATTTCCAATAATTTAAAACAAAACATACTCAACAAGAAATTAACTGAACTTAAACACTGTTTATATTATAAATAAACGATTATTATTATTATTATTAAATAATGATCAATAAATATTAGGAATTACAGACTTTTGCTACATAAAGGTGAACATTTAATTTTATTTAATGGTAGGTATAGGTACCAAGTCAATGTAGGTAAGCAATGTAAGCAGCTCTTGCCTATTACAAATGGATATAGTTAGATACTTGGTCACAATAATTTTCAGATTAGAATCTTGGATGTTTCCAACAAGTTATTTCACAATACAACAATACGTATAATATTATACCAACCGTTTAGTTTGTTTAAGAAGTCGTTCCAGAAAGCGCAGGCTGAAGCTTTGGGCCCACGTGGTCCAGCTGGCCCGCTGGCACTGTCTGCCGTGTACACATAGTAGTGTGGAGAAGATTTTGAGTACAGCGGCCATTTCTCATCGGGTTTATGTGGTTTCCTAGATATATGAAACTTTGTTAATGGAACATTCTGAATATATCTGAAATCTGATATGGGATGATGAACATGTTGTCTGTATCTTGCGTATGGGACGTTCTGGAGAAAGAACAGGGGGGTGATTACGTAACCATGTTGCTATTGATTTCAATCGATTTCAATGCTGTTTTTATTCGAAATGACGCTCTTGCGACTACCAAATTTACGCATTTTGCTTACAAAGGTAACTTAGATTTGGGCTGCGTAAATTAGGTAATCACATAAACGTTATTTCAAATAGAAACAACATTGAAATCGATTGAAATCATAAGCAACAGATTTACGTAATCACCCGCCAGGTCAAAAGTACCCTAAACTAACATAACACCCAACAGTCACATACAGTCCATACCCCACACTAGGATTACTGTGTCATGGGTATAGGAACTGCGAATACCATGCCTACAATACCCAGACCCAGAACAAATATTTGCAGATCATGCAAATATTTATTCCGCAGCAGGAATCGAACCCACAGCCCCTTGCTTCTCAGCTGGCTACTCGCCCGCCGCGTCACGGAAGTCATCACTGACAAGCATGTGATGAGAGTGAATGAAGCGTGTTAGGATCGTTGTTATTGTAAATCCGTGGCCCAGAAAGCAATCGTGCCCGTTATAACTCGAATGTGTGGTGTTGGGCGAGTTGGAATGTATGGGCGGTTTCTTCAAGATTCCGATGGAGTATTTATATAGGTAATAGATATTATGTGCGATGAATATAATATCTCTTTAGCAGTCGGATAATAATTGAATAGATATAATGCCTACATGAGATAGAGCAATGACGTCACTTAACTTTTTGTCAAATGCTTGCAGTGTAGGGAAAATATAGTAAATGACTGCTTATAATGGACTGCCTGGTCACGTAATCTGGTTTGGAACAGCAAGTACATGTTCAGGAGATGTCCGAAGACGTATTCCATCTCATTGCCATGTGTCTAGTCTACACTAAAATACAATTTGTTTTGCAAAACTTTGCAAAAGTTAAGGAATGCAGACTGCGGTACATAATCTTTCTTCATTAAATAGAGCCAGTTACTTACCCAGTAAGAGCAAATCTAGTGAACGACTGCATAATATGGGCGGCCAGGTCACGTTCCCTGGTGTGGTACTGCAAAGACATGTTCAGGGGGTGTCCGAAGACGTATTCCATCTCATCACCGTGCATCACTCCCATCCACTCACCCCAGAGGCTGGTACTCGTACGCTGGAAGTGTGGAGAAAAACAATATTTTTAATGGTAAGTTTCCCCAGCATCGTAGAGTTATTCATCATCATCACCAGCCTGTTTAGGTCCACTGCTGGGCGAGGCCTCCCCCATTGAATACAATGGAAGGATTTGCCATAATCACTACGCTTGGCAAGCGGATTGGTGATCGCAGTTCGGTGTTAAGTACCCAGGTGGATGCTGCTGCCCATCACCTAGTAAGGCCCTTAGTAAGGTAGTAGTAATCCCTTAGTAAGGCTTTTACTACATCCACGGGAGAAAACGGAGAGGTGGACATACCACGGCACCGCGGTATTATTATTACAAGCTTTTATTTAACTTCACCTGTTAGTATGTGCATGGACAAATTTTAATTTCAAAATTTAATTTTAAACCAGTTTCACTCAACCGGTTGAGCTGAAATTTTGCATACCTGTCGTAGTACAGGCAAATTAGGAAAAAGTGTGGACCTAAGTCGTGTAGTCGTGGATTCTTATGGAAACGTTAGATGACACGAAAAGAAGCTTATCCTAGGTTTGCACCGTTTCTGGCGCTTACGGAACCCTTTTAAATATTAGGTACAAACTTAAAAAGGCCGTAAATTTTAAAATAGAAAGAAATTACTTGATGCAAGTTAAATTACGTATAGAGAGACTGTCTTAGTGCATTATGATTTACGTGCATGTAGGGATCACAGTGTTGAACAAATGCATCTTCCGTAAAAAAACCAGTATAAAACTTCCGGCGGATGTAGTACTAATTAAATGAATAAGTTTAAGTCAATTTCCAGAACTACATTAATTTTCCCCGAAGTACAGCGACAATAAAATATGGAAAAGTGCCTTCCGTGAGACGCACCATGGTGCAAACCTGGTAATGTATTTCGAACATTTTTCTGATAAGTCTATCAATTTGCACCGACTACCTTAATTTCCCCGGAGCCGTAATAACCACAAAAAGTTTTTTTTGTGAATGATTTTTTTTGTATGTTCCGTATGTCGGATTTAAAAAATACTTGGTGCAAATGTAGATCATAACGGTTCAAAGTCTATGCCAAATTGCACCGACTACTTCTATTTTCCCCATTAAGTTACGGATATTTTTATGGTTTTCACCCTATTTCACCCTGTTCCGGAGGGTGAAATTACTGATGCTTATTATTAGAGGTGATTTTTTATTTATACAAAACAATTAGAAAAGTTTTCATGACTACATCTAATTAGTTCCACACTTGTGCAAAAAATCACCTAATTTGACTGTACTATCGAGTTTTCATGACAATATAATATTATGGTATCAGCGAGCTGGTTTGTTGATGAAGACAACGGAACTCCTTGATGATTAATAGTAGCCTGGCAGCAGTGTTGTAGCTAAGGTAATGCTAATGAGCGCCCTGGGCAAGATTTGAATTTTGCGCCCCGCAAAAACTTATTTTTTAGGAAGAGAAACAAATACGACTTATATATGACTTTCAAAAATAATTAAAGTTATACGTTTACGCATTTGAAACAGTGAAAGTAGGCAACACACCTATAATCAATTTTGCAGGTCGTTTTATGTTAGAATGCGACCTGCATAATTGATTTTAGGAGCGAAAGCAGCAAACATTGCATCAAAAGTTACTATCACGCAGGTTGTGGGTCTGTGAGTTGAGGTTTGCGCCACTGGCAGCCGCCCAGTCATGGTACTTATATGTACCTGCAGTGACGAAGAGTCACATCTCAACAACAACATCACCCACATAATATCGATCTTGTTCCCGTAATTTTCTTTCCATCCACAAAAACGTTTCCAAAGTTGATTATGTAAATGACTCCTTTGTGGACTCTTTATTCCCCGCGTGTTCTCTTGTTTTTCCCCAAAACTTCAATTGAGTTACTTTTGTGCCTACTGACTGGTAAACTTTTTCACTTTGCGAGTCATCTACCTAATAGGAAATTAATAAAGTTTCTTATAATATTGTAAACATTTTCCAAAGGTACGCCAAATATTGTGTTCAATTGCAAAAATTAAATTAAATAAATGCAAATTATAAAATCGATAAGACCGCCCATTGTTCCTCTGAACTGAAACTTTGTATGTCACCTCTTTTTTTTTCTTCTTTTTGTATTTATTGTGACGACCTCTGTGGCGTGGCGGGCGAGTGACAAATGTTTTTATGATCTGCAAATATTTGTTCCGGGTCTGGGTGTTACGGTAAAATGGTACTCGTAGTTCCTGATACCCAAGGAATCCTAGTGTGGGATCATGACTACGTGTGTGACTGTTGGGTGTTATGTATTAAAGTTATAATCTATCTAACTATCGATATAAATGTAGAGTTTAGTGTACCTATAATCAAACAAACAAATAACAAAATGTAGTGTTCATTACACCCTTGATCAAACTCTGTATTTTAGCGAAAGAATTTGATGTTACAAACATTAATTTTTGTTACTATATAAATTTATCTGAATCGAGAATCAGTGAAGCGCATGGTAATAAAGTTTCACACTTTTCCAACCCATAATATACTTTTTAGCACTCTATCATGAAAAAGCACTTTACAAATCTTCGAAAACTTCAAAGTTTGAACCGTAAACTTTGTCCTATTTGATCTTGACGGTCAAGGGTCAATGTTCTTGGCAGATACCTAAGTCCACAACATTATAAGCGTAAAGCGTGAAGCCTTGAAAACAACTCCCCTCAAGCTAAGATAAGGTTTTTAGATGCGGGCATTAATTTAAAAGCGGTTGGTTGAAGTGGAGAAGCCCTTTTAATAATGCAATGCCGCTGGAGGCAAGCCATAACATATGCGTTGTCATGCATGAGCTAAGGCGCCTATAGGTACCTCCCTGGAAAGGTCGCATTATAACGTAACATCCCTTACGTAACGACCAAACTTCTAAATATAATCCCTGATGTCTACCCAGCCTCGAGCAGAATTTATACCCTGTAATAATAGATTTTGGGTAAAATTCGTCGAGACTGATGCTTTTTTAGTATGTCTGCTGAAACGGATGTAAAATTTTGATGAGGTGTGGAATTTTGTTATGAACTCGTGAGTGTTAAGTTTGAAATTCAACAACAACCCCAAATCTAAATTTGTTTTTTACATTTCCAATTCTTGAGAATTTCCATGAGGAAAGAGTATTCAATTTAACTGGGTCAAGGTAAAATGAAATTGAATTGGCAGGCAGTAAAATTATAATTATGTGTGGTAAAAACACATACCTACCTACTTAGGGTTTTATTGGCAGTAAAATTCAGTTGGGCCGTAAAATGAAATACTTCTGTGTTTTCACCACCTACTTTAGGTATGGGTTTACTTGTTATTGTTCTTGGAAAGGTTAAGTTTGCTTTTAAACTGCGTATCAGCTCTTCAAAATGTTACATAATTCAAAGACCACCCACGCCTAGACAAATCATCGTTTCTTTGTAGGCGATTGTTTAATTGTGTAATTTGTTCTCCTTCAGAGTTTCATTTGTTTTCCCTTTGTTTTGTAAATAAGTAATCAAATTCTTCGATTGCGCAATTTGTTTACGTCGCACAAAATATTAAAACCAGTGTTGAATATACTCTTTTACCGCTACTTCTAATTTTAACCTTGCTTGTGTGAAGGTATAGATTTTTAAAACTAACGCGTAGCTTAAACGTATTTCAAACGGTTTTTACGACCGCGAGCTGATTTGATTATGGAGACGGAAGGTGGAGAATATATGGACAAGGAGCTCATGCTTGAGCGTGTTCGCGGTCGGTGCTCAAGAAGAAGGACTTCAAAATAGTCAACAAAACGTCAGCAAGAGAATAGTAAAGTACGAGGTGTGTAGTCGTAATTTTTCTAAAATGATAATAGTGGGCATATTGCGATTCAGATATTGATTATGGAACATAGTTGTCAATTTCCTCGCATTTAGCAATTATAGGCATTATGTGATCCAATATATGGTAGTTTTAAATTTTTGACAATGTGCTACAGATTACATGTAAATATTTAAAAGTCAACAAATGGCGATAGTATTTAGGCATCGTGCTACAAAATCTACCAATCCACAATAATTTCAAAACGTTACAGTACTTTTATAGTTTTCCTATTTGGTTACCTCTCGAGAGCTAATTAATCTATCAGACTCAGGAAATGTCGGTCCGATTATAAACTGAGACTGTGGCGGGAGCACAAATGGAACGGCGACGGGTCAGATCCGAAATAGCCGTTGTTAATCTGTGACCTTTGGCGGCCAGCCTGACCCATGCCTAATTTATTTAAGCTGAACACATTTGTTTTGTTCTTCGGATAGTTCGGTAGCAGTTCTATCACAGCAAGGTTTCTTTGTGTGACGTTAGAGATTATGAATAATTATCATCATAATCAGCCTGTAGAAGTCCATTGCTGGACATAGGCCTCCCCCTTAGAATGCCACGACGAACAGTCTTGAGCCGCCTCCATCCACCGACTTCCTGCGACGTTTATAATGTATTTATTCCATCGAGTCAAGGGATAGAGAACTTTTATTCCCCTACGGTTGTCAGTACGATAAGACGTAACATATTTAACTAACTTTATCCTATAAATCTGCTGAAAGAGATTAGTTGAACTTGAATTAGTTAACTATATATACACTGTCTCAAGGTCGCAATTTGATATTAAGTACAATAGTAACGAGATTTTAAGGTACCCACAGGACCAGAATGAAGATGGCCATAGAAGAATGATGACTTTAGTTTTGTAACGAAATAGGAATGTAGGTACATAAATACCACAATGTAAGTAGTAAAATGTTATGTAAGTTTTACTACTTTCTTTCAAATCTAGGGTTATTTTATTATTCAGTAGCTTGCAAGATAAATAGAGCAGACATCGTAGCTTCTTTTGGTGACTCGTGACTACCTCGCGACCCATAAAACTCTCTGTAGCTCGGGAGCAGTAATTGCATTTCTTCCGTCATGCTAACCTACTGCTGCTACACCGTTTGAGAGAAAATAAAACACATAATCAATACTGAGCACTTTAGAAACTAATGTACGGTAGGATTGAGTTATTGCGTTCCCGTTCTACCGATGGATAATGTTGCTTAGTCGTTACTCAGTACATTTATGTTAACCTACGTTCTTACAAACTTTTAATGATATCGTGTTTAAATAATGACATGTCATGATGACTGAAACCAAAAACCCTGAAAACAACCACATAAAGCCATGCATCAAAAGTTTGTTGATGTCGCTTTTAGACGAGGATCTTGACGAAGCCTTCAACTATCAAAATGCTTGTCTCAAAATGTATGCAAAATGCTCCATAATACTTCAGCAGTTTGACGTAATAAGATCATTACTGGCCCCTGAGCAGTTCAGTTTGACGTCACCGGTCGTCTGTCAAATGGTTATTTCAACGACAAATCGCCAGCGCCCCGCTAACTTCCTGATTTATTGTCGGGCCATTCATCTATTTTTTGCGCATCAGGGCCGTTAGCAAGCATCCTCATTTGTTTACAAATTTTCAAATAAGAGTACTTACGAACGCTTACAATTTTATTCCTTTATGTTGGTTTATGCTGTTTTTCCGGACTTGTTGGGCAATTCTCGTTGGTATGATATTTATCCTGGCTGCTGATTTATTTAGGAGTGTGTTATATTACTGGAAGAAAGCGTTAGCCGAGTTGGTCGTGGAAAGCAATGGCGGCGATGAGCTCACCTCTTGTCATGTATATATTCCTGCGGTTGTGCAACCCATGGTGAAAAGAGGTCTTTGGGCTCTGCCTACACCTTCGGGGAAAAAGGCGTGTGTACCACCAATACTGCGATCACCGATCCGCCTGCCAAGCGTGATGATTGTGGCAAATCCCCCTACTATATTCAATGGGGGAGGGAGGCTACGTCCAGCAATGGACGTAAACAGGTTGATAAAGAAGGAATGAAGAGCTGTGTTTCTTGAGTTATAATAATACATCAATATTGTGGCCATCAAACAGTGAATTATTGCATTCTTATGAAACCTTCGATCGATTTTAACTAACGTGTGAAAGGTGTTGTGCAAGCAATATTTTTACAGTGGTTGAAATTGGTTTTGCAATAAATGTGTTGTGAATAAATACAAATACCAAAAAAAAAAAAAAAAATGTGTGTGATTAGGGTGAAATTGAACCCGGAATATTGTTGGGAAATTTTCATTGAAATAAAAGTGGCGATCAACTCAAGTCACGTTTAGCCACAATTAAAAGACACTTCAGAGAAAAAAGCGCATTACCTATGTATTTACTATTAAATAAAAAAAATATGTTTAAATTTTCTTACAAATTATACCAGTCTTTTAGAGCGCCAACTATTCACATTTCTGTTCTTTTATAATTAAGCCTTCTCGTAAAATCTGTTCACTTTTGCGAAAATGAAAATGTTGTAACCTATCATTACACAAGAGCCTGCTCTTCCCTAATTGCAGCCATTAAATACATAGGAAGGAACTAAAGCTATTCACCTGAGCACGGTCATAATGAGTATAGATTTGGGGCTTGTGTTCACCACGGGCATTTTGATGTAAGGACAAAATAAAATCTCGGTAGAAATACCTACATCCAATCATTTAACTACGTATATCATTTGGCTTTCAAATAATTGTATACATTAATATTACTAAGTAAAATGCAATTATTTTCACATCAGTCATAATTTAAACAAACGAAACTTCACATTAGCTCATAATTTTGATTCAATAATGAGTGCAGGGATAAAAACGGAAGGGGCGTGTTGCCGATCAAACTCACCCTCAAGAAGACCCCTAGGCTATGGTGCTGTTGAATTCACCAACATTACGTGAAAATTTCCCGTTATACGAAAATCAATGATTTTGAAATGTCTGTATGTTACATACTAACTAACATACATACTAACAGGTCCAGTTAAATAAAAGCTTGTAAAAACGTGATAACCACTCAACTATATTCAAACCAGAATAATACCCAGTAGACGCGACGTCCTCAAATTTATTCTGCAGCGTCCCACGAGACGTTATTTCAATAAGAAGAGAGTGCGTATCTTCTAAGTAAGGAAAGCTTTCATTTCCAAACAAATATGCTATGGACCGTCTGTACGAATGTTTTGCTGTTTTCCTTACACAATACGAATAGTTCTGTTGGGTTGTAGTTAGCCTTTAGCTGCGTAATAGATTATGAAATCACTCGGGTACATCTCGATCTCCTCTGAATTTCCTCTTCCGTGAGCCAGTGGGCGAGTAGCCGGCTTTGAAGCAAGAGGTGTGGGTTTGATTTACAAATAATAATAACAGATTTACGCTGCGGGACAAATGTTTGCATGTTTTCAAAATATTTGTTCCGAGTCTGTATGTACTATGTGTGTGACTGTTGGTTGTTATGTTATGTTATCTCGGATTAAATGTTCGCCAAGATCAGTAAACTTTGTTTTTAAAAATGTTTTCACCGTCGCTCTTCATACGCTCTATAGATGACACATGACGTATGCGTGTAAGATAATAATGTCCACGAAGTGCCACAGCAACAGCCGGGAACTGTGTAAACCTGAGCTGTCAAATCATCTATAGATATAATAGAGAATAGCGTCGCACTTGTCGCTTTCCGTTTCCCACCTAGGACATCGGCTGAGGATTGTCAAGAACCAGACACAATGGAACCACTTGAGAGGTTCTAGAGAATTGAATGACAAAAGCAGCAGCCAAAAATACCCGAGGGTATCCTGCACAATGGCGATGTTAGCGATGCATTCAATGACGTACTAGGGATCACTGGGCTACGTATACGTAGAAAAAATACTTTATTACCTACCACTAGCTTATCCATAGTATAGCTCTCGTTGTAAAAAGTAGCTGAGCATCTTAGTTTAGAGACCTGGGTCTGCGTGGAAATGTTAGAGTTAGCCACGTGTAGATACCAACATAAAAACTTTAGTACTTACCAGTAGTCTATCCAGTTTATAGATGTTATTAAAAGTAACTAAGCAACTCAGAGGCCAAATGGCGGATTGTGTGGTTTATGCCAAAAAATATACTTACGAGAATGCCAAAGTAAAAATTAACGAAATCATCAGTATCAACTCGCACTTTGCAAATTATTTTAAGTTCAATTGGTAATTTTGAATGAGTACTGTATTTGGGCACACCTGAGTTACTCAGCTTCTTCTGATGTGCCTGTAGGTTTACCTAGCAACGTAGCCGAGTTGTCTGTTATTTTTGAAAACGGTACGACCTTCGGCTGTTGGTGTACGTGAAACTTTGGAAAAGGAATTTTTAAGCAGGTAATTTCCGTCATTCAGAAGTTCAAGGATGTTCAGGCCAATCAAAACTGAATTTTAACCTTAGGTCTTAACATTCTAACGCTTTGTCTACTTTTTTATGATTTAAAAAAGAAAGTACGAACAAGCGACCGGAAAAATATTGTGTTAAAAAGCAAAACGAAGCAGATGTGAAGAGCGCGACTTCTGACTGCATGACACACGACTGAGGCGAGCATTTCCAAGTATTCCTGTGACGATGCAACCACTCCAAGCTGCAAAACCGGTAGCCGTCGGGTTAACACGTTAATTTGGTTAACGAACCAGAAGTGAGGACCCTAATACGAGCCGCTTTTTCCTCTAACGTGACTGAATTCAAATGTTTATGCTCATACCTGTGTGTTATATAATTTGTTTCGTTAAACTCCGAGTTTATGGATAACGGATTCGTTTTAAAAATGCAGTCCATTTTAATGCTTAAATCAATGTTTATGAAAAATCTCGAATGATTTCAAATGGAAAATCATACGGGCTATAAAATATTTCATTCGAGATTATAAAAGTAGATAAGAACGTGTTTAATAATAGGGTCCCGTATGGAACCCTAAAAAGTAAAATTGGCTACTTACATGGGTGAAGTAGTAGTAGTAAACGTCGACCCCCGAATCGGCCAGCACTTCAGCAAAGTAGTTGGTGGGGCATACGAAAAAGTAGTCTGCAACCACGTCCGCAATCATCTTCTGGTTCAAGTAGCCATCAGTGAGCTCCTCCCAGTCAGTGTACTAGAATATAACAAGTTTTTTTATTTTATTTGAGTAAATTATTGAGATTCCTTCATTCCCACTGTTTCCCACCTGTTCAGCTCCACTTTGGGGAACGTTAGGAAAAAAGTACCACTATACTCCACTTGTGATTGTGACAACGCCACAAGTTTTATTTTATACAGTATGAGAATACATGTGGCACAAGGTGGTAAGCGATAACCCCCTATTACAACCTAATAGGTATTAAATCAAATCAAATCAAATCAATCATTTATTTGCAAGAATACTTATTTTAAAATGTCAGGTCTTATAACTAATTTAGTCACTGTATTCAGCCTGCACGCAGGCGTGCAAAATTGTTTGTGAGTCATATTATTATACTTAGGTACTATTAAAATTAGTTACTTTACAATTTAAACTTCCAAATATTCCTTCACATTATAAAAACATTTCTCCAGTAACCATCTACTTAACTTTTTCCTAAAGATATCTCCATTCAACTCTTTTATGTCTCCTGGTAATTTATTAGGCTGTGTCAATCGCCTAGGATGTATCCTATGTGGCATTAGACTGCACCCGCTATCCTCAGACATAAATATGAAAAGTCGGAGCTTGTAATTTCACCCGGGACCCATAGCTTTGAAACCGGAACACAGCTATGCAAGCATTACTGTTTGGTGGCATACTTAGAGAATTTATATATCTCTAAGGTGGCATAAACAGGTATGGTAGTAGTTTTTCTCCGGACGAACCAGGGACAAACAGTTTTAACAAGGAGGTCTTGTGATCATTGTCATTATCAGCCAGTAGAGGTCCACAGATAGACGAGGACTTCATAGAATGCAATGGGGGATTCGCTAAAATCACCACGCATGAAAGGTAGATTGGTGATCGCAGTATTGGTGTTAAGTAGGTATTCAGTTAGATGCTGCTGTCCATCTCCTAGTGTGAAGCTCTGGTCATCAACATCAGCCGGTAGACACTCGCTGCTGGATGAGGCCTCCCCCATAGCATGCATAGCGTCCAATGAGGGAATTTGCCATAATCACGCTTGGCAGGTAGATTGGTGATCACAGTTTAGTTTCAAGTACTCAGGCGGATGCTGCTGAACACCCTCTGGCGTTTTTTACGACATCCACAGGAGAAGTTGGAGGAGTCCTATTCTCAGTACTATCACGGTATCCGAGACTACCATGGTATAGACTACCACGGTACCAAGATTCGAAGCTCTAGTACTACATTTTTATTTGATACAGTCTATTGAGCATTGCCTACTACGTCAGCTCACTCACGCTATCCGAGTTGACCTTTGTGTAATTAAGTAGTGGAAACATTATAAAATGATAATACGCTTGAGAATGATAAAGACCTTTATTATCAGCTTGTTATCTTCAATATAACAAGACGCCCATGTCACGTCTTCTTGTTGTATTGAAGTAGTTCATTGTTCCAGGTCAACACAATTTCGTCAAGCTATTATTACCCACATTTTTGCCGTGGTGTGTCCGGCCTAAGAATATATCCCTTCTCCTCTTCCCGTGGATGTAGTTAAAACCTTACTAAGGGATTACAGCAAGGGATGGGCAGCAGCATCCACCTGAGTACTTAACACCAAACTGCAATCACCAATCCACCTGCCAAGCGTGGTGATTATAGCAAATCCCTTCATTGCTTTATATGGGGGAGGCTTCGTCCAGCAGGAGACGTAAACAGGCTGGTGATGATGCTTGAAAATGTTAGATTTCAGGTAGGTAATCAAGATAAAAAGACAATTTGCATTCTAAGTGAATGCGCCCGAAGGCAACAAATAGTATAACATCAAATTGTGAGTTGCCAAAACGCTACGTTTGCGCTCCACCTCAATGTACCCAAACATAATTATCCATCAAAACAGTCCGTCAAAGGATTTGAATTGGGATGGATGACCCGAGTAACCGTTTGTCTAATCCCCTTTTGATAGTCTATCCTACTTTTGAGCAATAGGACAAAACTTTTGGTTTGCCCGGTGCCAAACTGTGTGACTTCACGTTTTTATCTGGTGGCGGCCATGCAGCACCTATTAGTAAAATGCTGAAGGAAAATAAGGAATTTTATTAATTTAGGTGTTAAACCACACGTGGTGGAGTATAGGGATTTATTTAGTAATTATTTATACATTTATTTATTAAGTTTATTCTATGTTCTTTTCACTGCATGAAATAATTTAAATGTATTTATTAAATTGTTTATTTGCACAGTAATTGATAATTATGGCTTAGGCTTGAGAACGTATATACATACGTCGGGAATAATAAATAATAAGGTAACACGCGATAAAAACCCGTGACAATATAATAAATACATACATATATACCTACATTTTTGTTTAGTAGTTGGCATTCCATGCGTGAGGGGTTGTAAGCCCATCGCCATTTAAAATACCATAGTCGCTAACCCATCACCCTAGCCAAGATCATTCCAAACAATACCAGCAGCCGTATATTGGATCTTACTATCTTACTAGAACATCCAGTGGGAACAAAATAGTACAAAGAAAACAAGATAACATTACTGACGTCAATTACAGAAATACTTGAGACTGAGAGCGGAGAAGCGCATTTTCGCGCTATTACAGTAATTTGAGAAGGATGTTCTCATCAAGGATTTTAGACTTCTTCTGTATAGAACAAGATTTTAATTCAGACTCACTGATCTAATCCTTTCATTTGTTATATTTGTCTGTAACGCTATGGTTACTTTATTAGAAATAAAATAAGCTACTAAAGCCTAAGCATTATAAACGTCGCAGGAATTCGGTGGATGGAGGTGGCTCAAGACCATTCAACGTGCTATTTTAGGGGGAAGCCTATGTCTAGTAGAAGACTTCTAAAGGTTTGTGATAATGAAACAACATAAAATTTAATGGTAGGTACAATAATATAGGTACCTTAATTTTGTTGTTTCATTGTTTTCAACTGTGTCGTAAAATAAATTATACCGATAAACATGAGTAGAGTAAAGCAGTAGAGGAAAGCCCTCTTCTCGATGGACTAAAGACATTATAAACGTCACAGGAAGTCAGTGGATGGAGGCGGCTCAAGGCCATTCGACGTGGTATTCTAGGGGGAAGCTTATGTCTAGCAGTGGACTTCTACATGCTGATGATGATGATGATAAACATGAAACATACCTATTTAATCTTAAACTGATTTGACCTACCTAACTAATGTACATAATGAAATTATTTTAAATGATTTGTGACTTTGTAATGTTCTTGACTTGTTATTTATTGAAATATTCAATTAGCAACTAATTGCATACAAAATCACATATTTTATTTTATAATTTCCATTCTGTGTACACATTGACGACCTATTCATTTTAAGATATAAAACTTTTATTTACAGAAATATCAACGCAGCTGATGCAAGTATTTGTGGTAAAACAACACAAAGTAAAGTATAAATTTAAATTTTACAAATGAAACATTTGATCTATCTAGAGATCTTTGCAAATGGTCAAAAGATACCTAAATCTGTCGAAAGAGCTCCGACTCGATCACAACTCCCTTCCATGTACTCAGACATCATCATCACCAGCTTGTTTACGTCCACTGCTAGAATAGGCCTCACACATTGAATACAATGATTATTGCCGTAATCACCACGCTTGGCAGGCGGATTGGTGATCGCAGTTTGGTGTTAAGCCCCTCTCGTTAAAAAGTAATATGTTCCTTGGTGTTAAGTACTCAAGTGGATGCTGCTGCCCATCCCCTTTAGTCGGCTTTTACGACATCCACGGGAGGACAAAAATAATATAAATGTTATATGACTATTACCCAATTTTGGTGGACAAATTAATTCATGTACACTAAAGTCGAAGATATCTGATAAAAGTTATACCTACAGATAAAATAATGTACTTGCGAGTGAATTGTGTGAATTCTTTTTAATGAAGCGAGAAGTTAAAAATTCCAGCATTTATCTCCAAATTCGCGGTTTAAAGGTCGACCCCAAACTTTTGACCCTCGTTACAAAGAACTACGTAACAAGATAAGCCTCGTGACATTTACGTAATTCCACAAAAAAGCTAATTCTACTTGAAACTTTTGTCACACATTTCACACATACTGTGTGCTATACAGCTACTATATGCACGATTTATAGAACATCATTGTGTTTTCATCAGAATATAGGTAGGCCCAAATGTTTTCGTTATTCAGATTCAGGTCGTAAGGTATTTATAGTTTTGTGACTCTAATTCAAATCGTTGGGCATGCACACATTTTTCTCATGGAACTGGGTGGTAACGAGCAAAATGCAGAAGATAAATATTTATTCCCGCAAGTGCAAATAAGGACCTATGAAGGAAAGGCTGGAAATATGCTCCAGAAAAAAGGTGTGAATTTGTGCAGTCGCCTTAATTTAATATGTATGTTATCCTACTAATGTTATAAATGTAAACAGTTGGATGTTTGCTTGATATCATGCGTACTCAACTACAACGTAACGGCTAAACGTAACGCTGATGACTTCTGCCCAAGTCTCGTACGTACTAATAAACCTATGTATTAGTAATGTTGAAATTCTATCAAAACTGACAGATATTGTATGAAAATTCCAAATTCAATATTTGTGTCTATTAGCGCGATAATTGAGCTCCAGGAGAACTTTTGGCTACTTGGAATCTGGAAGAGATTGCTATTTTCAGCAATAAGATCGCGCATTTTACTTCCTCACTAATTTTGATTCTATTTAGATACTGTATGTGTTAATTTGAAAGTGGTTTACAATAAAGTGTTTTTTTATCTATTTGTACGCTATCTACTCGAGTGAAGTGAAGTGGGTAGTAATTGTAAATAATAGGACTTACTTGAAACACAATAGCTTCCCGCTTGATTTTTGAGAAATCCTTGAAAATGGTGTCAACTATCTCTAGAAACTTTTCTCGTTGGAGGAAGCTGGGGCCGTCTTTTTCGAAGTAGTCCAGGAAATCGTACAATAAGAAATATGTTCCTGAAAATAAACAATGAGATTTTGAATACGTAACAATACACTATAATAATATTATTATAAATGTGAAAGTTTGTGAGTACGTTTGTTACTTCTTCATGCTCAAACGGCTGAACGGATTTGAGTGAAATTTCGAATGGAGATACCTTATACTCTGGATTAACACATAGGCTACTTTTGAGTCATCAATATTCATCATTATACACGCGGGTGTAACCGCGGGACGCAGCTAGTTTGATAATAATTAATAATTTAATTCGTAAAAAAACTTCAAAAAACCATTTGGTGTTGTACATCAGATTGGGCTCTTAAATTATTACAACCCTGGGTAGATGACATAGGTTCCCAAACTAGAAAATTCTGTAAGATGGCGTACCTATACCCTCCACCAGAAAATGATCATATTTGCGTAAGTAGTACTTCATTACACTTGATGTGAAAACAATACAAGTAGTGAAAAAGAAAAAGTACTTTAATTAAATTTATACAATCCAAAAAAATAAACGTTAATAAGGTATTTTTCTTTTTCTTCTCATATTATTAAAATTATAAGCCATAGCTTAAGTTAGTTATGTGTGTAGTTAGTGCTAGTTTATTTAAAGTTATTATTTATGTTATTAAGTTAAATATTTTCAGTTTGCGTGTAGTTTTGCTCAAGTAACCAAGTAAGTTAAGTTTTTTTATTATTTAAAATATACATATTATAACAAAATAATATATAATATAATATAAAAAAATGATTTAACATGAAAAGATGTCAAGAACTTTATCAAAACTATGCACGTAAGTATTAAACTTATGATAATCACAATAGCCACAAAATTAGTCCAGTAGAATTAAATTTATAAGTGCATTCATCAAGAAAATTGCAAAGAACAATTTAACATGAGAAGATGTCCAAAATTTTATCAAAACTATGTACCTACGTAGGTATTAGTACTAAGTACTTAGGTACTTACGCTAGCACCTATTTCATTATTAACGCCATGCGGTACGATTCTGTGCGTATATCAAAGAGGCCACCGCCAACTCGGTTTCTTTCATTAAAAATGTATTTGTAGGTACAGCGGCCGGGCTTAGCAAGGATATACGTTTGCTGACAACATAATGTCCATGTTTACAATGTAGGACTGGTAGGTAGATGCGTTTATTTTGTTATTATCCTTTTCTTTTTCCTTTGCAGATTGAGAGCAGTGCCAAATTTTTCATTTCGTTTTTATAACGTTCAACCTGAAATTTTCTGTAAGCTTTGACAGAGTTGTATGATTTGAGATTTAATTTGTTGCAGTGAGCAGATCTTACGGCATGTTCCTAATTTTACTGATTCTCGAAATGCAAGTTTAATCCAAGTTGTGAAAGTGGCCATATACTTATAACAATTAAAACATTGTTGTAAAATGTTTTCACAGGAACCGCTATTCCATCATGTCCATCAGGACATTTTTATCAGAAAGTAGGTAGGTACTTTACGGTAGTTACGGTTGATATTGAATCTCGAAACGTACCTACCCTTAGTTTAAAAGTCGTGTTTCACATAAAAACACGGCTTAAAATACAAAAAGTATTGATTTTCATGTCTCAAGATTGATTTTAGTTTATCAGCAGTAGAAAATATCACATTAAATAGCTACATAAGTGGTGTGGGTTTTAAATACACAACATACAATTCACGGTTTTTGCTTGCACGGTTAAGCAGTAATATACTTTCGCTGGCAACGTTATAAACATCCTTGTGTACAGTTGTGATTTAACCAAAGTATTAAATCACCTTCGAGCTATGTAATTTCATATGTTATTATGTTGTGAGTCTTAAAACCCACACCACTTAAGTAGACTATTTAGTGTAATATTTTCTACGGTGGACCAACTTAATATAATGTTGAGATATTATGAAAATCAATACTTTCTATATTACATGTTTTTCATGTCATAAGCATAGAAACACGGCTTCTATACTTAGGGATAGGTACGTTTTGAATTCAGTAGGTATCAACTCAAGTAACTACCGTCTATACAGTACCTTCTTTCTGATAAAAATGCCTTGATGCAATAAAGCTGCTCGTTCGCTGTATCTAACGAAGTACAGTCGTCACGATATGTCCTGATTGGGGCAACAAACCGGAAAAGCTTGTTAGTTAGCGGGACAAAACGGAAATAAGAGTTGTTTGATAAGAGGAACACAAAAATGTAATGGCTCGTTATGAGTACCTAGGTTTTTTAATTAAATAAGATATAGGTACGAAAAATAACCCTACAATTAAATGTAGTTTTTAATGTAGGACGTTTGTGAAAATCGTGTAAAAATATGGATATTCAACAAGCTGCACTTTTTCACTAGTAATATCCCATTTACTAGGTTGTGCTTCAAAGATAAATCATGCATAATGTATACCAAAATTCTTTTTCATTCCTCTTATATTCCTCTCAATCAGCTTTCATGTTTGATTGCAGGATTCTAACACAGTAAAGGTAAAAAGCTTTCACAAGCAGTAAAGACACCTGATCTTGGCGTGACCCTGCACCGCACCAGTTAGCTTCAACACGTGCTGCCGCCATATCGATTTTGTGTGTGTTACGACAACTGTGCAGTCTTTCACGCCAATCAAACGCTACATTTGGCAGATAGCGCAACCACTAAATCCTCAGAATAAGCAAACTAAATCATACAAAATTTCGCAGCCATTAGCAAGACAGTATCTTGGTGGAAGGACCACTAAGCGCTACAAGCACGGAGGCAAGCTATTTCTAACCTAATAGTAACCAGTTCGGAACGAATAATTAAAATTTCTAGCATTCAAGCCATGTTCAACATAATATTAACAGTCAAATAGCTCACTTTTGATTTATCGTATGAAAATGATAATCGTTTTTATATTAGGCTTGTTATCAGCATTTCTACGTAGTGTCTTTACTGTTTTTAAAGCTGTATTTTTTCGTGATTCTAGTTCAGGCGTGCAATTTCCTCCGTTTCTTGTAAGAGAGGATGTTTAAGTAGGATGTTAACGCGTTCAGGTAGTCACGTATCTTTCCAACCTGCATTTCATTTCCGAGACCGAAGGTAGAGATTTTTTATTTTTTATTTGAGTAAATGACGGAACTGACATGTGGCCCACCTGATGGATGGGTTGGGGCTCTGATCAGGTTTTTTTGGGTATGAAATTAATTCTACAAATTAGTTTATAGTCTATTATAGTATCATACATATACATACATAACACCCAACACACACATACGTAGTCCTAATCCCACACTAAGATTCCATGTGTCGTGGGTATCAGGAACTACGAGTACCATGGTACCATAACACCCAGACCTGGAACAAATAGTTGCAGATCATATAAACATTTGTCCTGCAGTGGGAATCAAACCCGCAACCTCTCGCATGTCAGCCGGCTACTCACCTGCCACGCCACAGAGATCGTCAATTACACGTATCACTTATTCTCGTTTCCCTTACAAGGCATGCTCCTTTTTGACCACGTATTTGCTACTTTCTTAGATCCCAAAGTCCCGACACACCTTTGATAAAGGTTGATAGAAATCGAGTAAAAAAGTACCTATCTACTATATCTGTGTAAACTCGTGTAAGTTACGAACATTCTCACAAATCATAACACAAAAGCTGAATAGCTAAATGGTCATCCATATATTCACGCAAATACACTCCCGGCGCTATTGTGTCACGCAGAAGGTCAAGGCAAACTTGAAGTGACCAGGGGGTGAATACGGTAGGTTTTCTATCTTGTAATATTCTTGCATATTCCCACCATTTTACATGTTGAGAATCTGGGCGTTTAAAGAATTAACTTTTTTGCGATCAAAAAAAACAAGATAAGTTTAACAAAAACTTCAGGGGTGCAGCGACCGTGCTATTTATAATTTTTGCTATCTGGCTGCACAAATTATATTCAGTAGGTAAGAAGGAGAAGTATAGCAAAAAAACAACTCTCGCAGTGATAGTGATGTTCGATTTAGTGCTACGAAAAGTGCTACGAATTCCGTAGAGGCCGTAGTGAACTAGTTTCGGTAGGCAATTATCATTAAGTACCACCAAAGTGAAATAATACCTTCGAAAACGTAATATTTAAAGGCAAGGGTTTTTCAACTTCCCTCCTCCCACCCTCCCCCTTGGGGGCATGTGTCTAACTAAGACTGTCTTAATCGTATATCAAAAAAACTAAACGAAAAATTCAAGGTGTCTTAGGATTTATTATAATTATTTATGTTTTGTTGTTTTGTGACATGATATGCACATTCCGAAATATTCAAACCCATTCGATACATTAGTTTTTCTTATCAGTATTATGAAGTTGGTTTCTGTTTTTTTTACAATATATCCCAAACGTCTTGTGAGCTTTGCAGACCTGGGACTTGTGCCTCTCACAAAAACTCATGTTTACTAAAACTTTAGAAAATCGAACTCATTTAAAACACTGAACCTGTTTTGACCAGTGCAGGCCAATGCCAATTTATCAAAAAATTAAACGGACAAGGGCGAGACTTGCACTCATGAGGGTTCCGACTGAATATTTGATATTAATATCAACTTGATACCTGCACGCGTTCCTGAGAAAAAAGGTCTTAACAGACAGATATATAGACAGATAGACGGACACCGAAGTGAGCCTATAAGGGTCCCGTTTTTTCCTGTTGAGGTACGGATTTCTAAAAACGTGGCAAAACCCTTACAAAATAATCTTATATAAATTGAAAAACGTGTTAGCAATTGGCAATTGGTGGTTTTTTGTTAATTTAAATTCTCATGTGCGATGATTTTACAATTTAATTATACGTTCTTGGCAACATTTGAACAATATAGTTTCTCATGGAAAAGTCTCGTAGCAACTTAATATTAAATACAAATGAACACATAAAAGGATGAAGTCAACTGTTACATGAGCCGAGCACTGCCTGAGGGAACTCTTTTAATGACAGCTCTAGAATTTATAAACAGTCTGTTTTCTCAAATGAAAAAATATTTTTTCAATGCTTATTATCATTTTAAAACGACTCTAGAAATCGAAATAGACGAAGGATCATAGAAATTCAGTTTAAAAGTACGTGATTTGAATTTAATAAAACAGCTTGTGACTCTCCAACTGGACATGTATTAAATCTAAATCTAAGCTTAGCTCCCACACACGTTGCGAGAACCGAAGCGCAGAAAATCCTTTCAAGTAGGTAAGTATAGTGGCACAGCACATTCTCAAAAACTCCCCCTAGCCTCAGAATAATAACTAGCAACATTATTCTGAGCGCCTAGCTAATGGGCACTGGTAAGGGTTGCCAAAATTATGTCTTGCTTTCATAATTTTTTACCCATGAAATATTATGACTTTTGTCAAATCAATTAAGCTCGCGTGTTTTGTTTTCGCAAATTCACTGTCATAATAATTTAAAACAATGTCTTGATGTTCCTAAGTCACGTCACGAAGGGAATGTCTGAGCCTACTAAAAAAATGAGAGAGAAGAGCGTGTTATCCAATTTCTGTGTCGTTGGGTTTATGTTTAGGGAGGAGGTTTTGAAATGTAAGTAGTTATGGTGCCTGGAGAATATTCATGTTCTCAGCTCTTTCTTAAGCGTTAGCTAGCGCTGTCTCGGGAGAGGTGGGGTGCGTAGCAACAGTATCTATAAAGGGGGGTCAGGTGGGGAGGAACTGGGAGCGCCGAGCTACGTGGGCGAGTCTGTAGTACCTGGTAGTACGACTAAAACTCACAGCATGTTTTTGTTGTGTCTACATAGATTTGCGCAGGCGCGCGCGGCTGGCCGGGTGCAGCCGATAGGAGAGCGAGCCTCAAAACGACCCCAGGGTCCTCTTTGTATTGGCAGCAAAAGACTGTCGATAGTTCGACTTTCAAGAGTTACATTAACTTTGTTATCACAGTTTATGAACTACGTAGTCTGATACATTGCTACAAATGCTACGATCTACCAACCAACTGAACTTTTAGTTTTTGATACCAAGGTACATATTACGTGATAAAATAGATTACTTTATCTAAATCCTGCGTCATTTCAGGAGAAACTACTTACTATTAGAGAGTCCTAGTATGAGAGCTTTATGTTGTATACAGCGTTAATTATTATGTTCAATACCTATTTTTACATTAATTTAATTCGTACTTACCCACCTACCTATAAGTTAATTGCAAAAAGTACTGTTGAAAAATTTAAGAAGATAAGTAGGTACCTACTTAGTTCTGGAACAGCACGTATGTAACAATTCAATTAGTCGAAATCGTGTTTACCAATTTGAAGATTAGAAACAACAAACTTGTTTGCCTACTAAAGTTATCTAGGCTCAAATAAAACGTTCATTCTTGTCTTTCCAATTCAATTATTCATACCGGTCGATAGATAATTACCGTGTATGAAGGTAACATCAAATTTTGTTCCTCAAATAAGTTTCAGTTAAATCCATCAACCAAAAATATGAACCCTCAAACTTACAAGACTTTAACCACCCTCACTTGACCAGTATGATTGAGAGCCTTTACGAATTACGGTTATAAACTTACCTTCGTCTTGATTGCTTCCCAAGAGTACTTCTGTGTTGTGAAATTTGCCTTCTTTCATCATTGTGTCGGGGTCCTTGGGGAGAAAGACGCCGTCGACTGTAGGCGCCGATGGAAAGCCCAGAATACCGGTGTACGAGTTCCATTGCTGCACCGATATAGTCTTTGCGTCTACTCCTCGCATACAGTCCATCACTAGGCTGGGATCAGCGGCTAGCAGACTACTGTTGCAGTTGCAATCGTCTACTAAAACTTTGCCAATGTCTTGTGCTCTCTCTCCTGTCATCCAGCTCCAAGGAGCATTCAATGTCCCAGATTGTAAAATCCCTCTCTTAAACAATCCCTTCATTTCAGGAGATAGCATATGTAGACTAACACTACCACCACCCGCCGATTCTCCAAACAAAGTGATCAAATCAGGGTCGCCACCAAAAGCTCGCGCATTATCCTTGATCCAACGTATCGCAAGTTGTTGATCCCATAAACCCATATTTCCCGGCGCTTCCTCACTACCCGGAGAAAAATATTTATTCAAATACAAAAAACCGAACGCACCAACCCTATACTGCATGGATGCTACTATAACATCACTGGTAGAAGCCATTATGTCCGCTTTATATAGGTCGAGTGTTGCCGTGCCACTCATGTAGCCTCCACCGTAAATCCAAACCAGTATTGGCACTTTAGGCCTCTCCGTAAGAGGCTTATCTTGATGGTGACGCACTCTCAAGTGCTGGGGAACCCAAATGTTGAGGTACAGACAATCCTCAGAGATGTTCGTATTTGGATTCCACATTTCTTCTCCTTCAAATCCAGGGAAGTATTCGTATCTCTCCTGGTAGCAGCTGTTGGGCATAGATATGGCTTCGAGTACGCCATGCCAGGGCTCTATTGGTACTGGTTTGCGGAATCTTAACGGTCCGAGCGGCGGCTTCGCGAACGGAATCCCGGTGAAGATGTGAACCTCGCGGCCCATTACCGTTTTAGCGTAGCCCTTAACGAGACCGCTCTTTGTCTCAACGATAAGTGGGTCATTATGAAAGTTTTTAGGTACGGGGCTCGTTGTTGGGGTTGTCTGTGTGGTGGATGTTGTTGTGTCGTGGTGGTTAGCCCACGATCTCGCCCATGCTCCGGAAAACAGAAAGCACAGTAAAAGCTTTGTGAAAACAATTTTCCTGTTGTTGATCATCTCGATGTTTTAGTCGATTCCTCTTTTAACGAGATATGTCAGAATGTAATCTGAAGTAGTCCGCCAGCTTGATGAGATATTTATTGAAACACATTTCTGTTTGACTCTTATTTATTGAAATTCGTGTTGTATGTACCTGGAACAAATAAAAATAATTTATTATTTCCCAAAAATTACCAAGCAGGCGAACCCGCGACCATCTCCTTGATACGGAGATACGTTAGCCGCTGCGCCACTGGCTAACTCTACGGCTGGTCGAAATAATGGGATGGTATCACCGGCTTAAAGCGCCGTTTCACCTACACAGGGGAAACATTACGCTATCCAAGCATAGTTTAGTTCAATTAACAAGAGGTGTCACATTTGCTTTTATTTTATAGTTATTGGTTTTTAAAGTGTTAACCCACACTTATGGGAAATATTAAAATATTATTTAAGTATCCCAACAAAATCCCCGCCTAGTAAGTTTTTTTTTTTTTAATATTATAAAATCATAATAGGTAGCCGATACCTATAAAAAATTGATTGTCAATAAACGATTAGAAACAGTAAGTAACTTTTTGCATAAAAAACATAAATACATTTAATCCGTGCAGCAGAATGTTCGCAACCGAGTATCTCGTTTAATAAGCTCGCTATGCTCACAACATGATATGAATTGCTAATTAAAACATGTTTACTATTATATGGACAAATATTCCCTGGCGAGCCACTATAAGCTTACAGGTTAGATTTATTATACTATGTTTGTTTTTGACCGTTGAACAGAACCGTAGCTAGGATAAATATTCAGGGGGCTCACGTGAACCTTATTTTTGATGAGTTTTTCAGGAACTTTACAATAAAAACCCACATGCAAGTTTTTCTCAATTTTAAGAAGTTATGGGGGTATAATGGGAATGAAAGCACGTATAACTATGAGCTATACATGTAAATTAGGTCTATGATGTTTTTGGATTTTGGAAGAGAGCAGTATTGTTGCTTGAACGTGTCCCTGGCTACAGCTCTGACGTTTGGTAATTTATATTTATTTGTTTGGAACCACCATAGCGAGGTAGCATTGTTTATCTCAGCAATTTCATTCCGCAATCATTGTGAAGTATGCTCTTGTTAGGATACAATGCAGCTGGGCAGTTTGTGTTTTTTGTTGTTTAAACTATGGTATTAAATAATGATATTAAATAATATAAACAAAGAGACAGATGTCTAGTAGAAAAGCTGGCAGTTTGCTCCATGGTACGTAGTATAAAAATTTCTTGGTTTGCTCCATAATTCCATACTTTTATGACTTTTGTGCGTTTTGACGTAAGAACCAATGTCATCCAGAAGTTAACTGCCTTTAGCGGCCAACATATTAGTATTATTAGCACATAGTCTTTGTACATAATTTACAAAAAATAAAACTGAATTGAGAACCTCCTCCTTTTTTGGGAAGTCGGTTAAAAATTGAACCAATTTCTATCTCATCTGTCATTTCAGTTTTATAAGAAGCAGTAATAACAGACGCCATATTATGACGGTAGCGATGAAGAAGATTTCTAACCCTACATCATAGACATACTTATAAATTTTCCACGTGCCCGCTATATATATTGTTGGTCGCTGATTCTTAGGAAACCAAGGCCTAAGGGCCCTCCAACTTAATAACTATATAGCTGGTATTCATTGCAATCTTATTATTTTTTATATGATAGCTTACAGATTCTACCAGAAACGTATATATCTGCGGATGGTTAGAGTTAAAATTATATATTTTTGTTAGTATTTCTATTGTTAATCTTCGGGCAATACCTTACAGACTTGCATTACAAACGTCTTTATGCCAGCATATTCTTTATGAAAGTGCTCTCATTCCAGTTTCTCTGTTTCCTAATCAATATCCGTGCGTCTGGGAACGTGAGTGATGACGTAGGTAATCCAGAAAACGTGATCCATCCTCAATGGCGTAATTTCCAATTAAGATGGACAAATGCTAGACGCAGAATGCTAATGGCTATTTCATGTTGTACTTTATGTACTGAATTCTGTATGGTCATTGTCTCAGGGAGAACATTTTGCAAAATCTTAACTTAACACAATCTGGGCAATAACTTTTTGATCATGCATTATCTCCTCTTTATGTATATGACATACAATAAAGGTACTTAAAACATTGAAAATATCTTTATTTAAAGAAAGACTGATACAACTAATACAAGTATATACTTCTACGATATTTAAAAATACTAATGAAATATTTGAGCTATCTACCGTTGCAAACGATCTACAGATTGCTCAACTGATCTAAGTTACTACCTGGTGGAAGCGTCCCCAAAACGCTGGTTGCGTTGCCAAACTGAATGTGCAATACTAATGCGTTAACTCAAATAAGAGTCAAAAGGTATACAATAAATTCAAAGCCGTGAAAAATCTTAAAAGTTCACAAAAACTTTACCAAATCAAGTATAAACAACGTGACATAATTTACAGGCTAATTCACTGTCGCACATGATGAATATCACATGACACATGAGGCTCCATTAGCAGAATTTAAACATGAAGAATTATTGTCGGTAAATGGTAAATCAATCACAATCAAACCGTGAAGGATCGGTCTGGGTAATGATGCTATTGAAGATAGGGATAGGTACCACTACGGTAGGGTTGCCTTGGTGAAGTGCCCATATTACGTAATAATTTAGTTCACATATTCTCCTGTTTCTTGAAATACAAACATTTTTATGATTAACTAGTGGAACGCCCGCGACTTTATTCGCTTGGAATTTTTTGTGTACAAAATTCAACACCCCGCTGCACCCTTAGAGCGTGAATTTTGGGAATTCCTATGTTAATGCACCCCTAAACCATAAAACGTACCCTCCAAATTTTAGGTCTCTATAACTTACGTTTTAGGCTGTGCGTTTGAAAGTCGAGTCAGTCACGCAACAATTTGATATGCGTTGATTAAGTTCATAAGTATTTAGAATAGGGTTTATTGTTACGAATTTCCATCAAGCAAATTTATTATTTCTTATGGTACACGTTTAGAAAACAGCATATAACGAAACCAATAACAATAAAATAAATCAAAAATACGCATAATACACGTAACAGCACATAAGAGAACAAACGTAGCATATTATGGTATTCGAATAACCAATTTCACCTCACATTCAACAGATAGTCGATAGGGGTTGGCATCAATTTACGTCCGCATCATGAGGTTGGGCCTTGTCGACCCGATCGAGTCCGATCGTGCGATCATTATTTCATCGCGAGCTCGAATGAGTCACATGGGACGCATAGCGGTAGGTTTCGGGTTCACAGGTTACGCTCTGAAAAAATAATGGACATCGCTTTCCTATTTCGTTTAAAGAAAATTGTTACTGCCGATTGAATGGAATAGCTATTGCATGGGTCAAATGAAATTGGGCTCTTTACAATTTGCTCTATTTTCATGATTCAAGAATTAGAGTTTTGGTAAAAATTTGTAAATATCGTTAACACTATTTTAAATAGAAAGTAAGGAATACAAATTTCAAGATCTTCTGCCTTTTGAAAAAACAAAACAAAGTGTTTGGGTTTTGGGGTGCTGCTACGAACAAATTGCGTCTTGCTGTCAAAATCTGATAGTAAAATGTCGATGTAAGTACTTTTAATAACGATTGAAATTAAGTATTGTACATATTTTGAAACATAAACTGGGTTTTTAACTATATATTAAAACATCATTTGAATCGATTATTGTAGATGGAAATTCCAACTTCAAATGAAATAATAGAGTAAACGTACGTGAATACGAAAATAATTACATACCTGTGAATCTATAATGTGTCACGATAGAGAAACCATGAGCTATCTGAAGTAATTAACATAACATAACACCCAACAGTCACATACATAGTCCTGATCCCACACTATAGAATTCCCTGTGTCGTATGTGAACTATGAGTACGATGGTGCCACAGCACCCAGACGCGGAAAAAATATTTGCAGATCTTGCAAACATTTGTCCCGCAGCGGGACCACATGAAAACCGACAACCTGTATATGTACACATATTATGATAGATTTGTAGCGCATTATGGCATTATCAGCTTTTGTTAAATAAATAATGCAGCCTGCAAGACTAAGTAGTATCTCCTTAATAATTAAATATTCTAGTCAAAAAGATTTTATAGATCTGTAAGATATGGTTTAAAAACACTTATTGGAGAAGGTTGCACAATTTTAAATTTCCAATTTCAATCAAATGTTCAACATATTTATTTCCATTGTTTTCTAGTATTGTGCACAGTAATTCATAAAATGTTATTGCATCATCTACCTACAAAACGAAAAAGATTCAATTAATAACACAGGTAACGTTTTATTTTAATCAACCGTGATCAAACTCAATAGGTACCAATTAATATTTAACAAAGTGAAAAACAGAAAAATATCTTCAGCGAAAAAGTAATTTAGCATTTTTTTCTGAAAAGTTTTCATTGCTTTCATCACTATCATCAGCCTATATAAGTCCACTGCTGGACATAGGGAGAGGCCCTTAGATACCTCGATGAACGGTCTTGAGCCACCTCCATTCACCGACTCCCTGCGACGATATAATGTCTTTAGTCCATCGAGTGGAGGGCCGTATCTACCGCGTCGTCCGGTTTGTGGTTGCCACTCGAGACCTGGACGTGTTTCATTACACGGTATGTCCATGTCAATTGCTTGTTAAAACTTAGACTCAGGTTATGAGCACGTTACTAGTTAGATGGTTGATCTTGTTAGCCTATTATGATAAAACTAGGTCATCAGCTAATACTTACGCAATTCTGTATCTACATTTTTCTATTCATTATTTTTTTAAATTTAAGGCCATAGGTATTTTATATCGTTATCGATTTAATAATTGTATTGTTCTTCAAGGGCTTAAAGATTGTCTATCACTTCATGAAGTTGATAATAAGTTATTCATAAAAAAACATATTTCACGCACGAACGTACACTGGCTAGTCAAAACTTTTATCCAACTGTCGATAGTGTCCAACAAAACACATGAAAACGACAACAAAAACTTCTACGTGCTTTGAATTGATTCCTGTCTGAAGCCCTATAAAATTATTGATCCACCCAATTCCGTGAGTAAATCTAACTTGATGAGTCAATTCCGCTGCGGATTGCTCTCAAAGTCAAACTTCACCGATATTAATCGTTGCGTTATATAAATTCTGTCTATGTAGCTACTCGGTAGTATTGCATATCAAAGTACGTTTGTCGGGATCAACGCGAAGCTCCCTCGAGAGATGAACTCGCTCTAAATTAACTTAGGGTTACTCTGTATGCAGACTGTCATGTCTTCTAACAAGGTCCGAGACCCTACGGTACTCGGCTATGACTAAGTTTATTACGATATGCCCACTTTAAGTTGTGTTGCTGGAGCGGTTTAAAATTTACAGTTTTGTTGTTGAAACCACATACGCGGTTGCCGAGCAGAGGTTATGTATTCAGTACCTGGAGGAGATTATAAATGATGTACTTTATGTAGAGCAGTTTGTGAAACTCTTACATGCCGAAGACCGAATAACTGTATTCATTAGAAGTCAAAATGCAACAGCATTGTTAGTCTTCTAAATTAGTATTAATTTAATTTGGAAAATAACATGTGTTTAATACAATGTAATAGCTACATCTAGGTGGGTAGTCATCGTCATCATCATCAGCCTATAGAAGTCCACTGCTGGAGAAAGGCCTCCCCCTAGAATGCCAAATGAACGGTAGAGAATGGTGGTTGAATGGTAGAGTAGAAAGTAGTTTTTAATCAACATTTTGTTGATATTGAGATTCAATTCTGGGTCTCCTTAAATGTACCCAAAGTAAAAAGAAAAGACGTTTTTGAAATTTTTCCTTTCTCAAATTGTTTATTAAGCTTCCATCTGGTAATTATTTAGATCATTTGTATTTTGTTTAAATTTGTTTTAGTTGTATTATTATACTTTCTTAAACAATAATACTTATTTAACCAAATGTGTTTTGTCAAAACTCCATATAACACACTCACTATTCAAAACTCAAAACAAGTCAACTCCAGATTATGTTGATCATACGCGCTGACTTTTGTTGTTGCTTTTCTTTCCTTACATGTGCGCGTAATCCGTTTCGAGATCTCTTTCCTATTGAAATTCATAACCGTTATATTTCCATTTTGTTTTACGAAACATACTTGGATACGGCACGTACTTGGGTAGCCCACTTAAAAGTAGAAAATCTTATTAAATTAATGTCGTTTTGAAGGGTCAACTTGACCCTTGCCTCTTGGGTATTAACTTAATAAGGAATGTATGTTGTTTCATAAATTCAACACACATCTTCAAAAGAATGTTCTCAATCTCGAACGGACAGTTTGACATAGTTACAAAAAAGATGGACTAGAAATTCGCACCCTGAGACTTTCGTAGTGATATATATATTACCGTTACTTCCTGTACCCTACCGTAGCGAATAAAAATCTATTATTATGCGATGATAATGTTTATAGTTTTGGCTTGCGACCAATATCTAGTTGTGAGTTTTGCAACTAAAGTGAATATTGCGTAGCAAACCTATTTTTAATTTTGATTTTAAATGTGTAATTACTAGATAGATGTGTAATTTAATTCCCTTTATTTGCGCTACATGACTTATGTTCGTGCATGATACGAAGATACAAAACATGGCCTAAATCTGAGTTTAAACCAGGACTACCAGTCCAGGAAGTACCTTCCCTATAGGTTTAAATGTGTCAATAAGTCAGTGAGTTGTATGGAAACACATTTTGAATGGCTGCATGTTGTTAGGGCTTTGAGTTGAAAACCTGAATTTTTAACAAGACTATAATTTTCCAAAAAAACTAGTTACAACGATAATAATTTAGACTCGCTACCTTTAACTGTTTCTGAGAAAAATATGTTGAAAGCCATATAGACAACAAAGTGATCCTGTAATGGTTACATTCGTAACTTCTGGGTTACGGAATCCTAAAAACTGCTTTGATGAGCGAAGTTTCTACCCCAGGGATGGGCAATACTTTCGTTGGATACATAACTTTTAACGATTTAACGTCTTCAAAGGGAAAGAAAATAAATCAAATATAGCACTGAGGGTTGTGCTTGGATTAACGAGATTTCTTCTTCTTCATCAGCCGGTAGATATCCACTGCTAGACGAGGCGTCCTCATATAATGGGTTTATCATAATCGCCAAGCTTGGCAGGTGGATTGGTGTACGCAGTATTGGTGTTAAGTGCTCAGATGGATACTCATCCCGTGACGTAATCCCTTAGTCACCGTTAGAAATATCCACCGGAGGAGTTGGAGGAGTCTTATTCTTAGGGCGAGACTGGTACGACATTAAAAATCATCATCATAATCATCAGAAGCCTTTAGACTAGCCTTTAGACGATGCTTTCACAATAAAATACAATGAGGGAGAATTGCCATAATCATCACACTTGGAAGGCGCTGATGATGTTGATGAGATTAGGTTAGGTAAGTCTTAATTAGATTTTTAGGTCTGTAGCAAAGGTTTATTCAAGTCTGTCATTTAGGTAAGTATTCAAACTTATTAATGCTCCTACAAACTATGCCGGCGGCTCAGCCAGCCGCCGAGCTTGTCGGCGGCATGCCCGGCGGATATTCTGTGTACCCGCGGCATATATCGGCATACCCGCGCGGCAAAAATCCGCGCTGGCTGTGCCGCCGGCATAGTGTGTAGGAGCCATCAAAATTCTACATACACCTACCTATTTTACAAACCTATTTTAGAATTAAAGAGTTTTTAAAATATCACCAGGAATCATCATCACCAGTCTGTTTAGCCCACTGCTGGACGAGACCTCACCACTTAAATTGCCATTATCACCACGCTTCGCAGGCCGATTGGTGATCGTAGTACTCAGGCGGATGCTGCTGCCCATCTTCTGGCGTAATCCCTCAGTAAGGCTTTTACTACATCCACGGGAGGAGAAGAAGGGATCTATTCTTAGGCCAGACACACCATGGCGCCATCATGGTGATTAAGAAAATTAAAGCATGGATAAAATATTTCCAAGTAATTTTTAGATTATCGCAGGCATTCATCAAATCAACATACAGCTATACGTTACGTTAAGACACACCTTTGCAGCCGTCTGTACCTATATCATGGAGCAAAATCAAAATGGCAAAATCTTTCACCGTTAACTTTTGATATGTCGACTCGCTGTCGCCTATACTCTAAGCCCGCTGTCTCTCAGTCGGGAAAAGAGCCGGGAGGGCGCGGGAGGGACCAAGAGGTCGGCGCGCGCCGCTCGATAAATCGATGTGGAGTAATACAATGCTATGCGGCGGGACGGCCTTGAGGCCTGCAGCCTGCAAGACACACCCCCAGACAAGTTCATTGCCAACACGTCTTCATATCCTGCCAAACAAAATATGACAGTTGACCCGATTGTGCACGTGACGAAGCCAATTTAAGAATTGAGAGCGCTGCCCACGCGCGCTTTGCCTGCTCAATAAACTTTACCAACTTTTAAGTAATTACCATTAGTTCATGTTTTACTGTGTGCTAAATTAACGGCTAAATAGCATATAATTAGCGTTTTTTAAATTGCCCTATTATAGTTATACTTTGTAGGAAAAATTCTTTTGGGCAGAGTTATTACTGTACTAAGTCGTAAATTCTAACAAATTCGTTTGTTACTGAAATTTCTAAGTACTTTTCTTTTATTAGTACTGTCGAGAATCTGGATCCGTGGGGTGCCGGGGCTCATAGCGTTTTCACAATTCTTTCAAGGTCTCAGGTCCAGGTTTCAGGGTCTGGTCGAAGCGACACTAAACCCCGAGAGCTGGCTCTTATCTGGCTCAACGCATAAGTCAATTCAGCGTGACAATGCAGCCAGCGTCTTATGGACACTTCCGTCTGGTAGTTATTTGGATTAGTTGAGCTATCTTTATATCGTTTATAACGGTATTTAGATAGCTCAACTGTTTAATTTGTATTTTTTAATTTTTTACTTGTATTAGTTGAATTATTCTATCAACAGCAACTTGGCTCTTTGCTAATCTTCTTTAATAAATAAATAGAAAACATTAAGTAATCCGAAACTTAAATTCAAAATGTTATTCTGTTGTTCAGAATATTATCGGCTAAAAGCTCGAAGTCGAAGTTCAAGGTGAATTAAAATTTCATATTGCAGACGAATGCAAGTTAGCTTGCCATAGACATATGCGATCGATGGCTGGTTGTCACGAAAAGGTATAAAGTGAGTTGAAAACTTTCTTTACTTCTAGAACCCTTTCGATGAAAAACTTCTTGAAACTATAGAGAAAGAAAGATAGATTCTTTCTGTGCAAGAAACTCGCTGTTCATTTTTTTAGGGGTGCGTTACCAAAATTTAAAAGAAATAACAGAAAGTATGTCTACCTGCCTAACCGCCATGTGTGTTTCTAAGCAACTAATGGTAGTTGCTTCAACTGTACCATATTTCAAGTGGTATGGTAATGGTACCATACCACTTGAAATATGGTACAGTTGAAGAACTCATTTGGCAAAATTGAAAAACTGCAGCAGCAGTTCGAACATACATCGCGTTGAAGCGAGTTTTACTTTTTCCTAGGGATGATATAATTAATACCTAGGATAGTCCTATGTAAGAGTATCGTGCCTTAAGTTTTTTTCACACCTGTACATTACGAAACGGTGATACAGGTTAAGGTTTTCTATTTGAGGAAGCGTCTATATTGGACGGCGAAGTGACATGCGTTGAAGAGCTATCCACACTAAGACGGGACGCGGTCATGCCACAAAACAAATAAATAAATAAATGCTGGACATTTCACACAACATTATCAAGCCCCAAGCTCAGCAGAGCTTGTGTTATGGGCACTAGATAACTGATATATTTAATACAATACATTACATAGATAGATATTTTTTATTATACATAGGAAATGCCCAGAACACCCTGCACAAATATCTGCAGATCGTACAAATATTTGTTCCGAGGTGGGAATCGAACCCGCAACCTCCTGCGTCGCAGTCGAACCTTCGCCTGCCGTGCCACAGGTGTCGTAAACGTGAACATGGTCTGATACTCAATACACACACAATTCTGCACTGAGTCTGCGTACCATCATTGGATTGCAACATATGGCGTTAAACCAGATACAATAGACGCGTCGTGAACCATGAGGATTCGACGTAATCGTCACGGGAGGACCTCTGTGGCGCGACGGCCGAATAGCTGAGACGAGGTTGCAGGGTCGATTCCGTAGCGGGAATGTTTGCATGATCTGCAAATATTTGTTCCAGGTCTGGTTGTTGTGGTACATGGTACTCGTAGTTCCTGATACCCACAACACAGGGAATCCTAGTGCGAGATCAGGACTATGTTGGGTGTTATGTTATTGTTTAGTTATGTTATGTGCTAGAACTTTTTCTCTTCATAGAGTGGCTGCGTCTTTTACGCGTTTTGTCTCTTAGGTATGCGTACCGTGAACTCTATTATTGAGTTAAATATTTCGTGTATCATCGTAGGGACCTACAAGCCCCGTCCCGTTCCCGTAATACAGGACCGTTGTCATTGCTGGGCATCGAAGGTATCGAACACTGAAAATATGCTTATTTGCATTTAGATCAGATATTTTGAGCTGAAAACGTCCTTCGATACCTTGGTTGGAAATAGAAACGAGGCCGATCTAGCGAGGCCACCATGTAATTTATACTTCAGTCATTCTTATACTAGCTATCCGTAAGCGTATTTAATTATGTAAGTAATAAATCAGATCGTAGTTATTCCTCCAATCATAGATTAATTCAAAAACATTCAGTTCAAGTGAATTTGCAGTTCGTCCAGATTTTAGGACTAACTGCGTATTGGACCAAATAACGATTACTGGACAAACCGCGACTTGGACTAACTGCATGTAGGACGAACGGCTAACAAATCGTTCATTCAGTTCAGTACAAGGCCAGGTATGATTTTAATTTATTATTTATTTTAATTTAATCTATGGTAATAGCAAAATGGCCGCAAACTATACCGATTTCAGACTTTTCGTTGGAGAGGAGCGGAATCGTTACTATATTATATTTTGTTCGTCTGTTTTATATTGAAGTCGTTTAGGTGATCATCATCATCATTTATTTTAATGTAATATAAGTCATCATCATCTTCATCATCAACAGCCTGTTGGAAATAGGCCTTCTCCCTAGAATGCCAAGCAAAGCTAAGTAGGGATAGGGATATAGTTTATGCAGTAGGGACATTAAAAGGCACATTATAATTCCTGGCAAAAGGTGGTGAAGTGGTGAGTTTTAAAATTTTTTTTTCAAAATTAGAGTTGGGACCCGCTGATATTTTAAAAAGCTACTTTTAAAAGAACACATTTCAGCGCGATGTAGATTTATTTAACACCCAACAGTCACAAACATGGTCCAGAGGCCTTAGACAAAGTAACATTCTTACAGCGATGACGCCAGTAGAAAAATCCAAAATGTATGGGATTGACGTTAGCTATCGATATGTCACGTGGTCTATTGTATTCTATTACGACTGTAGAAATGGAATCGTTTCGAAACGAATGCCGTTTGGCTAGGCCCTCTGATCCCACACTAGGATTCCCCGTTCGTCGTGCATGGATATCAAGGAACTACGAGTAGGTACCATTGTTACCACAACGCCCAGACCCTGAACAAATATATGAGGATCATGCAAACATTTGTCTTGCAGCAGGAATCAAACACGCACCTCTTGCGTCTCAGCCCGCTACTAGAAAGCCATGCCCCATGGAGGTCGTCAAATTTATTAAAAAATTATTTTGATTGTCAAGCTAGATTAGGTTACAAAATGTGTACAGTATAGCTATAAGGTATAATGGAATTGGGCATTTCCGTATAGGTACATTCTGATAGTTGCTTAGAATTGACATTCAGTCACGCTATGGCCCGTAAGGAAGCATTCACACTCAATTCGAGGCGAAGCTAATGCATAATACACAATCAAGTCCTATTGTACGTCTTCGGGTACCGAGATACTTTGAATAATTTCATAACTTCCATTTCCAGGCTGCAATTTTTTTATCGCTTGGTATCTTAAGCTTATTGCTAGAAAGCAAACCTTTTATGAAACAATATCAACTATATTACTTAGCTCGTATTCGTTTTTTGATTAAAATTAATTCACTTGCTTTCAAACCCGTATCATAACAAACTAATCTAAATCTTTCTGAAAATTCCCAGGAGTATTCCCCGTAGGTCCTACTAATCGTTTGACCAGACTGTACGAAACTATTATTCTGGCAAGTTTCAATACAAAAGTTACGAACATCAATCAATGTTCAACAAACTCAAATACAATTTAACCTTAGATTCTTTAGATCTATAATTTATTAAAATTCGCTTGACATTTTCAAATCTCCCTCATTGTTGCTTCCAGGAAAATTCAGATTACCCACAAAACTGGTGGAAACATTATCCTTAAGAAAATGGGAGGAAATAACGCAGGAAAAGCGTCGCCACGGTACAGTCACAACAAAATAAATAGTAAAGCAATTTATGTTAAGTGCCTTCTAGTTTCTAGGTAAAGATTTAAATCGTTTGATCCGTCCTGCAGTATATTTCTTATAATTGCACAACAGTTCGCAAAAAATTAGAAACAAATTAGGTTAACCTGTATCATAGGGATTTTCTTTATTGGTATAACACAATTTACATATTTTATAAACAACAAACATGGCATTCCGCCTTTATCCTTTTTATTTTGTGCGACGCAGCAACGCGCGCGGTTTTGCTTTTCATCTGAACTGTACCACAAAATATAATATAGGCACCTATATATATTTATACTGTACGCCGCGCGGACGTGCGTCTCATCTTCGCCGTGTAAAGTTACAACCACTCGGATACTCCTACCTCGCCTCTGCGCGTCATGATGACAGGCGGCGCTCCGCGCGGATTGGCAGTTTTTCTGCGACAAAATCACCATTCTGCATCCGCACTAGATAATGAAAAAGTTCCAGGCTAGATAATGCAAAAGTTAAATTGTGTCTGTTTTATTAGTGACATCACTCGTAGGATCTAAATTTTAAAAACTTCTGTTATCGTAACACTTTTGTCGCTGGGTGTACCTGGCAGACATTAATTCTTCAGGTCGCGTGCCTATTATTATTAAACCGTAAGCCCAGGTTAAACTTCTGTCGAGATCCATGATAAATAACTTAGCGTTCCCTCAATGGAAAACAATATTTTTCACTCTGCGACTAATTTTTACAGATAACAGTGTTATCATGAGTAGGTACTATTAGTAGGCAAAGTAGAGCTTTATTCACCAATATTTTCAGATTCAAAGCGTTTTGTAAAGTTCACTAACGTATTGCTTCATAATCAGCCGCTATTGTTAGATATAAACCTCCCCCATAGACTACGACAAACAGTTATGAGTCGCCGCCACCCACTGACTTCATGCGACATTTACAACAGTGTCAAAATCACCGAATTTCATCATTACGTATTCATGAAAAAAAAACAATAAATATGATATCTACTTTTAGTGCTAAAGTTTTATGAGTAGATCTCAATCGATAACATTTGAGCTTGCGATTCAATTTTACACCGCTTTACAGTTTTTTAAATAAACATGTACCTGTACCTAAATCTTTTGATTTTGATTTAACCCGGGGTGAGTATGGTGGCTTTTGATTCAGTCAAGACCTGCCCCTTTATTGGCTAACGAACTAATAATCGCTTTCAATTCCTATTTTAAAGTACATTGCGCTTTATGCTTAGAATATTTCTGTTCTTGGAAAATAAGCTAAAACACGCAGCGCAATATACTTCGAAATCGTAATTGAAAGCGATTACCAGTTAATTAGACAGTACTGGGGCTGGGCAGTGTTACAGTCTTCACAGCGGTGCTAGATCGACTACCGGTATATTGAAGTGTTTTTACGGCAGGGCCACTATGTCTATCCGTCACTACGTCAGAGCGACGGATATGGCATCAACAAAAAAAAATATCAAAGGGTCCTCCAAGGCAGGCAACGCATTGGCAATGCCTCGGGTGTTGCAGATGTCAATAGGCGACGGTAACCGCTTACCATCAGGTGGGCCGTATGCCAGTTTGTCTAACCATAACATTAAAAAAAAAAAAAAACATCAATAGCGAATACATCACTCACCTTCGAATTTTTCTTAAAATTAACATGTGCAAGACGAACAACATGTCAAATGCCTATCATCATGCAACTATGCCGGTTCACGTTGTGAACGATATTTTCGAAGTTGTTGACTGCTATATAGTGGTCAACAACTTCGACAATATCGTTCAAAAGAACACATAAGAACCCTTAAGTGAGCAGTGAAGTTTGTAGGAACAAGTACAATTTACGGATCGGAACCCACAGGGCGCAAGTCTCGCACGCACTTCTCCATTTTATTTAATTGGCATCGGCACTTTTAACTTCCCCCCTGGACTCTTCAATTCAAATCGTCACCGTCGTAGTAAAGACTCTACAAACATTGCATTTGTAAAACTGTTTCGTAACAGACACGCACGCAAATAAGCGTTCCAAGACAACAGTCTCATAAAACTCGTAAATCACACTTAAATTCCGCCTAGCAGCCTCCCATCATTCCCAACTCGGTTCGTGCACTGAATCCTTAAACCATTTTGTAAGAAAAACATTTTTGACATCAAAATAATGCGAAAAACATCTCCGACAAAGTAAAGATTCTGGCTAAAAAGATGGATGGTTATTGAAAAGAAATTATGTAACAAAGATTTTTGTCTCGTTGCTGACAAACTTGTAGAGATGGTTGGTAGAGTGTTTCTAAGAACATGATGGTATTTCGGCATGGAAACTGAAATTCTATGCGTAGATATTTGGGAATGTTTTCCGTGTTTTAGAAGTCTTATCAACTCTTACTAAAGAAAATAATTTCGCATTTACTCGTATTGTTAAATATTTAGTTGATAATACTGGCCTATAATTTCCAACTGGGATGAAATGTTTTATGAATCATAAATTCTGCTTAACATCGTAGAAACTTTGTAGTAAAAATATAATAGATACTTTTTAAGATATCTTTGAAGAGATTTTCGTATTTCTTATTATAATACATTGCTGATTCGTCTTTTACTTTTAAGCTCTACGATTAGCATCATCATCACGAACAATAATTACGTATACCATATTTGGGCGGTTGCTACAATCACCAGGCTGCGGGCATTACTGATTGGCGGATTGGTCGTCACAGTATTTGGTGTTATACCTCACTGGCTACTTAGGTGGACGTGTCCAACCCTTGGTGTAATCCGTTAATCGCTTTTTATGACATTGAGGAAAGTGTGATCGATCTATGTGTGTGTCTGTATATGATGAGTGATCTATTCTATGCCGGACCCACTACAGCGTTTTTTTTAACAACTAGCACTTAGTTATAAATCTTGGCTTTATAAAAATCGCTCCTGTTTACATACTTCTTCTTTATACATAATATTATTCAAATGTCTCAAAAACAAGTCAAGCAAAAAAAGGAAAATACTAATAAATTGTATTGTATTAAAGTAATATTTCATTTTACTATCTATCTAAGCTATAACATAAATGATAAATTTATTCCTTTGATTATCATATTGCTTGAAATCAAGATATCAACCTTTTAACAACAGTGTAAACCCAAGTACTTTAACTATTTGTTACTTCTATAGTACCTACTGTTAGATAGTTGGTTGTTTATCACTTTATTACCGTATTTTTGTAGATGTACAACAAAGAGTTTATATATCTAAATAAAAAATAAATAAAAAAAATATTTTATAAATAAATAAATAATAAATTCATGATTTTTGTTTGGTCGAAACCGAGCCCGTGATCTCAAGTTCCTCAGCTGGATAAGTTCATTGCATAGCAGTAGTTATCTCTCAGCTCATATTTGTACTCCTATCCCCTACCACTGGCCTTACCCTAGTTGGTTTTGCGGCTATAGGTATGCAAATATTTCAAGGAATCACGCTGGTTTCTCGTGTAACAGAGCGTGGTGGGTTTTAAATATCAGCGTGCATAGCATAATATTTACTTTGTGAATTTAAAATAGGTTGTAATTTACAAAATGAGGCCCTGAAGCCCATTCAAAAAATAGCTCTATAATTCTACACTCTTAACTCTGTCATAGGTTCTATGACTTTTTTTAACGGATCATGTTGTCATATTGATCATAAAGAAAAAATTTAAAAGTGCTTATTATTATAATGTGACAAATGCTCCTCGGTGATTTTTAAGCGATAAAAACAAAAACAACTTATTTTTGTAGTATTTATGCATGCTGAAAATCACTCTTACCAGACTCACTTTTTAATGAGAGCGGCGTGTGAGACAGTTCTTTTCTCCTTGTTCTCGAGGCACTTTACAACCTATTAGTAAGAAGGATTATCAAATCAAGCTAAACCGTGTCTGTTTCCATTATTCTTCTAGTCTTAGTCGCGTTGGAACAGGAAATTTTAAATGATCCTTGTGATTTCAATGAATAAAACACATTTGACTCTAAGTAATTATTTCGTCTACTGTATCAAAGTACTCAATAATTTAATAAAAGCTTCCTTCAATAAATATATAGTTCCCTTGTGATTGTCAACAGATAAATCGATAGGGTAAACATTTAATTCTATACCGTACTCAACGCGTAGCGTAACGTAAATGTGTACCAACTATTTGATAGGGTTGTCAAACCGTGTAAATAAAATACTACATTCAAACTGTAATTATGTCTGTTTACACACGCCAGTGATAAGTCATGGTAGTAGAGAGAAGTGAATCCACAATGCTTTATAATTGAGTGACATGATATCTACTTATTGCTATTTTTTTCACAAGTCCTCTCTTAGACTATCCGCGTGTTGCACTCAAACAATCAAAAGCCTTGCCAGTAGATCGCTTGAGCTCGCTTATGCGTGCTACTGGTATGTTTTATTTATCAAAAGCTAGCATGTAGGTATACACGAATGTATTCATACACAAACTATAATTAATGTGGTAATGCATTTATAATGTAATGTAGATCTGTTGACAGGTACGAGCGGTTTGTTCACTGGGTTTTGAATGCTTGTAATCATTATATATTATTTACCCCTGCGAGGTGAAACATACTCGTAGATATCACATTAATTATTTGAACGCTGTGCCTTGCCAGGTTCATTGTGGCTTCGATATCTCGTAAGACGGAGTGTCCAAGCTAAGAGTAAGGTAAATTTGATCCTTTTGGGTTAGATGGCACATTCGACGGTATACCCGAAACAAATATTTGCGTGTTATGCAAACATTTATCCCACAGCGAGAGTCCAACCCGCACCTCTCGCGGTTCTGCCGGCTACTCGCCCGACGAGACATGGATGTAATTTTTGCTCTTTATGCAATACCAGAGTATTCGTGTGTTATTTTTCCGTGACAACCCTATGGAACTCATGTGAAGTGGGTTGAACATTCCGACCCACAGTAACACACGGAAACCTATAATATCACAATCGTCGCCCGCTCCGGACAATGTCATTGTGAGGGACCAATTGAAGCAAATGGATGAAAAAATATTTGAAAATAAGGGTAAACTCAAGTGCCTTGCCGTCTTATCAAGCTTTTCAAGGCTATACGACTCTCAGTAGAAGATAAATAATATAACTAATAGAAATAACACCATTGTTCTAGAAAACAGGGTTATTTCTGTAGTACAAGTATGTATATATGATTACAAAAGTGCTTGTTGTACAAGACCAACCATGGTAGCAGTATTCATGCCACAAAAATATAATACGATCCCAAATAATACAATGCGAGATTCAATCAAGAAAAAAAAGAAACATAACGTTTTTAGGGATCCTTACCTCAATAGGAGCAAACAGGACGCTTATAGGATTACTTTATTGTCTGTCTGTCTGGTCCGGGTCTGTCAAGACTAGAGAATACAATAACACAACAAAGGGATCCCGGCCGTTTTCTGGTCCCGAAAATCCCGGGACTGTACTTGGCTAATCTCGGGATTTTCGGGATTGCCACAAACAGGTCTAGTTTGCATTCCGCAGTTCGTTGCACCTTGACAATAACCTTGCCTAGATTATATTAATAGAATTTAGTACATAACGACAATAAACAACCGTTACATACACGGTTTATTTTTTTCATTTAGTCTATCAGACAGGCCGTCAGAGTTGCGGCAATTTCAAGACCCAGCGTAATACTGGCTCTCATCATTAAACTTACGATCTCTCTAATATTTTTTTTTGAGACTATCTTAAAACTCTTATCTCATTGGAATAGGGTTGAAATTTGCTAACTAGATATGTAAGAATCATTAAAGTTGTCATTTGCAATAAAAAAAAACAGTTCATTGGTCAAAAACCGCACTAAAACCAAACAAAGACAAAGAGTATTAAATACTACTACTTCGTTTTTTTGTGATGAAAATAATGGAAATCATGAAAAACTATCAATTATGACAAATAATTGTTAAATAACCAAAACTAACTCGGTGACTCGCAACAACGTGCACATTCACATACCTAACCTACACAGTCAAAATAAATTATTATGTTGTCCATAATACCACATAGTTTAATCCCGGGACAGTCCCGGGATCCCGGGATTATGCATCCAAAATCCCGTAATCCTTGAAAAACATGCTCGGGATTGTATTCTCTAGTCAAGACCCTTTTTCTCAGAAACGGCTAAAAGTATCAACTTGTTTGTACCAAATATAAAGGTATGTGGTGAAATCCAGCTTCTAGCTTGATGCATCAAAAAGATATGGCAACAAATGTCTTATTTTTGTATGGAAATCGCGAAAATGATAAACTTCTGGGGTATTTCCAGTAACCTGACAGAAATTAGGAATGCGAGGAGGCTTTGTGACACAAACAAAGGAAAAAGACTAAAATTGAATAATTTCAACTTTTTAACCCTTAAATGGGGTGTGGTGAAGTTTATAGATAAAAGTGTCTGAACCTCGAATAGGGCTCTAACCCTCAGAGCGCGACTCTCGCTCACACTTGTCCATTTTGTTCCCATACCTTTCGAAAATCTGCCCAAGTAGAAAATATCTGAGATAAATTCTCACTATATAAGTTGCTACTTACTTAGTCTACAAATAAGTTAATATACTCTGGCTTAACTTATTTATGTATATAAGTAAGTAAACGAGATTAACTCGTAGTAAGTAGCTACTGTACTTAAATAATGTTATCACATACCTAATACAAAAACAGATGCATCTTAGTAAAGTAATCTCCTAGAGCCTTGAGGAAATATTCTTAGATTAAGTACGAACAACGTGCCGTAGACCATACGTGGTGTGTCTGGCCTAAGAACAGACCCCTCCGCCTCCTCCCGTAGATGTAGTAAAAGCCTTAAGTGGTTAATACGTCAGGAGCAGCAGCATCCACCAGAGTACTTAACACTAAACTTCTACCACCAATCCGCATGCCAAGTGTGATAATTATGGCAAATGCCCCATCCCATTGTATTCAATGGAATGGCCTTGTGCAGCAGTGAATAAGCTGATGAAATTGATGAAGTACAAAAAATAATTTTGCTTAAGTCTGTCTTCGAGATTTGCTATCACTTACAAACACAGATGAGGTAACAGTCGCTACGGGTCGGGGATTACGTAAGATAATGATAGATTTCACGCTGAGCGTCCCTTTGTATCCTTTGTGTCTGCTGACGGAATATTAATCTTGACAATTGAAATGACTACTGTTTATTAATACTAAGGTATACCTAAACTGTAAGAAGCTGGTGTTATTGTTTCATGTACAGAATGCAAAGATATTTGGTTAACCCGCGTCACAGATTAACTAATAATTACTACGGCTCACGTACCAAATAACTGTTTTTATATCGCATCGGAAGACATTCACACTATTGGAACTGCCCAGCATTCTGCATTTGACTGATGCTATTTTCTTGCGCATCATGGCGTAAAAGTCATTGACATGCGCATCAGCAAACATGCCTGACGCACTGCAGAATCTGGGCAGTGCCAACAACACTCTAAACATATCATTGTAGAGGACTCGTAGGGCGCTGTAGGCCGCTTTGGTATAGCTAACCCACAGACCGCTAGTGTAAAATGATTGACAGAATGATTTAAACAAGGTAACTTTAACTTCACCTGTGCAATGCGCAAATCTGCGAGCCAGCATATTCACCATATTCCAAAATCAAAGTGTTTTTATTGCTTGAGATACATGTCAGAAAATATGAATCATTTCGTTTCCAAACCAATCCACCAATCTTTAAACCAATTAGCTTTGCCGTCTGTACACAAGTATAGTGTTTTCTGGGAATTGGTCGGCGTTATCGTTCATATTAAAAAAGTATCCTTGACCGTGAGCATAACTCCCAGCATATTGAAAACCAATTTATCGTGAAAAGAGAAATAAATCATTCCAAGACAATCATGTGCCTTGATTGATGGCCGTGTTAACGAGGCAGTGATGCGTTTCTGTCAGAGACAGGCGACATTGAACCTACGCCTCTACCGCACCGGAAGGAAATAGGGACGAGACCAAGATGGGACCTAAGTAGGTAAATCACAAAAGTTTAAAGTAAAATCAAGATAATGTCGCAGTCCACTTACTTAACATTCACTTGACTAGGAATTTTTATTGATTAAACAATTTAATTGGAGGTGATTATGTAGGTAGATCTTGACGTAAGCATTACCAGCCCGTCTGTTTTAGTATTCAATAAGGTTGTCAAAGTTTAGTTTAAGTATTTGCAAAATTATGATACAAGTTTAAGATAATATCAATAGTAAGTAATAATAGGGCGTAAAAAATAAGAGCATTGCACCTAAATAATGTTAGAAATGTTTCAAGAAGACGTAGAGTAGGTAAAGTTATCGAACTCACCTAATGGAATCAATTTATCAGTGGCTTCAAAAACATTGAGCGGAAACCGGTAAAGCTGAGAGAAATCCTTTTAAACGAAGAAGCTACATGCCATTAGGAAATTGCTTAGTAATTCAACGGATAGAACAATGTGGTACATGTAGTTGGTATGTATCGGTAGACCCAGCCCTTGACACAGAGCTTTTTGTTAATAGTTTGGCACTTACACCTGGAAATAATAAGGCAAGAAATTTGGTTCCTACGATTTGGATAAAATTTATAATATGATAAGGGATTGTAAATTATCAAATTGTAAAGAAATAGCTGTTATGATGTTAATTAACAAACCTGTGAGCTGGTTAAAATGAGCCCAAACACAGCCAGGGTTCTGTCAATCATTGAGGAGTTCCGTTGTCCACCTTCCGTCCGCATCATCAGATCATCTTATTTTCACCATAATATTGTATTGCAATCGGAACCTAAGTATGCAAAATTCTTAAGGTTAAAATATTTGGTAGAGGCAGGCATCTGTTATATTTAGACAACATAACTAAACTTAATTTTATTCTAATGTTAATCATAATTTAATTTAATATTTGCGATTGCTTGGACAAATCAAAAACTGTTTTGTTATTTTTCTATTTTTTTTTTACTTCTGTCGTACTTACGCATGTGCATGAACATGTTTATATACATAATATTACTTATGTATTAATTGGTTTCAATTAAATAAATATGGGAAAGCGTGTGCGGCCTAAGAAATAGACACTCGTCTCCTCCCGTAGATGTCGTAAAAAACTACGGGATTTCACCAGACGGTGGATAGCAGCATCCACCTGAGTATTCAACATCAGTATGCGATCACTAATCTGCCTGTTGTGTGATTATGGCAATGCCATTGCATTTTATGGAAATGGCCTCGTCTAGTAATGGACTTCTAACGGTTGCTAAAGATGACTTACCAAGTCATAAGTTTTTAATCAAGTTTAGTTAAATAGGGCTAGTTATTAGTTAGTTAGGGCAAGTGAAGTGACCTATTAAGTGAAAAAAAATTATTTAAGATGATTTGTTTTGAATTTCAGCTTGGTTTGGTGTAACTGGTTTAAAATTCGGTTGCATGATTTGACCACATACCTACGCGTATTGTTTTTTTTTGTTCTTTTAATTTTTTTGTACACACTAACAAGTGAAGTTAAATAAAAGCTTTAAAAATAGGTACCTATAAGTACATTAGCTAGACAAACATATATGGTCAGTTCTACAACTAATGCCAGCTTAAAAAAAACACTGAACTATCTAATAAATATATAATAAAATATTTATCCAAACGATAGTAAGACGATGTTTGGAGCATCATTTGATTGGCAGCAATTTTTTTTCTTATATTATTAGTTTTTGCGTTCAGACCTGTTCAAAGCAATTTAGGAGCGAAGGTTTACCGAAAAAAAAACATTTCGTCATACCGGTTTTAAATGTTGAAACCAAGATTATAAGATTCGCCTTTGCAAGACGCGTTTCAAGGAGTTTCAAAGAGCAAATGAATTATTTTGTATCTTACGTCCACTAATTAGATAAAATACTTCACTGATATACCTAGGGGTGTATGACGTCTAGAGTTTTCTATATTTCGATATTTTATAAAAACGCTTTCCGAAATAGGTACAACTCTTTCAAATATTTGTAATTTTTTTTATCCAAGACATTTAAAATGCATTATGACGGGCATCAGACATCCCTAGATTCGCAGCTGTGAAGCGAGACTGTCCTCTGCTCGGAATTAATTGAATTATATGAATGAACCCAACGCTTCCGTCGATGAGCCCGGCAATGCAGGATATACCAATTGCCGATTGTAAAATATGTTTGTTTGTTTATACTGCATACTCAATATTTTGAATGCTTTAGAAAGCTGGTGCCCAATTTTGACCCTATTGGTCTTGAATATCCACATTTCGGTCAGTTTTTTAATGAGTGATGTAAAATATAAACGAAACTCAACAATTCTCGCCAGAGCTTCAGAAACATTGTTTGTATTCACAAAATCTAAGATAACTAGTGGTTCGCCCCGAACTGAGACCTCGCGATGACACCTTTATCAGCCTGACTTATTTCAGAGGGGAAGAAAGGGTTTCATATTTAACGGCTATGTAAGTATGTTTGTATGGATGATCTATCTGAAATCTATCTATCGAGTCAATTTCTCTAATATGAAAGAGATTTTGTGAAGCAAAAAAAAAGTTTTTTTTTGAATTAAGCAGTGCCATCTAGTTGTAGTTTTGCTACCTAATTTTTAAAGATTTAAGGTTTCTACTCTAAAAATGGATATTACCAAGAAAAAATCCTCAATTTTTGACTTCTCCCCGTAGAACGAAATATACTTAAATAATAAATTTCAGCATTACCAGAGAACTTGAAGTATCTTGGAGATATTTTTTTGCATATTTTACTTTCTTTACCCTTCTAACCGACTTCTAAAAACATTTACTGAGAATAAAATTTATCCTCTAATAATTAGGTAATTTTTCTACACATCATCGAAATAGCCTTTGAATAGGACTAAGCAACAGGGCGTAAATACTACATACCTGTTAGTATTTAAAGTACTTGACGAATTAATTGATAACGTCCTTTTGAGGAAAACATAGAACTCCAATGTGATTCAAATTCCTGGGAATGGGGGTGTCAACAATGGATGTTATATTGGTTATTGTTTTTTCTGGTTCAGGTTTCTAATTTTTTCAATTTCAGACTTTTCCCTGTAGTTGTGACACAAAAGCCACAAGCACACCAAATTTCAGCATTGTGGGACTGCTGGAAGTACCCTAGAATTTTTGATTTTTGCGTTTTTTATTTTCCCAAATATCTCGGAAACTACTGAGTTTAAATACTTGTTAAAAACAGATTTGAAATGTCCAACTAAAGCGCTTTCATTAGACACCCCACTTGATCTGACTGTCTCACTTTTATTTTTTTTACCCCCTCTTGGACCCCAATATCTCAGCAACCCCCTGACCGATATAGCTCATAACCTTACCTACAAATTGTTCCAATACTATCTACCCCCATACCAAATTTCATGAAGATCGGATCAACGGTTTGGAAGTTTTCATCGGACAAACATACATACATACATACATACATGCATACATACATACATACAAACGCCGATTCTTCCAACTTGACTGAGAGAACTCGCTTCGCTCGTTCAATAAAACATTATATAATTTGTATCGTCTTCCTCATCAAAATGTTCTGCACGTATTTATAACTTAATTATGTAATATATATAATTATATAAATATATGAATTAATGTATTTTACCATTTCTGCCGTGGTGTGTCCAGCTTAAGAATACACCCCTCCATCTCTTGTGGATTTCTTGAAAGCTGACTAAGGGATTGCACCAGGGGACGGGCAGCAGCATCCACCTGAGTACTCAACTGAGCTCACCAATCCCAGGCGTGGTGAGTGGAAATACCCAGCATTGTATTTCATTGGGGAGGTTTCGTAGCTTGTCCTTATTATGCATTATGCGTACTGTAAGGTTTTAAACTGTTCGACCTTCCTAATTGCATTCGCAATTTGCTTGCATAATGCCTGTCATGAACACCCAACGATGCTATTATAGCAACGAAAGACACCGTATTCCCGAGGCGTTGTAGGCAAAAACAGCATGACTCGAGGTTTCTTAACATTACTTAGTTGGTAAGAATAAGTAGTAAATAAATACCCCCTGGATTGTGAATTATACATGAATCAAGACCGCATCCCATGTTTCAGAGAGGGCTGCTCTACCACTTTTGGTCTGTTCTACCTTAGGTATGCGGACCAATCGACTAAAACTATCTATGAAAGGGTTGGTTCATGGGTTATGTTACATTTCCTCGATTAAAGTGAACTCCCAACACAGAGCAGTACATTGAACAGGAACCAAAAGCTCGATCTCTTGCTTTACATTAATAGCTCATCCAAGTCACTAAAAAATAAGGGCTATTTAAGACGTGTAGTTAGGTAATATTCCAACGGCTTCATTCGATCCAATTCCTCGCAAGGTACTCGTAAGTTACCTTATATAACTATTAAGGTGAGGCATCATAATTGGTTCATCTTGGCCAAGGTTAATTAACTGTCAAATTAGTTGAGTGAGATCAAGTACATCGTCCGGGCTAACTCAAACATCTTCCTGTTCCATTCTGCGATTTTCTATTTAATTTTTATAACTAAGTAGGTACCTAATAACCGGATATTTATTACAAAATGGTACAACCAAATATGTGAAAAAAAAAATGAATTAAATGCTGTAACAACGAAGACTAAAAAAAGTACTAAGTAAAAATGTTTAAAGCATAGGTATACCTACTTACTGAAAAAATTTCGTCTACAGTAAAGTTACGTTATCAACGTGAACTAAAAAAAACAATGAACACGTATACCTACCTGCAAAGTAGGAACTAAAATAGTGGGCACACAGATCGGTGGATGGAGGCAGCTCAAGCCCGTTCATTATGGAATTCTAAGGCGGAGGTCAATGTCCAACTGTGTATGTTAACCGGTTGAAATGATGATGATTACCAATACCAAGCAGCTAAAACGACAACTACAGTAATATAGTCCATAGTACAAAAAAAACCCAGCATCGAATATACATTTCATTCCAACGAAAAATATAAAATAGAAATAAAAAAGCCACTAAAATTGCCTAATTTTGCTAAATTACTATACATAACAGCTATTAAGTATAAGATTAGGTACATACGTACATATAGTATACAAACAACAGGTGTCAAATTGCCGAAGATGACCTTGAGTGGACCGTGGGGGGATGGGTAAGGTTCACACACACACACTCACTCGCGCTGTGTATGTGAGTAAGGACGACCGGCCGGCACGGTATATCCCAGCGGCTTCGCGGAGTAGACTGAGCTACACAAGGTACCACTTGGCCGGTGCCTGAGGGTTGCTAGTGTAGCAAAAGGTTTTGCTTTTTTATCAATAGCCAGATGTCGTGCTTTCAGTCACAGCTAAATGTGCTAGCGAGTTTTCTCTCTACTTGATTTATTTTTAATTGTTGTTTCAATAGGCTTTAGTTTTTGTAGAGAAAAAAATTAGCTTTACATTTAAGCTCAGCTTATATTTGACTTCTGCTCTGCCCAGTCCCGGAATCATAATAATATAGCAAAAAGGAGCTTTTTTCAATAATTGTTGAAGTAGAATCTGAGAGTTTTTGTCAAGTGTGAAGAGATAACATAATAACATAATATAACACCCAACAGTCACATACCCTTCCCTAATTGATTTATTGTCAGTGTTTTCATAAACTTTGCAATAGATTTGAGATTTTCTACTAGGTAATGGCTTTCCCAAAGTGATCTACCAAGTTTATTTTAAATTTCATATTTTTTCCCTAAACGAGGGGAAAATTACCCCAACTGAGCTCTCCGTCGTGGATGATCACTCTTCCCAACCGTTATCGCGCCCGGGGCACCCCATACGATGACCCTCTACCGTGGCATCACATATCAAACGATACGTTTTACACGGTAAACAACCATTGACGCTGAAGTACTGTAAAAATTATAAGTCGACAAATGTTTTGTGGGTTAGTACGCAATGTATTAGGTTTAATTTGCGAGAAGCGGTAAAATTCTCTGATATAGTTATGAATCCACAGTTTCCGTAGAGCAATACCTCGAAAACGATTAAATAATTGCAGATTCGCGGTTGAGGCCCGGCTCTTTCGTAAATTTTCGACGAAATTGGGGCATTCAGTAGGAACTTTCTTGATTACATTGAACCTAATGAATATATAATAGGGAGGTTTTGTCGAAGGCTATGCTTCAAGGTTGTTAGTTCAATAATTAGGTTAGGCTAAGTATGTAACACTTATTTAAAGCCATGGTGATTTTGACACTGATTATAGTATGGATCAATTAAATAACTGAGGATCTTTAGAAGAACACCGTGGTAGTTGGGTAAAATAAAATACTTCTTGGTATTAATGCGTTCCAGTTCATCATCATCATCATCGTCATCATCATCACCAGCCTGTTTACGTCTTTCACTGGACTAAGCCTCATCACCATGCCATAATCACCACGCTTGGCAGGTGGATTGGTGATCGCAGTTTGGTGTTAAGTTGGTTAAGTACTCAGGTAGATGCTGCTGCCCATCCCCTGGTGTAATCCCTTAGTAAGGCTTTTACTATTATTCCTCCACGGGAGGAGGAGCGGTATATTCCACCGGGCACACCACGGCTCCAGAAAGCGCTCCAGTTTATAGACCGAAAATAATGCATCTTCTCTACAAAACCACATACCTACCACGTTGAAGCCTACATTTCGCTCTTATTTTCTAAAATGTGCCTGCTAAAGCCTCCACTCTCGCTTACGTTGGCTGAAGTGTTTTCCGCGATCTAGTTCCGAATTTCACCCTGACGAAACATCTGCGAGAGACACTTTTACACTCCTGACGGGTGACGTTTGTTGTGAGTTTTAATGCAAGGCCTCTTCGCATTGGCACATAAATCCGACTCTCGCAGTCAAGGAACATTATACTCTATAATACTCACAGTGTACTAACTCGAATTATTGAATTTTAGTCAAATGTTGTACCTACTATAATCCTGCAACCTTATGGACTTGTCTGTTTCTCTGTGAACTGATAATAAACTACCCAATTTTTATTTTAGGAATATGTTTAAGAAAATTACTTATCAATAACAAAATTTCAAAAATTGCATTTAAAAAGAATGGGGTTGGTAAATTTTCACATTTTTTTTAATGTCTTTTAAAAAAGCACATTATAATAAAAATATATATGTATATGTTTGTATTTTTCGCATAACGATGATGCATTTGATAGAGTCTGTTCAGCGAGAGACCCGTCGTGGTATTGGAGGCCACTGCAGTGCTTAATTACCTGTTTTGTTTAGCGGGCAATATAATAGCGCGTCTGTTCCGTTTTGATCCTATTAAAACTGTTACTATTTCTTTTCTTTATGATTCGAAATGCCGTCAGAAAGAAACCAGCTCCTAATTGTGATTTAAATAAGTAGTTCACTACGTTAGTTCACAATTTGGCCAAGACGGTTCTCGTTCTGAACAGACTCTACAAGTTTTTTGTAATTTTCTAGTTTGCCCTCAAAATTAACCCCCGAAATCAGCATTCGTTGATTTACGCTATACGTCCTTGATAACCGACCTAATCCCGTCCCGTCTCGTGGTCCGTAACCAAACTCTATTATAATATTTACCAAATTTCAGCTACTTTGGTCCAGTAGATTCGGAGAAAATTGGCTGTGACAGACAGACTGATTATCACGAGAGTGATCCTATGTAGTAGGTAGTAGGTAGGTAGTCTATTGGTAACTTTTGCTGTATAGAAACCCTAAAAAAGTAAACTTTTTAATCCCTAGAATTGGAGTTGAAAAAGCATATTACTTTTATTCTACTTCAGAGCTTTCAGAAGCTCGTGACAATTAAGTTCTTATTTTTTAACATCAAAGATAAATCTGTCAGGTCATTTAACTTCAAGACAGTTAACTTGGATAGCGCTCTCTAGCCAGTCTAGGTCGAAATAACTTAAAGCCTAATAATTTCAGGTTTTATGGAGTCTGAACACGACATCACATGTGGTTTTAAACAATTCATTCGTTTCGTTCGTTGACATAAGATTTCAGTTATTTTGATTGCCCTGTTTCATGAGCAATTTGATGGATTCAACAAAGAATGGTTGATAATTTTATTCTAACAACTACATATTTGGCGTGGACCTGTTTTTTTGCGTATACTTTCTACTACAAATTGTCTCACCTCCTTATCTCGACTTTACTGTATTTTATCTGGCTTTAAAATCAACTTCAAAAAAAGGAGGAGGTTATAAATTCTTTTGTATTTTATTAATTTGTTATAGGATCGTTGGATTTGGGTGGTATGGAGAGGTAGACCGAGTACTGATAGATCCCTTCAAGTTATCATAGCGATCCAAGACCTATCAAGATGTAATCATGTTCTCCAATACCTACTCCCTTATAAAAAATACTTTATTTTTACTATGTATTATAAATGATTCTCATGTAAGTGATAGTTTAAGTATATCAGTTGAGAATAAATGATTATTAAACTTAATTACGCAATTGACCTGTAGATTAATTCCATTTTCAGCCTGACGGTCAGTTTCATAATCATTTTCTAAACCTTTTTTAGTTAAAACAGCTTTTGTTTTCTTCTCTCTGATGTAAAATGCCATACGTCTAAACAAGGCAAAAGCTATTTTACTTAAAATAGGTTTAGAGAATGATTATGAAACAGGGAGTAAACTATTACAACATCAGACTAAAATAATGTTCCATAAATAAAGTTCTAATAAAGTTGCTGCTATAAATAGAAAGGTAGGGGATGCAGCAGCTCTGCGCTGACCTACAACAAGAAGCGAGTTAGTAAGTTACAACTACGTCAAGTTTCTAATTACCCGACTACGGCAAAGCAAAAGGAGGGTTATGATTTTAGTATGTTAGTTTGTTCATCTGTACCCTCGTAGCTCTGAAACTACTGAACAGATTTTGACAAATAAGGTATCCTAATGAAGCGTCTTAACGTTTCGCGTGTCATAATATTGAGCTAGGTATATGACGTTACACAAAATTTAAAATGGCGGAAATAAACGCAATACTTAAACCGCAAAATAAATAGAATTCATGTATATTTGGGTTTGGTACCTACCATTTAAAGCGCTTGATGAGTAAGTTCTTAAAAATATATCACACTAATATCAACTCCTCCACTAAAATGATTTATAATAACGAAGGCCAAATCCACGATTCTATATAATAATAATAATCGTGGATTTGGTCTATCTTTTGATACTTGTTTTCAGCTTAAGCGTAGTCGGGCTTTAGTTTTAAACTTTTTTCAACGTATTTTTTCGGAGCATAGCTCACTGCATAGGCCGTTGCGTGACTTTGAGCATGAGGTTAATAGTTAGCGACCACGTCTCTGTGCTATCTATGTTGTTGTTATTAGTAGTAGAACTTCTTGTGAAATAGTTCGTCCGGGGAAGTACTATCACCGTACCTATTTCTACCTCCAAGCAGTAGAGCTCGCATTGCTGTGTTTCGGTTTGAAGGGTATGGGTGCCGATGAAATTACAGGCGCATGAGACTTTTCATCTTTATGTCTCAGGGTCGAAAGCGTGCGTGTGATGCCTCTGGTATTGCAGGCGTCCCATATAGGCTACGATAATTTATTTCCATCAGGTGGGCCGTGTGCTTGTTTGCTTGCCTAGTAGTACAAAAAAACTACTGGGTACATTATGGTACCATAACACCTCCTCGTAGTTCCTGATACCCACGACACAAGGAATCTTAGTGTGGGATTAAGACTATATACCTATGTAACTGTTGGGTGTTATGCTATGTTATGTTATATCATCACTGGCACACTAACGGCCCGTTCACACATGGGAGTCCGTTTTACTGGTACGTTTTTAACGGATACGTCATAAATTTATGCTCTGTTCACACATAGGCACCGTATAACGTTCAACGGATCCGTCATTACTGGATGCGATGTGTGAACAGAAAACTCGCAGTATACCGCCGCTATTCTACAAGGATGGACGCCGTCGTGTTGTATTGGTACTATCCGTTAAAATTCTACGTATCCGTATATTTTTACTGTTCCGTCGTCCAGTATTCGATGACAAAACGGAATGTCATTTTTTTACGGAACGATATTTTTTACTGTATACAGAATACTGTGCCATGTGTGAAGTCGCTCATACAACTACATACGCCATCGACGAAATATAAACGTACACGATAAAACGGAACAGCAAAACGGAGACATGTGTGAACGGGCCGTTACGTATAATATAGAGACAAAAGAAACCGTTTAGGTATATCAATGAAGGCAATACGTACGTGTTTAAAGTAGTTGTGGTTCGTTTAATGTTCCAACATCCAATGATTTCCTCAGGGCGAAAAAATAACGATAGCACTTGTATTTCCAGGCGGTAAATCTGTGACAGGGACGGGCGGATAGCGGTGCGGTGCTAAGCATTAGCACGTGCCCAGAATTAGCACGCAATAAGAAACTTCTAGTGGTGTATCTACCTATATGTATAGAGAGACGTGCGTGGAAATTCATTTTGACTCAAACAATACATTTTTGTTAAATAAATATGTCACGCTCTGAAAATCCAATCAGAAGACAACACGAAGTCCAAATTTCTAGGAATCGACAGTTGTCTATAGTACGGTTATCCACTTCTTAGGGATCGTTTTCACTTTCACCAAGGATATCTGCCTATATGGTGCCAGAAAGCGTTTGACTTCTAACATTGAACCCATATAGGGTAGGGTGGAGTAAGTTTGCGCAGTTTTGTTTCAGTTGTTCATCAAAATAAAACATATGGAATAATCACATGTTTCTTTATTTCATTTCCATCTTGATTTTTACTGCATGTTTAGGATACATACTGTACTCTCTTCAAGCGTAACATTACTTTAACATTGCATTATTTTATTGACCCACGTTCGAAAGAGGCTAGCTACCCACAACACAGGTTTTCCTAGGGTAAGAGCGCACTAACAAATTAATTCCAATCCAGATTATGTTTTTTGTATTTTACCATACCACTCCACCACTCCACTCCCGAAACCATTCGACCACTTTCGAATGAAATCATTCTAGGTACTAGAATGATTTCATTCGAGAGTGGTCGAGGACTAGAGGTGGATAGACCATAATATTATAAAATATTGGTAGCGTCTGTGCAGTATTATCTAGATTTAAAGTGCACTAAAATTATCGGCCGCCCTTTCTAATAGACTGAAATAAAAGGGACCGCAATAATTTTAGCGCAGTTTAAAGAATAATTCATCAGAATCGCTACCTTTATGTGTTTATCTGTGTACAACAAAGAAAAATAAATACATATAATGATTGTAGTGTCTAGTATGGCGGCTACAGCCGTATGGACGTAGTAAGGGGGTGTTTTACAGAGTTGGGTTAACAGAAGTAGAATGTACCTTTTATGTACCTACCTAGTCAAATATGTGTCTACACCCGTGGTTTCGCGGAGAAAAAATATTATGGTAGGTAAGTATATTATGGTATTGAACAGAGACAGAGATAATACTATGTAAGCAAAAAAAAATTGCGTTTTTTGAACAAAAGTGGGCTAAAGCCACTTGCTTGATATCTATACCAAATATGTGGCTAAGGCCGATAAGGATCGATCGAACACGTTGGCGTGTTTTCTACTCACAAGTTATTAGGTAGGTACTTATCCTGATCACCATTGGTATTCATGGCATTGTATCAAAACAGGCACGTGCGTATCGCCAAGAAATATCTTAATGGGAATTAAATAATAGCTAGGATCAATAAGTAATAACTCACCATAGAGTAAATAATTCAACGTAATAAGTAGGTAGGTATATAATAGTCTTGTATCCGCCTATCAAAATTAATTTAGGTATCGGTACTTAAAGATTTATGAGTGTCCCATAATTTACCACATTGTAAAGGTCAATGTTGATGATGATGCTGATGATGATATAGTTCTCTAGCTAGGTTCGAGCGAGAGTGCCTTATTTTACCCACGCTTAATTTATCATTTACAATTTCGCAAGTTTTCGTGACAGCTTCTTATTTCTTTCAGCAGCCTGTTTGTTTGACATGCGTAAGTTTTCCCTTGGGCTAACTACGTGTTGCTTAGCAAAAATGGGCATGATCCGAATACCTCAATCCAACCTTCGAATTTACTTACATGTAAGTAAAAAACAAAGCTAAGCCATGCAAAACGTAGTTGAGAAGAGTACCTACCTTTGTCTAATTACAGTGTCTACGCAAGTAGCCTGCCTGTTTCCCTATCATCATCACCACCTGTAGAAGTCCGCTGCTGGATATAGCCTTTCCCCCTGGGATACCACGACGAATGGTCTTGGGCTGCTTACAACCAACGACTTTTTGCGACCTTTTAAATGTCGTCAGTCCATTTAGGGATACTTGGGATGGCTTCTTGCACTGAGTCGTCCGGTTCGTGATCGCTACTCGATAACCTTTATCCTCCAACGGTTGTCAGTTCTGAGAGTTGCATAGCCTGCCGATTGCCACATCAACTTGTATAGTTCTGAGAGTTATGCCGGTGACCTTGATTTTACTACGAATCTCATTTCGGATTCTATCACGCATTGAAACTCCGAGTATACTTGTCTACATACCCTACTGCGCGACTTTGAGCTTGTGTATGAGTTTACTGCTTACCAATGCATCATTTGAATTTCATAATGTTATCATCATCGACCTGCAGAAGTCTACTGCTGGGCATAGCCTCCAAAATGTACTATAAAAAAACAGATATTAAAAAGAGCTACAGAAAAAATACGTACCTACCTAGAGTATGTAGAGCACATAGAAAAAGGAGAAGGTAATTATTTTTATACGAATTCTTGCTTGATATAAAACTGACTGTTATCAATCAATCAGTAAATCTTATATCGGTGTCATGTATCTACCTACTTAACTTAAAAAGGTATGCGAAATAAAATAAACTCTATTAATGAAACAAATATATTTCATTACGAAATTAAATTACCAACAAATCCATTTTCAACACTTTCAAACCATTTTCAATTATAATAGGGAAATGTGCCTTTTTTAAAGTGCCAAATATTTAATATGCCAAAGAAAATATAGTGACTGTTAATATGATGAGATCATTGATTTATAAACAACACATTAATTGAACAATAAAATAATATTATATTGTTCGTCGATAGTAACAGTAACCATATTTTCATAGCTAAAAAATTTACGCCTAAATGGTAACACTACAACACACATATTTATTGCACATTTAGAAATTTCGTAAAAGTATTTTTGTCTTTTTTTCTTATTTTTAGAGATCCAAGACGTTCACTATAATTTTGCACATCGATATTAAATGAAATAATATACACAATAGCGTTTAAATTTAGATTGTGGTATAATACACATCCGAAAATGGAACTATACCTACCTTATTTAATTTGGACAATGGACAATATATTTAAACAAATTGGACTGTCCCGTAGACGAATCAATCATATACATATTTTAAACAAAATTAAACCTCAAAAACAAGTAATAGTTAATCGCGTTAAATATAAAACAGGATTATCTGTTTAACAATAATAATTATCTGAAATATACATGTAAAAAAAATATATTATGTAACAGTATGTTATTATCAACTAGAGTTTATAATAGACTGACCCGAAGCATTATGTATCAATTTGATCAATACATGTAAAGGAAAATTTACAAAATCATGGAAAATTAATATTTCCATCAAAATTATAGATAAGTAGACGTAATAGTACAAAGTTACAAAATACAAAATCATTGAACAGAGGTTAATTTTGCCACTGTTAGTACTGTGCTTACAAAATATCTACACAATATCTTATTTATAGGACATAATAGCCGTATGAAGAAAATTCTCAACTATACGAATGAATTAACTTCCTTGAATCAAATCTTAAAGACCGGCCTAATGAAAATTATCTAACTAGCGCTGACTGACTTTTACATTTACAGCATTCCTTATCAACCAATGGTAATAAAACTTGGACGTATTTTTTTATGAAAATAATTAAAAAATCTAATTTAAAACTTACCACCACATGATGGTCCTTGGTCGATTTTTATCTCGAAGAAATAAATTTGTTGTTAAATACAGGATTGTGAACATTATGGAATGGTCACACCACCGCCTTACGAGTAACATATTAGACACTTTGGTTTCTAAGAGACATTATTTCGACCAACCATTTAAACACCATTAAAATACTGGACAAAATAAATCCTTATGTAAAATTTCCTAAACCAAATTATTGCTGATGTTGGTATATTATATTGTACCTATTTATTTAACTATGGAAGCTTCAATAAATAAAATGTCTCTGAAGAACAGTTTCTATCACATATCATTACACATTGTAGCACCACACGGTTAATAGACCCATCTACGTCTACACTTACCTCTATTCTTGTTGTATAATATTGTGATGTATAAAAATCAATACATCTGAAAAATAATCTAAGGTCAGTATATAAAAGATTCTGTACCTATAGTTATGTTTAAAAATTAAATAAACTCTCTTTTCATTGTAGTAAATCTATTGAGACTGTATTTTGGCTTTTAAAAACGTTATAAAATCAACACCTTAAAATTAGTTTTATTGACTGTTAAACTTCTGGCCTACGTTACTTCTACCCGAAAATCAGTCTATCTACTTTCAATCGTCGTTGGCTAGATTGTGGAGACTTCGATGGTTCGTTTTTTATCGATGCCACGATTAAAAATAATATCACATTCTTTCCTCATCACGTCTTGGCTACACACCCGTTCGCATCTTATAGATATGACTATTCAGCCTCCTTTATGGCTTTCAAATTACTACACTTCGATCACCAAACTAGTGGGGATTTTCCATAGGCCGACAATGAAATATAATAATATCAAGAACCATTTAGAAAACATTTTAACCAGTGATTTACTAATATTATCGACTTCATCCAAATTTCTAACTGAAGTGAACAACTCCTAAAAGTTAACACTGTGTCACTAAAGAATCTAATATCAAATGTGAGATTGATCGGTGTCAAATTATAATGACTTTAATAATAAAATTTATATGGTAGTTTGTTATACCTATAATATATGAATACACATTCAATTTAAAATAGTAAAATACACATACAATATTGAGTCAAAATATTCACACAAAGAGCCGGGCATCAGTCAGTGAAATCATCATGAATTAAAATATTAGTCCAGTCAATAGCCATACCTACATAAAAAAGCATTTGCCTTGCAAAGGGTGGTGTAGTGACGATTATGATATAATGTTGCTAGGTTTGGGATCCACATAAAAATCTATATTTTAACCACGGGGGCGCAGGCGCGAGCCACCATCTTAGATTGGTGACAAAAACTGGTTTTTATAAAATAAAGCCGCAACAGTTGACCCTACGCCAAAAAAGTATATACAAAATTTACGAACATATAATTCCTTAAATTTTTTGCACCCATGTTTATTCTGTTAATTTAGTACTTAAAGTGGCTGAAATAAAGATTTTAAAGTCAAAATGTAAATTTTTAGTTTAATTTAATTTTGATCATTAGCAAATTGAATCCACGTTTTATGTGACGTAAATGTACTAAGTATTCCTATATTCAATTATGTATAGTGGCAGTTTATAAATTAATGCAAAAAATCATAAATAAAGTTTATATGAGTAGATCTTTTGGCCACAATAACTCATTGCAGAAGTATGTTAACAAAAATGTAAGAAATGTCATGTTCTTTATTCCTTTCAAATACACTTTTGGCGTCGGGCGAACTGTTGAAGCGTAGATTTTTGGAAAAGGAAACCAACCCTAACAACGTTTATAAAAATCTTCTTCACCACCTTTTGTAGGATAAAATCACCTACAGACTGGACTATATTGTTTTGTTTAATTATATTTTATTAAATGGACGGAGACAATATAAAACGCTTTAAAAAGTGTTAAAATTGTGCGTCGTAACCTACACATCGTTTTCATGTAAGCAGATCAAAAGCCTTCTCATATGGAAGTCCTCCGAATGCAAATTGGGTACCTATACATTAATTAAATAATGCCCGTAAATTATGTCTTAATAAATAATCGTAAGAATATTTTTTCAATATCATACATAGTACCTAAATCATAACATGATACAACTTTAACTTAGTATCCAAATGGCTGTTTAAGACGTGTAAGTTTCCAGAAAATAAGAAAAAATCTTAGATAAACGAATGTAGGTATCACATTTGATCTGGAAGCACACGCAATATATACAGAACGAATGATGTGCTTTTTAAATTTAGAACTTCTTTTAAAATTATATTATGTTTAATTTAAGACTTTAAAATTTATGATACACGAACAGATATAAAGAATACCACACCAATTTTTTATGCTACGAGAATTCAAAATAATGAACCACAAAGTTGGCTTGAAATTTTCGGGATACTGTTTTCTAGTCACTCTTATGTTTCTGGACAGTGTCACGAAAATTTTATACTTTGAGTGGTTTACCTTAAGCCTGTAAGACACTAAATTACGCCACAACATCAAAACTACCGGATATAATTATAAAAACAGTCAACATCAATTTCGAATAATATTTTTATATTTTAAATTTGACGTAATGGCAAAATATCTACATTATACACACGTGAATGCGTTACATTGTTTAATTTGATACTATTTATAAAAAAAACTGTTCAGCGCAGACATTGAAACTGAACAAAATTTACCAAAGGTTCGTTTTTAATGTTTTCATTTCAGTATTTGCGCTGACATCATAGAGTATTACAGTAGTAAAATAAAAATTCAGAGTATTGCTTCTCGTTTATACTAAAAGTTTTCCACTATCTACTTAATTTATATCCCTCTGGCGAATTTGTTATTTTAAACCATATTATACCATAGGTACCATTGTATATTACCAATTTAATTCAACATACATGTTACTCACGAAAATTATACATAATTTGAATTAAAAGTCCACAGTTTTAAACCGTTCTAATATAGAAGAACTAAATCTATTATTCGTTAACATTTCCTGTACTTACCTGGTTATTTTGTTGCATTGACAGTGTCTTTAAAACGGCATAAAAATATCGTCTCTGTAAAAACTATATAATGCTGGCCCGCAAACTAACATAATTACCAATGAGAAAACAATCTCCCATTTCATATCTATAACAAACAGGGAAATAAGATCGAAATTAAAAAAAAAATCTTGAAGACTGTGCCCACCTAAAAAACGGTTTTAAATATTATACGTACTTATAACAAGTTTTACTTATCCTATAGCTAGTTAATTGACAGTACATTAGTCCGTTTAAAATGATTAATTAATAAAAATAGGTTCTTCGAATACCATCAAAATTTATTTAAATAAATATTTGAGCAATGTTTTACAGAAAAGCTGTCAAATAGACCACTATCATTGTAGTGAAGTTTCAACTAATATTTTTTACTATTTTCTGTTGTTAGGTACTTAAAGTTTAATTACGAATAAATTAATGATCACATTATCGGCAGTTATACTCTTATAGTGGTAAAATGGCGTAAGTTTCGAGGTGGGCATGCATTCTTCAAAAACACCAATATCTAATAGACTGTGGATGTATTAACCTACGATTAACTATGGATCTCAGTATAAGATAGGTTGGATTGCATTATAAATAAAAGTAAGGTATTAATAAAATATTCAGTTTGAAAAACTAAACTTAATTACCAAATTCACTCATTATCGGCAACTCAATGACATGAAGAAAAAAGTGTAGTGTATTGTTTTTTGTCTGCGTTATGTTATTGTTTTCTGATCTTGTTTTACAATTCTTAAGTCATCTGCTGTTGTTCCTGCATTACTACACTTTTTTGACTTTCTTGAATACTATGTTCACGGAATCGAGCTGTTCGGTAATTCTTTAAAGGAATTCAACTACCGGTGACTAACACAAGCAATAACCTAGTTGTAGTAATTTTATACCTCTAGGTACACTTTATGTGCAGAATTGCAGCAAAGAAAAATTATTTTACAAGTTTCTATTCATCTTTATGTAGGTGTGGTTTAAATTTTGTGAGCCGATTTTGACGTAGCTTTCAGAAGTTTTGCGTAAGTCAAGTTTCTATGAAAATACAATATTAATCTGATGATGATTAAAGCTTCAACGTATTTATGCTCATTTTGATCGGCTCACAATACCGATTACGTACGTAGGTGAAATAATCATGATTTGGACGCATTGGGGTTTGTATGTATGTATGTATGTATGTTAGTCTGAGGATAACTTTTGAACTGTTAATCCGGGCAGTGTGGATAAAATATGATGCATGCCCTCACCAATGACAATCACTTCAAATATGACATTTATAAGTAATTTTAATAATGACATGCCGTGTATTGACATTTTTAATTTAATTAAGTACCTGTGTTGATTTTTATTTTGATCAAATGGTTGAGTATGTCTAGCAGTGGACTTCCACAGGCTGGTGTTGATGATGACATATTTAAATTATTGTAAATATTCTCACTAACTATAGAATAGGCAGGCTTGGTGTATTTTACTAACCCAGTGATCCTTGTTGATTGAAAAATAAATGACATAATAATAATAATAAAAAAATTATTTGTATTGGTACAATTTGTATCAGTTGGGGCGGGTTGTTGAGATATTGTTCTAATGGCTCCTACACACTATGCCGGCGGCCCAGCCGGCGGTCTGTGTACCCGCGGCGTATATCGACATACTCGCGCGGCAAAAAGCCGCCGTGTGTGCCGCCGGCATAGTGTGTAGGAGCCCTAAGGGGGGTAAAAAAGTGACACAAACAGGGCAAGTCGGGTGTCTTAAGAAAGGGCTCTGTTTGGACATTTTAAACCCATTTTTGACTTAGTACCTAGAGTACTTAAGATACAAGCAACAAAAAAAAACCTCTATTGTACTTCCAGTAATCCCACAATGCTGAAGCAGGGGGAGAAGTCAATAATAAACAATTTTGAGATTTGAACCCTAGAAAATGAAAAACCAATAGAACATCTATTATTGACCTCCCATTTGCAGAAATATGAATGACATTGTAATTCAGTTAAGGTGGACATTAATCGATACACTACTTCACAATGTTGCCTTTTGTTTGCCTGCAATATTGCAATCGTGATACACTTGCCAGATTAATTGCAGATGTTGACTGACTTCAAAAAAGGAGGTTATCAATTAATTCGTCAAAATATACTACTATTAGGTAAGTAGTATTTGACGCCCTATCCCGTTCATTGGTTAGTCCGATTCAAACGGTTCGTTCGTCATGATTGTGTTCGGAATAATCTCGAGGTGGCCCGTGAAAACATTATCTTAATGGCTTTTGAAGTCGGTCAAATGGCAGAGAAAGTAGGTACCTAACCTAAGCGTGTATCCGCGAAGTCAAAAAACAGATAAACATATTTCAGCTCGACTCCCTTTTCCTTTGCCTTTCTCAATGAGGCTTTTGGCAATTAAGCGTGGCATTATGTCCAAACAAATAGTGCACAAACAACAGATAAATTAAATTTATCTACATCAGTGTTTATTTTATGAGGTAAATATTTTGGCACAGAGAGATTTCTTAGCACTATATTAAGTTTATACTTGTTTATCTAAATTATTAAATAACATTAGTTTAACTTACACTAAAACATTAATTTTCGATGTTTTAAAACTTGTTTGACTGGTCTTAAATCGTACAAATCACAGTTTTGCATTCTGCTACTTATCTATCATCAAGACTACCGACTTCCTAGTTCCTTTTCATTGGAATGAGTTCATAATAAATTATGAAATATGGCAAAGGCAACTCAGCACCACAAAACAATATGGATGTCAATAAATATTAAAGAGAGGAATACTGTCTGTGCTACGCGAGCAGGTAAACGAATATAACATGGCCCCTTATCTACTCAGATAAAATTCTTGTTATTGGAACAATGCTTATTTTTGTCATATGTAAGCGAAATCATCAATTGTTTTGTATCGATAAGCGACTAGCCACGATAAGGATGTATTAAGGCGATAAAGTAGGCAAATAGAAAAGTACCTATAGCCAAAACTGTCTCTTACCAGACCTCTGTGTGTTGTGTCATAAATTACTTATAATTTCTTTTATTGCTTACCTACCAAATATGTAGAATCAATATAGAAAATTATGTAGTATATAAACACTCCAAAAAGAAACCTGCTTCTAAATCTAATTAAACTTGCTTATAATATGTTGTAAAGTTTTAAAAATGTTTTTAAAAAATATTCGGATTTACTGTTACTGTTTTATGGGAAGATGGAAATAAGGACGGCGTTCGGTTCAACGCGCATTGTGCACGTGTGTCGTTAGATGCTTGGAGAGGTAGTCGGCGCGAGCGAAGCATTTGCCGCAAGCCTCGCAGTGGTAGGGCCGCTCTCCCGTGTGGATACGGAGGTGTCGCGTCAAGTCGCTTTTACCACCGAACGCGCGACCGCAGAACAAACACACAAAGGGACGCTCACCTGTATGTTTTCTCACGTGCAGTTTCAGGTTCTCCTTCGACCTTACGCATTTCCCGCAGAAGGGGCACGCGAATCGCCTCTCCCTGTCTCTCTGCCTCTCGTCGTTTTGCATGAAGCCGAGAATGCCCGAGTGCGAGCTGGAGCTTTCATGCTTGCTGTCGGTGCGCGATTCGTTTTCAGAACTGTCTGCCATAGAGCTGATGCTGGCGAACGAGACGGGGATACGTCTCCGGCCTTCCGGACGATCTTCATCTCTTTTCGACTCGCTCTCAGCACCCGAGGTTCGGCACTCGACAGAATCGTCAACTGTCACTATGGAGTCGGTCGGGCCGTTTGAATCGACCGTGCTATCTTGTTCAGCATCACCGATTGGATCTATCGGCGGAGTCCTCGATTCCGGTTTTTTCCGCTTCATAGACAGGTCCATTTCTCCGCCCTGTCCGATGAGGGCCTCATCGGTACTGGAGACTTGGTCGATGCTATCGGTGGGGTCTGCATTTTTGGTGTGCAGCCGCTCGAGGGTATGATTTAGTCGGTGTTTTTTGAAGGATTTCAGGTAGCGGAATTGCATGCCACAGACATCACACGTGAATAGTTTGTCGGCGGGGAGGCGCGCGCGATGATTTTGTTCCCTGTGTTTGACGTATGCAGAGCGGTAGCGATAGGATTGACCGCATTGCTCACAGACAAACGGTTTGTCGTCGCATGCCGCGTGGGAGTTATGCTGCAAGGCAGCATGACGCTCTAGTAACCAGGCAGAAGGAAAAGACGCAAGGCAGACTCCACAGCGTCGCCGCTCGGTTTGCATCGGGTGCCTCGGATATGACATGCAGTCGTCACTGAGGTAGCGTCGCAAACGGCACGCTTGGAGAGCCAGCAATGGAGACCAGAGTGGTAGAGCAGAGCTCGGGCTTCGAGGCGGAATCGGGCTCGGGATACCCGGCGTGCCGCAAGACATGTCCATGCAAATCTGAAATGCAAAAATTGTTGATAAGAAATAGAATGCAAGGCTCCGCCTAGTGAGAACTTTGTAACGATTATTACTTACCCGCCGTATGATAAATAAGGGAAGGACTAGGCAATAAAAAACTAACTATTTAATGATTGTAGAGCTTTTATTTGTCAAAATTGTATTTTTACAGCTATGATATGCTTACATTTGTTTCAAAAGTTATAATGATTAACAGCAATGGGTCTCTGTTTCGGGTTGCACAATTGACAAATAGTTACACCGCGCCGATCCTCTGACTGTAAAACATTTTTTCAACAAAACTGTACTGCTCTTTGTTACATTTTAAACTATTAATAATAATTGTTAAGGCAAAACAGACTTTCACTAATCTAAAATGTCAACAATGAATGTTAAATAAAACAGCTTAAGAAACATAATCATTGATATCTCGTAGTTAGAAACAATGATTATAAAGCTCTATAAACAAACTGGACCTACGTTATTTGAACTTGTGCTGAGAATATATTATAGTAGCATGAAATACAAAATTTCTGAAGACAATACAATATCTCAGAGACTCAACGGCGTATGTTATGCTATTATAACATTAGTCACGAAATATTACGCCTAAATAATTTATAAAAAACACATTATAAACAAACTATGCAATAATTAATACACCTACAGGAACTTAGAAAAATTGCAATATAAGTTCTATATTTAGGTATGCCACTTAAGAGAATGGTAAGTAACACTTAACCAGTTCGCATATGTTGCGGCCCCTGCCTCGATCGTGTCGGACTAAACTAAACTATCTAACACTATACAAAATAAACCTATCGTATATTTTATATTGGTCATGAAAATAAAATTTGCACGGGCTGTTCGTTCTTTTACTATAACATCACAAGACTGGAATGCGCTTACTACGGAGAAGTTCGTGTCATACGAATTTTCGTACCTATGGTATGCTTCGTTTTACCATGAATCGCGTAGCTGCATACAAAGAAATGTTACTGAAACTTCCGACAACAAATTATAAATGGACATAACAATGGACAAAAAAATATACTTCATCACAAAGAAATTACTATGCAGCTGTCACTATCGTTCGTAAGAGCGACGAAAGATAGCTACAAAAAAAAATATTGTTGGTTCATCTTTCCCATCAAAGATTGGACTGAAGAAAGAGGGCAAGTCACATATCATAACAGAACTTACAATTTTCACCATAAAATTAGTTTCTCTATCAGCTACATATACTATGTATATTCCGTGATTTGCAGCCTTTATAATAAGTCTTGTATAGGCAAGAGGCACTCTAAATATAAAACTGTGGTCACAAATTTATGATATAAAAATGAATCTACATTGTATCTATTTCAACACCTGGAATATTTCGTGCTAGTGTTTTCTTAATTATCATGCTTTGTAGATACGAAGAAAACATATGCCTACATAAATAAATATATATCATATTTAATAAATAAGTTAATTATTTGTGCTAACGGCGTGTGAACTCTGCAGGGACGTGGCAATAACTGGCAAATGTTAAGATTTGAATAACTGCACTTGGGATAAATATATTCTGTTTGTGTCATATTTAACTATACATTAACCACTTTGCCTATTTACCTATACATTTATACATAGAATAATATTTAACTCTATCAACATTACTTCAATAATAAATATGACTCTGAAAGTTAGGAAACAAAATATTATTTAACGGCATTCTGTGTGTACTATTATAAAAAACTATATCGATAAAAAATTGTACAAACTTGTTAAAAATTTGTATCTAATTATTGCTATTATTTTCTGTATATTATTGTAAATATTTAATCTTTCTTAAAACAAGAAGAGGAACATTTAATCAAGGTTAAAATATTTTATCTAGTTTGGTAACGTTTAACTCCGAAAAATAAAATGACTGTGCAGCTCTTCAAATAGCAACATTCTCGTGTTTATTTTTTTTATTTTATATATTTTTTTTGACATTTCCAAATCTAGCTCCGGGAAGTAGCGCATCTACCAATCTATCATCTAAAATGCAATAATTTAATCTAAATATGTGATTTAACAACAGACCAACGTATTTTTCGCATTCCCGCATTAATTTCATGACGACTCCGATAAAACGAAATATGACATTAAATTCATAAAACAGTGATAGGTATGTAGATACTTAAATTTACTTTAAAATAGTTTGAAGACAGTTAACATTCGGGGTTGCCATACAACTAGAGTAAATTTAAATGTCTACAGATGTATGGAATGTTCGTGTTGTTAGCTGTATACAAGTGATAAATTACAAACATCCACTCTTAAAACAACAAATTAGTTACAAAGGTTTCGAAAATCTTAATTTACAATGTGCGATTGGAAGATCTTCCTAAGGACTCTACCAAATACTTTGACGTCTAGTATCGTCCTTCTATTTAAAACAAAACAAACCAAATCTTAAGAGCAATTTGATATGTTACGGTACTAGTGGTCATCGTACCTAAGTTCCAGTTTTACATCGTTTGAATAGTTTTATGAATATAACCTAAACAGTATCGGTGGCTTTCGATATTAAGAAATTAAATTAATATCTGGAATAATTTTGGAATGTTAGGCGTTTGCGAGTAAAATATTAAAAAGTTACTTTACTATTACAAAAAATATCTCTCTAAACGGTGCTCTTAATTTCTAAGTGACGCCTAAAATATAGCAATGAGATCTGACAGATTTTAACCTAATTTGGGTGCATTTTTCACATTTTTAAGGGATTATCTTGATCAATGCTTTTCTTTTTCATCTGACTAAAAGGCTAAGTAGGTACTTGTTTTATTTTATCCTTTTATTATTTAAACCAAAACAAGTTAGTTTAGTTAATGTAAGATTCAAAGCCATCACATCTTGTGTTCTCAATCCCAAATGTGCATTGCATCAATATCTTAAATAAATATTTTAATTTGGTTTTAAATGCGTTGGATAAAAAAGGGCCAAAAATTTGCAACTCACGCAATCAAACAATTTCAAATAATTATAAAAAAACTTAGTTACAATTTTTTAAGTCATGCCTTATAAATTTAAAATACTATCTGAGATCGATTTGTTTTAACTCCCAGATGTTGCACTCTTACTTTTAGATATTTATATCACAGATCTTTTCCTATAATACCATAATACTTTTTTTTTGATAAATTTCCCGAAACATTAATTTACTACTAGATTTTAACGCCTACATTCGAATAGATAGGTACCGATAAATTTAACTTAAAATGTTACTACTAATATATTTAAATTTAGTGCAACAAAGTCGCCAGTTTCTTCAAGATACAATTTTGTTACAAAATGATATGTTCCATGACCAAATGATTATGAAATGATCAAAAATGACTATCGACTAATATAAAATCGTGTCAATATTACAATAATGATATTCGTTCTTATTTTAAGTTCTAAGCTTGTTTTTGTTCCAAATCAGACCAAGAGTACCGTGAGCATACCAAATTGTAAGTTTTCGAATTACTTACCTACATAATAAAGTGAGCCAACGTCCAATCAGTTCCAAATCAAAGCTTTAGTTTTATATATTATCTGTTGTGATGTAGAACAATGTAATTGCAGTAAACTATACATTCGACACACAATGAGCCATCCAGCTATTACCAGGCTGTATCTAACGAATGTATCTCAAATCAAAATATGATATCATTGTAAACATATTTTACAATTCGTAAAATATCCCTGTATTTGACTCTGTTGAATTTATTGAACACAGTTATCATTTTGAGGAGTTTCAAATCTTGTATATTCAAAAATAACTTTGAAACGTAAATTTTTAAAAGATTGCTATCTATAAATTGGATGAAACACAAAATTTGAAACTACCAAGACAATAATAAAACAATGTGGTTCTGTGGTATGAAAATAGATATATAGATACATTTTACATATTATATTTTAAAGATGTACCATGCCTCTTGCATTCAATTACTGTTGGTATCCATAAAACTTCTTATAAATGTTATTGACATATTATTGCTAACTGTTACAATTATTTTACCTAAATAAAACTATTAAAACAAAATGAGGCAGCTTGCGAACGAAGAGGCATAGTATTCGGACAGAACTGAACCATCGCTTAAAGCTTTGATTCCCATGATCACATCAACAGCCCTCCCACTAAACAAACACGGCTTGTACCATCTCGATACAGAACTACCAAAGCGGTTACACTCTAACAATTTCCTAAAAATCCATTATTATCAAACTATATTTATGTTATTTACATTTATATGTCGTAATATTGCTTTTTAATTACCTCAGGGGAGCGTGCGTCGTTACTTCGAAAGACATCAAATTAGTAAAAACCTCAAATCCTAATTTTAATCATTACAACTATTTGAGTGCAGTTATCGTATGATCTCTAAGAATTATGATTACCTAAAGCACTCATATATTAATCTTTACTTTGTTTATAAAACAATTCTGACGTGAAACTACTCAATTAATATGCAAGTCTCTAAAGATTATGATATCAGCTCTAAATTAATGATATTTTACAATTTATTTTAATTTTCGAAAGCTTTGAAATGGCAACCAATAGGAAAGAAAACGAAGAATCCTCAGAAAACGCACACAAAGCCTAATTAAATAGAAGCAAAAAAAACTTAACGAAGCTGATTTTCATTTCGCATGATATCAGGTAAAAGAAGTTTAACTTCTCTGGCTAACTTTGGCTATGCCGTCTAAGTCGAAGACTCACCGATAAATGAGTCCAAAGTTACATCCTAACATAAAGAAAGCACCTACTGATGAAAACAATATAATAAAAAACAAGCAAAAAGGATAATCGCAACTAAAAAAATTCAAGAAACATCTAAGTACCTATCAACAACTCAGTGTGTCAATTTATCTATAAGTGAAATATCAAATATTATTTCATATCATTCAGATCACAGTTGCGGCGTTTAAATCACATTCTTAACTAATTACAACATATTGTCCTCGCTTTGTTCATTCGACTCACTCGCGTAACATTGACTATTCCCAATACAAGTTATTGGCTAAAATATTGTAGCAGACTAATTTGTGGGCTAGATGTGTCGCGCACTCATTGATGCGGACTCTCCTCCTCTGTATCGACGGGACTCGGCGATAGAAACTTGCGCGCATATTTCGGATAGTGAGTCTTTTCGTGGGCCTTCAAAATAGTTGATCGTGAAAACGTCTTGCCGCATAAACCACACCGGAATGGCCGCTCACCTAAAACACGTCATTATTTAGAACCCATCCTAATAACGATTTCACACCAATTCATTATGTCAAGTATTATATTGTGGCTTACCTGTGTGCACTCTACAATGGTCCTTCATATGATGCCTCAACTTGAAAGCCTTCCCGCAGAATTCACATTTGAACGGTCTATCACCTGTGTGGACTGGCAGATGCGTTATCAGCGACGACACATCCGGGAAACTCTTGCCACAAAACTTGCATAGCACGACGTTCCCGGGCTCCATGGGGCCTATATCCAGGTCTAAAGGAGATTCTTCGCTGTGCATCAGGTACGTGGGCTCATTGAACTGTCCAATCAGCGGCAGACCCAGCGGCCGGCCGAGAATGGCGTCGCGGTACTTCAACGTGTCTAGCGTGTGCGTGGTCAGTATGTGGCGCGTCAGTTTGCTCTGGTGTGGAAAGGCCGCACCGCAGTGCATGCAAGGGTACCCCCGCTCCCCCTCGTCAATACGCCCCCTACCGGACCCATCGTACTCCTGCAACCACAAAAAAGAACATCAACTTCTTTTTTTTCTCTTGTTCCATTAACACGGACCAAACTGTGTGCTATATCTCTACCACTACGTTTCTAAATTGAGATGCAGTCTCGTTATTAAATTTTATTTTCCACTATCTAAGTAAGAAGTTGACGCTCATTTTTGCCCAAAGTGTGCAGGAGTGACCCGGGAGCCGGCCGCGAATGCCTTGTCGCTAGCAACGCGCGTGCGTACAGAATCAACGATTCGTAGCGTGACGTGTGCGTGTGTATGGCCAAGTTAAGGAAAATAAAAAAACTGCCCAAAATATATATGAAATAAAATGAATGGATATAAAAATGATGGCCAACAAAATGAAGGTCAACTTCTTGACAGCAAGGCATAGTACTCGATGTTCAATAGCGCAGCGTATTAAACAAGCATGCAAGTTAACTCTCAGACAACACCAGCAAATAAACTGATTACGATAATGCTTGCAACCACTACACAATGTTAGTAATGTTCTACCAGTACGTAATACATTTTTTTTGTTATTAGCGTAACTGGCTCTCAGTTTGAGATAGGTATTTTAAATCTCAGCAGTCAAACTGACCGCACATCATTGTTGCCAATAAGAATTTGATATACCAATTTTATATTAAATTATGAATATCTGTTATATTCTTAGCTTTTCTTTTTCAGATTTTATCGATCAACTTATTATGATTAACGAAAAGTCTACTAAAGTTACACAACTACTGAACTGCACATTGACTCGGAATTTACAACAATACTTTGAAATACGTCATTGTTCTAAGAATTAGTCTTTTTGACAGAATTAGACCGCATGCAACACCAATATCCAACACATTTAAAAATGACAAAAGCATAAAAAATCAAGCCACATTCTTGAGTTCAGAAATAGGATTCAGAACTAAACTCAAAAAGAATCCAGACTTAGGTCAAGATATAAGATTCAATGCAGTTTAAATAATTACTGTTGATGTAGTTTAAACAGGGTATCTCACAAAATAGTGTCAAGTGGAAATCTAGAGAGCACTGGATGTGATTTGGGGACCTACCCTAGGGTGCTTTACATCTAGACTTTCGCTTGACACTATTTTAAGGGGCATCTTTTATATGGTTCTGGAATATGGATCTTATAATAAGAGATCTGCCAATATTTTACATATACAAGAATGTGACTCAGTATTATAATTTTGACATTTTGATAATTGGGAAATATTCACATCATTTTCATAAATAAGATGAATAATATACAAGATGTTTTATTGTGAGTATTTCCCAAAGATTATAAATCTACGACATACAATACAAAGACATCAAGAGGTAGTTTAACAAAGTACACACCGTTTCATGTTGCAGTCGATAGTCGGTAGAGGGCTCCCCAATTTTATCATCAGACCAGTCACTTTCTTTTTTCAGAGACTGAAATTATAAAACATACAGTTGAAAAATAGAACCTATGAAAGAAGATCAAAATTACTTGGAAGAATAAATAATATATCAATAAAAACAGTTGCGAGTAAGTAAGAGTTTCATCATCATAAGCCTGTAGAAGCACTGCTAGACATAGGCCTCCCACTCTCGAATGCCATGATTAACGGTCTTGAGCTGCCTCCAACCACCGACTTCCTGCAACCTTTGTAATGTATTTAGTCTATTGAAAGGGGGAAGATGAGTTTACAACCAAAAATGTGTGAACACGCCAGCAGAAGTTGGATGATTGAATCAACAACTCGCAAGTGAACTCTGAACTAACATAAGATTTATGTAGCTTTTTATTCAATCACATTGTGTATCACTGTGGTTAATATTGTGCGCTTATAACTCTTGAGAATCATTTAGATGTGATGGTCTCAGTATTTAGCAATCAAAGTACAGTACCTACGCTCTATAGTCATGACATACTATTCCTGCATGTCCAGTAGACCAGCCATTTATAAATATAGTACAGTACCTACGCTCTATAGTCATGACATACTATTCCTGCATGTCCAGTAGACCAGCCATTTATAAATCCTGCTATCTAAGCTTTACATATGTTCCGATACTTCATTTGAGAAGGAGGTATCTTTTTGTAAAGAAATATAATATGACAACATTTTACAAAAATTGCACTGTAATTAATAAGATTGTAGCTTTAACATGGCCCAGTTTTTTGATAAGTAAGCCATGTTTCATCAGCATCTTTTCAACGCCACAGCTGAACGAGGCCTTCTTAATGAATGCAAAGCTGGGATTTGCCATAATGACCATGCGGATTGGTGTTACATACATGCCGTTGCTGCCCATCCCTTCCACGGCCATAGTACCTATAATACAAAATTTATTTGAACATACCAATGGCACTTCCTGGACTGGTGGTAGCCCCGACGGGCCAGCTATCGGCTCACTCCTCGGACTCGGAAGCGAGGGGTGGGACGGGTGCGGGGGGTGCGGGAGCACCGCGTGGCTAAGAGTGTTCAGCACAGTTAGCCGTTCCACCGGTGAAAACCTCGTGCCTAGTATGCTGCTACTGTTGATCGTCATATTTATCCCTGTAATTGGAATAAAAATCCTGTTCTGATTACCCTTTACTTGATATAATAAAAAATTTGGAAATAAGTAAATCAAATTCAATCAAAAAATTTGTAGGTCTATAGTAAATCTACAAAATCCTCTCAATACCTGAATTTGTAGTTCATATTTATTGAAATTATGACGAGTCAAGTAACATCTCGAAAACCCGGAATTTTCAACCAGTTCTTCCTTTTCCTGTACGTGATATATTGTTTTATCTTCGGCATATTTTAGTTTAGATTATTTAGAGAAATCTGAAGCCAGTAAGTATAACACAATTCTAATTCTAATTGCTAATTTCGCATAAACAAACAGTTCAATTTTCACATTAAATAAACAGGTTTGACATTGACATATGTCATGCAACTACAAACTAAGAATGTCACTGTCATTTCTAGTGTTTCATAGGGAGCGGAAAAGTTCATAGTTTGAGCGTAAAACTGCAGTGACGTTTTCAGATTAATCGACTAAAACCTGAGAAATGCCATTCTCGGTAGTCCTATTCAAATTGTTTGCTGGGTCAGTAGGTCACTGCGAATAATCGATAAAAAACTTCTTTGGCTAAATTGGAGCTAGATATGAATAAAAAAGTAAGTAGGTACCTACCCATGTTATCGTTTTGTGCTCCGTTTGATCTTATCGAAATTGTATCATCTTCCGGCGATGATGGCCGCATAGGTTCGTCGGGTGGCTCATCTTTCGGTATAGGTGGATGCGTGTGCGTTAACACTTCTGTTGTTGTTTCAGTCCTAAATCGCCGTACCGAAAGTAAGGGAGATATTCTCGGAGGTGATGCCTCGGGCACCTCTCTGTGTTCCCGACTCTCGCGGTGATCTCTCGGGTCCCGAATTTCACGCAAATCGCGCGGTTCGCGAACTTCTCTCGGGTCTCTGGATTCCCTGTGCTCCCGCATTTCACGGGATTCCCTGAGCTCACGGGGCTCCCTTTGTTCTCTAATGTCTCGAAAGTCTCGAGGTTCTCTCATTTCACGAGTTTCTCTGTGGTCTCTGTGCTCCCTTTCTCTATGTTCTCTTGGTTCCCTAGGCTCTCTCGTGTGACTTTCTCTTGTGTCACGACCATCTTTGTTTTCGCGGTCACGGGATTCACGTGTGTCCCTAGGTTCGCGCCTGTCCTCCTTTTCCCGGGTTTCCTTGGTCTCTATTCTGTCGTGTGCCTCTGGACACACTCTGGCGTCCGGGGGTTGGCACTCCTCCATTGGTTCCGGGACGTTTCTTGTGTCGATGCCAGCTGCGCTAAGTGTCGTCATTTCAGCAAGTCCTTTGACCTAGAAATGATAAATTACCTTCGATTAGAAGTTAAGCGTCACTAGAAAGGTTTAGGCCATAATGTGGGTAGGTAGGTACCTTTACTATGTTCGGTTCTAAGTAGGTAGTTAGGTTGGTAACTATCCAAAGGTTGTCCAGTATCGTTACAAAGCGATAAGACCGCCCTTTATAATAACATAGTAACTTTTAGTTTTTTGTTATTTTTATTTTTTTATATCATGGTCTACCTACGTATAATTTGGACAGCTGATTTTGGGTTGGTAAACACAAAATGACGCTACTGTTCATTGTTATCTAGCATTCAAGGTACCAAACCCAGTGTCGTAGGTCAGGTCATGGCCAAGATTTTAATTTTGCGCCCCTCCAAAACTTATTTTATGGGAAGAGAAACAATACAATAACATTTAAAAAGTAATTCAAGTTATATGTACATTTAAGCATTTTAACAAAGAAAGTAGGGAACAGTTTAACAAAACTTAACGGCGAACAGAGCGAGAAATCAGTGCAATGGCTTTTAGGAGCTATAGAGCAGCCAAAATTGCAACAGAAGTTTCTTATCGCATGTTGTGGTTCTGCAAGTGCGCCCCCTTTTTGTGCCTCTGGCAGCCGCCCCCGTGGCCAGCCCCTAGCTACGACGCTGACCAAACAAGGCTGGGAGGTAGTAGGTAGGTAAGCTGCCTAGTTCTTCCATAGACCAAGACCATAGAATAAATAAACTTATACCTATGCCATGACATGTTCTTGGTGATCGATACCTACAGCGACCCCGCTGGCGGGGTCGACGAGACTCCTCAGTACCTTCAGTATCTTTGAAACGGTTGAGCGTCTTCTGCGCTCGCCAAAAGCTCGATAAAGCAGCATCGACCATCTGAGGTCAACTGCATATGCCAGGTGCAGCCTGCCAAGTCCATTCGAAAAAGTTAACCGACTGACACTTTATGTACCTAAGGTAGAACCAAAACTTGGAATACCTAGCTGAGGTACTTATATATTTTTTCTGTGGCTGTGGTGAGTGAATGAATGAGTGATGATGACATTGACCAATCCGCATTGATTCGCTGGTTAAATTATAGGTACTAGTACTAGGACTAAGTTCTTATGTAGTCACCCACACTGGCTAGTCGGAAGAAGTTGCATAAAGTTATTACCTGGAGGCTCTCAGCAGTTTTGAGGAGAGCAGGCAGTTGACAGTACTGGACGTTGACCTCGCCCTTGTACATGAAGTCGACAAGAGTCCGCAACTCTTCGAGACCTACGTCCTTCAGGATCACGATGGGATGCCGCGATGGGTGGTCCACGAACAGAGACCGGAAGTACGATGAGCACGCTGACAGCACTACCTGAAAGTGGTTGGCAACCTATTTTATACATTGTTAATTATTTTTCATCACTTGCTCTGAAAGCAAGTACACAGACAGATCCTACTAAGCAGAAAACATTGTTGTCAATTATTCTGTAACCTGCATGGATACTGTTACCTACTATCGGAAGGTCAATATCGTGGATTGTATAAACTTCCGCCAGGTATTTTACATCCATGGTAGGTAGGTAATCTGTTGTTGAACGACGCTATTTCCCAGGGGTTCCCCTTACATTACTGTAATCTATGCTATTTCCAGTCTTAAAATTATAATTATGCTGGTATAATGACCAGCTGTAGATGGCAATTTTTAAACTGCGAACGTCAAGGCACAACCGTTTGAAAAAAAGTAATATCCGACATCCTTAAAAACGACGAGACGCATCTTGATTTATTTTGAAGTTTTTTATTTCCTTGCATTAGTGATGAAAAATAATGTGTTTAACTCGGGTGTAAAATATAAATTTTTAAACCTCTAACTAGATAGCACCGATTAGATCCAGGAAGGTACCATGATGGTAGTTGCCCGAAAATTTCTTAGTAATAATGTCATATAGAAAGAGTGCGTCTAATCTAAAACTGAACGCCCCACCATTGGCCGGCCTTGCGTAGGGTATCTACTAATATACCGTGGCTCATCAAGTTTTAAGTTCAATTTTATTTAAATGAACAGTAAAAAGTGTAATCCTGACCTTATGAGCCCTTATGGAGGCGCCCTCGGAGCAGGCGAGCGTGACGTCCACGAGACTCTCGTCGTGCAGCAACTGGCTGAAGACTCCCAGCAGGTTGCTCTGATGATTGTTCCACCTTAGGCAATAGTGCTCACTTCCCATGTCTGAGCTAGCTCCCGCCGCTGTTGGAGAAAAGAACTTGTTGAACTATTTATCAAAGCCAAGAAAATTACATCTTCAATGTCATCATCATCATCATCATTACCAGCCTTTAGACGTCCACTGCTGGACGAGGCATCCCCCATAAATACAAAGGGAGAATTGCTATAATAACCACGCTTGGCAGGCGGATTGGTGATCGCAGTACCTATTCATGATGAGTACTACCTACTCAGGTGGATGTTGCTGCCCATCCCAAAAGTGGCATTAGGTAGACTATTATATTACAGAGTCGTTCATCGGGGCCCAGGGTGTAGTCCAGTGAAAGCCAACTCAGTTTTAGAATCCATAATGGTCTAAGTTCCAAATTCGGAATTTTGTAGCTCCCAACCAGACTCTTTCGAAGGCACTACCAAGAGTTTCTACCTGATTTTTACTAGTCTCTTACCCGCCCGCCCTCGCTAGGTTGGTGCCGGGATAATGTTGTCATTATGGCGTCTCTACTTTCCATATTAAGTTGGAACAAGCAAAGAGGCGCGAAATTTAAATTTTATTCTGTCTTTTGCTCATTACAGCTTTGCCACTTTGCTAACGTTTCACCTTAAAGCCCAGAACGCAGAGATTTCAGTTTTCAACTTCGCTTCGGCGCGCCCCTGCGCAATTTATCGCAAGTTTACTTACACTAACAAATACAAGCTCTCTCTAGGGAATGCTGCGTATACTACGTTCCAGTTCAAATAACTCAACGCAGTGAACCGCTATCTATACATAAACGAGAGAGCTACCTAAGAAGCTATAGCAATAAGTCACACAGGATAATACTAGGCCTACCTACTCAACCATGCCGTAACGTCTGGTACCTTTCCGCTCCCTATCCGTCTTCGCCGGGATACGCATATCCTTTCTCTTCTCTATTCTGTTCTTTTGAATCCCTTCTATCTTAAAGATAGATTTGAGTAACTTCACTCCTCTAATTTCTCTTAGGTCATCAAAAACTTATCCCTCAAAATCCCTGCGCACAGCAGCTCTAAGTAAGCAATGCCTAAGTGCTGTGTTAATTATATTTTTTTTGTGTTATAATTACTTATTTAGTGTTGTGTTCAGACGTTACCATTTATCATACTTATTACAAGAACACAATTAATCACTTTCTCCAAAAAGGTACTTAGTGCAGGGGACCATTGTAAAATTGTCTAGTAAAAAGCTACGTTTGAACATTCTACCTGGCATGTATATCAGTCCAGGAGTCGAGCCAGAATATGCCTCTCTCCTAGTCCTAGCTTAAACATTCAAGGCTGATGATAAATGTAATTACTTAGGAGCTTGATCCTAAGACAACATCGCGGTCATACTAAAAGCTCGCTCCTAACACCTAATGGTATTGATGGATGATAACTAATTATTGCTGAAGCATACGATGGTGGGTAGCTTGTAATTGTGATGAGTAGAGCCTAGGTAGAGCTCTATTACCCAGCCAGGACGTGACATACGGTGATTAAAAATCAGAAACAAAAAAAACGATTGTAAAAACTGTGGTTAATCGCATCCTCTACAGCCACAGAAGAAATACTAGTAAATACTTTTCGGCACCAACCCAACTCAGGTTGATAGCAATATTGCTCTATAAGTACTTACCTACCTACTTTATACAATAACAATCAACATCCGTGAACTTGAACCATTACCCAGGTTTGGCAAACACGCTGACCTGTCGAGCACAGTTACTGGTGTGATAAGTGACTCAGAAAATAACTTTTTGTGTTATTGTATTGTAATGATTCAGTGTAGACGTGGTCATGGTCAGGTAGGCACGTGGTCCAATGCAGGTTTGATTCCTGCATCGAGACAAATGTTACTACACTTACCACTACCTACCATATTAAAGTTAAAATCATTGTAATGATTTATGATCAACATTTTAACAAAATTAAAATGGTGTGTGATAGTACAAAACGGGTATAATAGGCGTTACACAGGTGGTGAGTTATTGTTTAGACTCATTCTCCCCATCATCAACAAAGCAGCCTTGCCTTGACTCAAGAGTATCTAAGAGCCTCATCAAACAAAGCTTGGAAACGTTTTTGCTGTTCTTCATAGTAGGCTTACTCTGGCTCTAGACCTATCTGTAAATAAAGTGTTCAAAACGGAAGTTAGCGTTACAAATCAAGGAATTTTTATACTACGTACATATCCATGTTACAAATACATTGTTGATTCAACTTGAGAAATACGTTGACTAACCTTTCCAAAAAATAAAACGCGCGAAAATTTGGAGCAAGCGCCCGGCGTACGCGCACCACTCGACTGAATTTATGAAAATATGACGCCCGCAGGCGTAGTGTACGTGCGTGGGGGGGTGTCAAAAAATATCAATTATAAGCGTGATTTTATACAAGTAAAAACTCTGTCGGCTATGGGCGTTCTGTTAACGGTTTGAACGCATGCAGATGCACCGTCCATGAGCTTCGTGCTAGGTATTTTGCGTTCGTCGTAATCAATATACCTAGTTAAATTATGGTAGTCATGTTAGTTTGGTTGATTGAAATGAAACACAGTCTTTCAGGTCTTTTTAACCGACTTCCCAAAAAAGGAGGAGGTTCTCAATTCGGTTGTATTTTTTTTTTATGTTTGTTACCGCATTTCTCCGGCGTTTATGAACCGATTTGGAAAATTCTTTTTTTATTTTAATATATATACTTCCTGATTGGTTTTTCAGAGTCTAGTTCTGATGATGGAATCCATGAGGAATTGAGGGAACTCCTCAAATATTGTAGGCATACATATGGCGATTTTGATATTTTCAGCAACAAACCAAGCATTTGCATTCAAAAAGTATCAAAGTCCTTTCACCACTATGGTTCTTTCATCATTTTTTTTTCATCTAAATATTTAGTCGAATACAATGGCGGAAGTCGGTTTTTTAAATGATAAGTTATCAGTTTGTAATATTATATATTACCGTTGATAAAATACTTTGAAAGACTCCAATGTTTACAATGTTAATAAGTACCTATATCAATTAGAACCTTCTATCGTCCAGCTTGGTTCCAGACACATACTATCAAAACATAGTAATACACGTCTTCTGGCTTGTCGCACACTTCGCAATCAGGTGATGAAACTTTTCTCATTAAATATGCAAATTTCCTAAGTGGCATGTGTCCGGAACAAAGTTTGTGTGTCACAACATTTTTCCTAAATAGATATAGGTACTTTACCTATATCTCTAATAAACCACGTCAAATGAGGAGGTTGAATCTTAGTTTTATACCAGATTCCTTGAAACCTACCTATAAAATAAATCATGATCAACATCTTCATTGCACATACAGGACTAGAAAAGGATAGCTACTTATACTGTGCTTATATTATAAATGTACCTAGGTAAAGAACCTTTGCTACACCCTCTATATCTTTTAAAGTTTACCTGTGCATAACAAATCAACAATTCAAACTACATAGATAAGAACTAAAAGTGATTAAACGTTTTGTAAAAGAAAAAGTTTTAAAAATGCATTGTTAATGTGCGAACTCCATCTTGATGGCAATCATTTTTTTACTTTACGCATTGGAGGCGCTAATTGCAGCATTTACCTGTCACGTTCACCATCCGGAACTGTCAGAGCTAATATGAACACTGTAGTCTGATAAGTTGATAACCGTTTTGTGCCTACACGCGCACAGATACCTAAATATAAACATATATATATATATATATATATTTTGGCTATTTAAACGTAGGTGTTGTGCGCACACGCATCGGCCGCGACGACGCAGTCAAGATCAAGGGCGCACGATTGCGCAAGAGTTGGCGGTCGCACCGCACTGCAACTGTGATGTCATCGCGTCTACATTCCCCGCGCTTCACCCCCCGTTCTAAAGGCCGCCGCGGACGTGGAACGTTCTATTTTTAATTTTTGACTAGGTATCGCATAGCTACGAGTTGCGCCTACTGTAGTCTAACGTCTGCAATCACTATCACTTCCCGTTTAGTAACAAGCGAGTTGTTCTCGTTGTGACGAGTGCAGCAGATACCTAAACTCGATGAAGTGCCTATACCTAATCCCAGTATGATTATCTCTAAATTTGTTGAGTAATTTGCGTGCCATGATTTTAAACATATTTTTCCTACAGCTTTAGATTAGCTCTTCCGCTGTACTAATCATTATCATGATCAGCCGTTAGACGTCCTCTGTTGGGCCTCTCCCTTTAAAAACAATGAGCAGGAAATAATCTGGACAATTATTACGATTAATATAAAAGCACGTCCATATTGAATTCTTCATTAAACAATTAAAGTATTTCATCGTCTATTGCAGCGCTCCCTAGTGGTGTGTGGCGATAAATCCTATGTAATAAAACTATGTTTTCTATTTTGGAGAGATATAACGTCTTGTTTTATTGTAGACCGGCCTCCGTTTTGTCGCGGGTAAAAATAGAAACAGGCTCTCGTCAAAAACTCAAATCGTCATTGACATTTCGGCAATGAATAAGACCTTGGTTTTAGTTAGATGTTGAGGCAGGTATGATTTGTATTTATTATAAAAAGTTGTCCATTAGTCTTAGTTAAAAAAAAACCGGTCGAGTGCGAATCTGACTCGCATGGAGAGGGTTCCGTACAAGCAGCAATGCTATAATGGTTCTGTTGACCTGGTACTTTTTGAGGTTCGGAACCTTATTATTTTAAGGAAATTACATTGTAGATGTTACTTTTTCAATGTAGATAAAACTGCAATGGCTTGTTATCACTATCAGCATGATAAATTTATTATTTGCTTGAATATCTTAACGATGCAACGCTTTGGTGATAAAATAAATTTACATAAGAGTTGTAAATAATTTTGAGTTTAACTGATTTTGTTCCGAATTTAAAAAGTTTCTGCCCAAGATTGTATCAATGTTGTTTTTGTTTCAATTAATGACAGATTACATTTTACAGCCAACGCCAATAACCCTAATTTAAGTCTCAATATTTTGCTTAGTTTATCATGTAAATTAAACAGTCAGAAATATACTGTTACAGCACAGGCTGAACTAAACGATTGAGCACTACAAGTTTCTTTGTGTTTAGTCATTATATAGCAATCAGCTTATACATTTCTCATTTGTTGTATAAACATGTATGCGTTAAGTAGTGTCGGTGCGTGTGTAGAGGTTATGTTTAGATAACACAATAGAGTGTGCAATTCGATATTGTACTAGAAATTTGATAAGCAATTATATCTAGACTGCACGGCGCTACACAAAACTGCCGACAATGTAATTTGAAGAAAACAAATTAGAGTGGCGCTCTTCATAAATGTGCTCTTTGTATCAACTCTAGAGTTGTAGAGTCGTGACTCTTGATAATGTAGCCATGTTCGACCTTCAGCGCACAATGCTATAGGCATACTAACATTATTATACCTAGGTCTCTGCATGACGTAAGGGCGTGGTCATAAAACTAGGAAGCATTTACAACAGTATAGAGTTATTACTGATTAGAAAAGACAACATATCGATACATAAAATGAATATTGAAAAACATGCTGTACAAAAAAGTAAACATTTTTTATTCCTAATAACTAAATAAAAGATGAATGTAATTTTAATTTCATAAGTTAGTTACATTGTAACTTATACATTGTAACATAAGTGTAGGTAAACATAAAGTAGCAGGCACGTGGCAAGAAATATTATAGGTAGGTAGGTATAGCATATAAGTACGTAGGTACCTACATTCGGTATCTTTAGATTAAGGGTTGAATCCTATTTGGATGCTATTTTATGCATTTGTTTGTAAATGGTGGCAACGTAAACTAATCTATTAACAATAATATTCATCAAGAGGATTCCCATGACGACAGGTTCTTCGAAAAAAAAACATACAGGCATATTGAGAACTACCTCCTTTTTGTAAAGTCGGTTTAAATTACGTAGCGCACCAATCGCTACGGACAATACCTACACTTAAATATTCTGTGGTACCTACGTGCGCTACGCATGAACATGAGCGAGCAATGCATTATTTATAGCATCGCCCTTTCTACACAAGTCGGTCGAAAGTAGAAATTACTTTTAATGTTTTATAAGGTGGTTTTCTATAGTGCCTGATTTTTTTGAATGATAGTATTCACAGACAGCCAAGCACTCCACGGGAGGCTCTTCCAACGCTGTTCCAAATTGCCAAGCGAAAGAGATATTAAAAGCTCATTGAAATAAGAATGAGATGAAAATCATGGGCCTAAATAAAACAAAAACCAATCGGTACAACAAAAGTCGTTAAAAATAAATTAAATTCTAAATAGCCTTGTTTAAGAATAATTTCAAAATGAATTACTGCTATGTTTCATCAATAAAATATGCAAATAAAATATGTAAAATTAAACTAAGTATTAAATTAGGTATCATTTTTGTTTAGGACTAGGTTTTTTTTTAAAATAAGAAATAATTAGATAATATGTTTTAAATTTAACTACTTACTATTTTTTGTAATTGAGCACGAAATAAAAGGCTTTTTCGTTTTTTTTATCCTGATACTAACTTGCTCTATGATTTCACAAAAGAACTAAGCAAGATATTCTTAATTTTTTGTAGGATGTTTGTGCTTACTTGGATGATCTCGCACGAGCTTGCACCTCACCTTTGAAGTTACCGATTCGCGGCGCATACGGATGCACCGTTACGGACAACTTTTTCGGTGCGTTGGTAATTCGTAAAACCATGCACCGTCAGAAGCCACATTCAGTGCTCAAGTGCTCAGAAGTTCATTACCTATATATTTTTCCATAAAAAATAAGGTCTGATATATTAAATTTGTTACTCAACACTAGAATTATTCAAAAATATATCGGTCGGTGTCTCTAATGTGTATATATAATGATAACCTAATGAAACGCACGTGACTTTTTTTATGCGTGGAGTTTTTTTTCCTTACAAACATCAAACCCCTTTGGGGTGAATTTCCAAAATTCCTTTCTTAGTGCACTCCTTGACAACAAAAGGAATGTACCTTTTAAATTTCAGGTCACTATAGCACTTACAAGGCAAGCATAGTGCTGTTGTTCCGGTTTCAAATGGATGGGTGCCGGTGAAATTACAGGCACATGAGACTTTTCATCTTTATGTCTCAGGATGACAAGCGCTGCAATGTCACGTATAAGGTGCGTCCTAGGTGGACGTGACCTAAGAGGTATTGCATTTGTTATGGGCTGGGGTAACCGCTTAACATCAGGTGGGCCACAGGCCAGATCCGTCATTTACCTTCATCATCATCATCACCAGCCTCTTAACGTCCACTGCTGGACGAGGTTGGGGGGTTCCCTTTGAATACAATAAGAATGTATTCAATGAATAAGAAAATAATGTAATGACTGAATGTATGAGTGAATGTGCGGAATACAATATGCTGAATAAAAAAAAACTTACAACTTAGGCTGTGCGTTGATATTCCGTCAGTCAGTGAGTCACGCAACGATTTTATATATATATATTGATAACAAGCTGAACTGAACATCCAGAAAAATGCAGCTATTGGACTAAATACATACAAATCCATACGACCTAGAAAATTACAAAACGAACCAACTCGTCTAATACTAGCGAGTATTGTCATCCTTTTCGCAATTACAATTCATCCTTGTAAATAAATGGTTTGATGATGCGTGCAGCATGATACAAGTAAGCTTGACGTTTCAATCACCATTTCATGGCCACAACTCACAAGGCTAGGAGTAGGTACCTATATGCAATTAATATTTATTAATTTGTCTTGACTTTGAGTGTAGAATACAATGGATGCAAAACTGCACATTTAGTTTTATCTACACTCGTCGAGATAACGTATATTTTGTAGTTTCTTTGCAAAGAATTATTATTTTATTTAATGGCTACTGGATTTTGGAATCTAGTCAAATTTTATTCAGATTTTTGGATAGTAATTCTTAATTTCCGAGTGCTATAGTAACGTACAAAACACAACAACGTGCTCTACAGATTGTAGGCAATTGGTTTTTTGTTAACAATATAATTCCAATGCTCATTCTACTGAGAAATCAGCCTCATCGCAGCTTTTTTTATGTACCTAATTAGACGAGCCACGTTGTCGTGGTGTGTCTGGCCTAAGAATGGACCCATCCTTTTCCTCCCGTGGATGTAGTAAAAACCTTTGCATTCACCAATCCGCCTGCCAATGGCAAATCCCCCCATTTAATTCAATGGGGGATGCCTTCGATCAGCATTGGACATAAAAAGACTGGAGAAAGAAGAAAGAAATAAACGAATCCGAACCTACTCTTATAAATAACGAGAAAAAAAAATTGTCATTAATGTTTAACTTTTTTGCCGCCTCATTATCGGCAACTCAATGTATTCAAACCACTATAATTGATCTAAAGCAAATTTTTTAAGAAAATATCTGATAACAATATCTGCAAAGCATGTGTAAGTGGCCTTACATCCACGCGCGGATAAGCGCGCGCTGCGTGGGGATCAAGGTCGTATAACGCATCGCGGTTGCACGTTCGCAATTCGCACGCCATGTGATCCGTGGTTGGTACGCGGGGGGTACCAACTTTTTGGGAATATATCACCGATAGAACACAGGCCCATCATGGTGGTAGGCCTTCCACTCGTTTGATTTCAAACATTATAAAGGTCGCAGGAAGTCGGTGGATGGAGACAGCTCAAGACCCTTTGTCTTGGCATTCTAGGGGAGAGCCATCAGTCCAGCCGAGGACTTCTACAGACTGATGATGATGGTACACAGTGAGGACCAGCTTTTGGGACTGAAGGTACCAAATATCTCCTACTCTATCGGGAGATCAAGACTCATATAAACAGCTGCGTAATTGCATTTCGCACGCCATTATCCGCCAATAGAAGGCTCTTGAAGGCAGAGTTTTGTTTACAGAATAGGCACCTCTATATAATTCTAGTTTAGTTGTGTTTAGAATCAGGTTTTGTTTAGCGAATTTGATGGAGATTTGCGGATTGCTCATATTAATAGGATAGTTTACTTTTATGATTTATGATTTTTTTAATCTAAAATATGATAAACTGAATCCAATAAGGAACTCTATGCAGGCGCAGAATAAAGCCTCTTTGTGCCATGGTTGCTAGCAATTTGCACACTATCAAACATGAGTTCGAGTCTGTCCGACCAACCTTCTATGGCAAACTTTTTGGGAATTTTTTTGCTTTGTATTGCTGAGCGAAGAATTTTTGTGTGTTTGACCGATAAACTTTGCTTGTTTTGTTTATTATTGTTATTTATCGATGGACCAAGGATATTATAAAGGTAGCAGGAAGTCGGTGGATGGAGGCGGCTCAGGACTGTTTGTTGTGGCATTTTATGGGGGAGGCCTATGTCCAGCAGTGTATTTTTACTGGCTGATGATGATGATGATGATGCTTGTTTGTATGTCTATTACCATTTATCTTTAAAACGAGTTAACTGATTTGAATGCAATTCATCTAACATCATTCATTTAGCATGACTTCAGATCCTGGTTCTCAAATATTTTTTATCGCCACAAAGTTATTGCAGTATGTACTAGGTAACCAATTGTGTGCGAGGTTGTGTTTTTTTATTAATGTCAAAGGTTTTTTATTTAACACTAACACAAGTTAATATTTGTTTACTTGTTTGTTACGTCTTATCATGATCATCATCAGTATTAAAACTAAGATATTTGGTAGAAAAAAAATTGTTATCAACTATTTTGAGGTTTGATTACCTAAATTATAAATTGAGAAATAAGGACCTAATTTTAAACGTTTTTAAACGTTCTTGAAATGTTTGATTTATCGGATGAAGTAGGTAAGCGTAAACAGTTTTTATACGATTGCTTTTTGTGAAGAGTCTGCCGAAATCCGCTCCACGGTTTTCCTTATTTCTATCTCTAAGCCGTAATTTTATGATGTCTATAAAAAGTATTAACAGGCAGATATGCCTAGAGATAGGGAGCTTACAAAAAATTAAGAACTTTGGTTTTGTGATTTATTACAAACTAGTTGCGCCCCGCGGTTTCACCCGCGTGAATAATGATGAAAATTAATGATGATGATGATGATGAAAAGTAGCCTATGTGTTAATCCAGGGCGTAAAGTATCTCCATTCCAAATTTCACTCAAATCCATTCAGTAGTTTTTACGTGAAAGAGTAACAAACATCCATACTCACAAACTTTCGCGTTTATAATATTAGTAGGATAGGATGGGAATTTTCTGTGCCATCATCATTCGCATAAATAACTAAATTTTCTAGTAACTACATCTAACTGTACCCATCACTGTGTGCGACGCAGTAGAGGAAGGCCTTTTGATGGACTAAAGACATTATAGAGGTCGCAGGAAGTCTTTAGATGCAGGCGGCGCAAGACCTTTCATCGTGGCATTCTAGGGGAGAGGCTTATGTCCAGCAGTGGACATCTACAGGCTGATGACGATGATGATGATGACATCTAACTGTAAAACATTTACCTAATCGTGTACCCTTGCATCGCGACTCTACGAGACAAAGCTATAGTGTATTCGATGTTGTACAAACTAAACCCGACGGCATAGCATCCGGTCGCACCTAAATTTAATATTGTTGGTACGCACTGTACATATATATTGTCACCGTTGTTATACAATGTAACTTGACATCTTTTTGCATGCCTATGTTCAACAATAACTAAGCTCAGGCCCCTATAGTGGGTCAAAAACGCCAAATACACGGGTCTAGGGTCCAGTATCATACCTATCACAGGACTTCAAGTAACAAATAATAGAAGAGTAGCTTTTATTCGTAACATCACAAGGATCATCCTGTTCTTAAAATAATTCTCTATCAAATGCATAATCATCAGCAGCAGCTTTTAGGCATCCACTGCTGGACAAGGCCTCCCCCATAGAGCACACTGGGGGCAGTTGGCATAATTACCAAAAATAAATGCTTATTACAAACTAAAAATAGATTTTTTTTTGCTTCTTCTTTTATTTTTAATCTTGTTCTATTTTAAGTTTAGCTAGACGCTATTCAGTGTAACCAAGGAATAGGTGAATAAGTAAATTATTTAAATTCAACAAACATCCAAAAGGTAAGTCAAAAAATTTAGCAAGCTACCAAAATGCTTTTGAATTCAAATAGATGCTATTTTATTAAAAATAAGATGATAATGATCTTTAATCATCCGTACTATTATCATGATAAATGGTTCAAATTCAACAAACATCCAAAAGATTGTTACTAATAAAGTCAAAAAATTAAGCAAGCTACCAAAATGCTTATATATGCTATAGATGCTGTTTTATTTAAAATAAGATGAGAATGAGCTTCAATAATCCGTACTATTATCATGGTAAGTGATTCGAATTCAACAAACATCCAAAATATTGTTAATCATAAAATCAAAAAATTAAACAAGCTACCAAAATGCTTTTGAATTAAAAAAATCCTATTTTATTTAAAATAAAATAAAGTTTATAGCTAGCTTATCCCAGCTTAACTTAGCTTTAATCATCCGTACTATTATCATGGTGAAGATGTTGACACAATGCGCGGGCGTAGCACATGTAAGCGCCTACACGCGCGTCTCTACACAAAACACCTATCATATGAATGCTCTAAAATCTGCCAATAAATTGTGTATCGCTGAAGAAATATATGTCACAGACAGGCTGCCAAACGTTGTTTAATTTATGGTTAAGCAGTGATATTATTTTAGAAAGGTAGATGAATGACTCATCTTGAGGTTAGACTGGATGGAGTCCTCAATGCACGTAGCCTCCAGATTGTGAAAACAAAGGAAAAGACCCGTTTTTTATTTACCTTCTCCAATGCATTAAATAAATAATGCTACTAAAAACTTGCCCTTTACTGAAAAAAAAACTTTCATTCCCAATCATTAATATACCAGACATTTCTTGAAAAACCTCATTAATAATGGCCTGTTTTGTGCGGTTTCTGTGTATTCTGACTTGTGGTAATTTTAAACACTTCTGTGTTGTAGTTTGATAAATTTTTGAGTTATATTAATTTAAAAAGCATTCAATCAACTGAAAAAATGCTAGCGTATTGCCCAATTGAGTACACAAAATAGTAATCGACAGTTATATTAGATAAGCAGCTGTATAAATGACCGAATTTTATATATAAATAAATAAATAGGAATGATTTTATTTCCTGTTCGTTGAATTATCATCAAAACAAAATACGACTAACATTAATAATTCTAATGCGTTATTATGAAAATGCATATATTAAGATACCTAGCAAATATTTTAGATAAACTCAGACATTTAATTTGTTTTTTTTTTGTTGTTTTTTCGATCAAATAACAAGTTTCGCTAGTCTGCGAAAGACGGCATTTGTCTGTGCAAATTCCATTAAAAAACAGAATACAATAAAACGGCCAAGTTTGAGCGAGACCCTAATGGTATGGCCCTGAAGGGTCCAATCTGTAAATTATTACAAAATCGACAAAGTCCCTTTTGAGTTTCAGCCACTTTATCTTGCAAACTTCACCATCTGATTTTAAGGTCTCTGATAGTACCCAGTATGATTTAAATTTTCGCGATTTCCATAATGTAAAATAATTAAACATTCGTAGTCACATCTTTAGAAGGCTTGTTAAGTTAGAAGGTTGTTTTTTTTTACGTCACTAAAAGCTCACAATCCTTCACATAATTAAAGTTGAATAAAATTAAGTTGTATATAATTTAAGTTGATACTTATAGCCGTTCCTGAGAAAAATCTTGATCTTGGATCTTGACATACAAACAGACAGACGGACAACAAAGTGTATTTTCATGTTGAGTAACGGAACCCTAAAAAAATACAAGATGATTCATCAAAGCTACTGAATTCTAACGGCTTTGAGTATACATACAATAAAAACACAAATTGCAAGCACATTGTGGTTTTCGGTAATTATGACGCCGCTATTATTATATAGTTTATAGATCGGCGTCTTTGGATTTCCCAAAGAGCAAGACACATAAAAAGTAAAGATCCCATCACGAGGTCGATGTTCCTAAAACCGAATGAATCTCATGAACAAAGCAGTAATCAGACTCGCACTAGTTAGTGCGTTAAGAAAAGAAATGTTTCTACTCACAAACAAAACATTCAATGAAACTGTTTTTTAGGTAGGCACATTGGGAATTACAGTTACACCTTTGCGACAAAAAAAGAGGGCTAAAAAAAAATTAAATTAAAATTAAAATTAAATTAGAGGGTTTTAAATGTAAAATTTTAGAAAATTAATTAAAAATCATAAACTAACTCTACCTTAAAATAACTAACTTTTTTTCCCGAAAGGGCAGACAGAGCCTCGATGGGGACAAATCCGAAATAAATTTAATCGTGGGACAAATGAAGAAGGAATGAAAGTATTGCTAAAAATACTTAAATTACTAAATACTTCATCATCGTCACCAACTAGCTGGTCAGCTTTTATAATATACCTCATCATCCTCCTGCCTCATAAGAGGGGAAGAGTTTTAAACCACCACGCTCGGCAAGCAGATTCGTGATCGCAGTATTGGTGTTAAGTACTCATATGGATGCTGCTGCCCATTCCCGGTGGCCCCTTGATCGGCTTTAACGACATCTACAAAAGAGAGGGAAGGGTCTATTTTAGGCCGGACCACGGCACAATTTGACGCTAACTGTTTGCCGTATAGACAAGCTCAAGGTCGCGCAGCGGGCTTTGGAGATTCACTACGAGATAGAATTCGAAATGAGGAAATCCGTAGAAGAACCAATATCACCGACAAGTGGCAATGGGCAGGCCATATAGCTAGCAGAACTGATAACCGTTGGGGAATAAAGGTTCTCGAGTGGAAAAAAAAACCGGGCAACGCAGTAGAGGAATGCCCTCCTCTTGATGGACTAAAGACATTATAAAGGTCGCAGGACGTCAGTGGATGGAGGCGTCTAAAGACCGTTTGTCATGGCATTCTAGGGGAGCGGCAGTGGACTTCTACATAATGATGATGATAAACTTACTTAAATGTATTTAATTCTGCTTTGATTGAAGCGTTCAATCATGCTGTAATTTTCGGGATTTTATGCAACTGATAAAGCGTTTTAGCACTTAGCAACACTAAGCGCGCGATAACGATAACGCATGACGGTTAGGTTCCCTAAAACTAGCTAATAATACCAAGTCTAAAGCCGTCTGGCCGCGGTTCCTGCATACAATTACGTAACAAAATAACTATGTGTGCGTCTATGAAAAATATAATGCTCGTGACTCACGCACACCACTATTGGCACTGATGCGAATAGGTGGAATAGGCCGTCGTGGAAACAACAGTCGTTTTTTATTAGTTATGTAAAGATAGACCAGGCCCTGTTGTCTATTGAACTCGGTTGAATTAATAGGGGAAGTTTATAGATTGGCCGGTCATTCTATTTTTTGTTTTATGCAATTACGCGTGTGTAATTTTACAATGAGGCTATTTCAGAAATAAATGACACTTCGGAGGGTGCATTAGACATGCAAATGTGTGTTTACATTATTTATTACGCGGAATGAGTATCGATTAGAGCAATTTTCTTACATTTGAATGTAACGACATTGTTCTAGGTTCGTTTTGCAGACACTTACGTGGTACGATTAGCATACCTAATTTTATGTAACTGTTTTTTTTCGATTTTTAAATGATTTACTAGTTTATAGGCTATTGTTAAACGAAAATAATATATTTATATATATATCAATATAGTATTTATTGAATGTTTCTATCAAGCTTCAAACAAATTGTGCAGACTTGTACTAAATGATTTTACCATTCTGATTCATGATTATCGTCAGCCTGTAGTAGTCCACCGCTGGGCATAGTCCTCCCCCTTAGAATGCCACGACGACCGATCTTGAGCAGCCGCCATCCACCGACTTCCTGCTACTTTTATAATATCGGCGGTCCATCTAGAGCATCTAGCATTCATACACCGTGTCGTCCGGTTCGTTGTCGCCACTCGAGAACCTTTATTCAACACCGATTATCGGTTGTCCGTTCTCACTAAGTTGATTTGATATGGAAAAAAAATAAAAAACTTTGAAATCATGCTAAGTGCTATGCCGTAGGGACAAAGGGCCTTACATTAGACTTCAACGCGCACTAATATACATTTTTACGGTTATTTAATGTTTTGCAAAACGGCATGGCGTTTTTATTTTTAATTTGTCTAATTTATGACCAAAGAATAATAATGGCCAAATGGCTAGCACTTTTGAGCCTGCGGTCGGTGACCCGAAATAGTTGACGATACTATAACAATTTTGAACTGCACTTGGCTGAATCTATTATTCAATGTTATATTTTTGTACTAAGTTACGAATGTAACTAGTCCTAGCACGATTAAATTTATGAATTATGTATATCAGAGTATAGGAAATATATGTTTTTACATCATCATCATAATCATCAGTCTGTAGACGTCCACTGCTGGGCATAGCCTTCCCCATAGATTGCCACGACGAACGGACATGAGCCGTTTCCATCCACCGACTTTCTGCTGCCTTTATAATGTATTTAGTCAATCGAGAGTAGGACCTTCTAGTACTGCGTAGTCTGGTTAAGTGGTCGCCACTCGAGAACCTTTATTCCCCAATGGTATGTGTACATGTGTTTTATACATGTTAGAAAAATAATAGGTGATTTCTAGAGCAATGTGTTCGCGAATGATATTTAAATCGAGACATGACACGTCAAGTAGGTATTTAACGTGGTTTTCTTTATTCGGAGTAGGTATATTCCATGAAATTAATTAATTTATCCTTATTTTATCATTGAATTGATGTGGTTAATTCGACCGGATAATTTTAGGCCTGGTTATAAAGCTTAATGCCCTAAAATGGAACAATGGGAATTCATGCCTTCATGTTATTATATCAATTTCCTTTTTTGGTATTTCCGTCACCGTGATAAATATAAAGGCATTTTAATTAATGAGTTATCCTCTTTTTCCTTGAATGTTCAGGAAAATTTTATTATAATTCACTGACTTCTCTAAATTTTCAAAATTTATGCTGCCTTGTTGATTTTGTGTTTGGAAATGGAAACACAATTAAAGCCCGAGTAATCAATGTGTCAAGTATAATATAAGTGATTGTAAATAGTAGTAGAACTCATTTTGAATTATTCTTCTATTTATTATTATTTTCTCTCTCTTTTGAATGAGTTTGACCGGGGAAGTAGTAATACCACCATACGTAATTCTTCCACCAAGCAGTAATGTAAGCATTGAAGTAATAATTCGAGTTTGAAGGGTATGGCTGCTGGTTAAATTACAGGCACATGAGACTTTTCATCTTTTTGTCTCCAGGATGACGGGCGGAGTGCAATGTTAAGTATAAAAGTCGCGTCCTAGGTGGACGTGGATATTGGCAGTTCAATCATTTACACAAATAAAAAAGAGCACAAATTAAAATGCTCTCAGCACGTGCGTCAGACTGTCATCACTTTGTGCTAACTTATCAGTGTTTTTCTTTAGGCTTTAGATTCAACACCTTATTAATACTATTAAACGAGCAATATTTAATATTATATTAATACATGACTATTATCATGAATAAGGTAAGTGTCCTGTTTAAGGTTCCCACGTACCACGTCGAACCTTAGGGAAGGTTAACTTTTTTCTGGTTCACTGTTACAAAAATCTTGAATACTTTGATAAGTCTTATCCAATTATATCTACTTACAAAATTTTATTAAGACCTGACAAGTAGTTTTTAAATGAATGAGACACTACTTTTTTTCATTATGGCTCTAGTTTCTTTTTAATTTAAAAACTGCAAGCCATACCTTCATAAAATTTGGCAGCTGTAATCGGATAAGACTTATCAAGGTAGGTACGATGTGTTCTTAGTCTTATCCGATTATATCTACAAAATTTTATGAAGATTTGTCTTATAGTTTTTAAATAAGTTTTCGTATCTTTATATAGTTTTTCTGACTCTAGTTTATATTTAATTTAAAAACTGCAAGCCAGATTGTATTTTTTAAACTTTCGCGATCAGATCACATATTTATTAATATTGTTACGGGTACTTATAGCGTGTGTACCTTATTATTTATTTTTCTTGACGTTCCGCAACGTCCCTGACGTCCACGATTGCTGCAACGCATTCGAATAATATTAATAAATAATATTTATATAATCGGATAAGACTAATAAGTTATAGTCTTATTCAATTATATCTACAACATTTCATGAAGATTTGTCTAGTAGTTTTTAAATTAATGAGAAACTACGTTTACGTTTTTACATCTGGCTCTAGTTTATTTTTAATTTAAAAACTGCATGCCAGATAGTCATCAAATTTGGTACATGTAATCGGATAAGACTTATCAAGGTAAGTACGACTTGTTCTAGATTTTTTAAACAGTAAGGAAACCAAAAATAAATTAGAGATTTAATGCGTAATTCAGCAGAAAAGTTTGATGAAATGTGAGTGGGAACCTTAATTATTTGTTTCAAACTTGTATAGGTATTTTTTGCTTTTAACCGTTCAGACAAAAGAAACAGACAGTAACAAATATGCATTTCTTAATGAATTTTCCATTAGATAATTTGAAACGCAATATATCATCAAGATATACTACTCGAACATGAATATAAACATTTGCATAAACTAATGCATAATGAAATGTTATTAATTATAGTCTTTATGTTTATTACATGAGACTATGATACTTTATTTTTAGATTTATTCGACCTCTACCTTGTCTTTTCGCATAACATTTTTCTAGCCCAAGGTCTAGGCCTAAACGATACAGGTTTTTGCAAATGATAGGCCTACTTGCCAAAACTTGAATCGATTTAAATAATTAAAAAAGACTGGGTTATTCGGTAATCACCAATGACCTTGAAAGCTTTGGGAACAAAAAAATAAAGTTTATGAACGAAAATAAAAATTTAAATAATTCATACCAACATAATTCATAATACATTAACATACGGTTTATAACCACATAAATATGATGAGCTCAGATAAGATTAGACGTTTTGCTGGACTACAGGCTAGCTTATTCACGAGTTTATTTCCGGATAATATTGAATTATCTTTAAAAAAAAAACTGCGTGATAGAATACGAAATGAGGAAATTCGTAGAAGGACCAAGATCACCGACATAGCTCTCAGAATTAGCAAGTTGAAGTTGCAATGGACAGGTTATTATTATAGCTCAGAACTGACAACCGTTTGGGGAATAAAGTTTCTCGAGTGGTGACCACAAATCGCACGACAAGGTAGAGGAAGGCCCTCCACTTGATGGACTAAAGACATAAACGTCATAGGCACTCGGTGTATGGAGGCGGTTCAAGAACGTTCCTTGTGGCATTCTAAGAGGGAGGCCTATATCCAACAGTGGACTTCTACAGGCTGATGATGACGATGATGCTCTTTAAACATTTTTGTCGTAAATCTTTTAAGTAGGTAGGTACTCGTAATATATTATTCATGAGTTAGATTATTAATACTTTATCGATTTGTGAGTATATTTTGTTCTAGGTTAAATGCCTTAATAGCTTTGTTTTCTATTTTCGGAGCCCATTTTCGGTTCTATTTGCGTCCTTGATTATGATTAATACCTTGTAATTTTAGTACATGTAAATAAATACCTACTTATTAAAGAAATAAAAAAAGAAAATCCCCTTTTTATAGAAAGGGGACTCCATGACACTCGATTTTCTTTAAGAACCTACAATATACCAATTTAGAAAAAAAACGAGAATACCCAATCTGCCTCACAAATACAAATATAAATAAGTAAATAGACCAAGTGCTTAACACTTGCGTAATTAATTATAGAAACTAGGTAGATCTAACTTCGACAAAGAGGTCAAGCCGACGAATTCAAAACGGGTAGACAGCGTTCGGGAAACTACACCATGTCTTCTAATCACAGATACCGTAGAGCCTCAAGTCAAAAGTCTATAATCGGTGCGTGTGAAGAAAAGACTTACGACACTGCGACGTGCTCGTTAACTATTGATACACAAGCTCAAAGTCACGCAGCGGGCTATAGAGAGAGGTATGCTCGGAAAGTTTCACTACGAGGTAGAATTAAAAATGAGAAGATCTGTAGTAGAACCAAGATCACCGACATAGTTCTCACAATAAGCAAGTAGCAATGGGCAGGCATACATAGCTCGCAGAACTGACAAACGCTGGCGCATAAATTGAATTAATTGATTGCATTTGACGACCTCCGTGACGCGGTGGGCGAGTAGCCCGCTCCGTGACGCAAGAGGTGCGGCTTGGATTCCCACTCCGGGACAAACTGGGTGTTGTAATACCATGGTACTCGTAGTTCCTGTTACCCACGACACAGGGAATCTTAGTGTGGGATTAGGACTATATATGTGACTGTTGGGTGTTATGTTATGTTATAAGGTCTCGACCACAAACCGTGGCGACCACAAACCGGACGACGCAGTGTAGGAAGGCCTAACACTGGACAGATGACATTATAAAGGTAGCAGGAAGTTGGTGGATGGAGGCAGCCCGCGACCGTTCGTCGTGGCATTCTATGGTCTATGTCCAGCAGTGGGCTTCTACAGGCTGATGATGATGATGATAATGAATTAGTTATTATGTTCCAAAATAAGCGCCTCACCGATCACTGCGCTACGAAATCAACTATTACTTATTCTGCGGTCTGCGCCTGCGCGGTAGTATTTTGTTAATTGTGATAAAACTATTTGTTGTGATAATTTTTAGTGTAAGTAAACCTTATTATGTTTCGGTTGGACAGTTTTTCATATTTTGGTGGTAGCTATTTTCATAGATGATTTTTCGACAAGTTTGTTAATTTCAACTGCTCTTATTTAATACACCACACAAATAACCTTGAAAACTTTTTTTTACTTCGTTATCAACCCCAAAATCCAAATTCAACCTTGGCTATAATTTTCCTGTTTCTATCTGTGTGCCATCACTTCCTATCTTCGTGCCAAATTTTAAATTTGTACATTGAAGGAATAGTTACAGAAATGTCATGTGACAGAAGCAGTTTCCAAAAGTGTTACAATTTAACAGTTTTGGAACACCAGCCTTGATATCAGCCTGAGTCGTATTGACGAAGGTCAGTTTACTAACACAGGTATAACGGAAATAATAGCTAAGTCAAGTCGCTAAAACTAATAGTTGTACAAAATACATTTGACTTAATAAATTGAAATGAGTCTGCTTAGCCTTGACAGCCATTTTTACAAATAATCTTAAGTGCCTCTGGAGGTTTTCCCGTGAATGTTTTTGATATGAATGTTGTTGCAATAAAATCAATAAAATTCTTTGAAATAAAATGTTTATTTGTTCAGTACAGGAAAGTAAGTGTTTTAGAAATCCCGGTAGGAATTTCTTGTTAATTACTCGCTGTTTCATAATAATATTATCCTCAGTTAAGCCTATTTTGGGTAACAGATAATAATACCAATTGTCCTCATGAAATTGGAAAACGCACGAACATAAATAGATACATATATCATTATGTCTGAATAATTCTTACTGGGTTTGGCTACCAGTATGTTCCTATGTTTAGTATAGTTAGTTTGAATAGAGATACCACCCCTTGAGATTTGAGTTTTTGTTCAGTCTTGTGGTGTAATTTTATATTTTTACCTTAAATGTACTTTTATAAACAAACAGAGAAACATAAAATAGATATATTTTCATAAAAGCAAGCAAGGAACTCAGGTAACAATCACATCTTATTGGCGACAAAAATGTGAATAATGAGTTTCCTTAAAAACTAAACGTCCTTTTTGACCTACCTTCTCATATCGCACAGCCAGCTGAAACCTGTGTGCGGACTGTTCAGGTTATCACTTTTTTATCAATGCACCAATTCGGTGTGGAATTATCTAGCGTTTCGTATGCGTTCAAGGGTAAAGTCTGCGTCCGCACATACATGCGCGCGTTGAATGTCTGTGTGTAGACTCGTGTAAGCGCTATATGTCTAGGCCTATTGTGAGCGGTGCACATGTGTTGCGTTGCGTGTGTGTGTGCCGGCGACGGCTGACTGACTTTTTCGATTGCAGATACGGTTGCCATGCCCGAAATATAACGCGGATGAATTTCGCGATGCTAATTACTAGGCATCTGAGCGTCAGCGCCGACGAGCCACGGCCGGCCGGCTGGCCCGTCCGTAGCGTCGCTTGCATCGTCCTCGCATTCTAATAAATTGGTAGTTATTTAACCATATTTATTTTTTGTTAGATTTTTTACGACTAAAAACCTGCTCATCAGGATATGGCGCAGCTAACCTAGCCTAAGTCGTCTGTAGAAGGATTCTTAGAAAGAGGCAGACTACATTTTATAGAGATTACGAATCCAATATAAAATGAAGCACCTTAAATTGTTATTTTCAACAAAAAATAAAAATATTATTAGGAAAATTGTTAGGTATTATGGTTTATAACATATTTATATATTATGTATTATTTATATTTTATAACTGGAGAAAATTGTGTGTTTAAAATAAGGGATTATGTGTGCGTTTCTATTGACGGACGTAGAGCGCTGTTCGCGACATGTTTGTTTTTGGATGCATCTTTCCTGTCTCACGATGTAGGTACCTGCCATTTAATACCTATATACTCTATCATCTATCTCTACCGTAATTACCCGCTGATTTAATTTCTAAGGATAAATGGAAATCATTTCGCATATTATTTATCTTGTAGCAAATATTTAAACGAGCTTGTGGATGTATAAAATCCAAATCATTGCGAATTTTATCCACTAGATGTACTCGCTTCAGTTGACGAAAATAATAGCCTTGGTATTTTTGCCAAAAAATGCAAATACTATACATCTGAATGTAGTGTCATCATGTCAGTGCGTCGATTTATGGTGGATTCTTTTGATATTCGTCACGTGGCGAATATCTTACGTGACATAAAACCTTACAAAATATTGGGCACAAAAAATCTGAATGAGTGTAAGTAATTTTAGACTATTAAATAATATATTTTAACCTGTGTTACGTTATGTTGTGATGTTTCCAACTTAAGAATAGACCCCTCTATCTCCTGCCGTGGATGCCGTAAAGCTGACTAAAAGATTACACTACGGGATGGGTGGCACCATCCACCTGAGTACCCAGTACCAATACTGCGATTACCAATCCGCCTGCCAAGCGTGGTGATTATAGCAAATCCCTCCTTGCATTCTATGAGGAAGACCTCGTGCGGCAGTGGACGTCTAAAGACGCTGCAGATAATAGTAAAAAAAACTGCGATATCATTTGTATGATAGGCTTCGACAATTTAGTAAAGCATAGGTTTTTTATTTCTATGAATTAAAATTATAAATTCGTCAAAATTGTTTAATTAAAAATGTTTAGGAATTGAGAAATACTAAAACTTTGCTAAATTGTCATAAATTTTAGTTTTTAGGGGCCCGCTTTAAATGCTTGGAGAGGGGTATTTTTCAACGCTCAATTGGCAGTTTTTCTACACCATTGTTTTACTAGCTAGTTAAAATACCCCGCCAAAGTGGTTTACAATGTGGTCCCCTCCCTGGCATTTCTAAGTTATTTTACCTAGAAACTTGTAATTCTCTATGTAATGATCCAATTACATAGAGAATTACAAGTTTCTTTCAAAAAAGTGTTGGACACTTTCATCAAAAATAATGTATCTGATAATTCTGCGATGAAAACGAGTTATTGAGGAAAAACTGTGACTTGACTTCGGAACCCTGCACTGCATTGTCCAACACGCATTTGGCCCGTTATTTATATACAAGAAAAAAATAGCAGTTTTTAAAATTCAACGAACACCACATCGCAGACGAAACAAATAGAGGGCTTTCAAGGACGAGGGTGGTTTTCAGACGTCAAGTCTAACAAAGCGCAGTGTGAGGTAGGTCATTGGCACAAAGTACCTGCGTTTAGTATTTTGTGTCATTGGTTCTTTGTTGAGACAATCTATGCATTTCCTAATGGTAAAAAACACAAACTGCCGTTTCAAGGTGTTACTAGCTTGAAAACTGTGTTGCTATGTAGTATTTACAGTCATAGATAGGATTGTTAGTAAATTTTTAAATAGAACAGAGGCTATATCCTTTTAATACTGGCACAATAAAATACAGTCCTGGACATTGTTCATCTGGCTGGATTGGATGGCAATTTTTTAACTTCTTACTTTACTATAAGCTATCTAATTACTATATTAAGGTACTAGATACCAAAATATAGTAATTAAAGTTATAGGATCATCTGGTTTTTCTGAAGTAAGCCGTTGTTTTTAACCGACTAAAAAATAAAACCGTTGATCGTGTACTAAGTGTGAGTTTTGTATATTTGCATACGGAATTACAATCGCGAACGCGTTTACTAACATTTTGTATGGATTAAATTAATTGCCGAATCGAGCCACAAAAGGCTCAGATTTCCATTTTGTCATTTAAATATTTAAAAGTTATTATAACTTCTTATTTAAATTTAGTTTAGTTATAAAACGGTCACAGTGGATGGAGGCGGCTAAAGCCTGTTTGTCGTATACTTCTAGCGGCTGATGATGATGATCAAAATAAAACTGCCCATGACATACGTTTTTAACTTATTTCACAAAAAGGTTACTGTGTATTTTATTTGAAAAGTTTTAAAATTAATTTTTAAATCTAAGTACAACCAAAAACACACTTTGATTTGAAACGCGTAGTACTTTTCGTAGCACATTGAACAAGGTCTTTTCTAAATGCAAGTAAGATTAATGGAAGATAAACAATAAATATACCTACTTAATAGATATTAGGTATGTTTTAAACTTCTTGAGAATAAACGATATTTTTTTTTTTTTAATAAACCCAACATGTATGTTGGTATAGCACACTGCACATCCTATTAAACAAGATATTATACGGATGTTTGTATGTTTGTTTCTATAGTTTCTTTTTCCTCGCTGAACCGATGTTTGGAAATAGATTTAATTTGTACTAAATTGAACAACAGGCTAATTTTATTCCGGTACCAACGCCAGCAAAGCAAGTTGTGCTAGTGCTACGTCAAATTGAGTCCTCATTCAAAAAAAATCAGTAATGTTTAAATAAAATTACATCATAATTCTATTTAAACATTACTGTTCATTTATTCTTTGTTCACCACTTTTTAAAACGCAAAAGGCAATTTTTTTTCTGTCCGGGTTAAAACAGTAAGAGCGGTTTCGCACTACGTCCGATCCGAGTCCGATCCGAATACGTCAAAATTCGGATCTATGGAGAAATCGGATGACGGAAGCCGGATCTAATGCGTAAGCTACCATATAAATAGTTCTACGACTACTCCGGACCGTATTTTCACGGATTCGGATCGGACGTAGTGCGAAACCGCTCTTACCTAGCATTTATTTACAGAAAGAATAATATACAGACACAAACATGTATTACTAGTAATAATTGAATAAACTGAAAGTTTATTTATTTTTAATTTGAAGGTATGCACCAATCTATGTGTGCATTGTTTTTATTTATAAAAATATACTACTAGTAATTTGATATAAATAATATAATTATAGATAAGGGGCTAAAGTTTCATTTTAAAAAGTGGAAAAATAAACAGTTCCTAGTATTGGTTAAAACCAGAGCCATATTTAGGAGTAGTTATAACAATTCGAAGTAGTAACTACATCGAAGCAAGATATTGCTCTGCACGATTAATAATTTACTTTGCAGTGAAAGTACCTGCTTTCTTTGTCACATACTTTCTTCAATTAGTTATGTACCTACTTACCTAGTACTAAACCAAACCATAGCAAGTCCATGACAAATGACAATTATACAAGCGGTACTTACTTATTCAAAATGTATTCCTGATATTGTAAGTTTAAGGAAAGTTATGTTTTTTTTTTATTAATAATGGTTTAGTGTTTAATAAAAGCTAAAAGCTTAATTGATACTGATATTTTAAAAACTATTTCCAATTTGGTGACTATCTATTTTTTTAATAAAAACCACAATCAGTTTATTCACGACTAACATATTGTAAGATGTGTTGAGTAACACAACTAATAAATAACTTAAGCGTTTTTTTTTGTTGTCTCTGTCTCTACTTGTAGTACCAACCTACATACAACCAAATTTTGTTTTAGGTAATAAGTTAATGTTTTTTCTTCGATAAAGCTAAGTTTTGATAGTAAAGACAGTTCAGAAGCCCTTTGTTTTGTTGTATTATGTTCAAATGAAGTGTATATTAACCGCCGCTTTTTAATATTACACAACATAATATTGTCTCTTATCAATGAAAAACAACAGTCTTGTTCAAATAGTATACCTAAGTGCCATTCGAGAAATTAATTAATTGCAATGATTAATATATGATTATTTTGATTCACATTAAATAATAATTATTTATCATATTTTAAAATAAATAAATAATTAAAAAGTAAAATAAAAATATTATTTAATAAAAAAAATATTAACTAAAATATTTGTTATTGCTTACCATAATGCCGAAATTTTCATTATTAACGTTGAATCTAAAAAAGTATTGTCTCTATTAAACACTTTTCAACAGAGTAAGATAATTTTCATAGACGATTTTCTTGAACAGAGTTCAGTACAGCTGCCTCTAGTTGCATTGTTTCCGAGCAACGTCCGAGTGTGTGTGTGACTGTGCGTCTCTACCGCGTGACTGTGCCATACATATTAAGTGTAAGTTATACTATGAAGGTAGAGCTGCATCAAATTGTAACTAAAATTAATATTCGTGGTTTTCATTTTTTAAATCTAGAGTGGGGTAAACATTTTAAATACTTACAAGGAACGAAAGAATTGTAAGTTTAGAAAAACTTTTACCAAAATCAGAATGTATGCTTCATATCTCCGTCCGCTTCGCTGCGTAGTTACATCACCGCTTTTATCACAAGTGACTCACGAATAATTCAGTTATTTTTAATTTAAAGCAAACTTTTAAAAAATTCGGAATGTTCTCAACTCGAAAAGGTTATGAAACGTATCAATAAAATCATTATTCGTAGATTTTATAGTGTTTCATAAATTGCGTACCACATGACAGTTTTCATTAAAGACATAAAAATTAATTACTCGCAGAAAGCTAAAAAAAATTCAATTCTATGAAAATTTTTAAGTTATTGATAAAAAAGAAAAACTACAAATTTGTACGCGTCGGAAAACTGTAACGGATCAACTTTTTCCGACACTAAGACGTGCGTGTGCGTGTCGTAGCACGGAATTTTACATGAGTCACTGTGAGCCCCTCACGTGTTTCAGACCTACCTGCTGGTACCGGTCGCGACGTCACTGCAGCGCGGCTCAAGCAGGTCGCCGGAAGCGGGCACCTGCTACAGCTGCCGGTGCACTAACACTCACTAACAAATATTCGGCTAACCTTGATGCGAATCGGCGCACTCCGGGTTCCATGGGACGACAGTCGTCGCTACAGACGGGCCGAAGGGCTCGCTTCAGGCGCTACGGGGCGCGCGGTGCGCTCGCGCGGGCTAGGCGCGGGTTGGTTCGGGCTCGGGCCGGGCGGCCGGCGCATCGGTGCGCCGCCACCGGCGTGTGTTCGCGGGGCTGCGGCGCGGCGGCCGCACTACATGTCACTGTGCGGCGAGCGCGCTCCTCGCGCCTTGGTCACCGACTCTCAGTGGCGTCGCCGTCCTACTGTCTGCCCGACGACCGGCGGCGCGCGTTGCACCGCCCCGCTGCACTCCGCCTGCCCCCGGCTGCCCCCTCACCCCGCCGCGCGCGCCCGCCCCGCCCCGAAGAATTTTCCGCATCGGGCGGGAAAAATCGATTGTGCAGCGAGCCCCGAATAATTTCGGCAAGACGCACGGCGCCCTTGCGTCCACCCGCCGCGCCACCGCACCACCGGCCGCGCCGCCGTCGCCGTAGGCCACGGCGGTCAAGCGCACTGCCTTTCACTCTGCACCACGCAAGTCGCCAGCGAGCCATTCCTCAAATATTAACTGCAATTAATCTTACACTGACGTACTATTGAATAAACACTATAACTGAAAGTTTGAGTGATAGAAATATCTGACACTAATCACACGAACTATTTAAAATGAACTTTGTTTCAAAGTTTGTATGAAATACAGAATACCGTTACCTTACTCTTTTAATACTTCACAATTTTATGTTAAAATCTTAGATATAACTTAGAGCAAGCAGACACCACAACTTTAGTTAGAGAACTTTCTCACCAGCTAATATAATTAAAATGAATAAATCAAAGATTCATATAAATAATAATGCAACGATTTCTTGGAAAAAAGAGAGATCAACTACTTAAAATGGAATATTATATGATTTTGTAACAACTGCTACATCTCAAATGCATAGGCTAACTTTATAAAGGATTTACAAGAAAATCTTTAATTTTTAAAATTTACGTTGAATGATAATAAATAAGTTATTTCGACGGCTGGTTGCAAGTGCTTAACGAACTGAATTACAATGGTTGGTATTGTGAGCATCTACTTAGTTTCTTGATAAACTAACGGACGATTCCTATTCTTACTAATATCATAGAAGCGAAAAAAATTATGTTTGTTTATTACGCCGTCACGCCGTACCTACATTTTGTACAGTGCTACATTAAGACCTGAATTAAAACAAAGGCTATACTTTTTGTCCTGGATACTTGCAAGCCAAGCCACGTGTAGTAAATAAGTAAGGTGATTTTATCATGTGGTTGCCATATTCACTACGCTTGGCAGGCGGGTTGGTGATCGCAGCATTGGTGTGAAGTACTCAAGTGTATGCTGCTACCCATCCCCTGGTGTAATCCTGTACGAAGTAGTGTAAGGAGCCTTTTTGTATGGAGGAGGCCTTTGTCAGAAGTGAACTTCAATAGGCATGATATGTGATTTCATGGGTACGTGTAGTTTTGCAAACTAGAATTTTATAGGAATGTTTTACAAGGAGTTTTGACCATGTGCTATTTCTCGTTAGCCCGCTTTTTGGTAAAATATAATGGTACAAAATATGTTGCTTTTGTAAGCTTTTGTGGCTTTAGTATGTATTTTATTTAATCATAGGTCCGAACGCAAGAAAATGCCTATTTTCCTTTTTTTTTCAATTTAAATTGGGACTGAACTTGAGTTAATAATTTTTAGTAAGTACATTTTGTATAAATAATTTATACCTATGATATTTTCCAATAAGCGGTAAAAAACAAAGTAATTTGAACAACTTAGAATTTGCTTCTCAAACTACGTTACGTTTCATGCAATTTCTAATTCTTAGAATGTTACAACAGTCGTTTGGTCGGGTGTTGTGTTACCCTACTTAAAGGTAAATTGAATGGGACTGCAATTATTTATAACATTTTATTGACAATCCTTCCGAATGATGTCACCCGTTTTCATTGATAAATTTACTTATGTACAGCGAAGGAGTAAAAAATAAGTTAGTTGGTAGTAAGTAAAATGTACAGCGTAGGAGTAAAAAGTAAGTGAGTTGGTATGGTAGTAAGTAAAATGCTTTCACATGAAAATTTTTTGTTATAAAATTAAAACAAAAAAATTTGAATCTTTCAAGGGAAGTGCATCTGATAGAACGCAAAATATATTTTGTGAGTAGATGAAATAAAAACCATTCGCTACTGATGTCTTGATGTTAATTATACCATACCCACATAATGGTGCTATATTTTTAAGCTCAGTCATGTGCTTAAAAATAACTGGAAACTGTCTATGAAACCTTCATCAGCAGCGTTTAGACGTCCACTACTAAACGAGGCCTCCTCCATAAAATACAATAGGGAATTTGCCATAATCACCACGCTTGGCAGGTGGTTTGGTGATCGCAGTATTTGTGTTGAGTACTAGATGAATGCTGATACCCATCCCCTTAGTGTCCCCTAAGTCGGCTTTTACAATATCCACGGGAGGAGACGTGGGGGTCTATTCTTAGGCCAGACACACCACGGCACTATGAAAACTTAAAAGTCGATAAATAATTTACTGTAACATTTTATTGAAGCTAACAGCCATTCAAACAACTGATATTTTTTTTTTATGCTACTTGGCAAGCAGACAAGCTTACGGCCCACCAGATGGAAAGCAGTTACCGTAGCCTATGAACGCCTGTAACACCAGAGGCATCACACGCGCGCTGCCGACCCTGAGACATAAAGATGAAAAGTCTCATGTGCCTGTAATTTCACCGGCACCCGTACCCTTCAAACCGAAACACAGCAATGCAAACACTACTGCTTGGCGGCAGAAATAGGTACGGTGGTAGTACTTCCCCGGACGAACTCTTTCACAAGAATTTCTACTACTAACAAAATACTACAAAAGCTATAAATCATACTAATAAAGCTTATGTAAAGCAATCGAGTAGTTATGATAGAGCCTATCCTTTATCCACAGTCTTAGGTACCTATTTAACTTATTCCAAACTAATTTGGACAGATTATGACGAAAAAAATGTTTAGTAACTTTTTGTGTGTCCCAAAAACAGATGGACAAAAAAACATTCGAAATTTTCTTAAATAATTTACAAGAGTTTTTTTACCTGTTATACAGTTCTACAAATCACACCTGCATTATTACGTAAAGAAGATAAAACCTTTTCGCTGGAACTCAAACGCAAACTCAGCACGGCCCATTCCAAGAACTAACTACGTGAGGTGAGGGGGGATACAATAATATTATTGGTACTTAAGTCACAATAATGAGATTTTTGTACTGAGTACTGAGTACCAGTACTATACTGAGTCGCAAGAAAAAAATCTGAGGGGTTCGGGACAAATGTTTGCATGATCTGCAAATGTACCGGGTCTGGCATGGTATTCGTAGTTCCTATACCCACGACTAGTATGAAATCAGGGGGGTTACCATGAGGTCTTATTGCCATAATTCAGTTCAAAAACTATTCAGTACAAAATATCGGTTCGTCGTTGATATTCCCCATCAGTGAATAACTTTAATCGCAAAAGTATATAGACTTCTTCTGCTTCTGAAACTGGGCCTTTAAATATAGCTGCGGACACCACGGAACTTATATTTTGTACTGAATAGTTTTTGAACTATGGAAACTATGAAACTATGAAAGAGCTCATGGTAACTCAGCAAGACTATGTATGTGGCTGTTGAGCGTTCTGTTATGTTATTATTTATTTGTATTTCGAACCGCGACGAAAAAGCTAGAACACTATTATAATTATATCATTTTACTTTTATTTATATTTACTATTAATAAGAAAACGCGTATAAAATTGTGTTGTTTGACCAATAAGTTAATTGTCTAGTGGTTACTATGCTATCCTACTTGTACGGAACCCTCTTCAGGCGAGTCCGACTCGCACTTGACCGGTTTAGATTTTAAATGAATATAGTTGGCTTAGATGCCATTCATTGCACTCATGCTCTGTCTTTTATAAATGACGGAAACCATCTTTGGTCATAATGCGTTTTAATCATTGAGCTTCTAAGCCAATCGAAGAGCTACCACATATTATTGTATTGTTATCGGAACTTGACAGGTATGCAAAAATACAACTCAATCGAATAACGGGAACTGAGTCATAATCGGCTTGTATGATTTAAGCCACACTTGCTTAAAAATTATAAACATACATACATTAAACAAAAGCTTGTGAAACAAGCTGAAGTGAGTTTGAAATGGCACAAATATGCAAGCCTAGACAGAGCTAACATATTCCAGCCTTTCGGGGTCGAGACTCTGGATCCATAGGCATCGACTACACAGCCTATGGTCGATGGCCCACAGGGTACCGGAGCCATCGCGTTTTCAAAATGGTCGAAGCGACACGTTACCCGAGAGCTTGCTCTTATCTTGGTTCGATTCCTGCCTCTGAACAAATATTTGAACGATCTGCAGATAATTGTTCAGGGTGTTCTGGGTATTTATCTATGTATAATAAAAAAAAAATATCTATGTAATGTATTGTATTAAGTATATCAGTTATCTAGTACCCATAACACAAGCTCTGCTTAGCCTGGGGCTAGATAATATTGTGTGAAATGTCCAGCATTTATTTATTATTTATTTATTTTATTTACTTATTTTTAGTATTGTATCATACAGAGTGGCAGCTAGTGAGAGCCAGCATCTTGGGGACGCTTCCGTCCCCAAGTGATTCCGGTAGTGATTTGGATCAGTTGAGATATCTTAAGATCATTTGCAACAGTCTTTAGATAGCTCAACTGCTTCATAAGTATTTTAAATTTTTTATGTATACTTGTATAGTTGTATTATTATTTCTATGAGTTTTATATCTGGTTTATGAGATACAGCTAGTGTTATTTTATTTAGTTATTTAGACCTTTGAAATTGAAATTTTTTCCTCAAATTATCATACTTGCCGCAAACTTAACGGTATTTGGCAAAACAAAAGAAAAACATTATCGAAATTTGAAACGATTCAAATAGGCTGTAGCGAAGTATAACTTGACATTGAATGGAAAAAAGTGTGTATACAGTCAAGAATCTTTCAAATTATCAGGCTACACTATTAAGAGGAATGTTATCAGACCAGATGAAGACCGCCTTTGGGCGGCCATTCTGCGATAGAATGCTCTGTTTGCAAATGCATAATAAAACATAATTTTAATATACTTATATTATTTTTAAAGGAATTTTTTCCATTGCTAAATGTCTACTTACTTTAAATAACAAGTGAAGATCAAACTGTTCAAAACTGCAGTATGCAAAACACTGATAAAAGTTAAAAAGGTTTTTACTGATCTATATAAATTAACCTTGAGAATCATCATCTTAACTTTTAGACGTCCACTGTTGGACGATGCCTCCACCATGTATAATGCAATGGGGGGGATGTATCATAACCACCACACGTGGCAGGTGGATTGGTGATCGCATTATTGGTGTTGAGTACTAAGGTGGATGCTGCTGCATATGCTGTTGTACCATGAGAATACCTTAATAAAATCATTATTTCAGGAGGTATTAATGTCTATAAGAACATTGTATTTGTATTATTTTTGATTAGTTTGAATGATTTATGTAGGTATATATAGGTATACATTGTTTGTTTTCCTTTTAGAATTGGAGATTGATATCATCTTCAACCGAAATTGATCCAATATATTTTAAGTTGTAAGCGAATAGTCAAATGTTGTAGCAACCTGACATACTATAAATACACCCACCCGCTTTGATCAAATTATATTAACGTAGGTTTTCTTCTACTTCTGTCGACAATGGTAGCGATTTTGTACATCATTTTCTAAATTTAAACTTCGCTAAAATTATCGCGGTCCCTTTTATTTCAGTCTATCAGAAAGGGTGCGCCACAATTTTAGCGCGTATTAAATTTAGTTAGTACTGCACAGGATCGCTACCATTGTGTGGGTTTGCTAGAGTTGTAGGCGGCTAAATTTGCTAGCTTTAGGTCGATATTGTTCTGATATGCAAGTCTTTTAACCCGTTTTATATCGTTGAATGATACCCACTCTGCTACGGTTGTACCTAATAATTGTATCCGCATAGATTCTCTCAGACACAATAAATACACGAAACACAACCTCTCATTTGCTCCGTCCCCATTAACTTCGAGTGCGTGAATGTTCATGCACCACGCGCCACGTGTGGGTCTGAATATTTTTTTGCGACTCGTCTACTTTTTATAGTTTAAAAAGCGTGTTAGGCTCCGTTTTTAAGCAACGCGTTCGTGACCTCGTCTGGCATTAGTGTTTATGCTTGCCGCACTAATGATATTTTTGGGATGCTATTCTTTCCAATCTCTAGCTACGAATAATCGGAAACATTTTTTTGCGATTTTATTATATCTATACAAACTTATTACAAGGTACGCGTAGAAGGTATTTTATAAAAACGGTAAAACGAAATGCTAGGTATAATTTTTGATGATGTTTATTAATTTGCGTTATGATAGGAGTTGGTTAGGAAAGGACTGAAAAAGTACGCCTAAAATAACATAAATGATTACAAATTAGATTAAATTTATTAAACCTTATCAGTTTACACATAGTTTTGACCAAAACATACGTCCTCTCATCTCGTCTTAAAAGAATATCAACTGATCATAAAATAAAAATGTAGGTCCTAGAGGACCTAAAAAACTTACTCAGACCTTAATTTAAATATTTGATATTTACCTACCTAATCGGACTTACTATTTTAATTGTCTAAATCAAAATTAATTGAAAGTAATTCATATTTTTATACCTACTAAACCAGTTTTTTTATATTGGTCTATAGCGATCTCTATTTATTAAAAAACAAAACAACACGATCACTATGCACCTAGATTATAATACATAACATAACACCCAACAGTCACATACATAGTCCTGATCTCACACTAGGGTTCCCTGGCTATCAGGAACTACGAGTACCATGGTACCACACCACCCAGACCCGGAACAAATATTAAAAGATCATGCAAACATTTGTCCCGCAGCGGAAATCGAACCCGCACCTCTTGCGCCTCAGCCGGCTACAGCCGATTACATTGCATTGCATTGGGATTTACAGGTAGTAAAATAATTATGAGCCACCGTGCTATATCGTATTAAATCCATTCCATCCCAAGGTTGTCTGGTAGAGATCGCCCATTGTACTTCCGTGATTAGTTTGTAATTTATTTTTTAAAGTTTTTTTCTGCGTTGTGCTGTAAAAGTGTTTTCTATCTTCATCTTTCTATGTTTTTTTCTGGATTTTCAGAGAATGAAGAGGCTGTTCACAAAAACAGTTAGCTTTGCAGGGCCCATATTGAAGCCAAGACGATGTCAATGACATATTGAGGAAAACTCGATGCCTCTCTATAAAAAGTATTAAAAGTGTTTAATAGACGTGACGACTCTTAATGGTTTGTACTATGCCTTCAATTGCTTCAGATGAATCACTAGGCACTCGTATTATTTGGTAAATTTATTTATTGGAGACCTAAGATTTCGGCGCCCTGGCGCCAAATATTTTTACTTTTTAACCGACTTCACAAAAAGGAGGAGGTTCCTTCTCAATTCAGTTGTTTTTTTTTTATGTTTGCTACCTCTTATCTCCGTCGATTATAAACCAATTGTGAAAAATCTTTTTTTATTTGAATATATATACATCCAGATTGGTCCCATATTTTTCAAAAACCAGTTTTGACGATGGAATCTACGAGGAAATCCTCAAATTTTATTGGCATACATATAGCAATTTTGGTATTTTCAGCAAAAGTTATTGTTTTGTATGCCTTTAACAAACAAAAACATAAAGCCGAACATAGCCGAATTCAACGGCGGAAGTCGGTTTTTTAATGAAAAGTTATATTTGATAATATTATTTACAAAAATGTGACGTTACTCTTCAAATTAACTTGCTTAATTAAAAGTTAGTCAATTTCATCATCAGGCTGTAAAAGTCCACTGCTGGGTATATGCATTTAACGCCACGACAAACGGTCTTAAACTGCCACCATCTACTGAAATCCTGCGTCTTTTGAAATCCTACAGTGCGTCGCCCGAAACTACATAACATAAAAAAATAAATACAAAAGCACTACATTTCGATTGGTACAGAAATTGCCGCTCAACGTATAGAAAATTACAAAAGTTCAAAATTGAAACAGTAATAATCGGTTTGATGTTGTGATATAATTATAGTGTAAAAATTATGTAATTATGAAAGGCGGGCCTCGCAGACGCATTCGTAGACAGACAAGGCCAGACTGTCTTTGGTGGTCAACGAACTGTATAATTTCGACGTCTATCTAGACTTCTAGAGGCAACAGCAGTCTAGCTGAATAGATAGAGTAAAAAATACATCAAAGTTTAGAATTTTATGAACCTGAGTAATATTTTTTTGTAACACGATAGCTATTTAAATAGATGAGTAGAGTTTGGTGTCCTACTAACATCACATACTATCGAATGTTTGTTTGTTGCTCAATGATTTCGATTAAATTAGATACCTACAGAGTTAGATTTTGACCAGACTACTTTGTATCCCAAAACCACACGAGTAAAGCCTGCGACAGACACTAGTTAGAAAGTCTCTTTATTTTTAATTACTAAATACTAAAACCGTTTATCGGCCGTTCGTCGTGGCATTCTAAGGGGGAGGCCTATGTCCAGCAGTGGACTTCTACAGGATGATGATGATGATGATGATGATGATGAAATACAAAAAAAAATAGTTGTGGGTCACGGGCAGAGTTATTCCCCACTGGTACCTACTTCTATTTTGGCTTCAGAGCCAAAGTCAGACTATTAATAAAAAGTAATAAATACTAAGTACTCAAAAACCAAGAAAAACTGAATGATTTATGATAAAATCATGATTGGTCCCAGGACAAATTAGCCTGTATATCAATCCAGGTCCATCAATCAATCAAATTTCTGCGTAGGTATATCTAGTTTCATCAAAATCGGTTTAGCCGTTAAGTAATGTTGAGTCAAAATTGCAAAAAAAAACTGATAGTTACAAATCTAAATATTAAAACATCCAAAATTTCACATAAATAATACCTATTAGTAGGATGGGTACGACGAACGTCGAACAGTTTTCAAGTGGGACGCCAGACACATTAGTGTAAATTCTTAAAACCGACTGGTGTGACTTCTTTTGTAAGGTTTAAGTCTAGCCTAAGACCTAGTCCCATTAATAATTCCCAACGGTGCATGTCTCAGAGTAAAAATACTAAAGAACACGCCTGCGGTCTGGGTCAGCATACCAAGAGCAGTGTTTTGCGAAGGAAAGGAACACACTTATAGAAATCGCACTTGCAGAAAGATATAAAACGCAATCAGCTTAGTAGCGAAGCCCGCGGTGACAAAAGACTTGATCGATCAACGTTTCTTTTAAGGCATACCAGTATTGGCGGCTGGTGTGCGCTCTACAGAATGTTGTCGCTCTACGGATGCATATTTTTTGTTTTTATGTTACGAGAATTTCAACTTTTTAATTTAATTAAATGCAACAGAAATTTTGTGTTTAATATATTACAGACTGTCATATTTACCGTAAATTCGCTTGTTCGAGAGATCTTAACTCACAATCAGCTAACATCCTTTCAATTTTGGTTTTTAGTAATGTATTTTAAGCAGGTACATTGTTTCATAAGGGACCTAGTAGTGTTGGGAGTGAATATTGAATGCAGAGCGAGCGATTTCTAATATAATCACAGGCCGAAGTTGTTTGCAAACAATTGATACGGAGGTATGCTGTAATGTATTTAGTATCACAGAATATATATGTTAGTATGGAGACACCGATAACCGCCCCTAGCGTACACTCTTTGAACCTCATTTTCCATACAAAAATCTGTGATACAGTACACCATACAATCGTGTCAATGACCCTGTTAAACTTAGGCTTTGACTTCAGCGCACCAAGGGATTCATGCAACCTCTGTGGCGCAGCGAGCGAGTAGTCGGCTGAGACGCAAAAGGGTTCGATTTCCGCTGCGGGACAAATGTTTGTATGATTTGAAAATATTTGTTCCAGGTCTGGGTGTTATGGCACCGTTGTACTCGTAGTTTCTGATACCCGCGACACAGGGAATCCTAGTGTGGGATCAAGACTACGTATGTGACTGTTGGGTGTTATGTTATGTATGTAATCTAGGTGCATAGTGATCGCTACCAATGATACTCGTACCATGGTACTCGTAGTTCCTTGATACCCACGACATAGGGAATCCTAGTGTTGGGTCAGGACTATGTATGTGACTGTTGGGTTATTATGTTTTGTTATGTTACGCTCACGACACGATGCAAAACTGAGACTACGGCCTCAGGTATTGAAATAGGTTAGGTTCGCAGATGTGACCCAATTACTAAAACGATTAAACGTCGAATCTTCCGTGCGATTGGATATGTATGTTAGGTAAGTTATTCTTGCTTATGTTCGTGCGTGTCATAAAAGGCTTGTACTCACTGATAACTATAATTATTTTTACGTACTCTATGTAGGTACGTATGACATGTGAAGTCATGTCACATAGTGACTTGTTGTGAGTTGTCATTGTGCCGCGTATTTTTTTATAATTTTTGAGTAATTAAAGTGATTAGTTTCTGTTTTGTCTTGATTTTACTTTAAGTGACAGTTGTTTTGACTGTTCTCATAAAAACAAGGAAAACATTTTTTGTCTGTTTGAACTTTACCTGAGTACTTTATTAATGTAATGACTAGGTAATTACAAATACCATGGCAGTTCTTCAGATCAAACGTTGCGCTCCTGTTTATTCTTTTAAAAAGGAGGAGGTTCTAAATTCGGTAGTATTTTTTTTTTTTTTTTTGTTTGTTACTTCATATCTCCGGCGTTTATGAACCGATTTGAAAAATTCTTTTTTTTATTTGAATGGATATACTTCCAGGTTGGTCCCACTTTTTTCAGAATCCAGTTCTGATGATGGAGTCCATGAGGAAATGAGGGAACTCCTCAAATATTGTAGGCATACATATGGCGATTTTGATATTTTCAGCAACAAACCAAGCATTTGCATTCAAAAAGTATCATAATCCTTTCACCACTATGGTTCTTTCATATTTTTTTTTTCATCCAAATATTTAGTTGATTACCTACAATGGCGGAAGTCGGTTTTTTAAATGAAAAGTTATGTAGTACCTAGTCAAACTAAGAACCCTTAAATTGTCAGGTAGGTACTGAAATAGCCAAATAGTTCGATTCCAGGTTGCCACTTGAGAACTATGTGTATCTTATGCCACGATACATGCAACTGGATCATGAGTTTAGTATTTTTTTATAAAATATTTTGATTGTACTTTCTTGCTATAAGCTAGTTAATCCTAACTCGCCCGAAATGGTACAAGGTGGGACCTTCAAAATAAATATTATTTTTTGTCCCAACTCGACCGCAATTTTTTTGTTGCAAATATAAACTTTATTGTTGTCCAAGCAACGTCAGCTAGGAAAGTTTTAGGATTTATTTTGTAAATGAAATCTTCTTAGAGAAATATTTTAGAGTCACTGATTTTTCCTTGGTCAATCTGACATATTATGTCGCTCTATATAGTGCGGTTGTTTTTGTTGTCACAATTAATTGATATTGTACTTTTTAGCTATTTAACCGATTGCTTTTAATATCTGAGGCTCTCTCGACAAACCAAACACGAATCTGTCAGAAATAAAAATAAATTTGTCATCTTCTATTTAAGAATATAGTAGAAGAGATTGTACTGTCTGCTGCTATCTACCACAAAAAACACCTTTCGCAAACAAAACTTCAGGAACATCTGTCAAATCTTTGCAAACTTTGGAGAACGCCAGTTTGAACAACTGTTTTAATGATCGGTGAACTGAAATGTCTGGGTTGGTTTAAGTGTTTTAATTAGACTAGTATTCAACATACAAATTTGACGGTAAGGCCTAAAACATCAGATAAAATGAATTTTTACAAAATTTGTTTTTATAATCTTTTAATTTTACTCGTCTACGGCAGAGCATCAGAGGGTTTTTAGCAGTATTTTTAGTATTAAGTAATTTGTTCATCTGTTCCCTCGTAGCTCCAAAACTACTTGAAGGATTTTGACCAATGAAGTATCATTGAAGCGTCTTTGATTGACTTGATACATTTCGCGTTTCACAGGCTTTATGACGTCACATAAAATTCAATGTAAGTTGTGGAAATTAAACTATACTATGCTATGACTATGACTAATAACTATTCCTCTCAAAATAGTAAAAAAAAACTAACTACCACTAACTAATAAACTACTTTCTAAACAAAAAGCCGACTATGCAAAAAAACATTTTGATACTTGTTTTCAGCTTATGCGTATCGGATTTTAGTTTTTAAACTTTCATATTATTACGTAAGTATGCCCGGGACATAAGTTGTTACTGTCACGTATAGAATCCTTATCGACACTTAAAAGATTGGATAAGTCTGTCAGTGTCAGAGCTCTTCCTTTAGGTATGTAGCAGGTAATAAACTGATTAAACGGGTGGTTTAATCATACGATTAAGCGTATCAAAGTGTTAGATTGGAGAGGGAGTTGAACGCCTCATTATCACAGCACCCTGCGTATAGGATTGGTTCCCGTTACGTCCGATACCACTACGTTGCGAATTGACTTTATAGCCACAAAGGTTCTATACACTTAACTCAAAAATTACATGAAAACTTGTACGCTGACAAGTTTTAGGTGCAAATATGTGACGGGAAAATGAGATATTCCCTAACTGAAAGTTAGACAAATAAAATGACCATCAATTGCTCAAAATTATCATTAAAAATTGACAAAATGATGGCAATTTTGCTTGTCAAACGTTAATCACTGAGTGACTTTCAGTTAGGGAATAGGGGGGCTAGATTCAGCTAGTAGGATCTTGGTAGAACCAACTGAAACAATGCATTTCGTATTATGTATTAACTAGGACGATAGGTATTCAGCATTTGAATGAACACGTCTAACCTTGTCCTTGAAGTGCGCGTGCTGTTGCTATCTTACAAAACTGCCTACAAAGTGAAGATCATTACCTCATTCATTACCTACATTTAAGGTACTCGCGTACACCACATCGAACTTTTCAGCTGAATTACGCTTAAAATTTCTTCTCGTTAATTGTTTCCAAAATCGAGAACACTGCGTAACTTTACAAGTCTTATCCAATTATTTCTTCAAAATTTTATTAAAATCCGACTTGTAGTTTTTAAATTAATAAGAAACTACGTTTTTTCGTTTATTCCAATCTTTCCTACCAACAGTTCGATTCGTTCCATCTCGCTTTAGTCTCTACAAGTCAGATCTTAAAACATTTTGTAGGTATAATCGGATAAGACTTATCAAGGTCCGGCAGGGCTATTCTATCTCGCGACAGGTTTGCAGCAGGCGTAAATTGTGCAATCATGGCTGTAATACGGTAACTTTTGTATGTTTGTTTTGGGTTCGTAGTAGAACTTCTTGTGAAAGAGTTCGTCCGGGGAAGTACTACCACCGTACCTATTTCTGCCGCCAGGCAGTAGTGTTCGCATTGCTGTGTTTCGGTATGAAGGGTACGGGTGCCGGTGAAATTACAGGCACATGAGACTTTTCATCTTTATGTCTCAGGGTCGGCAGCGCGCCTGTGATACCTTTGGTATTGCAGGCATCCATAGGCTACGGTAACTGCTTGCCATCAAGTGGGCCGTATGCTTTTTTGTTTGCCAAGTAGAATTAAAAAAAAAAAGAAAAAAAAGTCAATATTTGGTAAGATATTTGCTGCTAAAGTCGTGAAAGGTGTGCCCTCTAAGTTTTCAATAATGTGGTAGAAATGTGTAGTTTTTTAGATATTGGTTATGAAACCCTAAAAAAGGGGTTTAAGGTGGGGTTGATTATTTGTTGTACTTATGCGTCATGCTTGTCTAGCTTGCTGCATGTTTGCATGATCAGCAAATATTTGTTCCGAGTCTGGGTGTTGTCAATACAATACATTAAAATTAAACATTAACACCCAACAGTCACATTCGTGGTCCTGATCCCACACTAAGATTCCCTGTATCGTGGGTAGCAGGAACTACGAGTACCATTTTAAATTGAAAAAACGGCTAATTACCACTGTTTTCCGTCACTTTTGCTGACGTTTCGAGACTGAGTTCAGAAGCCTCTTCATCATGAGCACCGCCCGCGACCGCGTTCGACGGTAGACCGGCGAATACTGCGTGCGGCCGCACGCTCCGCTCGCCGCGATAGGGGCGACGGCAGCGGCGGTAGGTTCGTTGCGCGCGCGTCGAGATTACGTTCATCTACGTCACTGCCTACGTCACCAGGATCAGGCTGCGTGCACACTACACTCACGGTATCACTCTCCAGACCGATTGCCGTACTAAAATCAGGAATAGCGGAATGGAACACAGGCTTCCATGCTGGTGAAATACCCCATCCCCGATCTCGATTGAAGTTCGGATGGCGGCTGATCTCAATTGCTTCCCGTATCTTGCGAGGAACAAAAAACTTCTCTCTCGCAAGAACAGAAGTCTTGTCAAATCGTAGGTAGTGGGACGATTCTGAGATCAGGGCATGCTCTGCAACCGCCGATTTTTCCACGTCAAGATTTCTAACACTCCTGATGTGTTCGGTCAACCTAGTCGATATATTGCGCCGGGTTTCACCTATGTAACTCTTGCCACAGTCACATGGTATACTGTATACACCAGGCACACTCAGAGGATCCTTGTCTTTTGGTGAACGCAGAAGTTGTCTCAGCTGACTTGGTGGTCGGAAGACCGGTTTGATATTGTATCTACCGCGTAAATAGTAGCCTATCTTGTCTGTTACCCCCTTTATGAAAGGTAGGTAGACCGGAGACCGCTCCACGACAGATAGTTTCCTACGTTCACTCGCCATCATCACTCGGGAACACTGCCGCCAACTATAACCATTCCTCTCCAATACCGTTCTCACGTGCTCCAACTCAGATTCTACATGTAGATGATCACATAAACTGAGAGCCCGATTAATCAGTGTTCTAGGCACGGACAAAAGGTGCATTGGGTGGTGATGCGAGTCCGCGTGCAGATACTGATCCGTGTGCGTGGGTTTCCTGTATACTGAGTGTGATAAACTGCCACACGCATCACGCATCACTCGCACATCCAAGAAAGACACACACCACGCGGTCGCGGGCGGTGCTCATGATGAAGAGGCTTCTGAACTCAGTCTCGAAACGTCAGCAAAAGTGACGGAAAACAGTGGTAATTAGCCGTTTTTTCAATTTAAAATGATTCCCAACCACGAAAGTTTCAATTCTACGAGTACCATGGTACCAAAACACCCAGACACGGATATTTATACGGAACAAATATTTTCAGATCATACAAACATTTGTCCCGCAGCGGGAATCGAACCCGCAACCTCTCGCATCTCAGCCGGCTACTCGCCCGCCGCGTCATAAAGGTCGTCAACCATGAAGGTGGTTGTGGTACCACGGTACTCGTAGTTCCTGATATCCAGAGGGAATCCTAGTGTGGTATCAGGACTATGTATTATGTGACGTTGTGTGTTATGTTAGTGATGTTATGTTTGTGATAGAAAGTTAGAACTTAGGCTCGCGAGTCATCTAAGGATATCATTTCGAAGGTCCCCGGTGCTGACGGACAATCCGTGGACAATCCGTGGAACATAACATAATAAACCTCATAAAATCAATATTTCTATATTCAATATTGTTTTGTCTTCCTAGTATACCCACCATCTTCGTTTTTTCTGGATAGCGTACGACCTTGAATAGCCCTCAATAAAGTTAGCAATATTGTTGTAAAGCGGTGTTGCTCATGAATTGTGTGACGTCAGAGAAAAAGCGGGAAACAAAATGCAAAGCTGTGAACATGTGAGCGGCTCGTATGGAAAACGAAAGTACGCGAGTTTCATTCAAAAGTTGGCTCTGGCGGCTGCTGCAATAGCTCAGATGTTAGAAGGAAGTGCCTTAGGATGGGGTTTCCTGAAATTGGTAGGTACAACGTTCTTGTCCAAATCCTTGAACAGTAACCCCTTTTTGTTTACTAGCGCGTGTATATAGGTGGAACTTTATATAGCTTTATGCATATAGTATTTTACGAGATATTATAAAACCAATTTAAAAGGAAAATCGAATAGAAATGATACCAGAGGCCCAATTCTGTAAGTTATTTTAAAACTACACTGAAAATTGACCGAATCGAGACTGAATTGTATATTGACTGAAAGTTGAATTTCTAGTCCCTCATAAATAATAATTAAGTCTACTTTCAATTCATGGTGACCACCATTAGAGTAGGATAGTTATATATATAATTGGAAAGAGTAAAGAGAGACTCCATCTACTTATGCTAAAATTAACGAAAAAACTTTGAATCGTTCAAGTTTCGGTCACATTTCGATATAACCACATTACAGTGTTGTATTTTATGTCAGGAGAATATCATTTCTGACATTTAAGACATCGACACAAGATCGAAACATGATCCGAACTCTATTTTGACTATTTTTTAGTTAGTGAATTGGGCCTCAGGTGTTGATCTGTACACGCGCCATATTTACGCGGAGGTAACTCTGGCCGGGATCCTGAACACATCAGTGTTTTTCTAATCCAAGATTCAAGTTGAAGATCCACCTTGCAATACAAACTACACTGTCTGTAGTCGCCGAAATGTATGGGGAGGTGGATTCTCAACTTGAATCTTGGATCGTAATGAATATTTTAGCTAAAAACCATCTCATAAAAGGTTATTTTTTAATCTGTGATACATCAAAGGATCTATAAAACCTGACTTTTAAGTTAAAAAACCCCATCTTGTTTTCGTGCACTTGATTTCGTTTCATACATCCTTGTTTTCCAACTTTGCTACTTAACTTATAACGTGCCAACAAATTACAGCAACACTGGGAATGTTTCCATGGCCATCCCTACTGCTCTACTACTTGTTTCTTTAGGTAGTACTTCGTCTGTAGTTATATGGTTGGCTTAGGTACATAAGTGCTCTACTTGGTCAATGCAATAGTGAAGACCCTGAAAAAGAGCTCAAGCTACGTCACCCAAGTTCTTCCACTCCCACAAAAGTTCTGTGCATAATTTTTTATCATCATCATCATCATCATCCTTAGACGACCGCTTCTGGAAATAGGCCTCTACATAAAGTCTCGACGACCATCAGTATTGAACGCTTTCACCCACCAAACTCCCACAACTATCTCTATACTGTACGTACAACTGTCTCTACAGGACCTCTCTCGCCAATCGAGAACCTTTATTTCCCAACGGTTGTCAGTTCTGCGAGCTATATGGCCTGGCCATTGCCACTTCAAATTGCTAATTCTGCGAGCTATTGCGGTGATCTTAGTTCTTCTATGGATATTGTCGTTTCATATAATATCACGTAGTGATACTCCGAGCATAGCTCACTACTTTTTCACCTTAAGTCCTTCACTAGGGGTTATTCCTGAAATCCCTAGACATAACATAACATCCAACAGTCGCATACATAGTCCTATCGTGGGTATCAGAAACAACGAGTGACATGGTACTACAACACCCAGGACCGGAGAAACTATTTGCAGATGATATAAAAAATTGTTCCGCAGCGGGAAAAAAAACCCACACTCTCGCATCTCAGCCGGCTACACGCCTCACCAATGAGGTCGTTATCTAATAACTCTAGTTGAGTTAAGAGTAGTATTTATTTTCAAAAGTAGTATCAATTAAGGCTGATAATGATTAAATATGAACTGTGCATTGTATTTTTAAAGTCTGCATAATCAAATCACTAGTGCAACCTAATACGATCACGATAATATTTTTATCTTATCAATGTAGAGGACAATGATGTTTTACGCCACTAGCATACGATTGCATAATATCCTTTATCCTTCCTCAATTCCAGTACATAAATGAATGTGAATCTGTTAGTTGGTTTGTTGATATTTTATTAAATTAATTAAAAAATATTTTTTTTTGGTACTTATAAATAAACTAATTTTATTATCATAAGTTAATTTTTTTTTTTTTTTGTCACAAATTTAAGTTTTATACAAATACCCAGGATTATTCTTGTAAATCATTTTGTATAATATTGCTTAATTAGTTTATAACTTGCCAAACAGAATAATATCGTTACTTATTAGGAAAAATTAAATGGTCATTCAAAAGTTGGGGAAACACGCGGGGAAAAACAGTAGGTTTGGAAGGCAGATATACAAAACTAAGTTTCTTTTTCTTTTTACTTTTTTTAATAGTGAGGTTCTAGAACGCACTTTTATATCACTGTGAAAAAAACGCCGAGTTTAAGGACATGATTCTAAAGCTTGATTTATTAGATATCTGATCAGTAAAACACGGACGGAACCACGGGATATAGTAGACTATTCTTAAAGTAGGAGATTATGCCTTCAGTGGCATACGACCTCCAAACACATGTCGATTAAAGAGATAAGATTAACAGTGAGATACCATAACCTATGCTAATGAAATCAATAGGCAAATGCAATATTTATGTCAGACGGCTTGTAAGAGATTGTGGAAGATAACTTTTTAATTCTACCTGTGGTTCACAGCAGAGGGCCTAGTGTGAGCATCGCGTTTACGTGGCAACCGCGTAAACGCGCGTTTGTTGAGTAACCGGCAAAATTAAAGTATACGTAAAAACTGCGGCGATGCTCACACTAGGCCTACAGCTGTATTCGGTTGGTTGACTTTCACGTGCGCGCGATGCTGGATACTAAAACTCAATAATATACATATTTACCTATTTTTTGACCTCCCGTTAAGATTTTATATTTTTTTAAGTTTTTGTTGCATTAACAACATTTCTCCCAAAACTTTAATAAAATATAGAATCTTAACAGGAAGGTCAATTCTGTAGTTCAGAATCCACGCTCAATAATAAACCTACCTATTTTTTGACCTTCCTGTTAAGATTTTATATTTATTACAATTTTGGCAGAAATGTTGTCAACGGTATTGCAAACAGGTTTGTTGTTGTTTGCAAACAGTTCTATAGGCTTGGTCGCGTAGGAAAAGGATTAATTTAAATTTATAAGACGATTCAAAATGATCTTTGTGTCGTGCGGCGGGCTATGGAGAGAGCCATGCTAGGGGTTTCACTAAGTGATAGAATCCGAAATGAGGAAATCCTTAAAAGAACCAAGATCACCAACATAGCTCTCAGCAAGTTGAAGTGGCAATGGGCAGGTCATATAGTTCGCAGGACTGACAATCGTTGGGGAATAAAGTTTCTCAAGTGGCGACCACAAACCGGACGTCGCAGTAAAGTAAGGCTCTCCACTCGATGGACTAAAAACATCATAAACGTTGCAGGAAGTCGGTGGATGGAGGCGGCTCATGACCGTTCTTCTTGACATTCTAGGGGGAGGCCTATGTCCAGCAGTGGAGGTTGATGATGATGATGATTGCCGCTAATTTAGTTAATGGAAGCATCATCTATCTGTGCTTGCGTTGTAAAAGGTACATAGTGCGAACAGTATTGAAATTTGCAAACTATAAGGCAATAATTTATTTTAACAAATAAATACCTAATAAGTTGTGAATGTCAAAGTTTAATTACGCAAATTGATAAAATTACTGAAGTTTGCTCACAACCGGAAAGTGGTAAATCCATTCCAGGCCTTTCGTGATAAAACTTAGGTATGTGGTAATTATTATTGCAATTTCAGATAGGTATTTCCCATATCCTCAGCTTAGCTGTGACAATGAATGTATTGAAACATTTGAGCAATAGCTTTAGTTATTTGAACAGAAGTTTTAGTTTATGTGTTGGTAAACTTTGGCCAGCTGTGAATGAATGATGTCACGTTGAGTCGTAAATTTGTAACCTACCACCATATGACGGTAGCAATATCTTCGATAACTCTGGGTTTTTGGTCCAAGGATAAGAGAGTGTGTACAACCAATTACATATTTTTCTTCATAGTTTCCTGCACGTGACATTCTGTTAGACATTTTATTGAACGAGCGAAGCGAGACCTCCGAGTCAACTTGGGCGAATAGGTAACAAATAGTTTAAGCACAATTTGTAAGTAATAGTATATGAGCTAAATTGGCTATTGGGTTGTTGATGTATTGGAGTCCAAAAGGAGGTAAAAAAAAAAGTAAGGCAATGTTTACACATTTTATGACTATATTTTAAACTTTGTTGTTTTTGAGCTATACATATATTTAAAAAACCCTCTATGGTACTTTCAGGTTTCCGACAACGCTGAAATTCGGCATGCTAGTAGCTTATATGACATAAATAAAGGGAAAGGTCAAAAATCAAATGAAAAACGAATATTATTGAGCTCAAATTTCTTGGAATTTGAATGTCGTTAGTAAGGTTAAGATTGGAAACAAATGTTTTCGATAAACTAAATTTAACAATACTGCCAATGTTCTCTTACAATACTGATATCATGATTCATAATACACTTGCTAGATTATTTTTTAAGATGTTTACTGATTTCATAAAAGGCCGATATCAATTCGTCGGCTATATAATGTAGTGTTTACCTACACCTTATTAATTAGTCCGATTCTAATGGTTCTTTCGTCAGCCTACATCTATCAGGATGGGAACACCTACAAAGATGGATATGATTACGAAGGTACATTGCATTAGCTACATAATACAATATTTACTGATATGCCAGGTATTTTGTATTTTGCTAAAACAAATTATTTTGTGGTAAACCCACACTTATGAAGAATACGATGATTTTGTTATCTCAAAATTACCGACAGATTGGGGATTGAACCTCTACTCAGTCAGGAGAAGGTCGCAGGTTCAGTCTCCACCCGTATCTTGTCGGATATTTTAAAATCTTATAAGAAATTTCAGCTTAGCTCAAAACTTTAAAAAGTGTAGTTGATAACAGACTTTTGACCAAAGTAATTTTATAATATTTTTGGTAGTGTAACATGTGATAATACTATCTAAATAAGTGCATTATCATTATGGCTACCATACCCTGTGATACCAAATATAATTTAATAAGTAATCACGTATTTCATGGCACATGCTGAAATCTATTTCAGTATCAAACAAGTTAAGCATAACCGACTTCAAAACAGGAGCAGGTTCTTAGTTACTGGTCCTAATAATTTAAGACCCAAGGCAGCAAGGGAGACACTAATGTTTTCAATGTCATGGATTGGGGTCTACCCTTACCCTATGTACTATGTATATATATGTACATAGCACTATTTCTATGAGCCACCCCACCGATTGTAATCTAGAGGGGCGAGCATTTGAGGCGGACGGGCCAATCGCTGTGCTCCCGTGACCAGAAAAGGGGGTGGAGTTTCGCACCCCTTTTCTAGGGGTTAGTGTGCTTCCGCGGCCAACCTAGTTTGCCGGTACCCCGCGCGTCTCACCCCGGCACCCGCTAATTTAGGGTTGATCAATCGGCCGCGCGCCGTTGTTACGTAACAGACACCAAACGAATCCCGAACCCAGTCGACGTGTCTGGCTCCCGAGCTATTACTCCGCTAGTTTGATAACTAGTTAAGTATAATAATATAGAGGATATTTTATTAGGTAATAGGTAGTACCTACACACATCAATCAATCTGCAGTAGAAGTCAAACTTAAATGCGTTTTTGTAGTAATAAGTTAGTGTACGCAGTGCAGTACCCCTCTCTCAATAAACCAAGGACATTTTTAAGGTCGCAGGAAGTTGGTGGATGGAGACTGCTCAAGACCGTTTGTCGTGACATTCTAGGGGGGAGGCCTATCTCTAGCAGTGACCTTCTACAGGCTGATGATGATGAGTAATAAGTTATAAGCCATAAGTGTCCAATCATTCTAAGGATGAATAAAATACATTTGGTGTTCAAAAAGTTTGTAAAAAAAACAACCTTACAGCTAACTTTATTCATATCTTATAGCAGTTCATATAACTAATCTACCTCCTAATTTAATCTACAAAGACGTGCCTATAGTCTCCGAGTAAAATGGATGTGACATACAGACGGACGTACTGACGGACCGGACAAAATTATAAGGGTCCCGTACTTTACCATATGGCTACGGAACTCTAAAACCGTCCGTGTAAAACTTACTCCAGACATCACGAAATTTTAAATGATTTTGGTAGAGCAGACTGTAGATAATAGTGCTGTTATTTTACCTAATTATAATAATTAACGGCAATGAGTTGAGACTTATTTTAAGATAACGAAATATAATAATGAATTTCATTAGTTTTGTCGACTTTTTTGATCTACAAGACCGTTACGTGAAACAAACACACACAATAGGAATTTGCAAAAAATTACTTGAGATTAGAAAAGAGTGAATGGGAACGATTTCTCAAACAAAAATAAACTTGCAAAAAAGTGCAATTCGCAATTTGTTACGAAAAGTTTTCCTTAATCGAGTAACATCGAGAAGAAAAGTGAAGACTTTTGTACCTAATCTTTTCTGAATTCTTGATAAAGTATCTTAATTAGTCAATATACGGAAATCCAATAAATCATTAAGCAAACTAAATGAAATAAAACGTTGAAACTATAACCCCTGATGGTGGCACTTCACTTCGCGTATATATGCGTAAATGTTTGCATAATTTTGCCAAGGCAAACAACATTGGGTACTGATGGAATCATGGTTGATTTTGCCCTGGATAAATAACGCAAACGCATTTGCGAATATACACCAAGTGAAGTTGCACCATCAAACGCAATAGCTTAGAGCTGATTCTGAGTTTTGACAAGCAATTCACACTCATCTTGTCAATTGCTTGTAAAAACTCAGAATCACCTCTCTGAACACAATTGTATCAAAATAACATAGAGGAAGGCCAAATCTACGATTTTATACCAAAGCCGTCCACTCAGTTAATAGGTGTATCTTTTTCTTCTTCAGTAGCTTTTAGATGTCCACTGCTGGACGAGGCCTCCTCCATTGAATGTAATGAGGGACAAATGTTTGTATAATCTGCAAATATTTGTTCCGGGTGTAGGTGTTGGTACCGTGGTATTCCTAATTCCTGATACCCATGACACAGGGAATCCTAGTGTGGGATCATGATATGTGACTGTTGGGTGTGTTATGTTACCTACACAGGTGGATGCTGCTGCCTATACCCTGGGTGAAATCCTTTAGACGGTTTTATCGATATCAACGGTAGGAAACGGAGAAGTCTATTCTTAGATCAAGCATACCACGACATTCATTAATAGGTGTATTATGCGGTATATTACTGGTGTATCCACGACGTTTATTTAGAAAAGCCCCCAGCCTTCTTTTTTTATAAAAAAATCCGATTTCTTTATAATATTTTCGTTGTAGCTACTTTTATGGATTGAGTGATACGCAATTTTAACATTATTTTAAATAAAGTTAAAACAATCATAATTTTTGAGACGTCCATTTCAACAGCACCCATTAGATACATGAATAGTTATTTAATACATCCGGTGGTCATGATCCGTTAAACTTTTATGTTACTAATAAAACCGTTCAATGTATGAAGACCCTCGAATAGGGTCGAAACCTGTCGGTGCTTCCACCAACATATCGGTAGGTACGTGAAAATTTCCCGTTTTTACAAAATGAATGATATAATTCACGAAAGTTACTTTAGTAAAACCATTCAATATTTTAGGCAATTTTCAAATTCCTAACTGATCCGGTGACAATCTAATGAAAAATGCGAAAATTAACCTTTAGAATAATAATTTTGTCAGACATTTAACCACTTAAGCATTTTGTTTTGTAGGCATACAGTTTAGACAAACTGCTTCTTTGTCAATTTCACATTTTAGGCATACTGCTTCATTTGGCATCTTACGTTTAGGGTAAACAGCTTTTTTGGCAAATCTCATGTTTAGGTATAATGCCCTCATTAATATCTCGCGTTTAAGGTAATTGGATCATAAGGGATCGTAATCAATCCCCCTACTATCACCCCCGAAATCCCAATTTAACTACGGCTGTAATAATTTTGGCCTGTTAGCACAATCACAGCAAATTTGAAGTGACAAATTTTTGGAACAAATCTGACGAACGGACGGACTAACAACGAATTTATTCCATAATTGTGCCGATATATCATTTTGGAATAACATCACACACCCAACAGTCACATTATACGTAGTCATAATCCCACAATAGGATTCCCTGTGTCATGGGTATCAGGAACTACATTTACCATGGTAAAACACCAGGTGGAAATATCCAGCATTTATTTATTTATTATTTATCCTGCAGCGGGATCAAAACCGCAACCTCTTGCATCTTAGCCGGCTACTCACCCACCGCGCCACAGAGGTCGTCGAATATATAGGATATCTATATTAGGATAGGATTCAAACCTCATGACCTGGGCTAATAAGTCGCGTGAGTGGCCCAGATGCCGTAGACAAAGTAACATTCTAATAGCGATGACGCTAGTAGAAAAGTCCAAAATGTATGAGATTGACGTAAGCTATCGATATGTCACGTGGTCTTTTGTATTGTATTACGACTGTAGAAAAAGGATCGCTTTGAAGGGAATGCCGTTTGTCAAGGCCTGCAGGTCATACTCCGATCGAAATTTTTCTTTACACGTTTTGAATGATTTGGAAAATCTCAAAATGTAGTTAATTTAACTCGACACGCTTTCAGTAGACGGTCGATTTAGTTCGCGGTTCCCTCATTTAAGTCACTGTGGTCATTATGGTACATATGAAGCCAGTTGCATATTGAGTTTAGTGAATTGGGGTTCCGTGATAAAATGCTACCAACCTAATGCAACCTTTTAACAACGTCAAATCATTTAGTAACATCTCAGCCAATGTCAAAGGTTGACGGTTCAATTGTAACACACCAGGGTATGGGCAGCAGCACCTACCTAAGTACTCTACACCAATACTGCGATCACCAATCCGCCTGCCAAGCGTGGTGATTATGGCAAATCCCCTAATTCTATCAAGGAGGCCTCGTGTAGCAGTGGACGTCTGTTTTGCGGAAAAACGTGTTTCATAGAGATGAGACCTAGCTAGATCGATTTTTCGGCCCCAAAACCTTCATAATAGCGAATTTAATCGAAATCGTTAGAGCCTTTTTCGAGATATCAAGACATAACTATACAAATTTGCTCGATTTTATGCATGTATATAACTTTTTATTTAAAAAAACTATTTTACAGTTCTATGGTAAATATGTGGAATTCACGCCTATTTTATTTACCGGACATCATGTCACCACAACTCATCGAAAGGCTGTGTGGAGGAACGTCGCGCCGCAATAGCTTCAGTTATTATTACTGACAGCAAAAATAAAATAAAATAAAAATAAAGATCTCATTGAAGTTTTCAATATGTACAAAAAAAACGTAATTTTATTTCAACGTAACTCATTCGCACCGAAAGAACTATGCTCGTCGTTTTATTACTAATTATAAAATTCTAAACGAGGAATTCCGCAGAAGAACTATATGTAGTGCACAAACACAAATTCCAGAATTAGCAACTTGAAGTGGCAAATGAATAGGCCACAAGGGAGTCCTATTCAGCAGTAGACGTAAATACGCTAGTGATGATGATGATGATGTTGTTTATATACAATCTTCATCAAAGATAAGAGTAGCGAACACGGAACTGTGTGCGCATTTTCGGCTCCCACTTGATTACTTTCTAAAAGGCCTTTTTTACTAAGAGCAGTTCCGCACGGTTGAGTTAGGATTTCCCCCGATCACGATACCCAGCCTAGGTCGTTGACTGTCTACCTACAATAACTTTAAATAGTAGCTGCATACGTTATAATGTTTATTTCATTAGTTTAAAAACATTTTGAAATTAATATTGTCAAAATTAGCTTTCATAACTGGTTTAAGTTAAAACTTTACTATGCGAGTAAGATTTATTTGATTGCAGTTTTTTTGAACTCTTTGAACTCGTTCGGTTGGTGAAAGGAGCTTTTCATTATGTTAATTTAATTCAAAACGGCTTCGCTAAATTAAGAGCTTCTGATTTAAAAACTGCAAGAATCATTAAAACAACAACATTGGGGTAACTTCACCTGTTGTATTTTGTTATACTTACTGTATTCTTTAGACTAAACAATATTTTGTACATCATTGTCCTTTACGGTCTATTACGTAATCTGTATGCGAAGGACCATTGTCTTCAGTCTAGTGGTCTTTTCCTCTCTCTATTTGATCGACGGTTTTGGGGCTGAAAACGTAAATTGTCTACCAATTCTGGTTACTATGCACTGCGTATGCAGTTTTATCTGCGTTTTTATTTCACCCATAACAAAAACTTATCAATGCAGAAATTTATTGATTGGCTTTATATAAATTTATATAGCGTGGTAACAAAGGTAGGTATGATTTTTTCTGATAACACCCAATAGGCAATTTTGAGGGCACATGTTTGTAAGTCGGTCATTTTTTCAAAAGCACAAAAGTTTGATGTGTGACATAATCTTATTTAATAATGGAATTATTCCTTTGCAGTCTATTATGTAATCTTTATGCGAAGGATAATTGTCCTCAGTCTATTGGTCTTTCCCTCACTCTATTTGATCGACGGTTTTGGGGCAGAAAACGTAAATTTTCTACCAATTCTGTTTACTATGCACTGTGTATGCAGTTTTATCTGCGTTTTAGTGCATTTTATTTCACCCATAACAAAATCTTATCAACGCTGAAATTTATTGATTGGCTTTATTAATTTATATAGCGTGGTAACAAAGGTAGGTAGGCTTTTTTCTGATAACACCCAATAGGCAATTCTGAGGTCTCTTCTTTGTTAGACGATCGCTTTTTCAAAACCCAAAGTGTTATGTGTGACACAACCTAACATAATAATAGCCTCTCCCGAAGCAGGACACGACGAACGGTTTTGAACCGCCTTCATCCACCGACCTCACGCGACCGCGACAATATCATCAGTCCATCGGGTGACAGGTGGCATGAATTCATATTTACGAAATAATATGAAAACCAAATTCCTGCGTGGTGTACCCAGATTCATACTCCACACTGGCTCTTTCTACCTACAAGGAAGAACCAGTGACGTAACAGATGAACTTTGAAAGCTAAACTAAAAATGTCCTGTGGCTATTCTGATCCGTATTAGGCGGTGTGCACACAAACATTGTTGTGTGCGGGCGAGGGTAGTATTTAATAGTATTATAGTCCAATATCGGCATCAGGAGATAGCGTAGATCGTGACGCGGCGACTGCGACGCGCCTTATCGCAGCATCGGCTTCGTGGCCGTCGTAAATAATGTGCAACTTTTCCCGCCACGCCCCCACCGCGCTATGAACATGGAACACCGTGCAGTCGCCTCTGAACACATCTAAAGCAATGCTCATGAGAAGGTCTAGACAAGAGCCTTCTCGGAAGGCGCACTGAATCATTTTACCATACAAAATATTTCTACCAACGGTCACATTCGGCTCCTTTCAAGGCCACCATTTTCTTGGAAGGGATAATCATGAAAGATTCAGTAAGAAAGTATTTCGGTTACCTATAAGAAAATACATAATACCCCATACTTAGTGCTCACGAGGTACATTATATGCAGCTAGAGCAGCTAGAGCAATTATTAAACTATTTATTATTATCAACTAGATGAATATTGCCAGAGACATCTCTTTTCGTTTCTGTATTTGCCTTTGTAACTTGCAAGCCACACTGCATTTACATGTTCATCGTCTTCATTACCTACGTTCGTTGGTAGAGTTCAAACTTCAGAGTGGCCGATACCTTGCTAACTGCTGAACTTAGGTGATATAGTAATTAAGGTGGATCACACACGGCAAATCACTGCCTGTCTGTGGCGATGACCGCGCCTGGGGCGACATTGTCGCCGCTGTTTCGCGCGGACAGGCGGATGAACTCGGCAGCAAAGAGCTGAGTCAAAGTTTTTAGCACACAATTGACACGGAGTAGTGTAACGAGGACTTTGTATGGCAACACCGATAAGCGCCCTTAGACAACATTTACACTCTGTGAACCTCATTTTCCATAAAAAAATCCGTGTCAATTGCTTGTCAAAACGCAGACTTCGGTCTCAGTACAGATTAGGCGACATCGACAGCGATCCGCTTGACCACGCGCTGGAGCGGCAGGCGGCACCGTGTGTGATTGACCTTAGTAACCGGGTCATAGACAAAAATAGAAGTTTGATCATTTTTATTCTAATGAAGCAACTACCATGAAATATTAGCTTTCCAATAAAAACACATGCATATTCAAATCTTACCCGTATATCACCTACATCAATACATCATCTATAAAGTAATGCATTTTGGTGGCCAACTCATTTCAAAATAGATTACGGTTTTTTTGTGAAATAGGTAGTTTTAGGAAATGTTGGTCAAAATCAACTAATTCATTCATTTTCAACTGTTTAATTATTCAATGTTTTGCATGTTTTTATAAAAGCAGTTTAGGTGAAGATCTATAAACAATTAGAGATAATTATTAATCGAAGCCACCTACGAGGAAACTTATCATACGACACTCGATCGAACGAAAAATCTTTGCCACATCACCGTTATTGGTAAACATACCAGTTCACCAATGCTGGAAAAACTAATCGCACAAGGTTCGTCTCTATGGTTTTGTAGGCGCACCTAGATGGTGCAGCGGTCGGCCAAACCACGGTAACACTCTATCGGAGTCGTGGCCGTAGCGTTGTTTTTCACTGAAAACGGTGCACGCGCACTTCGTGCTTTGCGTTGGGCTACGCAACGGGTGTTATTATGTGGGTTGTTTATTTTTTTGGAAGGACTTTACAGAGATTACAAGAAAGTTCTAGAGAAAAATCTGTGACTGTGTCGAGGACACGGCCGTATGTTTTACTTAAATATGAAATTATGTAATTCAGCGAAACAACCTCAAAATAGCGGCGCTTCCCCACCACTGCGCGCGATGCGTCACAGTTCACACTCAACGTAACGTATCTTTCCTAACGATCCTTTAGCTATGGAGTGTTATTAAATTTTGGATGTAGATGAGAGATACAACACCAAACTGTATCCCTCGATTTTATTATCATCAGTTTTCTGGATTGCCTCCCACTCTGGAAGCAAATCGTCAAAAACTCAGATCCACGTCATTATTTTGTGAATGTCAGTTGGTAAATGGAGACTATCAAAAAATATACTAGCGTCACCTACAACTAAGCGACATTATATTATTTAAGAAAAGGCAAAATTGAACTAAATATTAAAATATATATAAGGTTTACATATTTTTTAGGTATTTTCTGGTAACAAGAAAACAATATGACCACGCGTTACCCCTATTATCTGAAAAAAGGATGCATTGCACATCGTGCAAGATACCTCAAAAGTGTCATGGAAATAAAAAAAATATCATGACTGTTTTTTTCCTACCGACAAAATATTGTTCTTTTATGTTTATCAAAAGAGACCATGGAATTACATATAATACATATATGTTCCAACTTTTTTTATCATGTTACTTGATTTACATGTAAAATTCAAGTTTACTATTAGCATTTAGCTATATACACCTTTTTAAAGCAAAATCTTGAGTTTCGTGGCTCAAAAACATCCGTACAACTAGAAAGACCTACCAGGCGCTAGCGTCAGACTAAACGCGGCCGTGTTTACACGAGATTCCGACCACTAGCTACGGGCTACGGACTAAATCTAGGCGGATATTAAATTTATATCGACCACCACTATGTGTTTTGAGGCTTTGAAATATCTTCACAGGCATATGAACTAGACCTCAATGACGTAATAGTTATTTCATAGACACACGCACTCGAGAACCTTTTTTTCTTCAACGGTTGTCAGTTCTGCGATCCATATTACCTGCCCATTGCCACTTCAACTTGCTAATTCTGAGACAACAAACCCGACGCCGCGGTAGAAAAAGGCCCTCCACTTGACGAACTAAAGATATAATAAACATCGCAGGAGTCGGTGGATGGAAGCGCTCAAGACCGTTCGTCGTGGCATTTTAGGGGAGGCCTAGGTCCAGCAGTGGCTTTGATGATAATGAGAGTTTTCAATAATAACAAAAATAAACATCTGCATTTTACATAACAAAATAAAATGCCAGAATAAAAGATGTTTCCCTGTTAGTGTAGAAGGACTTCTTTTGGAATCGCATAGTATACTTAATTTAAATATCGTAATAATAAAGCGAACATATTTTAAAAGAAACATTTTTGAACAAATTTTACGTGAGTGAGTTTGAAAAGACCTTGGAAATAGTGACATTTTAAATGCAAATAGGCGTCTGTCTGGATCTAGCAATAATTATGCACTTACGTTGCCTAACTGGATATTCCTAAAAACATTTTCAATTAGATTCTTTAGTTACACTGCATAATGACATTATATGTATTACAAATCTAGATTACTGGAGTTTTTGTGCTACCGCATCATTTAGGCACTCTAATGTTGTGGAATCAGCTGTTAACAGCTTGAAGTATAGTGGCCCTGAAAAGTACCTTGAAACCGATGCTAAAAGAACCATTGTGGAGAAAGAATTATTTTTAAAAATGTTTTCAATCACCAAAAGTACGAAGAGCGACACAATTAATTTATTGGTATGTGATAAAATTGTGACATCACATAAGATAGTAAAAAAAATTGCCAGCTCTATGCAAATACTAAGTCCACGTATTGTTATTCATGCACAAAAAATTAGGCAATAGTTAGGTATAGAAATATCTAGCTAGACTAGACACTGGCAATTAGGCAACTCAAGGCCTTGAGGCTTATTCGGGTGTGCAGTGTTTTATTTAGAAAGATTATTATAACCGTGGTCTCTGCCTACCCTTCCGGGAAACAGACGTGAGTTTTTTGTAGTATGTATTATATTTTTTTTTTATATATGTTTCACAGTTTTCACAAATATTATCAGAGATAAATAACAGCCTTCTGATGTATACCATTATCATTACATAGGTTGCTGATCTCTCATGGAATGCTATGGTATACAGGATGTCCCACGGCTATGCCACATGGAGGGAAAGTACCTTGAATATTGTAGATGGAACATTTTACTGAATGAAGACATTATTTGAATTTAAAAAACTATTTAAACTGCATTCATAGATATTTAAATAATTACATGGTTGAACCGGGAATCGAACCCGTTACAAGAGAAAAATAATCACCCTGTAGCTTTATCATACCGATCGAAAGGCTTCATCATAAGGATTATTTTTTGCTAAGTAACATAGTATCAGAAATAAAAGGAAGAACAAGAATTTTACCATTTGATGATAAATTTTGTTCAGAAAAATGAAAAGCTGACATTGCCGTAAGGACATAAAAAATAATCCTTGTGATGAAGCCATCACAAGGATTATTTTTTGCTAAGTAACATAGTGTCAGAAATAAAAGGAAGACCATGAAATTTAACATTTTTTATACAAAATTAATCAATTTATCAAATGCTCAAAATGAGTCGCTGTTCAATACAAAGTCGCACTCTTTTGATTATTTCGCTCCCTGACGATTTTTTGATCTTGTTTTGGTGGATATTTAGAATAATACGTTTAACTTCTGCATGTTGCTCGTGGACACTTTAATACTGGTTCTTCTCAAGTGGGTACATTTATTAGTAATAGGTACTTATGATAATGTCAGTTTTATGTCCTTACGGCAATGTCAGCTTTTCATTTTTCTGAACAAAATTTATCATCAAATGGTAAAATTCTTGTTCTTCCTTTTATTTCTGATACTATGTTACTTAGCAAAAAATAATCCTTATGATGAAGCCTTTCAATCGGTATGATAAAGCTACAGGATGATTATTTTTCTCGTGTAACGGGTTCGATTCCCGGTTCAACCATGTAATTATTTAAATATCTATGAATGCAGTTTAAATTGTTTTTTAATTCAAATAATGTCTTCTTTCAGTAAAATGTTCCATCTACAATATTTAAGGTACTTTCCCTCCATGTGGCATAGCCGTGGGACACCCTGTATATTCCCAGCGTCCCCCACCTGTCTGGCCTCACTGGGGACGTTGGGACAAAAAGTGCCATCGACCACCGCTCGTGACAACGCCAGAATGTTTAACCAGTAGTAGAACTTTTTTTTCTGTTGGTTAAGAGGTATAAAATAAATAGCATAGGGAATAAATAGGTGACACATCAAATCCTTGATGAATCATCTTTGTTTACGAAATCTATGTCTTTATAATCTATAATAACATATTATGTAGAAAAACTTAGCATATTTTTCTTTCTCAACATTTTAATACCTTATAATTAGTATTACTATTATCTGTCCTATACCTAGTAATTTGAAAAAAGCCTAAACTTAAACAGCTTTTGCAGCAATAGCATGAGAAATATGCATACATAATATGTCTCTATGTTACCGACCACGCTCTTGAATGTCTAGTAGGTATCCTACGTTGATATTCAGTTTATTTTCACAGACTTTACGTAACAGCGCATTACGAATTCGTCCACCCAGACAGTTGTTTAGATACGGCCTGCAAGTCATCCAATTAGGTTGTCTAGGTAATTAATACCACGAAACCTGATTACGAAGCCGCGGCAGTTGGTACGATTAGAGCTGTTTTTTAGTGTGTAAGAACGCATGTGGAAGACACATTACCTACAATGTAAATAACGGTACAATGTTTTCAGTTAATTACCGATATGTCCTAGAACCAAAAATTCGAAAAAAATATTCATGAAAAGCGTCGTGTGAGGCGCACTGAATCCTTTACTATCCTAGTTCCTTTCCCATAAGACACAAGGCTCTTCTCAGGGACACCATGTCTGAAGCTGGTAATTGACTTAAATAAGAAGACGAAACCAGGGACATGACCAAATATATGGTCATCATCAGCAGCCTTGACGTCCACTGCTGAACGAGGCCTCCCTCATAAAATACAATGGATTCTCCATGGTGATTATGGGTAATATCCCCTTTTAAAATAAGGAAATCCGTAGAAGAACCAAGATCACCAACATAGCTCTCAGAATTAGCAAGTTGAAGTGGTGAAGGTCTTATAGCTCGCAGAACTGTCAACCAATGGTCAATAAAGGTTCTTGAGTGGCGACCACAAACTGGACGACGCAGTACACGAAGCCTCTCCTCTCGATGCACTAAAAACATAAAAAACGTCGCAGGAAGTCTGTGGATGGTGGCGACACAAGACCGTTCATCGCATTCTAGGAAGGTGGCACCAGCAGTAGCTTTGATGATACTGAGAGTTTTCAATAATAACAAAATAATTTATAGACTATAAACTATGAATCACTTTTTGTCAATACGCTAAGGACTCAGGTGCCTGGAACTTTTGACCACTTTATAATATATCTGCTCATAAAAATATATATCTAACCGGCTCTACTAGCTTTATAGGAACAAATTCAACAACATCAAACAATTTAAAATGCGTTTTATAGACTATAACAATGTCAAACGGTTCTAAGATAAGGAAAAAAACTTGATTTTCTAACAAAATGAAATCATTTTTCTTCCGGTTGCATTTATGCATAGATTTTGTGAGAAAACTACAAAATTATATTGGAATAGACCTTCAAAACCAGACAATGTATGTTCCGCAGTATTTTGCGTCTGCATTTTTTAACAAGCTTTTATTTAACTTAACGCTGTTAGTATGTATGTTAGCTAGTGTGGGACAAATCTTGAAACTGATTTTTGAATCAGTTCCACCCAACCGATTGAGCTCAAATTTTTCATACTTATCAAGTTCAGATAACAATATAATATTATGGTGACGGAGAGCTGATATGAAGATAAAGACGGAAAGTGGACAACGGAACTTCTGGATGATTTATAGTAGCCTAGCAGTGTTTGGGCTCATTTTGATCAACTCACGTTTCCGATAACTAATTTAATAAAAACTTGTTTTGAAAAATATTTATTTCTACGAAAAACGTATACCATTGAGTTGAATTATATAGATGTTAACTGGCAACAAATTCTAATTAGCCAAAAGTGAAGTCAAAAGACGAAGAAAAGACGGCAACGGAAGGTGGACGACGGAACTCCTCGATGATAAATAGTAGCCTGGAAGTGTTTGAGCTCATTTTGATCAGCTCAATGTTGCGATAACTAATTTAATAAAAGCTTGTTTTGAAAAATACATTTTTCAACAAAAAACTTATTAATAATACAATGATTGTGGCCCTATTCAAAGAAGTCACACAAGTAACGCTTAGATTTCTCTACCGTTTCTTATCTAAATAGTTTATTAAATATATTTTATAATTTCTGTTATAGAGACAATTCAGGCTAGGTATTTTTAGTTCTTTATTCTATATGACCGCGAAATAGACGACGTGGCGACTTCGTATAGATAGACCGCCATTCTCAATGGATCGATTCGATTTTAAAAGTAGCAGGAAGTCGGTGGATGAATGCGGCTCAAGACCGTTCGTCGTAGCATTCTATGGGGGAGGCTTGTCCTTCCAACAGTGGACTTCTACAGGCTGATGGTGTTCATTTTGAATTTTAAAGACGTAGGTACCAAGACGTGTAAGACGTTTTAACTACGTTGTCTGTAACACAACAACTATAACGCCTTCATACTTACATACATAAAATCACGCCTGTTTCCCGGAGGGGTAGGCAGAGACCACGGATTTCCATTTGCTACGATCCTGACATACCTCTTTTGCTTCACTCTCATTACATTCATCATACATTTGCGTCGGTTTAATGTACTTATGGCCTAGCCTTTCTCCAAAACGTCTCCTCTTTGGTCAGAATAAGTACGCCGAGGTCTTTTCCTTCCAACTGGCACATTCACATTTGCCTTATACACCTTTTTCGTCAATCTTCTTTCATCTATCCTCTCTACATGCCCAAACCATCTTAGCATACCTATCTCAATCCTCATCACTACGGTTTTTTTTACATTACAGCGCTCTCTTATCACACTGTTTCTCACTCTATCATTAGCGCCTTCATCTACGAAATAATTATTGATTCAAATTAATTTATTTCTGTTTTTATAAAAACGGACTATAGCGTAATGACATAATTTAATGACGATTATATGGCCTTTGACTGCGGGAAGGACTATAGGTTTTTTTCTGTTTTCATAAGTAGCAGGTGTTCAAAGGCCACTGGACGTCTTACGGTTAGCCTGCCTACTTACGCTTTTGATCGGAATGCTTCAATTAATTGCACCCGTTGCGTCTTCCATAACAGATCGAAGGCCGAACTCCTTATCTACGACGTAGTTCATGATTCACAGAGTTCCTAGAACTTAATTTCGTAGTGCAGCAATACATATCCAATAGAGCCCATACAGATCTAACAGAAAGCAATCCGAAAAGAAATAAGTTAAAATTAATCGATTTGATTTATGATTATACAAGCAATTTCTTTTGATTTCTCTTCATTATTGGGCATTATCATAAGCCTGTAGAAGTCGATTATTGTTCCCTCATAGATTGCCACGACGAATAGTCTTAATACGCTTCCAGCCGCCGACTTCCTACAACCATTAAAATGTCGTCGGCCCATCGGTTCACTATGGAGGGTTATCTTACTCTGCTTCGTCCGGTTCGTGGTCGCCACTCTAGAACCTTTATTCCCCGACGGTTGTCAGTTCTGCGAGTCACGACCCGCCGCTGCCACTTCAACTTGCAAGCCTATGTCTGTGATCTTAGTTCTTCTACGCATTTCCTCATTTTGGATTCTATCACGTAGTGAAACTCCGAGCATGGTTCTCTCCATAGCCCGCTGCACGACTTTAAACTTGTGTTTGAGGCCAATAGTAAGTGATAACGTCTAGTGATACAGTTCACTGGCAACAAGCACTGATATAACTTATAACATTAATTACTATAGTAACATTACCTACTTAATTATTAGGTAGTTAATTGCGGCTAGAAAAGTTTTCATATCCATTTAACACGCTTATTTTATTTTTTTGTGAGTTAAGAAATCATGCTTATTTTTCTAGCATTTTCATTTATAATATTTATAATAATTGTTCCCTGTAGCCATAAGCTAGATACTATATCATCAATTACGTTACCGTGGACATCATTTGTCGATGTAACTTTAATTGTAATATTAATTATTATTGTAAATTAAATTCACACTGTTTATTAATGTGCGATTTCAGTTTTACGGTTTGTTATTTGAATATTTAGTTACGCATAGACCTATTGATCCGTATCTTTCAATAACACTATATAAATGGTAAAACATACATTCATTTTTTTGGCATTCATTGTTGCGTGCAAAGTCCGCTTAATAGGTTGATTAGATAGGATTTTCATTACAAAACTCTTAACATAATTATTGAACGAGCGAAGCGAGTTCTCTGAGTCAAGTTGGAAGAATCGACGTTTGTATGTATGTATGTTTGTCCGATGAAAACTTCCAAACCGTTAATTCGATCTTCATGAAGGGACTGCCAAAAGGGACTAGTGGGAATGAATCGAAATTTGGTATGGGGGTAGATAGTATTGGTACAATTTGTAGGTAGCCTTATGAGCTATATCGGTCAGGGGGTTGCTGAGATATTGGGGTCCAAGAGGGGGTAAAAAAAATAAAAGTGAGACAGTCAGATCAAGTGGGGTGTCTAATGAAAGCGCTTTGGTTGGACATTTCAAAACTGTTTTTAATAAGTATTTAGCCTTAGTAGTTTTTGAGATATTAGGGAAAATAAAAAACGTAAAAATCAAAAATTCTAGGGTACTTCCAGCAATCCCACAATGCTGAAATTTGGTATGCTTGTGGCTTTTGTGTCACAACTACAGGGAAAAGTCTGAAACTGAAGAATTTAGAAACTTGTACTCCATAAAACAAAAACCAATATAACATCCATTGTTGACCTCCCATTTCTAGGAATTTGAATGACGTAGGAGTTCTATGGTTTTCGTCAAAAGGACGTTATCAATTAATTCGTCAGGTACTTGATATAGGTACTAACAGGTATGTAGTTTTACGCCCCGTTGTTTAGCCCTATTAAAATGTTATTTCGATGATGCGTAGGAAATTGAGAGTTGTTACTGATAGATCCTGTACTGTACTGGTAGACCTCGAGGTGAAAATTTTGAAAAATAATAATAGAAAAATGGAAATTACTTGGTTAAGTAGTCGGGCTGATAAAGGTGTTATCGCGAGGTCTCCGTTCGGGGCGAACCACTAGTATCTTCATAGTTAGTTATATCACCGTGGTATCTTTTACTCATACTTCGAACAAAAGAAGAACTGACGAGTATGCGATAGTAGAGATTTTTTTAATTGGGCCCAGAGCACTGAATTTCTTCTATGGTTTATAAGTTAAATCCATTAGTACCGGCTTTGCCTTCTTTGTAAATAAAAAAACCTTAGTATTAAACAAAATCTATATTCATTTATTTAAACTTAGGCATTTTTATCCTATGCCTCAGTAAGGTTTTTACGATCATATAAATAGATACTAATTTTGTATCTATTTATATCTTTGTAAGAACTAGATGACCTAGCTACATGTCACATTGCAGAGGCCAAATCAGATTCATGTTTATTAATCAATACCAGACATAACTATTAAGCAATTGATTTTAAACTATGCGAGGTCATCAAAGTCTTAGTTTAGAATTGTATTTTTAGGACTAGTTTATTTTGAGCATGCATGTAAGCATCGAATGCGAAACCAAGTTTAGATATAACTTTATTCAGGCACTTGTAAATTGCCCAACAATGTCCCTGACTGCTGGCTAAGTCATCAAGTAATGTGTTATTACCTACTGCAAGAAAGCGCTAGCCGGGTTCATCATCAGCCTGTAGAAGTCCACTGCTGGACATAGGTGCCCTTAGAATGCCACGACGAACGGTCTTGAGCCGCCTCCATCCACCGACTTCCTGCTACGTTTATAATGTCTTTAGTCCATCGAGAGGCAGGCCTTCCTCTACCGCGTCGTCCGGTTTGTGGTCGCCACTCGAGAACCTTTTATTCCCCAACGGTTATCAGTTCTTCGAGCTATATGACCTGCCCATTGCTACTTCAACTTGTTAATTCTGAGAGCTATGTCGGTGACCTTGATTCTTCTACGTATTTCCTTATTTCGGATTCTGTCACGTAGTGAAACTCCACTTTTTTTATATATGGAATATTGAACCTCAGCCTCACTCATACCTACTTAACAAGAAAATCAAAATGAAAATCCTTCAAACTCCCAAGGGAAATGGAAAATAGTCATAATAGAAAATGCATATAAAGTTGTGTTGATTGACTAATAAGTTAATTGGTCTAATGGTTACTATGCACGGAATACGGAATCCTCTTCACGCGAGTCCAACTCACATTTGACCGGATTTTTTGAATAAAATATTAGATTTCATAACTGTTCAATATTGTATTACCTAGGACTAGGTGTGTTCGCTTGCATGCTAGGGTCGATCGCGTAGACACGCAGCTGCGTTGCATGCGCCTAATGTTTGCATTTAGGTTGCAAACGGGTCAAAGATGGATTTTATACGAGGTAGTTGTTCTCTTTTAACTTGTTATTTATGCTAATTGCTGGAATTATAGTCGAATGACAAATGATAATAAAGGAAATAACTGTTGCGCCTGGCGGGTTTAACCAACCATATATATCAGCCGTTGGTATTCGGTATGTATCCAAACAATTATTTTCTATTTTATATACGAGTAACATTTTCATTTTTTTTTATACTACTTGGCAAGCAAACAAGCATACGGCCGACCTGATGGAAAGCAATTACCGTAGCCTATGGACGCCTGCAACACCAAAGGCATTACACGCGCGCTGCCGACCCTGAGACATAAAGATGGAAAGACTCATGTGCCTGTAATTTCACCGGCACCCGTACCCTTCAAACTGAAACACAGCAATGCGAGCACTACTGCTTGACGGCAGAAAAAGGTACGGTGTACCTTCCCCGGACGAACTCTTTCACAAGAAGTTCTACTACTAAAATGACTTTGAATACCTCAGTAGGTATAAATAATTCTGGTGTTTTCAGTCGCAGATTGTAAGCCGCCGTTTAGCCTTGCAAAATTAGTATTCTTTTATTTTACCTCGATATAATCAAAGTTTATGCAAATTTTCAAAAACACAAACGCTTTATGTTAGTTTTAGAGACGACTATTTAAATAAATAATCAGGCATTTATTTAATATAATTATCACTAGAAACGGGATATTAACCATGATTTTTGAGCTTTATTGATTTCCGATATTTCGGCACAGTTTCATGTGCCATGATCACGGGTAAACTGAAGTCTTTGCGAGTAGATTTTTATTGTTATTGGTAGCCGTAACAATCTATAATACCCTCTTTCTCACTCTTTTATTACCATCAGTTTCATTGTCACACTTAACTCCATCTCGACACACCACACTAACGGTATCTGGACGAGCAACTGGTACCACACAATTTTTCCGATTCCTACACATTCTCACCACAGGACAACTCCAGACAATTGAAAACCATCTTCTCTATTGAAATTCCTGTGTTTAGTAATCTCAATTGCCTCTTGCACCAGCTGGTGTGTTTGCCCAGATGAGAAACCCCTTTCACTCTTTAGAGTTGGCTCAAGCAGAGTTGGCTGAATCCTATACACAATAATAATAAAAGCGAAAGTTAGATTTTCGTCTGTAACTCAATAACGTAGAAAGGCTGCACCGATTTTAATAGAATAAAAAGATTCTTAGTTTGACATGAACGCAACTAAGTCCACGATAAGTCATCCCGAGTAGAAGCTTAAAAAGGTTTCCTCGGAAGTCTGTACGGTTCCCATGCGCAAGCGCCGCGCACGTCTTCAGTCATTATCAATTAGAAGGCGCGCGTGCGCCCTGTCATTACAGCAAGCGCACGACGCACTCGGCCGCGTTGTTACAAACTCTACTTATGGAACTACTAGAAACATCTAGATGGGACTCCAGGATCGTCATCATCAGCAGCCGTTAGACTTCAACTGTTGGATGAGGCCTCCCCCATAGAATGCAATGGGGGGGAAGAGTCTTCCTTCACTGCATCGACCGATTCGTGGTCGCTCGAAAATATTTATTATGATTATGAGCTATTTTAAAGGTTTTCAGTAAAAAACAGTCTAGCTAGTCTATTGGGTTAAAAAAAAGGCCAGCATTTATTGGGTGAATTGCGCGATGTGTCATGTCGACCACAGTTAACGTAAGTGTTTTCCGCATAGCGCCTACAATCTTCAAGATACTATTATCTGTTCGATCTTTACCAAATTTATTCAAACGCAAACTTAATGCACTTCAAAAAACATATTTATACAGTAGATAAGTTTTTATGTGACCGCAACATCACTATTTCATGTTAATTTCTGGCATTTGCACAAATAATTATTCTGAGTGCACAAATACAATATCCAAATTTGTTCGGCTTTGACATCTACGTAATTACGACGTATTTGACGTCCTCTGTGGTGCGGCGGGCGAAGGTTCGCCTGCGACGCAGGAGGTTGCGGGTTCGATTCCGGCCTCGGAACAAATATTTGTGTACAATCTGCAGATATTTGTTCAGGGTGTAATGGGTATTTTCTATGTATAATACAAAATATATATCTATGTAATGTATTGTATTAAGTAAGTATATCAGTTATCTAGTACCCATAACACAAGCTCTGCTTAGCTTGGGGCTAGATAATGTTGTGTCAAATGTCTTATCACATCGCATTTATTTATTATTTATTTTATTAAAGTTTCTAATACTTATTCACAGACCTTAAACGTGTACTTATTTAAATTTGTTGATATTATGTTGATTATTTTCAGTAAGCGGGAAATAGGTTAAGCCCCAGCGCGCGTACCACATGACTTGCGCAGTAGCAAATTTCGAATACAAAATCATCTGCTGCGCAGTCACGTGGTACGCGCGCCGGGGCTCATTGAATGATTTGAAATTATTCGTGCTTTAATATTATAAATATTCTTACTTATTTGCCGATTTTTTTTTCAGCGTTTCTGCTTTTTAGCGCACAAACATTATAATAATAATAATATGACATAATGTTTGTGCGTTAAAAAGCAGAATCTAGCAATCTTCACTATATACCTGTTAGTATATATTATGTATATTGTTATTTGTTATTGTATATTGTTAGTAGTAGAACTTCTTGTGAAAGAGTTCGTCCGGGGAAGTACTACATCGTACCTATTTCTGCCGCCAAGCAGTAGTGCTCGCATTGCTGTGTTCCGGTTTGAAGGGTATGTATCGGTGGCGGTGAAATTACGCAGGACTTTTCATCTTCATGTATCAGGGTCGGCATTGCGCGTGTGATGCCTATGGTGTTGCAGACGTCCATAGGCTACGGTAACTGCTTACCATCAGGTGGGCCGTAAGCTTGATTGCTTACCAAGTTGTATAATAAAAATATACATATATATATATATTATATATATATATATATAAGTACCTATACCAACCTACCATCCAATGCAATGTATTTTAATAAAATTCATGAACAATAATTTTACTTTACATTGGTAAAATCACATAAAACTACAATACACATTGGTGTATTGTAGTTTTATGTGATTTTGCGAACCACGTTGAAAAGATGCCTTCGAGGCTCCCCCCCTCTTCGAAGGTGTAGGCCCTTTCCCTTGGGGGAAAGGCTTGGGTCTATGTAGGTATGTATGCAATATACAGACTCTCAATTACTCATCAGCTCCATTACCAACTGTGACACGACAAGTGCCTGATTTCAGAAGCCAGACCGATAAATAGGTATGTCCGGCCTAAAATAGACCCCTCCGTCTCCTCCCGTGGATTTCATAAAAGCCGACTAGGACATACAAACAGACGATGGGCAGCAGCATTCACCTGAGTATACTTAGCACCAATACTTACTGCAATCAACAATCCACCTACCAAGCGTGGATTATGGCAAATTTACGATTGCATTCGATGCATTGAAGTATTGTTCAGCAGTGGACATGGACATCAACCAGCTGATAATGATGATGATGGCATTGCATTACCACTTGAAAATACTCATTTTTCATTTTTGAAGATTTAAAAATATGTACACTAAGTTAAATACATTATACAGGATGTTTTTTTTTAAATGGGACAGTATGGGGATATCCGCATCCATATACGGGAAAACTGTAATTGCGATAGTCTTATTAACGTAGGTACCAGATTACTTACAATTTGTATGATAAAACATTTTATAAAATTTGACTAACTTCTGCTGCTCAGATTTTTTTCTTCCGATACAATGAAACAATACTTACATAATAATAATACTTCTAAGCCGATACGCATAAAAATTTTTTTTGATCATAGCTACTCATTTTTATGGAGAACTCACGCTTGACCAAAAAAATAACTATGCCAAAATCATTTTCATACAAAAAGAGCAAATGGTTCCAAATACAGTTTTCCCGTATCTCTTATGGATTCGGATATCACCATACCGTCCCATTTAAAAAAAACAGCCTGTATAATACCTATATCAAAAAATATATATTTGACTATGTGTACACACAGTGTGTAGTGTGTAGTGCGATATAATCGCCCTTGGTATAACATAGTAGTTAGTTTTAGTTTTTGTTTGTTAATTTTTTTCTTTTTGTGTATGATTATTACGTTGGGCAATAAAGTTCTGTTTCTATCTATATACACTGAAGAACTTAAAGTACCTACTAAAAGTACTATGTTTTGCATATTCGCCCCAAATATGCTAAGAACAATAGCAAAATCGTAAAATACCGTCTCACATGGAGTCGAAACGTGCACCTTAGTGGTTGCTGGCCTTTACGGGGCTGGTGTGACAACATGAAGAAGCAATTTTAATAAAAAAAAAAACAAATGATATTACATTTTACACGCTTTTGCGTGTTTTTACACGACTGATTCTTAACGACATAAAAGAGCCTAAGTAGATTTTGCAAACCTGCTTCCAAGACGCTGAATGCAAATGCGCGATCGCAAGATACCGACCCGCATGCAGTCGAAACGTGTGCGGTGGCCCTTACGAGGCTTACGCGACCATCTGATATGACGTATATTTAAATTAAAACTTTTTTATTCAAACAATTCATCTTGTCTGAACAAATCTTGAAATTCACACGCTTTTTCTAGGTTTTGTATTTTCCATTTATAAAACTATAGAAACCTAATGCACAAACTACTTCCTGTCTACATTTACAAATACCGTTCGTTAAACAAATATGAAACCCTACCAGTGAACGAATATTGGTTCATCGAACCCTACATTATGCGTAGGTAGCCCAACACGCACTTGGCCAATTATTTGCCGTAACAATAGAGTAAGTCTTTCAGGATCTGGTGAGAATGAAAGATATAAATTCCCAAAAGCAAGAAGTTGCATTCTAGAAAATACTCTCAGCAACAGTTATATAATATAGGAAAACAAAAAGCTTGTTTTGTTACGGCACTATATAAGGTTACAGAGATTTATGTCTGGTACTTATCTAAATTATAAGCTTAAGAGATTAGTACAAGGGATCTAAACCACAGGATTTATCAGTAACTACTCTAAATTTCAAGTGGATCCCTTAGCCATTTCTGGGAAAAATTGTGTTGGCAGACCGACCGACAGACAGACGGACAACAAAGTGATCTTATAAGGGTTCCGTTTTTTCTGTTAAGGTACGGAACTCTAAAAACTAAATGCATTTAACCTTACAAAAAGCTTTGTTACCGAAAGGACGCGTGAGAACTTGCAACTAAAATGTATAACTATCCCAAGCATAAACATTTAACAAGCTATACGTGAGTCTGTTCTTATGCTGATATAATATAGTAAACAATCTGCAAAGTATTCCTTTTTGTTACCTTTGTGGTTTCACCTTACAACTGTTCAAATAGTTCCGTACAACTTGTGTCAGAAGTGGTAGCCAATCGAGTATTAATTAATTAGAGTTAACTATACTTTAATTGCTTTAATTGGTATAGGTAGTTAACTTTGGGTTGTTTGTAGTTATAGGTTTTGTATTACTATATTCGATGAATGTATATTAAGCTAAACGAAAATTAGTGACTACATCCTCAGATTTCCGAATCCATAAAGCCTAATTTGCCATGAATATTCCTTTCGGCTTCTAAGTGCTGTCTATGAAAGGATTTTATGAAATTAAACCCTTAGGACATAAGGGGGTGTTTACTGTGTATTTAAAAGAAAATAACTTAATAAATGTCAATTTTTTGTCGACAACGCGTTGTAGCATATTTACAATTAAATCAGATTTGAAAGTCGATGCTACTTTGTGTCTGTTAAGTTAAAAATTTTTTTTTTTTTCAATTATAAGTTTAAGATTAATACAAAATTGCAAATAAGAAAATACGCATGTTAGTTATATTTTTTGGGTGTTTGGTTCTGACGAAACAGAACAACATGTTTGAACTCATGTAACATTGATTATTTTCAAACAAAATGTCCTGAAACATCGTCAGCAAAAGATAAATCGCACACATCCCACATTCTCTAAAACCCCTGACTAGTCCTAGAATACTTAACGAAAGCATGGTCGTGCAATGCGCGTGGTCGTGACACCGCACGAGATAAGTGCGAGGTCGCGGGGACGAGCGTGCAACCCTAGACTTCGAAAAACAATGCCTTCGAGACTAGCACAACAAAAGCAGCGTTACGACCTCAGTATAAGACACAAATTGTAGCGTAGGGAAGTCTACTCGCATTAATTTATTATTGAGCTTCCTATACTCAGCCTATAAAGATCGACTTCTAACAGGCAACGGCTATATAGCGATCATGAGAACAACAAAACAGATTATTTTTTTAACCGACTTAACAAAAAAGGAGGAGGTTCTCAATTCGGTTGTATTTTTTTTAATGTTTGTTACCTCATAATATCTCCGTCGTTTTTAAACCGATTTGGAAAATTCTTTTTTTATTTGAATAGATATACTTCCAGATTGGTCCCATTTTTTTCAGAATCCATTTTTGATGACGGAATCCATGAGGAATTTAGGGAACTCCTCAAATATTGTAGGCATACATATAGCGATTTTGATATTTTCAGCAACAAATCAAGCATTTGCATTCAGAATGTATCATAACCCTTTCACCACAATCGTTTTTTTTTCATTTAGTTATTTAGTCGAATATAATGGCGGAAGTCAGTTTTTTTAAATGAAAAGTTATTCATTTTATCATTTAGATAATTTCGGTTACCAGTTCGGTCAGTGCCCTTTGCCCAAAATGCCAACGTAACTTGCAATATTCACCTCGTGTATTAGGCGTATCAAAATAATATTTATGCAAACTACAGTCCTATAGATAGATAGATAGAAAGTGCTTTATTGCACAAGACAAAAAACAAGTACGCAGGTGAACTTAATGCTAATTAGTATTTTCTTCCAGCTAACCTTTATTTAATGTAGAGTAGGGAATAAAAGATCGAGATTATAAAGTTTACATAATTAATTACATCTTATTATAATGTATTTTATAACATATCATAAACATACTTAAAAAGTAATAAAATAAATTAAATATGCGCTCAATTTTGTTGCAACATTTTGCAATGACATAGAGTATTGGTACAGTTCTACAATCATGGCCGGGTTGAAGTCATAGATTTTTAAGGAGCTAATTTGTCTGTAAGCTTTGTAACGGCCAACTTCATCCATGGACAGAACATTAGTTCTCGGTAAGCTGCAGAGTTTGTAGAGTCCGTTACCAGCTCAACAAAAGCGCATCAACGAATCAAATCTTTTGTCGGTAGTTTACTCAATATATGCAAGATAACAATAGATCATCATCTGACTGTAGAAGTCAACTGCTGGACATAGGCCTCTCTATAGAATGCCACAACGAACGGTCTTGAACCTCTTTCATCCACCGGCTTCCTGCTACCTTTCTAAAGTCTTTAATCGATCGAGAGAGGCGCGTTTCTCTACTGCATTTTCCGGTTCGCCACTGTGGAAGCTTTAGTCAGTTCTGCGAACTATATGACCTGCCCATTTCCACTTGCTAAATCAGTGATCTTGGTTATAACAACAGGTACATTTCAAATATTGAAAACAAACCCATGTCTTCACCCTTTCAACAATGAAAACATTTTATTCTCATAAGACCGTGCCAATAAACAAGTCCGGTCTAATTGCAAAATTGACATCAGGAAAGGTCCGCAAATTACACTCCAATTTAGATGTAGGTAAGTAACTTGTCGCAACGGAAGAATGTGCGACGTTTTTACAAGGTTTATTCAAACATTAGTAATTGTCCGTTGTATAAAGGTTGTATACGACTGCTTTCGTAGCTTTTAATTGTCAATTATACCGCAACTCGCAAGCTTCTATAGCTGAAGGAAATATAAATAGTTGATTTAAAGACAATTCATTAATTTAATTAAATAAGCTAGCTGAGTGTTTCATGTTAAGACAAGCTTTTATGAAATATACTTTCCACTGATGATGATGAAATTAGTAATTTAAAAACTGTGAGCTGATCAAAATGAGCCTAGACACGACTTGTCTTTCTATTTTCCATCAAAGAGTTCCGTTGCCCACCTTCCGTCTCACCTTCAGTGTGGTTTTAAAATAATTACGAGAGTTCAGAACATTATTCTTTGTTTATTTCAATAGTCTAGATAAAAATCCACATTTCTCAAACCGCACTTTCTTTAGTCGCTGAAATGTATGGGAAGGTTGATTTTAAAAATCTCAATAAGGTTTTTACAAGCTTTTTTTTAATATCAACCTGCCAGTTTCACCCAACCGATTGAGCTGAAATTGGACTTACTAGTCAAGTTTCGATGGAAATACATTATTATGGTGAAAGTGAACTGATCTGAATAATGGAGACAGAAGGTGGACAACGGAACCCTTCAACGGATAATAGTGGCTAGCTTATTTTAATTAGCTTTCTTATGCTAGTTTTACTTAATTTCATCATTGTCAGACGGAAGGCTAATTTCATACCATCTTAGTAATTAGGTTCTTTTTGCCGGCCACATAACAGTGGCTAACATTAATGTCATATAATGGTATCCTTTTTAGTTAAACTTTGCAATTATTAATTTTTACTGTTTTTATGATTAAGATTATAAATATTTATTGTTTATTCATTACAGCATTCATCGCAATGAATAACAGATAAACAAACATAACATCATTACAGTTTTTGCAAATCATTATAATAATTAGAATCGTTTCTTAAAACAAACCCGCTTATTCAAAAACATTTTTTAAAGGTTTAAAAACATACATAAATTAAAATAGGTATTTTAATTTATGTATGTTTCGTCTTGTTTTGACGTATGACATTTTACATCAGAGAGAACAAAACAAAAGCTATTTTAACTAAAATAGGATTAAAAATAAATGATTATGAATAAAGCCCTGAGATTCCATTATAAAATATCTTCATTATTATCATCATCTGCTGGGTCCTTTTAGTTTTTATTGGAAACTTCTTTTTTAAAGAAGCTTTACCGCTGTCTATCGGCTGCGCGGCGCTTGAAGCTTGTAGAGGTGCTGGCAGCAAAATCATTTATGTAAAATCCTGATACCCTGTGCTTACCGTCAAACATTGCATTTGACGGCCAGCACAGCCATGCTTAATTTAAATAGATTTGGCTGGCACGTTCAGAAGCTCCATAACTAGCACAAATTCGCGCAAAATCACACAATACCGTTTTTGCCGGCAAAGCTGCTTTCTACGTAAATGCACCCTAATTTCCGGTGTAGCTAGAAAAACTGCCTATGTCGGCTAACTTAATTAAAAAGGACATACGTGTGTCGCGCAAAAGGTCATGTTTTTCAGCGTAATTCGCAATTATGCGTGAGCGCATCCTCTACAGTTCAATTTAATTAATCTATACCTATTACGTTAAAAGCTCACGTGAAAGATTATGATAATAAACTCAGCCGAAGTAAAGTAACTAATAAAAAAATTGTCACCCAGACGAAGACTAGAAAAGTGGGTTATGCTTGCTCGGCATAGACTCGAAGAAAGAAAGGCATCTTAGAAAAATGCCATACATCAAAAAACGCTGGGATTTGCCATAATTAGCACACTTGGCAGGCGGATTAGTGATCGTAGTTTGGTTTTAAGTACTCAGGTGGATGCTGCTGCCCATCCCCAGGTGTAATCTCTTAGAAAGGCTTTTACTACATCCACGGGAGGAGATGGATATATTCTTAGGCCGGACACACCACGGCCCCGGACACATCACGGCCAAGTAAAGAACAGACATTATAATTCCTAGGGCTGACTCTACCAAAAAACACAATAAAGAAAAGTGTTCTCGATCGAAAAAGTCACTAATACAAATTATTAGGTAAAAAATTTAATAAACACATTCGCTTACAAATGTGACTATGTGTGTGATGTGTGTGTGTGAAGAATTACTCTAAATTTTATGAGATATTCCAATAAAATGCCATTTTCGAGCAGCGCGTGTTTTTTTTTTGTATGAAGATTTCTAGTTGCTTAGGCGCAACCATAAGCTTGAAGTTGCCATGCTCGGTAACAAAATGATTGGCTTCGAAAATGTATGGGTATGTGCTATCGATTAGCTAAGTGTTGACAATTATTACATTCTTTATGCGATTCGTTTGCGATTATTTTATTCGACAGCCACTTGTCTAGATCACCCTCGTTGAGAGGCAGTTGAGCGTTATAACAGCCTACAGCGACGTCGGCATTTAACGACACGACTTAATCAAGATGCTTCATTTACGAGTCAAAGTTATGCCGCATTCTTTACGAGGAATTTATTAGTTTTCCCCTTTTCTACGTTGATAAGTTTATTATTTACTCAGTTGTGGTTGTTTGAGCTTAGAGCGTTTAGCTTGTTTTCATTGTTTTCTTGTTTACTTATCTAATTGTATCTTAACGGTCATTGGTCTAACTAAACGGTGGTCACACATCTACATTTCTGTTTTAAATAGCTTTTGGTATAATTTACCCACAAGTGCTTTAGCTAATAACAGACACAAGTCAGAGACCTTTATCATTATCATCAGCCGGTAGACATCCACTGCTAGACGAAGCCTCTCCATAGCATGCATAGCGTAAAACCCATAGCGTGTAATGGGGGATTTCCCACAATCACCACGCTTGGCAGGCGGATTGGTGATCGCAATTTAAGTACTCAGGTGGATGCTGCTGCTTATCCCCTGGCATAATAGTCATAGTCACCTTTGACGACATCTATACAGGAGGAGTGGGAGTGTGAGTCCTGTTCTTAGGCCGAAACTAACACGGCTTACCAAGAGACCTTTGGTAATTTTAGCTTAAAACATCAAAGAGCTGCCTTGCTACAACATTTCAAAGAAGCCAGTCATCTGAGCTTGAGTTGCGTGTCGGAAATCGATATAAGACCAATATTTACTGATCGATTAGCTATTCAGACAGGAATAAATGTCATTTGATTCTTTTGACGCGAGTGTCAATCGCGTGCAACGACACCTACCACATAAAATATTCATAGAAGGTGTCTGCAGACACGTTAGACACGTATTTGATACAGCCGTTTTGCGTCGCAACCAATGGCGTGTGGTATAGGAAGGCCTTTTGTGCGGAAAAACTTATGCGTCAATGGAAAGCGAATTCGAGGATTTAAAAGTTGGAATTTGATTTCAATTTATAGTGTCGCATAGTATGCCGCATTGGTACCATGAATCGATTGTCCACTGCAGTTACGACCTCGACCACCTAAGGCACGCAATCGTCTCGATTCCAAACTCGAACTCACAATTTCACATTTTTGATAAATATTTTTTAGGTTATATTATTTACTACTAAAAACATCAACGCTATGGAACCAAAGAATAAATAATAGTATCTACTACGCTAGAACTGTGACTATTAAGCCCAATGGGTTGGGAACCCTCCAATGGAAACTACCTTCTGGTCAAAAAGGACGCGGGTTCAAGTCTAGACCATAACTACTCTCATACACCAGGTGATCATATCTCCTACGTGCATATTTAATTCGCCACAGATTCACAAAAACGAAATTACACCATCACATCCAGTAGCATGCACTATTCACGTAATAAACCAAATCAATTAGCAGCGAATAATTACCTTAGATTTATAGGGTTCCATACCTCAACAGGAAAGACTTCACTAGGATCACTTTATTGTCCATTTGTATATCTTTCGCCCTTTTTAGCAGGAACGGCTAAAGATTATCAAATTGAAATTAATACCAAATATTGTGATTTTATAGTGCTGTAAAATCAAGCTTCTAACTACCTAAATGCATAAAAAAATATACTGGATTGAATGACTAATTTGTATATGGAAATCGCGAAACTAAAAAAAACCTCTTACTTCCAATACCTCACTCACTATTCCAAAATTTAGAATGCGAGAAGGTTTTGTGACACAAAATTAATTAATTAATTAATAAAAAATGAGGAATTTCTACTTTTACTCTATAAGTGGGATGGTGAAGTTTTTAGGAAAAAAAGGTTAAAACTCAAAGAGGGCTCTGACGATTTTGAAATAATTTTAGGATCGGAACCCTTAGGGCCTGATTCTTTCGCACTTGTCTGTTTTATTTTAAATAGTCTCTATTCCTATTTGGGAATCGAGTTAGTAAGACTAAAGCATAATTACTGTTAAAAGCGTTAGTAAAAGAGCTTTGTAAGCATTTTCTTTTTACTGCTACAGCGATTACGTATCACGTAAGATTTAAGACGTTTCTGTACATAGTTTATTGTAAAAATATCATCAACATTACAAATAACTTTCGTGAATTATAACATTCATTTTGTAAAATGGGAAATTTTCACGTACCAATCGTATCATATCATATCGGTACGTGGGACATCGGTAGGTACGTCTCATCTCTGGGAAAACGTGTTTTTCCCTGGTTAATTGAATTCAAAAGCTATTCAAATAACGTCCAGCATCGAATGTTATCATGTATCTCATCTCGAGGTAAAATAATGATATAATATCATTGTTAATGCACACCATTTAGGTACGGGTAGATAAATATATAATTTCGCTCGAAAGTGTTATAGTTAGCGCCTGTAAGATACGCTTTATTTACGAAGAAAGCAGGTTGCCAGCACCTGCCTACCGGCGCTAACCATCTCGTGCTGGCAATACTTCAACATTGTTTGCGAGTTCGTACCGGTAGCCGGTAGACCAGGCACTGGTAATCTGCTTCCTACATGAAAGACAGCCAAGAAGATCTGCATACAATGCTTGGAGGCAACCATAGACACGGCCGAACTCGTGTTGACTTTATGTTAATAATTAAATTCTTACACCTGCACATTTGTGTAAACATGACATTTACTTTAAATACCAAATTTTACGATTGTAAAAAAGTTTCGAAGACCTAATTCAGAACATCTTGAAACTATTCGCACATTTGTAATTGGAGTAGGTACGTTTATTGTAGGGATCTTTCCGTCGCAAAAAATAGTGTTATTGAATATCACAAGTCTGTATCCTCATGAGCCTTTTAGATTCTATTACTGAAGCCTCTGAGATTCGTGCTGCTATCATACTAGTGGATTTTCTATGCTGCTACGGATCTCTAAAATGTTTTATTATCTTGGGGCATTGGTCCAACGTAGTACCAAAGTCTAAGTTACCTGGTAGATATTTTAAAACTTATTCTCTGATTCCATTTACCTTTTGTAAGTACCTACTTACAAAAAGTTATCGGGCTCACGGGGCAGCTCAAAGTCGCACCGCATGCTATGAAGAGAGCTTTGCTAGGAGTTAAACTACGTAATAGAAAACGAAATGAGAAAATTCTTAGAAGAACCAAGATCACCGACATAGCCCTCAGAATTAGTAAGTTGAAGTGGCAACGGGCAGGCCATATAGCTTGCAAAACTGACAATCGTTGGGGAATAAAAGTTCTTGAGTGGCATTTATAAACCGTGGCCCCAATTTTATTTATGGTCGTCCCTTAGATATACCAAAATAAATTTAGATGTGTGGCCACCGTTTAGTTCGACCAATGACCGTATAGAAACAATTAGGTAAGTAAACAAGAAAACAATTAATACAAAGCCTGAGCCGCATTCACCCACCAACTTCCTGCGACCTTAATATTATATCTTTGGTCCATCGAGAGGGGGGCGGCTTCCTACACTCTGAAATCTCCCGTTTAAATATTTATATATTAAGAGCCCCCCCCCCCCCCCCCCTCTGAATGGCCAAGGATATAATATAAAGGTCGCAGGAAGTTGGTGGGTGAATGCGGCTCAGGTCCGTTTGTCTTGGCATTCAGCGCAGCGGACTTTTACAGGCTGATGATGATGATGATTATGAAGTACCTACATATAGAGTTCATGTTGTGACATCCAGACACATTTTCAAAACAAAAAGGTACATCCATCACCCTGAGAAATTGACCGTTGACGCACGTGACACACTGAGTGCAGGTGTGTGGATATATCAACCGATGCCACTGCGAGAATGTATCGAGTCAGCGCTCTCGTATCGAGAATCGTGTGTGTGAACCGCCCGCACATGGCGGTAACCATGCGGTGACTCATCCCGTGTTTTGTTTGAGAGTACAGCTTAGTGAGTATGCCGTGCTGTGTCCGGCCTAAGTAAGACCCCTCCGTCTCCTCCCGTGGATGTCGTAAAACTGAATAAGGGATTACACCAGGAGATGAGCAGCAGCATCCACCTCGGTACCTACTCAACACCAACACTGCGATCACCAATCCACCTGCCAAGCGAGGTGATTATGGCAAATTCCCTATTGAATTCTATGTGGGAGGCCTCGCCCAACAGTGTACCTACGTCTAACGGTTGGTGATAAATAAGTTTTTTGAAAAATGTATTTATCATAACAAGCTTTTATTAAATTAGTTATCGGAACCGTGAGTAGCAGGGCGATTCTAAAATGTCGGAAACGTTTCCGATCGGATTCGTTAGTTTTTTATTTCGATGTGGTAAGTAACTAAAACAATTTTCTAACATTTTTCTCTAGTAAAACACAGTAATATACAATGTTTACTGTTTTTTTCTCTGTTTTACTATAGAGAAAATTGTTCGATCGGAAACGTTTCCGACGTTTTAGAATCGCCCTGCTGATCAACATGAGCCCAAAATACTGCTTGGCTACTATAATCATCGAGGAGTTCCGTTGTCCACTTTTCGTCTCGATCATCACATCAGCTCGCCGTCACCATAATATTGTATTGTCATCTGAACTTGACAGGTATGAAAAATTTTCAGCTCAATCGGTTAAAGATAACTGTTTTAAAATTAATTTGCAAGATTCCACCCGGACAAACATACATACGTTGCAAGTTAAATAAAAGCTTTTAACTTTTAATAAAATTAAAGCTTAGTGCAAATAAGATTGAGAAGTTAACTACAGATTTCAATAGAAAAGGTAGTTGTTGACAACTTTGAAAACTTAGTAAAAGTTGTCATACTTATCATGATTTGTACCCGCATCTGACTGAATATATATACCTATCACGGATCTGAGATTTGACAAAGATAAAGATAATTTTATTTGTTTTGAATATGGTAATTTTACATTGGTGGTCATAATTCACACGTCCAACATATACGCAGTCATATATTATGACATACAAATAATTTCGTTCCCATAACTAGGTACTAGAGTATAAGATACATCCATTCCATGTCATAAACTAGTCAAAGAACCAGTGATACCATGAACAAAGTCCACATGTACGAAGTATGAGCATGTGTGTGTGACTCCAATGGTCACATTATGGTGCATACCAGTCGTGAGATGTATTTCGTATAGGTATGAAAGCTAAACTAGTCTAAATTCCGGAATCGAATGAAATCAAGTCTCGTGTTGTTTTTTGTAGGTAATTCTAAACTACTACATTGTATAATTTGGTTTCTTTTAATTCATAATTGAGAAATTATGCAAAATCATAACACAATCATAAACTACAAGTAGGTAATCTGTGTGAGGTACTAACGCGTAACGAATTACACGCATCAGATAATAAACTAAACGGATTGTTACGCTTCAGTTTGTGGAAAAATATTCATGTTGAACAAAATAAATTTTTGGCTAATTTCTGGCTGCTGGCTTATTTAGGAGTGTGTTTTACTGGAAGAAAGCGTTAGCCGAGTTGGTCGTGGAAAGCAATAGCGACGATGAGCTCACCACTTGTCACGTCTATATTCCTGCGACAATGTAACCCACGGTGAAATGAGGCCCTTTGTGGCTCTGCCTACCCCTTCAGGGGTAAGGCTTGTGTTTATGTATGTATGTATGTATAAGCATCGATTCAATGGTAGGACTGATGAAAATTCAGTCCCACTGTAGTAGACAAGTAGTCAACGGTGGCAACACCAAAAACCCTCTTAAAAACCTAAAACTATTCGGAATATTGTTTCTCCAATATCAACCCATCTCAACAAACCGATCTCAATTCATCAACTAAATCATAATGATAAAAGCAATAAATAAAACCAAATTCCCAGACTGGAATAAAAAGCGTCTGAACAGGCACTAGACAACAACAATCAATTTTCTAACTTCATAACGATCTTGGTCATAGTAAAAAAGTCCCACACTGACTGTCGGCATTCGAAAGAGCACCCATAATAATTAAATAAGGCGTATATGTTAATTAAAAAACCAAGTGCAAGACGGAAACAACCGGACCATTTCGCCATAGTAGAGCTTAGACAAGTAACTCAATCCGAGTAAACAACAAATAAAGCTATCACAGCGTGGTCATAAACACACGGTCGTAATTAAATCACACCAAACCCATGAATAAATTACAACTATTTTAGGTTCTACAGAGATAAATATGATGTCAGCAACTGTATAAACCGAGTCGCACTTGGTACGTTTGCGCCTAACATCTAAACTTTTGATACTTATCAAAAACCTATAGACGCGTCTTGTGCGCGATTAAGGGTAGGTGTGGTAGTATTAGTGTCGGGTATCTGTTTGTGATTGTACACTGATGAAAGTAAACTGTCTGTCTCGCATAATTACTGTAAGGCGTAAGAGCAGGCGCCGCCTGTGTGGGGCGGCGCGGCGCAAGCGCACACACGCAAATGCGTTGAAAAAACACGCTTTTCATTCACCCACCACTTACTTTTACTATGCGAAGAAAGACAACAATAGTTGTGTGCCTTTCTTTTTAAAATATGCCGGTTTCGACGAAAACAGACGTGTTACATTTTAAATTACGCTTATGAATTAAGGAAAGAATGAAGTATGCTGAATGGGTAGGTAGGTATGGATCGAGTTACCAACAGATTTATTGGAAAAGCCGTATATCAGAATACAAGACTTTCCGACACCTATTTGACTACTTCGAAGTAAATCATTGTAATTTTTACTCAGAAAATGATTATATAGATGTTCTATAGGTATTCTCATTCAGGAGACAGGTAGTAGGTATGCCCATGCCCCCAGCCGGTTTTTTTTTAATTATTTCCATTGTAGTCCAGTCAGTGAGGGGGTTTGACCCTGACAATAATTCCTCTGTCGCTGAAACTTTGCAGTGTGATAAAGTAAAGTTCATAAATTACGGTTGACAAGTTATCCATGATTTTTTTTATTTTTAAATGTTGTATTTCTACCTAAACATGAAAATCACTAATAACTTTTGGTGGAAAATTGCTCTGTCCAAAATTCCTTCGGTATATGTTAGTATACATTAATAAGTATACATATGTAACGGTATCCAGGAATATTTCGATTTCAGTGAGACAGAAATTTAAGAATATCTGTATTTTTATCACAACTTTTTCAGGAAAATTGCTCCGTCAGTTTTAATTTTTTTGTACTTGTAAGGTTGTTTAAACTAATCGCCTTGCAGAGTTATCCAAAAGATTTGCCTTTTTGTTCATAGTTTTATGGATTTTTGGAAATAACTTACGGCGGAAAATTGCTCCGTCCATTTTTATTCATTTGTTAGTTACAGTATACTTTATTATAATAGAATTTTAAGTTATCCAATAAAATTTCGCCAAAACACATAAACACATAAACTTTTAAATATCAACATTTCATACTTAGTCAATTTTCGTACCGCGCGGGGTTCTGTGGGCTCAGTACGAACAATTAATGTTACCGAGACGCAATCGAGACGATCTCAAACGTCAAATATTGGCCAGTGACACAGGAGTGACTTGAAATTTTCAATATTTGTGAGTAGATATTTGAAGTTTACTATCGTGTCTTCGTAACTTTAGATGTTCGTGTTTGGGCCTCTGATAATACAGCGGGGCACCGCACCACGCATGCGCTCCGCGCAAGGGCTGCCAGATATACCGCTTTTCCTTTTTTGACACAGCTTTTTTGCTTAGGGATCCGCATTCCGTTTTTGGTTATCGAGGTTCTGTTTTTTTTGGATGATACTATGAGCAACTTTTTTATCACTTTTACACCGAAAAAAAACGCCTAAAAGTAGCTGTCCTTAAACTTATCTCCAAAATAACGTAAAAAAGATGTGGAAAAAATAAGAATATTGAGAACACGATGAAGAATTAAACGAAAGTTATTGCGAGTGACTGTTAAAACAATCAAAACTATTACGCTATTGAAAATTCTCCCAGGGACACTCAACTCGTTTTTGAATAAAAAATTAAAATAAATTACTTACTGAAAACAAAATCATGGAAAACTACCACATTCAAAACCGTCAGTCAGCACACCTACTCGAGTACTTACGACTCGCACTTGGCAAGCTTATTTTGTATGTAAAGTCGTACTTTTTTTAAATCTCGTTAGAAATCAATTGAAACATACTGGCCACCTAGAAGTCGTCATAAAAACCGCCAACGCATCGAAGAAGAAATGATCCACGTTACAAAATTTGACAGTTTAGGTAAGACCACAAAATATAGAAATAGACAGAAGGTCCGCTCCCACCGTCCTTGAAAATAATTACCTAAACTTGCCTGACTCACTAAGGTTGCTACTGTATTCATTCAGAATTTTGAAAAGGAGTAGATTATTAGGAGTTGGAATAAGTTACAAACAATCTCGTTTGGAAAGGTGAAGCACGTTTGCATTTGGTTGTATTTAAACAACCAAATACACTGCAAGCGTAATAATACCGCTACTCATTTTGTTAACAAGTGACAAATGCCTGCACACGCTATTATAGTCGCGACTGAGCTCTGCTCGAGATTGCGTGAGAATACATGTAAACGTAAAATCAATGTGTGCTTACCAGAGGCCCAATTCTCTAATTTAAAAACATTCAATTCGCAGTATAATCTCGTCTCAGTCGCACTGTCACGTATAGTGACTATTACTTAATCTTCGCGTTTCTTGCGAAGAATATGTAATAGTTGCTATATGAAACAGTGCGACTGACACGAGACTGGAATGTTTTTAAATTAGAGAATTGGGCCTCAGAAATGGCGCTATGTTCTGAGTGGACCCTCTGTAGCTGTTTGTTCACGACGACTCTGTCTCTCATTTTTTTTCGTCTGAGAAACTTTACGATTTTGCTTCGGCTTTCAACTTGCTGTATACGCTGTAAATATGCAAAAATAAAAAAAATGTGTAAATATGCTGTAACGCGTAGGCGTTAGGTTCAATTTGGCTCTAACTTTTTTCATACAAATATTAAACTTACAAGCACTTAGAAGCCGAAAGAAACATTATTTATTATTATTTCGTTCTTGAGATATCGTGATGAGTCAGCAAGTAGGTGAGTGATATTTGCCTTATATATATATTGATTCTCATTGATCAAAACTATTGTCTCAAGATGTAGTAAAAGTAGCTCCCGGCGGCTGTGCGCGTAATGTTGATAGTCTAAAATGCGTATGCTACGCCGAAATTTTATTGGATACTTTAAAATGCTGTTGTATTTAAGTGTACTTTAACTAATAAATGAATAAAAAAGGACGGAGCAATTTTCCGCCGAAAGTTATTTCCAAAAAACCATAAAGCTATGAACGAAACGGCAAATCTTTTAGATAACTCTGCAAGGCGATTCGTTTAAACAACCTTACGCGTACAAAAAAATAAAAACTGACTGAGCAATTTTCCTGAAAAAGTTGTGATAAAAAAACAGATATTCTTTAATTTCTGCCTCACCGAAATCGAAATATTCCTGGATACCATTACATATCTATACTTATTAATGTATACTAACATACACCGAAGAAATTTCAGACTGAGCAATTTTCCACCGAATGTTATAAGTGATTTCCATGTTAAGGTAGGAATACCTAATTTAAAAATAAAAAAAATCCTAGATAACCTGTCAACCGTAATCTATAAACCTTACTTTATCACACAGCAAAGTTTCAGCGACAGAGGAATTATTGTTAGGGTGTGCATACAAAGAATTGCCTCGTTCATCGGACTATTGGTCCATTCCAATGTTTTGTCCACAGAAGCGGACCAGAATTCAAGAAATAAAAAAATTGCATTTATTTGTCAGCCAATATTTACTGGGAACAATTTAAGTCAGCTTACTTATGGTGGACTTTTAATTTCGTTTCGAATTACAACGGTTTTAGACTTTTAATTACAGTAAAAGTTGCTACAACTGTCCATTCCGAGACAATGTGCGTTAATTCGAATGATAATTCCCCACAAAAGTCGGTGCGTGAAGCGGGCAGACTGTAAATAACATTTATGGTGAAATTCAAAAGGTTAAGCCTATTACAGACGATGATTGTGTTTTTGCACCAGTTTTGAACCGAGTAGTACTAACCGCATTTCTAAATAACTTAGTAATTAAATGTACCTACCTACGTACTCTTGATCTACATATTCTTATCAGACACATAGTTACGTGCATTCACATATTCATTTGGTATTTGTCAATGTAATTTGAACCGTTTGAACGTGACCTTTTTGTGGGAAAATTTAACAAATGTGCTGGCTGGTTTACGTGCAAAATTTAACAAGGTACAATTTCTGAACGTCGTTTTCGAATGAGAAATTCTATACGTTTGTTAATGTTGAAATTTATCGTCACGCTAAGGTCTCACATTATATTTAATTAATTCTGGTGATCAAGTACAATACCAATACCTCGATCACGGAACGCAAATAGTCAACATCAATAGCTTAAACTGGTTCACCCCGAATACCTATCAGATGCGGCCTACCTTGCCAAAATTAACCAGCGCCGTTAGCAAATCAATAAACAGAATACCGCGCTGACCCACTGCAGTGAAAACTGGAACAGCACTTCATAAATAGGTACATGCAGTCTCGTCTGCAAGTTTTTGTGCTGAATGCCAATTTCAATTTAGTTTTTATCCAGTTTACATTGAGAAGCTTTTATTGAAATAATGGCTCTATTTATAAGTGTTCGATTATGGCGAACGCGAGCGCGGATGGATAATTCATGTTATGGCTATTTCAATAATCTATTTTGGATTTATTTTCCATGTTTTGTAGCTTTAGCTTAGCTGTACTTTATTTTAATTCTGATCAAACCTATTTCTATGATGCTTTAATTGTTTTCATAACATAAAATAACACCCAACAGTCATACACGTAGTCTTGATCCCACACAAGATTCCCTGTGTCATGGGTATCAGGAACTATGAGTACCATGGTAAGATAACACCCAGACCCAAAATAAATATTTGCAGATCATACAAACATTTGTTCCGCAGCGGGAATCGAACCCGCAACCTCTTATTTTATACTACTTGGCAAACAAAAAGCAGACGGCCCACCTGATCGAAAGTAGTAACCGTACCCTATGGACGCCTGCAACACCAGAGGTATCACACGCACCTCTTGCAATCTAAGCCGGCTAATACTCGCCCGCCGCGCCACGGAGTTCGTCAAAGTTCAAAGGTCGTTAAGTTTATTGAGTTTTGTTTACTAAAATAAAAAACAGGTAAACACAGCTTATGACACATGACAACATCGAAAACACCAAGATTGGTAATCATTTGTCAGTTATGTAGAGCATTTTCATAATCGCACTCCACGCGTCTCATGACATGGCGCATGTATTTACACAAACCCGAATTTAACTGAACACTCTCTCTTGTTCACGATGTGCCACTGAAACAAACGGGAACTGTATTTCCTTTTCAAAACCACCTCTACAAAAACCCTATTGTTCATCAGATTAATTAAACCAAGTGTGTTTCACACACGATAATTAATACATCGAGCCGCTAATCAGCCGGAAAACCACTTCACTAGCCGCTGCACATTTCGATTTTTCTCCTTTGATGTGTTTAATAATGCATGAGCCGGATCGACGGTTACTCACGCGGATGCAATATTGGTTACTACCCACTGGCTAGACACAAACTACAGGATAGCCAGATCATTCCGTAAAGAAAGACCTAAGAAGAATACAATCAGCAGCTGCTTATACGGGTGGCAATATAGCCAGCCTTAATCCAATATAGCCATAATACACAAAACAAACTAGAAAAGCTAGAACACGCTATACATAACTTTTCATTTAAAAAACCGACTTCCGCCATTGCATTCGACTAAATATTTGGATGAACAAAAAAATTATGAAAGAACCATAGTGGTGAAAGGATTATGATACTTTTTGAATGCAAATGCTTGGTTTGTTGCTGAAAATATCAAAATAGCCATACGTATGCCTACAATATTTGAGGAGTTCCCTCAATTCCTCATGGATCCCATCATCAGAACTGCATTCTGACCAATCTGGACCAATCTGGAGGTATATCTATTCAAATAAAAAAAGAATTTTTCAAATCGGTTCATAAACGCCGGAGATATGCGGTAACAAACATACAAAAAAAAAAAATACAACCGAATTGAGAACCTCCTCCTTTTTTGGGAAGTCGGTTAAAAAGGAAGAACTCGATACAGGATAAACATAAAAATACAAAGTGTGTGTAAAAATTTAACTGAGTTTGAATCGGGTGCATATGACAATATTGTGCACAATATGCAGGCATCATCATCATCAGCTGGTAGACATCCTCTGCTTGACGAGGCCTTCCCCATAGAATGCAATATATAATGCAATTTGCCATAGCCAAGCATCATCAAGCTCGGCAGACGGATTGGTGATCGCAGTAGTGTTGTTACGTACCTACAGGTACGTAACAACACTACTGCGATCCACGTACAGGTGGATCCTGCTTCCTTCCGATGGTGTAATCTCTTAGTCGGCTTTTACGACATCCACGGGAGGATACGGAGGTGTTCTTAGGCCAGGCACGGAATCACGGCATGACACACATGCAGGAAACTTAAACATGATAGCTAGATCCTCCGATCCGATGATGATCTGATTAGATCCTCATAAATAAATGTAGAGCTTTCCGTAGACCTAGAAATAGTAGAGCTTGGGCAAGATACTCAATTGCATGGCTAGATCTTACATTGGAACACTGCTTGCTTTTATCAGCTATTCACGGGTATACCAACCCCAATGTCATACCCGAAGTCACCAGAAGAGCTGGATTATTCCTCACTAAGACAGTCTGTCACTACCTCATCGTCAGCATATTTACAAGTCACATATTTTAGGTTTCTTATGTTTCATCTATTTATTCAGCCTACTTTGTACATTCACAATTCTTAACGTAAAGCGCATGTTGTTTTGTTTACTTTTAATTCAATTAACAATAGATTTAAGTAACTTTTGATTTATATTTTTGCAAGCTCATCATAAGCATCATCATCGTCAGCCAGTAGAAGTAGAAGTACACTGCTAGGCCTCCCCTAGAATGCAATGATGAACGAAACCAAACAATAAAAAATAAGGTAACCAGTTTCACGGGGCACACCTACGATTACCTACTGCCCGTAGAATGACCCAGCTGTACTATTCCCTTCACCACATTATGTCACCTGCTCGATCATAGAACCCCGATGTTCATTTGTTTTGATACCGATGAATAATTATGTCTGCAAGTAACGAGGTCAAAGCGCGATCCACTTCAGACTTTGCGACTGGTGTCACTTAAACTTTGCTTTTAGACAAAGCGGGACCATGCAAATTGAGAATTATCGGGAAATTAAAGTGGGTGTTTTTTAAAGCAAACAAAACGAGAACAAAGTTTTTATCTCGACGATTGAAAGTCAATGTATGAGCAGGATATGAAAATAAATTCTTTAAAAAAAATATTTTCAAAGCCCGTTAGGTAGTTTATAGAATTTCAAAGACGATAAAAACATTTTCCAAATATGTTTCAATTTTTCAGTAAAATTCCGTTCCGAATTTCAGAATCGTGAAATTCGAAAATAAACGTGGTCAGTAAAACTTAGGGTATAGAAATGTGTTGGTGCATTGTCTCAACAGTACTTTATGAAGATGATAAAAGTCCTGTGGCATCTCAGTTTAGACTGGAGTATGTCTTGCACATTACATTATTGTATATTCAATACCCCAAAGCCAAAAAAACTGTTCACCTGCAAACCATTAATATTGTAGCGTAGTTCTAATAGAGTAAAAAATAGTAAAAATATACTTAACTGATATAACTTATAATTGATTATTATATTCATTGGATCACAGTAAAAACATTTTGTAGTTATAAATGTAAATGTGTAATGTTGTAAATGTTTTGTAGTTATAACTAGAAAATGTTATAACTGTAATCCAATTAATATAATAATCAATTATAAGTTATATCAGTTAAGTATATTTTTACTACTTTTTACTCTATTAGAACTACGCTACAATATTAATGGTTTGCAGGTGAACAGTTTTTTTTTTGGCTTTGGGGGTCTTGAATATACAATAATGTAATGCGCAAGAAATACTCCAGTCTAAGCTGAGATGCCAGCAGGACTTAAAAATATCATCTTCATTTATATGCTGTTGAGACAATGCTCTATTTCACCAACAGATTTCTACCGTAAGTTTTACTTTCCACGTTTATTTTGGATCTTTTCGGGACAGTTTAACATAAAACCTGTCACTTTTTTTCTCAAAAAAAATATGGAAAAGAACGCTTTTAGCGATAAGACCGTCCTTTTTTTTGTTTCCTTTATTTTTGTATTTTTATTTGTTGTGCAATAAAGGGTTTATCTATCTATCTTTTTTCCGTGATATTTGTTACTGAAAGTGAAACATAGGTTTTGAAGTCGACATTTTACCTAAATAATTATTGTAACCAGGACTAGGTATATCTTTAAGCTGGTTTCAAGATGACTGAGGCTGATTGACTGACTTCGGACCTGAGTCCAGCTTTGGGATCATATTAAGCAGCCAATCAAAGGATCTAGAACCATGTAACTATTCCTTAAGCATTCTAATTCTTAAACATCTCATCTCAAACACAGCGTTAACACGAAGATACTGTTTCAAGTCTCGTCAGTCCGAAAGTTTTTATTATTTTTTAAATTCGACATATACTACATACATACATACTTACACATATATTGACATATATACATACTTTACACATTTATCGAATTAACTTTTAGGGTTCTGTACCACAATAGGAAAAAACATGTTTTTTTACGTCTGTCTGTCTGTCTAGGCTCTTTTTCTCAGGTACATAATGGTTTGTGAGCTTGTGCTGCACAAAAATAAACCTTCTGACTCAATGCATTATAAAGATACAGCAAAGAGTCTTTGAAAAGTCTAAAATTAAATGGGATGGTGAATTTTGTAGGAAAAAGTAGCTGAGCTCTGACGATTTCGAAATAATTTACGGATCCGAACCCTCAGGGCGCAAGTCTCACTCGCACTTGTTGGTTTGAATTTAATAATAAAACAATTTTTTCCTATTATAACGTCAAAAGTCTAGTTTACCGGTTGCGTGCGTTTAGGACGTGCGTGCGCGCACTCGCAATGAGCACGCCTATTCAATTACGAAAAGGTCACGACGTTTGTGGGCGCAGGCGCGAGATTATCGCGGCTCACCTGCCTGAGTGCGCACATTGGACTATTAATCCAATAGGCACACGGAATAGGCCGCCGCTCTAAGGCCTGCAATCCACCCGATCATCCATAGCGTAGCTCTACAAGTGTAACCTATTAACACTGGCTGTGTTTATTGAGTTCCAAACTAAACGTGTAGGTTACGACGTTTATCGGCGCAGGCGCAAGATTAACGCGACTCACGTGGGCCAGGATTAAAGCATGCCGCCATAAGGGTTGCATGCAACCCACTCGATGATACGTGATGCACTTTTCGTATGCAAGCTTGTAAATATACCTACATGCTATGCCGGTATATTGAGGACTTTGCAGGCGAGCAGGTATACGATATTTTTGTGATTCATATAAGTGCAATGTTTTTTAAGCACACTAAACTTAATTCCGTAGCTCTATCCACACGAGTTGTTTTCTGCCCTATAAGTATCATTTATTTAGACTGGATATACCTACTAGTGTTTCGCTCCGAACTGAGACCTCGCGAATACATGCGATGTAGGAAATGTACTTTCTTTACCATTCTATTTAAAACACTTCAAAATATATTTAGATATAATTTTCACGGGACCACCCTCGAGGTGGTGATCATATTCCCAAGCAGCATCAAAAGAACCATTTGAATCGGACTTTAACCAACGGTGACACCGGACGACGCAGTAAAGAAAGGCCCCCTCTCGATAAAGCAAGGACATTATATCGCATGGTTATAAAACGTTCAAAAAGGTCAGTTCAGTGGGCGGCGGGGTTTAGCAATACACACATTAAAAACTTTTTAGAAAAAAATACATTTGCCACGTAATTTGCATATGTACAACTGCATGTTACCAAGACTACATATTATGACGACTGTATCAGTTACATTAATCTCCTGCTTTCGTCATAGATGCCGATTATAGCTAGATAGTTAGCTAGTTATTTTGATTCGTTGTTTTATGAGCTGAAGTTAACAACAATCCGCAAGTATTTTAAACAATAGAAGAGTATTTTTATTTTCTGTCATCATCAACATCATCATTATCATTATCATCATCATCAGCATGTAGAAGTCCACTGCTGGGCATAGGCTAGGATGCCACGACGAACGGTCTTAAGCCGTTCGTGGTCTCTAATCTCCGCGTCGTGCAACCACAAAGGTCGCAACCGGAGAACCGATCAAACTGAATTAAATCAATTTGGATTTTGTATTAATGAATTAAAACAAAAACAAAAACAATTCACTCTTATATCAATTGTTTTGCAAGGACCTTGACTTCACTTTTGAGTTCACTTTTGGCTAATTAGAATTTGTTGCCAGTTAACATCTATATAATTCAAACTCAATGGTATAAGTTTTTAGTCGTTTTTTTTTTTCAAAACAATGTGATCGGAACCGTGAGTTGATCAAAATGAGCCCAAACATTGCTAGGCTACTATTAATCATCCAGAAGTTCCATTGTCCACTTTCCGTCTCCATCTTCATATCAGCTCGCCGTCACTATAATATTGTATTGTCATCTGAACTTGACAGGTATGAAAAAGTTCAGCTCAATCGGTGGGGTGGTACTGGTTCAAACTAAACTAGGTATTAAATTATTAATTATTTGGTAATAAAGGCTATATTTAGGTTCCTGACTAATACCTTGGGCGCTTTTATAATTTTTAATGCGACGATATTATCGTGGTGAATAAAATTGTATGGAAATATATGAAGACGCTTTTAAATTTACGTGACGATGACGTTATAACGTGCACGTCCACGACATGACGCTACGATATACCAAGCTTCCCTCTAAAACGGTCGCGATATTTTTGCGATGTAGTGGTAGTGCGTAGCTACAAGGGTTAATTTATAAGTGAGTGAGTCCACGAGCTTGCGCTCCCCCGCCTCGCGTATTCTTGTCACAACACTTCAGGAGGAAGTGGTGTCTATCATGCGTTCGACGAGCTGTTAACTGATGAGTCAAATGAGAGTATAATATAGGTATTTAAAAGTTTGTAAGTATTGATAAACGAAAATTATTAAATAACTTGATTAGGTCATCTTTTAGTTTATCAAATAATAAATAAAACGATCCCTCGAAATTTTATACTTTTATTAGTGGATGCTGCCAATATCTTCTCATTATTTTTCTTTTTTTGCGTATTAAATACCAATAAGTATAAGAGCCGTAGTCTAGAGACCATGCGGTTAGCACTCTTCTGAAATACTGCACAAATGGCATCCATCACGCCCACGGCTATGAATTATAAAAACGCATTTAACGTTGGATATCGACGTCCGCGTTAAATCGTGGAAGTCAACGTCCACGATAACGTGACGTGAAGAAACATGAAATCAAAAGTTAAATTATTCGCGTTCGAGGTTCATTACCAATTGTTTGAACATAGACGCAAAATGTATTTTTGTTCGTTGGTAGCTAAATAATTGTCTAGACGTTTTGCATAGATTAAGGAGTAATTAAGTTGCAAAATTGTCTATTGTAAAAATGTTTATTTAATTTAATTACTGCCTTCGTAAGTAGAGTGCATCTACCCAGCAACAATTGGTAGGTGCGTATGAATTAACATAGGAAGGTTAGATACTCGTATACGTACCTCGAACTCTACCTATCTACTATGAATATTTTTAGTAGGAAATTAAGTAACTAGGTATGTACTTATAGTTTCAGGTAAATCACGCTTCCAATTATATAAATTTAAACTCTTTACTTACCTACATAATATATTATTATATACAGGGTGTCCCACGGCCATGTTACATGGAGGACAAGTACTTTAAATATTGAAGTTAGGAAGTTTTACATAATGGAGACCTTTCTTTTTTAAAGTCAGTAATTCTGCATTCAAGCGTATTAAAAAAGTCACTTGCCTAAGCCGGGACTCAAACCCGCTAAATTAAAAAAAAAACATTTTATATCTTTATGATACCTGTGATAGATGTAAATTACAAGGATACATTCCTTCTCAATAACATAGTATCTCAAATTAAAGGAACACCATGAAACTATGAAATAAGACACAAAAACTAAAAAAAACTATGTTTATAATACATATATGGGACACTATGGAAACCGTGAGCTCAATGTATGCTCAAAATGTGTTCCATATTCGAATATTTTTTTAAATGTGATTTATGACCTCTTTCAATAACATTGTTGTTATTTAGCGCCTTGCGGCCATGTTTCGAAAGGAGATGCATGTAAGGTCTTATAATGTTTCCTGAGTAGCATCTTAAATTGAACGGAAAATGTCATGGCCTGCATGTAACATGGCCGTGGGACACACTGTATATGTCCTATACGCGTGTACCGCGAAGTCCCGTAACGCTTACCACTACTACGTTACTAGAGGCAACTGGTGGACTTGTTGTAGAAATTATTTTTAAGTATTTATATAAGCTAAAAATAATTTCTACAACAAGTCCACCAGTTGCCTCTAGTAACGTAGTAGTGTAATCTTACTCGAGTACTTAGTTGGACTTACTTAAGTAAGATTATTATACACCTAAAGAGAATTGTAATATAAGTACTTGGAACAAAGTCATAATATGAGTGTATAAAAACTATGTTTGTGTTATTTTTTTATTATAAAATAAATAAAAAACTCGGTACGCCAACTACGAAAAAACCAAGGCAAGGTGTGAAATGAAATCCTTATATAGTTAAGCTATTATGTATTATTAAACTTACGAGCCATGCTCATTAATTCGTTCATAATACATTTATTGTATTATATTGTCTTGTCAGTGAAACTAATGCAAATATTAATTTACCATTCACATCAATCCCATTAATTTCATAAATGCAATATTATAAGTGTTTGGATGTTTGTATGTTTATTTCGATGAAATTAAGTACAAAGATAGATCGTGACCTGGATTGAATAATAGGATTCTTTTTATCCAGAAAAACCCCTTAAAAGGTTGAAATGGGTATTAGTTTATATGAGCAGAAAAGGTATTAAACAATATAGCATCGGCGAGATTAGTTGATTGTGAGATAGATAGATTATAACTTTATTGTACACCATAAACAAAAAACAACAAAAAAATAAGGATACAAAGTTTCAAATCAGAGGTACAATGGGCGGTCTTATCGCTTAAGAGCGATCTCTTCCAGACAACCTTTACCTTTAGTTACTATGGCACGTAGATATATCTCGCGACCGGCAAGATTAGTTGATAGTTACTATGGCGCGTAGGTACTTTGGTAAGTTGTTGTCCGCATGCCGGCGAAAGTTTCTGGACCACCGGAACCTAGCGAACGAAGTCGCAAGCGAGCCGCTAGTATAGGAATAATTTTGGAGTGTTTGCCTTGCGTCAATTTTCGACACAGCCGAATCGGTCATTTTACACTGCCTCATGTTATGTTCCCCACAGCCATAGGTAAGCGAAAATCAAGTCAAGTTAACATACATTTTTATTATAATTGTCACGGGTATTTATAGCGTGTTCCTTATTATTTATTATTCCCGCCGTTTCGAATGCGTTACAGCAATCATAGTCGCGGGCTGACTGGAGTACATGGAGCTACCGTCGAGAAGTGATGGCAGCTGCAGAAACTACAACAAATGTTTGCTTGATCTGCAAATTTTTGTTCCGGGTCTGGTTCTTCATAAGAAAACACTAACATATTTTATTTATTTCACAACAAAATCCACGGTTCTTAGAAATAAGATATTACACCAATGTTCCAAACCGACAGCCAATAACGGATTTACATTATAATTAATAGAGCAAATCGACAGTTATCAAGTGGACATTAAGTATAGGTATGTATGTATAACATTTAGACGACTTCAGTGGCACGTGGTATATTCATAAAAAAATCGTTATAATTGTTTAAGAAGTGCATGTTCGCCTCTAATCTGGCACCAATGTGCACTGTATTATTTTAATACAACACTTTGTTTAAATTAATAATACAAGATAAAAAGTTCATTTTGCAAGGCGGTACTAGCAGCGTTCGTTGGTTCAGGGGTCGGGCTCGATGACCCGAAATAAGGCTCAAGGGGGTGGTATTGCACCCCCACTGAGCTGATGGGGGGGTTCCATCTACCCCGCCTGCTGGGCCCGAGCGCCGACCTCTCATTCATTACGCAATAAAAGTGTTCCGTTAACTTCTATACATGGAGACTGTGGACTTACGTAGGTACTGAAACCAAATTGCTAGATTATCTTAGCGGTTTCGGTGAAAAGGGTTTTTGACTCGCGACTTCTGTAATCCGAATAGTTTCCATCGCACATGTAGAGAAGAGTTAATTTTTGACTACCTAGATGGAAATAAAAGTTTAGTGGTTTTAGAAATGTTTTTTCACAAACATGCTTGGATATTCGATATTTTTTTAGAAACCTTTTTCAGCAGTACTAATATTTCCGGCAGCGGCCGGCAATATTAGTATGATAATGCATATCTGTCGTGTTTTATCAGGCCTGCAATTTGACTATATTATTATGAAAATACATAACTGTCGTGCTATATACACAAAATGGTTTAATTACGTTTACTTACCAGTAGTTGGAATGTGCATTGAAGTTTATTAAATGTTTTTGGCTAAACGCTGAAGAAAACGAACCCCGTCAGAAGAAAAAAATGCCATAATCACCACGCTTGACAGGCAGATTGGTGATTGCAGTTTGCTGTTTTGAGTACTCAAGCGGATGCTGCTGCCCATCTCCTGGTGCAAACCTACTCAGCTGTGATAACTTTCTATGTAATTTCATTATATGCCACTATTTGAAATACAATAGATAGTACTAATAGTAAAATGGCTCTGACTACAGGTTCCCTGGTGGACTTCGGAACCATAAAAATACATTATTCATAGGTAGGTATATGATAAAAGTTTAAGGCTAGGATTAAGGTCTTTCTAGGCCACTACCAAACCTTCATAAACCTAAACCAAACCAAAAGAAATAAACAAAGAAAAGTTCTAAACCTTTCATAAACTTGTCTAAATTTTAGGGTAGTTAAAGTAAGTTAACAAACCCTTTGTCCACAGGCAATCCGTAACAAGCCAACGAGATTACGCTGGCTGGCACCTAATCCAAACAGTTCCTCATTAGCAGTGCATTAGCACATTAAAAGTACCTACCTATTCAGCATTTTAAACGCTTTCTTTTAGTATAGTTTTCCCCATTGTATTCAATGGGGTAGGCCTCGGACAGCAGCGGACGTAAACAGGCTAGTGATGATGATTGTTACTCAATCACGTCTGACACTAATTACTGACTTCGGAAACCTTCACTTTGCGTGGTCCGACACGCACTTGGCTGATTTATCCTATCCTTCCTACTAATATTATAAACGCGAAAGTTTGTGAGTATGGATGGATGTTTGTTACTCTTTCACGTAAAAACTACTGAATGGATTTGAGTAAAATTTGGAATGGAGATATTTTACGCCCTGGATTAACACATAGGCTACTTTTCATCATCATCATCATCATCATCAATTTTCATCATTATTCACGCGGGTGAAACCGCGGGGCGCAACTAGTTCACAATAAGTTTCAAACACAACCAATTCGACCCTTGCATCAGGTCACATATAGGCAGATTTGATTTTGATAAAATAGTGTTAATATAAAATCCAGACAACCTTCAGGATTCTAACGAAATTAACATCTTTTATGATAAACACTAAAATTTGTTGAAACATACTTTTGTTTGATATCTAGGTACACGTATCTGAATTCTACAATCAGTGATGAAATTTAATTATAATAATATTTATTCAGTGATGAAATTGTCACAAGCTTACAACCATCGTTTTAAATATTTAATACGATTAACCTCACCATGACCACATAAATAACCCTGCAGCCGAAATACTATCTAGTCGTTATCTTGCACTCAAGGATCCAGTTTGACAGCTTCGTTACTATGCATCTGTTGAACTACTAACATGATACTAGACTAGACTTGCCTAAAATCCTAATGCTGGAGTTTATTGACCCCTAAACGCAGACATTAGTGCACCCTGTTGCCAGCTTCTTGATCTAACCGCTTTTTGAACCCAGCTTGTCAGTTTTAAAGAGACTAGACATGTTTTTTTTTAATTTTCGGCAAGCTTAGGTAGATTTACATTTAGGACAGCAGATTCTTCAATCTGCTGTCCCTCTATATCCGATAGACTGACGATATCAGCCCCCCTATTCCCTAACTGAAAGTCACTCAGTGACTAACGTTTGACAAGTAGAATGACAATCAAAAAAAAAATATTATGAGGTATTGTCAATTGATGGTAATTTTACTTGTCAAACGTTGGTCACTGAGTGACTTTCAAGATAGGGAATAGAGGGGCAGGTCGCAAAAAGGCGGTGTTTATTTTATTCTGAGTAAATGACAGATATGGCATGTGACTCATTATGTTAAGCGGTAACCCCTACCCATAAAAATACAATACCTCTTAGGTCCCGTCCACCTAGGACGCTCCTTACGTGATATTACACTATGCCCATCAACCTGAGACATAAAAATGAAAAGTCTCATGTCCCTGTATTTTTATCGGCACCCATACCCTTCAATCCAGAACACAATGCGAGCACTACTGCGTGGTAGTACTTTCCCGGAAGAACTCTAGCAAGAAGTTCTACTACTAACAAAACTATAAGGCTCTTAAATCCCAGTCTCTCTATACCTGATGTACTGAAGAAGAAGAACAAGAAGACGGTATATTGATGTGGTACAAAACCATTAATCACGGGTAGTATATTGTTGTAATGAGGCGATTTTTTGCGAAGTAGCCACGTTTTTGATAAATTTAGCCAAAAACAGTCTTACATTAGATGGCAACTACTGAACCCGCTGCCTCCTTTATGTCACGACCATCGCTCCGGTTAACACTGGTCGGCGAACTTTGGTAAAAAGTATTTTTTTGCATTTTAATTGCTATTAATTGGAGTAAAACAGCTTCTCAACTTTGAGGCAATAAGATAACATTTAACAGCTAGTTTCCTGCTTTTATGATAAATTATATTTTGCAGTTTTGTTGCAGAATATTTTGCAATATTTTATTATAACGAGGATTCGATGACCGACTTGATGACCATCTTGTAAGATTTTATGTTTCAATTTCCCAGCAGCCTTTACGAAAATAATGCAAAATAGGACGCCAATGGTCCTCAAACCTTGGGCCACAAAGTCAACATCCCGTTATATCAAGCTATCTTATACAAAGACAATGTTTTGAAAAATGTATATACCTTCTGAAGATTAACAATGCAGCTCATGAATTTTATTTTGAAAAAAATCTTTTCATAAGTCGTTCTAAACAGTATCTTGACAAAGCAGCAGAGTTATATGATGTCGTGCACCGCATCGCTGGGATCATATCTAAACTTTTAATAACAGCTCACCTCATCGTATAAAAAATCATGTAGAAACTACCTAACATGTAATAGTGTTGTGAAACATAAAAGCTACATTTTATTCACCGTTATGAGTTTAATATAATTGAAATTGAATTAAGTTTTTTGTTGAAAAATTATTTTTCAATACAAGCTTTTAAATTAGTGATCGGAACCGTGGCTGATTAAAATAAACCCAAACGTTCGCGTAAGTCCAGTGGTCATCGGCATCGACTTCTTTGATCGTTTTCAATTAAAATGATGTTCACCACCATGATAGTTACTTATAAAACAACTATACCATTTAATTTTTGCATCTTTTTTTTTGTTGTTCTTCTCTCTTTCCACTACCTATCAAAACACCCTCCATGTCTTAGAGAAATTATTCTAAGCTCCATGTACACGCATGCAAACGCGAAAGTCAGGGACTACGAGAGGGACCAAGAGTAATAAACTTTTTATTATTTTATTTATAAAAATATAAATAGTGATTAAAAATGATGACCACATCGACACCGATCAATTAGATGAGATTGTGATCAAATGCTAGGTTATCAGCATTATAAAACTATTTATTTTTAGTATTTTACGGGCTGCTTATAACTAGCACATGTGCTACTTATGAATTAACGTTGTCGCCCCATCACTGTCTTAGGTAGCGAGCTGGAGCCCAGGGTACGATAGATTGGGTGCGCTCGTGCGACAGGGTCTGCGACCCTACGTCCTCGCTCTCAATTCAGGTTATCAACTTACCCCCTTTTATACCCTCTCTGAAATCCCCCTGTGGAAACACTGCAGGGATTTTCTAGAACATTATGGAAGACGCTCCTAACGTTACAGTGCGTTGACTTCAAATAAGCTCCACTTTTGAAGCAATTCGCTTTTGTTATTTATTGTACTCGAGAGGTCGGAACGCAGACAGGTTGTTTGGACCTACTTACTCATATGTGATTTATATCGATGATTCATTTTAAAAATAAGCTAGACTGACTAACAGTACCTACCTATGCAAATCAAAAACCACATAAATACTGTTTGAAATAAAGCTGTTTTTGATCAGATAACGATCTTTGTGGCGCGACGGGCGAATAGCCGGCTGAGATGCGGGTTCGAATCCCGCTACGGGACAAACCCGTTGCATGACCTGGAAATATTTGTTGTTGTACCATGGTACTCGTAGTTCCTGATACCTGCGATACAGGGCAACCCAGTGTCATGGTACTTGGATAATAATAGTCTATATTCTAAGATGTGATTATGTTATATGTATGTATTTTTTTATTATGTCATGAATATAAACTAGTTGTTTTCATTCGAATTCAGATAGTCAGATAGATAGATAGTCAGATAGTCATTTATTCATACAAAAGGTACACGTCGTTCAGCGTTGGGTATTAGGTATTAGGTAGATTAGCATTAGTAGGTATTTAAAAAAATATAATACGAAGTTTGTTAGATATAATTGAATAATCTATAGTAAGCACGCTTTCTGTTTTCATGTAGTTCGAAATTGCAGAATTGCATGCAGCTGCACTGAAAGCCCGCGTGACACCGCACCGTTCATAACACGTTAACGACACCCCAGCAAACAAAAAATATCGAAAAGAAATATATTTTATAGTTTATAGTTAACACAAATTGTTTATAGTCAAAACTAAAATCTATTTACGTTTGTAAGGTTGATGGTTGATGAGGATTGATGATGATGATAATCCAATGTCAGTGAGTTTATGAAAAATCTAGTACAGATTTTATGCCACTTTCATGGTACAGGTTATAACTTATAAGGGATCACTTACCATGGTAATGAACTTCATTATACGCGATATTGTGGCAAAGTAAAAGGTAGGCTAGATAGGACATTCGAATTGCCTACCTATTATATACCACAAGATAGTCTAGGCCGTCAAGATGGTGCCAAAATTCTGTCAATACTGTCATATGTTGAGTCCGCAATATGATTACAACCCGAGAATTGACCCCTAGGGCAATTTTCTGTGTACAGAGACAGAAAATTGCCCTAGGGGCCAATTCTTATAATACAATTTATTATATTTCACGTAAAACGTACTTACGTACTTAATAACGGCGTGATTAAGTATCAAAAAATCACACAAACATCAAAATATTCGCATTTATAACATCAGTAGGATGGGTTTATTCCCATCCACCACCCCCAAAACTGCCACCCACTATATACCAACGGGTGGTCGTTGCGGATCGCATTGTTCCGTTCCCAACCACCACTCCCTCTAGAAGAGTAGTTTTCTTTTATATCTTCTCTCGAGCCACTGGTAATTTCTTGGTCACCGTGCCTTGCCATATAATCATTACAGTCAAATACCAGGCATCGACGGTGTTCTAGGCCTATAACTATCATTTTGCAACATAACATGCATGTGACACTAATAACACACGTGTTATCTTTCAAAATAAAAAATAAAAACCTTTGACAGTGATAGTCGGTTAGGTAGATTTCGTTTGGACTTTTAAACGACTAACTTTTACTTCATGTACTAACTCTAGGGAGGAAGAGGGGTATATTATTTCACTTTTCTTATTTGTATTACTTTTATCTTATAAATGTACCTAACGCAGGGAATTTAAAATACCATTTGAATTTGTTGGCGTTTCACTGCCACCATAACATGTTAATTATTCATAATTCAATACAAATACCTACATAAGATTATCTTAAGGCTTAACCCTCGAACTCAGCCTTTATAACTCATCCACCATACATTATGATTTTAGTAATTGCATTTTTGGGATTCGGTGTGACGCGGTGCCACGAAACTTACCTAAATAGAAAAATCGGTGCATTTAGTCCTGAAACTCACGCGACATCGGAAAATTTGCGTGACGTAAGGCCGGTCTGCGTGACTCACTGCTCCGAATTCAACAAAACTTGGAGCTAGTAAAGGGTTAAACCGAATAGTCGGTTTCTGCTTCGGTCAGTTTCGGTCAACTGCTATTTAGTTTCGGAAGTTACGGCAAAGCGTCCGATTAAAGATTTCCAAAGAGGATTCTACAGGATAACGCCGAAGGAAATTCCCGGAGGAAGAGAGGTGACGAAGTTTGGCCGAATAATTTGGCCGCTGAAATTTTCGAACATTTGATTCCCAAGCCATACTAGGGTGTTTAGCCGAACTTAAGACCGAATATTCGACTTTACACTATAAGGAGCTTTCTAGCTTTTTATTTTAGCACCGACGACGCCAGTAGAAATCGGGGTGCCACTAAAGTGCTTAGATATAATCTTTACCGCCTTTGTTGTACGAAAAATTTCGGTGTCTAGCTTTAGGTACTAAATTTGGATACGAACCTTAGCACTGCTATTACACGTTTGTTGATAACAACTTTGTACGTACTTACAACAGCATGTAATAGTTGCATTCAAAGAGACGAATAAAGGAATGAGTATTTAGAACTTTTAGGAGTAGGGACCAAATAATATATGGATGGATTATGTGAAAGATGACATGTATTAGTGATGTGGGTGTTATGTATTGGACCAAATTTTCTAACAACACATGTTAGCATGTGGCATGTTATTGTTTGTAAAACACCAAAAAATGGCGTAGCAGACCCGGCTTTATTAAAAATACATGAGATGACGGCTGATAGAGGAATGGAAGAAGAAATTAAACATGTCGTACCGAAACCTCACGTCTCATCATCATCACCAGCCTATTACGTCCACTGCTGACGTAAATAGACTGGTAAAGAGGCCATTGAATACAATGGGGGGATTTGCCATAATCACCACGTTTGGCAGGCGGATTGGTGATCGCAGTTTGGTGTTAAGAACTTTGGTGAATGCTGCTGCCCATCCCCTGGTGTAATCCCTTAGTAAGGCTTTTACTACATCCACGGGAGGAGAAGGAGGGGTCTATTCTTAGGCTGGACACCACAGCATCTGCATCTTCTTGTCTCTATCCCACCCAATAAGGGGAAGAATTTAGATTTGATCTTTCTCAGGCTAACAAAGAATTTAATTACTTTTCAATTATTTGTCGAGATATGCCATTCAAATAATATAATGTCTGAATAAATAGCTACTTGAATTTAATTGAACTGAGGCTTTGTTTGATCTATTTCGGAAAAACGGGGTTTTTTTTTACGTATATGCAGGTACATCTGTAAAAAAACAATGATCACGAAAAACGAAAAGCACACGAAAGTTTTTATGCTTGGTAAAATTAGTTATTTTTATTTTTTATAAACGTTGCAGGAAGTCGGTGGATGGAGGCGGCCCAAGACCGTCCGTCGTGGCATTGTAAGGCGGAGGCTTATATCCAGCAGAGGACTTCTGCAGGCTGATGATGGTGAAAATTCGTTTGATTCGTTTATTTCTCACATACATACCTACGTAAAATTGTGTCCAAGCTTCTCGAACGAATGTTTTTTTATCATTTTACAGTGTTGTTCTCATATTTTCCTCGACAAATAACCAATTTATATTAAGCATTTTATTTGATTACAGCAAAAACAATTTATAATCGCGTATGTACAACAAACATGCATTATTTCCAGTTGAGAAAGAACGTCGGTTGGTGCACGCTATGATTGCGGGATCGCATGACAGGGACACCCCCCATCCCTCCGGCAGTTACGTGGAAAGGACACGTGAAATTAAAAATAATACAAAAAAGGTACATATAAAGACATTTCACTTTATTTACTTACCTACTACTTACTTTACTTACTTAAACAATTATTATTATCTCATGTGGTTAGGTACTAGGAAAACATTTTTACTTATAATACTTAATTTCGATAAAAAGTTAATGATTTATAGGTCGCGCAACTAGTTATGAGCGCTCGGCGAAAGTGGTGGGGTTGATTGCGCATGTGTCCTCTCTATCTCTCTTCCGTCGCGCCTCTCTATACAGACCCAAAAAATTACTACTGCGCATTGAAGGTCAGCGCTCATAACTCGTTGCGCGACCTATAACAAAATCAAAAACAACCGTTTCACACGAGTACCTAGTTACTGATAGATCATGTGGTTTAGATCCTTTGTGCTAATAGATCCCTTATGCTTATAATTTAGTTATTAATAGATCCTGTGACCAAGGGATCTGTTTAAAATGATTATTTTAATTACAAATTTTTTACTAATAGATCCCATGTGGATTTTTCATAGAAGTTAAGTACAGTCAAGAAACAAATATCTACCTTTATACATATTAAAATATAATATCAACTATAAAATATAATATCATGTTTGTTTGTAAGTTAAAATTATACATTCAAGGCTTTTTCAGGAACATTTTCCACACAGCTTATTTTGCATTTTATTAAATATAAATCATCATCAGCATGTAGAATCCCACTGCTGGGCATATGACTGTTCCATAGAACGCCACGACGAATAGCCAGTAGCCGCCTCCATCCACCGATCATTAAAATGAAAATATAATAGAAATAAATATAAATCAGTCTTATCAATCTACTGATACGTAATAATATAGTACACTATTGCTACTCTTACCTACTTACTTAAAATATTGTACTTCACTAACACGAAATTCACATTTGTTATGTAGCTGCAATTCGTTCTGGTATCTAGGAATTAATTTAGGTTAGTCCATATAGACGTCTAGATGACGCCACTGCATCTACGTAGTTCTACGTTGTTACGTTCTACGTCGTCTATCTACGCTCTACCATAAGATAGGTAGTACCGTATAGAAGGGACACTCTCATGATATGGCGACTTTTGTTGTTTCTTAAACGTTTACTAGTCTATCTTATGATGGCACTTGACTTGGCCTATTGGTGTAAATGTTTGCTTTATTTTGCCAAGGTAAACAACATTGTGTACTGATGGAGTCATGGTTGATTTTGCCTTGGATAAATATCGCAAACATTTGTGATACACTAAGTGAATTTTCACCTTAACGCGTCACGCAGTCAATACATCTTAGATTTATTTATTTATTTATTTATTTCAGGTAAAAAGAAAAAGTTAACAAACTTACCAACTAAGGCCTTAGCTAAATTATAACTAAACAAAAAGGAATACTCAAAATTATAACAAGTTGTGCGGAGAAACATAATTTAGATATATATTTATAACCTAATACTTAGGCTATAAACTGACTATCTTGGACCATCACAATTTTTGGCCCGAGGTAAGTTTGTAGACTTTGTAGCAACAACGATGCACAGTCAAGTGACTACCCTCCGTACTAGTTTTCACTGTATGACGGCAGGGCGTCGTCGCTCTTCAATACAAGGCGATTATCCACAAAGTATTATAGTCTTTCTATATAGTCATATAATCTTGATGATTTTTGGGTATATAATATGTATAAGTAATGTGGCTTTCTTATAAATATCCGCAAAATAATGTTGTTGCATAAAGGGTACCTATAAAATATGTTTTAACCTAATAAAATTAAATCTATGTTTCTATGTAAGTTATATGAGTAATATTAGACAAATGAAAATGAAAAAATATGTAAGTAACTATTATGTGTGATATATTATGTAGTAACTATCCAATACAAAATTAATGTATGTAAGTAACAAAAAATAATTATATAATATAATGTAGTAGGCAACTATACAGCGTTAAACTATAACAATATATAATACCTAGTTCCTAGATTATTGCCTGTGTTTTTATATGATTTTAAGTATCTGTGTTTTTTTTTTTTTTAACTAAATTATCGCTACCATTAGTTTTTCTGTTTCGGTGTAATCAAGCAGTCTAAGATAATTATCAATTTTCTGTTTGCATGTATACGCCGTCACGTTGGCTATGTTTATAAGTTTATTAATTTTATTGTATACAAAAGGTCCTAGATAAAAAGAGAAATCATGGGCAAATTTAGTTCTACATTTTGGTGTTTTGTATACAATATCGCATCGTCTTTTATTGGCTCTATTTGGGTCACTAGGAAATTTATGCTGGTTCAGGATCATAATGCGAATATAAACTTGTCTGACTGTAAGGACATTGAAATCTTTGTAAAGTTGGGTAGTCGGGTATAGATATGGCTTGGATAGCATTACTTTTATAATGGCTCTTTGAGCCCTTTCCAGGTCTATCATCGAGGTTTTCCCAGCTCCTCCCCATCCAAGTATACCATAAGAAATAATTGATTGTCCCAAACAATAGTATACACTTTTTAATATATCCATATCACCTATATGTCTTAAGTTTTTAAATATGTAAATTAGTTTACGAACTCGTCCTGTTAGTAGTTTTATTTGTTCATTCCATTTAACATGCTGGTCGATTACTACACCTAGGTATTTTAAATGAGAGGTGTTCGTTAAAATATAGCAGTTGCAAATACTTTGACGGTCACACGAGTGGGCTCTTAAAATAAATGAGTCTCTATTCGGTTGGCCAGTACTTTTCATACTAAACGTTATATATTTTGTTTTGTTGAGATTTAGTGTGAGTAAATTATAATCTAACCATTTAACAATCTCCGAGAAGCCATAGTCAGCAATTGATTGGGCATCGGCCCACGACTTACCACTAAACAGTATGACAGTATCGTCGGCAAAAGTAATGATTTTAGCATTTTTAAGTTCCTTTCTACATAGACTATCAATAACCAGAAACAGTGTCGGGCCAAGCACGCTACCCTGAGGAACTCCATACAATACAGGTTCCGCAGTACTAACGTGCGAGTCTATCCTGACTGATTGATGTCTGTTATTGAGGTAACTTTTGAAAAGTTCTAGCGGTATACCTCTAATACCCATGCTCTCCATTTTAGATGACATCATTTAGAGCCAAGGTTACTTATTTTGTCAGATAGTTTCCAAAGGAGTTTCATTTCTATAAGCAAGTTTTAATACTTTTTGCGAGGTTCTACGTTGGTTTGAAGCTCCATTACTTCGATACATGATAGTGGCGCTTTGGTGCAAGTAAATTGAGGATTTTCTTTTTAGTTGAAGTGCGCAAGTGGGGTGCAATGGAGTCTTACAATATTGGTCTTAGAAGATTACATAAGCAAAAGAACTACACCTTTACTTGAATAGATGAAAAACTAATTAATTAGAAGAGTATTATAACTTGACCGAAGGAGTACTATGTGTTCCAGTAATGGTCGTGTGCTTGTTATTTTGTCAACAACCTTGCGAACGGCTTAAATAATTGATTGTACATTTGTACCTAATATAGTTCTGTATTTTTTTTTTAGTACGACTTAAAAGAGGGTTATTTGATAGGTTTTATCACCACAACGTCACTATACCCTGATTTTTAATTTGAGACAATTTTTGTAAACAAAGAAATGTCACTGTGTGTATGAGTGTCATGTATGTGTGTCATATGTGAATTTACACGTATGCTACACAATCATGACAGTTATACTCACAGTGGCATATCTTGACATTTGTTTGTTTACAAAAATTGTCTCAAATTAAAAATCAGGGTATAGCACTTTCACTGCGGGTTTTTTTCCGCAATTCCGCGTGTATATACGGTTCGTCGAATTGAAACAGACGCACTGTAGTAGGGCCGCGTAAAACAAAAAAGTGTGCTTAAAAAAAACCCGAAGGAAAATATAGCAGAAAAAAAACAATGACGTAAAAAGTGCTAAGAGGCAATGCAATAATGGAATGTTTAAAAGAACACAAATATCACCAAAATAGCAAATGGTAGGTAAAGTAATTTCAGATTTTCACCAAGTTAACTAACTCTTAAAATTTAAATTTGCCTATTAATAGTTAATTAATAATTCCATATGAATGAAAAAGGATGATTTTTATCTGAGGGAAAATCTACGTATAATCAATGAAAAGTGTTTTTTAAATTTTAAAGGCTTTCAGTTTTTTTTTTTTTACACTAACCCCCTAACATAACAATTTATTAAACCTATTTTTAACCGACTTCCCAAAAAAGGAGGAGGTTCTCAATTCGGTTGAATTTTTTTTTTTTTTTTTTTAACTCCTCAAATATTGTAGGCATACATATGGCGATTTTGATATTTTCAGCAACAAACCAAGCATTTGCATTCAAAAAGTATCATAATCCTTTCACCATTATGGTTCTTTCATCATTTTTTTTTAAATGAAAAGTTATAGTTAAAATAGCTTTTGTTTTGTTCTCTCTGATGTAAAATGACATAACTACAACAAGACAAAAGCTATTTTAGTTATCAAAGTTTTTAAAATTGATTACGAATAAGAGGCTAAGTACCTACCTAGGTACTAGATAATAATAAATAATAATAATAAATGCTGGACACATTTTACACGTGTCAGGCTTAAGAAAACTGTAAAAACATATAAACAACGGTAGATAATAACAGCTCACGAACAAATGTAATAACAATGTAATTCATTATTATTATTATTACAATGTAAATAATTCGTACCTTTTGCCTTTAGTTACCCATTGTTATATCTTTATGGTTACTTGTACTTATTATGCAACTGAAAATATATGAAATAATGTTAAGGTGGCAGGAATTACCTTTTGACTAACCCCATATTATTAGTACTTATTTAAATAATGGATAATGCGCTTCACGCATTGGAATGCTATTTATCATAACCTAATGATATGGGTTTGTGATAGACTTCAAGTGAGAAAGATTGATTGGTACCGCAGTCTTTTCTGTGATATTACTTTAAAGAAGATAAGTTAGCTTTTCGGCAGGAGTCTCAAATGTTCAGCATTTCGAGTCTCCTATCGAAAACCTAACTTATCTTCCACACGGAGGAAATGCAGGTACAGAAGTTTCCAAGTCAATTTGAGCTGCAACAGCAAAATGGATTGTCTTCATTTTATTACTCAAGCATTTTTATTTAAAAAAAAGCTCGTAAATTCAGAAACTTCTTCAAAACAGCAAGAAGAGTGGCATTACGTTCCAGTTATGTAAGTTATCTTAGTACCTATTCTACAAACGCAGACGCGCCATCATGCCATCGCAATCTCCAGAATAACAAACGCAATAAAATGGGAGCATTACTGAAACCTGTCATCAATTACTTAGGTAAGCACCGACCAAAACTTGGAGCCGCAAACTGCGCTCCCGGTATTATCCTTCCTATTCCCTACTTAATGGGAGACAAATGTCGTTAGAAGTCTAGTGCTCGTAAAATCCGACGGTTCCTAATGTTCGGATTGTAACACTGTTCAGCTTTTAATAAAGCTTAGGTACAGCATTTGCAGGCCTTGCATAGCAAGTGCCAGACTGCGTAGTGCGCTTGATAGATAGCGTGCAGGCAGCAATAATTAGTGGTACATTTAATAGGGATTGATTTAGTCGCTCCTCATAATATGTATGTGTCCGGCCTAAGAATAGACCCATCCATGACCTCTCCTAGATTTCGTAAAAGCCAACTAAGGGATTACATCAGGGGATGGGAAGAAACTACCGGGTACTCAATACCAAACTGCGATCACCAATCCGCATTACCAAGCGTGGTGATTATGCAATCCCCCGATTGAATTTTATGTGCGCGATTTCGTACAGCATTGGATGTAAACAGGGTGGTGATGGCGATATGCATATTAATTTACCTTGTGAATATACCTTAGGACATGCTGACAAACCCCTTGTTATACTCAAAAACCTAGACTAAGTGCAGGCACCTGGATTTGTTTTCTATGTCAGCAACAAATTCCAAATTGTTGGTACCTATCTTACGCATCCATTTAGTAACTTTTATAACATAAAAGTTTTATGTTAGTGTAAATGGGCATAACGAACTTATTAAAAGTGCTCGTGCTGTGTCTAAGCCTAAGACATATACGAGCATAGTTTTACTACCCAAGTAAGTAGGTACAAGATTTATAACACAGTAGCACAGTTTGAACCGGTGCAAGCGAAGCGGAGACGACTAATTGACCATAGACTACATGCAAATCGCTAATTAACCTTCGTCGGTAGCGAGCTTAGTTAATAAATAATGGTCAAACAATCATTTTCTTTTTAGAATTTTATTCTGAAGCTTGGTTAAGTGTTAACGTACATGTACATTGTACTTGTACACGTACTGAGAAACAATTAGTAATAGTTACTACGAGAATATTAAGTAATAGTTACTACGTGACAGTACGACTGACACGAGATTATATTGTGACTTGAATGTAACGTACAATAAACAGAAAAGAGAAACTGAGTTAGCATTTACCTAGGTAATTTAGGGATCGGTACTCTCAGAGGGAACGCTATTGCTCAGTTGTCTGGTCTTTCTGTCGGTGTATCACCCCACCTACTAGCTCCCAAGATATAAGTGCTATGTACATACCAATTGCACAGAGTAACCCACAGCCAACGCCGTTATCACACTAATATTATAAATGCGAAAGTTTATGAGTATGTTTGTTACTAAAATTCTTCACGCTCAAACGGCTGAACGGATTTGAGTGAAATTTGGAATGGAGATACCTTATACCCTGGATTAACACATCTACGACTTTTCATTGTCATCATCATCATCAATTTGTATCATTGTGCGCAGGGCGCAGCTAGTTCATAATTTTTTTTACAATTATTGTTTATTTTATTTTCTTAGGAATACAAACACTGTTGTGCAGTAAAATGCCACGTAGGGCGCGTCCACAGTGGACATGACCTGTGGGGTAAAGCGTTGGTATAGGCAGAGGGGCAGGGGAGGCGTCTGCAATAACCCGCATGTTTCGAGATTTAATTTTTCCGAAACTATCTCTAAAAAAGTTACAAAGATACACAAAGTTTGTAAAAGCAAATAATTAAACATATATTTTAGGGTTTTTCTAATCTACATGAATCTCGATGACACATCCCCGTGTGTAAATGCTCCATTATTATTATTTTTTACTTTGTACCATCCATCTAGAATGCGTAGTCATTAGGTACTTATGTAGGTACACTAGGTAGGTAATGTGCATATCTACACTACTCTCGACGACTACCTACGCGCTAACGTAGTCGTAATTGGGACAGGTAGTAATCAATATGTTTTTGCGTTATTCAATGTTAATTTGCAGACTTCGCATAGGTTTGTCTACCAACGATTTTGTAAGTTATTGGATTACACCAGAGTGATCGTGTTGTACCCTTTCCTCACTGCACTCTCGTTATCGGGGAAAGTTGGGCAAGTCAGGGCACTGATGTAAAAGCGCCGCATGTCGTGGTGCTCAGCGGCGCCATCTAGACGTCTAGATTGGCGCCACTCACCACCCGCTAAATTAATCTCGTGAGATTGTGAAAGGTGCAGCGTTTTCAGGCTGACACAATATGGCGTGGTGCAGTAAAGATGTTTGTGTAAAAAATTCTTAAATTGTTTTAGATACCACAAGAACATCCTAGATGTACCACCTGGTAAATAAGCCTAAATAACGGCTGGAAATTCCCACATATTCCCGTTTGTTCTTCGTGGTCCACCTGCAAATCTTCATTGAAATGTATTTTCGTAAAGAGATAAAACATTTATTTATCCATATTCTAGAACGTCTGGTTCGCCATAAAGTGTCATTGTAAATTGTAAATAATGAAGTATGTCGTCATACAGTACCTACAGCTATTACCTACACGTGTTTCCTATATAAATGTTTATGTTTACGCCTCCATTCTATTGGACTATAACTCTAAAATTATATAGACAATTCTTACAATATGCGTAGCACAATGCATGTAGGTACTGATACAGCGTCAAAGTCATGGTCATACCAACCATACATAAGGTACTTTATGAGTGTAGCAATAATGTAGTTTAGCAATTAGTTACCTACGCTGGAGTCAGTTTGTTGAATAAATTAGAAGTTTGTCCTAATGGTAATACCCATTTTAAAATTGATCATGTTTTTCCCCTACTTTCTATTGAACTTTATATGTGAATTAACATATCAATGATCTATACTCATACTACCACACACCATACCATACAATATGGGTTTAAGGGAAACGTCAATAAGGCTCTTAATGGTAGGCAACGCGATTGCAGGTTTTGCAGGTTTTCATAGGCAGCGGTAACTGCTCTCCATCATGCGGGCGGTCTGCTTGTTTGTCACCTCATAAAATTTATAAAAAAACATGGTCTTGCTCTGACTTCAATCATGTAGTTAGGTTTGTTATTCCTATTAGTCATTCATGACCTTAATATAAGCCAAAATGATGTAGGTACGTATTATGTATTAAGGTACGCATTTATACCAAATATTTGATCGTGATTTCCAAATTCGTATTAGAAAGAGTTCCATTTGGTCCACGTTTCATTTAAATGAAGACAGCGATTTCATCATCATCATCATCATCTGTTTGTCCAATAAAGCCTGATACTAATATTGTCCAATAAGCCTTCCCTAATTTCTTCCATTCTGTTCGGTTCTGAGTTCCAACGACTCCTCTGGTGGTAGGTGCGTTTTAATGCCATCGGTCTGTGGTGCCTCCATGATTTTTGGCCTCCTGTCCAAAGATCTTCACTCGCCTACCCTGCAGCTCCACCTGTTATCAGTGCAGCGCATGAGGTTTTCTGCCCATTGTCACATCAATTGTTATAGGAGCATTCAGTGTACCCTCGACCATTGAAACTAAAGCTCTAGATAGCATGTTAGTGAAATACTACTTAATCTCGCTCTTGGCACTTACAAATTACACAAACTTTTCGTTGAAACAAAAACTGTTAAAACGTTCGTTTGAAAGTTAGTTTGAGTCGAGTCGGTAGCGTGAAGGCAGGTTTCTTGCTGCACCTGCATCAATCAACGTCGCCAACTGCAGGACAGAGGGATTATGGAGAAGGGGGGAATTTTCTTTGAGAAACGTAGGAAGATAGATACCTACTAACAACATTTTTCGTTTTGTAAATGGTGTAACGAGTGGATAAGGATAGCATGAAATAAGACCTTGTAGATTCAATTACCGTATGTATTTCCTTTTAGTCCAAATCGTATACAATCAAATGTGTCCAATTTTTAGATCTCTTCGCAAAAACATACCCACCAGTAGAATTAAATCACCTACCCCCATCAAGGAATCACTACAGATAACTAACAGTGTTGTCAATCTAGAAAAATAATCAACATGACGTAACTTAAAACATTTTCCAGCTGATTAAGTGACAAAAATAATTATCCAAAGCTGAGAAAAGTATTAATTAAATCTATGGCTAATTAACAATAATTTATAGCACAATGACCAGCTATTTTATTATATTGATGTGTTGATGTGCGGCATAGTAGCTGTGGCACTCGATAACAATGTTGTTGTGTAAGCCTTCTTTTCAATTCAGATTTTTGAATACTCTATAACTAACTATGAGACGAAAATGAACAAATGTGTTAACTTTAGTTAAGATTGACTTGATAGTGTAGCTTTAATATTTTTAAGGAATAATAACATGAGTGCATCCAAGAATAATTCTATAAAAGTCCTTCATAAAGGTACTTATTCCGTGAAAGACGTTCGAAGTTTGCTTTGATAACGCTCCAGTCACAGTGTCTGCGAATGCGAGACGAGCTGACCTCACGTCGTAGTCGTCTCGTTCAGAGTATATAGAGCGGATTTATACAATATCGGATTATAGTTAGGTGCATATATAGTTTCGAATCAGAGTTATTAAGTTGAAGTGGCAATGGGCAGGTCATATAGCTCGCAGAACTGACAACCGATAAGGTATTTGTCATAAAGGTTCTCGAGTGGCAACCACAAACCAGACGACGTATAGAGGAAGGCCCTCCATACGATGGACTAAAGACATTATAAACGTCGCTGGATGGATGTCCAGCAGTGGACTTCTACAGGCTTACGTTGATGATGATGATGATGATGTATTATATAGTTTGTTATTGCGGAGCATCTGATTTTCTTTTAACAAAACTGTGAAATTTTAACGTTGGATAAGTATAGATTACTTAGATCGCCATTTCATGTAGGGTGAGACGACCATGGCCTAAATTAAATAGCAGTGATAACATCATGACCCTAACCCTAATATTTCAGAAATTATATAAACTTTGATACTATACCTACATGACTTAACAAAAATTATATCAAGTAGCCAAGCTTATTCAATGAAGACAAGGACATAAAGTGAACAGATTTCGTGCTCCACCACAACATTCATTTTAACTTATTCATAGCATTTGAGCGGTCCGACCGAGTCTTTATAGAGACCAAACACGCTTCCCTTTTTAGCTTAATTCCTATTCACTTTATCAACTAAGCAAACAGCTTTAAGCTGTGCTCTGTAAAGGCAGGACCGAACTGGACAGCCCCGTGAGAAATCGTTTTAATACTCAAAATCCGCTTGCAGTTTCAGCGTTTAATGAATTACGTCGGGAGCAGCCTCCGGCGCAAGACGTGCATCGATCAACGTCGTACGCCCCCGGGCGCTCTCCTGCCCCCCTGTGCGGGGGCGGTAGGCGCAGGGGGACAAGCGTCCCCGCACTGCCCAAATAAAATATTCGCACGAGCGCTTGCACTCACTAGCTTAGATATGACAGTTGCCGTCGTGTCATATGGAAAGTGCATGCTCTAATAAAATATTTTTATGATTTGGTATGCTTACTTCTTTGTTTGTTTTTTATCTTGGTAGAGTAATGCAACGTCAAAACGTGTAAATGTTGTCAGGTTTTTCAAGTATAATATACCTAGAACTTACCAAGTATGGATTTGTGGACTAGGGAGTGCTACGGGTCCGAATTCAAGTTCTCGTGAAACCCCCAGGAGTGTCCTCCAGGCACAATATTGAAAATTTGGAACTCCTTTTATCTTCACGCGGAGGAGGGCGTTGATATCTGCGACACAGTTTACACTACTACATGTATCATCGTTTTCATTTTTGTACTGTACTATATGTTTATTGTTCCAATAAAGATTTTTATTATTTATTATTAATAACGTGCCGCAAAAAAGGGCGTGCTCAGCATAATGCAATGCTACAGAAAACAGTAGCGCTGATTTTCAGCACGGATCCTCCAACCTGTATTTAATTTATTTTACGAAAATCTAATATAAAACCTTCAAAATACCTTCTTTTCAATCCAATTTTCTTATCCCATTTTATAGGTTCTGGCGTGAGATAAAAAGACGTAACTGCAAATTCGCCTGCGCCCGTCTTGCTGGGCTTGCTCCAGGCTACGTGAGTCTACGTGACGCTTCTGAATTATAAGAAAATGCATTTACAGCGCTGTGCCGCAGAACGGACGGTTTCGTGCCACGTGGGCTCTACTGAGAATCGCATAAATTTTTAAGCATCAAAGCAATTTTCAGATGGCGAGTTTATAAAACTGTTACCTAATTTGCAAGCAGCATCGATTACATTTTATCCTTAACATATAGGTAAATCAGTTTCGCTTTCTGGTGGGAACTTCAGTTTTTAATTGAATTAACACGGTTTTTCCGGTTGTCACATAAATAGCATATATGGTACTAGCGATACAAATTAGTGTTACTAGTACGGCCCAATGGTACTTACTAGTGATATAAAGGACATTTGTCGACGTACCTATTTATTGTATTGAACTATACCATGAACGACTGACTGCCTATGTGAATTACAAGCAATATATTTTATTTTCAGTTGAAACATAAGCCTTTGTAGCTAGTGTTAAGCAATCGCAGGCAAAATAATCCTGTCAAGGTTTAACCCAAACCTCCATTTAATCTTGAAAACTCATCTAAAACCCGGATCATAATGCTGCAAGAAACTGTAGCAAGAAATGTATGCAGCTTACTTGCATCCGAGCTTATCGCATCTATCAACGTCCGAAGGCTTTCACGGAAGGCTTTGTTCGCACCGTGGGCGGCCCCCACCGCCCGCCCTCCGTTACAAACAACTCTAGCCAACTCCGACATCGCCCAACTTCTTTGTGGGTTGATGGCCTTCCGAAATGTAACCCATTTGGAAGGTGATTACTATTAGTGTTTATTGATAAGTACTGTTCTCATTGGTTCTGAGTTTTAATATGATATCTTTAGCCTAGGTTGTACTCATGCAACAACTTGCACGTTTTATGGCGCTCTTATTTCTACCTACTTACTTTTACCTTGAAAAGTAGTAAAACGAGAAAACAGACGATAATTATACTGAGTTCTGGTTGACCCAACGTAGAAAAAAGCGCCTGAAAAGAATCTTGTGACCGATGGTGAAAAAAAAAACAGTTTGTTGAAAGATAATTATTCGAAATTACGACGGAAGCCGGGCGTGACACTTGTGTTTTGTATCGTGGTACTAGTGGGACAAATCGGTGCCAATTGTACCATCAATGGTACTACTCAATGGTACATCTGGTCCGGAGGCATTCATTCATGCATATGTCATATCTGTTTGAGTTTTTGGCTCTAGGACATGCCGGGTTTTCCTCAATATGTTTTCTTAGAGAGCACAATATTGCGCATATGGCATTTTTCGAGTGGACTTCGATCGTCATAGTCCTTTTATTTTGGTAGTCGTCATCCTAAAATAAGACGTCTAAATTTTCAGCATTATTGGTTTAAAACTGAATTCTCTTTTGAGGTTGCGTCGCTGCAGGCACAAGCCTGGCATCGATCAATGTCGCAGCGCCGACCGGTACTAATGGGACTGAAACCTAACCCAGCCGAGCGCAGGCCTTAGACAGTCTGAAGTCTTTATACTTCTACATCTACGTAGCTATATCGGATTTTGTGTGCCCTGATACATTTTTCAGTGGTAAAAGTTATTTTTGATTACTTATTTTTTAGGATTTTCAACGATGGTGTTGATTAACTTCGCAGCGCAGACTGGTAGAACTGAAATTGAACACAGCCAGCGGAGGCCTGAGACTGCCTGAAGTCTTTCTATATACTATATCTACGTAGCGTGATAGATATTTTTGTGCACACATTTTCAATGGTAAAGGTTACTTCACATAAATGACATCGATTAACATCGCAGCGCTGACCTACCTGCTATTGTGTTTTCCATAGTGTCCCGCGTCAATCTATCTTTTTAATTACACCTGACTCTTACATACATCGACTTGATCCTATACTAGGAGTCCTTATACCGTGTGCCACGTGTGCCACTCAGACCCGGAATAAATATTTGCCGATTTGCAAATGCATTTGACCTGCAGTGGGAATCGAAACCGCACCTCTCTCGTCTCAGCCGGCTACTCACTCGCCGCGGCACGGAGATCCGGTCATCATCTATAGACTAACGGAACTGAAGCCGTACCCAGCTGACCTTTGAGAGACTGATGTTCTGTTTTATGCTAGGTATACTTAGATGAGTGCTTAAAGAAATAGAGTATAACATAATTTCCAGTAAGACTCTGGAACGCAGCGTCGCGACGCAGCGCACAGGCTGTCACTAATGGGACTGAATCTGTACTCGGTTGAACGGAGACCGGTATTCAATGGACTGAAACGTGCCCAGGCAGCCTGCAGTCAAAAACCTGGAAGTTCTCAACAAAAACATAACTAGCATCTCTAGAGACATCATTTAACCATTTATATTATAACCAAAAACATCATAGCTAAATATAAATAAACAACTGCTTTGCTGTAAGAAGAAGGTCAAGACAATTGCTACAAATAGAAGACACCGAGAAGGCTTTCATCGCAGCTCTAACAAAGGAACCTGTTAAAGGAAGCAAATAGCATTTACCAATACCTGAACTTAATGGTAACCATGATCAATAAGTAGGTACTTAGGTAGGTACCTAAACTTAGAAAATGTTTCTGAAGTCTTCCGCGGGGAACTTCAACTATACAAATGCCCATCAATGAGTTTAGAGCCAATTATTCCAAAGGGTAATTTATAGCCCGATATTTCCTGTTGCAAACACGAAATGGCAGGAGAAACAAACCTTATTAGAGTAATAAAGCTAATGCTCTATGGTTCGCGATGCGTCGGGAAGGTGGCGGGCTCGCTGATACCATCGCCCGCCACCCACCACCCCCTATTACCTTCTCCAATAACAGCCTAAAAGTAACAAAAACAAAACTCCAGATATGCGAGTTTCTGTTTTATTTGATTGGGAGGTAGGCAAACTGAGTGTTTTGATTCGATGGCTTTTGTAGCCTATTTGTACCTTTGCCTAATATTTATACACCGCGTGACAATTATGTACCTACCTATTGTTTAAGCAGAATGTCTAATTTAGGTACAGAGACATATTATTTTCATAGACGAACAAGGGATAGTATCCAATGGGTAAAATAATAAGAGACTTTGAAGTGAACTTGATTGCGTCAGCATGGCGTAGACGTTTAAAAATAAGCAATTATCCCATTTCACTTCATATGATACCAATATGCAACACGAATTAGCTATGGCTCTTTCCTACTGAATCACTGCAGATTGCATTTTTAATAGAACCTAAAGAAAGATGGCGCTTACCAATCATTTTGTAACCGAAGCGAAATTGGAGCGACGATAAGGACGTAGACAGATAGCGAGCTCTCAGTCAAAGGGATCACCCGTTCCATCCGAACCGTTCCATCCTAACGTTTCATCCTTCCACGTCGCCGTCGAGCGAACGGGGGCGTTTAATATCCGAAGCTGCGGCCTTTACAGTCTTTTAAGCGAACGCCGACCGAAAATAATTGATCGATACCACTGCATCAGAGCTTATATAGTGGCTTGATGACGTGGACTTTCAACGCGCTAGCTAGACATAACCTAACATTATCAATCATATTCGCCAAGTGCTACCTGAATTTATCAACGAGGAAATTTTCAGGAGTTTGTATAGGTCAAGTGTGACGACCTCCGTGGCGCAGTGGGCAAATAGCCGGCTGAGACACAATAGATGCGGGTTAGATTTCCGCTGCGGGACAAATGTTTGAATGATCTGCAAATATTTGTTCCGTGTCTGGGTGTTTCTGATACCCACGACACAGGGAATCCTAGTATGGGATCCGGACTTTGTATGTGACTGTTGTGTATTATGGGGGAGGGGGGGTGTTAACCTTCATGGTCGCTGACCATTTCGTGCAGCTTTGGGATATCCATACAAAAACAGTCATAAAATGAACATCCCTCATCCCTGATGAAGCGAATTTGTTTTGACCAAGGGCGTAACATAACTGTTGGTACGTTGGCTATACCTGTGCCGGGAGTTCGAGGGATGTCTTTTTCAATCTGTATTAATTACCCTATCTAGATCTGATCTTTAGCAAGTCGCAAGAGTGTCAGCAACACTATCGTGTTACATTTTACTCATTATAGAGCCAATTGTATAGCGCAGTGTTCTACACAGCACATACAGACATATGAATGAGTCACAATTCAAACATTCGAGATAAGTACTTAGAAGGTATTATTCGGCTGTATGGATACACATACATACATAGACACACGTCTTTTTCCCTAAAGGGGTAAGCAGAGCCTCAATGGGCCTCTTTTCACAGTGGGTTGCACAATCATCGGAACATAGACGTGTCTAGTGGGAGAGCTCATCACACCCATAGCTCTCCCTTAACTAACTTGGCTAAACCCTACTTTTGCCTCAAGAAATCTTATACCAACGAAAATTGCCCAACAAGTCCGGCCTAAGCTTTAATAATATGGTTTTTCAAAATAGTTGAAAATTTTAACTTTTGTCGCCACATTGGGTCATGTCTACTGCCTAGCTCTATACTTGAGTTCAAACTGACCTGATTAGGTATGGTTTTAACCCACATGCTTTTAATGCCCTAAACTTTAATCGAATGCCTACATATACGTTGCTAAAGTAAAGTTGTTCTCAAAAACTTCAATAATTTCTTATCCGTCAATAAAGTATTGAAACGTTTAAACCACACCGAAGATTTTCTCAAAATTATCTGTATCGTTAAACCTTAACAAAAGGCTTCGCGTTAGCTCGATAGTGTAGTAAGCAAGCTGCGATGCCCGGGTCGGAGGCCGGCCTTTAGAGATACGGGCATTGTCGGTCCATTGTCAGGGAAACAATGGCCATTTCAACACCTCACAATAGCTAGAGTCTAGAGTTAGCTCCGTGAAAAATTAACACGAGCAACCTGCGTGCGAACGCAAAGCTTCCGACAGTTTCAAGACTTTAATTGAACTATTATCACTTAGTCTAGCCTCTGTTCTTGTCCAGTGAGCTTTCAAATTCATTTCTTACGTCTATTGCCAAGCGTGTACTCATTGGGAGTACTCTTTTTTAATTAAGTTCGCCTATATAACCTTTTGTAAAATAGCACGTGAATATTTATTATAGGTACCTACTTACTATAATACAGAACTTTATAATAATTGGCTAAATGTGATTTGGACTCGTGCACTGATGGTTCTGTTAGGGTTAGATTTTTAGGGACGGAACCCTAAGATCTAGGTATGTTATTTTTGTAGACGCAGAACACGAATTTACGTTCCGACCTGGGTGCCCTGCCCTATTCACACCTTGTATAGCGTCAAGCTTCGTATCAATTGTAAAATAAATAGAAGACTTTGTTTTATGTGCAGCATACACATGACAGAAAGCATGTCATAGTAACAATTTGGTAGTAGCGTGTGAGTAAGCACTAACCAACATAGCATTTTTTTTTAATCAGTTTGTGTGGACTCTTGCTTTCATCTGATCCAGTTACACAGACCATTTGGTACCTATTTTTTTATTTGAGTAAATGATATTACTGACACTTAATTCACCTGGTGTTTAGCGGTTACCTCTGCCTATTACAACTGCAACACAGCTCACGACCACCTAGGAGGTGCTTTCCGTATGGCATTGCACTGCGCTCGCCATGCCTGTGACTTAATGATGAAAGTCTCTTGTGCCTGTAATTTCACCGACACCCATACCCTTTAAACCGGATCACAGCAATGCAAGCGTACTGCTTGGCGCTATAGATAGGGATGGTGGTAGCACTTTTTCAAAACTACTTCCTATATAAACACCTGTCTGTCTCATAATCATTCTCTGAACCTATTTTAGTTAAAATAGCTTTTGTTTTCTTCTCTCCGATGAAAAGCTATTTTAACTAAAATAGGTTAAGAGAATGATTATGAAACAGGGGGTTAGTCTAATCTGCGCTCTATTTTGGTATATGTCTCATGACAAATAGAATAATGTTTTATGGTTTTCAAGAAGTAGTTGATTTAATTTTATGACAAAGTTACTTTACATTTTCACTTTTATCTGGGCCAGTTTGAAACGTAAGTAGATGTGTTGTGATAACAGTGAAAAATGTTCGCCTCGAAGTGGATCAAGGCTACACAACTTGTTACGACCGAGCGCCAATAAGCTTCAAGGGTTTACTTTCAGAAGAAAGCTTATAAGTGTGTAACAAGTTTATGCAATAGGTTAAGTACTTAGCGAAGCGGTTGATAATAACAAACAGATAAATCTCTAGCTCGTGCAGATTCATATCTTCAGAACGGTGTTAGTTGAAGTTCATACTTAATTAGTATTCTCTTCGCACGGCAAAATAAAGGACTCCAGCTATTCTACCAAATGCCAGGTCACCAAACCTCACACAGGAATAGTCGGCACAAAATAAGCGGTATCGATACGACAGTACCTACTGCGGTCTCAATACAGCCCAATTAGTCAGCCCAGACTTCCGCACGTTTTTGCCCCAACCCTAATAGGCAAGATCTCGACTAAAAGACCTTTACAATGCCTGTACAAACTCACTATGCATGCATTTCGTTATTAACATGATTTATGGTACTATTATTCAGAATGGAAAACGAACTAGATAAAAGCGGGAATTTATGTTAATGTAGTACAAAATTATAATAAAAGTACGCTAAAATGACTAAGATATTACCATGTTTCGATTCGTTTGTTTAACAAGGTAGTTTTGCTTTCATCAAAGTGAGTAACACAAGAAACACATTTCGTAATTCACATAAAACAATGTCTGAATGATGCATCTCACACTTTATGTCATGTAGCAAAACATCTGCTCATCTTCAATCTTCACACAGTACGCAGCCATAACAGCCATTAAAAAGCTTGGTAGCAAGTAACCGATATTGGCAAAGGTTGTGTAAAGTTGTAATTTTTTACGCGACTATGTAACCATGAGGACCGTAAACCATAATATGAATAACTAATAACTAAAGAAGACAAAAACGTTAGCTTGTTCAGATTATAAGGGCCTTATTCATAATAATTTTTTAAACCTATTTTAGTTAAAATATGTTTTGTCTTGTTTTGACGTATGCCATTTTACATCAGAGGGAACAAAACAAAAGCTATTTTAACTATAATAGGTTAAACAAAATGATTATGAATAAGGCTCTAACTCATTATTTTGAACTTTTGCGTCTCAAAGCAATGGACCAGAGATCCCTTTACATGTACACTTAATACGAGCTTTTAGGTACGGCTGTATCGTACAAGACTTTTGCAGGATAGGATCGCGAAGTATGAAATGCCTCGCAAAGGATTATAGGGTCGGCTCGGCAGTCGGCACACAATTACGCGGGTCAAGCGTGCACTCTACTCGCACTGAGTCGCACTGCCACAATTCAGCGTAGACCAGCTCTGAGACTAAAATTATATTATATTGAATTTATTTTAGAAGGTAGAGCATATTGTGTGGGCATATGTGCATGCTGATAGGAAAGTTATAGAGTAGGTTACCGGTAGGGCGCTCACGCCGTTTCGTACGCGATCGAAGTTGGCTTTTATTTTGGATATTATTTCATTAAACCCCATTAAATGTTGTCCACATGATCAGTACACTAGTATCAAGACAAACGTGGTGCGTCAGTTTTATAAAAAATTGTTTATTTTAATATATGATTTGGAAACCACTTAATTTTACAAGAAACTAACGCACCACGGGTCTAGATATTAGTGTACTGATCATGTGTACAAAATTTCATGGAGTTTGAAGAAATAATAGCCAAATTAGAAGCAATATTCGTTCGTGTGCAAAAGAGCGTAAGCACCCTTTTGCTAGCTACCGGTGACCTCCTCTTAAGCTGACTGGATTTGTATTAAAGACCAGAAGGTATTGCAAAGTGATCCCAAGTACACTTAGATAAAATACTTTTTTTCCATGGGAAATCTATTATTTGAAACCAGTGAAAGAATATCAGTTTGAACCCATGGTTATTTTGCTCAACCATTTAAAACAAAAGCCCGCTCTAACCTAAAGCAAACAACACACAAACGTAAAGAATACGAATTAGTAACAAAAACCCTGCAATCTATGTCGTCTACGGGTTCTACGATGAAGCATAAATTTTCCAGAAGCCAAAAATCAATAAGTAAATAAGAATACTTACTTGCGCGTCTCTAAATAAAACCACTTAGTTAGCACATCCGTAAATTCCTACTCCACAAAGACCTACCTATCCTAAGACGAATCTCTTCAATTTTCCAATGCAACCTTAGACGTTTGTTATACTAACGACCTATGCGAACAATGATGAGTTTCATGGTATTAACGTGAAAATCTCGACGTGGGAAAGCTAAGAGCTCGCCAGCCTCTTCGTTATAAACACCGATCTATTTCATTCAAGAGGTAGCACTACTCTTAAACTACCTCTTTTGACGACCTCTGTGGCGCGGCGGGCGAAGGTTCACCTGCGACGAAGGAGGTTGCGGGTTCGATTCCCGCCTCAGAACAAATATTTGTACGTTCTGCAGATATTTGTTCAGGGTGTTCTGGGTATTTTCTATGTATAATAAAAATATCTAGCTATGTAATGTATTGTATTAAAGTATATCAGTTATCTTGTACCCATAACACAAGCTCTGCTTAGCTTGGGGCTAGATAATGATGTGTGAAATGTCCAGCAATTATTTATTATTTATTAATTATTATTTTCAGTTTCGTAGGTCGGTATTTAAAATCAGAAAAAACAAATTGGAACTGATTTGCTGTAGGTACCTAGGGTGTACCTTCATGGAAAGGCGTAATAAAAAAATCTTGTCTTTGTATTGCCTTTCTATCGTAAAATTACTTGCTTATTGTTTCAGTGTGGTGATCAATAGTGTTAATCTATCCATCTATCTATCTATCTATCTGAAAACAACAAAACTTTTCAGGCTTATCTCTTATTTTCAAAATATTAGCTGGATCTCGCTCAGAGTAGTTCACAGTAGAACGGTTACGGTGCACTGTGCGCATTAGCTGGTATTCTTGAAATATGCAAAGCGCACTCACGACCCTTGGTAATAGCGCGTGAGATGCTCACAGCTAAAATCTCTAGGAAAGGAAAATATAAGAACCGCCCATACATTACGGGCTGTTGGTGGTTGTTGGCAAATGACGTCATTCTATTTTGATGGTTTTATAACACGGTGATGACAGTCAGATTTAATCGGTAGGCGCCTGTGGACTTGTCCGGTAAGTATATGTTTTTAGAGAGATGACTATCAAAAATGTATTCAAACTTTGTTTCTAATTCTTTCAAGGTTTTCCAACAAAATGATTCAATATTCATATTATTTTAATATTCTGTTTAGATATCCGGACTTGTTGGGCAATTTTCGTTGGTATAAGATTTATCCTGGCTGCTGGCTTACTTAGGAGTGTAACCAGAACGCTTTCTTTTGGTTAGCCAAGTTAGTCTTGGAAAGCAATGGCGGCGAACAGCTCACCACTTGTCACGTCTATATTTGTGCGATTATGCAAACCACAGTGAAAAGAGACCCTTTGAGGCTCTGCCTACCCCTTCAGGGAAAAAGGCGTATGTTTATGTATGTATAATTTTAATAACACAAACATTATGCAAGACCAACTAAAAATAACTTGTGAAATTACAGCATCAGCAAAATTAAGAAAGCGCCACTTAAGACCATATATTCTTGAAATATAAACAATGCACATCAAAATAATTTCCAAATCATATCCACTAAGAATTTACAACATCTAACATCTTCCACAGCGCATTATGTAGGTATAGGCGTGATTCATTTTGATACATTAGAACATAAATCAACCGGAAGTATAGGGAAATGAAAACCAAACGTTTGAAGACTCGTACCTAATCTAATTCATTTAGCCAGGAATCTTGGTGAACTAGAAAGATTAATATAATAAATGTAACCCCATAAATAAGTTAACGGCTAAGTTAGTTCGCGGCACGCACGGCGTGGGTGCCTCTCACAGATATCTTTGGTAGGTACTCTCATATGGTCTATTGCAATAATTCTACGGATTACTGTACTCAGGGGAGGATTTCGTCAGTCAGATGAAATTTAACCTTTCAATTTATTGTCCAGAAAACTCACCTTACTTATCTAATATGGACGTCTATTATTTCTTCTGTGGTTAATTTTTCAGTTGTTTATCTCGGGTTTTTTCAAAATCTTTGCCATCCTTATCCTCAAAGTCTATCAGAATTCAGATGGTTGAGTCAAAATGTTTTCCTTATGTAGAACTAATCATATGCTGATGAAAAACTCTTCTATAGAATTAGGGCCTTATTCGTAATAATTTTTTAAACCTATTTTAGTTAAAATAGCTTTTGTTTTGTTCTCTCTGATGTAAAATGTCATACGTCAAAACAAAATACACTGTTCGCACACGCTATAGAGAAAATACTTATTTCCATAATGGTAATTTTTCCATGCGACATTCTATTATTATTTCCGTTTCCAATAGCCTGCAGTGGTGCCTGCAAACACGATATAAACTAATAGCGAGATTCTGCGTGCGAGATGCGCCCTGCGTGAGTCGTGACACGACCGCACACCAATCTACCATAGATTAGTTAGTAAACTAGGGTACCTATTTATATTATTATATTATCTTAAATTATTTTTAGTTTATGAGGCTTTAATTCCATTCGATAAGCAATCAACGAAGCTATCCCGCCTACACAAAATTTGTAAATCCCATCAGTAAGTCCGAACACAAAATAAAATATACCCTAAGCGGGCACTTTTGAGGTAGTTTAAGACAACTATTTTTCTGCTTTGTGCTTACGTTTGTCGTAAGGTAAGTAGGCTCTGGACTATGTCCTAAAGCTTGCTTACTCTGGGATATAAACAAATGGCGAGATTCTGCGTGCGAGATGCGCCCTGCGTGAGTTCGTGACACGACCGCACAGCACTCTACCATAGGTAAGTTAGTACACACTATGTGAACCCAACCCTATGACGACCTAGCTTTAACTCACCATGCGGAGGAGTGAGGTAATGAAATGAATGAAAGATATTTGTGCAAAATTGTGTTATTATCGGTAATCTATATATTTATATGTATATATTTCCACTCCGCGCGATCTTTTGCTATGAAGCCCGATGGGGTTACAACTAGACGATTTCGTCCTGCCAACTCCCTTTAGGAATGCCACGTCTTTAAAGAAACGGTGGGAAGTCTTGCCCAGCATTTAGGGACACGTAAGGTTTACTACAATACAATATTTAATAAGTAGATTAAGAAGTAGGTATCTCAACAAACAGAGCAAAACTCTGTTCGGTTTTACATCGATGTCAATCAAATGATCACAGTTTAATTATAAAATGCAAAGTATGTTCCTAAGCGAAAATGACTTGGTAAATAAAACTTAATTCTATTTCAAATATATCTCGATAAATTGAAATCAATTTGAATTAACTTCGGCTCGAGGCGAGCAGGGCGATCATAACTTGAATATGCGCAAGCGCAGCCCCGTTAAAATGATAAGCAAAGTCTAACTACCGAGTGGTCAGAATATTATATCTATTTATTGAATTGTTATCCAAATAGCTGTCGTGAAAATATTACAGACAAATTAAATTACAGCTCTATTCAATTGGTCTATTCAAATTAATTATTAGAATTTATTTTTTATTTATAAAAACTAAAACGTCTTTCATTAGCATTACACATTTCAAAAAACCAAGCAATAGCTACATTTCTGATATGAACAACAATAATGACGGCCCCTTATGATAAAAAATATCCAATAATAAAGTGTTTCAGCATTAAAAAGGGCGAGTACAGCAAAAAAGAAGCTTGAACTAAAATAATGGGACGGTTTAAAAATGATATCCAACTAATACACTCGAGAGCAATGAATCCGGGTCACTAAAGAATGTTAAAAATCTCGGAAACTAAAAATGATAGATTAATGCAATAAATTGTATTTAATAGACAATGTAATACTCCTTAAATGAAGGTAAAAAAAATATGAGTCACCATACATTTTATTAACACAAAATTACATAAAGAAAAAAACTGCTGATCTCTCCTTAAAACAAAAATAGGAAACATGAAATTTTTGAACTTTATTACGATTTTCTTGAATTTTAATACTTCGTATTGCCTCCTCGTGCTTCCATTACTGCGTTTACGCAGAAAAAAAACAACAAAAAAACAGAAATCAAACAATGATAAATGACAGATTACAAACAAAAGCAAAACCAAATGCTGTAATTTCGTAGTTCCATCTTCGAAAGTGGCCCTTTTTCAAATTTGATTTTTTTATGATATAACTTTACAATAACTAAGAAGTTTTAATACCTTCATTTAAGGAGTATTACATTGTCTATTAAATACAATTTATTGCATTAACCTAGCATTTTTAGTTTCCGAGATTTTTAGGATTCTTTAAGTGACCCGGATTCATTGCTCTCGAGTGTATTATAAATGCGTAAGTTTGGATGTTTGATACTCAATCACGCTTTAAGGCTGCGTTTCCACCAAAGATGAGCGGTGCGAGGATGTGTAGCGAGGATGTGTAGCGAGGCTGTGGAACGGTGTGAGTGTTTCCACCAGAGATGTGCAAGGTAGATGAGCGGTGCGAGGATGTGTAGCGAGGCTGTGGAACGGTGCGTAGATGAGCAGCGGTGCGAGGATGTGTAGCGGGCTCTTTTCAGACTGACTGCTAGTACTTTCTCGCTCGCAACACATTCCTCGCAACACATTCCTCGCAACACATTACTCGCAACACATTCCTCGCACGCTCCTCACTTGTTTTGTACGTATAAAAACCTCGCTCACTAAGCCGTTTCCACCAGAGCTGCGTTGTGCGAGGCTAGGTAAATGAAGTGATTCTATCGGTTCTTAAAAAACACATTCCTCGCTACGCATCCTAGCTCATCTCTGGTGGAAACGCAGCCTAACGGCTGACTAAACTGTGAAATTTGGCAAAGAGATTATAATTTAGATTGATACATAGGCTATTTTAAGAGTTTTCTTGTCTATCCCGCTAATATGCGAGCAAAGCCGCAGTACAATACAATGCTATGCAATGATGCTAGTACAATAATAAGCTTGTAACGGAAGATACATACACCCATAAAAGTCGTTAGTGTTTAAATTGCCAAGTAGCAAATTTTGCACCAACAAGAACTCCATTGCCCATTACTGGCATTTAGACCATTCCGCTACAATTAGCTCATCCATGGACCAGTTTAAGTTTTGTATGCTTTGCTTTAATATGCATGAGTGGGTTCCGTCCGTCTCCTTTTATTATTTGTGTTCCGCATTAGTGAAACTCAGAACGGTGTATTTATAAGCTGTTGATAACTTTCTTAAGCTTTCTTAAACATGTGAACTTAGGTAACAATTAAACTAATATACAGGATGTTTTTTTTAAATGGGACAGTATGGGGATATCCGAATTCATAAGAGATACGGGAAAACTGTCTTTGGAACCATTTGCTCATTTTGTATGAAAACGATTTTGGCATAGTTATTTTTTTGGTCAAGCGTGAGTTCTCCATAAAAATGAGTTGTTTTGATCAAATTTTTTTTGAATGTGTATCGACTCAGTTTCAAGCGAGGATTGTTTCATTGTATCGGAAGAAAAAAATCTGAGCAGCAGAAGTTAGTCAAATTTAATAAAATGTTTTCTCATACAATTTGTAAGTAATCTGGTACCTAAGTTAATAAAGCTATCGCAATAAATTTTCAAAATGGCCTCCCTCTTGCTATTTCCAGGTACGGGCAGGTTTCAGAACACCTGTAGTGGCATTAGACAAAGATGTGTGGTGAATGTTGTTCTACTGCTCTGATGGTCTCGTGAAATGAGAAAAATCAGAGCTGTAGAAGTTAGTCAAACTTTAATAAGAAATGGTTCCAAAGACAGTTTTCCCGTATCTCTTATGGATTCGGATATCCCCATACTGTCCCATTTAAAAAAAACACCCTGTATACATGGAATTGGTATTGTTTAACCAACATTACTGAAGACAAATAAAGTTATTAATATTGTTATTTAAACTCATAGAATTATAATAATAGTATTAGAGTTGGTCAGTAGTTGAGTATGTTTAGGCATGGTGGATGGATACGGGCTGAAAATAATGTCGAAGAAGTTCTTTTTCTTGTAGGTTGATAATGTCATGTTCCTTTGAGCGTCCCATCCCAAGCATATTCAAAGCTACATTGTAGAGGGCTATCTTTCAAGGGAAAATAAACTAACCGTTACACAAATCACTGCTTTGTTATCCAATAGTACTTAGATCCAGTATCGGTGTCCATAATCATCGATATTGGATCATAGTGCGTTCCAACATAAACAAGAAAATGCCGTTCGTTCAGAGGTTCAAAACATTTTACAATACAAATGGTTTAAAAAGCTACATTGCACAAACCTACAAAACATTTTTGGTATGAGATTAAATTATTTCCCATGTTTCTCTGTGGGAGGTATCCTCGTCGTATAATAATTAAATGCTTTACGTTGATATTAGTTTCACATGTCCCTCCGTAAGTTTTAAATTGATTCGTCTTGCCAACAAAGCAAAATGCCCTCAGATCGTTGTCGCATTGTTTTAATGTCAGTTGTTTTCAATAAGATTGAGAAACATTGTGCGATAGATTTGTTGAGATTGCTGTCATCAGCAACTTCACTCTGTTGTTCATCATTAACCTGGACTTTAGTGTAAAGGCTTGTTTTAACAGTTTGGTAGTTAACTTAGCTGCAATTCGGAAAATAAATATTTTTATATAAATTTCTATTTTTTTGGCAAGCTTCCGAAATAGGAAATAGCACACGGAAAGCATTGCAAGTGTGATGAAAAAAATTGGGTTATTTTAACATTCCTGGTCAGAGGTGTATATTATGACAATGTATTATATTACTGGTTATGATGCAAGTCAATAAATATACACCAGTTAGACTATAGGTATACTATCAGATCTGCATTTATAAATATTCTTCAATGAGTCACTTCGAAAAATAAATTTCTTGACTCCATAAAGAACTCTGTAATAACCCTTTACAGTAAAACAAACTCAAGCTCGACAGGCCTCGAGCTGTGGGCGTGGTACGATGGTAAGGCACGCGCCGGGACCATTACTCTAGCACGGTGCACCTTCCTTGCCTGTAGGTACTGTGGTTTGTATGTAGGTATGGAAACACGGAAATACCATTAGATTATGAAATGCTATGTCACCTAGGATCTTGGGCGTCAGGTACCTATCCAGGAACGCGCTACCGTCTGTGATCTTCTGTATTCGTGTCATGACAATGATTAATACAACCTTTTTGGTAGTGCACTGAGACGGATGTATACTCAATAACAGCAGTACCAGGAATACTTAGGCAGTTGCTTGTAAATATTGTTTGAAAAGAAGTATAAGATTGTGAAGGATTTTTTTACTCCCCAAGAAAAAGGTTAAGATTCTTTGAACCTCTTCCGTTCGCACGGATGCAACTTATTAAACAAACAGAGTATTTTATAAAAACATCCTCATTTCGCACCCACAAATATGTCATCCATCATGAAGATAAAAGACTTTCTATGAAAAAGTTAAATGATAACATCGTTGCATAACGAATCGCTTGTAACCTAGCCATAAATCGAATAACGTGCAAAACAGCACCTCCTTTAAAGAACTGTAATTACAGAAGGTTCTAAAAATGACAGTTAAGATAAGAATCATGTGGGGCGCCTCGGTCTTCTTTGCGTAGTCATTTAATTAATTAAAACCTCACATTCTGATATGCAATTATTAATCCTGTGTGTGTCAAGTGGATGGAGCTAAGTGCAATCACTAATCAAGATGCAGGTGGCTCTCACCTGCGTAGCACTCATTCATTTACTTAAGTGCGTCTAGTTTGAGCCGCATCGGTATCCGTGAAAAACAAAATATGTCTGTTAGTTCTATCTGATCAACATGTTTATGCCTAATCCTTCTATGTCTAGGATAAAGTGTGGTGTTAAAGGATAATGCGGCCTAATTATTGTAAAGTCACCTGTTACTTTTTGTCGTCATCTGGTAACTGTATTTGCAAGGAGGTAGTTACATTATAATGTCAGTAGAAGTTTTCGAAATTGTAAAAAATAATGCTATCATTTATTATTGTTTTTAACTTGCTATAAAAATTAGTGTAGATGTCAGGTAGGTACATGAGCGTAGGGAATCTGGTAATTTGATAAAATGATTGTTCAAAGATGTTTAGCTGCTAAATAATTAGAAATTAAGACGTCGCGTCGCGTCTTCTGCGCATCGTCGTCGTTGTAAAAGGACCGATGAAGACATCCCATAATACATCAGGCGGGAATCGTGCGCAAATCGAATTAAATCACTCACTGGCTGAAAAGAATCGCTCCTTGGCACGAATGAACAACAATGCCTGTTATTAAAAAAAAGAATGGTGATAAAGAAGGTATAATTTGTACCGCAATTAATGCGGACGGTGTGACGGGGCGTGTGGAGCTTCTCATTTCGCATGTGGAAAGCCGCGTTCTGATTACCGGTTCAGAGTCGCTCGATAGCCGCGATAAGGCAAGATAAGGCCTTTTGTACAATTAATTGTGGCTAATTGAGATGTGAACGGCCATTAAGCTCGCATTGTAATATGTAAATTCAATGAAGGGTATGTTCGGTGTGGTTAACGTCAAAATAGCTGCTCCAACTTTAGCAATGCGTTCAGATTATATCGACATGCCGTTGACTATGTACCTACAACTTATTAATTTCGATTATCGAAGGCTTAGTAGACTCATTTACAAGGAACATAATACTCTCTAACGAGAGCTCATATAGATCTTCGCATCATGACATGCATAATTATCTGTATGTATAAATGTAGCATTAGCCTAATCTAAAGCTTATAAGTATAGTCGCGAAAAGTATAAGTACATTAGCTTTATATCCCTTTCTTCTGATTTGTTAAAATATAAGCTGCTTCATGATAGCTATCTTTCAGATTTCAGCACTCCTTGATGCTTTGCTAAATTAGTTTGACCAGCTTTTTGCATAGCCCTATTACCAACTGAATTGCTGAGTGACGTTAATATTATAGTCGTGCACGCGATGCGCGGTTAAAAATCTCATCTCGATCGGAACCGCAGGCTGGCATGTGAATTGAATTTCAATGTCAGGTGACACCCGCCATGTGTCAATTCTTCATCTTCTTTTGAATCGGATGTCCGAAATACAATATCGGATTTGGTAGAGATTACCTAGTACTTAGGTACCTAACTACTTGGGTGCATTCATGAGAAGCGAAATAAAGTTTAATCTATTAATGTTTGCTATTTACACGATATCTGGCTTAGTAACTAGAAAGTAAATAGAGATTTGAAAGTGTAATATCTAAAAACTACATATAACCGATTTTATTTCAAAGGTCAATGACATCAAGCCCGCATAATATAACAGATAGTGACACAAAAGGATCTTGAATGAAATCCTTTCTAGTACAGTATAATAACATAATTAAATAATAACATAATTAAAGCACACCGATCAGTTAAGGCCGTTACAGACAGTGTGCATCATTAGTTACCGAGAGTGGCGTTCAATAGTGGGCTGTCTGAACTCGGCACTATAGATTTTATGAATAAAACCGTAGCTCTACCTAATGAATGACATTCGCACAATTATCTGGTGAATGTGTCAAATTTTTTATCTTTTTGAGAATCTGTCCTAATGCGAATCTGTCTTTTTGAGAATCTGTCCTTATGCGAATAAAGGTATATTATTATTATATAGGTTACTTTTAGTAATAACTTTTCATTTAAAAAACCGACTTCCGCGATTATATTCGACTAAATATATGGATGAAAAAAAAATGATGAAAGAACGATAGTGGTGAAAGGATTATGATACTTTTTGAATGCAAATGCTTGATTTGTTGCTGAAAATATCAAAATCGCCATATGTATGCATACAATATTTGAGGCCTCAATTCCTCATGGATTCCATCATCAGAACTGGATTCTGAAAAAAATGGGACCAATCTGGAAGTATATCTATTCAAATAAAAAAAGAATTTTCCAAATCGGTTCATAAACACCGGAGATATGCGGTAACAAACATATTAAAAAAAAGTAAAAAAATACAACCGAATTGAGAACCTCCTCCTTTTTTGGGAAGTCGGTTAAAAATGTAGAGTAGACCTTGTTTAAACTTTTTGCGTTCTATTCTAATAAGCTGATCAATGAATATTCCTAATATTAACAGGTAAGTCGGTAAGTTACCTACCAGCGTATCAAGATTTTCACGAAAAAGTATTATCATTCCATAGACTTCAAGGTTAAAACAACATAAAAGTTTTGGACCAGAATACAGAATCTTTACACGCACGTTTTGTATTTCTTTGGGCGCCTACGAGAGCTCTATTTAAACTTGTTTCGACTCAAATCCGCAAATCCGAATAACTTTGCATAGCATGAATCGCAAAAGGCTCATACGTAAAGGATGCTTGTGTGCCGTCCTGATTTAATAGAATATTGGCGTAGGAGCAAGCCTGCCTTCCCAGTTTATTTCCGTTTTAATTACCTTACTCTTTTTTTAGACATGAGTTTCGCTTCTACATTATAGTTGGGTAATTGTGTATGAACATCTGTCTGACCGTAACCGTACTTTGTCGCAAGACGAAGAACAGAAAGGGCATGCTTATATTTTAAATAGTTATTTTTACGAAAAAAACTAATTAATTTAATTTTTAAATAAGCTCTTTTTCAGTGTCGCTCGCACGACCTATCAACTTGCATGTAAGAGCTACCGTAAAAGTTCAACCGCTCCACATGCAACAGCAGCTGTTTTTTTTTTTAATTTTCTGGTCATCTCTTTAGTTCAAATATCGAAGCTCTCGGCTCCCGGTGCCCACGGCTGTAGGCGGAGGTCACGCGTTCGGCACCGTGCTCGTTTACTAGAAACTTGCAATGTTATGATCAAGTCTTTACAGTGTAGTTCAATAATCAAAGCTCTCGAAGCTCTTGGTCCGGCGGTAGGCGGAGGTCGCGCGTGCGGCTCCGTGGTCGTTTTGCGCATGCGTCGTGACCGCGCGCGCGCTCTCGTCACGCGCAGATCTGCGCTCGCGCGCGCCCGCCCGCACTATTTTATCGCATTAATTATTTGGAAAAGGATTCCCAGAGAGCTAGGGATGGCAGGTTGTTTTAGTCTGACAAATTGGAGGTTTCTGACGATATACGCATACAGAACCATGTATGATATGTTAGATTAACTAAACTTACAGTTAGCCAGTTAAAATGTATCTATTATTACGCATTATTTAGATTCTTGGTTCCAGTATGTTAATATTTAAATATAGCTGCAGCCTAACAAAATGAGCACCTACCTTAAATGACTGTTAAGTAGGTAGGTAGGCATTTTTTGGTATGTTTTATATACAGGGCGTAAAAAGACTACTCCCGAAAACGGAAACAGTGCATTCAGACCATGATTCTGAAAATATTTAAGCTGAAAAAACACGAAAAAAATATACTCACTTTTGGTCCGCTTTTTTCGTGTTTTCTTTAAAAATATCCATAAAATATCATTAAAGGAATACAAAAACCATCATTAAAAACACGTTAATAAATAAAATTGACAAAAAAAGCAATGAAAACCACATGAGAAATATTGGCCCTACGGGTCGATCGGCTGACCGGGAGCGGTAAACTTGCGCGGCCGGAATAAATGCGTACATTGCTGGCTGACAAATACGATACGAAACGAAAATAAATTTTTCTCCGGTATGAATCACCTGTCAGGCGAAAGCTACACTCGAGAGCAATGAATCCGGGTCACTTAAAGAATGTTAAAAATCTCGGAAACTAAAAATGATAGATTAATGCAATAAATTGTATTTAATAGACAATGTAATACTCCTTAAATGAAGGTAAAAAAAATATGAGTCACCATACATTTTATTAACACAAAATTACATAAAGAAAAAAACTGCTGATCTCTCCTTAAAACAAAAATAGGAAACATGAAATTTTTGAACTTTATTACGATTTTCTTGAATTTTAATACTTCGTATTGCCTCCTCGTGCTTCCATTACTGCGTTTACGCAGAAAAAAAACTACAAAAAAACAGAAATCAAACAATGATGAATGACAGATTACAAACAAAAGCAAAACCAAATGCTGTAATTTCGTAGTTCCATCTTCGAAAGTGGCCCTTTTTCAAATTTGATTTTTTTATGATATAACTTTACAATAACTAAGAAGTTTTAATACCTTCATTTAAGGAGTATTACATTGTCTATTAAATACAATTTATTGCATTAACCTAGCATTTTTAGTTTCCGAGATTTTTAGGATTCTTTAAGTGACCCGGATTCATTGCTCTCGAGTGTATTTGATATAGCTATGATACAGGTAGCTTTACCGGTACCTTCAGTATTCGGGAGCTGTCTTTTTACACCCTGTATTATATATTAAGTACTTGGGTTACCGAGCTTTGCTCGGAAAACTCGGGATTACGCGTTTTCACAGAGATTAAATCTAGCTAGATCAATTTTTTGCCTCCAACACCCTCATATAGCAACGAATTTAATAATAATAATAAATAAATGTTGTACATTTCACACAACATTATCTAGCCCCAAGCTAAGCAGAGCTTGTGTTATGGGTACTAGATAACTGATATACATAATACAATACATTACATAGCAAGATATTTTTTTTATTATGCATAATAAATACCCAGAACACCCTGAACAAATATCTGCAGATTGTACAAATATTTGTTCCGAGGCGGGAATCGAACCCGCAACCTCCTGCGTCGCAGGCGAACCTTCGCCCACCGTGCCATAGAGGTCGTCAGGTTCCAGGACAGGGGGGGAGGTTAGGAGGAGGGGAATTTCGGTTCAGGGAGCGGACGTTCATTCATTCAGGTTTTTGGAGTCAACTTACTGATAAAGAAGGATAAAGCGGATCAGCTCATAATTTAATTAAAATTAAAACAGAACGACGTCTATTAAGGACAAATTCAAGTCTAACTATAGAGTGGCAACCCTATAACAAAGCCAGCATTCTTGGTAAGCCTGTCAGCTGTGGGAACGTTTCTAAGCAACCTGTATACAACGTATACATATACAACGTATGTGCTGTACCTAACAACGTAGCTCAATGGACAGATTATGTGAGAAGATATTTATGAGCTAACTTTTGATGGATGGTTTTAATATTTCGTGTTTCAGTCATCATCATCATCATCACTATCAGCCTATAGCAGTCTACTGCTGGACATAGAATCTCCCATAGAATGCTATACGGCGTACGGTTTTGGGTCGCCTCCATTCCCCGACTTCCTGCAACCTTTATTTGGTCCATCGAAAACAATGTTTTTGGTCTTCTTTCACTGCATCGTCCGTTTTATGGACACCACACAAGAACTGTTATTTTTAGAATTTCGTACCTGAAGGTTATCAACGGAACCAATATAGGAGCTTTATGGCCTGCCCAAGTGCCCATACCATAGCCAATTTAACTTGCTAATTCTGAGAGCAACTTCGGTGATCTTGGTTCTTCTACGGATCTGCTCATTTCGCATTGTATCTCGTAGTGAAACTCCAAACATAGCTCTCTCTATAGCCTGCTGCGCGGCTTTGAGCTTATGTATGAGGGCAATAGTTGGCGGCCACGTTTCAGTCACGGTCTCGATATTAATGCCCAAGTTGCAGTTCTCCGAATTCCAGAACAGTTGACCAAAATGATATTGAATATTTCGGTTTTTTCAACGATTGCATCCAATGCCCATTATTAGTTAAATAACGAACACATGGCGGATGGCTATTCATTTAATTCATTCGATAATCGTCAACGTAATTCAGTTTTCACCCTGAAATTCAACTTTTACCCTACAACTCTGGAACTTTTGTATCATAATACCTATTTACCGAATACGCAGAACGACGCAGTAGAGAAAGGCCTTCCTCTCTATAGACATTATAAAGGTCACAGGAAGTCAGTGGATGGAGACGGCTCAAACCCGTTCGTCGTGGCATTCTAGGGGAGGCCTATGTCCAGCAGTGGACTTCTACAGGCTGATGATGATGATGATGATTTACCGAATCTGCCGTAAGCACAACTTTACATAATAGTAGGTACCTACACACCTGATACCTACACGTAAGGTGGGTAAGTAATATAAGAATAATTTTTCCCACGAACATTTTGTTTGCAACATGAATTCCGGGTTCGAAATAAACTGTAAAAACAAATAACGTGTCGGGTGTGCGTGTAAAGCTATTGATTCTTAGATCGGCGAGGGCTTGGTCAGGTTGGAGCTTTCATGGTGCATTAAAAGTTAAGAGTTATATACTAATTGTGAAGAGAATTAATCCCATCGATGTGCGACGGTTATAGACAGGTCGTCTACACAAATATTATAAAGAAAAACCGATTTCTATTTTTGTTTGTCACGAATAACCACAAAAACTGCAAGACCAACTTTAAAAATTCGTTCACCATACATAGGTTATTTCTTTTTGATCCCTACAAAAACTCCAATAATGTAACTTAGGTGTAAAAAATTACCTAAGTATAAGATTCCTATAAGATTTGTGCGCTGCCAAAATTATTGATGATAGAACAAACTAATGTACTACAGTTTTAGAGAATAATTTATAATATAGGTTCTACGTGGGCGGAGCTTTTTGAGCCTTTTGTAGTAATTATTTCATATGAACAAATAAAAAAAAATTAAATAAGTATACATTATTAATTCTCAAAAAACATTGTTTTAACAAAAATGTCTGTAGAACGGTTTTCCTTAATTCAACAAGTGCTGTGATGATATAAGACAGATATCCGGGCCAAACAGAAATTTCGTTGTCCTGTTTTTCCCCTAGCTACGGAGACGAACAGGATTTGTTTGTTTGCAGGACCAGCGCGTAGTGAGGAAGGTCTTCACCAACATAAACTTGGCTTCATACCATTACTTGAACCCTGCAAAAACGTAAATTGTAGGCCAGAAACTACCGCAAAGTGAGCTTACAATGAGAATCACCTAGGGGCATCATACTCTCAACACATCTATTTAATATTTACATGGCACTAAGTAGGTAAGTATTCCACTTATCTCTATAATAAGCTATCTATAACATAACGAGGTCGTAGGTTGTAAGAGTAAGTGGTTGTAAGCATATAAGTAGTTACGCTGCGTTTATGTAAAGTTGAGAAATTAACATATAAATATAATATAATATATATACGGACAAGTTCTAGTAAGATTCCATTCCGTACCGTTAGCGACATCTAGTTGTGAATTTGGTAACTCCATTCCGTAACGCTAGCGATATCTAGTTGTGAATTTGGTACTAAAGTAAACATTGCATAGAAAATCTGTAAAAAAACGATTAATACTTCGACATAATGTAATTTTCCGACTTTTATCTATACTTTTACTACATGACACACCTTCGCGTCACAAGATTCTAGGGCAACGGGAAGGTCCAGAACAACCTGGTGTAGGTAAGATGCAACTGTTAGCTCACAAAGTGTAAAGAAGCTTATTTACTTATGTATTTGGTATTAATTTCAATGTGATACCTACCTTTTTAGCCGAGAATAAGGGTCATGACAGACCGACCGACGGGTCAAAAAAGTATCTTATAATGGTTCCTTGGGTATTTGGTAATTTTTAAGGTTCGGAACTCTAAAGACAAAATATATCGAAGTTCAAATCATAATGAAATCAACGAACTATACATATATAAATATAGTTTAAAATATTTTTTTAGGATAGACACGAAATCTAATTTGTTCAGTATCTTATAATCGCTTATAATAGGTACCGTTCTTAGAAGCATGTTATTTGCAATTACCTGAACCTTCTTACATCAAAAACCAAAATCTAGCCACTTGAACAAACTCATGCACATTGCAATTCAACATTAGCCGTTTCGAGAATTACCACCATATTTATCGTCTATATACCACTTAGACCACATTATGGCAGAAAGCAGGTTCCCTGTGCCACTTTCCGCTTACAGCATCGTGCATCGTAGCAAGCAGCAGTGTGCAGTTAAGGGGGTGTAAAAAACAAACAAATAATCTTCATAGAAAAAAAACGACATTGCTAAAAAATATTTGATTTAAATATGTTCTAAAATATAGCAATTTTTACAAAATCTCTAGTCAGCCCTCCATAAATTGTATGCAAAAAATCGAATTGTTTATCTAATACTAATAATAATTGTTTTAATAAAAATATATATCGAAATAATTATTGATTAATTTATAAATATTTATAAATTAATCAATAATTATTTCGAGTCAAACAAAATATTTTGCAATGAACAAAAAGGATTTCGAGAGAGTAAAACCATAAACATGGCTCTATATGACTTTCTTTTCCGTGTTACAAGTAATATGGATAAAAAAACACCAGTATCTTCAATTTTTTGTGATATGACTCAAGCTTTTGATTATGTTCAGCACGATATATTGCTAAAAAAACTTGAAATCTATGGCATTAGAGGAAATTCACTACAATTAATAAAATCCTATTTAGAAAACAGAAAACAGATTACTCAAATAACAAAAATAAATTTTAAAACTAAACTAGAAGAAGTCTATGTATCTGAAGAACGTACTATGAAGTATGGCGTTCCCCAAGGTAGTGTGCTGGGCCCATTGCTTTTCATAGCGTATATAAACGACTTGCCAAAAGCCACTACACAACCTATGTCGCTATTTGCAGATGACAGTACTGTAACTATTACATGCGATAATGTTGACACTTATAAAAGTGACATAAATCTTGCACTGACATCGATTATAGAGTGGTTAGACAATAACAATTTGAAAATTAATATAAATAAAACTAAAATAATTCATTTCAGACAACGTGATAATGCTACTTTACCAAACCTTGACATACAATATAAAAATAATACAATTGAGGAAGTTAACACCACAAAATTTTTAGGAATTTTGATTGACAAAAAACTAAACTGGAAACCACATGTAGAAAATCTATGCAAAAAAATTAACAGCCTTGTTTATGTTTTATATAAACTGTCTCCAATAGTTAATGAGGAAACTCTAATTATTGCATATCACGGCCTGATTGCCTCAAACATCAGGTACGGTGTAATATTTTGGGGAAATTCTACTGACATCGAAAAAGTGTTCAAATACCAAAAAAGATGTATCAGAGCTATGTTTCACCTTAAAGTGACAGATACTTGTAGGCCTTTCTTTGATAAATACAACATACTGACTCTTCCCTCACTGTATATTTTAGAAACTGCTATGTTCGTCAGACACAATCCGGATCTTTTTTGTCGGTTGTCTGATGTCGTTGATCGTAATAGGCGTGATCAATATAAAGTTTGTGTCCGGAACTCTAAGACAACTTTAATGCGCAAGAGCTTCTTCGGTATGGCTCCATTCATCTATAATAAAATACCTATATCTTTGCGAGAATTGCCAACGTCGATGTTGCAGAGAAAGCTGAGAACCATATTGTTTGATAAATGTTATTATAAAATTAGCGAATTCATGACTGATAAATCTTTTATTAATTAAATTTTAATCATTATTTTTATCATTGAATAGACATTTTTTTTTTTTAAATTTAATTCATGTGACATTTATATTATAATATTTGTAATGTTTGACATCTATTATTTATATTCAACTATTGATATTATTAATCTAAGATTGTAAATTAAATAAATAATTGCACGCCCTTTAAGGGTAGATTACATTGGATCCATTATATAATAACTATGACATCTTTATACATGTAATTCAGCAATAAATATACTTTGACTTTGACTTTGACTTTGAATAATATAACATCATACCTACTGGAAGCAAAACTAAAATAGCCGAAAATTAAAGATAACTTTGTGTTTTTTTTCTATTGTGTTGTTCTACTATGTTTTTAAACAGAGTCAGCCCTCGGAACTGTAATGCATTATCCTTGCATACATACTTTTATTTTAACTTAGTACTTGATTTACAGTTAAATTCTAATCCACGATTGCTTTATACGCATTAAAATTCAAATCTATCTTCGATTGGCGTTTTGCCAAGTACCGGTTATCGCAGTCGGAGACAGGTGCCTGCTTTCTTCATGAATTCGGCTGTAGAGTAGGGTAGGTACGTTGATGATCAGATACGGTAGAAAAATGGAACAAGAAGTGACACTATCCTCAGACACGGACCAACGGCGGTGCTTCAAGATTATAGCCGGCTATTAGGTACTCGAAAACTTTGCAGCACCTACTCTGTGAAACATAGTGGTATATAGATAAGCTGAATAGTGGAGATTTTCCGCTGTGTTCTTTACATGAAATTTGAAAAGATTTACGTAAGTTTTTATTTCCAATTGAAATTTAGGAGTGAGTAGAAAACACTGTCATAAATATGATGATGAGCCGTCATAGCACGCATAGAATATAACCCATAGCGAGCAATGGGGGATTTGCCATAATCACCATGCTTGGCCTGACTAGAGATCGCAGTTTAAGTACTCAGGTGGATGATGCTAAAAATAACATTATTACGCTACATATTTCAAGGATATATAGTGAGGGAAAACCACTGCATATTTTCCCCCAGGTCCTTAGCCAAATCGTGTTCGACCGTGCACCACTGCACAAACCGGTTTGTAATTGGGAAACACGCGTCGTCGTCAAAAATAGGCTACGTTGACTGAACCTTATCTACAAGTGGAAGTGCTCCTATCTGGTCTCGGCGCGCCGGAAATTACATGGATGGACAGGTTTTCTTTTGGAATTGACACATAATAGAGGCTTTCAAAAATGTCTTTGCCAAATAAGCCTCCTTTGCTTGGCGAAGTGGGGTAAATAATGGTGTGCACATAAGTAAGGCTAAGAAGGTAGTTTCGTATCAAATACAGATTGGAACTCAGAGGCCCAATTCCCTAAATTATTTTATAACTACACTGAAAGTTAACCGAATCGAGACTGAATTGTGAATTGACAGAAAGTGGGTATTCTGCACGCTCATAAATAACAATTTAGTCTACTATCAATTCACGGTGACTACCATTAGAGTAGGATATTTATTATATATATAATTAAAAAGAGTAATGAGAGACTCTATCTATACTGAAGCTAAAATTATCGAGAAAACTTTGAAACGTTCAAGTTTCGGTAACATTTCGTTCGATATAATCACATTACGTGTTGTATTTGATATTTCGAGAATACCATTTCTGATATTTAAGACATCGACACTAGATCGGAACGTGATCCGAACTCTATTTTAACTATTTTTAGTTAGAGAATTGGGCCTCTGAGCATACTAAGTAGGAAAAATTCTGCTTTCCCGCCACGCTGTGTTTGATCATGCACCAGGTTTTATAATTGGGAAACACGTCGCCAAAAATAGTCTACGACTGCGAAGCCTTGTCTAAAAATGGAACGCTCCTGTGTGGTTTAGGCGCCGCAAAAATAACATGACTGGAGGGGTTTTCTTTTCGAAATCGACAATTAAAAGTTGCTAACCATACTTACCATATTATAACATACTCTACCATAGTTTCTTACAGGTACAGGTAGCGCATCACATTTTGAGTACCTACTTTTACTCTACCGGTACCTACGTTGACTTTTTATGAGAATAGAGGCAATGATAGTATTTTCATAAATTTCTCATAAAAAAACGTAGTATGAAGTATACCTACCAGGTTTATTTAATGAGAATAATTTCAATCCGATAGTTAACCAATATGCTGTAGGCTAATGACCATTAGACACAATAGAACATTTTTATAACGTTTAACTATCCCTGACGTTCTTGATCCCTAAACGAAGAAGACTGAAGAAACGAAAACTCGAAAAACAATAAACAGAACAAACGGAAACTTGAAATTTTGTTGATAAAGTACGTAGATATATGCACAAACTAAAGAATCGATGCACAGAACTAAAATTATAATGAAGTATGCAATATATTCCAAACAAAGAAAGCATACATTGCGGTTGTAAAGTATGATTTAGACAACTTCGATCCTCACACAAAGAACACTATATTGCGTAGCGTAGCAGCAGTGATCATTTTCCTGTGCCCGGATACCATACTATTTGAGACTACTTTATCCCAGGTCGCATAAGAGATCTTTAACAAACGAAATTTTGAGTCAGACCTTTAAAAATATACTCTTTGCTCTCTCCAACAAACCCGGCGAAGGACAAGGGGCAACGCATGCAGTGCACTATAGTGTTAACAGTGTAGGACCGCACCCAAAATAGACCTATGACATTACGAATGAAGACGGTGGATGGAGGCAGCTCTAGGACATTTGTCATGGAAATATATAAAAGACTGACATGGTCTTGAAAACAAATTGAAGAACTATATAGATATCTTCCAAATCTCATTTAAAATTATCCAAGAAGCCATTCAGGCGATCCGTCTTCAAAATACAGCGCGAAGACGCAGCGATAATCATAAACTTGGGACACACGAACGGTTTTATGAAGCACCTAAACCATTGCACCGACTTCCTTACTATTTTATGTGGAAATGTTGAAATATGCGTTTTGTGAAAGTCCCCGTGAACAATGGCGATTTTGATTCCAAACTTGAATAAATGTGGACAAACTTTAAAGTTTGTAATGTAAGTGTCTTATATATTTTATACGTTACAACCCATGAACATAAGATCACGCATGAGTTAGCAAGAAGCCGAGTTTATTTTCCACACTAAAACACCATTATCTTACACAGCTTTACCAATGGAAATTAATTAAAAAATAAAATCCTGGCAGCAGGTACAAATTAATATTCAGACTCCAAAGAAAATCTAAATCCGTTCAAGGGACAAAATAAAATATAAATATATTTAATTAGTCTAATAAATAGACCTAATATATACGTGTGTTTACCTCCAAAAACCAAACAATCTCTTCATCAGCTGGTAGACATCCAATGATAAATGAGGCTTCCCCCATAGCATGCATGTAGTGCAATGGGGGGATTTGCCATAGACGCTTGGCAGACGGATTCGGGATCACAGTTTGGTGTTAAACTCAGGTAGATGCTGCTGCCCATCCCCTGACGTAATCCCTAAGTCACCTTCTACGACATCTACAGGGGGAGTTGGAAGAGTCCTATTTATGGGCTGAGACTACCACGGCTCACCATTGTACGGCATTGTACCAAACAATGCATTGGATCAAAACTATTCGGGTGTACCTATCCAAAACCTTTCAAACTTTTGAAGTACCTATCAAAAAAAAAAGAAGATGTGATTTCCTCATGAAATGCTCAATAGGAAAGAAACGAAGAGTATGTTCCGTCTAGTATACATTAATCAGGCGGCAAAATATAATTGAGGCGACCGACGAGGTAAAACATGTATTTATTCCCAGCGTTTTGTTACGTTGGTAAAAATTAAGACTATTCAGTGCCACAATAGATAACGTCGCAAGGTTTGGAAACGTCGTGCATAACTTGATTGAGCATAGAAGTTAATCCGATAAAGATTGTAGCAGTTTTGTGTCTGCCTAACAATTTATCGAATAACACTATTCAAAAACCAATTAAGTTCGATCCATAAGGTTTTGCAAAAAAATAATGAAGGTAATTGAACCTCTCATCGGTTCACGCCTCTCCTTAATCGTTCAGTTCACACGGCAGTTAATGGTCTACGGCGTAGCTGCGTAGCGCGTAGGTCTACGACCGGCCGTTGAACCCGTCTTGCCGCCGAATTCATGCACCCTATGAACTTATATCTATCACCTCGATCGCAGGTCAAAGAGTAATGCACTTAGGCCCACCCTAATGACTAAACCCCGAAACTTTAAAATTATTCGTATCAAATATAGATGAACTATTTTCAAGCTGAAAGTTTTGTCTATACGGCTTTGTGAAAACAGATATTTGAATCTGAAAAGATGGAAAGATTGAAGTATTTACATAGACAAACTTGGCAAAATTTAACTGATCATCCGGTACCTGAAATAGCTGGAGCGACTCGAAGACCTCCACTTCTTTCTGTCTGCGTAGAGCACCAATCATCGCGTACTGAAAAACTTGAACCAGACAAATGGGTCTCGCACGTACCACTCCGAAACCATCGATTTTGAGTGTGCTCTAATCGTTCATTTTTATCGAGTCGGGCCTCGGGCGTGATAGATTATCCTTTAGCTTCCTTTTTCCTTTTAGAGAGCGTCGACCGTCGGCTATAAGGGAGGAGGGAGTAAGGTGGGGGTGGCTGAAACCGCTGCGCTGAAACGCCAACGTCATTGCCCTGTCAACTGAACAATACTAAGCAGACGACGACGCCAACTTAACGTACACCAGTCAATACGAAATAGGTGCCGAACTGAGACCGATGAACTTTTTCGGACGTTTTTTCTAGGTCGTATCCTGAAGAGCTGAAAGCATTATCTCCAACTTATTTAAAGCTTATACCAGAGCAGTATCATCCACCTCAGTACCTACTCAACACAAATACTGCGATCACCAATCTGCCTGCCAATCGAGGTGATTATAGAAATTCCCCCATTGTATTTTATGGGGGAGGCGTCCAGCAGAGGACATCTATAGGCGGAATCATGATTTCATAGTTAATTTACACAGTAGATTTTTCAGAGGAAACACTACCACGGCTTTTAATTTTCGGCCCCGATGTAGAGGCTTGGATCAAACTAAGCTGTACTGCATAAAGATCTTATCGTTCAATGTTCAATGTTTTTCAGCTTAGTTTTATCTAAAGGTTTTATCAAAATTGAGGCAACTCCTTGAAGATGGTACACCGTTAAAACTTTTAAGAGCACTCTTCGCATTTAAAACTATTGACCCATAACATCTTCGCATTTCAAACTATTTACCCATACCATAGGTAGGCACCCTTGCACAGTGAACTCCAAAACTATTGCCAATAGGAAGAGACTTTTTCAGGATTTAATAAGCATATTTTTTGTAAGATTTGATGGTTTTTCCCTTAATTTTTTTTATAGCTTTTCTTTCAGTCTTTTTGGAGTTGATTGTAGGTACCTTACTTTAACCAAGAGTATCAGTAGAATCTAGTGCAGAAGCAAGAGTCGTAGCAAGTTCGGGACTATAGCGGCCGAATTCGGCCTCAAACAATTGTTAAAATATCGAATATATAGAATTTCGTTCGAAAGATTGAATCATCATCATCATCAACCTCTAGAAGTCAACTGTTGGACATAAGCCTCTCCCATAGAATGCCACAACGAACGGTCTTGTGCCGGTCTTCATCCACTGATTCTTGTGACCTTTATAATGTCTTTGGTCCATCGACCAAAGGCCAGCCTTCCTCTACTGCGTCTTTTGGTTTGTGGTTACCACTCGAGAACCTTTATTCCCCAACGGTTGTCAGTTCTGTGAGCTATATGACATTGCCACTTCAACTTACTAATTCTGAGAGCTATGTCGATGATCTAGGTTCTTCTAAGAATTTGCTCATTTCGGATTCTCTCACGTAGTGAAACTCCTAGCATAGCTTTCTCCATAAACTTTGCGACTTTGATCTTATGTTTGAGGTCAATAGTAAGTGAATCAGTCCAGTCTCAGTGCCGCATGTCATCACAGTCAACACGCACTGATTTTAGACTTTGATCTTGCGGCTCTGCGGTATCTGTGACGAGAGGACGTGGCGCAGTTTCCCGAATGCTGCCCCTCCGAGTTGGATGCGTCGGCTGGCCTCTTTCAAATTCAAGACGATCAAACTAGGCCTATCTATAGTTTGACCGTCTCACCCAAATAGATATAGTGGTCACCAATTTAAATGATATCGTTCCCAACGTGGCTACATGGTCATTTGACCTGAGGCCCAATTCTCTAATTTTAAAACATTACATCCACAATATAATCTCGTGTTAGTCGCACTGTCTCGTTTAGTAACTATTACAAATTCTTAGCAAGAAACGCGAAGATTAATTAAAAGTTGGTATACGTGACAGTGCGACTGTGACGAGATTATACTGCGAATTATTGAATGTTTTTAAATTAGAGAATTGGGCCTCTGATGTTCGTCTTGCCCATGTTAAATTTTAAGACCCACCTGTTAGGAGACGGTAATGAGGTCTCTGAGCATCGTGTCAAGGTCTTCCAGCGATTCTGCCATTCGATTTTATCATCGGCTAATCAAAGGTGAGTGAGGTAGGTATTCGCCATTGTTGTTGATGCCATATGAACGTGATGAGAACAGTTTCGGATTTCAGATAAGATCTAGTCTGGCCCTGAAGACGGATAGACATAGTGGCCTTGCTGTACAAACACTTCAACACTATAATATACCGGTAGTCGATCTGGCAGCGCTGAAAAGACTGTAAAACTGCCCAGGTCTCGACTGAAGCGAAGGCTTTCTCGTAGCCAATGAACGCGAGACATTGCGGCTGGTTACCTTCGGTCTTCTGTATAATCTGCCTGAGCATGTAGATGTGGTCTACGGTACTAAAGCCTTTTCGGAACCTAGCTTGTTCGGGAGGCTGTACTCTCGAAAACAGCCTAAAGATGTGTTATAGGAGCGAATTGGGTCTATAATTCTTCAATATGGTGTTATCACCTTTCTTGAAAAACAGTACCTACCACCACGCTCCTTTCCACGCATTCGGCGTTGTACCCTCGAGGATAATGGAATTAAATAGCTGCTGAAGGTCTGAGTACCAGTGGTTTCACCCGCTTTCAGAAGCTCTGTCGTCATTCCGTCCTCCCCGTTTGAGAGCCATTCGGATCTCATATATATAAAGATAGAAAGATAAAGAGTTCATAAGTTTGTTTTAGCTAGAATTATGTTTAAAATGAAATACGTTTTTTATTTGAGCGATATCACACGGAATTTAGTTTGGCCGTTCCCAAAATTGCGTGGGGACTTTCTAGTATACCTAATACCCTCTAAGAAATAAAATAGAAAAGATTAATAATTCAGACAATACAAAAACCTAATATAAATTTAATAGGCAAATTAATGATCACGTAAAACAGCCGTAAGCAACTAATTAGAACTCGTTAATTAGTAGTCAACGGCTGCGCGGATGAAATGGTGCGATGCAATCATAATGCAAATTAATAGTAACTATCTAAGAACGAAGGCAGGGGCACACTGATAACAAGGCATTTGGTAGCATACTGGCCTTAGGCTAGCTGATAGTATACCCATATAATAAGTGCAGTAGCTCGGAACAGTCAAGGCACTGCGTGGTGTAACAGTCCTGCTACGCCAGCCGTGGTTAACTAAATTTTCACCACCTCGACAACGTCCAATTACATAATTATCATGCAATCTCAACATAAAGAAAAGCATTACCTCTTTAGGGAGGTAAAGTTGTACGAAACTCTCACGGGAGTAGTGATTTAAATTTGAAACGTCAAATTCGTATGGAAACTCGTGGAAAACTAAGTAAAAAAAATCCGATACCTATGGCATTGTAAAGAAGTTTGTTCAAAAATTTAACTGGCCACCATAAGCAGAAATCAAAAAAAAGGCGCGGTTTCAAAGAATGTGAAACCAAAGACGGTGTTTGGTGCTGTGATTTTCAGTTAATTTTATTGCAATATTCGTGTTGACAAAAAATATCGAGCTTACCAAAACAGACGCTTAGATTATTAATAATCTACTACCGGAAAAATCAAGCCCTGGCTTTTATTGTCTCGCAGAAGGTGTGAAAAGTAGAGTATGCTCCTCGGGGATAAAGCCTATCTTCGTCTTGGGCAGCTTGAACCCCTCGCTTCACTAAGGACTCTTCTAGAGTCGCTCGTTGCGCTCAGGGTTCAATATGCCGCCCGTGACGTAAGACACTGCTTTATCCCCTTGGTGCATAATCTACTATTTCTTGAGCTCAGCTCTCTCCTCGTCTTAGCATTTACATGATGGTGTCGCGATATAAACAGTGAGTGTCTCGCCTTGTGAAGCTCGCGGTGTGCCGCAACCCTTTACGGCTAGTGTAGAAACTATCGTGCTTAAGTTAGCTCTATTTGAATACATTGGATAATTCGAAATTGGATAATTTTAGGGGAATCCTTGAGAATGATAGTAGCATCTGAATTCTGTTTCAGTCGTTCAGAAGCAGACAGAGGCTAATACAAATATGTGCCGTGGTGTGTCCGGTCTATGAATAGACCTCTTCATCGCCTCTCGTGGATGTCGTAAAAGCCGACTAAGGGATTACACCAGGGGACGGGCAGCAGCATCCATCTGAGTACCTACCCAACATAAATACAGCGATCACCGATCCATCAAAAAATAGGTATGTAGTTTTTACGCAACTCATCTTCATCAGCCTGTAGAAGTTCACTGCTCACACTCCTACATCGCGTGTATTCGCGAGGTCTCAGCGACCACTAGTTCGGGGCGAACCACTATAGTTTAGTTTTTTGCTGGTTTCTTTGTCTTTATACCCTTCTAGGTATGGTAATTAGGATAAGATCTAGCACTGTACAAAAATGCACAATCCTTTATTGACTGGACTAGTTGTCATGGCAGTTAAAAGGCAAAAGACCGAACGATGACAAAATTCAATGCATCGAACGATCATTCAAAACACCAATCGAACAGTTGAAAAAAAATTAAATGCGCCCGAAATATGAAAATTAGCATTGCATCCCGAACAAAAGGTAATGCGGCAATAAATATAAAGTCTAGACTGGTTACCGTGCGTCACCCTTCGGTTCTCACGCAACGCTTGTTCCACACCGCCTGCACAAAGCACAGAACAATAGATCACAAGCTTACAACCAGTAGGTATACTAAGACATTTTCTTCATCAAACATTTCCGCGCCCGCGCCATCTCAATGCAAACCCCTGCACACGCGCGGCTCCTAGGTCGTTACTTTGTATGCCTCTATTTCCTGGATAATTCGGATAAACTCAATAAGACTGCGCACGACGTGGGGTGACGAACAAGGGTTTTTTATTGTACCTAATCCTAGAGTAGCTACTTCTTGTAACAGCTTTACTGTGACTGAAGGGTAATTATGAAATAATCTATGAAAAATTATCAAACAAACAGTACTTAACAAGATTAACAAAATTACGTGATAAGCTTTGTTTCTTTGATTTTGTTTTACCTACACTCTAGAACGCAGTTTCAGAATATACCCGTTCGAACGACCGCTCTGAATTTAGCCGTTTGTCTGCGCAACAGACAATTTAGCTCCGTGTAGCCTTATGGCTAACTTCAGACCGGTCTAGTTACATCGACCGTACGTACTGTGTATCACCTCAGATATCTGTGGCCCCAGTGACATTCTCAAAGATTTTCGTACATACAGCCTAAATCATTGAGGAGAGGACCACACAGTAAGCATGCTCAATACACGCAAAAAATCCATACAGATGCCAGACCGATAAAAAATGTAAGCAACAATAAAGCTACGGTTAAGCCGACTGCAAAGCAATATGAGTGTGTATTAAAACACACTTTTTTGTAAAGTTTTATTTAATAAAAATAAGCAGGGTTATTAATAAAGCGGTAGGCGCTGTCCGTGTTTACGCGCCCGCTTCGCATTCGCTTTGTTCGCGTCTGTTTGGCCGAAGCTTAAAACATACCAAAGCTTTACTTTTCCAGCTACTGACTTTGGTTGATCGCTCTATGATGGAAGAATGCGGGCGCATCGTCGCATACGTCGATAAAAACTTTAAATAAGATTTAAAAAAAACTTTTCAACTTTAAACGTCACGTCTCCCAAATACCTACTTCTAAACTACGGCCTTATTACAGAACATGGACTAAATCTGAATTTAGTCCAGGCGTACTAGTCCAGGATTAAGTATCGACATTAGGCATATGCGACTTTAAATACGAAACCAGATGGTTTGTTTTCCGAAATCAATTCTCGCGCTACTACGCAAATTTCCAAAGTAACAAACTGACGGATTGTGTCACATCACAATTGAGATGGACAAATTCTTACCTCTAACAAGCAATCAGCTATCAATTTATAGTCCATTGCTAAACTAGGGGGCTGCCTGGTTTTAGATAAACCAGAGATAGTCCAAGCTTATGTCATTTTTGGCAAATCTAGCTCGAAAGTTGCTTCTGGAAAACAAACCATCTGCATTTGTATTACAGTCGTATATACCCTAGGTCGATATTTAAGCCTAGACTGGTAGTCCTGGTTTAAACCCAGACTAAGGGCATTTTTTATAATAACACCCTACTTCAATTACTTACCCCTGCCTCACAAACACTTACTTACCTTTACATTCTTACTCATACCACGCCCACGCTCACACGAACACCCACACCTTCACAAACTCAGGTAAAAACACATTTACGTGTTCACAACACTTCATACCTAAGCTATAGAGCAGTAAAGTACCTATTTTAATTGTAATAATTGCCTCTGTTATATCATTAGTTATGTAACAATAAACGCTGTTGATCATCTTATAAATAAATTAAATTAAATTGCTAAGCAGCATTAGTTTTTATTATATTGAGTAGTACTGCCTTATTACCTAAAGTTCCGAGTTTGTAAACAAAACAAAAATATCATACAAGCTTTACGAAACTGTAGACGAAACCCGATGCGTCATAACAAATTTCTGGAGCTGTAAGCTCTGTTCGTGCACCCACGAGACCGCCCGCCCGCCCCTCGTTTCCCACGCAACGACCTTTGTGCCTCCACGATGCACTTTGACAGACTTTACTAATTCAATAAATGGACGGTATGGGATTTTCATACTACGTATTACACTGCTGGTTTTCATATTTGAATAAGCAATTGTAGGAATGGTAGTCTGTTTATTTAGTTTAAGTACTTTTTAATGATGACGGTACGCTCTTGAAGTTATGGAAAAGGCAGACTGAAAATACAAACCCACGACGAGCGGTCTGAGTCCTACATTGCGTCTTCCGTTCTTGGTCGCCTCTCGAGAACCTTTATACCTCAGCGGTTGTCGGGTCTGCAAGCTGCCTACCTATTGCAGTTTCAATGCTTTACATTTGCTTATTCTGATAGATTGTTAATTGGTGGCCTTATTTTTTTGAAAAGAAATTTAGTGATCCAGCATATATATCATATCAGCTCTCACTATATAAACATTACTAACATAACACCCAACAGTCACAAAATACATAGTCCTGACCCCATACTAGAATGACGATATGACAGTCCTAACCTCACAAGTTCCATACTTCGAAGGTAATTTATTCATCATCAAATTGAATTATACAAGATATAAAATGAAAAGAAAATAAATTAAATTATTAGTGTAGGTATCTTTATTATAACCTTAGGTAACCCCCAGTGTTTACAGAAACAAATTGGTGTACGGTGCCGTGTACTATCTCGTAATATCTCGCTGCCTGCAGGTACAAACTTATTAGCAACGCCACCACGGGTAAATAGGTACGAACTAGAATCCATAAATACATACTTATTTTTTTTTTGTTGCACGATAGCTAAACTATATTCTTAAGTAGCACATATGCACACACATGTTCACAGAAAGTTAATATTTGTTGTTGTTATATTGTTTAAGTTAGTATTGTTTTACCCAAAAAAAACACAATCCCAGGATAGGAACAGTGCAAACAGAAACATTAAAAAGCTCATAACGTGCAAACTTCCGAACAAAGCCAGCGGGAACCAAAACCCAGAAAAAGACCTAAACGAAAAAGAAACAACCTGAAACGCTATGCGTGTGTGTGTGTGTGGTGCTGGAAACCTAAACGAAACAATCAGGCTATTAAGGTAATTTATTTATTTATTAGAAAATCAACCAATCATAAATTCGATTGTTATGCTATAAAAAGGCATATAATACATCTTTCTAAGGTTAGGGTTATAAATCCTTAAACTTTTGAAGAACTGAAAACAACGTAGGTATGGGTAATAATTATGAGGTCTAATTAATCAACCATGCATAATCCAACAATGTTTAAAAATTCCAAACTTTCCAAACAAAGTTTTATGGATTTTAAAATTATGCATTCTGATTCCTAAAGCCACCCCCAGCTCCACACCGGGCGCTGAACTATGCACGATCTTATTCACTAATTACACAAACAACCGAATATCAACATTAATTAATTCGGTACACTGTAATTAATTAAAACTTGATCTTTGATATTGATAGCTTAATAAAGAGACTAAAGAGAATAAAGAGAATAAAGAGCAAGAGGTACCTACCTAACTAGATATTGTGCTGATGCGGAGTCAGAAAATGTTCTTATATAAGCTTGATATATAGACGTGTTTGTTTTGAGCAATATCCAGCCTAAGCAGAGCCTATTTACTAAATAAAACATTTTAGAACCTTCATTTTGCGTAGTTTCATAGCCGTAGTGTAGATAAAGAATATACCAAATATATATACCTATAATAGGTAGATACTCAAATCCATGCCTCACATATACTTTTGTCAGGCACATCTTGATAGCGGTAAATTTATTACTTATAGGTACTCGGTGCAAGGCCGACTCTGGCGCACTGCGTACATCAAATTCTCATTGAGTTCAGGGAGGTATTTTTATCATTACCAGCACAGCAGTAATTTAAAATTCGAAGTGTCCTCGTACCATGAAGTGAGCGTTGCGGAATGAGGTAACGACAGGCAAGCGGGTGAGGGTGGTGGCTTGGTAAGGGGGTTGTTTTGGTCTGTTTGGTCCTAGGACGGCCGCACAAAGACGACGACCGATCCGCACACTAATTCAAAGGAGATCGATAGTGCACCCACCCAATGCGCCCTTTCATGCCCACCTCATGATGGCGCACGATAATTAAAATGTTTTGTTCTTTGGTGTGTTGGTAATTAGGTTCTAAAGTGTTGTAATGTTTTGCTACTTTAACTGCCGTTCACGGTGTTGATGTTGTTATCTTGAGTTAATTACCTTATCATTCTGCATTATTCTGACCAATAACTGAATTTATCGCGTAGAGAGAGCAGTTTTTGTAGCAGATTACCCGACCCAGCTTCGAAATTATTAATCCAATGCAACAGCAATTTGTCTAGCTCACAATAAGTAGGTAGCTAAATTCATAAAACGAAACACAAAATGAAAGTGTTTTTGTTGCAGATTCATTTCTAGTAAGAAGTTTTGAACGACCTTCGTGGGAGGTTGTTCAAGTTTCAGTTTCAGTTGCAGAGGGCGCCTCCCACCCGTCTTGGAAAATTTGCATGATTAGACGCCACGAGATGCATAAAAGAACGCGAGTAAAGTGGAAGGGGGATAACTGAAGCACTATCTAAAAAAACTTTAATAAGTTAAAACACAAAGATGGGTACATTTACACCGCTAACTAAAATCTGTATAAGTAAAAGTAAAGCCAAGGTACCTAGTACCTACCTACTTGATTAGGCAGGTATGTACACCTAAGGTAGCATAAAGTATTTATAAATATCAAGATGACCGAGTCCTGCTCCTCGCGTCGTACTCCTCAATGGTGAGGGTAGTATTCCATGGATGTTTTGGTGGACAATCTTGCGCCATTGGGATCTGTTGCCGGCAAGTTTCGTGAGTCGAGAGTGGTGCGGATCTGCCCCAGTATTGTCTAACAAACTGGTAATCGCTTTCAATTACGACTTCGCAGTACATTACGCCGCATGCTTCAGTTTATTGTCACAAACAGAAATATTCAAAACATAAAGCGCAATGTACAGTTAAATCGGAATCGAAAGCGATTATCAGTTCGTTAGCCAATAAAGGGGCTGGTCTGACCAGCGTATCGGTATTCTGCCTCGTGGTTCTCTCGATTTTGCCGGTGATAACGAGCTTATCTTAGTTGTCGTTGCATTTCCGTGCTATATGACGAAATTATTCAAGGACTCGCTGGAGGCAGTTAGTTGGAGATAGTTATCTTGAGTTTTCATTGTTCGTCCTACGGGCTGAGTAGGCAACCTTAAACCTATTATTCTTGAAACGAGTAACATGTATCGACTTAAATCAAATAAATATTGAATTTATGATTACCGGGAAACTTATATCCACAACAATACAGGAATCTATATTCCTACAAGACTTAGCCTCTCTCCTCGGTACATAGCTTATATAGCTTAACCGATATTCGCCATGTTATGTTCCGAAATTGGGATCCACAACAAAGGGACGTCAAAGAAACTAGCAAGTGCACGCGTGCAAGCCAGCATAAAGAGCGAACGGTGTACGGCCGAGGAGCCTCGTGCGTCCATTACCCCCTACCTAGCACCCACAAGGGGGTTAGGGGGCTGCCGAAAGTACGGGGTGGCAAGCGTCTCACTCGCACCCAAAGATGCATCGAATTTCTGGACGAAACCACACTGCTGCGCACATAATGTTAATGAATTTTGAAGCTATTTATTCTACACTGCTCCTATTGGGATCTAGCAAAGCAAATATTAGGTCCTAATAATTAGCTTAACGTATACCTATTTAACAAAATTCGAAAGAGTGTTAGCAAAACAAACAAAGGTTTAGCTAGTTGCAATGTTTGAACTAAATATTCGATATTAGCTGTAGGTACCATAATAGCCTAAAATGATGATAGAGAACTGACTTAAGGGAAGGTTACGGTAGCTTGTGTACCGCTTCCGCCCTTTTGTACGTGAACGAAGTTTGTTATATTTTGGCTATTACTTCTTCATCAGCATCATCATCAGCAGTAGCCTTTAGACGTCCACTGCTGGACGAGGTCTCCCTCACAAAATACAATAGGGGGATTTGCCATAATCACCACGCTTGGCAGCCGGATTGGTGATCGCAGTATCGGTGCCGAGCACTTAGGTGGATGCTGCTGCCCATCCCCTGGAGTAATCCCTCAGTCGGCTTTTACGATATCCATGGGAGGAGACGGAGGGGTCTATTCTTAGGCTGGACACACTACTTCATGAAACTCCAAGAAATTTTGTACACAATGATCAGTACACTAAAATCAAGACACGTGGTGAGTCAGTTTTAAAAAAAAACGTTTTTTGACCGACTTCACAAAGGGGGAGGTTCTCAATTCGGTTGTTTTTTTTTTAATGATTGTTACTTCATGTCTCCGTCGTTTATAAACAGATTTGAAAAATTCTTTTTATATTTGAATAGATATACTTCCAGATTGGTCCCATTTTTTCAGAATCCAGTTCTGATGATAGAGTCCATGAGGAATTGAGGGAACTCCTCAAATATTGTAGGCAAACATATAGCGATTTTGGTATTTTCAGCAACAAATCAAGTATTTGCATTCAGAAAGTAGCATAACCCTTTCACCACTATGGTTTTTTCATCATTTTTTTTCATCCAGATATTTAGTCGAATACAATGGCGGAAGTCGGTTTTTTAAATGAAAAGTTATTTTGTTTATGATTTGGTAACCATATAATTTTACAAGAAACTAACACACCACGGGTCTAGATATTAGTGTACTGATAATGTGTACAAAGTTTCATGGAGTTTGAAGAAAATATAGCCAAATTAGAAGCAAACTTCGTTCTCGTAGGCGTATGCGCTCTTTTGCTAGCTACCGATGACCTTCTCGTTAATCACAATAAGTATAATTAAGTCTTACTAGCTAGTTACCTGAAAAGATGTTAAATACTTATCGAGACGAATCAGTAAGGTATGTAAGTAGGTATGTAGGTATCTACGGAAAAGTGAGCAAGCGTTTTTCTTAAACTTACAAAATATATTGAACCGAAGCAAACACAATACCTCTACATATGCTATGTATGATGTGATGTGGGTATTTTGTTCAGAGCAGGCAGGTACATACCCCAGTCACGACATACCCTGCACCGATAAATCGCATTATGGCCCACGTGCAAGGAATACATTTTTAATCTTGTTTCCTTTATATTATCCGGCTTAGAAAAGCTCCACTATACCTGGTTATAGGTACCTAGTACCTACCTACACGCGATACTACGCTTTTTGGTGTTTCTTAGAATCGGATTAGGATTATCAGCGAAATAATTAAAGTTTTTTTCCCTCAAACGTCTAAACGGGAATATCAGGAATTTTCTTTTTCCGTTCAAAGTGAACAACACCTCGCACTCAACACGTAGGGGTGTATCCCACTATTTCCATAGAAATACAAAATAGAAAAAGTGGGACTAGCGTTTTTTCCATATTATATCCCATTACTTCTATTGCGGCAAAAAAACGCAGTTGTGTTATTTGAGAATCTGTTTCCACTTTAATATTTATGACGGTCTGATAAATTACTGATAAATAAAATTCTAAAGAGATATTGAGAATTTAATCAATAGAATAAAATAAAATCTCTTTCTACGAGTCAATTACTACAAAAAAAAGGAAATAAATAAATAGTTTCTATGTGCACGCCGTCATAAGAGGTGATGCAGTGTTATATTTTGCCACGGCCGCTAGCAATGGAAACAGTGGGAGAATCAGTCCCAGTATTTCTATCAATAGAAATAACTAATGGAAATAGTGGGATACACCCGTAGGTAGGTACGTAAACATAACTATAATCAGCGAGACGTTACCAAAAACAAACACGAAAACAACGAGGTAGCGTTAATAACGCTCGCGCCAGGCATCCATGGCGGCAATGCAGCCATAGCTCTTTTCAGTCGACGTGCAGCCTGTGTCAAAGCACGTAATTAGTATTTAGGAAGGTGGTAAGAAAGGCGAGGTCGTGGGCCAGACGTCGGGTATCGATCCGACCTGCCCCACGCTCACCACCCGAGGGGGAGGGGACCACGCACATCGACCCACCAATTGACACACTTAAGGTAATACTTGCCACTTAGAACGTCGACTAAATTGATCCTGGTCAGGAAGGCTAGCTCTTAAGGCTTCGGAATTAGTCATCTATCTAGCCATTGAACAAACGAAAACTTCGCTGAAATTATCCATTTACTATCAATGTCCAATACTTTATTTTGTGTAACGTATGAGCTACTACATAAATAAATCAGCACGCACTGCGTGACGATCAATCATCCCATGTATTAAGGGCTTGTTTTGCATGAGAGCACGTCCGGATGCGATCATAGGGGCGTTACTGATGGCATTCCATGCAAAACACTTAATTATGATCCCAATAATGGTGCGGACATTACAGGTATGTAGCTCAACCCTGGTGTAGAGTTGTAAGAGCCAGAAACAGTTGAAAGTTACAGAAAGCTCGACCCACTTGGCTCTCAGCCCGCCTCTGGGTCGTTCTCGCAGTATGAAATAAAGAGTAATTTATTTAACCTTGCCTCTGGACTGCACTACTATAACGATAAATAAACAATAACATGGAACGCAGGTTATGCAAAATATGCTAACTTTATTTGGCTGGGTAGTTACAGGAAAATTAATTAGAACTCTATTTAATCAAACGTTGTTTTTCTGGACATTCCAGGTGTAGGAGTGCAGCATTTATTTCGGAAAAACGTTTTTTAACTTTATAATGTTTATCGACTTTTGGCTAAAGCTCTAGAGTCCTCTATTAGAGGTGCATGTGATGTTCGTGTAAAATTGTTTTTTTTTCGGAAACAGGTATTTTGAAGGTGTTTAGCTGCTGTTGCTTTATCAAAACAACAACTTTTTATGGTTTATTTAATTTTAGTTATTATTTATATTCAGTATAATATCAGGACATAAAGCACGTCCAATTCCCTTTATTCCGCTTACTGTGGCGTTTCTCCAAAACTAAATTCTTCGTTCTTTATAAAGGCAATTTCCGGCGAAGGAATTACGGGTGAAAATAAGCAGAGCACGCAGATTGTCCGGAGCGACGCCGACGTCGCGTCGGCGCTGCACTTCGGGGGAACCCCCTTTTAGTGGAGTTAGACATTGGGGGGAAGGGTGGTGTAAAATCACCCGCAATCATTTATACCCGAACTGCCTGCAGAATTACTAGCCATCACTGGATTCACGATACCTACAAGCAACGCGCCTAACATTGCTCTCTATACCTATTTTATTTGTCTTTGAACATAACGGAGCATCGACTTCTTTACGAATTATAGAATTATTAGGTATATTCTATGCTATATATATACCTATGCTGAAATATAATGAACAAAGACAAAAGAGATTTATATACATCTACCTACATGAGCGAATAACATTGAGAAATATAATGACAGTCACAACATGTACCTAACTTGAACAATGTCTATGTTATTTTATTTTAAATAATGTCCTTTGAAGACTTAGAATCAGAATCATACGTTGGAAGACAAATCTGAGATTTGTCTTCCAACGTTAGTACAAAGGATATTGTTAGGGTATTATTGCTCGAAATACTCAACAGCTCCTAGATAGATTGCTCCTTCATCCTACTTAAGTCTATTTTAATACAGCTATATCGGTGTTGTGATCCCCAATATAATATCTACATACATAGCACATGCACATGTAGAAGTATATAGAGGCAATTTGAGAGGCGACACGAGGCCACGTGGCTTGACTAGATGCGACACAGCTATTTGTGTCAGGAGCCTGCATCCGTGACCTAGTTAGCGAACACCCCTTCCCGGTCCTCCCTACTGCCGTATATTTTGGTCTAGATTGTAGCAAGTTATATTGCCGCCATTACACTCTTTCGTTCCGATGGTTTGGTAAGTAGCCGTATTGTAATCGAAAGTAAGACTAGCTTATGGGCTATTGCCGAAATGGAAAATAATAGATTTCCTACAAAATTAAGTCCCCGAAACGGCTCAACCGATTTTCACAAACATGACTAATAACCAAGAACCATACCGCGAATACCGCAGCTTTCGAATAAAAAGGGCGCAAAGAAATTGGTCAGTCGCTCGTTCCAGAGAGAGATGCCACAGAGAACAAAGACACAGACTGAGACATTCAGTCAGAAAACGCCGTCAAACTTTAACACCCATTACAGTTGGCGGTTAAAATGCTTCGTACACGGTTTCGCATCAAATTTGCGAGGATTCATATCATTACTGTGAAGGATTATCAGTAGTGATGGCAGCCTATACTTTTATTAAGTATGTTTAAATAGAGGCATTTAGCTTTAATATCTGAAAATCATTCGTAATTTAGATTTTGCTCTCTTGATACCGCCTGCTACGGCAGCGTCGTCGCTCGCGAGGGGTAGCGGCTTGAAGCTACGAATTAGCATTAATTATAGACGGTTCGCACCGTCCGTGTCACGATCGCCTTTAATTACGATGCCTAATTAAACGGAATATCATAATTATTGCACGCGGCTAGTGTTCCGAAGGCTCGATTACCAGTCTCGGCCAGTTCGTAGGAAATTCGGCTCTAAAAATTCGTTTCTTACGGATGACGTAGTGTAAAACCCGATTCCCGAATGAAAGAAGAAACTGAAGATTCAGCCAAAAACTTTTACAAAAATCTGACGACGATGTCGATGCTGTTAGTTCGTATTATTATGAAGAACTATATAGAGACTTCCCGTTTTTTAATGCATTGAACTTCTGAACATCGTTTAGTTTCGGCCGTAAAAAAAGCCGAACCTTCGGTCAGACACTACACGTGGCGCATTCTGCCAATCCAGTAAATTAGACGCATTCGCTGCCACCATTGAATAATTAATTTAATCAGCAGCAGAACGAATCGCTACCGTGCGTGCGAGACCGCGAACGCTCGAATTTTCTTCCAAAGATAGTGATCGAAATACCATCCACCTTTCTCTGTTTTGCATGTGTAGTTCCTCCTACATTTGGTATCCTGAGAACTTTAGTTAGACATAAGTACGATGTTACTTGGTAATTGGAAATCCTTTTTATTTAAAAGTGTAGAACCTGTTTTCTAGGTAGATTAAAAGGTTCTGCCTTTATGAAAGAGGTCATGATAAACTAGAGCGATGGCAAGTGTATACTGAAAGGTTGAAACGGCCATAAAGTTTGGTGAGACCTTGTCTATCATTTCATGGTCATGCCTAATTTAAAACAAATGAAGGTACTAAAAATACGTTCTTTTAATCAGAGTTCACATGTCTACCATATAAAACATGTAGATAAACTTCAAAAATAGTACTTAACATAAGTAATAGTGTCTAACACTATAAATAAGACAGGTATTGTAACACAGTAGTTTAACATAATTACAAAGAAGTACTTATTACAACAGATATATACTTAAAACCTAAATGAACGTATTTACAATGGGTTATTCCTGAAATCCCCTTTAGACATCCCTTTTGAAGCTGCAAGTTCAAAAAAACCCCTTTATTTTGAACTTGCATCTTAAAGGGGATGTATAAAGGAGATTTCAGGAATAACCCCTTACAATTACTATAACTAATAAGAGCACGATGCTATGGTCCATGCAATTTTGTTAGCACAGATTCAATATCAATATTTTGAATACTCGCCGAGGTTAATAAATACTTTGTTTTCTTGGTATCAGAATTAGATTCATCTGAGCCGCTTGATCGTTTGCGCTTTTTTGGCTCTGCTTTGTCTTTCTGTGTTTGTTGTTCTTCCAACACAATCTCTGTAACTGTCGTTTCGCAGTCTATTCTTTTCGGACTATTAGCTTTGAGTGGTGTATCTATACTCGTGAGTGTAGAATCAAAAATCTCATAACATTGAGCTTTAAAAGATTCTTTGAGAGGAGTATACAATCTTTCCATATTCATTATGGAACTAACAGCCATTTCTGTTTCCTTATAATTATAACTATAATCTATCTCTTCAACACCGATCGGATCTAGATCAAGTGGTAAGCTAAACGGCGTCGCCCGTAATCTCACAGTTACCCCATCATCGATACAAATATCCATTGAAAATTTATCTTTTAGCCTTATTGGTGATCCTTGTGAAATTTCCTTTGTATCGTCATGCTGAACTACAAAATAGTTTTTACTATCTTCGTTACAATCATGAACAGAAAATTCAACTTCGAGTTCTTCTTCTGTTTCATCCTGAACGTTTTGCAAGTTTTTTGTGACACTACAGTCAGATTCAATAGCTTTTTCAAGGGTAGGTTCGTCTTTTTTCGACGGGACTATCTGAACTGGTGATTTAGGTCTATTGGTAATGGGATCAGAAGCCTGTAGGGGGGTATCGAGCAAATCTCTCTCGATTATTTTTGCCGTTTCTACATCGAAACCCCGTTTGATTAAATCAGCTCGTAAGGAGCCTTCGTTACAGGGAGGATGAATTAAATTAGTGGTTTGTATGTATTCCTGAATTTTAGAAATATCTTCACATTCATTTGCTGATGAAATAGCTGTGAGCTCTTTTATATTCGTCTCTTGAAACCCGTCATCTGACCATCGAAGAGATAATTGCTCGGTATCACAGTCTTGTGTGTGCGGAGCCGTATCACGGGCCGCATTTTGTTTAGTGTTGACAGTCGTTTCTGGAGAGGTTTGGTTGTTCGCAGAGTTAAAAGACTTGGTGCAGTGAAGCTTTCTAGGCGTTGATGATTTTCTGCGTGATTTTGTAGGAGCAGCAACTACCGAAGGTGATGCTGAATTTTCGTTTTTGTCTTTACTTGTAGTTCTGATTCTTCTGTATTTACTGGGCGAATTGTAGCCCGGTGTGTCATTCTTCTTCTTATTCCTACTTGGGGTTATTTTAGTGGGTGTTTGTCTTGGTTTTATTTTAACGAACAATTTATTTTTTTCTTTTATGGCGGTAGATTTAATTTTCTTGCTAGAAACTCTTCTCTTGTTTTCCGATTTGTTCGTCTTTGATCTATCTCTAGGTGTTATGACTATAGATTCTTTGTTTTTATAATCGGTGGAACCAGTAGAGTCGCTACACGTAGAAGCAACATCGATATTATCGTTGATCTCTTTTGTTTTGTTTGTGGAACTAGCAAACCTGTAATATGACACGTTTTTGGCACATTGTCTTTGCGGTCTGGATTTCTTTTCATCATCCTTTATAATCTCTACAGATTTATCGAAGGGTTCCGGGGCGAATTCCTTCGACGACGATGACACTATACATCTTAAATCTGGTACAGGCATGTAGTCTTGATCGTCGGGTTTGTAATACGAACCTCCACTTGAGTAATCGGTAGGCCGCGACGACCAAGACGACGGCGTGGCCTGTACAGGTTTTGGGGTATCCAGAAAACGTGGCGTCGGGATACTAGTGATCTTTATATCAGACAATGGATCACCTGGTAAATCAGCTAAAAATCTAGGAGTACCCATTTGAATATCATAGAGAGCTTGCTTGTAAGGAGTTTCCAATAGATCGGATATGTTTAACCTAGCTCCTATAACGTTTTGCAATGAGAGCCTGTCTCCTTCGGGAGTCTCGACCAAATTTTCTTCCTTGTCGTTCGACTTGTTTTGGATGATTTCATCATCCTTATTGTTATCCTGTACAACCTGTGGATCTGCCACGACACGGTCGCTGCCGCTGATTATATGAATTGTAGGTTTTAAAGGAACATCTTGTTTCATAGCAGCATCTGGCAGATGTTCATCATCGTCATCTTCAATTACTTTCCGGCGCTTTCTAGACGCTTTTTTAATTTTCGATGAAATAGTATTCTTGCCTGAACTTTTCTTTTCTATCTTACCGTCTGGTTTATCGACAGGTTTTTTCTTTTTTGTACTCTTTTTACGTTTTGTTATTGCTGAACTCAAAGAACTCTCATTGGCTACAAGGGCACGCAAATCGGCATCCCAGTTTGATTTCTTAGATTGATTCGAGTTGCTTGTAGTAGTGTTCTCTATGGCTGGCCCTACTGGGTCAGTACAACTGTCGGTGATACAATTATTTGATTTCTGCACGATAGCGTTACTATAAACTACGGTAGTATTACTATTTACACGAGTATTTTCAGCAACAGTAGTATCAGCAAAAGATACATTTGGGCTACTGCTAAGAACAATTTCAACAGGATCAGAGTTTTGACTAGTGACTTGTTCGTTGATGGTTTCGTGTAGAATCCTTCTTGGTGTTGCAAAATCTAAAACCCTAACATGTGTCGTTCGCCGCGGGGTAGAAGATGATTTCTTTACCGGAGGTAACACATGAGGAGTTTTTGATGCCCCAGATGTAACATTGTCTTTCGGAACCGAAGCGTTTTTAGTAATATCTACAGAGTTCACAAGACCGACCTCGGAAGGATCGGGCATATTTAAATCGGGTAATTTTGTGCTGACTTTAGGTTTTGTGATGACGGCCGGGGTCGGTGATACATCGATAGCTAGAGGGCCTAATGACCGCGAAGTAGAAGTTGTGTTTGTGGCCGCATTACTATTATGTGTCATGATCGGCTGACAGTGGGCGCTTGTAGGGATCTTTGATGGACCTGAAATATAGCCAGAGTTACGTTCGTCGATCTGTTCATTATGTTATTGGTTAGTAAAGCAATGTACGAGTAATATTTACCTGAAGCTGGCACAACGATGAGTGTAGGCATCGCCATAATTTCATCTTTAGTGTACGTTTGATTAATAACTACTGGAGTGTGCTTATAAGCCGGCGTGCCGTTTATAAGAATAGTTTGCATTTGCATCAATGAGGTTGAAGGCAATGGTGTTGAAGTCACTGGTGTTGAAGTCGCGTTTTTCGGTAGTTTTTTCTTATTAGTCACTTTGACATCTGATAGAATTTGAACCTTTTGTTGATCGTCCGGTTTTACTCTGAGTTTTGGGTATTTAAGAATGTTATCTGTATCTACACAAGTTTTTATCTTAAAATTGTCATTTCTGTGACTAACTTGTAAAAGCATTTGCCGTTTTTGAGGTCCTATTACGTTGTCCTTATAGTAGTCTTTGGTCAAAGGTGCCCTAAAAACCACAAATCAATCAAATATCGTAATAAAAAACCTTATCATTCAAACAAAACGAATTCGTAGCTTATGTAAGAAATTATAGCTCTGAAAATCCTGATAAATTATATCGTGGGGCTTTGCTAGAAACAATAGTTATAATTACAATCTAAGTACTTACTGAATGCTCAAACTTTCAGATGTGCTTGAATCAGGTACATTAGGATTCTGACTCTCCCCACCTGTTGATGGAGATATGGTATTCTTTAGTTGTGTGAGTAATCTAGAAGCCACTATTTGTAACGCTAATCTTACTGTTGTGAGATACCTAGAACACCAAGACGAAAGAAATCGGACCAACGAACTTGCTCGAAAAAGCAACGGGTGAAAGTGCACCCAGAAGAAGCATAATCCACCTTGTTTTAAATCGCCTTTTTCAGTTAAACTCCAGGTCTATCTATCTCTTTACTCATCTAAATCGGTTCAGTCTCATGTCTCCATCCAAGAGCAGCAGTGTACTTCCTCGGATGAACAGAAAAGCTCTTGTTTTCTAAATAGGAGTGCATCCGAGGAAGTACAAGGTGAGGCAGGAAGCGATCACTCTCAGCAATAAGGCCGCCCATTCTACTTCAATGGTTAAATTTCAATTCATTTTATTGTTAATTTAAATGTGGTTTGCAATAAAGTGTTACTGATCCATCTATCTAAGTCCTACCACCATACCAATTTCTACCGCAAAGCTGCACTGCTTTCATTACTGTGTTCCGGTTTGAAACGTGAAATTTCAGGCCAATAAGAGTTATCATATTTGTCTCAGGGTGGCGAGCGCAGTGCAATGCCACGTAGGACGCGTCCTAGGTGGACGTGACGTGTGCAGAGGTACCGCTTAACATCATAACGCCCAGTTGAAGGAAAAAACAAGCCTGAAGAAAAAATGTGTAGAAAAAAAATTGAATCACCCAAAAACAAAAACACAGACTTCTGGGTTTTCAGCTGTGAAGGTGTTACATTTTATCTTTACGCATAATTTCAGTTTCCCGTGGGAAAGACTCGGGATTTTTATTTAGGTTTTCCTGTAAACTATGAGTGAGGCTAATTAATATTCTACTGTGACAGACAGACACCTGAGTGAGTGATCCTATACTAGTTCCGTTGGTACCAACGGAACCTTTACACCCTATCTCTCCCCCCAGCTACTATACTATTTGTATGATCTGCAAATATTTGTTCCGGATCTGGGTGTTATGGTACCATGTTACTCGTAGTTCCTGATACCCACGACACAGGGAACCCTAGTGTAGGACAAGACTAGGTATGTGACTGTTGGGAGTAATGTAGCTTTATATCAAATTTCATCGAAATCAGCTCAGCCGTTACAGCCTTACAAACAACCATACCAATTTTCGCATTTAAAATATTAGTAGATTAGTAGCAAAGGAAGTAAATTCATTCCCAACAAAAATCTTACCAGAAAATCCAGAGGCGAAGTCTTGGAATGTGCTTGCACGTGATACTCTTTGGTTTGGGACATTCTCTGAACCAGGTACAGTTTTGTTTTTGTCTACAACTGACTTCAGAACATTATCAAACTCCTCTAACTTCTTTCTTGAGTCTGCTAATTCAGTTTCTTTGACCTAATAGACAATAAAAAACATGTCAAAAGAATGTATTACCATCTCTCTGGCACAAACATCGATAGGTTAAGTAGAGCCTAAAAAAACTTTAGAGGACTATTTCAGCCAAGTGCTAATCGCAAACGGAACAATAAATACAAACATTAAAGGCCAGATAAATGAATCGCTGTCATCGTCATCAGCAGTGGGACTCATTAGCCGAAAGAAGTCACTGCTAAACGTAGGCCTCCCCAAAGAATGCCACGACGAAGGGCCACCAACCTCTCGCGACTCCCACAATTTAATCGAGCACTGCATCATCCGGTTCGTGATCGCTGATCGAGAAGCTTCATTTCCCGCTTCATTTCCCAACAGTTTTCAGTTCTGCAAGCCACTTCAAAAGACTTAGATTCTAACCCCCCTTCAAATCATCGAATTTTTCGTCTGAATTACGCTTTAACTATTTCTAATATTGTGCATAAGTAACCTCTAACCTGAGATAACTGCATACCTTGATCAGTCTTATCAACAATAGCTATAAAAACATATAAAGATCTGACTTGGGAGTTTTTAAATTAATAAGAAACTAGTTTTTTTCGTTCCGTCAGGCTCTAGTTTCCAGTAGTAGAAGGCAGATAAAATTTTGTAGATATAATCGGATAAGACATCAATTTTCAGTACGAGATTTTTGAAACAATGAACCAGAAAATATTTAGAAAGAGTTCAAGCGTAATTCAGCCTAAAAGTTAGACTAGGTATGTGGAAAAAAAATAAAAAATAAAGAAAGAATAATTTTAGTACTACTCGTCTTATAAACGGTCAAACCAACCAACCATCACAGACTTGCATAATTTAACATTTATAACTATGCAATTATGGCAGATAGCTTACAGTTGAATTAAGGCTCTCTGCTGACATATCACTTTTTAGCTGAATACTATAACTGCTTTTGTTTTCCTCCATAGAGACACTCCTTGATAGTGTCTCGGTCTCACTTTGACCATCACTGAATAAACCACCATCCTTGTCTAACACTTTTATCAGTTTCTTTCTGGATGTAACATAGCTTCCTGTAAGAGATAAGAATGTATAAAATCCAAGTGACTCATCATCATTAGCATCTGCCTGTAGAAGTCCACTTGCTGGACATAGGCCTCTACTGTGTCGTCCGGTTTGTGGTCGCCGCTCGAGAATCTTTTTGCCAAGGGTTGTCAGTTCTGCGAGCTATATAGCCTGCCCAATGCCGCTTCAACTTGCTAATTCTGAGAGCGCTAGCGTTATGTAATTTTCGGATTCTATAACAAAGGGAAACTCGGAGCATAGCTTCCTCCATAGCCTGCTGTGCGAATTTGAGCTTGTGTATGAGGCCAATAGTAAGTGACCACGTCTCAGTTGCATGTTTCATCACTGGCAACATGCACTGATAATAGAATTTCGTCTGGCGGATCTAGAGTATCTGTGACGACAAGATATGGCGCAGTTTCCTGAATGCTGCCCATCTGATTTGGATTCGTCGGCTGACCTCGGAAGAGACTCGTGACAACTATATTTTTACAGATAACTTTGAGTGGAGTAATAATAGTTAAGCAGATTAACTATTTGACAAAGGTTAGAAAGGAGTGGTAAGATCTGGAGGTAGCATGTGCCCTTTCAAACAAAATCTTTCAGTAACAAAGTTTGAAACAAAATCATCTTCCTCTTTACATGAGTTTGTGAAAAAATATTTCTCTGAATTCAATAGATTCAGATTCTAAAAATAAATAAGCTAAAAACAGAAAAATATTTTTTTTAGGTTAAGTATAAAAGTTGTGCCTGAAATTTTCACTTCGTACTATACCTACCTATCTTGGAACCAAGAACTGGGAAAAGAAACAGAGGAAAACAATACAAACGCTGGAAAGACGATATTGAAAATACAGGAGGAAAGCTATGGACAGGAACTGCACTGGATAGAGGGATTGGAAGAAACCTTTGCCAAAGGCCACAGACGAAAACAACTGAGGTAGCTGGTAATAACCAAAGTTATTAATTTGTAGGTACCAAACTAGTTTAAAGCTGTATGTAACTGACACTTAGTTTAATGTTGAAAGCACAATCTGTCTGAATAAAAGGTTGAATTATTTATTTATTACTATACCCATACCAAGCTAAAAACTGCTTTGATCAGCAATGGTGCTGTAGTAATAGTAATAGTTTAATAGTACATGAAATAAGCCTACTTGTGCAGTAAATCCTTTCATCACACTAAGCCTACGCTGACTATCTATCAGTCAGTATGTCTATGTTCTGGCACTGGGGACATCATGGAAGCCATAACAGGTAGCCAGTTGAACTAAATCCCAAGTGCGTCCCTGTTTCAAGAGTTCTTCAACAAAGGAATAAAATTGTAACTTCTTGGCAAAAATGGAATTGGTTTTTTTTTGACTGTGCTTCTGTTTCATTATCAATATGATTGAATAATAATGAACAAAAGTTTAAAATAAGCAATTTTCATCAAAAAAAAACTCAGATATCCTGTTATGAATACTTTTAGAGTTATGGAGGGACTGGACTTGACTTCCGAACCCTACACTATGTATGGTTAGAGAGGCCACGCATGGCCGTTTTATTTCAGCTTTATTCAATGCCACCATACAACAGAAACAGAGGTCATTGGTGAGAAGGTCCTAACTCCTAAGCCTTTAATTTTCAGTTTAGCTAAATACCTGGTAAATCCGCCAAAGGTGTAGTTTCAACAGAGTTCTGAACATCTTCCACATTGCTAAACTGATTATTGGATGGTTGTGTTTTGAGCTTGCTATTACAAACACAATTAATAAGCTTCATTGAGACACAAGTTTCACACATATTCATTCTGTTGGGGTAAACACTACTGTGATGTTTCTCCAAGCTGAAACACAAAGGTAATGGTTAAAAATTTATAAATATGTTTCTAAAATACTGTAATGGCAAGATTTAACTTACCCAACTTTTTCAGAAGCTTCCTGTGTTTGTATTTTGTTGAGATCAACATAGTTCAGCAAAAACTTGACAATATCCAGTAGGTTTGTGCATTGGAATATCTTCTTCCTCAACAAAATCGGCTTGCAAGTTTCCACTGAAAACATAAGCATTACCTACTTAAGATTTATGGTAGTAGTATTTTATGTATCCAACTGAAATTACATAACTGGTATTAAATTGAAATATTCTCAGTACCTATGTGAGTTAAACTGGGCAAATGATGGTTTCCAGGTCATGATATTTTCAAGGTACTTAGCCCTACTGTGCTAACACAACCAGTAAGTACTCAAGCCAATTCCCTATTGGACTTTTCAACAGACTTCACAAAAAGGAGGAGGTTCTCAATTCGGTTGTATTTTTAGATGCACCTATTTCAACAAAGCTACAAGGTCGATAATTACTTATAAAAAATAAAATGTAAAGAGCGAAATACCAACCGTATATTTTTACAGCCCTGTATTCAGCCAAAATGCTCTTCAATGATGTCATGAATATCCTGTCATACTCATTCTGGAGAGCATCTAAATACGGGCTCGCCTGTAGGAACTCATCATAAGCCGTCATTAGCTGTTCTTCAGCGAGGTACCCTGTACACAAAACAATGGAATTCAAGGCTCAATCAGTCCATTCTTGGGGACGAAGCGAGGTTCCCGCCAAGCAACAACAACTTACCCAGGACAAGTTTCGCCAAATCTTGCGATGGGAAGGGTGGTATCGACATTTTGGTGTTGTCTAACACTCTGTTCACTAAATCACACTACAAATCATTAAAATTTATTAGAAAAGCTAAAATCACGCAAGTAAACACGAAACGAAAACTAAAACCAACCACGCACATTTTTTTTTTAGTTTATTTTTTTTATTCACTTCAAACTCAGGCTACTTCAAACAAGCATTCCTCCTCCATTTCACAGTATGGCGTGTCCGTCTCACTTAGTCCTCACCTTAGGTCCAGAAAAAAAAGGTCCTCACCATCACCATTCTATTCACTAGCGCCATCGCCCCAGCCCTTTACCCTTAGAGAATTTCTCTAAGCCTTTATCCCCCCATCCAAACACTGAAACGCATTGAATAGATTAATCTTCGCTCTCAATATTCTCAGTCGATTTTGAGCTCCAATCAAAAACTTCTCGATTTTTATGTGCCAGGTTTGAGTTAACCTTAGAGAATACATAATAAGCTATGGACTTAGTTTGGTGATGGTTCTAACAGAGGACCACAGACAAACAAACAGTAGTACCAGAGGACTTTTTCTGCTCTTTCGAAAGGACGGAGACGTAGTCCGTTTTTATTTCTAGTGGCATTTTATCCACAGAAGGTAGAAAGAAGCTCTTGAAGTTGAAACTAGAAGACAGATTCGATTCATAACCGCACTTCCCACACCAAGGTTGGTCGAATGAAATGTATTCCAGTCTCAGAATCTGAGAATCCAGAGAATCCAGTGATGATGAGGAGCGGTGCTGTCATCCCATTTAACAACTGTCAAGTAAATGATGACAAGTGACAACGACGCCATTATTTAATTATCGCCAATAGGGCACGGGGCAATCGCCATTTCTAAAGTTTGATTATATTTTAGCATCGCGATTAATTTCATTGAAATTATTTCTTTCAATACTTCTGTGCTGATAACAGACAATTCTTGTGATTTCACTTTGTCTCTCACATCGCCTACATAAATATGAGTTCAACTGCTTCTACACCCCTGTTTGCGTGTTCTCGTTGTTTCTCAAGACATCCTTTCGAAGAATTATCTCCTGGTGAACAACTTTGCAAGGTGATTTGAACGCTTTACGTGCTATGTGAAAGATATTGTAATATAAAATTTGTTGCAAGTGCGTCTTGGTTAACATATTGTAATGATACGTATTTGGCAAACATGATTATGACGCGTATTGTATGGTGCTTTTCCAGGAATGTCGCGGATCGTTTCCCGTCGTCAAGTGCACGTACTGCCGCTCGGAGTTTCAACAAACAAGGTCAGTGCCAGCTGCCAAGGTTTGCTCATAGATATCAGTTGTAACCTAAATGAGGAAATGTTAGACATTATTTGCAAAGATTCTGTTACAATACGGAAGGCTTTTTAGAAAGTATAAAAAGGCTTAGTCATTCTTCTTGATGTAAACCAAATCTTCATACTTGCTTCTGTATCCTCATTAACTACATGTCATGGTACTTTTGTCAACAGCTTAACTAAGCATCCACCCGTGACTTTGCTTGCATGGTACTAGGATAAAAGTAGCCTAGCTAGGTGTCAATCCAGGTCAAACTATATTTCTGTACTTAGTATCATCAAAATCAGTTCATCCATTACAGGGTGATTGAGTAACAAACAAACTTTCACATTTATAATTGTTAGTAGTATCAACAATTATAAAATACAATATTATAAAATTATTATTATTATTACAACAATATGACTCAATTAATGATATGATAAGTACCAATATGATATGCGAAGCTAAAATACTTTTCCGAATTTTTCAGTAAATCAAACACTTCATCCATTTGCAAGAAGTGTGAAGCAAATGTCAAGGCTTATGGGAAGCCTACAGCTTGTGAATATTGTAACATCATTGCTGCTTTCATTGGTAAGACACTGTTCTGTGGAATTGGTTTGGTTACCGTTGTTGTAATATCCCACATTCCTAAAGACACACTCCTCATATCTGGAATGTGGTATATTCTGAGTTAAACAAAGGAGTTATGGCTCTAAAAAATTATTACTTAGGGATATTTGCTGTTGGGCAAAAGATGTGCACCATTTGTGTGGAGAGTGCCCTGAGTTCCTCTATGACGGAGGAAACTTAAGGATTTGAAAGCTAGCAAGCTTGATCTGCCAGTCCATTTAGGCTGGTTAAAAATATAATAAATAAATAATATAAGAGTATCTTGAAGTGGATTACTATATAACATTGTTGAAAAAGTAAGCAAAGTTCTTTAAATTTGCAGTTGATAGTAAAATTATCAGGCAATATTTGCATTGATTAAAAATTAAATATACAGTTTATTTGTTCTTGTTGCGTATGTTTTCTTCTATTTTAAAAGTATCAAGTATTATTACGATTTAACTACATCCCAACCAATCTTCTATATAGGTTTAGCTCTTGTCCATCCAAATATTTGGAAGGGTTTGCTTTTTAGCTATATGAAATGAAAATGAAAATTTATTCAAATGAAAGTATAAGACATCATTTCCATTTTCAGATCAGCCCATGATTTTATTGATGTGCATAATTCATAACTGGTTATAATGTAGGTGTATAATAAAGTATTTTAAATAAGTTTTATCAATTTTCTAGGCAACAAATGCCAACGCTGCACCAACTCTGAGCGCAAGTACGGGCCGGCCGTTACGTGCGAGCAGTGCAAACAGCGCTGTGCTTTTGACCGCCATGACGACAGCAAAAAGGTGAATAATCATAAGGTGATTTTTTTATGAATATACATACAAACATATTACATACATATAGACACACGCCTTCTTCAGGGCAGGTTAGGCAGAGCATCAATGGACTCTTTTCATTGTGGATTGCACAATCGTAAGAACATATACATGACCAGTGGTGACCTCATCACCGGCATTGCTTTCAACAACTAGTCTGCTAACCCTTTCTTCCAGTAATGACACACTCCTTAGTAAGCCAGAAGCCAGGAACAATCTTACTTAAAAGAAATGACTTATAGATTTTAACAACAAAGCAGAACTTGGCCGCTAAATAGACCGGGAAAAACACACTGTCACGTTTAATTACTATGTTTGATACACTAGCACAGGGGTTCCCAAACTTATTTTGTCTATTGCCCACTTTGAGAACAAATTATTTTTTAGCGCCCCCATATTTTCACCTACTTTAAAACCGCTATAACTTAAAATTAAATTAATTATTGTGAGATGAAGCGGAGAGTTAAAAAATTCATTCTAAACGAGACTTACTATAACCGGCAAGAGTTAACTTGAGACCTGAGCGCACCAACCATTTTTTTCTGGGTCTCTTACTTACTTTTTGGGTCTTAGGCCCTTTAGGCCTGCAGCGCCCACAAGGGGACGTCATCGCCCACTTTGGGAAAGGCTGCACTAGCACCTATTGAGCTGATGCATGAAATCATATCAGTGCATTGTTTTAAAATTTTAACAAAGTCAACCAAGGGAGCGCTAATCACAGTTTCTTGTAGTTTATTCCAAGAGTCGGTGGCAGAAAGTGTTTTTGGGATTGCCTTACCAGTTATAGTGAGTGTCCTTGGGCCTATTCTCAACCATGAAGAGTCAGCTCATGGAAACACATGGTGTTAATCATAAATTGGCCAATAAGTTGATAGTAGTCAAAACAAAAATTGTTAAGTAAATGAAATAATTACTATTTGATTTTTTATTTGTCCTATGTTCACTGTTTAAGCTCTGATGAATGATATGATAACTATTTGCATTCATATATATTTAAGGTGGACGGCAAGCTACTATGCTGGCTCTGCACCCAATCGCTGAAACGTGCTCTGGCCAGGACTAAACAGCACATGTCTTCTGTTGACAAACACAAATACAGGGGCCACAAGTAAGTTAACAATATCAGTCATAGTTTTACTTTTGATTTGATTAAATGATGAAACAAGCGGAAGGCCCGACCCACCTGATGTCGACTGGTTCAGAAAAAACAAACAGAATTGCGTGTTCCGTGTAAACCCGAACACGATCACGATGTGGGCCACTTTATAATATACATAAGAACCTTGTACGTACCACATTTATGCAAATAAAGATTTATATTATATTAACAGACTTATAGGGATTTTGCATCATCATTTTCCCCATGCTAACTATTATTCATCATCATCATCATCCTGTAGGAGTTCACTGCTAGGCATAGGCCTTCCCCATAAAATGCCACAACAAATGGTTTTAGCCTCCTCAATCCACTGACTTCCTCGATCCATCGAAAGGGACTTTTTTTATTTTGTAAAGTTGTTGGAAGGTTAAGGAAACACAAGTCCTAAAAGCAAAAGTTTAAATTGCAATGGCCTGTAGTATTGGAAGAAAGACTTTTTGTTATTTGTAATAAAGTTTTTATTCTTTCAGATCCAAGAGCGGACACAAAGAGAAGCGTAAGTCGGACATGATGAAATCCATGAACAACACTGACTCTTCTCTGAATGATTCACAGCCAAATGAGAAGAAGTCCAAAATGAATCCTATGCAAGGTAAAGCTTTTTTTATACTAACCTGAACAGTTCATAAATACATAGGTAGGTAGGTTTCACATTATATGCAATAAGCATAACAATTGATAACTGTTACGGTAGGTACTTATATAGCTAATATTACGCATACACAAATCCCTAACATCTGTTCTTTCCGTTCCGTTTGACACAAAAATGTAACAATGTAGCAGAAAGTAGCAAAACTATCTGCATACATTAACTAGACTACTCATAACCCAGAGTCCTCCGTTATTTTAAGGAGTTGGGCTGGTTGGGTTAGCAGGGGGACAATGCACAATACACCCCAATGCGGGAAGTCAGTGCAGATCTTATCTCCCCCATTTTCAATTAGATTAGATTACTCATGCAGAGACCATACTTTATTTACCTTCAATGATGTCAAAATAACTGTATGAATTAGCTAGTTGTAGTGTAGAACCGACAAAAGTTGGGGTGGGGTATAAATGATCTCGAGTGGCGACCGCTAACCGGACGACGCAGTGTAGGGCTGGCTTTCCTGTTGATGGACTAACGACATTATAAAGGTCGCGAGAAGTCGGTGGATGGAGGCGGCTCAAGCACGTTTATCGTGGCGCTGTAAGGAGTAGCCTGTTAGAAGTAATTCCTGATCAGTTAAATTAAACGAAAAATGTTACCAATGGTTTTGGTTTAATAGTTAAATCTCTCTTGATCGCATTGACAGCTTTTACACAGCTTGTTTTGGTCTCACAGAAATAACATTCACTAGAGCGAGAAAGATTGCTTGCATCCTTACTCTTCGGCATTGGTGAGCCTATTATTTAGCCTCTAGCGATAGCTATGGACAAAGTTTAGTCCAACTCAACGGCTGCAAAAAGATTTCAATATTTAGGTTACCTCAGCGACCGCTGGTGTGTCCGGTCTATGAATAGGGGAAGGAGGGGCCTTCCCCTCCCGTGGATGTAGTAAAAGCCTTACTAAGGGATTGCACCAGGGGATGGGCAGCAGTATCCATCTGAGTACTTAACACCAAACTGCGATCACCAATCCGTCTGCCAAGCGTGGTGATTATGGCAAATCCCCCCATTGCTTTCTATGGGGGATGCTTCGTCCAGCAGTGGACGTCTAAAGGCTGTTGAAGAAGAAGACTAAAAATATTTAAGGAAAATCAGGACATGTATGATTAGATGTAGGCTAATTTCTTAAAATACTACTGTCCGCGATTTCGTTTGCATTATACCAAGATAAAAAGTTTATAGATGTCTCAATCCAGATTAAAATCTATCTGGGTACCTCATCGAAATCGGTTCAGCCGTGATGGTGCAGTGACGGCTGAACTGATTTTGACAACAAAACAAACATCAAAACGTTCGCATTTTATAGGTTTTTAGTTGAATTTGACAATGGTATGTACTTTTTTTGTCTTATGTTATAATTTCATCAAAATTTTTAGCAGTTCTGTACTGACAGTCACTTTTGTTGCTCGTCTAAAGAATCGTGGTATAATATTTTCAGGAGAGTTGGACCCCAACAGCTCTGACCACGTGGTCGCGATGACTCAGCTCAAGGAAACTATTGCCAGTCTGCAGAAAAAAGTCCAGCAGAAGGATTCCGAACTGCTCTCCAAAGATAAACTAGTAAGTGGATACAGCTTAACAGCTTATACATTAGGTTGAGTTAGGCAATTTTTACACTTACTGAATTTGCATAGAATTTGATTGCGAGTCAAAGTGTATAATGCCTGTATCACTGACTAGCATTTGCCCGCGATTCCGCTTACGGATTTTTTAAACATGAATGTTAAGTTCCCTACACGACAAAGAAAACCGGATCAAAATCCGTCTAGTAGAACTCGAGTTTGAATATAAATAATTTTACAAAAACTATTTGTAAATTAATTAATTTGTAAAAAAAATGTGCGCCGTATAGAGAAGCAAACGATATTAGCCAAAAGTCTGAGGTAACTTATTATATTTTTCTATAGGGAAAATTTTCTTCTGTTGTGAGTTATAATGTAGTATTTTTGATATGAATATTATCCCTTTGAATTGTGAGCATTCAATATGCAAACTAATTCATCACTAATTTGCTAATTATTGCTAAATTACTAAAGCTATCATAAAACTGATACCTGTACAAGAATCCAGATGAATTTGCCTATATTTTTCTTGTATTCACATGTAATAATAAACTTGGGTAGTAAAAAACAAAAAAAAAACAAAATATAAATTTTCAAATATTTGTTTACGTTATGAAATTTTTTGTTTTTTCGCCAAAATTTATTAAAATTCTGTTATTTATGCAATTGCTTAACTTATTTCCATCCCTAACTACTGCATAATGTCAAACGGTGGCAGGACTAATTATAATCAATGATAATTTTAAATAACGTTTATAAGTAAGGGGATAGCGATATCATGAATTGCTAGATACAAATTTGAACACGAAATAAATTACAGATAACCGAGCTCAAAGCTCAACACCACAACAACTCGTGTGACGTCCGCAACGAAATGAAAAACAAGGAGAGGCTCAATGAGACAAAGTTCACTCTGATGAACACGAAGATACAAAATCTACTAAAAGAGGTGGCAACACTCAGCAAATCCGCTAAGAAAAATAACAAAAATACTAAATCTGCTCTAGCTAATGCGGAGAACAGCGGCAGTGGGACTGATAGCCCAAGCACTAACTAACAATTCACTCCCCAAATTAATTTAAATTGAATTACAAACTGTGGAAGAACTTTCCAATTATTTTTTTACTCTACAAATAGTTTTATTTGTAGTTTTTATAACTCTAAGCGTAAGTAGGTAATTATATTGTAGTTGTTTTTATTTATGAAAGGACATTAATTTTTTTACCTAATTTACCTAAGCACATTATTTATATAGATAATAGGTAATCACATAAGAGTAAGATCTAATGCGGGTGCATAAGGTATTCATTTGATATCGAAATAGAATTCATGTTGAATCACCGTAGAGATTATTTTTAAATCATTAGTTACTAACTCCACCATCATTTTGTTCCGTATCATGCTAATTTAACCATTAGTCAAATTGTTTTTGTCAATGTAGTTGTCCTAGGTAGATAAATTAATATTAATTATGTGTTTATAAATGGTGTTCTATTCGGCTATTGATCAAAACATTACCTCCATAAACATATTATACTTTTGTAAGGTAGGAATAATTGTGTGCGTACTTAGTTGGTATTAGAATCAAGGTTTATGTGTGAGATATCAATGTTTCGGTGTTTCCATAGTATTTTTTTTTACTCATCTGTTTGTTTTTCAGAAATAGTTATTATTAAATATGTCAAATTATGTGTACACAATCATAATCTTTACAAACCAATACTTAGTTGAAATCTGGTGCTTCTCGTGAGGTGGAGCAATTTTGTAATCCTGTAGGACTGAACGATGTATTCATATCACTTTAAAAAGTACAACGTGATTCAGTGTTACATTATCAAACTCGATGGTTTTAAAAACAGCTTTCATTCTATGAAATAGCTACAAATAAGATCTAAAACACACTTGTCTCAGTAAGAAATTTTTGTGATCTTTAAATTTCCTCTTGTCAAATTATCTCTCACACACTTTTTTTATAAAACAAAGCTACGTTTTCTTTTTTTAGGTTTAGTTGTGATAATTTGAGAAGTTTTCCCAAATTTTCCCTGTAGTTAAGACAAGTGTGTTCTAGACCTCACTTGTACCATTATCATCGATGAATTGAAGCCTTGTTTGTTAACCTAAAGTTTGATCATGTAGCTCTTTACCAATGAATCACATTGTATGTATAAGTCAATCTTGATTTCGTGTTACAATAACATTATTTTAATGTAATTTACTTTAACTGTATGTGACATAATTGTGATATCATTATATTATACCTAGTTTACAAGGAAACAACACGACCAACGATGAAAGTGACGCATTGGGGTTGGCTTCCACCAAAGCGGAGCGTGGCGAGGAGATACGTAAATTCAGCCAATATAAACGTTTCAAAATAACATCATCTCTTCGTCATTTATATTGAGTACATGAAAAGAGCTGCTGCGCACTGAATCCTTTCACCACACTGGATCTCAACATCCAATCACAAGGCGTCTTTCTGGGCCACCATACCAGCCCCCTTATTCCAACTAACTTCGATTATGATTTCGCAGCACATTGCTCCGCGTGCTTTAGCTTTCTTTCAAAAGCAGAAATATTCATAACATATAGCGCAATGTACCCAATGTGCAATGCAATGTAAATGCAAATTCTATTGGTTGACTTTATACATCTCACACACCGGTGTGCTAAGCGTGAGTTTTTTACTGTTGCTATAACTTAGCTGCTGTTATAAAGTTTTAACAAACTTCCCGCTAGGGGGCGCTGCGTTGTTGACATTCAATGTTGTATTCTAACGCTGACAATTTAAATACTTGCTTTTAGCTGCAAATAAGGATCGAAACTTCTTGGTCATAAAATTTATGATGTGACATTAGCGCGATTGGATTTATTTGTTTTTTTTTAATTCAGAATCTGGCTGTGTAATATTTGACAGGCTCGTTTCCATAACGTCAGATATTCATGCTAGAATCTCAGTAAACGACTCATACTCGGCACACGGCTTACTTTTATTGTTAACAAAATTAAATGCAACAAATATAAATTTAAATTACTAATTAAGCACTTTGGTTATGCAGTTATATGTAACTGACAAGAAACGATCAGGAAGCTTAGTACGGGTTTTGATAGTTTTCGAAACTAAATGAAGTTGCGTTTCCATCCATACATTTACTGACGGCGTCCTTAGATTTCTTCTCGTTTTCGCTAGGGGCGCTGCAAGTAAATGAATGGAAGGAAACAAAACTTCATATAGTTTCGAAAACTATCAAAACTCGTACTAAGCCCCTTGTATTGTCAGTTACAATTATTTAATTATTTAAATTAACAATGCAAGCATCTACTCAAGTGGTAGTATTGCTATCGAAATGTAAGTTAAGTCTATACAGTTTTGTAAAGAATTTATTTAAACAAACGTATTTTGGAGCTATTCATTTTATAATTGAACGATGCTGTGAAAATATTCCAATTGAATTACCTGTGGAAGTAAGTATACAAATACAATGTTAGTAATGAAAGAAATGGAAAATAAATAAATAAAGAATGTAAATTAAATGTTACTTTTATTCTTATCGCGTACATAATTTAAGAATGTTTTTTACGAGTCACTTTTAATTACTAACGGTGACGATCTTAAACATGTTATACAAATATATCTTAAAAACAAAATATTCTTACCAAAAGACGCTGTTTATCGTTTTACAAAAAATGTAACTTTCTTGAACTAAGCACATCATTATTCTATTTTGTGAAACAGTGAAGAAGAAACCCCAAACATAGACCGACCACTATCTCCACAAAACGGCCTCGATTCAGAAACGTTAATATAATACACTGGCCTCCAAAAAAATCGACCCACCTACGTTTTTTCGCAAAAAAGTGTCCCATGGGTTTTTACTGCAATCGATAGATATTTTTTATGTTGATAATGAAAAAATGCAATTATGGGGTTGTAAAAAACCTAAAAATCTCGCGTGGTACGGTATATTTTACATAAAAATGTGTTATGATAATGAAACCATAACATTTGGCAAAATTATCGATTTTACTTTAAGTGGCAAAATTTATGTTTTTTGACATTTAAAAACATTTTCGCTTCACCTTAGTATGGGATGTTTCCTCCTCTTGCTTTAATGACTGCTGCCATACGCCGATTCAGCGAACGGATCAGCTTTTTGATGTCTTCTTGGGGTATCTGTTCCCATTCTTCCGTTAATGCGGCTTCCAGCTGATCTAACGTCTCTGGAACTGGATTTCGGGCTCTAACTTTCCTTTTTATCTGGTCCCAGAGATGTTCGACCGGATTTAGGTCCGGACTATTGGCTGGCCACTGCATAACTGGTATGCCAACCTCCCTAAGATATCCGGTTACAATTCTGGCGACGTGTGGTCTTGCGTTATCATGCATGAGCTGGAAATTTTCGCCAATATATCCCGCGTATGGCATTACATGAGGTTCCAGAATATCCGTTATGTAATTTTCAGCATTAACCGTACGATTCCGAAAGAAAACCAGCTCCGTACGTCCGGTCAAAGAGATGCCTCCCCAAAACATTGTAGAGCCTCCTCCAAACCGGACTGTTTCTCTTATGCAGCACTGAGCATAACGTTCTCCTGGTCTTCTCATAACGTTACGACGTCCGTCAGAGCCTACAAGGGACATTCGGCTCTCATCACTGAACAGAACTGTCTCCCATTGACCAAGATCCCATTGGATGTGTTGCCGAGCAAATTCTAACCTTGCTTGCCGATGAGATGCAGTGAGTTTTGGTCCCGTGGCAGGCTTGTGTGGTTTCAGGTTTTGCTCCCGAAGTCTTCTTCTCACCGTATTCTCACTTACAGCCACTCCACGAGTGTCTCTCAGCCTGCCCTGCACATCAACAGCAGAAAGATGCCGATTTCTCAAGGAAGTCAAGGCAATAAAACGGTCATCCGTCGTGTTTGTGACACGTCCTCTTCCAGATCCTGGTCTCCGGCGGTACTCTCCCGTCTCTAAGTATCGTTTATAAACTCGACGCACTGCTGATCGACTCAAATTTAATCTTCTTGCCACATTTCGCTGACTTAGCCCTTCACGAACGAGAGCTACCACTTGAGCGGCTTCTGCTTCAGTTGTATCCATATTTTATGGTTAAAAGCAACAAATATGATTGTTCTAACAAAAGATTAAATCACTACGATGCACGGTGAATGAATATGCCGCGGCAAAAGTTCGAAATAAACTAACCTTGCACTCTATGCAATAGTCATTAATTTTTATCAGTGCTTTTAAAATGTTACAAATACCCACAATAGCACTTGTATTCGTCTAAAACAATGTCAAGTGGGTACTCAGATGTTTATTTATAAAGCATAAGCAAAACATACCAATATGTCAACGCATACTTAAGATAACAACTTTGTTACTCAAAATTAGCGGGTGGGTCGATTTTTTTGGCGGCCAGTGTATAACATACACCAACAGTAATTTAAAGGTAACGCTACAGTCACATACAAGTCAATGATCCCACACTAGGATTCCCTGTGTCGTGGTTATCAGGAACTACGAGTACCATGGTACCATAACACTCGCACCCGGAACAAATATTTGCAGAGCATATAAACATTTATCCCATAGCGGGAATCTTACCCGTATCCTCTCGCATCTCAGCCGGCTACTCGCCCGCCGCGCCACAGAGGTCGTCTATCCAAAAATGATATTATTATATATATATTTTTTAATATATTTACTGACGAACATGAGTACTAAATTAAAAATGGTTTATTGCCCGTTAAAATGCGCAGAAAACCACTAGCGAATAATCATCATAAAATAACTACCTACTTTCCATCAGGTCAAAAAAAACTTTTTTTTTTTTTACAATTATAGACCCTCGTTTGACCGCGATCTCACCTGTTGGTAAGTGATGATGCAGCCGACGATGGAGCACGAAGGTCTAGAAGGCACCTATTCACTCTTGCCTTGAAAAGACCCAAATTATAGTTTTCAGGAAAGACAGACGACGGCAGCGAGTTCCACTCCTTAGCAGTTCGCATAATAAAGGTGGAACCGAAACGCTTAGTACGAATGGAAGGAATACTAATGAGATAAGGATGGTACTGAGCCGTGCGTCTGCTCGTCCTATGATGAAACGGAGATGGTGGGATCAGATCATATAGTTACGGGGCACATTCTCCGGAATGCAACCTATAGAAAATGGAAAGGCTAGCAACATTACGGCGGTGCTCGAGACTCTGGATCTTAGTCTCCGCCATATATTGCTGCCCTATAAGCCTGAAAGCTCTGCGTTCAATCGAGTCTAAGGTAGCTAGCTGGTGTTTGGCCGAGCCATCCCAAACATGGCAGCAATACTCCATACCAGACCGGACTTGTGCTTTGTATAAGTTGAGAAGCTGTCCCGGTGTGAAGTATCGCTTTACCTTATTCAGGATACCCAGCTTCATAGCATTTGACTCGATGTATGAGCCGAAGTTGAGAGTAGGCGAAAGTGAAACACCCAAGAGCTCCAGGTGATCTTCTATATCTATAGGTACATCTCGGAAAATGGGAACTTGAAGAAACTGACTTTTTTTCGCCGAGAAGAGACAAGCCTGCGTTTTGGAGGCGTTGAATTTAACAAGATTGGCATCGCCCCAGTCGGACACAGGCTTGAGAGTCAAATTCAAACGCTGAAGCATCTCATCTCTCAGCTTCTGAATTTCACTCTGACTAGCTCGAGCAGTGGAAACGTACCTCTCCACAACTGTGCTGTCGTCTGCGTACCCAATGACACCCGGCATGAGCAAATCATTGATATGCAGCAGAAACAACGTGGCAGAGAGCACCGACCCCTGAGGTACCCCGGCATTGATGGCTAATTGATCAGACGAGCAGCCATCAATGACTACTCGAATTGATCTTTCCCTCAGAAAGTCAGCGAGCCAGGAGCAGAATCGAACTGGTAGTCCTGGCATGAATGATTGAAGACAACAGTTCTCCTTCCAACAGTAAAATACCTTTTTGAGGGGCTAGCACGGGTAGACGTGGCCTAGCGCCCATACTTTGGTGCACAATGTTCGTTCACTTACTGGAAGATAAGTATAAAGTTTGCAATCGTTTTACTTAATATTTTTGCCATGACATCTAAATTACTACTAAAGACGTGTTTAACTATTTTCATGACGCAAAACAATTTTATGAATACCGATTGTTGGTGAAGGCACCAAAAGTGTTCAATCCATAGCGTGTTCTCAAGATGGTGCGTTCAGAGCAGCACTCCCTCGCGGTCGCGTCCTTCCTCTTGCGTTGATGAGTGCTAGGAAAAAAGCGTGGAGAGACGGCCTAACTGTGCGGATCGCACTCGAAAATGACTCGAGTAAGGTGCCCTATATATTGGTGTCGTCGTCCACAAAACGAAACGCAAAAATTTCCCGTTTTACAAAATAAATACCTGTGTCAATCGGGAATAACCCTGATGAAACCGTGACTAAAAATAATTACAGCTGTTTCCTGTCACTAATGTGACGAATTTAATTTTACGCAAGGTAAAATTAAGGTTTAATTCAGGTTTACCTAACTCTAAAATCCTAATAAACAATGATCACAGGCGCAATGCGATGCCAGGTAGGGCGCGTCCTAGGTGGACTTGACCTAAGAGGTATTGCATTTGGAATGGACTGGGGTTACCGCTGGGCAACATCAACATGCCAGATGTGCCATAAAAAACAGCGTCTTCTGGTATGTGTGCCACTGTGTCCGAATCTACGTACCTACTATCTACTGACAGTGACATGATACACAAATGCTGTAAAATATGTTTTTGTTACAATAATATCTACATTTGCTCGAGACAAACTTGGCACGTTTCAGCCATTATACAATCCCTGTCTATCATAAGTCGCTGTTGAGTCAGTCTGTCGTGGTACTATCAGTTACTGTTATTGTCTTTAGTAATTCTGTATATACTGGTTCACTTCTATAGATAAATGACAGAGAGTTGGTAATAAGGTTGCTTAAATTGTTGCTCGATGATGACGACATTTGTCAAAACATTTTAGTAGTACTTAAGAGCCGCCAAAATAAGCACCTGCTCGCAATAACAATGGGACCGTTTTTAAAGATCGCTATCGCTAAAACAGTGCATGGCAATATTGATCCTTGCTAACGCCGAGCACAACCTTAAGGCGGTGATAAACTCTAAATTTTGTCACTATATAACTCATTAAAGTTATTTAAGTTAGAAGGGACAGAATAGCGCTCGAAAAACAAAAAGTGAGCTAAAATCACGAACAAATACTTTCAGCCTAACAAATAATTAATTTGGCTCGCCAATTATAGATAGGTACACTATGAAAAAAACCTTTACAAATATTTGTGTGAAAGAAAAATACTACTCAATGCCGTTTAGGACTAGTTACTTACATCAAACCAAAAATGCTTCACTTTGGATATTTTATGAATATTGTAATAATAATAATTAGAATTATTTCAAATTAAAATTTAATGTGCAATAAGCAACAATTTTTTTTTTACATTTATTTTCACTCATCAAAGAACTGTTACCTACATGGAGAAAACCTCTTGTTGGCGTCTATCTACGCCTTAATGGAACCTGAGGTTGTACTCGGCGGTAGCAACCATTGTTCATGAAGATTTCTGTAGTTTTTACTTCTTACCTCTGAGTAGGAACACTCAGTTAGCTACTTCACACTCGATAGAACAATTTGACAGATAATTATGTTTTATTTCCCTGATTTTTTGATGTTAGGTATTGATTATTATTTATTGGCTGTCGCTTAATTATTTAGATATTGGTTTGGTGTATATGTAACACCTCATAACGGCAAGTACTTCCCACGTCTTGTCATATGATTGGAAAGTAGTTATGATAGATTTCCCCTGAAATTTATGATTAGTCAAAGAATTATAAATGTTTATTACTTATATTAAAGACAGAAGCTCAAGGATGGATGTTTTTAGATACATTATATAAAAATAGCTCGTTCAGTATTATTCATGGGGGAAATAATCCTATTGTGTCACTGTTATGAGTTGTGGCTAAACCCGACTTGCTATTAGCCGTGACTTATAAAGTATTTCAGTCGATAAGGACATGGTTTACCCATTAACATCAGGTTCAGGAAGGTTCTTATGGGTTCATCAACATGAATATTGTGTCCGCCCTTATCCTCATGGCTTAGGATTTTGAACAGGTATTATTAGTCACTGGTGAAAAATTAATTATTCACTTGCGATTTTACCCGTACTTAGTATAATAAATAGTAGGCCAGCTCGGAAGATTCAGTCGAGGCTCCGCTCTGGTATCGATAACTACTCTGGGTAACAATGGGCATCCGCTTTGCTTACTTTTTGGCCGTGTTGGGGCTTGTTCTGTGCGAATGTAATTGTTCGCGTAATTTTAATTTCCAAAGTAAGTGGTACTTACTTTTAAATATATTTATATACAGAATAAACTTTATTTTTGTTTGTGTTTTAATTTTGATTTTGCGAAATTTTTAAGGGACATCAGGTTTGGGATGCGATGATATCAAGAAATTCGTCGACGGTCACAACATGAGACGCCTTCAGCTCGCTAGAGGAGAAGTGGACAGCCAGCCGCCTGCTTCCCAAATGAACAAAATCGTAAGTGTTTTGTGTTAGTTTTTGATACGTCTGCAATAATTCGAGTAGTATTGCAAGAAAATAAGGTAGAAAAACAATGTGCCAAATCGACATTTTATTTCAGTAACACACATAATTTAGAAAATCTTGTCATGGTGTGATTAATGTTTTCTAAAACTTATCAATTATAGATCTGGGACGACGAATTGGCCGCAAAAGCGGCTAAATTGGTTGCCGGACATAAATACCGCCACAACCCGGACCGTACCATACGTGAGTCATTACGTATTTTATTATTTTGGGAAATGTATTTTTTTTAGTCAACTAATAATTCACTGTTTCCGTCCGACTATTGCGCACCACCCGCCTCTTGGACATCATTCCCAATCGTGAAGTAGTTGTCGAAGTGTCCTGCCTACTACAACTACCTGTTCTTTGATTGACTCCCTACAGAGAAGATCCGAGGCGTTAGAATCGCCAACGACCCCTAGAAGCCGCAGTCTAATCCTATTATTCATAATAAATTTTTACACCTTTGAAAGCTCAAATAGCTTTTGTCTTGTTTTGATGTACCTATATGTCATTTTACATAAAAGAGAACAAAACAAAAGCTATTTTAAATAAAACAGGTTTAAAAAATGATTATGAATAAGTGGGTTAGTTTTAGCAAACAATTGACACAGACCTATGGTGTAGTGTAGTGTAACACTTATTTTTTAAGGAGACACCGATAAGCGCCCCTAGCATACACTTTGTGAATCTCATTTTCCATACAAAAATCCGTGTTAAACTACACCATACGTCCGTGTCAATTGCTAGTTAACAAACCGAGCCCGACTAGAACCGCTGAGGCAACACCGAGACATCGGCTCGTTCAGTGTGGTCTATCAACTCTATAGCGGGGAATGCTCCGAGGAACTGTTGTAGCTTCTATCATCGCACCTCTTGACACCGGGGGAAGCTCGTCCACATATAATCGACACGTTAGTATCTCTTACAACTCGCATGACGCGATCTTTTCCCCCATATACGTGCCAGTTGTGGAATGAGCTCCGAGCTTCTAGGTTTTTTTTTGTAGTACACAAGGGTGCTCAGGTCTCAAGTTTGAATTTTTTTTCTGGGTCTCTTACTGCCCCCCTTTAGGCCTGAGGCGCCCACAAGGGGGCGTTATCGCCCACTTTGGGAAAGGCTGGCTTACATCAAACGCGCAACCGCGGCAACCGCACAGCCAGTTTGTCGAGCAGTATAAAATAATAAAAAATGCAACTACTGGTTTAAATTGTATCATTCATTGTTTGTCATTGTAATATTTTTCTGCTCAGCTTCAAATAGATTCCAAACCGGTGAGAATATCTTCATGTCCAGCACTACTAGCAACACATACGATTTCGATCCGGAGATGGTTATGGCGGATTGGTTCGATGAGTACAAGCGTTACAAATACAGACCGCTGAGAAACAGCGACTTTTATCCAGGTGTTCCTGCTATTGGGCATTACACACAGGTAAGTTTACCCCATCATGATAAAAATAAAAATATTCAGCTAAACTTGTATAGAAGTGCCACTCTTCATTTATTTTTGCGTTTTGGTAAAATAAGTAGTAAGTACCCTTGCGTGCCGCTCTCCCCTGCAGCATAACATATCTGGGCGTATTGTAAATTGAAAATAGAGTAGCAAAAAAAGTAAATTCAAAAGAAACATTAAAATTACATGATGCGCTCGTAAGTAGCGTAGAAGTTCCGCTTCTATTATAACTCAGTTCTATTTTGCTGTATAAGTGCCCATCATTGACAATACCATCCATACCTAAAGTAGTTACTTATATATAAACTGATTTTATTTTATTCTTTATCAGCCTGTTTACATCCACTGCTGGACGAAGCCTCCCCCATTTACTTTATTAAAATTTAATTATTTTAGATGGCGTGGTCAGACACAACATACGTCGGATGCGCAGTTTCTCAATTCAGGGATGGCAAATGGCACAATACCTTTGTTGTCTGTAACTACGGTCCGGCGTAAGTAATATGTTACTTGTTTATCAGCAACGTTTACATCTACAATCCTACAATGACAATTTATGTGTTGGTACTACCATACATTTGTCTAAATACTTGGTATTGCCATCAGATTAAAAAGAAGGCAGATGTGACACTGACTACTGAGCTAAATGAACAGTTCATTGTAGGACCGACCCAAGCGACCGTAATAAAGGTCAAAGGTCTCAAAACGCGTCGTGCGTGTGCTCACAGAGGGCTTACTTGACATTCGATTCCAATAGACAACACTAGCTTTTTTTCATAAAAAACCTTTGTGCCTTTTCCGCATTACAACCTCCTTTTTTTCAGGGGTAACGTCGTTGGCCAAACTCCATACATCGCGGGAAGACCAAGCGGAGATTTGACGTGCGGTACCAGCAGTTGCAGTCGAATGTACGGCTCATGTTAAAATGTTGAATTTACATATACAAAATTAATATGAGAATATTCCCCGCACATAGGTTTTAATTAGCCGTTCAGCGCGGGAATACGGCTTCTGATCTGTGACACCTTGCCGCATAATTGTTTCTCCTTAATTATAATATAATCAGTAATCTCAGTTTTTAATAAGTACTCTTCGGTATGTAAGTAAATAAAATAAGTTTAAAGATTTTGTAAAGGGTTAACATTTTTTTTCCGAGGCCTTCTCATACTCCTGATTTGGCATTTTTTTTTCACAATTCTCTTCACATTGTTAAACCTATATTCGACGATAAGATATGTATAACGATAAGCAACGTATAGACGAAGAAAAAATGTGTGACATAATGTCCAAAAGCGTCACGTTTCTAAACTAAAAAAAATCAGGAGAATAGTAGAGTGGGTGTAGGTGGGTGGGGGTAAGTGGGTGTAGTTGTAGTTGTACCTATTGTATAAATGTAGATCTCAATGTTATAAAATGTTATGCTTAGACTAGAAGGTCTACGAGATTTTAGTGCAAATTGTAGCCTACAGTGAGAATTATTTAACTTTTTTAATTTATTTTTTACTTACCGTTACCTAGAAATTCAAAGAAAGCCAAGCCGTGTTTGTTGCCTGATTCTTCTAGGCTTGGTCGCGTTGGAACAGGAGTAATTTTAGTTTATAAGACGATTCAAAATGATCCTTTTGATTTCAATGAATAAAACTCTTTTGATTTGATTTGTAATTCCCCTTGTAAGTGGTAGAACCATTCATCAAAAATTACTTGATATCCAGCGGTAAAAAAAAATCGAGTGATGGAATAGATGTGAGCCCTATTATAATGTTTACACAGCAGTTCTTTATAAGTATGGGAGGAACGCGTAACGTTTTTTAGAATTTCACCTGGGCCTTTAGGACTTCATCGATGCATCCTCTATCGATTTGAATTTTATTTTATTTTTAGAGAAATCATTTTTCTTTTCTTTTTAATAGTTTTAATTGGTGTACCAGGACTTTTGATAAAAATCAAGATGGTGGCTCGGTAGTATGCCAAATACCGATTCTTATGTTCAATCCCCTTAATCTCTCTTCCTGGCTATGCAACCCACATTGCTGGTGGATCAGTCTTCCTACAACACTCCCTCCACTGCGCTCCTTATCGTATTAATTCCGAGATAGTATTTGAAAAGAAAGATAAAAAATCCTGATTGCGGATACTATAGGGTAGTAGGTACACAGAAAATTGTTTCACCAAAATGGTCTACACTATATTATAATGAATAACATTTTAAACAAAATGTTAATCCGACTAAAAATATTACGAATAATATGGATTATGTGCAGTCCTGGCCAAAGTTATACCTAAGGAAATTACCTAGGTGAAACGTTTCGCAAGTGGCGCGAAATTCAAATTTTAATGTATTTTTTGCACATTACAGCTTATCAACACTTCTTGAGATAGCGAACATATGTTTTCCGGGAATCAGGAGACCTAACACACATGTTTTAATTAATAGTAACTTATAAATATCATTAGTTTAGCTACGAATGTCAAATCAATGGTTTGCATGGTTTTGGTTCATTGACATTCGTAGCTGAACTAATGATATTTTTGAGATACTTTCAATTAAAACATGTTTGTTAGGTCTCCTGATTCCCGCAAAACCAGTGTTTGCTATCTCAAGAAGTGTTGATAAGCTGTAATGTGCATAAAACACAATAAATTTTGAATTTCGCGCCACTTGGAGAACGTTCCACTTAGAAGCTTTTTTATTGATTAAAATTAAAATACCTACTCAACTAATTACAATAAATCCGGATTATGAACATCACCTAAATTGTTTTAAGCAAATCATCTAATCATTAAATGATAAGGATAACGCGTTTTATTTGATAAACGAAATACGTACCTAGTAAATAGGTACTCCATATCTAAGTAATCAAGTGTAGAATTAGTTAGTTCTGTGTTGTAATAATGGTAAGTACACTGTTGATTTTTCCATATTATGTACCTACTTATTTACCGTGTATATGAGGCTGGAAATGGATACTTAGTCCAATAAGTAAAATTAAATAAATACTTAAGTATAGGAAATTCAAAATATAAAGGATAATCATCATCATCATCCTGTAGAAGTCCAGTGCTGGATATAGGCCTTCCCCCTAGAATGCCACGACGAACGGCCTTGAGTCGCCTCCATCCACTGACTTCCTGCGACGTATCTAGTGATACTGATGAGGCTACTTCTTACGGCTGCCGAGGTATACTTACCTTCTCAATACCGACAGAATCCAGACAGCAGACGGACGGGCGGAGGCTGGCGGTAATCGTGCTATGCCGTTTTTGGGAACACAATTTTTAATGATCCCTTAGTTTAGTAACAGGGTCTCGTTTGGCACCCCTTTGGTACGGAACCCTAAAAAAACAATTCCAAATTCCAGATACTGGTTTTAATAGTAGCCTGCGCGCTGCCCTTGTCATGGGCACATCCAGAAGGAAGGCTGGTGGAGCCCCCCCTCCGCGTGGAAATGCCCCCGCCTGTGGATTCGGATGGAGCGAGCGCGAGGAACGTGTTTCAGAGTTGGATGCCGATGCCTATCGACCACTTCGACCCGCAGAATACTGACACTTTTCTAATGGTTTGTTATTGCTTTCGCAGACTGATATTCTTTTTGGTTCTAGCTGTGAAATTAACGTTTGTGTAACGAATACATTCCTCGAACGAGGTTCTCACTGCGTCCATCACGCGGTGAGAACCTCATTCGAGGAATGTATATCTCTATATCTAACTATACTATGTGTAACTCTGACCCGCTGATTCACTGCTTGAGATCATACTGTAGGTAGGTACAAACCTACTCGACATGGTTTATAGAGAAAGCTTATAAGTTCCAGCTGTGGGAATCACAGATTTATATTAGTACTGTGGGAATTATGAGTTCTAAAAGGTTTTCTGGCACAATCTATCTGCCTGCAATGCATTGAAACTTTTTTTTGTTGTTTTTTATATCCGCTATCAGCTGGTGGGCTATAGGCGGATGGGTGGATAGGTTCCTGGCGTTTGGGATCCAGACTCATCAGTCCTTCTTCCCATTGAAACTTGAAATATATTTTATTTTGTCGACCTCTGTGGCGCGGCGGGCGAAGGTTCGCCTGCGACGCAGGAGGTTGCGGGTTCGATTCCCGCCTCGGAGCATGTACGCTCTGCAGGTATTTGTTCAGGGTGTTCTGTGTATTTTCATAATAAAAATATCTATCTGAGTAATGTATTGTATTAAGTATATAAGTTTATCTAGTTGCCATAACACAAGCTCTGCTTAGCTTGGGGCTAGATAATGTTGTGTGAAATGTCTAGCATTTATTTATTTATTTATTTTGCAAAGCATACTAGGTATGTACTATCAATTATGAACTTTGAATAGGTAGGCTGTACTTTTCGCAGAAATCGCCTCATCTGTTACGGCGTGATTGAGTTACACGGGCTATACCTACAACCAAACACCCAAACTTTTGTATGTAAAATATTAGTAGGATTCAATGTTCAATCAAACGTTATAATAATTAGGTATTTGATGGCACTTTTGTAGCGTTTCATGTTCAACGAAGAGTTCTTTGGGGGAGATGGTTCCCCCATATTCATCCTGATCGGCGGTGAGTGGGCCATCGTCGCGGGCTGGCTGCAAGGCGGTAACATGTACGAGATGGCGCGGGAGAACCACGGGTACCAGATATACACGGAACATCGCTACTACGGACTAACGCTGCCTTACACGTGAGTCTTTCTAAACTGTCAATGAGTTATCTTCATCCTGATCGTTAAGTTCTTCTTTAATATCCCTAATATATACAGTGAAAACCGCATTTGAATTAGTAATAAGTAGAACTCCAGTTATAAGTCTACATACGTGACGTGGTCGTTGCCTTTTTATTAACCTATAGAGTTGTCAATTTCCGCAGCAACTTCACAACTGAAAACCTTCGCTTCCTGAACGTAGACCAGGCGCTAGCCGACCTCGCTCAGTTCATCGGCGAACTGAAGAAGGTGCCTCGTTTCGCCGAAAGCGAAGTGGTGCTGTACGGAGGGTCGTATGCAGCGAACATGGCTCTCTGGTTCAAGCAACGGTACCCACATTTGGTCACCGGGGCAGTCGCGTCCAGTGGTCCTATCAAGGGAGAAGTTGATTTTACCGGTAAGTTTTCTGTTTGAGAACTTTGAGACTTACATAGACACATGTCTCGAAGGGATCGCGTGGGCCTGTCACAACCATCACATCGGAACTCGGGGTACCTCCCACTGGGTCAGTAGGTACGACTCTTAAGGATGGATATCATCATCAAGCCTATGTTATAGTCCACTGCTTCCTATTACCTTTAAAATGTGGTTTATCCATCGAGTAGGGGATATGGACAGATATGGTAAAAGACATAACCTAAATACAGAGGTCTGTAATCCGCGATATCAGTAATTTAAAGAGAGGCTATTCAAAATAAAAAATTGTTCATAAAATTCCGGTAGATGGCAGTGACTCAACATGGTCGTGTCTTCTGAAGATTTTGCAGAAGCACCACAGAGACCAAATTCTCTTTATTTTCTCTTTTTTTTCCTTCAATTTCGGCCCGCGGGCTATTAAGTGAGGTGTGGGCTGAGTTGACCAATGAACCAGTTTTGCTTTGCGATTCCGAAGCTCGATTTTCAAGTCTACTATAGACCATCCACACCATAATCCCTGCTCATCTTGGTCCGGCTTCAACAATAACAATAACGTAACACTAACAAATATATCAGAATTTCAACAAAAACATTACGTAGGTAGATTCTTACTTTTCTTCACCAACGAACAGCATGAGCGAGTGAAGTCAGTGGTACTGACAGTTGGGGCTGACCGACAAAATTTAGACAACCATATCTGGACTGCGCCATCTATGAATGGATTTAGAACTATTTTCTTTCTGAACTGTCAGAAAACTTCGCATTGAACACCAGTACTGAGGAATTTCTAAAATTTAGTTTAGAGTTCTTAGGGTCTCGAGTCTTGTTTGTTATTGGAGACCTAAAAACAAGTAAGTACCTACTTGCATAATCCTGTAAATCCACTATAATTTTCCAGGCTATTTGGAGGTGGTTCACGAAGCTTTCCTATCGGAGGGCGGTGAGCAATGCATAGCGCACATTAGACAAGGCATCGATGACACGGTCTTAGCGATGCGGACTGAAGAGGGAAGACGTTCTTTGGAACAGGCTTACAGGTAGATACATCATCATCATCACTCCGGTGGAGTCCACTACTGAACATAGGTCTACTCTAGATACACCTAGGTCTTGAGCCGCCTACATGCACCGACTTCCTCCTACCATTAAAATTTCGGTATCAGGTGGGCCGTATGCTTGCCAAGTAGTATAACAAAAAAAACTTAATTGATGGTACTTTGTTCGGTGTTGGTACTTTGTGAATCGCCCTGCTGAGCTATATAAATATATGGGTTCAGGCGTGTAACGTCCCGTTTGTAAAATCTCACGTCACCCCTTTCGTATAGTCCCTTTTGGAAGAAGTTCCTTTGTAGTTTTGGTCCGTCCCTTTCGTATAGTTCATTTCGGAAGAAATTCCTTTTCGTATAGGTAGTTCCATTCGCAAAAAGTACCATTTCGACGATGACACCCTGTATAAAATATTTGCATCTATTGATAGTCTCGAAATTCGAGAGTGATACGGGTCATACCCTACATCATACACGCGGGACCCAGTGATTTTGTTATTATAATTTCGATTGTCTTGGTAACACTCGGTTTTTTTTTCAGACTATGTTATCCCTTGGATTACGACAATCGGTTCACTCTCGGCTACTTCTCCGGACTGATCAGTTGGACGTTCTCCACTTCAGTGCAGCAAGCAATCCCAGGCAGCTTGTTGGCGGTCTGCAACAACTTTGCGACCACTGCTTATGGTGCGTTTCACTATGGCCATTGGATAACGACAGTCGATTCACGCTCGGCTATAAAAATTTTTTTTTTTTTTTTTTAGTGCCGGAACAAGCAGAGTGTGTATTACGGGTTTTGCATTGTAAAAACCGGAATGCGAAACGTGAGCATTCAACGTGACTTACGTAGTAACTATTTACTAATCAGTACTGTTTCTACCGACTGCGCGGCACAGAATGATGAATAGTTACTACGTAAGTCACTTTGAATGCTCACGTTTCGCATTCCGGTTTTTGCAATGCAAAACTTGTAATAGGCCCACTGGTGGCCCACGTATACTCTGCGTACTATAACAATGCATTACCTCTGTGGCGCGGCTTGCGAGTAGCTGGCTGAGATGCGAGAGGTTGCGGGTTCGATTCCCGCTGCGGAACAAATGTTTTTAAAATCTGCAAATATTTGTTCCTGGTCTGGGTGTTATGGTAGCATGGTACTCGTAGTTCGTGATACCCTCGACACGGAATCCTAGTGTGGGATCATGACTACGTATGGGACTATTGGGTGTTATATTATTACCGCACAGGTCTCGCCCAACTAGGACGCACCCTACAAGGCATTGCACTGCGCCCACCACCCTGAGACATAAATATGATGCCTCATTATGTGCCTGTAATTTCACCGGTACCCTTCAAACCGGGGTACAGCAATGCTCACATTACTGGCTTGACGGCAGAAATAGGTATAGTAGGTACTTTCCCGGACGAATTATATCACAAAGAAGCTCTACTACTACAGCTACTAAACTAGAGCGACCTAACCATATTCTTATTAGACTAGTGGAACGCCCTCGACTTCGGCCGCATGGAGTTTTTTTTCATACCACCTTCACCCCTAAAGGAGGGAATTTCGGAAATTACTTTCTTAGTGCTCCCCTAGACCACAAAAGGAATTAATTCAAATTTCTGGTCTCTAGGAATTACGGTTTAGGCTGTGTGTTGATAGTCAGTCAGTCAGTCGTAACGATTTTATATAATGTTGACTAGCTAAACCCCCCGCGACTTCGTCCACGTGAAATAACTTATAGCACTCAGGGATCTATTAGGTAAGTACTCCTATCAGTAAAATAATTCTCAGACCCGTAACAAATATTTGCAGATTATGCAAACATTTGTCCCACTATGGATATCGAACCTGCACCTGTTGCGTCTCAGCCGGCTACTCTCCCGCCGCACCACGGAGGTCGTCTAACGAGAAGACCTCCCACTTTGCCACTAGCTTGCGCGAAGCTTTGTTGTCAGTGATGCGCTAAGCACATAGTTTTCTTTTGGAGTTTCGCTTCTATATACGTTGGGTCTTTACTAAGTTTACGAGACACAAAATACAAACAACACAGCGCGCAATGGAAAGAAGTTTATTGAACATCAAGTTGAAAGACAAACAAAGAAGTGAGACAATCCGAAAGAAAACCAATGTTACTGATGCTCTGAAGTACTCACAGAGTCTCAGAGTCTCAAATGGAAATGGGCAGGCCATGTAGCGCGCCTACAAGATAAGCGTTGGGCACGTAGAGCTACGGCATGGTCTAGACCAACCGGAAAGAGAGCAAGAGGACGCCCGCAAGAACGCTGGGCCGATGAGATAAGAAAAGTCGCTGGACAAAATTGGATAGAAAAAGCTGGAGACAGAACAAACTGGAAAAAACTGGAGGAGGCCTATACCCGAAAGGGGCCTTAACTATGGAAAAAAAATAAGTTATTTAATTTTTAAGTTATGCAATCATTTATGTAATAGTTAGTTAAGGAAATAAAAAGGCTTTATTATTATTATTACTAAGTTTATGCTTTGGTTTTCAGGAAACACACCTATGGAGAAGATTGGGGGATACATCGCTGCGATTCGCAACTTGGGCGGGAGCTGCTGGGGCATTGATTACGAGAATTACGTGGCGTCGTATTCCGTGACTACACCATCTATATGTATGTACCACCACTACTACTACTACCACCGTACCTATTTCTGCCCCTAGCAGTAGTGCTCGCATTGCTGAGTTTCGGTTTGAAGGGTACGAGTGCCGGTGAAATTACAGGCACATGAGACTTTTCATCTTTATGTCTCAGGGTTGGCAGCGCGCGTGTGATGCATTTGGTGTTACAGGCGTCCATAGGCTACGGTAACTGCTTTCCTTCAGGTGGGCCGTATGCTAGTTTGTTTGCTAAGTGGTATAAAAAAAATGTATATAACATAAATAAAACATGTCCTTTCAACATCATCAATGCCAGGAAGAACGGACTTGAGCTGCCTTCATCTACTGACATCCAGCAACCGCCACAATTCCATCGAGGGAGCAGTTTTTTCTGCGTAATCCGGTTCATGGTCGCCACTCGAGATCCATTATTCCCCAGCGGTTGTCATTTCTAAGAGTTATTTGGCCAAAAGTCAAACAAAGTCAAAAAGAACTTTATTCATTGAAATCACAAGGATCATTTTGAATCCTCTAATATAAAATTAAAATACTCCTGTTCCAACGCGACCAAGCCTAGAAGAATCAGGCAACAAACTCGGCTTGGCTTACATAAATGGTCCGTCTTACCACGAGGTGAGAAGCGCCTGTGTGGTGCCTCGGAGCAAGGAGTTGCTGATACATAGTAAATGAGAACTTAAAAACCTTAGGAAGGTAGTCAAAAGTAAATAAACATCAGCAAAAATATGCAAGACAGCACACGCTACGCTTGTTATACTTATAAATAATAATCTAATACAAACATGTAAATAGGTAAGTACAGATATTGTAAATTTCCATTTTAGCAGTCGAGGGGCAGAGCGACATCAGGCCACGCGGCTTTATCATTAATATAGTCATCAAAAGTGTAATACGCTTTCTTAATTAGATTCATCTTTATGTAGGATTTAAATCTTCGAATAGGAAGTTTAAATGCACCTTCTGGAAGTTTATTATAGAACCGTACAGAATTCCCCATAAAAGACCCACTTACTTTCTTTAATCGAAATTTTGGTATATTTAGTTTGTGTTTATTTCTCGTGCTAATACCATGCACGTCACTGTTTATCATAAAACTATCCAAGTGTTTATGTGTATGTAATAATATTTCATAGATATATTGCGATATTACTGTAAGAATATTGATTTCTTTGAAACGCTTAAATATCTCACTATGTTCCTCACATATCAACTTAAACCTGCTAAACTTGGCCTGCCAATTATTCTATTAACTATAAAGATAAAGGGAACGTGATTAGAAATTCGGGCCACATGGTTGTCAGAAATGCCAGTTTCTGTTGTTTTGTTCATCGAAAGAATGCGCTTGCGCGAGTGAAGTCTCGTCTGACTTCTCTCACAAGTTTTATGGAAGTAAAATATACGCGTAATCGATCTATGAACAAAGTATGATATGAAACTTGTTTGACCTACAAATCTTTGCTTTATTTGTAGCTCGTGCGTGGTACTACCAGACTTGCACTGAATATGGTTACTACCAGACCGCGCCGCGCATCGGCACTCCCTTCGACGCCTTGGAGTGGCTCAATGTTGAGTTTTATGTGGATCTCTGCAAGAGAATCTTTGACGAACGGTTAGTAACAATCAAAATAAGGCTACTTTATGACCGCGCCGCGCATCGGCAATCCCTTCGACGCCTCGGACTGGAACAGTGATGAGTTCTATATGGACCTCTGCAAGAGAAATCTTTGACGAACGGTTAGTAACAATCAGAATAAGACTATTTTATGACCGCGCCGCGCATCGGCAATCCCTTCGACGCCCCGGACTGCCACAGTGACTATTGTGGACCTCTGCAAGAGAATCTTTGACGAACGGTTAGTAACAATCAAAATAAGACTACTATAAGACCGCGCCGCGCACAGGCACTCCCTTAGACGCCTCGGAGTGACAGTGTTGAGTTCTATGTGGACTAGGTAGCATTTTTTTAAACGCAGATATTTTTAATTAAATTCACCTCAAGTTACCTGAAAACAAAACTGTCTACAAAATAGAAGTGATACTAATGCCGAGATAAATAGACGTTACTTAGCACGTACTATGTCACTGTCACACAAATGTTAAAACACGCGTATTAGAGAGACAAGGCCGATTTCAAAGTAAGACTTAGATGTAGTCACCGTGAAGTTACGTTCTATTTGTCTGGACCTAAGGTAAGTAAAGTAGATCTTTTCCCTTGAAGTCCGATATCTTGCCACATCACAGAGATATAACGGAAAATGAATATGCTAATTATTAGTCCTTTTATACCACATCAAAACGTATAACGTACGACCTCTGTGGCCCGGCGGGCGAAGGTTCGCCTGCGACGCAGGAGGTTGCGGGTTCATTCCCGCCTCTGAACAAATATTTGTACATTCTGCAGATATTTGTTCAGGGTGTTCTGGGTATTTTTCTATGTATAATAAAAAATATCTATCTATGTAATGTATTGTATTAAGTATATCAGTTATCTAGTACCCATAACACAAGCTCAGCTTAGCTTGGTGCTAGATAATGTTGAGTGAAATGTCCAACATTTTATTTTATAAGTAATAGAACTAAATAAATAAATGCTGGACATTTCATACAACATTATCTAGCCCCAAGCTATTATATTTTTTATTATACATAGAAAATACCCAGAACACGCGGAACAATTATCTGCAGATCGTACAAATATTTGTTCCGAGGCGGGAATCGAACCCGCAACCTCCTGCGTCGCAGGCGAACCTACACGAACGTTCATCTCTTGCCATGCCCTTTTTCAGTTTCGACGAGAAGTTTGTCTACGACGCAGTAGAGCGCGTGAATAACGTATTCGGCGCTTTGGAGCCCGACGTAAACAACACAATCAACATCCACGGAGCTATTGACCCTTGGAGGGCGCTGGGCGTCTATGACCGAGACTTGAAGGAGTCGTCGCCTACTTACACCGTGCCTAGGTAACAAATTAGATTGATTCGCAGTCGATTCGATTTCGCTAGAATCTTGTACTTGAGGCCCAAGCACGAATATCTAAAACAGAGTCAGCTGTGCCGTGTTTTACAAACATATAACATTGTTTTCTAATAAAAAGGGGGCGTGGCCTGTTTTGTTAGCAAAACCACAAAAAACCAGAGTCCGTTGCTAAACATGTTTTTTTAGAAAAATTTGCAGTGGACCCGGCTTAACATTAATGAGTCGCAAGACATGATCGTTGATGTAAAATATCAACTAACCAAAATACAAAGATTTCAAACTACTCTTGGTGCGGTTGTGTCTGGCCTAAGAATATACCTCTGGGTCTAATCAATGGTGCAAACGTAACCGCGGGCTCCCACCGCCTCTCGTGGATGTCGTAAAAGCCGACGAAAGGATTACACCAGGGGATGGGTAGTAGCATGTACCTGCATATTCGACACCAAACTGCGATCACCAATCCACCTGCCAAGCGTGGTGATTATGGCATTGTATTTTATGGTGGTGACCTCGTTCAGCAGTGAACGTAAATAGGCTGGTGATGCAAGCTACTCCGATGTCATGGGTTATTCCCGCTCGACCCCACTTCCATTTGCATGGGGACGAACGGGAATTTCTCGTTGGTCACCAAATGCTAACTGATTACAAAACAGTGAAGAAAATTGTTTTTACGTAACTCAAACGTAACAAATCAGTTAGTTACCAAAGTGGCTGAAGGGGCATAATCTGCGAATATTTGTTCCGGGTCTGGGTGTTGTGGTACCATGGTACTCGTAGTTCCATGGGGGTATCAACCCACGACAGAGGGAATCCTTGTTTGAATCAAGACTATGTATGGTATGTGCATGTAGCTGTTGGGTGTGTTATGTTATTTATATTGTATCCCCTCAGTTCCACACTTTTGTTACGCTTATGTTATAATGTATGTTGTCAACAGAGCGTCGCATTGCTTCGATATGCGAGCGTGGGGCAGAACCGACACCATTCAAATGACTCGAGTGCAACAAACAGCGCGGAGAATAGTCGCTTCATGGCTATCAAACTAACTATTACTAACTATACCATTAAATGTAATAATGTAGAGTATTTTGTAAAATAAAACATTTTTATTCCGGTGTCCCGGAAGACATAATTTATTAGTTTGAAATTCCACAATCGATAATCCACAGAAGTTAATTAGGAAACTTTAACAGGTCCAAATTGAAACATTACAAAATATAATCACAAATAGATACATACTCATACACACTACGGAGCCCTACTGCATACTTTTCAAAATATTTTCTAAATCAGTGTGCAGGCAACATATGCTATCTTTCACTTAAACCTACATTGCATCACAGCAACTTTAATTACGATATAAATGCACAGTGCACTATTTTCCTGGATATGTCGGTGTGTTTTCAAAATGGCTCTTTTCCACGGTATTCCTTTTCGGAAACACAACACAAATTGTACAAGGCGGGAGACAACGCAGGCTTGCCTCATTACTCTATTATTTACATACAATGTACTCGGATTTACAGATATACAATAGCGTAAAATTTCATTAATAATCACCTCACCACGCTGTACTATATTTGCAGTGAGCGAAAGGGAGTGAAACGTGTCGTTTCACTAACATTCGCTGCACTGTGACGCCACCAGGGAAGTAGTCTACTCTACATCATTTGACATAGCACTTAAATTGTAATTGAAAACATTCGAGATTAAAGGCAGTCCATCATTTAAAACATTGTCAATTGATAATATCATTAGAATACAAAATATAATTGGGACTTCATTACTTAAAATACAGTGCTTTTACATAAATAATAGGGCAGTGTAAAACTCATCTTTAGGAACATAGAATTGATGTCAGATAAGGTTATACTATGCTTTAAGAATAGGACTGCCATTATAACCCCTGAACTAACTCAAATTCAGAAATGACGGCACCTCGTTATCTGACTATATCTAGTGAATACTTAAACTATGAATCTCGCTTATGCAACCATCTTTGGATCTTGTAGTTCCACAGACGAGGCGAGGTTCGATTCACGTCACATACGCCTACGACACGTACAATAAGAGCTAACACACTGGTGGAATATTTACAATGTTCTAGTTGAGGCGGTGTTCAGTCATTCGAGCACGAGTGGCTTGGGGCTCTCCCACGGGAAGCCCTCCCGCCCGAAGTGACCGTAGGTGCTGGTTCTCTGGTAGATGGGCGCTCTCAGGTTCAGCTCCCTGTTACAAAACCAATTACAATATTAGTTTACATTCAATTTAAGACTTAGTTTATGTATTTTGCTAATAGTCTATCGTAAAATCATTCGTCTCTATAGACCTTTTCGTAAGTTGTTGCGACAGGTCTATGAAAAAGTTAATTATGGCCATGGATATTAGTATGGAAGTAATAAATAAAGTTCTTGTGCGAGTATGATGGCCACTCGATGGACCGACGATAGTGTAACAATAGCAGGAAGTCTGTGGATGGAGGCAGCACAAGTTCGCCGTTGCATTCTATGCCTACGCCCAGCAAAGAACTTATTGTTTTCTAAAAAGTGTACTCACTTGACAATTTTTCCCGGTCGTAGATCAAAGTTCTTCTGTATAATGGCAAGAAGTTGCTTCTGTGTCTTGTGAGAGGTTCCGTAATCGAACACGGTGATGGACAGCGGCTCCGCTACTCCGATGGCGTATGCGACCTGACGAAGGAACAAATAAATACATTAGGCTTTCAATAACACAACATCCAGATTAATTGAGCATAATGTCCGAATTTGAAAGATATTGTAGAAAGTTCTAAATTCTTCGAAAAATCAAAATACGTACACGAGGATGACGTCAAATCTCGCATGAAAACCATAATTTTTGTATCAGCGTCATATGAGATATTGTGACGTCAACTCATGGACGATAATTATCCGTGAATAATTTTGTATAAACTCGTGGACAAGAATTATCCGAGAATGGCCCCAAACAAGCGTACTATAAATATTAAACCAAACATAAATTAATAAATAAATGCTGGACATTTCACACAACATTATTTAGATAAATAATACACATGCGTCTCCTCTCAAACCATCGCATAGTTTAGGGTTCCAAGGTTTACTCAACTCAAGACCAGGTGGTCGTTTTGGGCCATACGTACAACATTTTGGGCCTTACCTACAATAGTTTGGGCCTTACCTATAACAGTTTGCGCCTAAAATAACCATTTGGGGCTTACCTGCACCATGCAGCGCCGGCACAGGCCGGCTTTGACGAGCGACTTGGCGACCCAGCGTGCGGCGTACGCGGCCGAGCGGTCCACCTTCGTGAAGTCCTTGCCGGAGAAGGCGCCACCACCGTGCGCGCCCCAGCCGCCGTACGTGTCCACGATTATCTTGCGCCCCGTCAAACCCGCGTCAGACTGTACAAAAACACATTACATATATATCATACACATCAATCACTACCACAACACCCAAACCCAGAACAAATACTTGCAGATAATGCAAACATTTGCCTGGAAGCGGGAATCGAAGTCGTACCTCTCGCGTTTGAGCCGGCTACTCAACCACCGCGCAACAGAGGTTGTCTGGCCACTTTAGAAATTTTCCACAATCCGCGGTCTACAATGGTCTTACGGCTGGGTCTAAACGCGACATTAATGTGACTCTAGTCTAGATTGTATAAAGGCCCAAGTCCTTGTGAAAAAAAAACAATGTTTATTTTTATAGCCACAGCAACAGGGTTGAAAAATACTTCAGCGAAGACCCCATACTTTCATATCCATATATTAAATAATAACAGATAATTTAACAATCTTGATGATAAAAGAGCCAGTGTTGTGAAATAATTAAATACGCCACGTGGGAAGGCAATGCACAAAAGGTGTTAGTAAATAAATGTAAGTGTGTGTTACCTGAGGTCCACCAATGATGAAGTTTCCGCATGGGTTGATGTGTATAACGGTTTTATCGGTCATGTACTGAGAGGGGATCACTTCCTTGATCACCTTCTCTCTGATTTCTTCGCGCAGGGTCTTCAGTGCGATCTAAAACGTAAGAAAATTGCATTTATTAGTAAAACGGATTTGGCTCTTCATCAGCCGGTGGACATCCATTGCTGGATGAGGCGACCCCCATTGCATAACATAGCGTGCAATGGGGTATTTGCCATAATCACCACGCTTGGCAGGCGGATTGGTGATCGCAGTTTGGTTTTAAGTACTCAGATGGAGGCTCTGCCCATCCCCTGGCGTAATGCCCCAGTCATCTTTTACGACATCCACGAGAGGAGTAAGAAGCTTAGATTTGGCTAGGTTCAGGTTATTTGCTACATGATCTGGGACGATAGACAGTCACACAACCAAGCGAAAACGTTAGACGCTAACTAGCGAAGAATGGGTGTTTTGTCGAACGCTTGTCTTTTCCATACTTTAGTTAGCGATTGCGGCATTACGCTAACTTTGTTAAGCACACTTGGTATAAGCACCGACTAGGACGACATAGTTTCGCTAGATTTGATCGTATTTTCGCAAGAGGAACTAAACACCAATGTTTATGTGAGACTATTAGACGTCCACTGCTGGACCTGGCCTCCTCCATAGAATGCAATGGGGGGGGACTTGCAGTATTGTTGTTGAGTACTCAGGTGGATGCTGCCGCCCATACCCTGGTGTAATCCATCAGTCGACTTTTACAACAACATCGGAAGGAGACGGATGGGGTATATATCTTAACAGTATTATAATAATATAGATATATGATAAATGTTTGAGCCATTTTAGAGAACGCAGATACGATACCATGAATGTGTCTTCTATTACAAAATGTCGTCTTTCGTATGATAAGACAAAAAAATAGATCATTTAAAAACTAGTTGCTAGGGCAATGTTTACCAGTCAATTCCACAGTATCAGTTTCGGAAGCAGAGATAGACTGAAGTCAGATAATGGTGACCTCTCATCAATATAGATAATGGTGGTCATTTGATAAGTCAGGGATTTTGCTGGTCAAGGAAAATATGAGTTTGATATGGAATATGGATACGAAAATTATGTCATATCATTTGTGCGAAGTATGCCAGTGAGAATCAAAAACTCGTGCTTAGAAAGTAGGGTAGATGCTACGTTGAATGTCATATCGATGACTAATAACTGATAATATTTAAACCAAAACCTATTATGAATAAATGCCTTACCCCTTATCTGCATCGCGTAGGTAGTAGACGCGTAACAAAGACGGAAATAACGCATTAGCAACGCATTTGTCGTGTAAATCAAACAATTTCTCATAAAACATAAATGTTGTATTAGAAATTCTAACGTATTCTTTAATTATATAAATATATTCAGTGAAGCAAAGATAAATTAAACAACGTTAACTGAAGACTGATTACAAAAGGACAAATTCTCAAGATTGCAAATTATATGCAATGACGTAGCACAGCCAATTTCTTGATAATATTATGTTCAAAACATACAGTTATTATGATGACGAAATTTGATGCTTTATCACGTGGAATAGAGCGTGAGAATAAATCTATAAACTTTGCATTTATACTAGCAGAAACTTACTTCATCCGCGTTGAAAACTGATACGTGACCGTACATAATGCAAATAAAGGGGTAACGCTTTGTTGTGTGTTTTCCCTATTAGCCCTTCCCTGTTTAGCATTGGACTTATTACCGCTGACGACGATGATGATGATAATAACGACAGAACTCGGTCGTTATGTAGGTACTTATCGTCTCACAAAATGAGTCCAAGACGCTTCTACTGCTACCTATCGAAGAGATCCATTGAGCCTCTCCCACTTTCATCTTCGGACCCTGTGTTTTTGGTTGTGCGTTGACATGGTTTTAATATGGTTTTGGAGGCGTCTCAAGACCATTCGCCGTGGCATTCTAGGGGGGAGGCCTATGTCCAGCAGTGGACTTCTACAGGCTGATAATGATGATGATTATGGTTTAATTTTATGTAGTTACTAGTTACACTCCGCGATAAATACTCTGTGATGTGCGCAGGTGTCATATTAGAGGTGCTTATGCCCTGTATGCGGGTGCTTATGCAGGTGTATGGGGCTACAGGTGGACGTGTAAAGCCGTGTTTTGGTGTTTTACAAACACAATAACATGTTTTATTAGAAAAATCGGGCGCAGCAGACCCGACTTTATACAGTTACAGCTTAGACAATAGCAATTCCGTCAATTAAAAAATAAATGCACAACTCGCGATCCGCTATCATTAACATAATTTATAAAATCGTTGCCTGACTATCGACGTTGTCTAAACCGTAAGTACTAGAGTCCTGAAATTTGGAGGATACATTCCTTTTGTGGTATATGGGTGCACTAAGGAATTTCCGATATTCAATCCCTAAGGGGGTGTTGCACGCGGACGAAGTCGCAGACGTTTCACTAGTCATATTCAAAATACTCTGCAAATGTATGGCATGGTATTGTAGTAGCTGTTCCTTTCATTCTATAACATTTGCACTTTAATTTATCTAAAAAAAGGACGGAATACTGATGTGCCTACCTTCTCAGAGTGTTGGAGCGAGACAACAACAGTGTGTACTCTCTGTGGGACGGTTGCGCCTCCCGCGAAGAGATACTCGCAGGTCACCTGTAAATCATAAACATGAGTTTTTATACATAAAAATAAATAAACGTAGTTTAGCTACGCATAATGGACCATCCATAGAGTTCGAATGCGGAAAAGAACGTTCTTTACATTAACGTAGTTTAGCTAGGGTTTCCAATTTTTCTCAAATCATTTTTGTTTGACAGACAGTGAGAAAGAACGCTAATCCGAAGCTTAGCTGTACCGCGGCTAAACCAGGTATATTACGGTAAATGTATAGAGATGGCATAAATAAGTGAACAAAAATCGCCAAGATCAACGCCATTATTATTAATTTGCTTGGCGCTTTCCTGTCGATATATCGTCATTGATATCATTTTTTCCAGGGGCAGCTGCGAATAGATACTTGTAGTACACTTTTACTAACATTTCGGCAGTAAATGTTGACTAAAACTTTATTAGCTATATGAGAATCACTTTCAGTTTCATTAGAAGTTGATTATAAGATCAAGTGACCTTTTGATAGGCACTATTGAAATGCATGCTTCCTTTGTGTCATAAAACAAGTACCTCTTCATCAATTGATTGCCATTGTGTAGCTGTCTGGATCTCCTATCAACTAAATTGTACCTACAGTGTCTAATATCATTTCACACCACCCATCGCCACATCAGTGTCAGTTTATCACTGAGTCGCCAAAACGCTGACGAGGGCCGTAACAAAATCTGACACCAGGCTCAATTTTATACAAGTACTCTCAGACAGTTTAAACTATTTTTACCACTTTTCCTTTAGAACAATGTATGTTTGTTCGGCCATACAGAACCGCTCAAGATAGGGGTTTTTGGGGTGGGGCAAGAAAACGATCTAGCTAGGCAAAATCAAGTAGGTTATGTACCCAGTTCCGGAACAATAAGGTCGGTAGGTAGTCCTTGATTTGTGATATATGCAAAACTCAAATTTGATTACAAGTACTCTGTCCAATGTTTTCGGTTTTAATGAATGAATAACCTTGGAATCTATGAGACAAATACAAAGACAGAAGTTTTTACTAATATATTGCGTATCGTAAACTGCGATGAAGCTATATGATACGCAAAATCAGTCTACATTAATTATAGTAAACAGGTTACCAGCACCTCAATACTGGTGCCAGACGCAGTGTAGTAGGACGCCTTAGTATACCGATTACATTGTACATTTTGCGCCACGAGTCATGAGCACGATGAGATACTTATCTTGTGCGTGCGTGACCATTGACCATGGCTACCATTTGGCTACTCGCGCGTCCCAACTTATTCCGTGCTCACGTCTCGTGGCGCAAACTGCAAGTCGGTAGATGGAGACAGCTCAAGACCTTCCATCGTGGCATTCTTTGGCTAAGGCCTATGTCTAGCAGTGGACGTCTTCCGGATGATAAATACCGGTGAGAACCATAGTAGTGTTCGTACCGGCTCACAGGCGCTGGTTACCTGCTTGCTACCTAAATGAGTAACATATGCATACATGAATTAAGGCAAACTTACCTGAGTCTTGGAATCAGGACGCGCCCACCAGAATTCTCCATTTCGTCTGAGCTCAGCGATCTTCTGGTTCAGTCTGTGTGCAAGTACCACTGTCAAAGGCATGCACTCTTCTGTCTCATCTGTGGCGTAACCGAACATCAAACCCTGAAATAGGCATATTATAAAAACAAAAAAAAACAAAGAACATTTCCTTGAAAGATTCACATCTTATCTATGTACAATACAAGCTGTACATATCGCGGCACAACCCCTTTGCTGGTTAACTGGAAATGCCTGTTATTGAACACAAAAAGACACCATCTTTTTATTAGAACAGTTGCTGTTTTTTTTTAAATTAGCCAAGCCATGTCATGCCTCTTTCATTGAAAATACCATTATTATGATGAGTGTATTGATGCTGTGGATTCCTACAAACCTTCATGTTCAAATAGCATGAGTGTATTGATGCTGTGGACTCCTACAAAGTCCTTCATGTTCAAATAGCCTCTTATTCATGCCGAGGTCAGTGCCACTTGTGTCATACAGAGTTACATTGTGAACCCTAAATAGATACAAAATGCTTTTTCTTCAAACTACCAAGTAATTTCATAATTTGATCATGTTTGCGGATCGTTATGGTGTTCTATTTTAAAGTTTGACCAAAAAAGTTTTCATAAGTTTTACAAAAACTGAATGCATTCAAAAAGATTTATAAATAGAACGTAGGTACTTTTATAAATGTTCGTCCCCGATTCGCTATTTTCGCAAACTTCGAATTGGCGCGAATCGAATGAATGCGGCTGAAAATTACTTTGTTTTAATTATTTTTACTCAATTTCTGTATTTTTTATCAACTTTTTCAGCTGTAGTTGAAATAGCCGTGGTACTCCCGGCCTAAGAATAAGACTCCTCCAACTCCTCTTTTGATTGTCGTAAAAGGCGACAAGGGGAAGGGCAGCAGCATTCACCTGAGTACTTAACTAACACCAAACTGCAATCACCCATCTGCCAGCCAAGTGTGGTGATTATGACAAATCTTCCCATTGCACGCTATGGTTATACACTATGCGTGCTATTAGCCTCATCTAGTAGTGGACGTCTATAGCAACTGATGAAGAGTTGAAATAAAATCAGTGTATGAACCTCACTGGTCACTGTGCTTTCTTGTTGCACTCGTGTTAGGGCCCTAGTTGAAACACTTACACGCAACAAGAAGCCACTTTCTGCTTGGTGCAACCATCTAACTATATTGCACAAGACAAAAGTACCTACATAAGCAAAATTATTGCTTCACAGCATTTTCTTCCAGCAACTTTTGTGTATTGTAGAGTGAATGCTTTATTGAATAGTTATAGGTTGAGATAAAATGCTTACTCTATTTATTATTGCTTATTATTAATTATTATTATTATAACCCTTGGTTATGACTATGACTTTATGAGATATGATCAACTATGGTACAGTATTCTGCGTTATCTATGCTAACCCCGGTTGATACAAGTGGCACTTAGACAATGAAGTTGTGAGTTTCATACCTGGTCACCAGCCCCAACTTCTTCATCTATCCTGTTCTCATGCACCCCGGCAGCAATGTCCGGAGATTGCTGGTCTAGTGCCAGCATCACGGAGCATGTCTTGTAATCAAACCCTGAGCCCAACATGCCATTATTAGTAAATGATATTGTGGAACTAATGCCCTCTCCACTTGATGAACCGATGACATTTTTTTTAACTGTTGCAAGAAATCGGTGGATAGGGGTCACTCTAGACCGTTCATCGTGGCAGCCTATGTTTAGCAGTCAATGTCAACCAGCTGATGATGACTGTGGACACAATATTAAAGGACTTGTGGGGCAGAAACTTGATTCAATTGGTGAGGTATTATTATCCCTGTGAATGAGTCTTAGGTCTATAAATCCATTTTGAACCTGTGAAATTGGTTGAACAATTTTAACCCAATGAAATTCTATTGGTCATGTTGATCAGCAGACGAGTAGCAGTTGACCCCCAGAGGTGATGTTTAGTGCTAAATAATGATTATCCTAATCTTACTGAGATAAACCTTTTCAAGGAGATTTGATAAATAATTAAGTAGGTACAAGAATAAATAGGTCAATATTTATTATTTACTAGGTGTAATGATAAGATCATGTATGTTATTGATTTTGGACAGATTAATCTAATTTGGTATGTAAATAGATAAACATAATGCCTATGTAAATTCAGAAACTGGCTAAAATAATTTTGCTTTGATTTTTACATGAAAGCATAGAATATTTCAGATTCATGCAAAATTAAATACCTACCTACCTATTTTGGTTAATCAAGGATTATCTCAGTTAGAGTTAAGGATACATAAATAAAAATAAAAAAAATTGGCCTGCTCTCTTTTCATTCGCCCCGTTCTTCGATGAATCAACATGCATTTCTATGACTTCCCATAATTTTGCCCATAAACTTGTCGTGCAGCAGACCATAAATCCAATTTATACCTGATCTCCAGCCCCAATATCAATTTCCTCTCGATCTCCATACACCCCATTCGCAATATCAGGGCTTTGCTCTTCAATAGCCACTAATAAGTTCAGTGTACGCCAATCAAAACCTAGTTTACGGAACAATATTTAGTAGGAACTCGGTAAAACAAAATTTTGAACTGATTTCTTAGCTTCATCTGGCTAGGCGCCAATATGCACTAGGCATAGTATGCACAAATTACTTCAGATACAAAATTCAAGGCTCATACCTTTGGAAGAATCATCATAGCCGATATGCTTCACTGTATCTCTTACAACTTTCTGGTAGTCAACATTGGCCTTTGAAGTGATTTCTCCGCACAATAGCACCATGCCAGTTTTGGTCACTGTTTCTGTTGGTCACAAACTCGGTATTAGTACCTTTGTCATCAGTAGGTAAAATGTATACTGATTGATCGAGGTTATAGACTTACCGCAAGCTACTTTCGCGTTTGGGTCTTGTCTCAGGTGTGCATCAAGGATAGCATCACTTATTTGGTCACACATTTTGTCTGAAAATGAAAACAAACATGTAGAATGATTGAACTTTCCATAAATTCCATTCGAACCATCATCGTGCTGATCATTGCAGGCAAGGCTGGACCACGTGCAGAGATTATTTTGACATGGGCAGCATGATCGATTGGCCGTCACCAGAAACCATGATGTAACAAAACATCAGCAGCCATCAGAAACCATGTGTCATAACATAATGTAAATAACGTGTTTGGAGATTCCCAAACGAGGCGCTTATTTATATCATCTAGACAAGGAAATCTATTCCCACTACATCTGCGCACATGTTCCGAGGCGGCCATTTTTCGTATCGCACAATTCCTGCATCGGCTTTTGATGGAAACTAACCTGGATGACCCTCTCCAACAGATTCAGACGTGAACAAAAACATTGATCCATCTTCCATTTCATAGCTGTGTCCATTTGTTTTAGCGTATCCATTCATTTTTGAGGTCTCCGGCATTCTGAATTTAGAGTTAGCTCACAAAAATAACCCGATAGAGTCCCCCGAATTAACACTGTGGAAAAGAGGTTCGGCGCAAGACAGCACTGATATATATAAGATCGGCGGGGCGCCACTGATCTCCGAATAGTATCCAATCAGAGCGCTTGATGTAGTCGTAATAAAGCGTTTCTATTGGTCAAATTATTTGTTATGATTTTCCGACCTGCAACAGATAATAAAACTAAGCGCGCGAATTTCAAGCATCATTTAAATTACAAATACGGAAAATATTAAATTAAAAATTATAAATAGACTTAGCTCACCGAATAATTATAATTAAAATATACTGATACGTTTATTTATCTAGGAGTGTTTTCGCACTTCCAGAAAAATATCTATATTCCATACATTTCCGTTTTGTTCGTAGCGAGGCACAATAATGCCCCTCCAATTTGTTTCAAATACTCAATAAAATTCCAGGCTGGTATGCACAAGCTTTTTTATGCATATTATTATACAGGCATGAATTAAATAATAACTAATAATAATTACGTAGTCATACTTATTCTAACAATTTGTCAGGTAAATATATTTTATGCAGCTTAGTATAACTTACCCTTAAATTACTTAAAGCAATTAAATTGTCTCCCTATATTGTTGTACCTACACAGAAGGTGGTCACTATGGTATATTGGACCTATTAACACACTTATGTAGATTATTACATAAAATACAACACCACTTCACTACAACTGGTTGACGACTGAGAATATTTTTCTAGTTTCAAGTATATATAAATACTTTGAAACGCTTTGAAACCTACTCACTTCTCATGCATACCTACTCTTACTTATCATCATGGATAAGATTCGTACACACATAGGCGACCGCATCAAGCTCACATACATCACGCCTATGTACGCAGTCACCTCCAAAGATATCTTTGATTATTCCTCTGCGTTTTGATTGGACTACAAAAGCAGAAACATGTATGACCTATATACCTACTCGTATTTCAATCTAAGCACGCGGGGGTCACCAATTCATGCTGCGAATCGCAGTAGGTGCGTTGCATAAAATATGTAATCGGTCTCACTCTTCGTTGACAAGGTAGGTACTTACATTATTATAACTAGTGGTTTACCCAAACTGTGACCTCACGAATACACGCGATGTATGTCACACATTATAACACATTATAAATTATAACTGAACCATTCTATAATCGACTTCAATAAAAAATCAGGTTTTAATTTTCTGAGGAAAAAAAATTAAATACTTTAATTTTTGTGAATTTGCCCTGTATTTGTGTCACAAAAGCTACTAACATACCAAATTTAAGCATTGCGGAATTACAGGAAGTACCTACCCGAGGTTTACTTTATATAAATTAAATTTAATATTTAATATTTAGTTTTGATACGTCCAAACAAAGCCCATATGACAAACCACTTGACCTGATAGTCTCACTCTTAATTTTTTACCTCTTAGACTCGATACCTCAACAACCCCCGGACCGATTTAGCTCAAAGCCTTACTTACAAATTGTACCAATAGGTACTATATGTATATGGTACCAATATCTCAAATTTCATGAAAATTGGAAGAAACGGTATAAAAAGATAAAAAATTTGATCTTCAGACAAACATACACCTATACATACAAACGCCACCGATTCGCCCAACTTTAGAGAACTTGCATCGCTCGCTTAGTAAATATAATGAGTGCGGTAATTGTACTAATATTTATTCTGTGGTGCGGACAAATCCGCACTCCGCAAATTATAGAATTTTATTCGTCGCAAGTAGTACTTAGGAAATTATAAATTGGTCCTTAAATATTCTAAATGAGCAGCAACATTTGGTAACCCTGTATTATGATTAAGCGGTAAGATTCTGAATCAGCGTACCTAACCTTTAAATTGATCCTCTTTTTGAGCAATAGGGCACCGTAGCGTTAATTGACGAGCCACATATATTATGAATCAGAGTAAATTAACGCTTATATTTATACATATTTAAGCAGTAAATTGTATAATTGAGCTACGTTTTTTATTTTATAGCATCTACAATTGGTCGGTACAAATAAATAAAGTTGTGCTATTATAATTATAAATGGTTGGTAATCCATAATTTGGTCACTGGGTTTTTTCATGGAAACAATAAATCGTAGGTAAAATAGGTAGGTGGGTAGTTATCCAAATTTTTCGTTTCATATTTTTATCCTAAGATAACCCCCAGAAACCCTAAGGTTTCTAATTTTTTATTGATTATTATACCATTTTTTTTCCACAACTTTGCTCTATAAAAACTCATTGTCGCAAATAATTCTACGAGCAGTAAAATTTGCAAGTCTGCAGCAAGTGCTTTTCTACCAGTTAGGTACCTAAAGTTACATACAAGCACAAGTTTTTTTTTGTGTTTTTGGTGATTTTGGCAAATTGCCTCTTTCTTATGGGAAGGCCTCGTACAGCAGTGGACCTCTATACATATACCAGTTTTTATTTTTTTTATTTTAATAATAATAATTATTATTTATTTGCATAAATGTGGTATGTACAAGGTTCTTATGTTAAATATAAGGTGCTCACGTTTCCCATGTCTGGGATACAAATATTAACAAAACAGGCAGGCCCAATTCTCTAATTTTAAAACATTCAATTCGCAGTATAATCTCCTCTCAGTCGCACTGTCAGCTGTCACCTATATAGTAACTATTACCTAATCTTCGCATGTATACGCGAAGATTAAGTAATAGTCAATATACGAGTTAGTGCGACTGACACGAGATTATATTGTGACTGGAATGTTTTAAAATTAGAGAATTGGGCCTGTCAAAACTACCACTTTTACAAAGTGTTACATAAAATACCAAAATAAATCACAAAAGTCAACAATTAAAATAATTAAAAAAACTTTAAATTAACAAAGTAAAAAAAAAATAGCTCTAAAGATAATACTCTAACCTAGGAAGTCCTTCAAACGGTAAAACCTGTTACCAAGAAGCCAGAGTCTTAATTGTGTCTTAAATTTATTTAGCGGAAGGTTTGATAATGTCAGAGGGCAAGGCGTAATAAATTTTTCCGCACATAGCATAACAGTTATTTAAATAAAGCTTTGTCCTCGGAACCCTAGGAAGAACAATTCTGTCAGAGTTCCGGGTGCTACGTCCGTACATTTCGCTTGCTTTTAAAAACAAATTACAATTTTTCCTAACAAATAATGCCGACTCAGAGATACAGTTGATGAAGAAGTCCGCGACTTCGTCCTCGTGGAGTTTTTTCGATACAAACTTCAACACCCCGTACCCCCTTAGGGGGTAAACTTCGGAAATTCCTTTTTTAGTGCACCCTTAGACCATAAAAGGAATTTACCCTTCTTTCAGGTCTCTAGGACGGCGTTAATATAGTTATAGTGTCAGTCAATGAGTAAGTCAGTCACGCAACGATTTTATTAACAGGGTGTAAAGGACAGCTCCCGAATACTGAAAGTACCGGTAAAGCTACCTATATCATAGCTATATAAAATAGCGCACCGGGGCGGGCGGGCGCGCGGCGGCTGCGCGAGTTCAACGCTCCCGGTCAGCTGATCGACGCGCTGCGCCAATATTTCTTGTGGTTTTCATTGCTTTTTTTGACGTTTTTATTTATAAACGTGTTTTTACTGATGGAAATTAGGTTTTTGTGTTCCTTTTATGATGTTTTATTGATATTTAAAGAAAACACGAAAAAAGCGGCCCAAAAGTGAGCATTTTTTTGCTTTTTTTCAGCTTAAATATTTTCAGAATCATGGTCTGAGTGCACTATTTCAGTTTTCGGGAGTAGTCTTTTTACACCCGTTATACTTAGACCTAAGTATAAATTTTCTATAAAATCATGCTATGTACCTGATTTTATAGAAAATTTATTCATTATTGTTTAGCCTTTAAAAACTTGTTTTAAGTATATTCTTCAGGAAACGCGTAGGTATTCTAGTCTCATGTTGATGGTCAAATAAATAACTGGTAAAATGTATAAGTAGGTAATAATAGTTCCTACCCTCGAACAAAACACAATAATCAGTGAGTGTGTAGGTAAGTATCATATTTTGATCCAGAAATTATCGGGCTAGGTTCATAAGACCCCATTACCCTAAGACCCCCAAAAAGATTACCGAATAGTTTCTATGCATCAAGCCGTAATCTTGAGATGACGCAATTTATATTTTAACAGCTCATCTTCACAACATAGATTACTAAGCTATTATAATCAATTGCAATAACAATTATTTTATTCTTTAACTGACTTCAAAAAAGAAGGAGGTTCTCAATTCGACTGTATATTTTTTTTTTGTATTTTTTTTATTATTTACGATTAGTTACCTACTCCGCCAATTATGCAGTGATTTTGACTGATTTTGTGATTCTTTTTTTATTTGGTAGGTCATACTTCAGAGGTGGTCCTATACAAAAGTATCGAAATTGATTCAGCGTTTTTTTTAAAAAGTCGGTTTTTTTTTTTTTTTCTAAAAAATAATTATTTGACAATATGTGGGTAGGTTATTTGCAATTGATTGTTCTTGTCTTCTAACAGGGTATAAGCTTATCTATTCTTAAAATAAAGTTGTAACAGGGGTGCGATTTTTAAAAAACGTCAGTAAAATTGCCGTAAACCTCCTGAAAAACGGTGACTTGCGGCATTTTTGATGACATTTATTCACTCAGTGACATTCAAAAATCGCACCCCAGGTCCAATTCTGTTACATTGAAGATATTTTGAAAATCTTTTTTGGAGGGCACAACTGTATATTTTTAATTTTTGTCAGTCTGTTTGTCTATATAATATCCAAGGTCTATATCATCACGCCGAAACTACTGAATGAATTCAAATGAAACTTGGCATGATTTAAGTTCATACTACAGACATAGAATACCTTCTTTTAACGCCGAAACTCAGCACGGTTCCCTTAGGAGAGGGGATGAAAGCCAAAATGTGTACCTACTTACCTACATAAAGTTGTAATTCATAACGCGTAGTCCGATTTAATTAAGTACTTAATTCTTTTTTTGTGAGAAAGGAGGTAAGTACTTACTTACTTACTTTAAAGATTGTCCCGTAAATATTTCAAGGTCATCGGTTTTGTTGTCAGAAATTACAGACATCACAACCCTCAACTGTGTGTTAAACTCAACTGTGTCATTAGTTCCAAATAACTTATAATATTAACAAATTAATATTTTTCAAGTCTCTACGACCAACGGCTGTGCGTTGTCACTCGGTCAGTCAGTCAGTCAGGAATTTGCCATATTAGATTTGTAATTTAAAGTCCTATTCAACTTATGTAATTGTGTTATTCGACTTTATTTAATGCTACAGGTGTCAAAGAGACAGGTGTCAAACTATGAAATGTTGACTAAGAGTGTTACTACCAGTAGTAACACGGGTAAAAAAAAAAGCTTCCCGTGTTACTACTGGATCGCTTGGTTGTTCCACGGGATTTTTTTTACCCGTGTTACTACTGGTAGTAATGCGGGTAGTAACACGGGCAATAATTGAGAATATTAACTAGTTTTTATTACATAATAATATTTTTGGAAAATAATCTGTGTAATAAATCTTAGAACCTTTTGTCTTCAATCTTTTTTCCTCTAAAACCAAACAAACAAAGCGTAAAGCAGAATTTTTCTCCTTCCGCGCGTCATATTATTATGTGCAACGTTTGCACATAAAACTTAAGTCTCAACTTGCCCGACCGCTTAAAATGCTCGACGCATAAGTAGAGCTTCGACCGCCCAGCTTAGCTGACCCGCGCGGCACACTGACGGTCATATAATATAGAGCTCTAACCGCGATTGCGCTGCTTTTGACTCACGGCTCTACTTATTTGCTCTACTTTTTTTTACTTATTTTGCTTTTTCCTTATCGCCTGAGAAAATTTGGATTTAAACCGTGTCACGGGAATAAGTACTTACTTAATACAATATTTTCAATGATGTACCTAAAGAATTATTATTAACTTATCATTAATTTATCATTAATTATCTTACATTTGTACCAGCGTTAGAATATTAGGTGGGTACCTACCTACTAACACGTTACCAACATGCGGATGCGGATGAACATCCATCTACTTAGAATGCGTAGTTATTCTGTGGTAGGTAAGTACAATAGGTACGTAATGTTTTTGACATCACTATATCGAATAACAAAATTCAAAATAATATAAGGATGACGGACAGTTTTTTACCGGTGTGGATAATATACGAGGTTATCTATATAATAGAGGTCAAGTGCGTTACAATACGGGTTATCAATCTGTGATAGATAGAGGTAGTAGGTACTCCTAACTAGTCTGTGGTTAGAGGCACGACCGGCTTTCAACCATTATGATATCACTATAATAACACCTAGCTATCGCTCTACATCCTATATACTGCGAACTGCTAAGGAGTGGAACTCGCTGCCGTCGTCTGTCTTTCCTGAAAACTATAATTCCAAATCCGAAATCCAAATCCAAATTATAGTTTTAGGTGCCTTCTAGACCTTCGTGCTCCATCGTCGGCTGCATCATCATTTACCAGGTGAGATCGCGGTCAAACGAGGGCATATAATTGTAAAAAAAAAACGTAGTCTAATTGAAACAAATATAGGTACCACTTTCAGCAGCATCAGCAGCAGTCTTTAGGCGTTTACTGCCGACGAGGCCTCTCCAATAAAAGGGGAGGAATTGCCATATATCACCACGCTTGGCAGGCGGATTGGTGATCGCAGTATTCGTGTTGAGTGCTCAACTACTCAGATAGCTGCTGTTCATTCCCTGGCGTAATCCCTGTCGTAAATCGAAGATGGAGAACTACCACCATAGGTACTAACTAACCCTGAAAATGTACCTTTCTGTATGTAATTATACAGTCCACTACCCCAAACATTGGTTCTTCGAGCCGGATACTAACCAGCTACCTACCTATGGATAAAGGATGTAAAATTACTACTCCCAAAAATGTAAGTGGGAAGTTCACTTCAGCAGTCATCAGACCATGGTTCGTGATCGATTACCATAAAAACATCAAGTAGTTCTGACGGTAAACTTTTGTCCATTTAGGCATTTTTCAAAATTCACATTTTAGGATGAGAGTGATAATTTGTGTTTATTTGAGGTCATATTTACCTACTTTAAAACTCGTAGCATAATTCTAGCCCTATTAACAACGTTATTTCGTAGGCACAGCAGGAAGGCTGTAGAGATTTTGTTTTGACAGGGCGTTTGTTGGTGTACCTATGCCTTCAGTTTTCGGAAGTTATCTTTTTACACCCTTTCTGTATCTTTTATACACCCATCTCCTTGCCTCCTACCGCCTGCGTTCCGGCAGCGCAGGTTAAAATGCACATTCATAGAAATAATGATTCTAGAAAAAGGTGTAGGGACTTAAGTAAGTAAAACATTACATAAATAATAAGTTTATTGGAAAAAACTAAACACAGGTATCTATAGTATAATAATAAGATAGAACCTGGCGTTTAATATTGAAGAAAAGTTATAAAAATAGAAAGGGAATGACAAAAAGGAGTGATAGAACAAAACTCGGCGATTTTTAGATTTATTTTCTGTCTGTCTGTCTGTATCTCTGTCTATTTGTTTGTTCGCGCGAAATTGTTGTAGTACCTAGTTGAACGAGCGAAGCGAGTTCTCTGAGTCAAGTTGGAAGAATCGGCGTTTGTATGTATGTATGTATGTATGTATGTTTGTCCGATGTAAACTTCCAAACCGTTAATCCGATCTTCATGAAATTTGGTATGGGGGTAGATAGTATTGGTACAATTTGTAGGTAAGGTTATGAGCTATATCAGTCAGGGGGTTGCTGAGATATTGGGGTCCAAGAGGCGGTAAAAAAAATAAAAGTGAGACAGTCAGATCAAGTGGGGTGTCTAATGAAAGCGCTTTGGTTGGAAATTTCAAAACTGTTTTTAATAAGTATTTAGCCTTAGTAGTTTTTGAGATATTAGGGAAAATAAAAAACGAAAAATCAAAAATTCTAGGGTACTTCCAGCAATCCCACCATGCTGAAATTTGGTATGCTTGTGGCTTTTGTGTCACAACTACAGGGAAAAGTCTGAAACTGAAGAATTTAGAAACTTGTACTCCATAAAACTAAACCAATATAACATCCATTGTTGACCTCCCATTTCTAGGAATTTGAATGACGCTGGAGTTCTATGTTTTTTGTCAAAAGGACGTTATCAATTAATTCGTCAGGTACTTGATATAGGTACTAACAGTTATGTAGTATTACGCCCGTTGCTTAGCCCTATTCAAAGGTTATTTCGATGATGTGTAGGAAATTAGAGTTGTTACTGATAGATCCTGTACTGTACTGGTAGACCTGGAGGTGAAAATTTTCAAAAATAATAATAGAATAACTTTTCATTTAAAAAACCGACTTCCGCCATTGTATTCGACTAAATAATTTTGGATGAAAAAAAAATTATGAAAGAACCATAGTGGTGAAAAGATTATGATACTTTCTGAATGCAAATGCTTGGTGTCTTGCTGAAAATATCAAAATCGCCATATGTATGCCTACAATATTTGAGGAGTTCCCTCAATTCCTCATAGATCCCATCATCAGAACTGGATTCTGAAAAAATGGGACCAATGTGGAAGTATATCTATTCAAATAAAAAAAGAATTTTCCAAATCGGTCAATAAACGCCGGAGATATGCGGTAACAAACATTAAAAAAAAAAAAAAAAAAAATACAACCGAATTGAGATCCTCCTCCGTTTTTGGGAAGTCGGTTAAAAATGGAAATTACTTGGTTAAGTAGTCGGGCTGATAAAGGTGTTATCGCGAGGTCTCAGTTCGGGGCGAACCACTAGTTAAAAAAGTGTTAAAAAGTTAAAAAAAGTTGTTTATAGTAGTATCCAATTTGCCGTTTATTTGATCCTGAAGTAAGTAAGTACCTAGGTATAATGCTATAGCTACTTACTTTTTAATATTCAGCTTGTGTATGTGTGTAATTTAGTATGGACTAGTTTTGTCGAATAATAGTTTAATCAAAATATGTTGATGCAAGTGTTACAGTTTTTACACATGTATCTTGTTATTGAAATGAAATTAGCACTGCAAGTTTCATCATATTGTTCGTGACATGTATGTGTATGTATTAGGTACAAATACCTACTGTAAAATGTAGGTACAATTTTATTAAGTGTGTCAATGGAGGAGGTTCAAAACCGTTCGTCGTGGCATTCTACGGGAGAGGTCTATGTCCAGTTCGTGGACGTCTACCGACTGATCATGATGAGGTAAATCATGTAAATTTTGTATCTAAAGTATGTGAGTCTAATACTTCTCATTGTAGGTATCATACATACCTACCTAGGTATTTACGCAGCATAGCAGCGCAGTATAGCAGCGCAGCATGCAGCATAGCAGCACAGCATAGTAAAATCATCTGTTTGTACGAATCATATTGTACCTTATTATGAGGTGAGGCCTCGTGGAAGAGGCCTCACCTATAGAAAGCAATGGAATGGAATAAATGATTTGCCATAATCTCCACTCGGCAGGCGGATTGGTCGTCGCTGTATTGCTAAGTACTCAGGTGGATGCTGCTGTCCATCCCTTGGTGTCGTTCCTTAGTTTTACGACAGCCACGGAGATGAAGGGGTCTAGTATAGACCGGCACACCACGACAATATTGGTATGGTAAATGATACAATGGTATGGCGTTGTCACCATACCTCCAACCTACACTAAATTCACCCTAACCATTCACCCTTTCCCAGGCTGTATACCTAATACAAAATAGTTATAAATAAAATAAACTTTAACTTACATAGGTAATAGCTATTGACATCTTAGAAATTTATCACTTGGTTAGCTAAACTATCACATTAATAACAATAATTCATAATCATAATATTTATCATAAACTAACGTCATTGTAGTTTTTGTTTTTGATAAAAAAAAGTATTATGAAATTATAAATGAACTACATACCTACCTACTTACGTGATGGCCGCTTAGATAGCAAGGTGACTGCCGGTCATCATCCCAGTATCGAGATGATTATGCATACGTGAGATCCCAGTATCCAGCGTCTCTGGTAATGTAGCGATAGAGAGATAGACTATTAGTAGAGTATTACTTATTCAATAACCGTCCTTTTATGTCTATTTTACTCACCAGCAGCGTGCCGTATGCGTTGCTGATGGCGTAAATTCACCAATTGTTTATAAGACGAGACGATTCAAATTAATCCATGTGATTCCTAATAAAAAAGTAGGTAGGTTGTTTTTTTTTGTAGCTACACATTATTCATTATTATTACATTACCTACACATTTTTAACTTCTAAAGTTCGGTACTCTGCATAACAACGTACCTACTCCATGATTTGCTTTTTATGAAAAAATATTTTCCGTTTAAGTATTTATTTAATCGTATGACGTAGGCGAAATCACACAGGTAGTAATCTTATAAAGCAAAAAGTCTAATTCCTATATCAAATGTTCAAATTATTTTAGTCTTGGTCCTTATTATTTCCCAGAGACGAACAAAGTCGTAGCTAGCCTATGTCCAGGGAAGAACTAGGTACCACCATAAGTACCTAGTACCTACCTAACTAAGTATTTCTGCCCCAAGCAGTAGTGTGAGCATTGCTGTATCCTGAGACATAAAGATGAAGTCTCATTAGCCTGTAATTTCACCAGCCTAAGGTCTAAAAAGGCCACTTTATATGAATCATAATACGATTCATATCCCCTTCAAACAGGTCTATAAAAGACACTTTATATGAATCATAATAGGTACGACGATTCATATAAAAGAATTGCTAAGGATCTGCTGAGAATTCGGAAAATGAATTGCTACCAGATGAGTTTTCCACATTGAGCAATTCATCTGGTAGCAATTCATTTTCTGAAGGGTGGTATGGATGCCGGTGAAATTACAGGCTAATGAGACTTCATCTTTATGTCCCAGGATGATGCGCGCAGTGCAGTACAAGGTATAGGATAGGACGCGTCCTAGGTCGTGACCTAAGAGTTATTGCATTTGTAGTATCACTTAAGTCATCATCATCAGCCTGTAGAAGTCCACTGCTGGACCTAGGCCTTTCCCTTACAATGCCACGACGAATGGTCTCGAGCCGCCTCCATCCACCGACTTCCAGTGACGTTTATAATGTCTTGAGTCCACCGAGAGGAAGGCTTTCCTCTACCGCGTCGTCCGGGGTCGCCACTCCAGAACTTTATTCCCCAACGGTTATCAGTTCAACTAATAACTTACTTAACTTGTCATAATGTAATTTTTATCTTTACCTAAAGCTTGTTAGTGTGTCAGGTAGTGTGGGTTGGGTAGGTAGTATCTACTAAGTTTTTTCTACACTACTAATATTAATAAGTGGATACCTACTTGCATAATCATCTATTTAAAATTTTATGAGTCTTTTATTTTTTAAATTAAGCAATTATGTACCTACCTACTCTTACTCATGTACTCACTATATTTAACTGGGAAGAGATAACTTCCCACAACACATGCAGGGAATCCTAGTGTGGGAGCTAGTGTACAAAGCTATACTATGCTACCGACGTAACCATATTATTATTGTCATTTAATGTATGTTTTTCTGGATCAATAAATGATTATTACTATTATTAATAGGCTGGGGTTATTAGTTTCATCATTTATTAATAAGTTATAAAAAAACAATAATCAAAATTGAAGATCTTGAGAATAAACCATTTTTTGTGTATTTTTTGTACCTGCAAGAAAACCAAAAGATAATTCTTTTGAAATGATCATGACTTTCAAATGATTTTTTTTGTGATATTTTTACGACTTGTGGTACTAGTTACTAACGCAATAAGTATAAATAAATAAATAAATAAATGCTGGACATTTCACACAACATTATCTAGCCCCAAGCTAAGTAGAGCTTGTGTTATGGGTACTACTAGATAACTGATATACTTAATACAATACATTACCTACATAGATAGATATTTTTTTATTATACATAAAAAAATACCCTGAACAAATATCTGCAGATCGTACAAATATTTGTTCCAAGGCGGGAATCGAACTCGCAACCTCCTGCGTCGCAGGCGAACCTTCGCCCGCCGCGCCACAGAATTCGTCTAAGTAATAAAAAAATCACAAAAAAATCATACAGGTGGTTTAATTCACCAATGCTTCGCTTCGATCATGGTGCGATTCCCTCACAGATAGGTATATTTACTGTGAGTTTATATTATTATATCTATTTAAATCAATACTTATAGTACAGGGATTTTCAATTGTAATTTTTATTGATTAACCAAATTATTGTCATTTTTATTTTACTTACTTCATTGTTTGGATCTCTATTCTTATTCTTATTTTATTGTTTTTATATTAATAATGTTAATACCCATGTGAAAATTTGCATGCCTAGTTATAAGGTAGAACATATTGGACTTTTTCTAGTTTAAGACCTTATTGTATTTACAATGTTCTGGCAAATAAACTTATCTTATTTTATATCTGAATGACTTGCCGAGGTAGTCTCGGCCTAAGAATAGGACTCCTCCAACTCCTCCTGTGAATGTCGTTAAAGGCGCCTAGACATTAGTGCATTGATCATGTCTAAAATTTCAAGGAGGTTGATTACCTAGATAATAATATTCAAAAATATGAGCACACTTCGTTTGTAAACAGAGGGCTGAAGCACCCAAGCAGTATACCTACTCCTCTTTAAAACTATTCAGGACTAATAAGCTAACTAAATCCTACCACGTCTACGCCCACTGTGGTGCCTACGCCACCGTAGACATTGTGCGCGTTGATGTCTTTTGTATTGATAGCAGGCAGTTCTCGTAGCATCGCAAAGGGCTTGTAATTTTACTGCTATTAGTATAGTATAGCACTAGTCAATAATGGGCTTGACTATGAACTCGAAAGTATAAATCTAGATATTATGGCTAAAAGACAACGCAACGCGTCGTAAAGACGAAAAAAGAAAATCTAGTTCAAGTGTAGGTACATGAGATTTTCACCCTCGTGTACATCTCGTGTAGGATATTATATTCTTTATTAGCAAGGAAGGTATACTGCATAAAATATCTACTTAAATAGATACCTACTCAGGTTCCAAGCAGGCAAATAGTACTTAGGTACTTTTATTAATCATAAGTATTGTGTACCTACTATTTTGAACGACTGTTTGGGTTTCTTCTTTCATTATTAAATTTCGCTTGGCGGAGCAAACATTTGAGTCCAACACGTGTATAGTGACCTAAATAAAAAACTGGATTTAAAGTTTAGCAGTTTCAAAATAGAAATTCACGCGTTACATTTTTAGATCTTAATCCAACCAAGCGGCTATTTTTAAACTATTTATATTCAGTCACTGCATTGTTAGGTTTGTGAATGAAAATAATAGCTAGGGTGCCTATTTCACAAAGCTACCTCGTTACAATGTATTAAATATTGTTGTATTGGTACAATGATCTATTTTAAAGAAATCAGATAATTACATAGGAAGCACTTACCTACAGATGTTATCTTTTTTGTGCTACCTATGTTTATCTGCGATTAGTATTCACTATGACTATGACTATGAGCTGAACAGGTTTGGTTTGACTGCCTCTTCTGTTCTTTATGTATCGTGGTTCATTCGATTCCATTATGTTTTCTTAGCCTCTGGGTAGTTGATGGTGATTATCAGAGGCCCAAATGGTTCGGTGGTAGGTACGTATTATTGTTACTTATTATTTTGAGTCAGTCTAAGTAGAAAGGCTATGTGTTATGTACTTAAACGCTTACGTAATGTAACCTAATCTTTTATTTCTCAGTATTTTGTTAACAGCATGTAGACATGAAGTACCTATTGCTATTGTTTTTATCATAGGCGTTGGGCCTGCGCAGGCGTGGTAGGCTTTAGCTTGCTTAGATAGCTAAGCTATATATCCCTGCATGATTTTTAAGAGGAGTAGGTATACCGCTAGGGCGCTTGAGCTCCTTGCATAGAAACTAAAATACCAACGAAGAAGCAAAGTTTGCTATCCACATTGAGCAATTCATCTGGTAGCAATTCATTTTCCGAATTCTCTGCAGATCCTTACCAATTCCTTTATATGAATCGTATTATGATTCATGTTATGATTCATATAAGGTGGCCTTTTTAGACATGCTGCTGAGAATTCGGAAAATGAATTGCTACTAGATGAATTGCTCTATGTGGCAAATTCATCTGGTAGCAATTCATTTTCCGAATTCCCTGCAGATCCTTAGCAATTCCTTTATATGACTCGTCGTATTATGATTCATATAAAGTGGCTTTTTTAGACCTCCTGATAAACGTTGAGGAATAAAGGTTCTCGAGTGGCGACCACAAACCGAACGACGCGGTAAAGGAAGGCCCGTCCGCTCGATGGATATTATAAGTATATATGTACCTACCTATCTATTTCTACTCGTATATGATTATGACATTGTTTTACATTGCTTTGACTTGTATTTTAATTGACTAACATAAGTATTGTCATGTAATTTTTTTATTCTTGATCTTGACTCCAAATTGCAACCTGACTAATAGTAGAAATAAGACCTATTCTAACAATATTGTACGTACATGTGAGCAATAAATAAATATAAAAACATAAGACGGAACAATAACATCATAAAAACACATCAAAATTAAAATATCGATAAGATGACAAATCACTGCCAATTTAATATACATTTTATAACATATTTACGATACCTATTAATGTAGTAATGTAAATTTGTTATCCGAATCACAGTCCGCCGATATAGCTGCAAAAGTGATTATGATGATAATAGATTTGATTGTCGATGAAGATAATTTGTAAACACAGTCTTGTTTAGTACAAGCGGCGACGCTGGCTATTCTAAATATCTCTGTTCAATACCTAGTGAATACAATTGACAAAAGTTGTTGTGAATTACACTTGTGTTGGAATGTTTGTTGATGTGCATCGAAATAATCAACGCGAATTACAGTGTTTTTGAGGTGTGCCAACAAAATAATGTTTTACTGAAAGTGATCGTAATTTTTGAAATAATCCATTATGTTTCATAATGTACCAGTTCAACAAAAGAGTCTTTGAAACATGCCTAAAAAACACACGCTCCGTTTTCTGACAACGTGCTTCTGTGTTCTCTTTGGAACACAGGTGAGTAAATCTTTTTCTATATCTTCATCAGTCTGTAAACATCCACTGCTGGACGAGGCCTCCCATCGTAGAATAAGGGGATTTGCCATCATCTCCACGCTTGGCAGGCGGATTGGTGATCGCAGTATTAGTACTCAGGTATGATGCTGCTGCCCGTACCCTGGGGCAATGCCTTAGTCGCCTTTTACTACCTCCACGAGAGGAGGGGCCGGATACACCACGGAACTTTTTAAATATAATCGTTGTTAGTACTTCGGTATTTCTAAAGGTAGAGTAACGCTACCCCAGAGCACCATCTACCATAGTATCATTATCATCAGCCACGTTGATGTCCAATGCTGGACGAAGCCATCGAATACAATGTGACTTTTGGCCACAAACACCACGCTTTGCAAGTGGATTGATGGTTGCAGTAGTGCGAAGTACTCAGTTAGATGCTGCTGACCATCCCCTGTGTTATCCCTTAATCGCCTTTAACGGCATCCACGGGAGGGGACGGGAAAGTATATTCTTAGGCTGGGCATATACCACGGCAGTACCATAGGTGTACTATGCATAGAACAAAATATCCATTTGCTCTACAGTTCTGTGCCCTTCTTCAGACTCTATTCTGCCCGTCCCTTTATCAGTTTAAGCCAAGGTTTAATTTTACATTAAAAGATAAGCATTCGATAGCGAATGAGAAACTAATATTTGCCACAACGCCCTAAATCAGCAGCAAACTATATTATGGAGAGATAGTAGAGATACCTACATCTATAGCAGTAGTAGGGCTGGTGAAAAGTTTGTCCAATGCAGAACGTACTTCCAACATACCTATTTCTGCCACTAAGCAGAATCGCTATGTAGGTAATATGAGTGTGGAAGACGAATATGAGACTTTTCAACTCCTGTATGGGTGACGGTATAATGCTTTGCCATGTACCTAGGGCACGCATATGGTGAACAAGACCTACAAGGTATTGTCGATGTTGGCAATGAAGTCCTTATATCCGAATTGATTATAGAAAAAGGTTTGCTTAAGTATAAACTGTTGAAGTAGAGGTACAAACATTACATACAATCTTAATGACTTTCCAGTTTAAATTGCTCTAGGTGGAAGCGTCTTCGAATTATTTCTCGGAGCCGTTGATGACTGATTTGGAGGAATGGCACCAACGCGATGCTCGCGTTGCAATTCGCAATGGGCATGAGCATAGCGTTTTAGGATGCCAGCGGCCCAACATCTACATATGTGAGGTAAGCAAGGTACCTAAATGGTGCCGTAAAGAAGTACAATTTTGATTAAAAAAAACAGCCAAGCGCGTTTCGGACCATGCAAAATTAAGGCTTCCGAAGTCAGGAGCCAGTGTCGATCCAGCAGTGCAAGTACGATCTTTGCATCGATAAGACATCGAGATCGCTAAGGTTTGCATTTTTACCGATCTTGTTAACGAATTTGGAAATCCGTAACACGCGTCTATAAGATTTAGCGTGGGCTGCAGTGCAAGTACTTAGGACTCGATTCTATTTTGACAGTTCTTCTCTAAAAATACAGTTTTATCTAATCGAATCGATGTCGTAAGTACGTAACTCCTACTTCAACGGTCGGTAGTTATACTATAAAATTTTAACGAAAATGCAAGTACGTAACGTCATTTTGACAGTAAATATGGCTAAATTACACTGTCTAGCTCGATAATATACCGACACCTTCTATAAGTCCGATAAGCTTACGATCATTGCTAATAATGGATTTAGGACTTATAATTTTATTTCTGGGTGATGAGGAAGAACGGCATCAGCAGCATCACAATTTGATGCGTATTCGGAAGCCAGCGTCATAATCATGTAGGTACCATAATTTACAAATCAAATTGCTGATTCAGTCATCACCGTGTACGCCGAAATATTCCCGATATAATAATAGGTAAACTCCTCAGAGAATATAAATTCTCTAAGGGTAAAATAAAATTAAAAGCCCATGAATCATTAATATTTGTGATCCAAAGTAATGACTTTTTGAAGAGTTATGCCATTTATATGATGCCCATAATTTTGTATGAATAGATGTCAAATTTACCTGAAAAAATGTCGTACCGTTGTTATTATCCAGACATAGTACAATACCTGTCCAAAAATAAATTGGAAAAAACAATTGGCATTTTTTTTGCAAAAACTAATTTTTCAGACGTAATGTAGGTAAAGTCCAAAGACTTTCTTATGCCTTTTTGATTCTTGTAATATTAAATAAATAAATGCTGGACATTTCACACAACATTATCTAGCCCCAAGCTAAGCAGAGCTTGTGTTATGGGTACTAGATAACTGATATACTTAATACAATACAATACATTACATAGATAGATATTTTTGTATTATAGGTACATAGAAAAATACCCAGAACACCCTGAACAAATATCTGCAGATCGTACAAATATTTGTTCCGAGGCGGGAACCGAACCCGCAACCTCCTGCGTCGCAGGTGAACCTTCGCCACAATAATTGATGACCTCTGTATATAATCCATATTTAGTTTTTATATTTTAAACTAAATATGGATTATCTAGCCAGATAATATATGTAATAAAAACTGCCGAAATAAAACAGCAAGGAATAAACAATCAGAAATAAATAAATACAGTAAGTACTTATTATAAAATACAGATATTTCGTTCAGCCATGATTACCTATACCTACTTAGGTATAACTAAATAACACATAAAAAAACCTTATAGAACGGTTTTATGACTATCGGGATATTGCTCTCAATACCATTGCCCTCGATAATCTGTTTAAATGCATCACTTTATCCACTTTTTATCGGCTGTTGCGATTAAATTCCAATAGCAATAATAACAACATTTGTTTACACCCAATCCTATTTTTAGGTTTCCGTACCTTAAAAGGTACTAACGGAACCATTATAGAATCACTCAGGTGTCTGCCTGTCTCCCACAGTCTATTTTATCCGAATCTACTAAGTATATCAAAAAAGTTGAAAGAATGTTTATCAGAGTAAAGTGATCCAATTATGGACGTTTATAGCGTTCAAAAACAAATTCTGATTTCATGTATCAATTATGCAAGGCAAACTAGAAAATTAAACAAAATTTGACAAATGTATCATGTGACATAACAAATGAACGAACTCGTAATGAGAAATACAGTTATGTATTTTTTTTATAATTTGGGGTAAACAGGGGTAATATTCCTGCGGGGTTCAAATCCACCCATTTCGTATCGGAAACTAGAACCAACACTGCTTGTACGAATTTTTTACAACCAACGGCTATTGCCTCCATTCATCGCGTCGTTGTCATGGTCGACCCGCTGAAGACCGTTTGTCGTGGCAACCTATGAGGAGGCCTTTGCCCAGCTGTGGAATTCCGTAGGCTGATGATGACCATGAAGCTATAGCATCCAACAATCAGTACTTTCTTGAACGGTATAGGTACTTCATATACTCACAACTGAGGCCTTACCATGAGCTCTTATAGCGATTCAGTTCAAAAACTATTCAGTACAAAATATCGGTTGCGTGATGTCCGCAGATATATTTAAAGGCACAGTAGCAGAAGGTCTATAGACTTCTGCGATAAAAGTTATTCAATGATGACGGATGTCAACAACGAACCGATATTTTGTACTGAATAGTTTTTGAACTGAATCGCTATAAGAGCTCATGGTAAGGCTCTGGTCGATAGTAAGTAAGCTCTTGCTGATCACATGTTCATTTATAGGAACCTCCCGACCTCATAATGCAGTCTGAAACAACGAAGACATGCAACTACCGGAACACTCGCTACAACGAGCAAATTTACAAATGGGTAGCAGGGCGAGGGTGCCTACTCTACACGCCGGACTTCCTCTACGTGGCGGGGTATAACAGCATCAACTTAACCGCAGCCTGTTTGTATGAAGGAATGTTCGCACCCTGTTTGGAGATCGTAAGTCTGCTGTATTTATTTACACGCTTTTTTATACTAATAATAATAAGTTTAATCATCAAAAATACATTAAAATGTAGGTAGGTACACCAAACTTAGTTCTAAAAAATTAATATTCCTTGGTGGGAACATAGGTATCCAAACTAGGAAAAACCTGTGCGATGGAATACTATGCATACCTATACTGCTTGGTAAGCAAACAAGCATACGGATATGGCCCACCAGATGGAAAGTAGTTACCGTAGCCTATGGACGCCTGCAATACCAGAGGCAACACACGCGCGCTGCCAACCCTGAGACAAAGATGAAAAGTCTCATGTGCCTGTAATTTCACCAGCACCCGTACCCTTCAAACCGAAACACAGCAATGCGAGCACCACTGCTTTTTGTCAGAAATAGATACGGTGCGCCGGTGGTAGTACTTCCCTGGACGAACTCTTTCACAAGAAGCTCTACACTACTAACGCTTCACTTGTATCACCTCAAATACTTATTGATCATGTTCGTATAGGTTGATTCCATGCGTTGGCGTGAAAGAAAACCCTAAACAACTTACCTATATCATCATCATCACTAGCATTTAGACGTCTACTGCTGGACAAGGCCTCCCCATAAATACAATAAAGTGCACGCTTGGCAGGAGGCATTGCTGATCGCAGTATTCATGTTGAGTACTCAGGTGGATGCTGCTGCCCATCCCCTGATGTAATCCCCCAGTCGGCTCTTACGTTATCCACGGAAGGGTGTATGTGTATCGCAAAGCCAGGATTGTACGAGAAAATATTTTAGCTCCAAAATCTATGTTGCGGCATAATACGGCCGTGGATGTCGTAAAAGCCGACTAAGGGATTACACCAGGGGATGTGCAGCAGCATCCACCTGAGTACTCAACACAAATACTGCGATCACCAATCCACCCGCCAAGCGTGTTGATTATGGCAATTCCCCCCATTGTATTTTATGAGGGAGGCCCCGTCCAGCAGTGGAAGCCTTAAGGCTGCTGATAATGATGACTACAAAATCCAACGCTGCAATTAAGACTCTGCCTATCCCTTCGGGGGAAAAAGGCGTGTGTCTATTGTGTGTGTACCTAGGTACCTATGTGTTGTTTGTTGGAATAAATAATACATCTAAATTACTTTTAAGATAAACAAGTAACGAATGGCATTGTGGAATTGAGTGCCGTGGTGCGTATTTGGTCTATCTAGCGCGTGCGGTTATATCCTCTTGGTCTTCGTCCCACAATTTTCCTAGGGACGCAGCAACCGTCCCTAGATAACCGTCGTTACTTTCCAGATAAGGGTTACAACTTGCGATTTGAGCAAAGTAAATGAGGGTGCGGCTGTTCGTCTTATTCCCAGATGTCATCATCTTCAGTCACTGAAAATCTAGAAAAACTTCCAGTTATTACCATTGATGGTAACCCAGAAGTTTATGTTCCCATTTGCCTAGTAATTAGGAAATATAACTATTAAGTATATCATGTTATCAACAGGCTAAACAAGATGGGACATGTGCTTGTTACCCATACGATCCTGGATTTGAAGAAGTGGCCAACGCAGTTAGAGAAGCTGTAGTCTCGGGAGCGCATGGACGGTGGGAGAGGTGTTTTTACACAGCTAGCGACTGCTGCAGCCATTACATGTACGCAAATCTAACAGGTAGGACGTAGGAGATAAAACGATGTCTACTATGTTTGGAGCGAGTCATTGAGCGGTTAACATGGACGATATTTTTTGTGTTGTCATAAAAATTTCGATGGCGCAACTTGTGCTATTAGACTAGGAGACAGCCCGTGACTTTGTCTGTATGTACGTTTTTTCATGAAGGGTTGAATTTAAGAAATCTGTTTCATTCGGCTTTATGGTGAGCGCAATCAACAGAGTACAATATTTTAGCACGTTTGCCTTTAATAGTCAAACTCTCAAAATAGTATGATTAGCACAAGAAGCTCTATATAAGCCTATCAATAAATACATTTTACAATGTATGTGGGTCCGATCACCGCTCACCACCTGCGTCGCACCACCGGCACCGCTGCGGTGGTCCCAGCGGAGCTAGAGTTCGACTAGTGCTTTTATGTCTTTAGTCCATCGAGAGGAGGGCCTTTCTCTACCGCGTCGCTCTGCGGCGCCCGTTCGTCGTGGTATTTAGGGGGAGGCTTATGTCCAGCAGCGGATTTCTAACAGGCTGACGATGATGATGATGAGGTATCAAAACCGAATACCGGGCTCATGTAGTGAGTGGTTTTATGGTCTGATTCACTTATAAACTTGCCTTACCCCAGCAGTGGTTACTAGGTATACACCTCTATCTCTGCTTGAGTCTTTTATCTCATCATTTGCAGCTGAAAACCACTGTGAAACATCATTCGACGGTTGGACATGCTGGCATCAAGCGGAAGCCAATACAACAGCAAACGAAGTCTGTTCAGAGTTCGCTTACTCCAATATCGGACCTTCTTGTCACCGTAAGAATACTTTTAACTAACCGCTTAAAAACGGAATACAGCCGAAGATTTGATTCCCAGAGCCAAGGGACTAGAATTGGATCAATGAATTGCTGATCTTTGACTATTTTCAGATTACAGTACCAAGCAATGCTACGGCAACAGCACATGGGAACAGCAAACCGACTATAGCACTTGCAGTATTACAAATCGACTGCTGCGTCGGTATCGCTTCCATATCGCCGTGCTATCGTTTTCCATCGCATCTTGCCTACCAGCGGTCTTTATATTTTTTTTCTACAAAAGGCTCAGGATCACGAGAGTGGCTTTGCATAGAAATCTGCTGATAGCAATCATCATGAGGAATATACTGGTCATCATTAGCCGGAGCGAGGTGAGCTTTGTCACCTCGAACTCGAAGTCACCTTCGAAATCGTAGGTTTTTGAAAATGAGAATGGTGAATTTCTTTGCGAGTGGCATCGCTTTTTTGACGGCTCTTTAAACACCAGGCTCCACTTAAGCTGCAAGGTTGACGACATACCTATCACCATGGTACAATAATATATAATACTGATTGTATCATGACTATCACATCGATTGAATTCAATTCTTAATTGAGGCTTTTGCGGAGCGGACCACAATTTATCGCACAATGGCGCTCGCAATGTTTTCTTGTTGATGCTTGAATTAAATAAATAAAATGTTGTCACTGTGACGCCCTCTGTCCCTCGTCTCGTCTTGCTTGACTGAGAGTCAGACTTTGACGACATAGAAAAAATTTAACGTTGCAAATTGTAAATTAAAATTGAAACATACTTGAATACTTGAAACTTCCAACGCACAAGCCGTGCGATGCCAAATACAAAAAACACACACCGACACCGCCCAAATTATTTCTCTAGTATTCACATGCTTTATGTTATTTTTTGATGTAAAAAAGTCTGTAAAGGTTTGGTAAAGGTTAACATTTTTTTTGCAGCGAAATTATGTACAATTTCGTGGCGTGATAACTCTGTGCATAATGGCCTAATAAGAAATTATCGTTTACATTCAGAAAGTTACTTCTTTAAGATTTAACGTTATAGCTATAACTAAGTTACACTACACTACGTTATGAAAACGTGAATTTAGGCTAGGATAAGGATATCGGTCGAGGTGTTCATCCATGGAATGGAAAGCCCTTAAGTAGTTCTACTTCTTCAATTATAATAACAAATACAATAATAATCTTTCTTATAGGTTTAAAAAAAAAGTTTAATTAAACCTAAGAAGATTATTATTTAAACAAACAAAAACAAACAATAAAAATAGAAACGACTAATCTAATGAAAAGCCGCTTTTTCAAAAATATGTAAATGTAGATGTATGTTATGTATGTTCAAATTTATTAAAAATCTGAATGTATGTTGACTGTTAAAAAAGTCCTGCCTAATCAAAAGCTGTGCATTTTCATTAGCGCGATCTAGGATTGGTACAGTTTTACTAGCGACATCTAGTTATCTTACGTCAACTTTATGTTCACAAAATGTAAAAGGATAATTTAAATAGCCCAAGTATAATGCACACTAACCTACGCGGTAAACTATATAGTGCACTTGTTGCCAAGTTGAAGTTATTTCAGAAATATCGGCCTATATGAGATGAAAATACGACTAGAGGTGCGATTTGTGAATAAACGTCATTCATTTTGTAAAAACGGGAAATTTTCACGTACCGATATGTTGGTGGAAGCACCAACAGTAAAATAAACGTCAGTAAAATTGTCGTTTGTTCCACGATTTCCAAATTTCTACACATCTGAAACTTATTGATGACTAAAATTTTAAACCTATGATAATAAATACAAGTGCCTCCTCCAGTAAATCTCCTGAAAAACTGTGATTTGCGGAATTTTTGATGATAGTGATATTCAAAAATCGCACCCCAGAAGCGAAGGGTACAGCAATCAGAGGAAAACCCCGTTCAAGGAGAACCCAAAACGTGCCCAGGCGATAACGCAAATCCTACAGCTAAAACACGACACGACTGAGACCATTAAAATTTTTATGTTGCAGATTTACATCGACGAACTTACTAATTCAGGTGAGACAGTCATGTCCACTCATAGCATCGCCTGTAGGATGCTAGCCATAACAGAGAGGTTGGCAGCTAACATGGTATTCGTGGCCATGCTGGTCGAAGGCGTTTACTTGCACAGAATGATCGTAGCTGTATTCCGGACGAAGCTGAATGTACAGTGGCTTTATGGAATAGGGCTTGGTATGTGTGACCCCTCAATTTATTCACCCTGAATATGGCGAGACGTGGTAATGGCAGATGAAGTTGGGCCCTATAAAGGAATAGGTGCCTAGAGAGAGCAAGCGTAGCTAGATGTGTCGTTAGGCATCAAACAGATCGCGGGGAGTACCAAGACGAGAATCGCCCTATGAGTACAAATACAATTATTAGAGCAGGCATTATACGGTGTGGTTGTGTACAGTAGGTGCCACCCACAGACTATACTGGCAAAGAAAGTTGATGATTTATAGAGAACGTATATCTGAATGGTGGTTTGGTGTCCAGGCTAAGAATAGATCCTTCTTTCTCCCGTGGATGTAGTAAAAGCCTGAGGGATACCCCGAGGGTGTAAGAGATTACACCAGCGGATGGGGAGCAGCATCCGCCTGAGTACTTAACATCAAACTGCGATCACCAATCCGCCAATCGCTGCCAATCGTGGTGATTATGGCATATCCTCCCATGGTATTCAATGGGGAAGGCCTCGTCTAGCAGTCGACGTGACACATGATGGTGATGATGATGTATCTGAATCTAAATAAATTATTTCAATTTCAGTAATAGCCTTGATACCAGTCGCAGTATGGTCTACAGTGATGGGGATTCACAATGATCACTCATGCTGGATAGTGTACACCGTGGATCATATCCAATGGGCACTGGATGCGCCTAGAATAGCTATACTGCTAGTCAATACGGCACTGTTTGTGGATGTCCTAAGAGTGCTTCTGACCCAGCTTAGAAACAGCGAAAACGCTAATCAGCTGTAAGTAAACAGTGAGACTAAAGCTCTTCGCACATTATAACAACTCCACGCCAACGCGGCAGCAACTCTACTCACACTCTCGATGAGTAGATGACCTTTAGTGTACGATGCGTAGGCCACTCGTCGTACACTACTTTAATATAATTTTTTGAAATTAAACCTTGAACATATGACACAGGGCTTAAATTTCAATATTTGGCATAGAGTCGAGTCGCCGTTGAGTTGTTTTAATGTGCGAAGACCTTTAATGTGCAGATGACACTCTGTATTTTATACCTAAGCTTTCAGTAAGAGGGTCGACTATAGATACATACTGGCCTAGTTACTTCAAGATCAGCAGAATTGAGTCATTGTATAAAATTAGTGTTTTTAGGGTTCCGTACCTCAAGGTACCAACGGAACCATTGTAGGATCACTTAAGTGTGACAGAGTTAGGTGACCCAATCACGGACGTATAGCGTAAGTAAACGAATTCTGATTTCCGGGGTTAATGAACTACCCATTATCCCCCCACCCCTATCCTCACTCATAACTTGTAATAAAATCTTAAAAATGTGTATAAAATGTGTTGATTGACTAATAAATGTAATTGGTGAAATGGTTACTATGGTAGCCAACTCATACAGAACCCTCTCCACGCGAGTCCGACACACACTTGACCAGTTTTTTATCTGTTAATTCCTGAAATATTTACAGGAGCACAACAAAAGCAACTCTGTTCCTGATGCCCATCTTTGGAACTCAGTTTCTCTTGACTGCGTTCAGGCCATCCACGACCGATTGCACTGGAGAGCAGATTTACTATTACGTATCTTATACGATTGAAGGTCTCCAAGGATTCATTGTAGCTTTGCTGTATTGCTATGTCAACAAAGAGGTAAGCATCCTAGGCAAAACAATACGTATTTCTTTCTAAAAACATAATATTATGTTTATGTAGAGCAGATGCTCCACTATCTAATTTAGAAACTATTAATTGAACCATTTTTGTATGATTTTCAGGTTCATGCCTTACTGAAACAAACATATCGTAAAACTGAAAACGCTGTAGTATCTCGCATCCGCAACGACTCTATAAACCCAGGGCCAACGAGCCAATCTGACAGAAGGCTCACTTGCAGCACCGCTCTACCATCTCACAACGAAGAAGACAATAAGAACGAATATGCAACGATCAAGACTAAGTTACATGTTGCAGAAATAATTTCCATACAAGCTAGTGAAAGACTCGCGGACATACTTGAACCTGTATACGAAACTATTGAGAACGGTGTTGTAAACATAGGTTACGATTGTCTAGAAAGATCCGAAAACGATTCAGCGTTCATTCCAAACAGGGATTCCAACATTGATGATTATTACACTTTTACGAATGCGTCGAGTATTTCAATCGATTGCCAAGACTGGATCAGATGTGTCTCTTCGCCCTCTAGCAGTGTCTACAATAATTCGCTCAATGATTACGAAACAAGGTACTTGGAACGGAAGTTTCCGAATCATCCAAAACTACAAGAGATCAATGAAGCACAAGAAAAGAAAACCGATGATGACTGTGTTGAAAACGACAAAGCATCAGAGCACGATGAGTCGACAAATAAGAGTGACGTCACAGATGATGTAGCTGAGGAACTTGAAACTGCTCCTGATTCAGAATTCGACAGCGACATGATAGATGAAATAATGCAGTACATTGAAAACGGTGACAATAAAGACATAGTTTTGTTGGATCCAGCATTGCTTTGCCCGAACAGAAAAGAAGATGACAAAGTTATTTTTATAGACGATGAAAATGTTTAACCTATTATATCTAACAGCACCTGTAGTTTTTAAAATCAAGTAAAGTAGGTCAATAGTCAATTTCCTTTTCATTTAAGTAATTGGTTTAATATTGATTACTCAAATCCATAAAATAGATAAGATTTAAACGTAATAATTTTGTTTGAATGACTAACTCATTAATGGTACACATTTGCGCAACCGTGGTAGTAAACGGCTATTTCGGCACACCTAAACCTGCGGCGTGTGAGCATTAATTGATCTGTCAACTTGTTTAAGATCTAGATCCTTTCGGTTGGTTACAAAAGTGAGCTGAGCAGCGGGCCCGCGCACAGTCGAGTGCGGGACCTTTGACTGATACCTTCAGATAATTAAAAATGTTTTCAAAAATTGTTGTGGCTTTATTACTGTGTTGGGGTGTGGAGAGTTTTCCCGATGGTGCGCCAATAGACGCTTGTGTGAGGGATCGGGTAAATCAGCCGAACCATAGCCAGCACAGGACACAGCCAATATCCAGTCTGCCGTACAGAGTTCTTGCTACAGGGACTTCGTATGCGCCGAATACACCAATCACGGGTTTGTATAAAAAACAGCTTTATAAAAACTTTATTGGAGTGACTTTGAGTGACTGCCATTAGTACCTGTATTGCACTCCAATGTGAGACTGCCATTAGTGCCTGTAGTGCACTCTAATAAAGGTATACCTTTGCTCACCGCTCTCTGTAGAGATCTGCGACGACTCAATTAGCTTTCCATAAAAGGCTGTCTGTCCGTCAATATTTTATACTAAATATAGCAAGACATGTATAAACTTTGGTTTTATTTGATAATGTGCTTTGTTTAGTAAAATTTCATAGTGTTTAAAAAACATTTGACCGTAACATTTCAGTCAGTAATTAGATAGTGCGCTCAGGCATTGAGAAGTTGCGCTCGCACACTGATTTCGACACATCTTGCTTCATCTCCAAAATGGATTTACACAAGTTCTAATTAGCATAATAATACACTGCTTACATGATCAAAAACATTATGAATGAAAGAACTAGGTACTATTTTTTATCAAACGGTACGGTTCTACTAATCTTATGGGTTAAAGTACGAAATTGCCGAATTTAAAAAATTAAATGAAAACTTCGAACTTTAACTTTAACCCTAATTCCTTGGTTGTTTGATGAGGATCGGCTTCCACTATTAATTTTTAATTCATTGATTCGATAGTCGTATCCTCTCCAAACGCAACATTGATATTGATATTGCGAGCTGAGCTCTATCTGCTGCGTTAGAACCACGTCGAAACACATGTCATATTCCCATCGTAATAATAGGTATATAAATGATTAAATTATTAATTATAATAATATAATTATATCAATGAATAATCTAAAATTACTTTAATTTTTGAGGACTCCATGTTTAACTAAAATGTAAAAACAATTGAAACACAAACAATAGAATGTCATAAAATTTAGAATTTAGAATGTTATAGTTTTTGAGTTAAAAAGTTTCAATAACGAATCTTGGAACATGCAGGTTTTATTTTAATTCTAAGTGGCCAATATGTTAAAACGGCAACAACGGTATTGTATAATTCATCGATAAAGGTATAGGTAAACGTCGAAATGTTATTTAATATATTTTTGAGGTTTTTTAAGGGTTCCATCTCTGAAAAAAAAACAGAATCCTATAAATACTATAGGATTCTGTTTTTTTTTTCAGATGGACAGCAAAGAACTTTGCTGTCCATCTGTCTATCTGTCTGTCTTCTCAGAAATGGCTGAAGGTACACCTATCAAGTTTACACCAAACCTTCTAAAGGTCTGGGCCTTATAGGAATTTCCCTTCCCTTCCCTTTATTTGCCTAGTATCAAAGGGTTGTTCGAAAAAAAATCTTTTAGAAAAGCCTCTAAGCCTCCCAAACTCATTTTTTGTATATTTTTTTGACTAGCAGCTCTTTCTTGACTTCGTTTTTGTACGTCTTTCGCTATAGGTAAATAACTTGTTTCCAACTTATTTTTTTCTACGTCATTATCATTATCTGCCGTCATGAAATGAGGGGGATTTGCCATAAACACTGCACGCTTAACAGGTGGATTGGGGATCGCTGTAGGGTATTTAGGTGGATGCTGCTGCCCATCCCCGGGTATAATCCCATACTCGGCTTTAACGACATCCTCCGGAGGAGATGGGGTCAAATCTTAGGCCAGACACACTACGCCATTGGCAGTTTTTCTGTGTGCAGTAAATGCTTATAAGAAAATCACTGGCTGCCGCGCCCGCGGTTGACTGATATGGAAGTCAGAGGTCTGTACAGTTGCCAAACAACCATAACAAAATCGTGGGAATCGAGCGTTCGAGGTACATACTAAGGCAGTCTCTTACGCAAACACTCATGCACATATTGTAGGTAATACAGCCTCTAGTAGCCGATTAGACCGGTTCACGACTAAAAATAAACACCTTGAAAGATGATCGTAAATCCATCAAAATGCATGCGAGGACAAAAAATAGGGTTACCTCCGTTGCGTAATGGTTACGCGCGTGTCAGCCTTGACTTCTCAGTAATTATAAAATCCAATGTCTGTCCGTATGTAAGGGTCAAGTAGTCATCAGTGGATCAATTTTTTTTGTCATCCATAAAAAAGCTCGGAAACTATCAACGGAATGACTTGCAATCTGGCTGATCAAAGAATGCCATGACGAACAATCTTAAGCTGCCTTGTACCGACTTCCTGCAACCTTTGCCCTGCCTTTGGCCTGCCCAGCAATCTAGTTTGTAAAATATTAACAAAGTACCTACTTAGTAACTAAATATTTTCACTGTCACCCTTCCGCGTTTGGTAGCAAACGGTGATAGCGCTATACATCGCTCGATGGCTCGATGGTTTCGTACACAGATTTATAAGTATAGTACTAAAGTCGTTTCGTATAGCAATACGTTGCAGCTACCTCCAGTAATTGTTTCGTCAAAACGTGCGTGGTCCGAGGTGCCCCACCGATTACCATTTTACCTTATAGTATTTTTTGTTAAAAGGTACCTACAAAGGTATTTTTACAAAACTTCTATTTAAATTAGGTAAGTAAGTTGTTATAAAGTAAATTACAGCGTTAATTTGTGTTCATGATAGTTCAATGAACCAAACCACTAGAAAAGTTAACACGTAAGTATAGCGAATATAAAAATCTAGTACTTATCCTATATTTACTGCACAGACTACTGAGGCTTACTACGTATATTTACGTTTACAGTATAGGTATTTGAGTTCCCTCCACGTGCGTTTATTACGTTATCATATTTGTTTACTTAGCCAAAAACGCTGCTGACCATTTCTAATAGCTAATTTAGATAAGCAAGTCTATCAATAGGTACATAGTGCAATAGTGTCAATTAATATCAATTGGGTATGATCATAACCCAACATGATTCCAGACCGTGCTTGATTACAGTAAATCTTATTAGCAGTCAATCTTAGTAACAGGAATATAGTTGTTAGTTTTCATCACTAATATTTTTTAAATGTTACAGTTACAATAGAAGGGTCCGAACCCTTCAAAGGGTTCTTCATACAAGCCCGATCCGCAGAGACAAACCAGTGGCTTGGAGCGTGGGAAAACGCGCCCAACACAACGATCCACCCTGAGTGCGCGTCCATCACGCATGGTGACCCAGTGGACAAAATCAGGGCTACTCTGCTATGGAGGGCGCCGGCGGATTCACATGGCAGAGTTTATTTTACGTAAGTTTTTATTTCTTGACATATTTAGATTACAACACCGAACGATATAAAAATTGGCTGAAAACGTGTCCAACACCACGATCCAGTGCACGTTCATCACGCATGGTGATCGGGTGGACAAGGTCAAGGCTTCTCTGTTATGGAAGGCGCCCGCGGATTCACATGGAAGTCTTTTTTACGTAAGTTTAGTAACTGATAGTATACCCATTTTGTCCACACTAAACTAAAGTCATGTGTACTTTCTCTTTGCCCTATAGTGTAAACATACCTAACTTGTAGACAAAGGGGCTGGTTACTCTCATAGAATCACTGTGTTATTGTTAGTCCTATATTTAGTAGTACACGAGTGTAATTGTTTGTTGTCCTAAATAAATAAAAATAAAATAAAAAAGTAAAACTTACTCACATTGCAGCGATGCGCGATGCGTGTCCAACAGTGTTGTGGCTTTCCGAAGTTGCAACAGCTTCTCGCCTGTTCTTGAAGATCACTCAGGTCAACTCCAGGCCATCATACATAGCTGTGGCTTTGAAATGGTAGAGAACTGCATAGCAATTTTTTTTGTACATATTTCGTTACAAAAATATTGCCAAGTAATAAGAAAATTAAATTCTACTTACCGCTTATGTTTCTCATCAACTGAGCAAGAAATAATGGTACTTAAATAGTTTATTTTAGGTACCAAATCACGAGGCTGGCAGCTAGCCGACCTTTCTTTGATAGGGGCTAAACTAGTCAACATAATAATAAATTAGCAAATTACTCTGGTCTTATCAAAGGTATTACATTGTACCTTCGTTAGTATGTCTCCAAACCACAGAGTTCAGAGGCTATTGTCATAGTTGAGAAATACCTCACTAATTTCGGGAAGTAGGTACATTGAAAGGCTATGTATTCACGCCGGTTTCATCATCCCATAGCCATAGGGGCCCACTAGATATAACCACACGGGTTTAATTGAAGCAATATGATAATGAGGTCATCGAACCGTGCCCTGTTAGCACTCCTTTCCTTTCACTAACGCATGGTCACAGATTACATGATAGTAACTTAGGCATGGTTGCGGTTGCGTGTCTTGCTGTCATGATCTTATGTGCTTAGCATGTGACCTTAGATAAGCTGGAAACAAACTATCGGACGCGACCGCCAGTCGCGACTTATGCTGTGTGATTTTGTAGATAGTCGCGCGGACGAGGCTTGAGCGCACTGACTTTCGAGGAGTAGCTATCTGGCTCGCCGGATGATGAGACTACTCTCAGTCACGACACAGTCGCGTCCCATATTTGTTTATAGCTAGCTTTGCACTAAATGCGTCTTATTTCGTCTTATCGTGTTCGTCATCGATCTTGGTAACTTTGTTTTTTTCTTTCTATGTGTGCCTTATAAAAGTATTTTATTCATTGAAATCACAAGGATCATTTCTATCATTTATATATTGAATCCCTCTAATATTAAAATGTAAAAGTTTGCGAGGATGGATGGATTTTTGTTACTCTTTCATGCTAAAACTACTGAACGGATTTTGATTAAACTTTACAGAATTTTAACTTATATATCAGAATAACATATTATATATAGGCTATAATTTATAATAACCAGAACAAAAGTAAATCATCACAATCACTCGATATCATCATCAATCGGCTGAATGGTGTAGGACAGCCTCCCACTTGATAGACTTAAGACATTCTAACGGTCGCAGGAAGTCGATGAATGGGGGGAGCCCAGGACACTTCGTGGCATTTTATGGAGGCATTTGTCAATGGATGATAGAACTTGTTTTTTTTTAAACGTGACTTTAATTTTTTCAGGGGAACGGTTCTCAAAAACTACGCAACGTTTTGGGCGGACCTGATAGCTGAAGTGCCTCAAGAACCTTCGCAGCTACAAATACTTGGCTGAGTTATGGTGCAGATATAATTAATAGTACCTAGAGTGAATTTAAGTGTTTTGTATATTGCTGCCTAATAGTTTTAAAATAGTATAGGTTTTTACAGGGCAGTCTGTAGGGAAAAGGACTTTGCATTGAAGATGGTGTAATAACGATTTTGATATATTATGTTGGGTATAATTGGGGTCCTAATAACAAATCGGTGTTTTTACGTGGTCCTACTAATTTGTCCTATTAATAGAACCACGTATACTTGACTATACAAGATAACTAAGATTATACCACCAAACTATGGGGTCGCAGGCGCGAGCCACCATCTTGGATAAAAAGGTCAAAATTAGTTTTGTTTAATAACACTAACAGTTGCTCCTACGTCAGAAGTGTGTAAAGGTTCCCACGCACAACTAGGCGAATTTAGCTTCAATCTAAGTATATTTTAACGTTTTGTTCGTTCCTTTTAGCTCCCTAAGAGTCAGATCTTCATTAAATTTTGAAATTATAATCGCATAAGACTATCAAGGTACGAAGTGCTCTAGATTTTAGAAACAGTGTTAAATTGTAACCAAGACCCATTTTAATTTTAATTACCCCAGCCCTAATTTTAAGTAACTTGTATCAAAATCGTTACTATACCACCTTTTGTAGGGCAAAACCATATAGACCGGACTAATATAATTGTGATTTAATAAAATGCCAGAGTAGCTATGAAATAAAATCACCAAATGTTTAAATAAATAGTAGTTTATTAGTTTTGAGTAACATAAATGCATTTTCACGTTCATGATACCAATCAGTGGAAATAATTAGTTTCTGCACTAATTAAACATTCACACTAGTTAATAGTGAGTTAATCTTTATTATTGCAACGTGTGAGCTAAAGGTGAACGATAAGCGTTTAAAAACAAAGCACCACTCTTACGACACGTTACGTGTTATCGCATCATAGCGAAGAAGTATTAAAAAAACACAAATATTTTCGTTAACTTTCGTTCGAAAACACGCGACTTGTTGCTATAACAAGGTGATAAGCGAAATTAGAACCGAAAGCTTAGAGTTTAGGCAGGATTTTTTTGTTTCATGACAGGTCTCTTTATGTCCATGAGGTCGCACAGCTCGTTACGTATCGGCCTCAGTTCCGACACGTCTATTTCCCAGTCTGTGTCCGCTAGTACCGACATAACCTGTAATGAAAGGAAACATTGGTAAACAAATAGTAGTTACAAAGCATCTTATTCATAAATGAGGAGGGATTTTTTTGATGCGAATCTGTAGTCTGTGTTTGTATCTACCGAAATGACTCATTCAACCTGTACACAAACCGTCAAATCCACTACAAAAACGTACCTAAATATCAATGATCTAATCATCTACCGACAAATCCATAAAAAAAATTGATGTCCAAACTGAAACCGACAAGTCCTTTATAAAGTTGATGTCCAATAGTGGTTTTTTAATAATCATTAAATCTAACCGGGATAAATTTAATATATTTGGGTAGAGAGCCCTAAACCTATCTTTTCTATGGAAATCATTCATTTTTAGACCATTTAGATTCATTTTTTTTTGGTTAGATTTATTTTGGTGGATATTTAGACCTTTGGAAGAATTATGGCGGTTTGGTTACCACACAAAAAGTCAATATACTCTTATCATTAAAAAAAACAATCAAACCGACTGATCAAATCTTAGTTTAATCTTAATTCATTTGACCAAAATCCGATAAATCCTAAATGATTTTTTCAAAAACCGATAAATCCAATTGGTCTGATCAAAAACAGATGTATCCATTTTGTTTTTTTTTATATCTCCTATGGAACTTTACATACAAATTATGTGAATAAGGTGTCCAATTAGTGTTGCTATTACCGATAAATTGGCATACTCCATTCTCGTTTACCTAGACTGACCATCGATAAAATCGTTTTTTTCAATTTACCGAAAAACTGTAAATGTGTATTTATCGGTTTTTGTTCCGAAGCTCCTCAAATATCTTAATGATCATTTTGAATAATCTAGTTTGAATTTACTCCTAGTAAATTACGCTCCTAGTTAGAACGCGACCAAACCTAGAAGAATCAGGGCAACAAACACGGCTTAGCTTTTTGTAAAAGGATAAGCTGATTAGTATTTAAAAGAGACAAGTTTTCTGCTCATTTGCAAAAGGACATCAGTGATTGCGTTTGAAAAGGAGTCATTTTAGTTTATAAGACGATTCAAAATGATCCTTCTGATTTTAATGAATAAAACACTTCTTTGATCATCTAGCAACGCCGCGGCGTCGGTGCATTGACGAATTTTATCTGTGGGTTGCTTGACTTTAGAAAAACTCGCCAATACTTGCTTTTCTAAAGCATATGAGATCTTATGAATGCGAAATTTTGGATAATTGTATGTTCGTTGTTACTCAAACACGCCGCCACAGTTTATCCCTTTACCAAAAGAAAAATGCCGCGGGTAGATGCAAGTTTGATATAAATGATAGTCCAGGGTATGGGCTTTGATCTCCAATCCGCCTGCCATGCGTAGTGATTAGTGATAGCATCCAATAGTTTACTTAATTATCACTAGAAACGGGATATTTACCATGATTTTAGAGTTTTGTTGATTCCCGATATTTCGGCACAGTTTCATGCGCCATGATCACGGGTAAACTGAAGACAGTTTTCCACTTGAAAAACCAGGGGTTTATAAGATTGTTTGTAGCTGTGGGAGTTCTTACATTGGTCAAACTAAACGTACGATAGCTTGTCGGGTCAAGGAGCACATCCGAGCGGTCAAAAACGTCGACACACAGAAGTCAGCTATAGCGGAACACCTCATAGAATCTGGCTCAAACCATTGGATTGAGCTACACAATCCACAGGTAATCTCAACAGAGCGGCATTACATACCAAGACAGGTACAAGAGGCAATTGAGATTACTAAACACAGGAATTTCAATAGAGAAGATGGTTTTCAATTGTCTGGAGTCTGGAATCCTGTGGTGAGAATGTGTAGCAATCGGAAAAATTGTGCGGTACCAGTTGCTCGTCCGGATACCGTTAGTGTGGTGTGTCGAGATGGAGTTAAGTGTGACAATGAAACTGATGGTAGGGGTGTTCGTAATAAAAGAGTGAGAAAGAGGGTAGATCGTTACGGCCACCTATAACAATAAAAATCTACTCGCAAAGATTTCAGTTTACCGTGATCATGGCGCATGAAACTGTGCCGAAATATCGGGAATCAACAAAACTCAAAAATCATGGTAAATATCCCGTTTCAATAGTTTACTATTGGACAGTCCCACCTGTCCGAGAACGCGTTCATGATGCTATTAATGTTAATGTAAGATGCTAAGTACATGCGGAAGAGGTCGGCCCTCCACTCGATGGACTTAAGACATTATAAACGTAACAGGTAGTCGGTGGATGGAGGCGACTCCAGACCGTTCGTCGTGGCACTCTGGTCTAGGGGGGAGGCCTATGTTCAGCAGAGGAATACTAAAGGCTGATGATGATGCTAAGTACTCATGAAAATCCAACCTACTACGCATAAAACCCGGAACTGGTTATTACTAACATGTGCCAGATTACAGTTTAGTGGTAAAACGATAACATACTGTAAAGTCATAAGACAACATACTCTGACCTAATGGCCAAGTGTGGATTGTAAGACATGACTCAATGACTGGCATTTAATTATCGCGAATGGTGTAACATTTCGCAATGTTATGAAATAATTTAACATTGAACTAATGAAACCAAGAGCGGTATGTACAACTCTTGATTCCAGTTACTTATATTTTCTTACCCGTTTGCAATTCGATATATGTGGTGCCATCTAGTGTTGGGATACAATAGTATTATGTTGTGTCTAAAAGTCGTTTGCTATTTTATTTGTTGCATATTCGAATAATGATAAACAAATAACATTTACGACATTGCAACGTTATCGCAGTGTACTCTAGAATATAATATTTAACTATTATGCGATACGTTGCTCGTTTGATGCGATTTATTTTCTGTTTGGACTACATGAACATAGATTTATTTATTTTATTCACACACTCAGAAACTTATAGCATAAGCCAAAACGTTTTTGAGGTAGCACGCATAGATAACTGTGATTCGTATTGCGTATACCAAAGCGTTTGTAATTTGACTTTTGTTTTGTGAACTATGCTGTAGCACGGAGCATACGTCACCAACAGCGTGAGCACCTCGTAGAGGCATCTACGTACGTAGCAGTCCGCGTAGTACAGGTAGATCACTGATCTAGGGTCTGTCATCATCAGCCGGTACACGTTCAATGCTAGACGAGCCCTACCCCATAGAACGCAATGTGAGGATTTGCCATAACCATCACGCTTGGCAGGCGGATTGGTGACTGCAGTACATATCGATTTTGAGTACTCTGGTGCATGCTGCTGCCCATCCCCTGTTAAAATCCTTTAAGTAGCTTTTACGACATCCACGGGAGGAGAGTGTGTATTCTAAGACAGGACACACTACAGCACAGAGACAGCTAAATTATCCTGCGGCAATATACGTCGCCATACAGTGTGAACGCTTCGTAGAGGCATCTACGCACGTAGCGGCGCGCGTAGCACAGGTAGATCACTGACCTAAGGATAGTCTTATTCGACGTTGTCAGAGTTTTGACCAGAAATTGACACAGACGTGCAGTCTAATACAGTTTCCGTATAAAGATATCGAAAAGCGTCCATTTTGTGAACCTCCATTTCCATACTAAAATCCGTGTACACTACACCGTACGTCCGTGTCAATTTTTAGTCAAAGGACTACGGCCACTTGCAAATCATCTTGCGGCACGGAGCATACGCCATACAGCGTGAGAGCTTCGTAGAGGCATCTACGCACGTAGCGGTGCGCGTAGCACAGGTAGATCGCTGACCCAGGGGGTTTGGCTTACCTGATCCAAATTATCCTGCGGCACGGAGCATACGCTCTGCAGCGTAAGAGCTTCGTACAGGCATTTACGCACGTAGCGGTGCGCGTAGAACAGGTAGATCGCTGACTCAGGGTTTGGCTTACCTGATCGCAATTATCCTGTGGCACGGAGCATACGCTCTACAGCGTAAGAGTTTCATCTACGCACGTAGCGGTGCGCGTAGCACGGGTACATCACTAACCTAGGGATTCTTACCTGATTCAAATCATCCTGCGGCACGGAGCATACTCGGATCCATACAGCGTGAGCGCTTCATAGAGACATCTACGCACGTAGCGGTGCGCGTAGCACATGTAGATCACTGACTCAGGGTTTGGCTTACCTGATCCAAATTATCTTGTGGCACCGAACATACGTCGCCATACAACGTGAATGCCTCGTAGAGGCGCGCCGCGGCGCATCTGCGCACGTATCGGTCCGCGTAGCAAAGGTAGATCACCAGCTGACCTAGCGATTTGCTGCTCACTGTTCCGCCGACCTGTTAAGATAATTATTTATCAGACTGAACACTTTTATGTGAAGAATAGTCGCATTTTAAGGCCAGGGGCTTAGACAAAGTAACATCAGAAAAGCGATCCAAAATGTACGAGATTGACATAAGCTATCGATATGTCACGTGGTATTTTGTATTGTATTACGACTGTAGAAATAGAATCGCTTCGAAGCGAATACCTTTTGTCTAGGCCAGCAGAACTTAAACTCAATCGAGCGTATTGTTTTGACATTTCACTGTTTTTTTTTGTCACCTATACCGCAGATTAAATATAAACTACGATGTAGCTTACCTGAATTAACTGGCATAACACGTTGATGGAATCTAGAAGCTTGTAAATATTCTTGCCGCCTCTGAGTTCCATTTGCAGATATTTCAAGATGTCCATAGCAAAGGTTGACTGCGGGTCTTCTAGTATTGGTGATATTGACCCTGTTATAAACATTTGAGAGACGTGAATACGTGAATGTACAGCCGTGCTAGCGGAGTCGTAAATGAACCTGCCCTCCAGAATCCAAAGATCGTGGGTTCAAATCCTGGTAACGGTGATAAATCAACGAGTTGAACCATAAAAACGTGCGCATTTACTACACGCTCAAAACGAAAACATTTCATAGAAACCAGTTCCTCAAGTTCCTCTCCTTTTGACGATCTCTGTGGCTCGGCGGGCGAAGGTTCGCATGCGACGCAGGAGGTTGCGGGTTCGATTCCCGCCTCGGAACAAATATTTGTACGATCTGCAGATATTTGTTCAGGGTGTTCTGGGTATTTTTCTATGCATAATAAAAAATATCTATCTATGTAATGTATTGTATTAAGTATATCAGTTATCTGGTACCCATAACACAAGCTCTGCTTAGCTTGAGGCTAGATAATGTGTGAAATGTCCAGCATTTATTATTATTATTAATTTTCTCAACGCGAATCACATTACTTCTCCCAATTCCCTCAATGCAACTAGAATGATATCAACCAATAACCACAAAGTGAATCGCATTACCTCTAGCAATTCCCCTATGCATATAGCTTGGTTTCAACCAACTACCACAATGCGAATCGCATTACCTCTACCAATCACTATAATGCGATTCGCATGATATTAGCCAACTCCCCCAATGTGAATTAATGGATGTCATGCCTCTTGGTGGTGCATTACAGCCTATTCACTCTCAATAGACGAGCATAGTCAATTATACATTACCTGAACTAAGTAGCCTGTCTATAAAGTTGAATATGGGTCCGGTGATTCGCTTCACATGTAAATTGTCCGCAAAAACTTTGATGATCGTATCGCATATCGACGTCAACATTGCTTTGTCACTTTCCAACGTATTCAGGTATGCATACAAGGACTGGGTCGTGTGTTTCACCTGGAATTGGGAGAAAATAAAAAAGCTGGCAACCCTGCTAATCAGCGGTGTCACAATTTGGGTCACACTTAACTTTGGCGAATAACTTTGCTGTAGCAAAGTTGCGCCATGAGGGTGTTATGAAAACGCTGGTGCACGTAGCAGCAACCTTTCTCCAAAGTGTTAGGTCCAGATAAATAGAACGAACTTACATGTTAGACCTGTCCCTGTCACTGTCACACTTATGTTAAAACAAGCGTATTAGAGAGAGACGGGGACAATTTCAAAGTAAGGCTTAGACTTGGTCACCGTGAAATATGTTCTATTTATCTGGACCATAGTATTGATCTCAAAAACGAATGATATGATCACACTGGTAGAGTGCATCTAATCTAAAACTGAACGCCTCCGCACTATTCCATTACATCATCATCAACATCACCAGCCTTTAGACGTCCACTGATGGACGAGGGGCCTCCCTCATAAATACCAACGTGTTTGGGGGCCCTCCAAGTCAATATTCTGTACCTTATTATTATGACGATGATAATGATCTACAAATAGCTTACCAAGCTCTCAGTCAGTTCGCCACCGCTGACAATGAGTCCCTTGATCACATTGTATCGATAGTCGTCATAGCTCAACAGCTGAACGAATCTGGGCATTGTGTGTCCGGGGAACAGCCATAGAACAACGTTGGAGTTCTCGCTGGTTAGGGGTTGGTCTTCGTCTGCTTCCTTTTGTGGCTTCAGTTCCACTTCTTCGGAGGGGAATATGCGTTTGAGGGCGTCATGATGCGGAATGTTAGAGATTATTGGATCACTGTAAATTGAAATCATGGTTAATATAGTTTACAACTATGACGATCGTGGCGCAGTCGAGATGCAAGAGGTGCGGGTTCGATTCCCGCTCTGGAACAAATGTTTACATAATCTGCAAATGTCTATATCTACTAGAATTGAAATTATCATGGTTTGGTATCATTTTAGAAAAATTACGACTATACACTACATACTTTAGTATTTTCCGTACCTCTATTCTATAGTCGTAATTTTTCTAAAATGTCTATATCTGTTAACTTGCAACGTACTTGTAAATCATTGATGTGAAGATTCTGCCCGCGTGCGCACGAGTCCTATCGATCTTTTCAACGGCTTGCTGTGCGATCCCACAGAGTATGTCACGGATGATCTCAGGAGAGTTCATGTGTGGCGCTTCCACTGCACACTGCCGGCAGAGCGATAGAAGACCTGTGGACGCAACATTATTTACAATTATAAATTTGATATGCAAACACTCGTTCAACGGGGTTAGCACGAATATCTAATGTTATAGAGTCGCTCGTCACCGTCAAAAATTAGCCAATGTCATCCAGGTGGCTTTAAAATCTTTGTAATTTGATTTAACCAATCAAATTTGATGTTTACTATCCTCCCGCTACCGAGACGTCGCAAATATTAAATTTTGGCTAATTATAGTAGCTTGAAATCTTCATAGGTTGATAAGTAAATAATTGTCATTAACTATCGTGTCGCTAGACTCTTTAAAGTTAAATAAGTGATTGTGCCTGTGATATTCGTTTCACTATGTCTTCATGGCCATGTAAACATTCACTGCTGGATAAGGCCTCTCCCATAGCATGCATAGCATAGAATCCATAGCGTGCAATGAGGGGGTTTGCTAATCACCACGCTTTACAGGCGGATTGGTAATCGCAGTATTGGTGTTTAGTACTCACGTGGATGCTGCTGCCCATCCCCCGGCGAGCCAACTAAAGAGTCGGCTTTAATGACATCCAAAGGAGGAGTTGGAGGAGTCCTATTCTTAAGCTGAGACCACCACGGCCTAATCCTTTCACTAATCTAATGTCACACTAGCTAGTGTGTGTCAGTCCAGTCAGGCCACCGCCACTCACTCAAGGTCGCGCGTTATTTACCTACATCCAAGCCGTTTCCCAAAAGGAACCAGTGACAGCTCGCACAAAAAGTTTCCCGCGCAAATATGACTTCGCGTGCATATTGTGCTGTAAATGGATGCAGTAGTCAAAAGACAAACAGAGACATCATTTTACTTTTTAAATCGCCGAAGGACGATGAAAGGTAAGTTATTTGATTGATGTAGGTACATTAGTTATTGTCTGTAGGTGCATATCGAAGTAATGCCTTTTATAGGTGTGATTTCATGTACATTTAGCATAGATTGCAATGATCTAGGTTGGAAATACCTAAATAATTACATGAGTTTTCTACCTACTTACGTGCTTAATTTGATTTTACTTCGGAATAGCTCTAAATTACTAAATACTTACCTACTTTATTTCTCCATAATAACAATATTGATAATAACAAACGGTAAGTACTTAAGTAATTCATAGGTACAAGTCGACAACCCTTACGAGTTGCATCACTCCGCACCAGACAGCCGCAATGTTCAGGTGAATATTGCGTTAGGTACAAAGCGCTTGTGGGAGCTGAATTGCACTTTGTTGCGTCCTAGCCAGAGTCGCTATTTAAATAAAAAAATCGCGAAGTGAGTCTTCTGTACTTATTGTATTTATTCTGTGGTCCGGTGTCGCTCTATCATTAGCCGACTTTAAAAAAAGGAGGTTACACAGCTACAAACAAAGTCTACTTACCAGTCATGCTAGCTTCTCTGACCCACGCGCCGACATCCCCTCTCATATCGATGGTGTACTCCAGGAGGCATTCCAACAACGCCTGCACTATATCCCCCAAGTAGTTCTCCACGCCGGAAATAATGCCCTGCGTCGAACAGACCTCGGTCAGGCCAATCACAGCGTCTCTGCGCGCCTCCGCCCACTTGTGTGTAGTATCGGTCACTTTGGTGCATTCTATCAGTGAACGAATGATTGTGGGGAGGTGCTCAGTGAGAACGAACTTAGGGAGGGAGCCTGAAATAAAAACATGTATTTGAACACAACCCTTTAAATATTTTTTTTTATTTTGGTGGGTAAATAAACAGATTAAAAACTTGTGTCAATTGCACATATCAAATGAAAGAACTCATGCTTAGGGCCTTATTCATAATCATTTTTTAAACCTATTTTTGTTAACCTCTGTTTTTTGACGACCTCTGTGGCGCAAAACGAAAACATTTCATAGAAACTAGTTCCTCAAGTTCCTCTCCTTTTGACGACCTCGGAGGTTGCGGTTTCGATTCCCGCCTCGGAAAAATATTTGTACGATCTGCAGATATTTGTTCTGAGTGTTCTAGGTATTTTTCTATGTATAAAAAAAAATATCAATCTACGTAATGTATTGTATTAAGTATATCAGTTATCTAGTACCCATAACACAAGCTCTGCTTAGCTTGGGGCTAGATAATATTGTGTTAAATGTCCAGCATTTATTTATTTATTAAACATAGCTTTTGTCTTGTTCTCTCTAATGTAAAACGTCAACGTCAAAATAAGACAAAAGCTATTTTAACTAAAATAGGTTTAAAAAATGATTATGAATAAGGGGATTAGATTAAAAGATATTCAAGAAAATATGCGATAACTTTAGGACACATTGATTGAAGACAAGCCATCAGTCTTGAGTCATTGTGATATATTTTACTTTAAATTAAGTTGTGTATCCATTGGCAACCCTAATAAATAAATAATAATAAGGATTATTATATAGTGAAGAGTACATACCGACTGCTCTAGCATATCCCATTCGCAGCAACAGGCCGTTGACACTAGTGCTGCCGAGCTGCCCGCAGTACTTCTCCACCAGCTGCATTCGCTTGTGCCTGGCGTCCACTGTGCCGTACTTGAGATCATCGTCGCGGAGGTACTGCTCAAACACAAGTGGGAGCGCGTGAATCGCCTTCTCGCGGATTACTTGCACTTCGTGGGAGAGGCATTCTTCGATGAGGTTCAGCCATTCGTCTATAAGATACGATATTTTGATGGTATTATTAGTGATAGATTTATTTCAAGAAAAAGACATCTGTCATTCATCAAGAAATGATTTTCACATTTGAATCATAGTATTTTATGTAAAAGAAATGGTTTTTTATACTTATATAATTGATGATTTTGGTAATTTTGAATAGCTTTTGGTAAGCATCGGATTAAAAATGATCATCATTATGATCATCATCAACAAACAAGCAAACAAGCATACGGCCCACCTGATGAAAAGTAGTTACTATAGCCTATGGACATCTGCAACACCAGAGGCATCACACGCGCGCTGCCGACCCAGAGACATAAAGATGAAAAGTCTCATGTGCCTCTAATTTCACCGGCACCCGTACCCTTCAAACCGAAACACAGTAATGCGAGCACTACTGCTGGGCAATAGAAATGGGTACGGTGATAGTACTTCCCTGGACGAACTCTTTCACAAGAAGTTCTATTACTAACATAACCAACCAACCAACTCACCAATGGTATCGTGCGAGTGGTAGGGCGCGCCGGCAAGGGACAACGATGCGATGCACTGGCAGCACGCCTGCCGCATCAACTCGCCGCCCAGTCCGCGGAACTGCTGGCGCGCGCGCAGCCCGGGCACCAACTCGCGCACCGCCAGAGACACCTTTTCCGATATCATTGTGTCTGCGGAAGTACCTGGAGAATTCGAAAAAAGTCAATAAGAATTTTATTCATTGAAATCACAAGGATCATTTTGAATCGTCTTATAAACTAAAATTACTCCTGTTCCAACGCCTCAGGCCTGAAGAATCAGGCAACAAACACGGCTTGGCTTACATAAATGGTCCGTCTTACCACTAGGTGAGAAGCGCCTGTGTGGTGCCTCGGAGCAAGGAGTTACTGATACATAGTAAAAGAGAACTTAAAAACCTTAGGAAGGTAGTCATAATTAAATAAACATCAGCAAAAATATGCAAGACAGCACATGCTACGCTTGTTATACTTATAAATAATAATCTAATAGAAACATGTAAATAGGTAAGTACTTGTAAATTTCCATTTTAGCAGTCGAGGGGCAGAGCGACATCAGGCCACGCGGCTTTATCATTCATATAGTCATCAAGAGTAATAAGCTTTCTTAATTAGATTAATCTTTATGTAGGATTTAAATCAGAAGCATCATCATCAAGCTGTAAATAGGCAGTCCACTACTGAACATAGGCCTCCAACATAGAATGCCATGACGAACGGTCTAGAGCCACCAACTTCCTGTGACCTTTAAAGTGTCGGTGGTCCATCGATAGGGGGCCAAAAGTCACATCACTGATCCCGTAGGATACCCATGAGATATATGTAGATATCAGAGACTACAAGTACCCAACACCCAGATCCAGAACAAATATTTACAGAACATGCCAGATTTATTTTTGCCACCACCGTGGCGTGGTGGGCGAGTAGCCGGCTGAGAAGCAAGAGGTGCGGGTTCGATTCCAGTTGCGGGACAAATGCTCTGCAAATATTTGTTCATTTGGCCAACAACCACCAACAAAATGCAACGAATTTAAAAATAATGTATTACGTCTTACCGTCAGATAGCTTAGTTTGAGACAAAGCGTAGATAGCTTCGCCGATCGCAAGTATAGCGCCGTGTCTCACATTCAGATCAATGGATTTAGTCTTCTCAACTAATTTTGGTAGCACAGTAGTAGCTACATATTCAGGTATCTGAAAAAAATTAATGAATAAGGTGCCATCCACTCTCGCTGGTAAAGAGTAGGTCTGAGTATTAAAGATAATTTAGTTAGTTATTAAGACCAAAATCTTACCTCGCAAATTTTTCCACACAAGTTTTGAAACATACTGTCAAAAATGTATGAATATAAATCTAAAAATAAATAAAGCTAAAATAGCCGAACCTAGCCTACGACATAAATATATATATTTATAATTGATTTGACAGTTATTAGGTTTTATCTAAAGTCACGAACATTCCAATTTCAAAAACCTTTCCAGCCAGTTTATATTTGAAAGCCAAAAGAACCTCTTTATACAAAGCAAGAAGTTTTATTCGAAAAGCAACAAACCTTCTTTGTGAGTTTATTCAGCGCCTTAGCGGCCAGTTCGCGGATCGCGCTATCCCAGTGTTCCACCTTCAGATCCACAAGATGGGTGACCAGAGGCTGCGTGTACTCGATGTATGAGGCAACTTGCGGCGCGATCAGCAAGTATGCATTGTTCCTGGGACCGACTGACTGGAAGTCGGCGGTGGTTAGCACGTCGATCCCGTGGGGGAACATTCCGTGACGGCCGACGTTCTCTTGGTAGGCCGCTGATGCGGCACGGCGGCAATTAATCTAAAAAATATGTAAAATTTGAGTTTGTTGGGAGCTAATAAATAAAATAAATAAATAATGCTGGATATTTGACACAACATTATCTAGCCCCAAGCTAAGCAGAGCTAGTGTTATGGGTACTAGATAAACTGATATACTTACAATACATTTTACATAGATAGATATTTTTTATTATACATAGAAAATACCCTGAACAATTATTTGCAGATCGTACAAATATTTGTTCCGAGGCGGGAATCATTACTTATTATCATGAATCCTATCCTGCTATATCATATCGTACCTACCTATAATATTTATAACTTTTTAAACTATCATGGTTATGAACATAATTATCACTAAAAACGGGATATTTACCATTATTTTTGAGCTGTTTGGTATGGTAAATATCCCGTTTTTAGTGATAACTATAATATATATAATATTTAATTTGTAAATGTGAAGTTTTGTTTGTATCAATCAATAACGCCGTAACGCCAGATCCGGTTTAATTGAATTTTTAAAAACATAGTGTTTGATTATACTCTTCAGTCATCTTTTTAATCTGCCGGAGTGTGTGGATGTGGTCTAAAATTGATCTACAGTACTAAAGCCAAAGCAAGACAATTTGTAACTACTCTCTAAAACAGCTTATAGACGTGAGACACGTCGCAGCGTCTGTAATACTTCAAGAGAATTCTTAAGAAATGATTCTTGTTACCTATCTTCAAGAACATTACCATCAAACTCCTGTTTCATAAAAATGTATATCAGCTTTGAATGCTGTTTACTATAATGCTCTATATTCACTCACTTCCCTGTCAAAGCAAGCTGTAGCTATCAGCGCATTGGCCAGCTTGTTCGCGTAGGGCGCTAACGCGAGCGCGTCGTACGCCCGTGCGAAAGCCCACGCGGCGTGGCAGGCCGCGTCCCTCGCCGCGCGCCCCCCGCTGCCCGCGCCGAACGTAGCTCGCGGTTCATCGCGGCTCAGAGCCGACACGATGCCGGATATGCCATTGCCGACTTGACACGGCGATAGGAGACCGCGACGGGCTATACAGAAAGTAAAGTAGAAAAGTTAGTCTCGATAAAAATTTATTAAGGTGATTCCTCTCGCATGTGGCGCGAAATTCAAATTTTATTGCGTTTTTGCTCATTACAGCTCATCAACACTTCTTGAGATAGTAAAAACTGATTTTGCGAAAACTAGGAGATCTAACACACATGTTTTAGTTTATAGTTTCACATATAGATAATTACTTCAGCTACGAATACTCTTCAATGATTTTTACGGTGTTTTTTTGGTTTAAAGATATGCGTAGCTTAACTAATGACATTTATGAGATACTATCAATTAAAACATGTGTGCTAGGTCTTCTAGTTTTCGCAAAATCTGTTTTCTCTATCTCAAAAAGTGTTGATTAGCTGTGATTTACAAAAAACACAATAAAATTTGAATTTCACGCCACATGCGAGAGGAATCACCTTAATCTTCTTTTTCTTCATCAGCCGGTATTCATCCACTGCTGAATGAGACCTCCCCCATATCATGCATAGCGTGCAATGAGGGGATTTGCCATAATCACTACGCTTGGTAGATGGATTGGTGATCGCAGTTTGATGTTAAGTACTCCGGTGGATACTGCAGCCCATCCCCTAGCGTAAGCACTCAGTCGCCTTTTACGAAATCCACAGGAGTTGGAGGAGTCCTATTCTTAGGCCAAGACTATATTTATAGTTATTTATTAATGAATTGTTGCAAATCCCATAGGTAATCCAATGCGAATGGGTCCAACGGAATTGGCAACTTTGGATTCATTATCTAGGTACTGAGAGCCTAGTCTAAGTTTTGCAGCAACCATCGTAACGAGGACGATTACAACGATCGTTCGAGTATAACGTATAGTAACTAGCCATTAATGCCATTTCTATCGTGCGCGCGAACAGATTCGTTCATAGTTTCTACATAATGCACGGACGATCGTCTTAATCGTCATTGTTACGATGGTTGCTACAAAACTCAACTCTATGCAGCATTAATCTAAAGCTATTATCGCAGCACTTTTCTGTTACGGAAATAAAAAGCTCCGCAACAATTAGCGCTGTTCAGCTAAGAGAATGTTGCAGAATCCACAACACACTAATTTGTGATTCTGTGTCATCTCAGAGTAGTTACCTAATTCAGCGAGTGCCATACAGCCGCCATGCCACGCGGTCTCTCGCTCGTTCTCCGCGAACAACGCTAGCACGCTCTCACACACGTCAGCCGCGGCGATAACGGGTAACCTCGCTCCGATTCTGCCCACGCCTTTAGCCGCTGACCATCTCACCACTGTATCGTCGTCTTGAAGTGAACAGAGCAGGAGTTCCACTACGTCTTCCACCTAAAAACACAATATATAATTTTAGTAATGGTAAATAACTTTTGACATTTAGTTAGGTAATGATGTAGTGACTCGAACTAGCATGTTGAAGTGGCCATGGGCAGGCCATAACAGCTCGCAGAACTGACAACCATTGGCTGATAAAGGTTCTCGAGTGGTACATGTATTCAGACATAGGACGCAGTGTAGGACGGCAATCCACTACATGAATGACGACATTTTAAAAATCACAGAAATCACTCTAGACAGTTCGTCGTGGAGTTCTTCGGAGGAGGCCTATGTTCTACAGTGGAGTTCATTGGGCTGGTGATGATGCAGTGACAGCCATTATCTGTCAGATGTGGACAGGTCAAACATCTGGCTTAGCTTAGGTCTATAAAGGGCTAATTAGTTAGTACCTCTTGTGGTATATCCTCGTCGTCGTCATCGTCTGGTGAGGTGATCGGCTCCGTGTCTCCCGCGGCCGCCACTCCACCTAGCGTCGTAGCTAGTGAGCGCGAACCCCGAGTGTACCGCCATGATGCCACTCTGGGCCGGAGGAATGTCAACCCTGTTTGAAGAGCACATAAGTTACTGTTTGTGAAGAAGCGTCAAACCACAGATAGGTCTAAAACAGTGGTTTTAGAGAGATCTGGATTATACAAGTTTTGACTGATTTGCACACTGAGCAGTGATGGATAGGAGTTTAAATATTTTTGTATGGAAGGGTGGCATAGACATCGAAAATCCATATATTATACAGGATTAAGCATGCACCGCTAATTTGAGAAGAAAAAAAATCGCGGATGGTCTATGCCAAGACATTCACATAAAAATATAGCTCATATACAAAATAAAACTAAGCCATGATGGTTGTTACTATAACATGGCTATCCCCTCCACTCTGGACTGTTCCTCAAGTACAGTTTTATAGCAGGGTGTTTAAAGTTGAATTTCAACTATCATAATAATAATATAATAAAAATAATAATTGGGGAAGTCCATTATTATTGTTAAGGATTTTTTAGATCTTTGTTTTCTGATAGAGGCTCTCGGCAGTATGCTGATCGGCTGATGGTGATAATGACCAAGCATATTAACTCTTACCTATTCTCTGCACAATTTTAACACCATACTTTCTTACAAGCATAGCTTTATGATTCTTGTAGTTTTGGGCAGTCACCCATTCAAGGAGTTTTGTTGCATAAGGCAGTAGGTCATCTCTCTTGCCGTGTTTCAATACTGCAGCAACAGCAGCCAAGACACCATAGTGGATTGTGTTTTCCTCTTGTATATTGGAATGTAGGTCACAGGCCCAGTCAAAGAATGGACCCATGTAGAGTTCTTTTACATCTGATCTGAAATAAGTGCAAATACAAATAAATTCGAACTTTAATTATGTATAATTGAGTGACTGAGGCCAACCCAGAACCAAATTCAAACAGATTTGAATCAAAATTACATTTTTTTTAATGGTTTTCAACAAATTTTCTATCATCGAAATAACCGGCCAAGTGCATGTCAGGTATCGAAAACGCATAGGGGTTCAAAGTCAAGTCTTTTGATTGTTCTCACTGTTCCTCGATAACTTTAGTTTAATTCTTTAACGTATTCTAAATATTCATGATTTTTATTCCACATCTTACTTTACTTTGGAGATGTTTAAGGACAGCTACTTTAAGCGTTTTTTTTTGTTGTAAAAGTGTTAAAAAAGTTGCTCATAGTATTATCCATTTTGCGTTATATTTGTCCTTATGTAAGTAGGTATATGGGCTTCACCCTAGCGAAGCACAGGTAATCAGCTAGTTGATCTAATAAATTCATGGAGATTAATGAGTGCTGTTACTTTGCTGGCATGGCGGCGATTAACCCAAGACAGGGAAGAGTGGAAGCCTCTGGAGGAGCCTTTGCCGAGAGACAAGCTGATGTTCTGTTTAGCATTTAATTTTAGTATTTTTATCAGAAATAAAGTCAGTTATTATTATTGTTACTTTGCTAGCATACCTGATAAGAAATTTAGAAACTAAATAGGCACTGGCTTCAGCACACGAGTCCTTACTCATTGCATAAGTTTTGCAAATAATCAGTATTCTTTCCATCACAGTCAGCTTCTTAGAAGATCCAGCGGCATCTAAAATGGTAAATAAAATAGCTTAGCTAACTTACACTATAACAACTTATGTTTACTAATTTTATTCTAGGAAAAATCAGTTATCACTCAAGCTTAACCCCAACCAAGAGTTGCAAAAAAAAACGGTATAGTTACATCTTGGCAGGGCCAGGTGTGGGTGTTATATGGGTTAATTTCACTTTCTTAAGTAAGTAATATATCTTGACAAGTTAATCAAAATCATGGTAAATTTTACCTGGCTGCCCTGGAGCAAATCCATCAAGGCGGCTCATATGGAATGGAATGATAACAACAATAGACAACCACAGAAGCAGGACAAACCTGCTGCGCCATGTCTCTTTGTCATTTGGGTCTTGGGCTTCCAAGTAAGCGAGTACTGTCAGCAAATCTGAAACCTAATGGTATCTGTTAGAGCAGTAAAAGACTAGAATCAAAACTATAATGGCATATTATTTACTTACCTCATGAGGCAGGTGCCTCACAACTACTTTGTACCCCCTAATTCTTATTATCTGATACATGTAGTTGAAAACAGCATGCTTCAGATCAAAAGGCGAGTCTTTATCCTTGATCAGACTCAAAAATTTGGCTAGTATCTGGTCTAGGTGAGGGTCCAGTAAATGCGGTTGTTCGTAATACTGCTTAAGAATTTTGTACAATTTTTCGTACTCTGCTTCATATTTTGGAGTTTTGTAGATATTTTTCACATTGTCGATCATGTTGATCACTTCTTCGTACTCTGAAAAGTGCTCCAGAGCACACCCCAGCCCAATATTGTCACAGTCCTCATCCCGGTTGGGATCAGAGTCGATTGCGACCATTTTGATCAGCTCTCGGATTTTTGTAAGAAGAGGCACAAACACAATAGTAATTCAAATAATTTAAAGAAACTTAGAATATGTGAATTGTATTTGGATAGAATAGAAGTGGGTATAAAAATATTTCTACGGGTTTTATTTTTGTGAATCACACTCAAACAAAACGAACGGAACGAGCCGAAGCCGAATTTTGTTGACTTTTGTTTGTTTGTTTAAAGCACAGAGTCTGTAGTACAGAAATTGTAGTGTCATTTTGATTTGACAGTTTATTCATTAAACCGCGAGCGAGTAAGGGCCTCCAGCTGGCTAGCCTAGCTCTACATTCCATGACTTCACATGATATAAAAAAACTTGTGATGTGGCCTTAGAGATGTGAAGCATTGTTCTCGAGCATGGAAGAAGAAATACAGGCGCTTTTCTTTAGTTATGTTCCTTACTCCAAGGAATATGAACGCATCAGAATAATGGTGCTTGTCATTATTCTGAGGTGGACGCTGAGAACTCAGAATAACGACTAACATAGAACCCGTCATATTACCTACATAGCGTACATGGCCAGCTGTCAAATGTGTATCCTTTGGAGCCTTTCGAATTTTTATGTTTAATTACCTATATATTTGCTTTTTAAAGATATGGTATCATACGAATAAGTTAATAATACATTGCCTTTCATACAGTATTGGAATTAACGTTTGAATTACCTCAATAAGAGTATAAAATTCATTTTAAGATTTTCGTAGATAGTGTTGTGAAAAATGAAATCGATAAGTCTGTCGAGTTTCTAGTCGCAATGTTGTTTTTCCCTATGTGCTTTCCGCTACTGCACCCTAACTGTTCGCACAATGTCCTTTATAATAATGTTGTTGTGTAAAAATAGTAGTTTATAAAACTGTTGCAAAATAAGGGTTCTTAAAACACGAGTGTGAGTTAAAAAAACGAGCCGGAGGCGAGTTTCTTTATAGAATCACACGATGTGACAAATTATGTGCAGTTTCATACCTTTTTATCCATATATATATATCTAATCTCATGAAATAGGTAATATTTTATTTTAAAGTCTTGGTAACATTTCATAATCATAATCATAATCATTTATTCATTTACAAACATGGGTAAATAGTTAAAGGTGACAAATAATTTAAGGAGAACAAGCCATGTTTTACCAATTTCGGCATGCAAATGGTAAAGGTACCTACATTTAAAATCATTTTAATAAAATCAAATCACATTATAAATAAAATCAAAATCAAATCAATAAAATGTCAAAAATACGGAAAAAAATTAAAAATGTTAGATAGGTCAGATTCGATACATTATACCATTAAATTATAATACTGTCAGACAAGAATTCCTCAATTGTATAATATGCTTTTTTGGTCAATAAATCATTAAATTTTGTTTTAAAAGCACTTAGATTTGGTAAAGCTCGAACAGAAGGCGGTACGCTATTGAAAATTATAGGTGCCATACAAAACACACTCTTGCGTAGACATTTTGTTCTACATGACACATTTCGACATTTACCCTCTAGGCGGCTTCCAACTGCAAACCATTGAAATAACTCTGGGTTGGTCTTGACAAATACAGCAATTTCGCTTATGTATAATGAAGCTGTAGTTAGAATTTTTAGTTCTTTAAAGTGTTCCTTACACGAGTCCCTCTTATGTAGACTGCAAATGGCCCTTACACAGCGCTTCTGTGCCCTAAAGACTCTTTTTCTGTAGAGGTACCCCAAAATATTATTCCGTAACGTAGGATCGACGCAACATGTCCATGATAGGCTGTAAGTACCGCTGACTCATTTGTAACTCTACTTAACTTGAAAAGTGCATACGCAAATTGATGAAGCCTACTACAGACATTGTCAACATGAAATTTCCAATTTAATTTATTGACAATTGTTGTAATACCTCCGAGAATTTGCCGGTAAGAGGTTCATTTGTTCGTTGCAGCTTCGAGAATGTCCAGTCGTGTAAAATTTTCTTCAGTATCGCTACTGGCGTTTTCAGTCATTTTTTAAAACAAAAACTAATTTGACAATGAAATGCGCGTAAAATTACAGCTTATATTAGCATTTATTTGTAAACGTTTATAGCGCCAAAATCCATACGTACGAGCGTGTTGCGCCGCGTCCACAGATTATGTATAGAAAAACTGAATTGCAACCTCCTTGGTCCAAGTGAAGTTGTATCGTAATGGAAAAAAAGTTATATTATGATACAGTTGTCCATGGAAGAGCTGTATCTTAATGTAATTTTTTAAATTTATTTCGATGGCATGTGCATAAAGACTGTCATTTTAGTTTTGTTTTTAGTTTTTTCATCTTTATATTTCAGTATGAGAGTAGATAAAGTTCATATTGTAATAAATGTAATTTACAAATAACATTGTACCAAATTAGCGATAGGTACACGAGATTGCACTGGATACCTAGTTACTGGGTTTTGTCTCTCCTGATTTCGGGATATTTTCAATAACATATGTTTTTGCGTTAGCAACATGAGGCTTGTAATCCATTAGAATTAGTACAAAGATCGTGAGGCAAGGGAAAGGTACAATATCTTTTTCGGCCAATAGCAGCACGTTTAAAACTATCACGTCATGTGCGTCCACGGTCATTGGCTGTATGAATAGTACGTAAGTAATCGAAAACAGTCTGCTTCTACAGATTGCTGTAATCGCGAACAAACATTAATATAATTTATTTAATCTTCCAGCTCATGCTTGGTTCTAGACAAAAGTACTGTACAAGTCTCGGCCGAAATAGCAATTAACGGCCTAATTTACTAAAAATCACTGCGGAAGGGCTCGGCTTTGCCTTGTACTTCCAATATTACTCGGCTGCCAATTGCTTTATTTCAGGCCTGGACAGTAATGTTCTATTATTATGAAATATGTAAATATAACACTGCGTGTAAGCTTATTAGATGTTTAAGTAACAAAAATGTACCATAACAATTAAATTTAATGTTTTTACAACTTGTTTTTATTAGTTCCTGATCGTCATTTTTTGTACGTAGGTATACTTGCGCATTCTTCAAAGAATAAAAACATCAAGTTTTATTCACAAAATACAAAAAGACAATAATATTTATAACACAGATGTGATATTGAATCGACAGTCACTCTTTAATCGATGTCGATAGACATCATGTTCCAATCCCTAGTAGAATGAAAATGTGTACAACCTTGTTATTTGCCGTCCTGTGAAAAGTATATCTCTCTTGTTCTGGCAATAACAATTGTGCCGTAAGAGTAAAGAGCGGTGCCATATTTAATTAGTTTATACTAAGTTTCACTATTTCTTTGTTAGTCTTTATTCTGAGGCTGAGAATCATGGAAGAAGAAATCCAATGGAAGTACAACTAAAATAGCTGCTGATGTTTATAGTGTGTTGCTTCTTACACCTATACTAGAAGGCACTATGTTAGAGATAGACAAATGTATTGTCATAGAACAGTCTGTTTTCCTTTCCGTACCGCTAAATATTTGTCATAGGCAATTGAAGTTTTCCCTAGTGAAGGGAACATCGTAGGTAAATATTTTTTGTCGATAAAATAATTGACTATGATGATGATTAAATAGTTAATTTCATCGTTGATGGTTTCCAACAGTTACGAGAAACCGGCCCTGGGTACTATATTCAAAATACAAAATTTGCACATACGCGAGGCAGGTATCAAATAAAACCATAATATCTAAACACACTATTTTTTTATTTACAGTAGCTTACTAGATAGGTACACATAACTGCCGTGGTGTGTCCGGCCTAAAATAGACCCCTCCTTCTCCTCCCGTGGATGCCGTAAAGTAAGATGAAGATGTTTTTTGTATAGATGAACGTTCAGAACTCAAAAACTCAAGCTGAGTCGACCGATGGTCAAGTGAGTGAGTAGCAAAGATGTGACGAGCGAGTCTTGTTTAGACATTTATAAACAATTTAAGCAGATATACCGGGCGTAAAAAGACTACTCCCGAAAACTGAAACAGTGCATTCAGACCATGATTCTGAAAATATTTAAGCTGAAAAAACACGAAAAAAAAATGCTCACTTTTGGTTCGCTTTTTTCGTGTTTTCTTTATAAATATCCATAAGATATCGTTAAAGGAACACAAAAACCTATTTAACATCATTAAAAACACGTTAATAAATAAAAACGTCAAAAAAAGCAATGAAAACCACATGAGAAATATTGGCCGTACGGATCAATCAGCTGACCGGGGAGCGTTGAACTCGCGCGGCCGGAATAAATGCGTTCATTGCTGGCTGACAAATACGATACGAAACGAAAAAAAAGGTTTTCTCCGTTATGAATCACCTCTCATTCGAAAGCTGTTTTATATAGCTATGGTACAAGTAGCTTTACCGGTACCTTCAGTACTCGGGAGCTGTCTTTTTACACTCTGTATATAACCACTATGGCGCGGCGGGCGAGTAACCGGCTGAGATGCAAGAGGTTGCGGGTTTAATTCCCGCTATGGGACAAATATTTGTATGATCTGCAAATATTTGTTCCGGATCTGGGTGTTATAGTACCATGGTACTCGTAGTTCCTGATAACCACGACACAGGGAATCCTAGTGTGGGATCAGGATAACGTATATGACTATTGGGCGCTATGTTATGTTACTATAAATAAACCAGCATTACATTAGACAAAAATATACTTATTCTAACTTGAAAACTAACGTTGGAGTAGAATCTTACTTTGACTTGATGACTGGATTGTTGACTTAGCGGTAAGAAGAGCGTGCGTACTGCATCAGGCTCTAATCTCCGCCATTTCAAATCATCATTTTTTTTTACAAAGTATTCTCGAATAAAATGTTTGGTACATATTCGTCTATCGTTAGGGATCCAATCTGGTTTGTTAATTAATAGCCTCTAGCCATTTTTTTTTATGAATAATATCTTGAGGAAAGAATTGAAAGGAATACTCCTGTAAGAAAAACGCAACGATAAGACTAAAATATTTACTTTGAAAAGGTTCCACCCCATTTTGATAGCCGCGTAGTTTATATGCGTAAAATCTATCGATAGTCGATCGTATCAGGTGCATTGGTACAACACTATGATAACCATTACTATTTGTATTTTTTGCATAAAAATGACTAGGAATCCTTATAAAACAGGATTATGTGATGGTACTTTGGTATACAAATAGCCCCCAAACACATATAACCCTGACCCTAAACCCCTAATCTACAATTACCTACCTAAACAAAATAACTTACCTACCGGTGGAAACTTATATTCACATCATTGTTTTGTCTCGTGGAGGAATGGGATTTACATCCCGGCACTGCACATGCCATTTGTTGTTAGTTTGCTTGCCTTTTTATGGTAATTTTAATTGTCCTCCTAGTTTTGTTTTAGTTTGTTTTAGTTGTCTCTCCTGTCAAAACGACGTTCACATGTAAACATAACCCGAATACACGAAAATGTCCTAAATCACAAGGTGATTTAGATATTTAGCTGGACCTCTTCAATTTGATGTAATGTGGTACATGACGTCATAAATGGACCCAAGTACCTGGTACGATGCAAATAAAATAAGAACAGATTTCTAAATGCTTTTCTCATTCCAACACATTAAAACATTCATTGATAAGAATGAGACGGATACAATTAAAAAACGCTGGCTTTAAATCTTACTTCCATTGACATTCATTCTTCCGTGCTGAGAATATACTTTTGACTTTGACTTTTTAAAACTTCTGTCCATTTCTGACAGTGACTGCTGTAAATTTGTGAGTTTAATTTCAATTCAAAATCAAATCAATCAAAGTGCGACGAAATATCGCAAAATTCGCGAATTCGTCGCGATCTCCATCGATTTTCCAAACTCTTTCATATCGGCAAAAAGCAAAATAACTGTTGTTTCATTATGTTTCGAGTAAATAGTTTGTAGATTACTGCTAGTAATCAAAATGAGTGCCCGTAAGTTTTTATTTAGAGATTTTCATGGATATAATGTTCAACAAAGGCTTCAAGAGTCGCGTTTCGCCCCGGCTTGCATTGTGTCATTTGAGTTTTTTGCTCCTTTTTTGCTCTCCTAGACGTTTGCTGAGAATACTCGCGATAGCTTCTCTCAAGGATTGATATAGCCATGATCAAGCTATCAAATGAAATCGTTATATATGATGATAACAATAGGTATGTTAGTTACCCTAAGGTATTTTGTATTAACTTTACAGAGGCGAGAGGGCCAGAGAAACGTAAAATAAAGCCGGTGGAACCAGGAACACTTTTGGATTTCGACCTTGGTGAAGGGGAGAGTTCTGATGATTCCGATTTTCGCATTGAAGATCATGCAGAAGAGAGTGACGATTATTCCGTCAATACTGATGAAGACAATAGTAAGTACTTGACTAAGATCTCAACGTTCACATATCAATGACACTAGGCACACAAAGCTCCATTTTCCTATGTGCATGGATGGCCATTACCAAAGCCCCCACCGCAATGAACAGGAGAGACCATCGACTACAACATAAGTATCCTATTTGATAGCTTGGTAACACCCAGAGCTCTAAATAACCATAGCTTCAACTCAAACACAAAGTAAGTACTTATAATTGTTCAATTTTCATTTGTTTACAGAGAAAAAAATAAATAGTGAATCTTCTGGAGATGAATCCGGCTCCGATCTTGATGAATTCAAAAAGTCCAACAAGCTAGGAGCTGATATCTCCATCATTGATGTACTTGAGAAAGCTAAGCAGAATGAATTCAAGGTATGTATATATGAAAAAAATGCTTGTTAATGCTAGCTAGTGCTAGATGACACTGTCTAGCTACACTGATGATGTTTAATATTTTAAACTGTTGTTTAGAAAATAGTTTTGTGAAATTTAGAAAATAGTGCATCAGATAAAATCAACACCGATGCTTTCCACTTCATAATGTATATATAATTACTTGCAAACACAGATGTTATCTGACCTGTTTGTAAAATCTTTGTAAATAAGTACAGATGTTCTATCTAAAATATACCTCCTCCAGCAAACATCAAACCCAACTTACCCTTGTTCTTTTCATAAATATTAATAAGACATTATTTCCCACTGTGCTGCCCATTGTAATGACAATGTTGCAATTAATTAATGTAATTGCATTACATTGCTTTCAACACACTGGATCTTTCACCATTGGTCACAATGCCCGTTTCAAGGCTTCACCTTAATTGAGTCACTGATCAAAAAAAAACCACTAACACACTGAACAAACAAATGAATTACAGCTAATTAAAATGTTTTGTTTTGTCTTCAGTTCCCCGGCGACATTGCAAATGTGATGATCTGCTCAGGATGCTTGGGATCTCGGAGCGATGACTTCAACGAGATTGTGGAGTGCGACGGCTGTGGTGTTACTGTTCATGAAGGTATCCCCCTAGTTTTAAATATGAACTAAGTACATGAAATAATTACGTTGTTACTATTGTGACTGTTACATCACTAGTACCATTGATGGTACTGTCTATTGGTACCAGTAATATTGAGGTCTCAAACTAGTATAATATAATGTCACTAGTGCGATCATTGGTATTAGCTATACACATGGTGTCATCAATGGTACTATTGACAATACATACCATCGCTAGTACCATCAAATGGTACATGCAACACTACTACTTATCATCGCTATAGTTCCATTAACCGATGGTACTAGCAACAGTACTTACCATCGCTAGTCCCATTAATGGTACCATCCAATGGTACTAGCGACACTGCTTACCTTCCCGTAAAGGTTACTGTACCCTTGACGGTACTTTCGAATAGTTCTACATTGATTTTGACATTGAGGTAAAATTCTGTACTGTACATTGATTTCAGGATGCTATGGAGTATCAGATATCACCAGTGAGTCAAGTACAGTGAGTGATGCATCTACAGAACCTTGGTTCTGTGAGGCGTGTAAAGCCGGGGTCACTGACCCCAACTGTGAACTATGCCCAAACAAAGGTGTGTTATCATATTATAAATATTGATTCCGAATGCAACCGCATTTTTGGCATTAACGGTTACTAAATCTTACTGCGGTTTGCAACTGCAGTCAGTCACTGCCTCTGCCTTTGGAATCATACCTTTATGGTGCTAGATTTTGAGTTCAAATTATAATGTGTGTATAATTTTCAGGAGGTATATTTAAAGAGACAGAAGTAGGAGCATGGGTTCATCTGGTATGCGCCCTGTATGTACCTGGAGTCGCTTTTTCAGAGGTAATTTTAGAAGAATAGTGCCATTTGTTAGCAAAACATCCACCATATAATAATTATTGTGGTATATTACTTCACAAGACTCTTCTTTTGCTTGTGTTGATCAATGATCACGTCAAAAAACATGTGGCTGGTCTGTGGAACTAAAAACAGATTTAATCAATTCAAAAATTACGTTTAATTTACTAATCCCATGCTTATGCTTTACTCAATCAACATGTTACTTGTTTGTCTGTACAAGAACGCTCCAAAAAATTACATGTTACGGGTTTTTGGGATGAGAAAACAACATAGCTGGGGAAAATCTTAGTGATCTTAGTTGCTTATGTGAATTATCCCTGTTTGCGCCCACGTCCCGGGCAAAATCTTAGTGATCTTAGTTGCTTATGTGAATTATCCCTGTTTGCGCCCACGTCCCGGGCAAATCTCCGTCTTCTAATATTGTTAGCGATTCTGTGCATCATCCCTAAGTTTAAACCGTGCTAAAATTGTTGCGGTCCGCGGTTTCACCCGCCTGAACAATGATGGAAATTGATGATGATGTGATGGTGAAATGTAGCCTGTGTGTTAATCCAGGGTATAATGTATCTCCATTCCAAATTTCACTCAAATCCGTTTAGCCGTTTGAGCGTGAAGAAGTAACAATTACTCACAAACTTTCGCATTTATAATATTATATATATTATAGTGTGAATAGTGGGGACCGCGATCATTTTAGCGCTGTTTAAAAGAGAAGTGCAGAATCGATTAGATTATTATATTTGTAGGTGGAGCGCCTCTCTGGCGTAACTCTATTTGAAATGGCGTATTCTCGCTGGGGCGCTCGGTCGTGCGCGCTTTGCCAAGATGCGTCTCTGGCGCGCACTGGCGTCTGCGTTGGATGCGACGCCGGACTTTGCAAGACATTCTTCCATGTCACTTGGTACGTATAAATGGATGAAGAAATTCAAACAGCATAGGCTTCGAAGTCTAGCATGAATCGTCTTTCAATCAAAAGATGGTAGTTTGTGTTTTAGAGTAGTTGCCGAAACTGATGTCAAGGCGTAACCCCTATTATAATTGCAATACCTCAAGGTCACGTCCACCTAGGACGCGGCCTTCGAGGCATTGCCCTACTACGCCCGCCATCCTGAAACAAAAATAGAAAAGTCTCATGAACCTGTGCGAATTACGTTTTTCCTGACTTATGCAGGCGCGTGAAATGTAAAGAAACAGTGTCGAGGTAATTTTGGCGGGAGCACCGCCTCAAGACTACGATAATAAATATGGTGATGGATGCTCCCACCATATATATCCCGCATACAAAATCAGTAAAAATAAACTAAATGTTTTTCTTTCAAAGCGGTCAACGCGAGGGCCTGTTAGCGGAAGCGCATTCCGAGGAGGCGGAGCAAGCGGATCCGTTCTACGCGCACTGCCGCCTACACTCCGACAAGACCCTTATCAAGAAACGAAAGAGGAACTGGCTCGCGCTCCAACTTAGAACAGAGAAGAGGTAAGATAAATACTCATCATCATCATGAGCATCCCATTGCGCTTCCTTCTTATAGACTGCAATGGAAGCGACCGCTTCTTTCTTATTGACTAAAATGAAACAGAACGCGGTCCAGAATCTATACGTGGCACACTTATTGCATATCGGTTTATTCTTAGGCCGCACACACCACGGCGAATAGCTTATCAATGGATGTTATGTATAAAAGTTAGGTTGCATCAAATATCTTCCAAAAAGCTTTAGTTAGGTCAACAACCACACATAACTTGGCTAGAAAGGTCCTTACTAATTTTCGTCATATGTGTTATTTATAAACATGGTCTAGCCTCTAGTTAAGCTTCAGTTAATCTTTATAATTTCCTTCTCAAATCAAATCAAATCAAAAGAATTTTATTCATTGAAATCACAAGGATTATTTTGGATCATTCTCAATAGACTGGGAGAAATAATTTTAAACCAAAACTAAACTATACCCTGGTTGAATCACGTTTATTATTAAAGGAGCATAATTACTGGTTTCTCCATTCGCAGAAAATTTGAGTTACACAATAACCTGAGTCCAGAAGAAAAAGCCAGGATTCAACGCAAACTTGTGAAGTACCGAAGGAAGTATTTGCAGCAGAAGGAGAACAGAAACCCACCATGGGGTAAGTTCTATACCTAACCTGCTCTATACATCAGTAAGTCGTCCTTTATCGTTCTCCACTCCAAGGTTGGCTGGAAGAGATCGCTCTCAGCGATAAACCTTTTGTACTTTCGCAACTGATTGTATTTACATTGTACGATAAAGTGTTATCCTATCTAAAGTCTATTAAATGTAGCTTGATAAGAATGGCAAATGCCAAAAGCCTCGAATAGTGCTGGGACAATTCGTATCAAATCGAGATTTATGTGTGAATAATAATTACCAAAATCGTGTAGGTAACTACAACCTTTTATTGTTTTCGAGTTTTATAGATTAAAAGCAAAACCATCTAAGCAAACTGTGTCAACAAAACGATATTATGTTCATTAACGATACAGAATAACAATAACGACAAATCAACAAAAATTTAACAAACAAAAAAACAGATCGATTTACGTTTATCGACTTACCACATCCCTAAGACTCTGACATGTCATGATTTGTGAACCGAGGTCCTGACATGTCATGATTTGTGTTACAACGTCTTGACATGTCATGATTTGTATAACGATGTCTTGATATGGCATGATTTGTGTAACGAGGTCCTGACATGTCATGATTTGTGTAACGAGGTCCTGACATGTCATGATTTGTGTAACAACGTCCTGACATGTCATGATTTATGTAACGATGCCCTGATATGGCATGATTTGTGTAACGAGCTCCTGCCTGACACGTCATGATTTATGTAACAACGTCCTGACATGTAATGATTTGTGTAATGATTATGGTATAATATTGTATTATGTATAATATGTTAAATTTGAACAGTTCCAACACAGAAGATGGCTCGTATGCTGTACAGCAGCGCATCTGCCATGAGGAAGTTCGCGCGCAAAGCGGAGTGTATGGGCTTGGACACGCACGTCTTAGAATTTGAAGATGCACAGGTGATGTAGCATTGCCCGTAGTTTCACCCGCTTTATACTCCCGACAAAACAATTCTTTTGATTTATCCCGACATATCTACGACAGAGGCCTGATTCTGAGTTTTGACAAGCAAATGACACGGACGTCTGGTATATTGTAGTGTGGATTTTTGTATGGCGACATCAATAAGCGCCCCTAACGTACACTGTGAACCTCATTTTCCATACAAAAATCCGTGTTACACTACACCATCCGTCCGTGTCAATTGCTTGTCAAAACTCAGAAATGTGCCCAATTTGTATTATAATTCAAAAACTTTTTCATCCCATCTATTCGAAAAGGACGACTTGGTTCGCCTTTAAGTGCATCCAAAGGTGGTGTTTTCTGTATGAAGCTTCTATAAGTGCGCCGCAATTATCTTTGCCGCGCACTTTTTAAATTTGGGACATATCGAACTCAAATAAGTGCGCCGCAATTATCTTTTACGCTCACTTTTTGAATTTGGAACATCTTGAAAAGAATCAAACACAAATAAGTGCGCCGCAATTATCTTTGCCGCGCCCTTTTTAAATTTGGATCATCTTAGTGTTCAGCGCCAAAGAAGGCGAACGCAAATATTGTTTAAATAAATACTGGCTGGTACGACGGCCCATAGTCGCGCCACCGGCTGATTTAAAAAAGAAAACAAATTAAAAACGCGCGAACTACGGCCCGCGATTTCGTCATTTTTAACCGACTTTACAAAAAGGAGGAGGTTCTCAATTCGGTTGTATTTTTTTAAATGTTTTTTACCTCATATCTCCGGCGTTTATGAACCGATTTGGAAAATTCTTTTTTTATTTGAATATATATACTTCCAGATTTTTCAAAATCCAATTCTGATGATGGGATCCATGAGAAATTTAAGGATCTCCTCAAATATTGTAGGCATACATATGGCGATTTTGATATCTTCAGAAACAAACCAAGCATTTGCATTCAAAAAGTATCATAATCCTTTCACCACTATGGTTCTTTCATAATTTTTTTTTCATCCAAATATTTAGTCGAATACAATGGCGGAAGTCTGTTTTTTAAAGGATAAGTTATTCATGGATTATTAGAAATTCATGGTTTTGTTTTGAAATAAAATATGAGGCGCCTTTTATTTTCTCATAGTGGGTGATGAAAAGTAGAGTGTAACACTCGGGCGCAAAATATATTTTTGGCTCGGGCGACGTACTTTGAATCCCTCGCTACGTTCGGGATTCTACTAAAGAATCCCTCGCTATGCTCGGGATTCTACTCTAGAATCCCTCACTTCGCTCTGGATTCAAAAAAGCGCCCTCGCCGTAAAAATATTATTTTGCTCCCTTATGATACAATCTACTATTATAAAGTTGTTGCAGAGTTGCCTCGAATTTATTTTACTAAACTGTGTGATACTTTGTATATTCTATGTAAAATATAATTAAAAACTTAACTGACTTAGCTTACTTAGATTAGATTTCTTGTGTACAGATGCAGGCACTGAAAGACGTGTCCCGACGCTGGCACGTCCCTCCGGCGTTCTCTGTTGAATTTGTTGGCTACTATTTAGAAAGGAACACGCGTGTGTCGTCACTGCGCGTCTCGCTCGAACGACTTACAAAGGAGAACGAAAAGCTATTGGCGGAAGACGAAGTGCTTAGAGCTGATTATGATGACGTAAGTATCATGGCGAAAGTGCACATCTTAAAAGGGGCGGTTAACGGCTGTTTATCTTAAGAAATTCTGTTTGACAGATGTTTTCATAACATAACACCCAACAGTCACATACATAGCCCTGATCCCACAATAGGATTCCCTGTGTCGTGGGTATCTGGAACTACGAATACCACGGTACCCCAACACCCAGACCTGGAACAATCTATCTATACAAACACATTAACGGGCCGTTAAACAGCTAAATAGAGCTTGCACGCCGCGCAGCGAGAATAACACTCATACATGACAAAGAGCATCTAAATTGCTCGAAACCTCGGGTCTTACACTCGAATATAATCTACGTAAGTTAAACCCTTGTTAAACCGGTTAAAATCATGTTTTTATCAAAAAAAAAAAGCTGTATAGGGCCAACTAATTATTTTTGATAGACCTTTTCACACATTATATGTCATTCTGATGTTGGTTACTGTAACCACAAACGTAAATAAAAACATGATTTATGACTGGCCGAAGCAGCGTTAACAAGCCGCTTGAGATGATTCTTCATCTCTGACTACTAGAGTTATTTCAATCAGCAGATATTGGTTTGTTCTGTAACTTATAACACTAAGGACCCGTCACATGAAATTATGAAGGTACAAATTAATTTCTAGGCCTCCGAGAAAAACACTGAAGGGCTAGCGGAAATGGCGGTGACCCGTCAAGGCCTACTCAAGTTGTACAACGCGTTAACTGCCGTTAACCCTAAGAAGTCGATGCCAGCACTCATGGACGAGAAGCCTTTGATGCCACCTGCTGTACAAAGGTCCATGCCTAAAGTGACACTACAGCAGTTGCAGAAACGGTATGGTTATGAATAAATAACACAATAACATAATACACCCAACAGTCACTTACATTCTCCTGATTCCACACTATTCCACTGAGTCGCAGCTATGAGGAATTTAATTTATGCGACTCGGCAATCTTCGTGTTTCCGAATTAGTACGAATATACAACCAATGTCCGGGCGTCCCGTGTCAGCTCGACAGGTCATAATGAGCTTCGAAAGCAATAACAGTAGGTTTCAGTATTTGCGTTTTTTGTATCTATTTGCAATTAAGTGATTTTGATTTCAAAATGGATTCTAAATCCTGATTACTAATCAACTTTTTGTACAAGTATTTTGTTTTTTGATGTCATTAAAACCTAACTTCACAATAATATGCCAAAACCATTAAAAAAAGCATATGATTGAATATTGTAACAGCTCTATGTTGGATATTATCATCATCGCGCGTTCGTATTTCCGAAGATAGACGAAGATTGCCGAGGCGCATTACTTTAATCGTAGTACTGTAGAATGCGTCTAATCTAAAACTGAACGCCCCACTATTTCATTGCATCAAAATAAAATATTCCGTAATACGTAACCACAAGGACCGTTTTCGAGTGCCAAGTAAAAGCGGCAGAGGGCATGCAGTTTTAGACTAGACGCACCCTACCACAACACCCAGAGTCGAAGCGGGAATCGAATCCAAACCTCTCGCATCTCAGCCGGCTACTCTCCCACAGCGCCACAGAGGTTTTCTTAAACAGTTAAAGTGATCGCCCGAATGATGGGTCGTTATTTTCTACGATATCATGGCCCGAACCCACAGTAGTCTGCTGCTCTATTGTCAGACGCTTAAGGTTTACTTTCAATCGTCATGTGTATAAAAATAGTCGAAGGACAGCCATGTTATCGTAGAATATCGATGATTCCGAAGTACCAGTCGCTCTTTTGACGCAAAAAAAGTCCTCTTCCCAAAAACCCGAACACCGAAAAGCCAAAGCGTCTTTAGAGAATTTCAATGAATGCTTCTTTACGTGACAAAACGGCATGGGGTTAAAAATTGTACTGTCAAGACGCCATTTTGTCACCCCGTCTCACCTTTATCTGAAGTAAGATAGAGAAGGTGAGGCAAAATGGCGTCTTCCAGTCCTAGTCTCATTTGAAATGTGCCTACATTGACAATATAAACTAAGTATATGGTTTACTGTATAGCGACTTGGCCAGCAGGTCAATGCCTGTACCCACCGCGGCCGCACTTAAGATGGGCGTTGGTTTTCCTCTTAGTGACAACCCGGACGCTCGCCAAGGAAAAGTTTTGTCGACTTCATTGGAAGGTAAGAAAAAATAACGAAATAAAAAAAATTACAATTTATTATTTTTATGTTTACAAAAACTTCAGAACCAACTATAAATTCTTAGCATAAAATGACAATCATCCTCATCAGCAATTAGACGCCCACTGCTGGGCATATATGCTTACCCCATGTAATGCTACGATAAACGGTCTTTAGCTGCCTCAACACCGATACAATGTTATCTGTCTATCGAGTGGGGGCAATCCTACACTGCGTATAGCGTTTCACAGTCGCTACAAGAGTACCTCAATTCACCAGCGTTTGTTACTTAAAAGCCACGGTAAGAAAAGGAAAACATCTTGAGGAAATTAGCTTAAGACAGAACCAAAAACTTGAAGTCATTGTGACATCAACCAATCAGCCGGACCTCGTTAAGCAGCAGGGGAAAGCTGATAATGAGGAAACAATTATGACACAAAACTTTTTTCTATCAAAAAAATATTAGATAGCTTTTGAAATACACTAATACGACTCATCATACCCATGCACAAGTAATACTTATTATGCTCCGTCCTTATCTGCGCACGTGCGTGAAGCGCGCACTCGTACACAGAATACTGTGTGACATGAATTTACGAAAGTGTGTGTTCTATAAAACTAGCACACAAACAAAGCCCTGTACTGCACGTTTCGCGCCCGTGCTCACTTGTGGGCAAACCACTACCCTCTTATGTCACTTTCACACAGCGGTGAGCGTGAAAGACGAAGCAGTGGCTGGCCGTGAATGCGCCGCGTGTGGCCGCAGCAGCGAACGGCACTTGATGGCGGCATGCGACACCTGCCGGCACCACTACCACCTGCACTGCCTCAAGCCGCCTCTGCAGCGCCCGCCCAAGAAGAGCAAGCTCTATGGATGGTAAGACGACGGCCCGAATCCTATGCCTCGACTATACGCAGCCATCAATCGGGTCATCTGCAAGCTCCTCAGAGCAGCGAGTAAGGGCTTGTGGTGCTATTCCCCCTAGCTTCAACTCCAGAAGCTAATTCTGTGTCACGTGGTTTCACCGAGATGTCTTCCTAGGGCTTTCTATAAATCCAGCGAAAAAGATAGCCTGTGAATGTTTCACTTTCCGCGTCACACACCATCAAACATATTATGTACGTTCTCCCAGATTATTCAATATACTCTGTGATTTCTCACTGACCACTAAATATTCTCTGGACTCATCCGAAGACTCAAATGCACTCACAATGCTATTTTACTCTTTCAGGCAATGTTCCGAATGCGACAAGACATCCGACTCAGAACCAGAAGTGTTAGAAAAGAAGGTGCCTCGCCGGTCGCGCATCCGCTACAGCAAAGATGGCGCCATCATCACCTCTCCACAAAGCCCCAGCGAACCCACACCAGTGCCCAAATTCAGCGACCAAAAACCCATCAAACTAGAAACCCCAATCAAAATCGCTACAGCCGCAAACCCTATCAAAGTGACAATCAAACCCTTCGAATTCAGCAGCGAAAACGAAGCCTTAATACCCGAGATGAGTATAAAGAGGGAGAAGAAAAATAAAAAGAAGAGAGATCACGTGTCTACGTCAGAAGATCACAAGAAGCAACATAAACGCAGTTTCACATCACCCGCCTTGACGAACACACCTCTCATGTCGATAACTCCTATAGTCGCGGACAGTCCGAACGATTCGCACAACGAGAATTCGAACGCGTCGACGAGCGCCGCTAACCAAAACTTCTCAGCTCAAAACTTGTCATTCTCCTCACTCCTTGGGGACAAAGAAAGAGACAGCAAGACGATCGAGAGCTCCATCGAAAACACGCTCGCTAACTTGTCATCTGATATCGCTACGTACAAAGCTAATCGAAAACGAAGGAAAGAGAAGCATAGAAATCGATACTCGCCCGACCTACTGCGTTCGCCGTCAAAGTCTCACAAGCATAAGAGAAAGAAGAAAAATCAGGATATGGAGAATCCAGCGGAGATGCCTCATCCGAGAATTACTATCAAGGTAAAGCCATCATCATCAGCTGGTACATGGTACTCGTAGTTCCTGGTACCCACGACACAGGGAATCCTAGTGTCAGATCAAGACTACGTATGTGACTGTTGGGTGTTATTTTATTTGTTATGTTATTTCTCGTAATTATTAAACATTAAATTCACAGTATCTCATCTCAGTCCACTGTCACGGCTGTCACTGCTTGCGTACACGTAGTAACTATTACTTAATCTTCGCATGCATACGTTACCTTTCTCGCTCTAACGAACGCCTTCCTGAGCGACAGCAAGGTTGATGACTTATCTAAAGATGACTGAGATGTGATTACATTGTGAATTGAATGTCAAATAATTACAAGAATTATTCTCTGGTCTTTGACCTGGAACTGGGTAACCAAGATAGAACCCTTGACAAAAAGTAGGCAATGAGATTAAATTCATTGCTTTTACATGATCTCATTTGTATTGTGTTTTGTATAGATAAAGCCGATTCCAAAGCCGGACGGTTCACTGGATACACAAATGTTCTACGTGCCGACGGACAGCAACGACGGACCACCGCCAGCTGTCTTGAAGAAAATTGCGAAGGTATTTTCTGGTTATTTTTATGACTACCCTCTGAAGTTTCAGATTTTCAATCCTCACTCAACGTAACGAATTTTTTGAAACTTTTGCTATCGAGTGCTGTAATTAAATTTTAGATGTAGATGATAGAGATGTAGCTGCAACACAAAACTATCCCCACTATGAAAGCAAATATAATTAAATATTCACGTCAATCATAATTAAAAAAATAAGAGCAACACAGTGGGCGGCCTTATCGCTAATAGCGACCTCTGCCAGATCTATTATGAAAATATCGAGTTCCACATATTTTGTCTATATTCTTGATATAGGTATACCTTGATGACAACATGCATGATGCCATTTGGTGTTTTTTTTTGTTTTTATTTTGTTGTTTTTTTGTCATGTTTGGATGCAATTGTAATTGATGCAAATGTATTTTCTTTCTTTTTCTTTCTTTGATATAAGTACCTCAAACTTAATTGAAAGTTCAAAACAGCTACAACACCAGAATTTTAAAAGAATCTGTCCTAAAACCATGGGCTTAATTCGACGATATAACAAATCTCCCTTCAGCTTCAGTGGATACAGGCCTTTAATTTCAAAGTAAACTCTACCTTTTAATAGCCATATTATAAATATTATTGGCCTTTGTTTTTATCTAGTGTTTAACTATTATTTATAGCATACGGAACTCGAGCCAGATAAACTGACAGAGCCTGAAATCCCGGTTCCCGATCCTGAGCTGGAACTCTCAGCGGTGGATACAACACCGGTAAGAAAACTATTATGACTTCATTATCATTAACAGACATCAGGAAGTCGGTGGATGGAGGCGGCTCAAGACCGTTCGTCGTGGCATTCTATGGGAGGTCTTAGCCTTCTTTTTAACAAGAAATTGAAACAGACGCTATGGTGTAGGGTTGCACGGATTTTGTATAGAAATTGAGCTTTTCGTGTTTGTGCAAAATGTTCGCCGCTCAAGGATACACGGATTGTCGTGTTACACTACACCATACACCCATGTCAATTGCATATTAATGCTAAAGACTATGGTGATTATAATCATCATTAGCGTGCGTAGACAACCGTATATCCAAGCGAAAGCGTAATGCGCTACCTAGCCAAACATACATTCCGAAATTCACGCTTTGTTTTTCGGAAGGGTAGGCAGATACCATGCATGTCCACTTACTACGATCCTGACAATCTTTTTCAATCACATTCTTCATACATCGACGGTCTACAAGACAAACGTGCTAAGTTTTTGTTCGTTTTATTTATGCTACTTGGTATGCAAACAAGCGTACGACCCACCTGATGAAAGTAGTTACCGTAGCATATGGACGCCTGCAACACCAGAGGCATGACACGCGCGCTGCCGACCCTGATACATAAAGATGAAAAGTCTCATGTGCCTGTAATTTCACCGGCACCCGTACCCTTCAAACCGAAACACAGCAATGCGAGCACTACTGCTTGGCGGCAGAAATTGGTACGGTGGTAGTACTTCCCTAGACGAACTTTTTAACAAAAAGTTCTACTACTAAAAAAAAAAGTAAAAAAAGTGCAAATAAACTATTTTTTTTGCTTGAACCTACAGTTTGAGCTCAAAAGGTTAATTTTCAACAACATCAGGCTAGAATTCATACTGCAGTGTCTGATAATGACCATCGTAGGATAAACAGACTCAAGCGTGCAACGATGTATTTCCTAAGTGTTCCGCGTTTCCGGTTTTCCAATTTGAATGGGACACTGAAAACAGTCGGGGGTTTAAAATTTTTATGCAATTAACTTGTCTGTGTAAACAAACAATGTTTGTCATAGGATGAAGGTAATAATTGTTTTTAGTTATTTTGCTTTCAGGTAAAATGAGTACCAGGTTAATGCCAAATTAAAAAACAATGAAACTATTTGATTCGTAATTTCTCGTTAAAAATAAAGAATTGTATATATTTTTTGATTTTTATTGTATTAGCCCTAATTCCGGATAATGGGTTAGTGTTAAAATCCCCTTTCGATTTCCCCTTTTAAGGAGAGTTTGAGTCTTTTTAACTTTATAATTGAAATATGCTATAAGATAACGTGAATACTTAAATACCAAATTAATACTCAAAAAATCTAAGTGATTTTTCAGGATATTTCATATATGGGTATATTTATTACATATACAAATAATGTAACTAGTAATGAAGGTATCCAAATATAGACAACAGTAACTATTTACAATACTTTAAGCCAACTTGACAACTATAAGATATGCTCTCCTGAAAAATTACCAATCCTGTAATTAGCACGTTTGTCTTTTAGATTATCGACATGCGAGTACTGGCGAAAACACTTATGCCCAGTTTTTTAACCACTTATTTTTTTACGAGACTCTTACCGCATGTTAAATTGACAGCTTTCTATGAAAAACTGCCAAATTATTTTAGGATTTAGGTAGTGGTTGAAAAGTGAGCACTTAGCCGATATAAATAGTCGTTATTTAGCACCTACTCATAATGCTTAGCACTAACCCCGTCTCTATCACACAAATGTTTAAACAAGCGTATTAGAGAGTGACAGGGACAATGCATTAGGTTGTGGCCGTGGTGGTCTCGTTCGTATCTCCTCCCGTAGATATCATAAAAGGCGACTTGAGGGATTACGCCAGGGGGTGGGCAGTAGCATCCATTTGAGTAGTAGTAACACAGTACTGCGATCACCAATCCACGCGTCAAAGTGGGATGATTAAGGCAACCCCCCCTCTTTTATATGGGTGAGGCCTCGTCCAGCAGTGAACGTCTAACTGGCTGATGAAGAAGAAAAAGTACGTGTTAAGTATCGTCTATTTATCTTACTCGGCCTTAGAAATTGTACTGGGAAAAAAGAGACGCCAATATCATCTCTATACATTAGTTAGCGCTTTGTGAATTTCGTTTGGATGATTGTCTACGTACGCAGGCCTTTTGGGGCCTACTCGCGACCAGCAAGAGTAGATGAGCCGTAACCACGTGGGCTAAAGAAGGTAGATCTTTATTAAGACTAGCTAAATCCGGAATGCCTTGGCGCTGTCTTGTATACTGGGTGTTTCCGAAATGCGTTCATCGGAAGCCGGGGGAGTATATACCATACTTACATGGTTTTAATGTTACTATCAAGAATTTCAATAGATTTTACAAGTTTATTTTCCTGTAAATATCCTGTTTCAAGTGATTATATTTATAATCACTTGAAACTACTTACTACTTAGGCAGTTTCAAAAGATTTTGGAAATATGTAGTTCAATAATATTTAGGAATACTATTGCAAACTACCCAGAGGTGAGAGAAAAATCTCTCCCACTTGAACAGGCAAATGATGTGCGTAATTTTATTCGCCATTTCGACTCTTTTTGCCAAGATTTGACGTAAATAGGTATATAAACTATACACATAGATGACTGGAGGTGAGGAGTGATTCAGGTGAGGGGTGATTTGGGTGAGGGGTGATTCGTGTGAGCCGTTGAAGTCCTTTTCCCGATTGGGTGATGTTATATCTCAAGAACTACAAGTCTACGCTTTACTGTGTTGTATAATTTTTTGTGCAAGCATCGCTTTACAATGTTGGATCGACCGAAGGCACCGCTTCCCCCTCCGCCACCGCTGCTGGTGAAAGCCAAGCCAAAGGTCAGTCGTAAAACATCATACACCCCGCCATCAAAATCGAAATTCAAGTTTGGTCAAAGTCAAAGTCAAAGTCAAAAAGAACTTTATTCATTGAAATCACAAGGATCATTTTGAATCGTCTTATATAAAATTAAATTACTCCTGTTCCAACGCGACCAAGCCTGGTAATGAAACAGCCCCTATTCCAGAACTAAACTCAAATCTATGTTGAACCTCGTGTGGGCCAAAGAAATGCGTCATATATGTGAGAATGTAGTGAAAACAGAGATAACGGGTAATGACTGACTCGCAGATTGTAAAAAATATAGGGATAGACACCAGCATCCACCTGAGTACTCAACACGAATACTGTAGTCACTAATCCGCCTGCCAAGCGTGGTGATTATGGCAATTCTCCCATTGTACTTTATGGGGAAGGCCTCGTGCAGCAGTGGACGTCTAAAGGCCGCTGATTAAAAAATATAAACTGATGCTAGATTTTTCACCAACAATCCAAAACCAGTACATTTATACACACAATACGATGTTTTCTCAAGAAATTACAAATTACAATGGTCCCTCAATCTCAATACTCAAAAATATAGTGGTATGTGATGGAATAACGGCTCCTGTTCAAATCTGTTTTTTTTGTGGGTTTTCTACCAGGACATTTAAACACAATACGATGTTTTCTCAAGCAATTGTGAATTACAATGCTTCCTCAATCTCAATACTCAAAAATATGGTGGTATGTGATGGAATAACGGCTCCTGTTCTCTTCTGTTTTTTTGTGGGTTTTCTACCAGAACATTTACACACAATACGATGTTTTCTCAAGCAATTGTAAATTGCAATGCTCCCTCAATCTGAATACTCAAAAATATGGTGGTATGTGTTGAAATAACGGCTCCTGTTCAGTACTGTAACTTTTTTTTGTGGATGTTCTGTCGGACAGAGAGGGCGTGAAGTGCGCTCAGCGCGGGGATCAGGCGCCGGGAGCTCTGCCGCCAGCAACAAAGCACAAACGCCGATGACACACTGCGATGTTTGCAAACAACCCGGCGACAACACTAACCTTGTGCGGTAAGCAGATTCTTTATAGTTACATTCCTTTACCTTAGGCCTCCCTTTCCTAGAATTGTTTTGCCTGAGCCAGAGACTTTCATCTACTATGCAATCTCGCATGCTCTGTCCCCAGACACTTGTCACGACATCATCATTCATGTTGTCATGGAATGCTTTCTGGTATAGGTAGAGTTGAGTGCACATGATGATCACGGGGCATATGAGGCCCATTAGGTAGACTGACCAAATCATGCTTTAGTTAGACGGTCTACTGCATAAATGCAATAGGAAGTCTACGGTGCGAGACGAATGGCTAAGTGTTACCTAGGGTTGGCTAGAACTAGCAGCGTCCTGAAGTGACGATTATGTTATGAGTGTAAGAAAGAAAAATAATACAGGTAACCCTAACCCAAACTCAAAGAAAAACTTTTACGTCTGCAATTTTGGTTATCTTACCTATATCATGCTAGTTTAATGATCTATTGGCACAAGTGAAGCCTCTGAGGGCAATACTTTTGACCAGGAACTAAATCCTTCTATAATATAATTGTAACTACGAAATATTAGGTGTTTGTATGCTTGTTTGTTTTTAGGGGTACGTACCTCAACAGGTTAAAATGAGACCCTTATAGGCATTCTTATAGGGCATCAAAGTGATCCTATCACTTTGATGCCCTGTCTGTCTGGCTGTCTGTCTGTCAAGACCCTTTTTCTTAGGAACGGCTAAAGGTATCAACTTGAAAGTTATATCAAATATCCGGTATCAAACCTTATAGTGCCGTAAAAAAACTAGCTTCTAACACAATGCATTAAACGGATATAGCAATGAATGTCTAATTTTTGTATGGAAATCGCGAAAGTGAAAAACCTCTAGGGTAGTTCCAGTGACCGCAAAATTCTGAAATTTGGAATGATTTTGATACAAATTAAGGAAATAGTCTTGAATTGAGTAATTTCGACTTCTTTACCCCTAAAATGGGATGGTGAAGTTTGTTAGAAAACTCGAAAATAATTCAGAATTTACGAAACCTCAGGGCGCGGGTCGCTATCGCATTTGTCCGTTTATTTAATGAATTATGATGTGGTGTGTGTGCGCGAGCTGTAACGGTCATGATCATGATTTCTATTGAAATTGTTAGAGAGAACCAGGCGAGTGACCTAGCTGCGGGCGGCAGTTATATTTTGTATAGTATGGCTCGTGTGAAATCATTCAATAAATCCACAGACAAATACAGTTTAGGTTAGCTTACACTTGGCCGACCTATGATAATAATTTAGTTGGAGTTTCGAATGTATATTTTAATACCAAATCAATGTTCCATGTGCAGGTGCGATGAATGCGCGAAACGGTATCACTTCACGTGCCTGGAGCCGCCGCTCAACAAGAACCCCAAAAAACGCGGCTACTCGTGGCACTGCGCCGATTGTGATCCTACGGTAAGTTAATCCTTATAAATACATAAAAGTAAAACGTTGGCTGTTTGAGAGTGTGTTTGTTTATTTGTAGTGCTTTCACACCAAAAAGACTGGTTAAAGAAATTTAATAAATATTTTTTATATAATAAATAGATACATAGTCATCCCGCAATGGGATTCCCTGTGTCGTGAGTGTCAGGAACTAAGAGTACCAACCCAAATCCGGAACTATTTTATTATTTTATTCTTTATTGAATAAATAAAAAAAAAATAGTACAAATGGAGGACCCATGAAGATGAAAAATAGTGGTTGGCGTGCTCTATAACTAATACAAAAGATAGTTTACTAACTAATATTTGAAGATCATGCAAACATTTGTATGACAAATATTTACTGCCAATTTTTTGTCAGTATATATAATTAATTTAACTCCTATATTTAAATGTGTTTCAATTTAATAATAAAACAAAATAAAAGTAATAATTCCAGTCATTAATAGTCTAACGGTCTGTCTCATAATCATTTTCTGAACCTATTTTAGATAAAATAGCTTTTGTTTTCTTCTCACTGATGTAAAATGTCATACGTCAAAACAAGACAAAAGCCATTTTAACTGAAATAGGTTTGAAGAATGATTATGAAACAGGGGGTAAATCTTTTCTAAAATGGTAATAATGGTAAAGCATTAAATAAATTTAAACCGCTAATTGTCGCGGTTCCTTTTATTTCAGTCCATGGAAAGGGCATCTTGATATTTTTACTTGACGCTTCTGTCTGGTCGTGATTTGGATCAGTTGAGCTATCTTCTTATATTTAGCAATGGTCTTTAGATAGATCAACTGTTTCAATTGTTTTTTTTTACAACTATTATTCTTTCTCCGTAAATAAAGATTTAAAGAAAAAATTGAATTAACTTGTAAAAATGTATGAAATAAACTAGTTTCTTAGGCGTTTCGTATACTGTAGAGTTAAACAAATACACTATTTTCTTGTTACAGGATTTAGAAGAAAACACCTAAAACTACAGAAAGAAAAGTTAGAATCTATAAAATCTCATTCTATTTTAATTTACTTACTACTTATGGACTATGGTCATATTCAGTATTTTAAGAAATCGATGTTATGTATGAATCAATTCTGTTGCATTTATAATGTGTTTAATATAAGCTTTTTAATGTGCGGATATTCTACTTCAGTAGATTGTTAATGTAGGAAATAAAATGTCATCACAGCAAAGCCATGTAGTATTATTATTTAAAAAAAAACATTATTATCTACATGAATAGGTTATCTACTCGGTTATCTACTCGGTGCCTGAATTAAGTTCTGCTAATTGCCGCGGTAGCATAGAATACGTAATAACGCGCGGATTGTGACGAAACGACAGTATCATGGTAGAACCGTTTGTCGAAACAAGCCCCGTGGCGAGGCGCTAGTTTCTATACCCAACGCGAAAAGTTTAATTAGTATTTGTTAAACTCTCGCGATTAGAACACATATTTATTATATTATCAGGGGTATTTATCGCGTGTTACCTTATTATTATGTGATTATTATAGATTGCTGTAACTCATTCGAAACGTCGGGAATAATAAATAATAAGGTAACACGCGATAGATAAAGGAGTACCCGTGACAATATAATAAATAAGTTTAATTAGTTCTTCAAATGGCCGTGAGATTTTGAGAAACGAACTACGAGGTCAACTTTCAAGTAGGGCATAAACGCACTCTTGTTTCGGTAGTCCTGGAATGTGTTTGTTGAGTTATTATGAGAAAATATTTCATAAGTACCTAATAAGAAATAACTTTACTACATTTTAAAGACAGTCCGTAAATTAGTAGCAAAAGCTCTTCAATTTAGTTTAAAACCGGTTAAAGTATTATGTCTAATAACCCTCCTCAGTTGGGTAAAGAGCGCGGTTGCAATCTTCAAGCTTTTTAATTTTGTTTTATGAGTCGGTAGCGGTCGTAGTGCTTAGCGTAGCGTCACACGCTCCGTAGCGGCAGTACTGTTATTTACACTCGGGCCGTAGCACCTATCATTTTTCTTATCCATAAAAAAGTTGGCGTCATGTCGTACGTATGCCTCAGACACCATTTTCTGGCGCCGTATTTCTTCACTTCACTTGGTGTATAATATTCGCAAATGTTTGCGTTACTTTGCCAAGGGAAACAACATTATGTACCGATAGACTAGTTTATCTTACATTGGAAAAATAACGCAAACATTTGTGAATATATTATACACCAAGTAAAGTGGCAGCATTAGACATCGTCTCATTCCATGGCCTACCAATTACAATTCAGGATTTTTATTTTTCTAAAATTAGTAAATACATAGTAGGCTGCTGCCTACTATGTATTTACAGGTGGGGCCTACCTACTCTTGAAAACGGTTCCAATCGCAATCCAGTTCCAATCTCAGTCCAGTTTCAACGCTTGTTTGACACTCTTGAACCAAATTGAGTTTGAAATCGAGATAGAGCACGCGATTGGCTTTGCGTGAAGAACAACAGAGACAGAAAGTCGATTTCACTTAGGTCCATTAAATTCCACACCAAATTGTGCGCTAGTACCTATTGAATTCAAGAGTACCAAATGACCAAGGTATCTAGTACTCTCTGACGACAAATGACACTAAATCCTGAATTAGGATCGAGTAGAAAGTCAAGAGTAGCCCTGCTGTACTTTAATGAATTTTAGCTGTAGGATATTAAAATAATCGATTATTATAAATCCTTTTCTACTTTTACCACGTAATATAAAATTGCCAATTTTCGCCGCAAATACAGAATTCCACCCATTTTCTGTCATTACAAAAGGTGCCGCGATAATATTTGTGTGAAGCACGGCGTGCCTATTTATATTACTGTAGTGTATATCCGTTTATTTGTATTGGGATAAACAAAACCAATGTCGTTTCAATATTCACCGCAACGGTTTAAAACATAAAATATTTTATGAAAGATCTTTTGCTATGAATGAAACCCGTTTTCTCGACAGGAAATTAAACCACAAACTTCATAGTTGGCAGACGGGCTATAACGGCTTCGGGCCCGTGTTTTGCCCATAAACAATTTACTGGTCTTTGTTGATATTGAATAAAAGTTGAGAGAATGAATTCATACCAAAGATTACAATGTTATACTATTTATACATAGTTATGCTAAGGAAACTTTGCCCTGAAAAGTTATTTGTACAAGCGGGGTAGATGGCGGAACAATCACTTGGGAGGACTGCTTTGTTCTAGGATTCGCCACTGGCACGTCTTAGAAACGGTGCAGACTCTATAATGAATTCTAATAACGAACGTGAGAACCACCGCAAACTTGATGCTCTCTCGTGCCTGACAAATTCATTTGTTAGTTGGTTAATCTGAATAATCAGATTCAGTCCTTGTATTCAAGTGGAGTTATCTCTAAACTAATAAGCTGAGCCTATTTATTTGTTTGAAGGGTTGATTCACAATAATACAAAAGGCAATGGCCCTGTTTTGGTTGACAATACAACGACCAAGCTTAATATTATAAGGATGTTACTGTTTTCAAATGGAAAAATTAAGTTGCTCGTGTTTTTCCACCTGTCTATTGATGTTGAAAATCGTTCTACCTCTCACCGCTTTCAAACAAACTTCGACTGAATAATGTCAAAACCTCCATTCTTTGTACTTTCATAAATATTTAATTCATCATTTCGTAGAACGTGCCAACTTATCGCCGTCGGAGCGCCGCGCCGGGCGGCATCACGCCTCAAGTTTGTTCATTTATTCCCAACAAACTTCCATCTCATTGCATAATATCTTCATATGGAAAACTTGCATGTTTTCTCATAGTTTCTGTTTTCGCTGGTGCTCTTGTTAAATTTTATCGTGCAAATGATTTATTCGTTTCAGTCGTCAGTGAGTTGAGTGAATGTTTGCTCATGAAACGGACGGATGATGCAGTGCAGAACGACCGATGCACCGGTAAAATATCTGTCGCAGGAAGTAACTGCATGGAAACGGCTTAAGACTACTATGACTGACTGACCAATGTCTGTACAATTATAATAACCACCCAAGGAAGGACATTTATTGCCAAAATACAAGTTTTTTATAAACTTAGCTTGGCAAATAGTTAACAATAACTTAAAACATTTGTACAAACGATAAAATAATTGATTTGATTTTGACTATGACTAGAGTCTGGCTAATGAAAGTAGAGACTGAAAATGCGCGGCAAATTAAAAAATAATCAGCTTGGCATCCCCAAAACTAACATAAGATACCTGGATTAACCTACAAAAGTCAAAATAAATAATTAATCTATGTTGTAAAGTATCAAATTAATCCGTTAATCCAGGTATTTCATGTTAGTTTTGGGGATGTCAAGCTGATTATTTTTTAATTTGCCGCGCATTTTCAGTCTCTACTTTCATTAGTCAGACTAATACCGTGTCATTCTATGTTGGAAGTGTATGCCCTACCAACATTGCATTTACAACATGCATAGATGCATGCATGCATTCATATACGCACATGAACTGTCTGCTAAACATGACTTGTTGAAAGTTCTGCTTTGATCTTATGATGGAAACGGAGGGTGAACAACAGAAGCCCTCGATAACACCCAACAGTCAAATACATAGTCCTGATCCCACTAGGATTTCCTGTGTCGTGGGTATCAGGAACTATGAGTACCTACCATACCATGATGGATATTCGATGGTTCATAAGATGGGTTATTTTTTTCAGCTCACTTTCCTCATCCGGAAGACTAATTTGGATCAAACAATAGTATATTACGATACGTGTGACTTAAGTTGCCTATTATTGAACGGCGTGAGTTAGCGCCCGAGCGTAGCGAGGGTTCTAAACGCCGTGCAATAATAGACAACTTAAGTCACAGGTATCGTAGAATATTTTATAGCACAAGTGACATAAACCCGCACGTGACGCACCCGACGTTCATTTTCGCACGGTGTAAAAAAGAGCTATTTAAGTCACGGAAAAGCGTGCGTAAAGTGCGGGTTTAAGTCACAGTGTGCTATAAAAATATTTACATAATATAATAATTATCGTTCTGTCATGGGCTCTTTTAGAGAGCAAAAAAAAAACGGAATCATTGTGTTCTCGGGCGCTCTACGCGCCTATCTTTTTCAACCTCTAGAATTTTTTGCTTTAGGGTATGTAATTAAATGAACATGTCCTACAACTTTAGTATCATATCATCAGGTGGCAGAAGTCTAATTCTTGGTCATAGGCCACCTTTAAAATGCCGTTGGTCCAATCGAGAGAGGAGCCTTCCTGCACTGCGTCGCGTCGTCCGTATCATCTAAATGCCTAGTATTCACTGGTATGTAATGAGCTATCGAGCAAAGCAGTGTGTAGCGTGCGTGACACAATTCGTTAGGCTCTAATTCCGTAAGACCGAAAGTTTTACGTGGTTGTAACTTCCCAAACTCTGAACTGCAACAAACCAGAACATTAGGATCAACGCAAAAGTTACGCCAAGTTAATTTCGTTGTCTTTTACAATCATGTTTATTACAAGCTTTTATAATAATTTTTGAGCTTATATATAAAACATAACATAACACCCAACAGTCACATACGTAGTCTTGATACCACACTAGGATTCCCTGTGTTGTGGGTATCAGGAACTATATATAGGTACTTAAAGGATTTAGGTGAACGTGTTTTCAAATGACTACAGAGTTGTTATAATCAGAAAACATTAGAATTGTTTTTTTTACTAAAGTAGATAGATACATAATTAAATCACACTTACCAGTGATCGTGAATCCCGCACCGGCTAAATTGAAAACCATTTCAGCACCAAGTTGTAGTTTCCTTTCAACCATGTCTGAGAAAAATAGAAAAGCTCAGCTACCTTCCTTTATTGGGCCCATAAAATCACAGCTAAATGTAGACGTGTACCTAATATATAAAGGTTTGAGGACACAAACGTGTAATTTGGCCCCCACGCTCTATGCTACGCGTTCTTGTAAGGCTTGTAAGCGTTTGATCAGTCTTCTTTTGGAATCGTGCAGCGGATTTCCGGGTAAGTTGTGTTTTTCTTAGTAGCGATACTGTCTAAGTGTCTACAAAGAATAGGGATCTCTTTATGGCTCAGAAATAAGTGCTACTGATTAATTGGCGCAGCATAAGAACATTTCCAATAATATACTGTCATGGGCAGCAGCATCTACCTGAGTTTACTTATCACCAATCCGCCTGCCAAGTGCGGTGATTATGGCAATGCCAATATTCGCCTAAAAAGTTCCAATGCGATCTTTCAAACGGAACAAAGTAAAAGCTCATTTAATCACCGATCGGAACTCGAGTTAGAAATTCGGAGTAAGAAATGGTTGATTAGCCACATCGTCCGGTCGGACTGCGAATAGGTACTGCGATGTGCACTCATCCACCTCATAAATGAATAATCGATTCCGGACCGAGAATAAAAGCCTTCCTCCTACGTGCCGTAAAATCGCATGCACAAGTGAGCGAATTTTAATACTGCATTACCTGAACGGTGTTATACGATCATCCGTTTAATGGTTATGGTAAAAGGTCTAATTACACACGTTACGGTTTAAGGTCAAATCACACCGGATGCGTATGCCGCACGTAACGTAGACACGCGCCTCTCGACGTATGTACACGCTTGCGTGCACGTGACGCAAGTGCATACAGTTCCATACATTACAACGTCATGGTAAGTCGACGTGCACGTCTGCGTCTACGCGTACGCAGCCGGTGTGCTGTGGCCTTTAACCCCGACCTAAAAAGGGGCTAAAAACTCCTACGTCTAAGCCTTTATCACCTGGAAACGCAGCTACATTACAAAGCGGTTAAACCGATTTTAATCTGGTTTTTACTGTTTGAAAGTTGCATTTGCCAGATTCGGTTCCTTGGTTCACGATCATTCCCAAAAACCCCACCTGCTAACAGTACTGCTAAGAGTTTTTGGGAAAATGTTAAAAAATCTTCCAAGAAGATCACTGGCATGGCATGTGGGAATTTTGAGACTATCAAATTAAAAACATGCAGTTTTGTTTCTACCTATTCGTTGTCTTACAGGGATTGTGGTCGAGAGCACTTCCTTTATACAAGTTTACATGAGCAATGTAAGTTTTTGACAGCTTTAACCTTTCTCAAACGAATGAAGATAACCATCAGTCTGGAAGTTTCGAGTTCACTCATGTGATGTGACCTATATAAGTATATACATAAATATAGGGTAAGTACCTACGATAGGCCTAGCTTGAATAAGATATTGATACAAATATCGTTGTAGATTCTACATCAAACAACATACATAAACCGACGCCTTTTTCCCGAAGGGGTAGGTAGAGCCTTATCGTGGGTTGCATAATGGCAAAAATATAATCTCATCTCTCGCCGCTAATGCTTTCCACGACCAACTCGGCTAACGCTTTCTTCCAGTAATAATATACTAAGGTTTTAAAAAAATACACTGTACTGTACTGACTGTACACCACGTACTTTACTATTCTCCTTGCTGACGTTTCGTTGACCATTTAGAGATCCTTGCACATAAGCACCGACCGATCAGTTCCCTTCTCACAATACCTTCTAGCGTGGTTGCGGTCGGTGCTCATGAGGAAGGACCTCTAAATGTTCAACGAAACGTCAGCAGGAGATTATAGTAAAGTACGTGGTCTATATTAGATTTTTTTCTAAAATGATAAGCCAAACTACGATTATTTCAATTCTAACATAGTAGGGTAGGTATTAGGTTTCTAATAAATACTGTACCCAACCTACCAATAAGCGGGCTCTGGCCACTTGGCTGGTTTACCTACTGAGTATAAAAATGCGAGACGAGTTCCCCAAAGAACCTTTACGAAAAATGTTTGTGCTAAATGAAAATTAGGTAAAAATACAATCCCCTTAGGACAGTGAATTCACTATTAGCGGTTGGAAGCGAGCGTACGAATCCATCGACTCTTGACTTGTCGGCTCGTTAGGTGCGGTTCGGCGCTTTCCGATATTAAATTTATCGCTCTCCTTGTTCCGTCGCCTTCCTGTCTGCATCATACGTACCGTCGGTCGTGTCCGGTAATATCTTCTCATAGGCTTTCAGTTTCATAGTTTTTCTATTCATTTCTTTAAATTTTTACATTTCTGAAATAAAAATTTTGGTTTGTTGTTCGATTTTTTTGTAGTTTGTAGCCTAGGTCATTGACATTTTACAAACTTTTGTTTACCTGTTAGTAGTACTTATATAAGTTAGTTAGTGTGGGATTCAACTTGAAACTGAATTTTGAAACCCAACCGATTGAACTGAAAGTTTTCATACCTGTCGAGTTGAGATGACAATACAATATTATGGTGACGGCGAGCTAATCTGATGAGAAAGAGAAGGTGGACAACGGAACTCCTCTATGATTAATATTAGCCTGGCAGTGTTTGGGCTCATTTTGATCAGGGCACGGTTCCGATCACCGTGACCTGATAAAAATGACCCGATCGATTGTTTTATAAAATACATTTTCGACAAAAAACTTATTCTGTCTTTTATTTAAAAACTTGATCCCAGGAACCTTTACGTTACGTCGGATTCCTAAACCAGGAATTTTGAAAAAATGTAATAGGTTTAGTACTTACCTACATTTTATTAGAGCTTGGTTTAGTTAGCTTAGTTGTAACAAGATCTACATCACAATATTTACGTGTTACTGGTTAATAATTTGTGATTCAAAATTGTAAACTCTATACCAAATCGACTGACGAGCACAGGTGATGATCTCTATAAAAAGACTAGTTTGACGATACGTTTAGAGGACCTATTTAACTTTACCTGTCAAAGTTGGCAAGCGGTTACCAAAACTGCTGCGGGCTTTGAAATGAGCATTGAAAATGGTAAGAAAACTTTTAAAAAGCTATAAAACTTGTGTCTTTTGAACGTTTTAAGGCATCAAACCGTGATGTAAAATGCATAAAATATCACTTGAAGTTGTTAAGTGAATTTAAAATATTTACGTGCCAAGTTACCTATCTACGAACGGAGTTTTTAGAACGTCTGGATAGTATTCTATATCAACTTTACTGTAGGTACGTTCTAGAAGTTATGAAAGGCATTGGTTTGCACAGGACAGGCTTTTAGAGAATAACTTTATTGAAACATAATGATGTACCTAGGTAGTCTTGTTTAAAACTGCACGCCCCTCCATCGCTTTTAATAGGCACTTGGCACAAGCTTGACGTTCGAAAATGGTTCTTGTGGTTACGAATAATAGAATATTTTATTTTAACGTAATGGAATAGTGGGGCGTTCAGTTTTAGATTAGACGCTCTTCACTTTATTACTTATTGATTGTTTGTTGTCTCTTTCTGGTTTCCAATCGCTTCCATAAATTGCTTTAATATTTAGCATCTCGTTTGCGGACAATAATTTCCGCTCGAATACCTATGTTATTTATGCTCGCTTCGAGTCTAATTATCTAACTGCGAAGATACGTCGCTGACGTTTCCAATAATTACCACAACTTTGTAGGAAGCTTTACTCCTAATAGCTATCAAATGGCCGTGTCTAATCGTCTCGCCACTCCGGCGACTTATAATTACTTCCAAATTACTTTAATGACAGTTTTTCGCTGAATTTACAGAATTTCCACCTTGGGATTGCCACGAGAGGGTTTTAATGAAAATTCTTTTTGAACTCCGCTTAATTTTTTTGTCTCATTTCACGGGATGAGTTTATTTACCTATGTAGATAGGTACCTACTTATTTTAATTTTCATAAAGAAGTCAAAGTCAATGTATATATTTTATTGTTTGAAGCTTCGCGGCAGGAAGTCCGTGTTGCTCGAAGGTTTGAAGCTTAGAATAAGGACTCCATTCTAAGGTTTGAAATATCTACATGTCGAAAAAATTCAAAAAAGACTTTATAGACTTACTAGTATTAATGTATAGCTTAGGTATAGGTATACCTAACTAAGGTGTAGTACCTACCTGAGGCATGCAATATTGTTAATTATAAAAAATCATATAAAAGTAGTAATAATGCTTAATTAACTCTACAATAACATAATTAATCCAAATAAATCATATTATGCATTCCTGGAGTTCTGGTGAACAATATAATCAATCTATCTAATCAATAAGATGTCAAAATACTATGTAATGAAATACAATAAAAAATTATAAAAATAAATTAGAAATCGTAATGTAAAATGGTAGTTGTCTCAGTGACCTCAGTATTGTGCAATCAAAACTCGTGGAGAACCTCGACAAATCAAATGGCCCTGGGTGGTTTCGATGATACAAAGATATATTTATTTGAAAAAAAAACAGTCAAGATGGACTCGGTAAAAATATACTAGGTAATTTGTCTTCGCTCGTCGCATGTTCGTCAGGTAGAGTCACAGAAACGACATTCAATTATGATACCTAACCAACTGCTATCTACATTACAAAAGGCCTCTAAGTATATAAAGTTCTCATAACCTGGAAACTGGCCACAAATGAACTAAGTAGGTAGTAGTTCGCTTCGAACCGAGAACTCGCGATGTTTTGAAATTCGCCCCTATCTCAGCGAATCCTTTACCGATTAAGCTCATATACAAACTCGCCAAATGTATTGGTATATATCATCAATACATCTACCAAATTTCATGGCGATTGGATCAACAGTTCGAAAGTTATCGTCGAACAAACTCTAACCAAACATACCCACCCACTTACATGGATACCCACCCGCATTCATAGAATATACCCAACCACATAGATACATACGAACGCCGACCCTCTCTGGCTAACGCAGAGACCTTCGCTTCGCTCGTTCTATAAATAAATTCAACCATCACCTCAACTTAGCTCCATTGGTGGGTAAAATGAGGTGCTAATTAGGCTAGATCTTTATGTGCCCATTGGGACCCCTTGAAAGTTTACTAATGGTGGGTTTGGCGAGCATCTAATTTAAACCGGAACCTTATAGTAGAAAGATCCACTGTTATGTAGCGGCAATTCTTTTGTTTTGATTGAATCAAAAGATTCAATCGCAAAATGGGAACTTTGGATAAAAATAAAGGTTTCCCATTTTGACCGAATTATGTTAAGCCGATTTACATTTCGCCGAAAACAATGCGCCAGTTTTCATAGGGCTGAATGGTAGTATTCGGACTTATTAATGAGTTATTAAGACACATGTCACATAGAAACATAACATAATTCCACACACGGTATGTTCACGCCAAACATGGCAAACATAAAACAAAAATTCGTCATTATTGTTTAAAATCATGAAACACTGCACTAAATATCAAGCGCAATTTTCAACAATTCGCCTTTGGATATCAAAGGGGAACTCAATGGGAAAACGGTTTTCAAAAACAGATTAAGAGCTTTTTTATCGGAAAAGTGCACATATACTCTGGAAGGAATATATCATCATCGTATCTTTATTCGTAACTATTTCAGCGAATTTTGTTAAGCTAAATCAAATTAACCCAAAAATAATTTGTTCTAAAGGCTGTACCTACCTTATATCTACACCAAGGCGGAAAGTAGAATAAATTAAGCTTTTCATTCCTTATAATAAAACTGAGATATTTTTCAAAGAATGTCATTGGTTATCCATTCAGAATAAATCTTTAGCTGAGTCGAGCTCTATAGATCATAAAGTTGAAATGTGGAATACGGGCAGAGTGGGTAGGTAAAATTGAGTCAGGAACAAAGACAGCACTCACGGGGGACATGTTGGCACGCCTGGATGGTCCCGAACTCTATTCACTTGCAGATTCATGAACTCAAGCCGAATATTAGAAAAGAACGTCTCATTTTAATATTTTTAAGTGTAACATTTCGACCTTTTTCTTTGCGCTCAAGTTTTAAAATAATCTGGCACAGTTAATATCACAGCTGGCGAAAGTTAGAAATTCTTTCAGACAAAATAGAATTCTGGCTTATAAACGAGTTGCCCGAATTCAAAGTTTCAATTTGCGCTGCCCTCTCAACTGAAAATACTGAAATGCCTTTTATCAGGGACCCTTTTCTAGCACTTCTGTCAATTTTTGTTTCCTTGTTACGATCCTTTGTTGTTTACAACCGACTTCCGCAAAAAATTTCTCGTAAATATTTGTAGTTTCAAATCTGAAACATAAAGCATTTAAGAGGAGGTTGCCGATAAGGCGCTTACGCCCTATTGTACGCGAACGAAGTTCTTCGCTTATAATTTGGCTATTATTTCATTAAACTCCATCAAATTTTATACACATGATCAGTACACTAATATCAATAGTGGTGCGTCAGATTTTTAAAAATTAGTTTTTTAAAATTTTATGATTTGGTAACTATTTCATTTTATAAGGAACTAACGCACCACGGGGCTAGATATTAGTCTATTGATCATGTGTACAAAATAATTATTCAATTGTTTGATTGGATGCTTGTCGATAAAAAAAAAATTAAATTTGTTACAAAGATGGTATGTGCATGGGTACTTTTTATCCCAAAACTCAAAACCCTCGGAAAACTTATCCGGGTTAAACCGTAGGCGATCCCTAGTAAAATATAAGTAACTTATTTTTTTTTGAAAGATGCTTATCCACATCTACATTAAAATGTCTCAGAGTTGAAGTAATATACGTAACTTAGGTAAGCTTTTGGGCACATCTAGAAACCTACAGGAGTTAAGATTCCGGCTTCATTCATACTAACTAATTCATCATCATCAACAGTAGATGTCCACTGTTAGACGAAGCTTCCCCCATATAATGCAATACAGGTGGATTGGTGATCGCATTATTGGTGTTGAGTACCTCAGGTGGATGGACCCATCCCCTGTCCGGTATGTGACATTTATGTGACTTTTATGACATCCACGGGAGGGGACGAAGGGGTCTTTTCTTAAGCCGGACACACCAAGGCACACCGGGCACTAATTGCTGCCTCTTAATTACTTCTGGCTGGATCCAATCTTTCTTTTCATCTTGTTTTGTATTTTTTTGACTCCCTCTAATTTTCAGTCTGAAGTGAAACGCGACTCTCTGAAATTGCAGCGAGTAGATTTTTCAACAGGTAGGCTAATATTTTTCGTGGGTTTTCTGGAGTTCTGTTTGCGTTGGCGAGCTATATAAATTGAAGGGTGATACAACCTGGATTCATTCAATAATGCACACAATGTGTCGCAAAATATGTTTGTAGTCACGACAAGTAGTGTAGTAGTGTTGGGGTAAACACAAGCACACAACAACAACACAACAACACACACAATTCCACAATTCTACACAATTTCTATATATACATAACAAGGAACATCTTTTGAAAATTCAGGTTATTTCCCTATAAAGCAAATTCGGTATAAACTGCTGTTTTAGGTAGGTTCTTCCACTTAAACTTCTTGAACTAGAGAAAAAGCTAACTAAGGCTTTTCTAGAAACTTTTATGCTTTTTAATCTGAAAACAAAAGTTAATTTTCTATTTTTGTCGGGATAAGTGGTTCATTACGTTGGTAGAATCACCACCTTTCAGCATTGCTTACATGTTTTAGCCACACCTTGTGGGACGAAGCTTTTACCCAGCATGGAACAAGCCTAGAACAAACAGGAAACTGGAAGAGATTGAACAGGTCAAGTGCAGGTAGGTAATTAAATAAATGTGTCTCTGATCCCATAGACATACTATAATATAATATTAAAGACCCTTAACAAGTCATAGGACATAGACCGCCAAAATACAAAGCCACGACCATCTACCGAATTGGCGTGATCTTTAAAATGTCGTCGGTCTAAAGAGAGATCCATCTTGCTTCGTCCGATTCGTGTTTGCCTCTCGTTGTCTGAGTATGAAATAACGAATTCTGAACAAAAACATGGGATTATACATAGTAGAATAAAAATTTAAATAGTTTAGGAATGTATAGAAATAACCCTTTGTTATGACTCCCCGCATGATGGCAAATACTGCCCTAGCAAACTTCCTCTTTTTGGGGGAAATAACCCTCCAGTAAAAATCGCCAACGGCAAAAAAATATCATGGTTTTGTAGAGCCTGTATGTTATAAAGTTTCGTCAAGATTCATTGAAAAATGAATACATGCATCCATCCGGACACACAAAAGCAAATTTTTCCAGTTAAGTATTACAAAAACTTATCACTCGCTGCGCTCGCTCAGTCAATAAAGTATAAAGCGAATTAGGTACATAAACCGGAGATAAAATCGTTTTATAAGTACTATCTGGGTCCGAGTACTTGCTTCCAAGTTTGAGCCCCTCGACTTTCTTGAGGACCCTCGCTCGAGTGTAATCCAAACAGCGAGAAGTCTTAGCTAGCAGAATTTCCTCAATTCTTTCGAAAAAGAGGCTTCTAGGATGTGTTAATGCTAGGCACCAATGTGTCGGTGTAAGGTTAGTCTGTATGTTTTCATGTTTGTGCTCACAGATGTTTTAGATCGCGTATGTAATTTAATTTAATGTTGACGACCTCCGTGGCGCCAGAGACCAGAGACCATAGTACGAATATCTGATGACAATGAGTCGCTAGAGAGACCATCATATTATAAATGTCAAATATTAAACAGTCAGAACGGGTATCACGATAAGCCACCCCAATGCCCCCGATGCTATTGGCATTTACATTTACAATCGCTTGCTAGCAACACAGTCGAAGAAACTTTTCTCTGCTAGCAACATGATAGCGTTAGATATTCGTGCTAACCCCACTGCGGTCTTACCAAACACATAACCTACATTAATTAATTAATTAAATGTTAACCAATAAATTACTGAGTTATCAGTTTCGTTATACAAGAGTAACATCCAAATCCTCGTTCAAAGTTTGTTTAGTTCTGTCCGTAAATAAATAGCAGTAGGTATACCTGAACGTTGAACAGACAAGACCACCCGACGGGAAATTAAACAAAGCCTTTGTAGCTATGAAGTTTTCACAAAAGACAACGAACAAACAGATCGCCGAACCACGATAATGTGATGGATATTGAGAAGTTTTAACTGTTGCCTAAATCTTATTACTTGAAATTAGATAAATTTTCAACTAAACTAAATGACTACCGCCATTGTAGGTTTTGGGTTTTGATTTGAAGCAAACAAAGCTAAAATAATTTGTACAAGTGTGTGAGACACATTCGTAGTGTCCCTGTAGGAATGCATCTCATCTAAGCCTATTATTATTTTTAGTAACTTTTTCCCAAAAATATCAATGAATCTTTTCGAGCGGTCACACATCAAACTTTAGACAAAACAAGTGAAAATAAAAAAAAACCCCGCCACAAATAAACATAGCTTAGAACACACTTCCAACAAAAAAACGAAATCAAAATCAGTTCATCCGTTTGGGAGCTACGGTCACACAGCAGACACACAGATCACACTTCAAACTTATAACATAGTAGGTACCTATTTTTGCGTCGGGGGCTAAAAATGGCCTGAATATCCTTAGAGCTGTTTCTTTCTTTCTTTCTTTTTACTTTCTTTTTTACCTAACTTATGACAACGTAACCGCAAATGCGTTCTTGAAATTATGCAAACTCCTGTTGTGGGCAGTATTATGGCAACTAGGTGTGTACGAAAAAAGGAGAATTGCTTAGTTAGAGTGATACGTGCTCTTTTCTAGTGCTCGCGTGAACATTTTTGCTTTTCAGTCTTTTGGAACATGGTAAACTAGTTCTTATTGTCTTGACTTAGCTCGTAAGCTCTTTTAAGGCTCAATTTAGTACCTAATCAATTTGTGGTGTTTTCCATTTTCTAACTCTTTTCGAATTTATTATTTTAAATGTATGGCTTTTTCTTTTGTTATGGCTATACCTACATAATGTTTTATGTCCTGTTGCATATGCAAGGAAGGTAAGATGAAGTTGTTAAGATAGCTAGACAAGTAAATAAGCATGTTATGTTGTCCCGATGCTTATAGTAAATGGAGCGTAAAATCACATTGTTGACTGCTGAACTTGACAAAAGGAGTTCCTGAGTGTCTACCTTCCTCCATCAAGGTGGAATGCCAGCTCGTTATTATAACTTTGTACTTGTGAGCGCGAATTCATTTCACGGAATTAATTTCGATGCGAAATCTTTGCAAGGTATTTAAGTAGAGTTTATTTAAGATTTAGGGATTGGCTAAAAAAAACTTATTTATAAAATGCACATGGTGGTGATATGGGACTAAGTAATATCATGTTATTTGGTCACTGGTGCTCAGTTAAGAAATTAGAGTGCCAACTTACCACCTAGTAGTGAGATTTGGTGGTCAGACGGTCCGAAAGGTCGATGTTACCGTTGTGTTAATAAAAGGAACATGATACAGTTGCTGCTTTAACATAGTGGACATTTTGAATAAGATTCGTGATCAAAAAAAGAACTGGTTCCATTTGTACTGTAAATAATGGAACATGGATGGTCTTAAAATTTGAATTCAGCTGACGAAAACGAAACGTTGGAATTCACAGTTCCATATCCAGTAAAGCCGCGTACACATGACCGGATTTTTGCCGTATCAGCGCGGGAGGGCTGAAATGGTGATGGCGTATTTTATTTTGTGTGAACGTTCCGACGGTGTGTGCTTTATCTATATGATACATGTACGCGTAACATAAATATTTTAAATGTGTCCTGTGTGAAAATTGATTGCCCAATTGCCTGGTAGTTACAGAGTTTTATTTTTGTGCATTGGAAGTTGTTGTCAAAAAAATACTTTCATCAAACCTCTTAGGAAAAACATACTAGGAATACAATAAATAGATCATCATCATCATCTTAAGCCTATAGAAGTTCACAGCTGAACATAGGTCCCTATATATAGAATGCCACGAATGGTCTTAGTCACCGACTTCCTGGGACCTTTATAATGTCTTTGTTCCATCGAGGGGGGCTTGCCAACACTGCGTGGTCCGGATCGTGGTTTCCACTCGTGGGCCTCTATTCCTTAACAGTTGTAAGTTCCACGAGTTATATAGCCTGCCAATTGTCACTCTCAACATGCTAATTCTGAGAGCTATGTCGGTGATCTTGTTTCTTCTATACAAACCTCCTCATGTGGAAATCTACCTCATACTTTAATCCAAGCATAGCTCTCTCCTTAGGCCGTTATGTGACTTTGAGCTAGTGTATGAGGCCCATGAGTAAATCCAGAAGAACCAACATTATCGACATGGCTCTCAGAATTAACTAGTTGTTGTGGCAATGGGCAGGTCATATAGCTCGCAGAACTGACAACCGTTGGGGAATAAAAGTTCTCGAGTGGCGACCATAAACCAGACGACACTGTAGAGGCAGGTCTTTCTCTCGATGGACTAAAGATATTATGAATGTCACTGGAAGTCGGTGGATGGAGGCAGCATAAAACCGTTCGTCATGGTATTGGGGGGAGGCCTATGTTCAGTAATGGACTTCAACAGGCTGATGATGATGATAAGGCCAATAGTTAGAGACTACATCTTAGTGCCGTAAGTCATCACTGAAAAAAATGATGGATAGAGTCCCATTAGTTGAGTCTCCCTTTGGTATGACTGGCCAAATTACACACTCAGATCCTAAGATTTAAAAACAATCTTACAGTTTTAAATCTTGTTGACATTGAAACTGGCAAGATTGTGGAAACGTGCTTTAGTCCTTATTCTAAGGTGGAAACTAAAGCCATAGAAACCGAAAAATATTTAAGAAAACTATTTTTTTTATTAAAATTATTATTATTTATTTGCCCAATTTAATGAACAAGAAGAGAATCACTAAATAAAATTCCATGAAATTAAAAAAGTAACTATTTCCTGAACTTATAACAGATTGTCATGAATTTATCGTCCAAACTTAGTATTAACAACACACACTCAAAATCATAGTATACCTGCTAGGTTTCCAGACCTACATTGTACATTACAAGTAATCAGTCCTTGCTTGCTACGAAAACTGCTACGTCACTGAAGAGAGCTTCACGAGCAAGTTTATATGCACTACTCCATACTTGCACTCAGGTTTATTTTGCTCTTAAATGTAAGCACACCTTAAGACTTGAATGAGAAATAACGACTTATCCCACAGTTATTATCTGATAATAGTTACGGCTAGCTACGGCGTAGCGGCTACGATATTTTGGGATCAATATTTTGATGGCACAAATGTAACAACTGACTGGGACTTAAAACGACACAGTTCTATAGAGTCACTGAGAAGCAGATAGGAACTCCAAAATAATCCTAACCTAATTAACCTAATTCCTAATTTAACCTTCGTTAATTTTCAATGGAAAACTGGACTGGCCTTGTGGACACTGACTATACATATTGCAAAATAATTTAAAGATATGATCGTGATATAATTATCACTAGAAACGGGATATTTATCATGATTTTTGAGCTTTATTAATTCCCGATATTTTGGCACAGTTGCATGGGTCATGACTACGGGCAATCGGGTAAATATCCCGTTTCTAGTGATAATTATATTCATAACGATAGTACCATAATAGATAGTATGATATAAGAATGTTTGATCGTAATATACTTACTCACTGTATTTGAGTTATTATTTACTACAGAAAAAAGTCTAACAATATTATCTCTATGTTTATGAAAGGTTTAAGTCTATATGTATACCTACTTATAACTCAATAACTTTCAACATTTAAAAAACCGACTTCCGCCATAGTATTCGACTAAATATTTGGATGAAAAAAAAATGATGAAAGAACCATAGTAGTGAAAGGATTATGATACTTTCTGAATGCAAATGCTTGGTTTGTTGCTGAAAATATCAAAATCGCCATATGTATGCCTACAATATTTGAGGAGTTCCCTCAATTCCTCATGGATTCCATCATCAGAACTGGATTCTGAAAAAAATGGGACCAATCTGGAAGTACATCTATTCAAATAAAAAAAGAATTTTCCAAATCGGTTCATAAACGCCGGAGATATGCGGTACAAACAAAAAAAAAATACAACCGAATTGAGACCTCCTCCTTTTTTGGGAAGTCGGTTAAAAACAAAAAAATATTTTTAACAATAAACATGGAACAGAATCAAATAATGACCAGGCATGCGTCTCCTTTCTAACCACGTATATAACGTAGGGCTCCAAATTTACTCAACTCAAGACCAAATGTCGCAGAGAATGTCCAGATGGAAACTCTTGAAACCCTCTACCCCCACCTAGAGATTTGTTTTTTTGCATTTTTATTATTTGGGTTTATGCTTAAACAACACATAATCTGTAAAAATTTCAACTGGCTACCTCTTACAGCCCTTTGACATAAAAAAAGCCTGACGGACAGACGGATGGCATAGGCTTATAGTAATAGAATCCCATTTGGCACCCTTTGTGTACGGAACCCCTAAAATACTAAAAAAAGGATATTCCTTTATAAGTGGTGTTCAAATCCATTACATAGAAGAATAGGGTTGATTAAAGTGAATGTAATAAAAAAAATATTAAGGAGAAAAATCCAAAAAAAATTTTTCAATAAAAAAATAAAGATGAAAAGGAAATTTATATAATTTTAGGAGTAAAATACTGTGTCACAAGTATCAACGCCCTCTTATGTGGATAACAGGACTCCAAAGTCAGATTACAGAGCAAGACAATAGATAAAAACTCTAGTTCTACGACGGATTTAAATGCAGTTTAGTGTCGTGTGTTATCGAGGTGTATAATATCGATAAAAGTTTTAGTGCCCAAAATATTCCACGCGAGTGGAGCTGCGGTCTAATGCTAGTGTAGATATTAAACGGTTGTTTCTTGTGTGAGACAAGTTCGTCATAGGCAGAGTTTAGTTCCAGATGTGACCCATTCGTCAATGTCTGTCGGTCTCGTACTTTGGAAATACCTGCTGCTGCTAGTGTACTTATTGAAAGTTTGAATCTGTATAAAGTTGTTACACCCATAATTATTTAGATAACGTCAACAGCAGAAGTAGCTTTACAACTACAGTGACCAAATTACGTCTGAATTCACTAGTTTAAAGTCAAGGAGTAGCACAAGAAGCTTCAAAGTTTGTTCTTTTGTTACGGTATTTTTCTTTGGTGTGCACACAATCTTCGAGTTGTTAAGGTGTTAATGGTTATTTTATTTTACCTTAGTTATACTCAAATTAGTGTAGACATAGCTAATTCTTCTGGTGACTGTTATTACCTACCTATAGTACTGATTATACCAAATTCTATTTGAAACGACCAATAAAAACGAACCATTACGAACCTAAGCCATACAAAAGCATGGTGTTCTCTTTAAGTCATTTGAAGTAAACCTAGCCCTTGCTAACGGCCAGATGCCGGACGTCTCGTACCAAAACCGCAGCTATAAAATACCAGCCAGGAGCAAGCAGTGCATAGCAATACTAAGGAGGTAGAACGAATTTCTTAGACGAAGCACTTGAGAATGTACATGTACCAACTTGATGGTATTGGATTCCAAATTGTAACCCCGGGTGGGTATCGTGCGTTTGTTGTGTTTATATGATAGGTAATCTGGCTTCCATCTCTATAGCACTCAGGTAGGTATAGAGACTAGGTAACGTTAAAAAGCTTTGCAGGAGCTTTGGGGGTATGCGTGAGGGGGAAGACGTGGAAAGACAAGACCTTGCATTGTAGGTAATGATACTACCGCTAGATTTTTTTATAATAAAACACGCTCTTTGAAGTCATAAATTTCTCTGCTTTGCGTTGCTTATATTAAATTTTGTATCACAGTCTAAGTAAAAAGATGTCTATGCTATTGTAAGCTTGCAGCAAAACTTTATACTTGCTCAAGCTTTTGTCTAGGCGGGCCTTGTTAAAGCACCATGTTACTGGCGTAATAACATAAAAAGCAGGGGACATCGACCGATGGTTTACCGGCGCTTAACCGGTATGAAACCATGTAAAGAAGCTTCTTCATGTACTGACAGCCAAATCGATTTTGTGTACGTACCATTCTTCAAACACTGCATTTGATGCAATTTGATGGCTTGTCCAACCAATAAACCAAACAAAGCCTTGTGACTGACAGTCAACTGGTCATCAGCACGGGTCTCCTTCGTCGTGTTTTTTCTTGGTTAGGGACCCCGAATTAGGTGAGACCAGCTGAAAGTTAGGTGGTTGGTGACTCTTGTTATCTATGGTAATTGAACAAATATGGTGATAGAACTCCTACGCAAGTTACATAGGTGTCTTCAAATTCTTGGTAGGATGGTTTCCTCATGATGGTTTCCTTTACCGTTTGAAATTATGTAATACTGCGCACAATCTTTCACTACGTGATAGAATCAGAAATAAGGAAATCCATAAAAAAACAAAATCACCAACATAGCTCTCAGAATTAACAAGTTGAAGTGGCACCGCATATAGCTAGCATAACTGACAACCGTTAGGGAATAAAGGTTCTCGGTTAGCGACTACAAACCGGACGACGCGTAAGAGGTAGACTCTCCACTCGATGGATTAAAGACATTATAAACGACGCAGGAAGTCGGTGGATGGAGGCGGCTCAAGATCGCTTGTCGTGGCATTTTAGGGGGGGGGGGAGGCCTATGTCCAGCAGTGGACTTTTATTAGCTGATGATGATGATGAATGTGTACGGAGTACTCGTGGCGATGTAAGGCTTATTCAATTGCTTCCATTCCTCGCTTTCTCTTGTTAATCTTCGTTTCGGTCACATTTACAATGTTGACACTCCATCTTATGAGTGGTCGTCTTCGACTACGCTTTTCATTTCAAGAAATCCAGTTTGCCATAACATCAAATCCGGTTTTTGCACATTCATATTACGAGTGGAATAATTCATTGGTGCATCTAAGGAGAGAAAGGTGTGGTCCCTCCTACTAGACAATCAGATCCAAGGCAACCTGGATGAAAGGCTCTTACGCACCCCGGTAGAAAGTCTGCAGCAACCTGTTTTCTATGTAAATGTGGACCTTGTTAGAGCACCTTGTTAAAGGTCATTTTGGTTGCGATGTCATTATGCTAACTTTCGGCATAGCGCCGGGAAAGAGCAAATTAATAACGAGAATTTATAGGCGACGAAATTCATAATACAATTTTGAGGTGATGACGACGCGATGTTCGGAGACGTTAGAGTGGTTGAGTATATAGAGTCAACCATTGTAGTTGAGAAACGTGGGTTTGATTCAGTATGGACAGAGTTACCGCTTAACATCAGGTGAGCAAAAAAAAAGTTTGATTATGTGTTTAATTAGTGTAGGTAATTGGTTCCTTGCTGTTCTGATTAAAGTAAATAAATAATAAATAAATTTCATATTGTATTTGTATTTATTTAATAAAAAAGTTACAATAATTTTAACACACGGTAAAAACTCAAGTGGTTTGTCTCGGTGCTTCAAACACTCGAGCTGTTGCACTAAGATGGGCACAGATAGGCATGCAACAGTCTAATAATAAAATAATATAACTTTTCATTTAAAAAACCGACTTCCGCCATTGTATTCGACTAAAATATTTGGATGAAAAAAAAATTATGAAAGAACCATAGTAGTGAAAGGATTATGATACTTTTTGAATGCAAATGCTTGGTTTGTTGCTGAAAATGTCAAAATCGCCGTAAATATGCCTACAATATTTGAGAAGTTCCCTCAATTCCTCATGGACTCCATCATCAGAACTGGATTCTGAAAAAAATGGGCCCAATCTGGAAGTATATCTATTCAAATAAAAAAAGAATTTTCCAAATCGGTTTATAAACGCCGGAGATTATGCGGTAACAAACATAAAAAAAAAAAAAAAAAAAAAAAAAAACAACCCAATTGAGAACCTCCTCCTTTTTTCGGAAGTCGGTTAAAAACAATGGTTAGTCTTGTCGTTTAGAAGTGATAAGACTGCCCATTTCTTCTAGCCAACCTTAACAGCAATGTGAATATTATAAGTATAGATAAGGTATAGGTATGGTAGGCAGGCTATATGATTAGCTCAAAAGAAAAAACCTCTTTCTAGTTGGTAGGCTAAAACTGACCCACTATTCCATTTTGTCAAAATAAAATATCCCATAATCCGTAACCACAAGGACCGTTTTCGAACGTCAAGCTTGTGTCAAGTGCAAGTGCTGTAAAAGGGGTCTTTCCCAGTAGGTGGAGGGGCGTGCAGTTTTAGGCTAGACGCACCCTACCTATACGTGTTTCATGATCTTATCAACCAATCAAAATCTCTAGCTATTCTTTCTTTTAGCAATTAACAGGATCAAAAACCAACAATTGTGTAAGTATCCAGTTGGCATTGCTCGCGACAACTAAATCCTATCCGCCGCCGCCAAGGCGATAAGCCAAAGATAGAGCGGCGGGTAAACTAGAAATATTGTAGCAACGCGGGCTCCTGTGGCGAGGATTTGTGGTTAAATCGCGAAGTCTAGATTAGTTAGAAGTTGCACTCAAAGTTTCTTAAGTCTTAGGTGCCTAATACTGGAGGTAGGTTTAGTTCAAAAGGTGTAATAGAATACAGAGTAGCTTTGTTCATTCACGTTTTCATCGTCACCATAAGTTGAAAGAAGTCCACCTAAGACTGAAGATGTAGTCCCAAAGAATACTACGACGAACAGTCTTGGTCTGCCTCCATTCACCGATTTTCTACGACCTTGTATATTTCGTCGGTACATCGAGAAATTTTGAAAACCCCCCTTTCCTGCATCGTCCAGTTCACCACTCGAGAATCTTAATCGGTTATCATACATCAGTTCACATTTAATATTAAAAAATTACAGAATTTAAAATTTAGTAATTTTCGATGGGTTTCAAAAGATGAGATAGAAGTCATATCAAAATCCATTAGATCCACGTCACGGTCCTAAATAATGAATGAGTGGCCTCAATGGGATCATAAAGATTCATTCTTTTACATAAAACATTGCTATTCTGTCAATTTATCAGAGAAGCATACTTTATTTATTTCAATCTCATGTTCACAACCCACTAAACATTATGCACAAATGTAAAATCAATTAACTCAATGTTGTTCCTATCAAAAACAATTTAAACAACTGAGTAGATAGGTTTGTAAAGTTTACATAATAAATACTCCATGAAACATGTCGATGCAACTATCCAGTGCTGATGCTACTGACCGGAACATTTAAATTGTTCAGTAATTTTACGAGTGGTCAAACTTTACCGTGTGTAACTAACTGGAAGTTTTAAAACTATTTCTTTTATATCAAACTTCCGCCTCGACTATTTAAATAATGTGGAAAAAGCAGTTGTAAACTTTTTGCATTGCAATAACCGCTTAGTCTCTTTGGAGAAGGGAAAAAGCTGACTTTTAGTTTCTATGAAATCTCATGAAAACAAAGTGGTATTTATTATCTTTAAAGTTTGGTCTTAAGCACTTTTTATGTATGAGCTAGCACATAGTTAGCTATTGAAAACAATAATTAGATACCTACTCGTAGAATAGAGTACCTACATAGCCAAGAGAATAATAAGGTATACCCTGATTTTTAATCTTAGATATTTTTTGTAAACAAAGTGTATACCAGAGCATATATCTATATAATTTACCTATAAAATCGGAATAATTTTAACATTGTTTTACATCATTGCGTAAATTGAGTTTTTGACAAAGTTATTATGAAAAATAAATATTTTTCAGTACTTAGTACATATCATAATATACTGGTAGCACATATATATGCACATACGCTGCACATACATGACATATACACACACAGTGGCATATCTTGACATTTATGTGTTTACAAAAAATGTCTAAGATTAAAAATCAGATTATAGTATTTACGTATATAATGTAAACTGAACGCCCCACTATTTCATTACGTCAAAATAAAATGTTCCATAATCCGTAAACACATGGACCATTTTCGAACAGCAAGCTGTGTCAAGTGCCAAGTAAAAGTATATAGTATAAAATTATAAATATTATAGAATTGAATAGAAGAAGTTCTAATGAAATAATATCTTTTTCTTTATTCTTCATTGCTGATGGTCGTGTCCGTTTTGAAAGGCTTTAATGGAGGTATTGACGAGCTGCTTCCACGCCACTCTGTATTCGGTATCTCTTAGGGCGGTAGTGACGGGGTAGTCATGTCAAAGCCTTATTGGTCACCCAGTGACTAGGTGATCTACGGCGTGATCTTTTCCCCTCTATTTACCTTACTACTTACAACTAAGTTTGTCGAGATTGTCTGGCTGTCATGATGATCAAAGTAACTCAGGACTCATTGGTAACAAAGGGAGAGTCTAATTTCCCTTCATAATACTCATGTATAAAATAAATATACTTTTAGTAGGTTATTTATTTCACCACCGTAAACCGTTGGTCTCCAACCTACGACCTATGTCAAAGTCTAAAGCCAAGAGACCTTGGAATTTACAACATTTGTTCAGGCGTAAACCTATTTATCTTCACAAATAAATACTTTATAATAAATCTCCATACTGTAATCACTATTAGGCAGATGGTAAGTTACAGGAAGCAGACGGTCTGGAGCCGGAAGTGTTGGGGTAGGCGGGTGCGGGATAACATCCACTTCCGGTTTGCGTACCTGTCGTCGCAACCAGTAAATAGGCTGCAGTATTACTCGTAAGTTATGTTGCTGTGTGTGTAAAGTGTTGTTGTATAAGTAGTACTTGACAGCCGAACCTTGACTGATGAAAATATAGTACCTTATAACTTATTTTTATATATATGTATATCAAAAACCTCATAGTGGCATTTTGCAGCATATATGCAAAATAAATTAATTTTGAGTTTATTTCCGAGTTTTCTAAGACCACCTTTAATCCACACTTTCGTCTTGGATCGGCGATGCGTAGCCATTTTTGCTATAGGTAGTTCAAGATGACTAACGTAACCTACATTTGATAAATACCTACGGTAAATGGCACTAATGAACAGCTTTATAGAAAGTGGAAATCATTCTTTATAAAATGTTGATCTACGTTACTTCAAATGCTGAGTTTGGTATTGGAATTAGTTATATATTGGATTTATATTATTGAAAATTGAAATATAACACTCTAATATCTAAGTGTAAAGAAGGCAATCAAAGCGTAGGGTACCTTCCACGTGACTTACGCAGTAGCAATTTCTAATAGAAAATTCTTTGCGACGCAGTCACGTAGTACATCCGCCAGGTCTCTACTTGATTGCCGCTTACTAGATATACATAGTTTGTGCAACTAAACAGTTAAATAGTATTGATGGAGTACATCACCCATCATGAACTCATTACAATGCGACACCTAGTAAATAGAGCCTATGAATAATTCAAGCGATCGATAGAATGGTTCAACATGAACTAGCGAAACAACATTGCACACATCACTAATGTAATTATGTTATGGTAGTTAGCAACAATGCCTGTTTGTATGTCATCGTTTTAGAGTCACCTAGGTTTTCTATAGCACAGGATTTGATGTAGGTTCTTGTTGTTAAGTAAGTTATGTTAGCGAAATAAGTTGATTACCAATTGAAGATTTTGAAACGTTATTAAATCTGTGATCAGCTGTTTAAAATTGATCAAAATGTGGCTTGGTATGGAGATCTAAATAAACCTTTTTTTATAATATAGTCCCAAAATTATATAAGTAATATAAAAATTGTCTCCTAGAGTTACGGCTTGGTTTCACTTAGAAATAAATACAATTATTTATTGCTTGTTTCTGCTATTATAAACATTGTAGCTTCAAAAGAATAATTGTATTTTTATTCAGCAATGGTCTTTGTCCCGAGTCTCATCAACCGGGTCCGAGCATAATACGAATTTAATAATGAATGCGAGCAGAGGTGACAACAAGCGATGCTTATTTGTGTGGGAAATGGCATTCACTGTTTCGTGGAAATAGTGTAAAATTGGAAAATTTTGAATTAACATAGTAATCTCAACTATAGGTAAAAGTAATGCGTACGTAAGTAAGTTATTTTTCACCTATTCTCCTCACCTGCAATGGGAAATAATAAAATCTGTGCATATAGCTCTATCTATTAGTGGATTATTATTATTTATATTATTTTTATGTATATTTAGTCCATTGAGTGGAGTGGTATAAAGACATTATAAACGTTGCAGGAAGTCGGTGGATGGAGGCGGCTCAAAACCGTTCATCGTGCCATTCTAGGAGGGAGGCTTATGACTAGCAGTGGACTTCTACAGGCTGATGATGATAATGATAAACTCTGCTATTTGAACTAATTATCTGATTACCATAAATGCTCTAAGTGATTACCATACCATCGCTTGCGGCTTTGTTTGATTTCTATCTGATAGGTATAGTATTTTAGATAATTTAGATATTCATGATCTGTGGTAGTCTTGACCTAAATATAGGACTCCTCCAACTCCCCCAGTGGATGTCGTAAAAGACGATTGAGACAATAGAATATAGACAATAGAATTGAAGTTATCGTGACTTGGTATCATTTTAGAAAAATAACGACTATACACTACTGCGTCAGCAGGAGAATAGTAAAGTACGTGTAAGTATAGGCGTAATTTTTCTAAAATAAGAGATTGACGTTTACTTTGAGTAAATTTTCCAGAAATCAGTTTTTTTTTTGTTTTTGGATGGGTGACCGCTTGGATATATACTTCTTCTTCATCAGCTCGTAGACGTGCACTGCTGGACGAGGTTTCCCGATAGAATAGGTGGGATTTGCCATAGTCACCACGCTTGGCAGGCGGATCGCTAATCGCAGTAATGGTGCTAAGTACTCATATGAATGCTGCTGCCCATCTCGCGGCATAATCTATTAATGGCCTTTTACGATATCCACGGGAGGAGCTGGAGGAGTCCTATTCTCAGCCCGAAACCACCACGGATATATTATTCTAAAATCTATAAAACATCGTCCAAATAGGCAGATACAATGGAGAAAGGTATGTTTAGTTGAAATGTTTTGAAAATATGTTTATAACACTATCACAAAGTCTGAGCCATGTCGCAAATTAACGTGGCCATAATATTCTAAGGAAGTATATTTTGTGCGGCATCATAAAAGTAAGGTTAAGGTGAACCAGGTATTTTCTCTAATTAACTCTGTACATAGCCGCCATAGTGAAAGCTAAGGTGAACTCCAAATGTGGTAAACGGGTAACCTTTTACCAGTCACTTGCCGTGGTGTGTCTGGCCTAAGAATATACCCCTCCATCTCCTCCCGTGGATGTCGTAAAAGCCGACTAAGGGATTACACCAGGGGATGGGCAGTAGCATCCACCTGAGTACTCAATATGATTACTGCGATTACCAATCCACCTGCTAAGCATGGTGATATTGGCAATTCCCCCCATTGTATTTATGGGGGAGGCAACATTCACCATCGATGATGATGATGACCTGTTACTTTGGTTTGTTATAATTTTGTTCCCTATCCTTAGCAAAAACCATTTCCCAGATCAATGCAATTTATTACAGAAATTAGCAAATTAATGGAGTTATCAAGGGATGCAAACTTTGAAAGCATTCTCAATTCTGGAAACATTTAGTAAGGGTTAGCGGTTTCAGTTAATTTGAACTATTCGCAAGTGGCGTGGTGCCAAGCTTCGGCACACCCGCGGCACAGGCTTAGATAATCAGTATCATAGCTTCAGACAACTTGTTTGAAGTTTCATTCCCAGCTCAGAAAAGTTGTTTTTCAGGGGATGTTGCGATAGTATCCATTATGAAAACATTCTAAAACAAATAATGAAAAATACCTGAAGTTGAAGCAAAAGTCTAATCTATAAAGCCTCATCCACACTTGTATCATAATTACGATCAACGATCACCGTACCGTATCACGTAGGTACCTACTCTTATTCTATAAGTTCTTTATTACAATACAAATATATCTCAATTACTTTATATACAATGTAAAAACAATTACAAATTATGTTACAAATAAATATATAACATGTAAGTATGTAAAATCAGACGCTCATTTTTAATTCTGCGAAAAACACACACACTTGAACTTGATCGCGAATCATTGATTATAACATAAATGTCGGCGTAATTTTGTAGCTATACCGGGCGTAAAAAGACTACTCCCGAAAACTGAAACAGTGCATTCAGACCATGATTCTGAAAATATTAAAGCTGAAAAACATGAAAAAAAAATGTTCACTTTTGGTCCGTATAAATATATTTTAATATATTTTATACATAAAATATCGTTAAAGGAACACAACAACCTATTTTCCATCATTAAAAACACGGTAATAAATAAAAACGTCAAAAAAAGCAATGAAAACCACTCATGATAAATATTGGCCCTACGAGCCGATCAGCTGGCCGGGGGAGCGTTGAACTTGCGGGGCCGCAATAAATGCGTACTTTGCTGGCTGACAAATACGACACTGAACGAAAAAAAAGGTTTTCTCCGGTATAACCCACCTCTCATGCGAAAGCTGTTTTATATAGCTATGATATAGGTAGCATCACCGGTACCTTCAGTATTGGGGAGCTGTCTTTTTACACCCTGTGTATTAAATAACCGAGTCAACACTTGTCATTTGGGCGATGCAATACTCCGTTGCATCACAGGTTGCTTATCACGATCGCGACGATGATTCGTACGTCGCACGACCGTGATTATTTCATGCCTAAACTAGCGATCATTACACGCGACGGAGATCATATCGCCCAAATGATACAAGTGTGGACGAGGCTTAAAATACTTACAAGTTATGTTAGGAAATTATATTTTACCATACTATTATTAACATAATACGGCTACTAACCACGTAAATGTTATAGGCTCAGATAAGCCTCGACGCTAATAATAGTATAATGTCACACTACGATAGTTTTAATTCGATATATTTTACTATACTAACTTTGATACTATTATTTGTTAGAGCTCTTTACTTACTACTTATTATACACTTTGTAGAAGCGGAATCTCAATTGCCTATAAAGATAATAGTTTCCTGAAACCACGAAACTATTTTGAACTAGTCTTTCTGAGGGGCTTTCATTGGACTCACTTTATTTTATTGGAAACTTTAATCGGTTTTCTAATTCCTTTTTAATTTAACTCCTAATAGACCTAGACTTTAATTGCTTATAAGACTAGGCAAGCTAAATTGGCAATTCAAATATTAAAAACTGGTGACACCTTGTTAAATGGCGCTGGAAAGAAATTGAAGTGAAACATGAAAAACCGACATTTCAGCAATATATCCTGGTCATTTTCTATGTATTTTTGTAAAAAGTACTCAAAGTTTCAGTTACAAATTGTAATTTTTAAATACATTTAACATTTTTCTAATGATTTTTAACTAAATAAGTGGATGTCATCTTGCACTGTGTCAAGCTCGTTGAAAATATACCTTAGACCATTATATTCATTTGTCATTTCATTTATAGGTTTGATAAATATTTACAAAGATATTTGCAACATTTACTTTCGGAGAAAAAAAAAACTACACTCGAGAGCAATGAATCCGGGTCACTTAAAGAATGTTAAAAATCTCGTAAACTAAAAATGATAGATTAATGCAATAAATTGTATTTAATAGACAATGTAATACTCCTTAAATGAAGGTAAAAAAAATATGAGTCACCATACATTTTATTAACACAAAATTACATAAAGAAAAAAACTGCTGATCTCTCCTTAAAACAAAAATAGGAAACATGAAATTTTTGAACTTTATTACGATTTTCTTGAATTTTAATACTTCGTATTGCCTCCTCGTGCTTCCATTACTACGTTTACGCAGAAAAAAAACAACAAAAAAACAGAAATCAAACAATGATAAATGACAGATTACAAACAAAAGCAAAACCAAATGCTGTAATTTCGTAGTTCCATCTTCGAAAGTGGCCCTTTTTCAAATTTGTTTTTTTTATGATATAACTTTACAATAACTAAGAAGTTTTAATACCTTCATTTAAGGAGTATTACATTGTCTATTAAATACAATTTATTGCATTAACCTAGCATTTTTAGTTTCCGAGATTTTTAGGATTCTTTAAGTGACCCGGATTCATTGCTCTCGAGTGTATTTACATCGACAAAAGTATATACAAATTATCAATGTCCTCTGCTCTACTGGGTGGTAAGAGATTGTAGAAACAATTCAATAATTTACCACCAACTACTGCTAACAAAATAGTATAGTGTTGTGGTAATGTGCTAATTTACTTTCGAAGGTGAAACCGTATGTTGTTACTATCAATTAAAAATACGTAGGTACCTAGTTACATAATTTCTAGTCCTGCTGGTTAATTGTGAAATCTTTCAGAGGACAGATGGCGCCCCAGGGTGTTAGGATAAGCTGATTCAGTCTCTAACTCTATTAAGTATGTTGTGTGGAACAATTTATGAGAGGGAGAGAATTTTGGCTTTCTTGTAATGTTTGTTGGGAGGAGTTGTGAACGCAGATTATATCTCCCTGCATATAGATAGATCTATTAATATGAATCTGTAATATGAAATTATACTCGCGACTATTATGGGCTAGACATGAAAAAATAGATAATTTATTGTGATCGATAGGAGTTCCTAAATTCTAGCTGGAAGAGTGCAAAGAACGATATTGGGAACATTCTTTAAATATTGGAAATGTTTTGGTCAGCCCCCCCCTATTCCCTAACTGAAAGTCGCTCACTACGGTCACTCGGTGACGAACGTTTGACAAGTAAAATGACCATTAAATTGTCAATTCTTAATGATAATTTTGAGAAATTGGTGGTAATTACCACCAATTTCATTAAGAATTGACAATTTAATGGTCATTTTACTTGTCAAACGTTCGTCACCGAGTGACTTTCAGTTAGGGAATAGGGGGGGCTGACCAAAACATTTCCAATATTTAAAGAATGTTCCCAATATCGTTCTTTGCACTCTTCCAGCTAGAATTTAGGAACTCCTATCGATCACAATAAATTATCTATTTTTTCATGTCTAGCCCATAATAGTCGCGAGTATAATTTCATATTGAGAAAGTAACCTCTTTGTTAACCTTTGTGACAGGAAGATGGTGTATGGAGGAGGCTCGAAAATGGCGTCATGTGGCATTCTATGGAGGAGGACTATGTCCAGTGGTGGACTTCTACAGGTTGCTGGGCTGATTGAATATTTACAAACTGATTTATGCACGAAACTATCAAAGTACGTTTCAAGCATAGATCAGTTTTTAAATATTTATCATCATTAACAGCCTGTAGAAGTCCACCATAAGGACCTAGTCCCCCTCTATAGAATGCCGCAATGGTCATTCTCGAGCCAACTCCATCCACCGTCTTCCTGCGACCTGCGAATGTCGTCGGTCTATCGAGACATTCCCCTTACACTGCTTTGCCCGGTTTGTGGTCACCACTCGAGAACCTTTACCCCTTAACTTGGTCGGTTCTGCGAGCTATATATGGCCTGTCTATTGCCACTTCAACTTGCATACTCTGAGAGCTATGTTACTGAATTTTAATATCACACCCGATATATTTATCACATGGGCCAGCCGCGAGGGCCCATGATTGCTAAATATCTGTTCTTTTGCCTACCCGTGGGAATTTGGGCCAGGAAATTGTACACGACCACATATGACATTGAATTTGGCCGGAAAATGAGATAATGTTTTGCATTGGTATTTTCATCAAAACTTTTCAGGTCAGATTAAAAAAGTTTTGGTTAGCACAGAATGTAAGGAAGGAGGAAGTAAGACTCTCCGTACTGTACCTACAAACAAAATACAAGAGGACAGTTAAAAAAACAATAGTCCAACAACAATTAACTACGTTAGGGCTATGATGGATAACATAACATATTATTATATTAACATAAACATACATCATAATCTACCAGTTGTCGACCATAGAATATAATGGTGGAGATTTGTCACCATCGCTTGGCAGACGGATTGGTGATCGCAGTATTGGTGCTAAGTACTCAGGTGGATGCTGCTACCAATCCTCTGGTGTAATCCCTTAGTCGGCTTTTACGACATCCTGGGAGGAGACGGAAGGGTCTATTCTCAGGCCAAACACACCACGACAAACGTAAATATCATCACAGCCCGTAGAAGTCCAGTGCTGGACCCAGTGCCCCCCTCCCCAGGCCCCTAGGATGTAACCCCTAGAATGCCACACCGAACGATCTTGATCCACCTCCATTCACTGACTTCCTGCGGCCTTTATAATGTATTTAGTACATAGAGAAGAAGAGAGGGGAGCCTTTATCTAACCGGACGACATAAACATAAGGCTTTGTAATAATTGCCCTTTCTCACTAAGAGTACGGCAAAAAAGCAAAGCGTGGTCATAAGGCAACCTAGGTGTACAAGGAGTAAAGATTATATCATAGTTAGAATTGCTAATCGTTTCAGAGCTCAAAGCAGTGCTTCACCGTAAATCCAAGACACCTACCCAATTAGGGCTTTGGCGCAGCTCCGAAGTAATTAAGTGCGCAAATGAACCGTGTAAATGTTCATCATTTCTGGTTATATGGTTATGGACAGAGGTGAGTAGCCTACACACGCCATTTCATATACAATTATATTTCATATTTAATAGGCAAAGAAGACCCTAGTTTTTTATACTATACCTGAGTACCTTCGAACTTTTAAAAAATGAGGGAGAGTGTACCATACGTCGTTAGGTACTGTTGTATAAATGTGCTTTGAAAACACGAGTGCAACACCAAGCCACTATGAGCGGGGTTCGCAATATGCTTTTCTATCAACTACTTTCCTTCTAACTAAAGAATCCATTTTTACAAAATCTTAATAATAAAAACTTTACAATGTAATATTCAGTCGAATTCACTCGATTCACGTCAATTCGTTTAGTTCGCGGATAGCAGTCGGCTATTTTTCAATGTTGGTTTTCGGCAAGTACCTGATCTTTGTATTCCAATTTATTTTAGCAAAATTTTGACTATACACCACTTACTTTACTATTCTCCTGCTGACGTCTCCTATAATCGTTTCTTCTAAACCGTTCTATTATAAATAGTTCGTTCATTTCGCATTAGTTTTTTCTATAATGATACCAAGCCACGATAATTTGAATTCTATTTGTATTCTTAGTTTAAAAGTACTATTATACATGGGAGAAAGTGCGATTCCCACATCGTGTACCAAAGTATTCAAATTATACCCTCGTTGGAAATCGGTCACTTTCTCCCCTCAGCGAACAATTACTATTATTTCCTTACAGCCATATTTTAAGAGCATAAAATTAAAATTTACATATTTTGACGGCATTATTATTATTATTCTTTATTATTCGACATACCTTTGCAACTTTTGTAAATTTAAAAAACCCTTTTATTTATATAGATATTATTTTCTTGGTCTTTCTTGTTTTTTTGTGAGCTGATTTTGAGTTTAATTAATAAAGACACTTGTGCCAAAGAAAATGGATTCCAAGAAAATAGTCTTAAGACTGAGGTCTGTCCCAAAATTGGGCGCCCACATATTTACCTAACGACGTGCAAAATGACAGCGGCAAACAGCCACCCTTTTCTGACACTGATAACTTCCTCTTTTATTACAAAGGCTCTCAAAGGGCGCATTTACAAAAGAGTTCGGTTACCGGCACGAAACTGCGCACTATTTTGGGGTGCGTACTCTTACAAAGCTGTTATAGGCACCGATCTAATCACGCGTGTGATTCTCCATGAACAAGTATAAGCTGGTTGGTTGTGTACGAGACCGCACTCCGAGACAATGTGCCATGCCAGTAAGCGCTGGTAGACAGGCACCGGGGAATCTGCTTTCTTCATGAAGGCGTACAAAGGGTTGATGTTAATGGAGGTGCAGACATTATGTATTACCGAACAAAAGGAACAACTCGCCGTAACTCTTTGTATTTACTCACAAAGCGCTCGGCGAGATCAGATTTGATGCTTCTATGACGTCAGCGTGTCTGGAAAAGAATCCTGAGTCACCTGAAAAAATCCTGGGGGAGATTTATATACTGATAGAAGTTAAGGTTTCAGGGTTTTCCATCTTGTAGTGGGTTGCCAGATAAAAAATTATTAAATTTAATATTGTTATTTTTTTTGTCATTGTACGGTATTTGTCGAACGAAGAAAGTACCCAAGTAATCATAGCGTCATGGGCAACCAATCAAAGAAACCTTTACACTCATGGTCAGTTTGACTGGTAAGTTGTATTTGTTCCAAGAGTTGAAGAGCTACTTCTATACTGGTGACATACCCATATCCACCTATCTAAGCCAATCTTAACATAGGTAAGTGTGACTCTGGAAACACTTATAATTTACGCGGAGAAAAGCACCCCGTTCTTCAGTTTTCAGTTCCTATCGTCTAAAATCAATACACATCTCTATGCACTCCGTGTCACTATATTAATATACAGATAAGTTGCGAGCTAGTAAATTACAGCACATGGCACTGCAAATGAAATGAAACACGTTTCGCAAAGCATCGCTAAGGAAGTTGTCGACGGAAGTAGTTTAGGCGCGCGGAAGCGAGTGCGGCGCTAAGATGGCGCAGTTTCCGGTACCACTCTGCTGTTTGCCCTCCGTATTTGCTTTGTTCAATATGCTTGTAGTTCACATTGTGCAGCCACAGAATAAATAACAGTTACTATGCAATGTAAAGCTTAAACTTAAGTACTAAGTAGCAAACCAATTGCATATGTGGTTTTTAAACATACATAGAAAATGCAAATTATGAAAAAATCAGAAACACAAGACTGCGCTGCCTTTAAAGCCCAAATTACGTCAAGTGTCTGATTTTACAAGTAAGTAAAAAAGCCAGATCTTCGGAATTTAGAACACTGTACATACATTTAGCACAAAGAGATGACCTAACTACCTATAAAGGTAAATTTAGTACCTGCCAAAACGTATAAGATAGAAACCATTTTAAAATTCCTACCTATGTAACCATGTTTTTTCTAAAATTGTCTTTAAAATTGGCAATATTACAGCATTTCAGCCCAAAGTTTTAACACAGCTGGCTCTCTCGACGAGAGTACGCTAGCCTAGTGCGGCTTGGTAGTTGTGCCTTTAATTTATTAGTTCTAGGTCATGTCGGTTTCAATCTTGCGATGTTTTCCTTCAACGTTTTGAAGACGTGGTAATGGGCATGTACATTTTTATAGTGCAACATTTGTTGGGATTTGCACGGGATTTGAACTCACGCCCTTCGAATCTAAAGTCGGGGTACTTAGCCAACACGGCTTTATAACCGCGTTATAATTGGCAATTACGAGTATATAACCGTGTTTTATATCTGTAGTTCTGATTGGACCTAGGGTGCTACGAGTGCTACGCCTCTAGGGAAATATCTTAGATCAGCGCTTATTATTCTGAGACGCAGCTGTTATCTCCACCACTACTGACAGATAGTTTGAAATTGTTTTGTTGTTACCTATATGAACATTGACTTTAAAAAAATGCTATAGGAAAATATTCGTATTGGAGATCTACGATATGCGTATGAGTCAAGAAGAGAAGAATAAAAAATTCTTAAAAAAATTTAAAACTTCGGGTTTATCGTCTTCATTTTCACATGATCACCAGAATTGAATCACAAATCAAAATTCACTCCCGCAGTGTTATATTCTCTATCTCGTGACAGGTTTGCAACAAGCGTACATTGTGCAAACTGTAACTTTTGTATAAGAAAAGCTATTTTTAACCGACTTCCCAAAAAAGGAGGAGGTTCTCAATTCGGTTGTTTTTTTTTATGTTTGTTTCCGCATATCTCCGGCGTTTATGAACCGATTTGGAAAATTATTTTTTTATTTGAATAGATATACTTCCAGATTGGTCACATTTTTTTCAGAATCCAGTTCTGATGATGGAATCCATGAGGAATTGAGGGAACTCCTCAAATATTGTAGGCATACATATGGCGATTTTGATATTTTCAGCAACAAACCAAGCATTTGCATTCAAAAAGTATCATAATCCTTTCACCACTATGGTTCTTTCATAATTTTTTTTCATCCAAATATTTAGTCGAATACAATGGCGGAAGTCGGTTTTTTAAATGAAAAGTTATTAACAGCCATGATCGCACAATTTACTCCTTATGCAAGCCTTTCGCGAGATAGAGAATAACATTGTTGGAGTGAATTTTGATTTCTGATTCAATTGTGGTGATCATGTCAAAATGAAGACGATAGACCCGAAGTTTTTTTTTTTATAATAATAGAAAATACGGGTGCAGTCTCCACAGACAATTTAGGTTTATCGATTATTAAATATTGGCTTATCCCCCTACAATTTAAAATAGATACAAAAATCGATTATTAAATATTGGCTTATTTCCCTACACTGCCTTATACTAGTACCGCAGGTCCGGTAGGTACGGCTCGTATCATGTGTTCAACCCTCGTAGTTCTTAAATTAAAACTAAATCATTGATTACAAATTTCTTCCAAAAAGCTTCGCCTCTCACATGATGCTACGAGAATGAGCTTACCTATTTTAAAATAAAAATAGCTTTAAATTTACATGCAGTAACTTTTGGTTAAATTGGCCTGAGCTATTCTTGGACTATTGCTCACAAGCTTTTAAAGGTATGCGGACAGCCAGCAACCAGCGAAGTGCAGTGTGTACAGCGTACATTGGACAATATCCGAAAATGGACGCGAACTTAGTCGAGTTCTACTGTGAAAGTAAAGGACAAAAAGAAAACAATTGTCTGGTCCAACTTAAAATGGCTCTATCATTTGAAGGCATAATTAACCAGAGTCATTCTGGCCAAGCTATTGCTCACTTGATTTTAAAGGCACTTAGATATTGTAGTATCAAGTGAAGTGGTTTTAAAATTGATTATAAATAAGGGAAGGACAGGAAACAGGCTTACTTTTCTTTTAGGAGGCTTTTATTCTAAAGATCAAAATGTATTTAAATGCAAAAAAATATCTAAACTCTCGCAATGTGAACCTTATTCAGCATTATCATCATCATCATCAGTTATAGACGTCCACTGCTAGTCTGGGCCTCTCCATATAATGCAATAGAAGTATTTTCTATAATCACCACGCTTAGAAGGTGGATTAGTAACTAATTTGTTTGGACCAATTGAAATGTTGCGACAGAAGTTGTTAAGTTACTTTTGTAGTAGTTCTTTTTCGAACATTTGCACTCAGGATCCTTGCATTACGGCATTCCAATGAGAAAGCCATGTAACATTGTAGCATCCCTGGCCAGATACCATTGAATTCGGGTAATGCGAGAATATTCATCATTACCTGAACGCATTTACCATGGTAGTAGTTTTGGTAGAAGTAGAGCTCCTTGTGAAAGAGTTCGTCCGGATAACTACTACTATATACCTATGTAACATAACATTACACCCAACAGTCACATATATTCCTGTTCCCACTCTAGGGTTCACTGTGTCGCGGGTATCAGAAACTACGATTACCATGGTAGAACACCCAGATCCGGAATAAATATTTGCAGATCATGCACGGGGCAACGGGGCAACGCAGCGTGAATCGAATCTGCACCACTTGCGTCTAAGCCGGCTACTCACCCACTGCGCCACGGACGTCGTTATTTCTGCCAACAAGCATTAAAGCACTGCTTTGTCCCGCGGTTTGAAAGATATGGGAGCCGGTTAAATTACAGGCACATGAGACTTTTCATTTTTACGGGCGCAATGCAATGCCAACTAGGGCGCGTCCTAGGTGGATTTAAGCTAAGAAATATAACATTTGTAATGGACTGTGGTTACCGCTTAACATCAGGAGAGCAAGCTCCATCATTTCGTCCAACAAAAAAAATGTGGTATAGTACATTAATAAATAAAAAAAATAAAAATAAATACCCATTTATTTTTATTTTATTTAGAATTTATTTCTTTACTTACTTAATTTTATTTAGAATTAGACTACCGCCTAACAGCGATTAGGCCAGTTACGATATTGAATAAACTTAGATTATACCTATATACTCATTGATTTATATATTAGGTACCTACTCCTGTTTATAGAGTTCCGAGAATTATCTCGAATCATGCGTCGAGCATGTAACGAGAAAAGGAACGCTTTGTTCCTAAGTACTTCATAATATATGTTTAGGATTGGATACTGGGTTTGCCGGAAGGCAGAAGCAGAGATTAACGTGAGAATTTGTTAGATTTTATCAAGATTTGACATTATTTCAAACATAGTTAATTCATCACATAAAAGATACATAACATCGCTGAAGTAAAAAAAAATAGTCATCTACGAAATTTATTTTAGTGTTTTGTTTTCATAAAACAAAGAATAATATCAAAAGATAATGACGTGATCGTAATTCATGCTGATAGCTCACACCTACGTACATATACAGTACAGTAGGCAGTAAGTAATAAACAGTTTGTGTTGCGTGAATTGATAAAAAAATAATGATATCGCTTTATGACTTGCGAGCTGGTTACCACCCGCGGCATCGTCTGCTCTGAATTGACTTTTGTCTTCCCGAGGGAACTTCCTACGGATAAAAAGTTCTTATTTTATCTCAGTAAAAAGTCGGGACCTTGTGCCTGATTTCATGACAGGATTGGGTTCATTTTTGAGAAAGATTTTAAGATGCCGCGCCGTACCGAATGTCCAGTTACAGGAACATTGTAACCTGCCTAGTACAAACCTAAAATTACTATTACCCATGGAAAGTAGATCCGTCCGTCAATTTGTTTAAATTTATGCCACTTTAGCACATATACGTTTTGAGCTACGCAATAGGAACCATAGGCAATTAAGTAGTTAGACCTTCTGACATAAAAAATATTCTTTGCCTAAACTGTGTATCTGAAGTAGGACACGCATAAAGATCCCCATAGAAACGAAATTAATCGCTTTTCCTAATCACATGTTCTATAAACCATTTAATGACTTTTAGTGGCTCATAGAATGGGCATTTAAAGGCAATTTCAGCTTTTATTTTAGTTTTATAGAGTTTGCAAAACAAATAAAACTCGGTGTCGGAATTGGTTATCGGCTGTCGCTTTTTCATCGACCGTATAAACTATCTGTCGCCAACAATGCACTCTCATAATTTTTTTGCGGCAATTTTATTATTTGGACTCTTTTATTTTTGTAGGAGTTATGAGGAGTGTTTAAATGTGGACGAGAACGGAGCATGTAAGTTATTTTGTTAATGTTATAAAAGCAAACTGTGTGATAATAATAATATTATATTAATAACAATAGTACATAGGTAACGTGTCCCACAGTTTACTTAATCCCAATGCAGGTTGTAGTACTAATCTAATTATCTACTTATTATTATTATTATTATTATTGTGCACTTAGTACATCTTTCCTTTTTTACCTTATCCCACTAATAAGTAAGGTCGGCACAGCATGTTTTCTTCTTCCATTCCTGTCTATCAGCCGTCATCTCGGTACTCACTCCTTTTTTAACCCATGTCATCTTTCAAACAATTCATCTATCTTTTTTTTGACAAAATTAAATGTAGGTACTGTGTAAAAAAACATTGTTTAAAAATAATTACACATTTCTGTGTAATGGTCTTTATTATACCACGATTGTATTCAACTTGTTCATGATGACATTCGTACACATCTGTCTAACTGATGCCTGGGAGAAATCGCTTTCGAAGATAAGGCCGCCCATTGTACTGTGCTAATTATGTATACTTATTCCTATTTTTGCAATAGTTTATCCAAGTGTACAATAAAGTGTCCATCATCTATTTATCTGATAATTGTGTTGTTTTGTTTGCATGACTATCAAAAGTCAAAAGTCAATCAAACTGATGACATAAAATATAAATAGATTATTGTTGTTATCAAACTTTGGTCAAAGCTTGGTCACCCAGGTACCTACTATTCTCTGAAATTAAAAGGATTCTAAATGATTTTTTGTAAAAACTAGTCATCACTTTTTCAGGTCTAGAGCCTTGTCCGGAAGGCACCATCGCTTACAATCCCAGCTGTGAGGATGTCACCATGTCCCAGCGAACCTGTCGCCAGCCCAAAGCCAGGAGTATGGGCTACATCTGTGATTACAACCGCTGTGATTGTCTTCATCAGAAATACTGGGACGAAGCTGCCAATAAATGTGTGGAGTTAAAAGAATGCTCCGACCAGTCCAAAGTGTTGGATTAAACGAGTTTCAATCCCATTTTTTATTCGAAAATAAGTAAAATACCTACCTTATATATAGTGGTATTGATTTTATTTTAACATTAAATAATATATAAATTTCAGGCTACAATGCGAACTTTCTAAACCTGTCTTTAAGGACTATTTGTAGCTTAAAATGCCAATGCCTAAGATTGAAACCTATTAAGACACCACTTATATATTAAACCAAAATTAATAGTCAATCTTAATATTTTTTTTGTGTTATGTTAGAAAAATGGTTGTTCTCTGAAAGCTTCTATATAATTGGCGACTTTCTCAAAAAGATTTCGTATTGCTTTTATAATTATAAATAAATATGACATAAATGTATTTTCATCCCATCTATTCGAAAAGGACGACTTGGTTCGCCTTTAAGTGCACCCAAAGGTGGTGTTTTCTGTATGAAGCTTCTATAAGTGCGCCGCAATTATCTTTTACGGCCCTTTTTAAATTTGGAATATATCGAACACAAATAAGTGCGCCGCAATTATCTTTTACGGCCCTTTTTGAATTTGGAACATCTTGAAAAGAATCAAACACAAATAAGTGCGCCGCAATTATCTTTTCCGCGCCCTTTTTAAATTTGGATCATCTTAGTGTTCAGCGCCAAAGAAGGCGAACGCAAATATTGTTTAAATAAATACTGGCTGGTACGACGGCCCATAGTCGCGCAACCGGCTGAATAAAAAAAAACAAATTAGAAACGACGGCCCGCGATTTCGTCATTTTTAACCGACTTTACAAAAAGGAGGAGGTTCTAAATTCGGTTGTATTTTTTTTTAATGTTACCTCATATTGGAAAATTCTTTTTTTATTTGAATAGATATACTTCCAGATTAGTCCCATTTTTTTCAGAATCCAGTTCTGATGATGGAATCCACGAGGAATTGAGGGAACTCCTCAAATATTGTAGGCATACATATGGCGATTTTGATATTTTCAGCAACAAACCAAGCATTTGCATTCAGAAAGTATCATAATCCTTTCACCACTATGGTTCTTTCATAATTTTTATTTCATCCAAATATTTAGTCGAATACAACGGCGGAAGTCTTTTTTTTAAATAGAATAGAATAGAATAGAATATTCTTTATTGCACAAAAAAACAAATCATGTACATAGGCGAACTTAATGCTAGGAAGCATTCTCTACCAGCTAACTTTTGTGTAATGCGGATAAATTTATGTAGGTGGTGCATAATACGTTAAAAAGAATTAGATAGTACTACAAGTACTTAGGTATAGATTCACAATAATAAATTTTATAAATTAAGTAAACATACATGAACAACATTATACCAGGAACACACTAACAATAAATAAATACATACATTAGGTACTTAAAATACATAATATGCATAAACAAACATAACCCTAACTTACAATATTATAATACAAATACATACCTATCAATCAATATATATATATATATATATAATTACAAATTAGCATTTTATGATACCGCTCACTTTATACGAGTTAATCATCTCAGTCATAAAAAGATTATACACTCCAACTCTGAAGGAACCGATAGAGGAGACATCTCGAATATGGTGTGGGATACTATTCCATAGCCTAATCGCAGTAATGGTGAAAGAGTCCGAATAACAAGCCGAATTGTGGATTGGGGTTTTCAATTGAAGTCGCTGTTGAGGGCGCACAGAACGGTCCGCACCGTGCAGAAGGGAAAAACGTTCTTTAAGGTATTGAGGTGATAAGGGATCATGCAAGATGTTGAAAAGAAGACTTAATATGTGGATGTTCCGACGCTCTCTGATCTCCAGCCACTTCAGCTGGGCGCGGAAAGTAGATACATGGTCATATTTACGAAGACCATGTATGAAGCGTATACAAAGGTTTTGCAACCGTTCCAGTCTGTTCAGTTGCACCTCAGTGGCATCAGAGAAGGCGACATCAGCATAATCCAACAGAGGGAGAAGCAGCGCGTTCACCAGTGTTGTTCTGGCAGATAGAGGAAGGAAATTTCTCATCAGCCTCATATAATGCATGCTACCATACATTCGTTTACTGACCATAGCAACATGACGGTCCCACGACAGATTATTAGTGATGTGTAAACCCAGGTTCTTAACCTTAGTACAGAAAGTAAGTGGGCAGTTGTTGTATTTAACAGAAGGGAGAGAACCAAGGTCAAGCCTGGAGATGTAATAATTTCCACAAATGATAAGTTATTCACGGATTGTTAGAAATTCATGGTTTTGTTTTGAAATAAAATATGAGGTGCCTTTTATTTTCTTATAGTGGGTGATGAAAAGTAGAGTGTAACACTCGGGCGCAAAATATATTTTTGGCTCGGGCGACGTACTTTGAATCCCTCGCTACGTTCGGGATTCTACTAAAGAATCCCTCGCTATGCTCGGGATTCTACTCTAGAATCCCTCACTTCGTTCTGGATTCAAAAAAGCGCCCTCGCCGTAAAAATATTATTTTGCTCCCTTATGATACAATCTACTATTTTGTGCCCTTATGATCGAATAACCTTAAACGCGAGATGCCAATGAGGGCATTATACCTTAACATGAGATTTGCCTAAAAAGCTGTTTACCCTAAACGTACGATGCCAAATGAAGCAGTATGCCTAAAATGTGAAATTGACAAGGAAGCAGTTTGTCCAAAGTGGATGCCTACAAAACAAAATGCCTGAGTGGTTAAATGCCTACAAAGGTGAATGTCTAAGTGGTTAAAAGCCTACTCAGGTAAGTGTCTATTAACATAGTGGTTCTCTTCTCTATAAATATATAAAATAATTCAAAATTTATTAAAAAAAAAAATTTTTTTTTGTTAAGAAGGAATGGTGGATCGTGTTCGTATAAGTTCGTACCTGGATATAACTTGTTTTATATAAAATAATTAAAAATATGTTTTTTATGGTTTTTATTTTATTAGCTTTTAAGTAATAATTATGCAGGTCACCTTCTATTCTGGCTTATTTAACTGATGACCGTCTCTATTTCAGTATAATTCTTATAATATCATTTAGAAACCTACTTTATAAAAAAAATAACCACAATAACAAAAAATTTCGATAAAGATAGAGATTATCAAATATTATGAGACAATATTTTATTATGAAATCGACCTTATGGCTGCCAATTCTCTTGATATTTAGATAGATAGATAGATAGATAGATTATAACTTTATTGTACACCATAAACAAAAATTCAACAAAAATAAAGATACAATGTTTCAAATCAGAGGTACAATGGGCGGTCTTATCACTTAAGAGCGATCTCTTCCAGACAACCTTTGGATGGACAGAAACTATTTAACAAATAAGGACGGTGGCGTACATCTTAGTATAATCACAAAAAGACAAGTACCTAGTAAAACAAATTGATTTCAAAAACAAAATAATAAATATATTATTATAAATATATTCTACCAGTATAATATAATACACACAATTATATAAGTACCTACATATATATTATTGATAAATAATAAACCTACATACAATAATAATACATAATGGTGATATTAGAAGAATGTCAAGATGACGTACAGAGCTATTTAAGGCTTTGCTAACAGTCAACTGACATATTTGACTTACCGCTTCTTGGTCATCTTGTATTTCAGGTAAACTGCTTTACAGGTAATTTAAGTTTAGACAAACTGCTTCCTTGTGAATTTCACATTTTAGGCATACTGCTTCATTTGGCATCTTACGTTTAGGGTAAACAGCTTTTTTGGCAAATCTCATGTTTAGGTATAATGCCCCCATTGGCATCTCGCGTTTCATGTAATTCGATCATAAGGGTTTTTGTGCATATAGTTAGTAAATTTTGTAACCCCGCATCTTATTATATTGGTTAAATTCAATTTATGTTTTGTAAGCTATTGCACACTAGTAGAAACTGTTAAAGATAAGTAAAACTTTGTCTATTTGTAACATTAAAATCAAATACACCATATTTTTACTCAAATAAAAAAATACAATAAAACTACGCCTGAACAATAAGCCCATAGAAGATAGACAGATAGATATAGAAATATAGAAAATACTTTATTGCTTTATTTCTATTTGTATACAAAAAATTAGGATATACAAAAAGTTAACAATTTCAATAACAAAAACTAAAACGAATTATGTTACTTAATCAAATGATCTAAAGATGGCCAACAGATCCCACAGATGCTGGCTGCATTGCCTCGCTGAATGGCAATACTAATGAGCCAGATAAAAGCCAGTTTTCAGGTCACGTGGCTTGGGTTTAAAAAACTTTATTTCTCAAAAAAACTAAATAGTTCACTTACAATGAGATATAAATGGCTTCGAGCAGACGCCCTGGAAACAATTTTGGCAACGCGAAGGGCACCGTTACCCCATGGACCCAGAGTCTCGACCCCGAAAGGCTATTAGCGCCTTCACAGCCAAATCGGCCGCTGCACCGGCCCTATAGCTGATCTCTCGGATAGATTACTAATCTATCCGAGAGTCATTATATCAGCATATCAGCACGTGATCCTGCACTCAGCACGTTTGAAACGTGCTATCTTTAATTGACCTTTGAGGGCAAAGGAAATTATATGTTGTAATCACTTCCTTTATCTTAAATTCTACATCTCTTTATTTTAGGTACATACGAGTAATTAGATATGATAAGGCTTCAGTACCGTTATTTTGAAGACAGTAAGTGTTCAAAGCTATCATGTACAAGAATAAAACAGATAAATGCGAGTGAGACTCGCACCTTAAGGGTTCCGATACGTAAACTATTTTGCAATCGTCAGAGCCTTTTCAAGTATCACCAACTTCACCATCCCATTTTTGGGGTAAAAAGTCAAAATTTCTCATTATTCCTTTAATTTTATGTAACAAAACCCTCCAAAATAAAAATCATTAAAAATGTTTAGAATTGTGAGGTTACTGAAAGTACCCTAGAGGTTTTTCATTTTCGCGATTTCCAAATATTCATTTCCATATCTTTTCAATGTATTGAGTCAGAAGCTTGATTTTTTACGGCACTATAAGTTCACAGCCCTTTATATTTCGTATGAGTATTCAATTTGATGACTTGTAGCTGTTTTTAAGAAAAACCTTAACATACAGACAGACAGACGGACAATAAAGTGATTCTATAGGGTCCCGTTTTATTCCTGTGGAGCTGCATAACCCTATTTGTGGGATTATTAATCTAGATTAACAGCTTATAAAAACGCTGCTATATACAATTGTATATTATAATATCTACAACTAGTAATAACATAAATTGTTTATATATTGGACATTTGGCTGGCAATGACAACAATGTCTTAGAAAATAATTTTGACCCCTTCTGACTCACAAGCTATCTCACAGCGTCATTATATTCTTAGGCTATCTTTGACCTCTATTTAACATTTTAATTACCTAAGAATATGATTAGATGCGCTGTATTTATACTTGAACCACTAGTCGGTGCTAAGTTATACATTGGACACTGTAGGAAGCAAAGAGTAAGTTGTGATAATAGTCTTGAAAGTTGAGATACCTACAGTAATTTTCTAGGATAAATTCCGTCATTATTTCTTAAGAATTATTTTGTAATATGCAGGACATCATTTTGAATTTACAGGTTTTTAAGGATGGGGCTTAAATTAATACTAATGGTGACACTGACTATAACAATCAGCGTACCATGTTTCGCAGAGGAGATGGACTCACAAAAAGATAAATGTAAACAAATTACCTCATGCTCATCCTGCATATTAAAAAGTTACTGTGTTTGGTGTGTGACAAAGAGCAAGTGCACAAAACAGGAATGCGGTAACGACAATATCATTTATCCGGACAAAGTAGCGGCCATTATGGCTGGGCCCAGCTTCTGTCCCAGAGTTGTCGAACCAGATGTTTTGACAATCAAAAGTGGTGCGAGGGAGAACATTATTGTGAAAATTACGCAAATTCATTTGTACATGGCGTTTACCCCTTGGAAGTGTAGAATAGCACTGGGCGGCGGGGTGAGCGTTGTGAACGCGCTGCTGATTGTCGACCAAGTGATATGTGATACAGTATTATTTGAAAACAAATCAGATAGCCCAAACATTCAAGGCACAGTTTCGGTTCTATGGGATTATAGCAAGGTTTTCGATGGATCTGTACCGATTCAAGTCTGTCGGTGCGATTTAGAAGCTAAGTGTAAAGCGTGTAGGTAATTAAGTTATAAACCAAGTATTTTACGTACGGCGGCTGCTGACTAGTGATTTCTTTAAGTAGCTTGTAGGTAGGTAAGTAGATAAATGTAACAATTTTGCGTGTTTTTATGCAAGTAAGTGCTTTTATTTGAGCGTACTATGATGACATTAATTTGTTATCTTCTAGACTTTTCTTATTGTTATTTTTTTTTGGCCTGCTAGTATTCCTGTGTGAATGCGTTTGCATTTTATAACTCTGTGTTTATCCGTGAGGACCGGTAATTGGCTTCTCTGTTTCTTATTTTAATTTACCTTGTTCTGTGTCTAATTTAAGCTGTTGGTCCTCCTAATAAATAAATAAATAAATTTTTCAAAAGTTTATTTTTTATTTCAAACTAAAACTTGTGCGAACGCAAATCTTCAAAACTAGGTCGTCCCCGTAGAATGTATCTCTTGTGAAAACAGTTCGATCAAAGTTTCAAGTTTGAGTTTGAGAGAAATATCGTAATTATAGTTTTGCCTCGGTGACTAACAAAATGGAAAGTTTTCAGGAATTTAATTGTAAGTTACGTAACCGGTTATAATAAGTTTCCAGAAATTATGATATAAAATTTCCACTCCAAATTATCCTACATGATGACAAAGACCCTTTCGTATAAGCCTCTGTTGTTTCATGAAAATACTTTATTGCGTGGAGGAATTGTATTTGCGAGCGGTGTTAATGTGATCAGAATCACGGCCGGGTCGGATTAGGTTAATAAACATACACAAGCAGTGTTTTCTCCGGCGCAATGTAATAAATTCTAGGTAGATAATTTATCTGTTCCATAATTGTAGCAACACACCTTGCCGTTGCTTCGCGTTAGTCGTAGGCGTTAGTGACTATGACGGAAAATGACTACTAATACGTATCAAAAAGCAAATGAAATCTTTATGTTCCTAATAAAAGTATAGATTAGGTTAGGCAACGTAGCGTTTAACGTAGGTTCAGCGGTTAACTTTTTATAGGCGTCATAATTGCTCCATCCTTTGAGTTGAATGGTGTGTGATAGATTGTTTTTTTTTGTGACGATAAGACAAAGGATGCTTTTAGCGTAGTGAAACGCTATACTACTACGATGCATTACTAAGTCGATTGCACTGAATTTCAGTGACCGTGCACCAGCATGGTGTGTCGCTGCATCAAGTTGTTCCTTACAATTAACAACCGTCACAGGCTATTTTTCTACCGAAGCGAATGCTTCTTGCTAGCATAAAAAGTAAATAAGTTAGGCTGCACTCCGTATTATTGCATTTCTATGTAGAATGAAAAGAGCTTTTTTAAAAAACCGACTTCCGCCATTGTATTCGACTAAATATTTGGATGAAAAAAAAATATGAAAGAACCATAGTGGTGAAAGGATTATGATACTTTTTGAATGCAAATGCTTGGTTTGTTGCTGAAAATGTCAAAATCACCATATGTATGCCTACAATATTTGAGGAGTTCCCTCAATTCCTCATGAATTCCATCATCAGAACTGGATTTTGAAAATGGGACCAATCTGGAAGTATATCTATTCAAATAAAAAAAGAATTTTCCAAATCGGTTCATAAACGCCGGAGATATGCGGTAACAAACAAAAAAAATACAACCGAATTGAGAACCTCCTCCTTTTTTGGGAAGTCGGTTAAAAATATATTTTCATGCTTTAGTGAAACATTGAATGTTACTGCTTTGTTTGGACATAGCTTAACACACAGATAATTACGGTGAAAATTATATTAACAGAACAACTGGACCTTTAAAGTACAGTACATCGACATCTCTGTGATTGATCAGCATCATAATGAGCCTATAATTTTCACAATGCTGAGACACGGGGCCTACTTTGAACGAGAGTGAATGGCTCTAAATCTTCCATGCAACGTGTTGTATGCAATTAAATATGAGGGTTCCGTAGGCTAAGAAAAAGCTCAATTCTTCACGTTTGAATTTGAAATCAACTTGAAACTAAGTAGCACTGGACTTATTTAGTTTACCGTACTTTGCCTGCGAGTTTATAAAACTGCTTACAATGTTGATAAGTTCAATTGGAGCGTGCATTTAGTATGTCCTAATCCTAACTTTTATTGTCATTCGATTTTTGTGTTGACGGTAAAGATCAAACTGACTTTTAGGACAATTCCTGAAATACAAATTGAATTGTGTTTAGGAATAGTAAAAAGAAAAATAATAAATAATAAGATATAAGAAAATAAGGAAGATTTCAAAAAAAATTACATATAAAAGAGAAAGAAAGGTAAAAGAGGTAGGTATAACAGAAGGCAATCCCATCAAGTTGAGTCCTGGCAGGCGTGTACCACGTGGCTGCGCAGCATAGGATATTGTATTAGAAATTGCTACTGCGCAACTCACAGGGCTCAACATATTTGTCGATTACTATAGATATATTATATACCTAGGTAAAACACCGAATTATTAGGGTATCTTAGGTCTTAATATCACGCAATTGCTAGATTAGCTCTATAGTTTCTGCAATGACAAGTTATTGCGACTCCGTTTTCAAAATCACACCGAGAATAGCAAAACATGCGAAGCACTATAGTTAAGGAGCAAACAAAGGATAAGCCTCGTAATATGGTTTTGAGTTAGGCTCAACGGAACGGGATATACGCCACTTAAATAGGCCGCGGATTCGGTGTACGGAGGACGTGGACGGAATAGCTACTGACCGCAGCTCAAGAGAGAGCTCAGCTGGGTACATTTAAAAAAGGGTAAGATTTTTTAACTGTTTCCTATATTCATTAGACTATTATTATTTAATTACATTATCATAACACCCAACAGTCACATACACAGTCCTGATCCCACACTAGTATTCCCTGTGTCGTGGGTTTAGGAACTACGAGTGTGGTACCACAACACCCAGACCCGGAACAAATATTTACAGACCATGCAAACATTTGTCCCGCAGCGGGCGGACCCGCATTTCTTGCGTCTTAGCTAGCTACTCACCCAGCGCACCACTTTGTCGTCATTATTCATTATCATTCCATTATTATATGAACTCTTTTTTAAAAGTGTTTTGGCTGACTCCACATAAATAAAAATTATTCAAGTTCCGCATGTGATAAACATGGAGAGATGTTTAAGGAATATGCCCAAGCATTGGATAGGCTGTGTCGGTACCTATAAAGTTGAACTTAGTTTTGTAGGTTCTTGTGATTTCGCAATCTGCCATGGCGGTAAAGAACTTTATAGTTACGCGCATGTGTGTCTTGATAAATGGTACTACAGAAAACTCAGAGCGGAGCTTTGTGGGAACGCTAGAATTGAGCTAGTGCATTTTATAGCCTCTGTGGGTACTATAATGACTTTGGCGGTTTAGCAATTACAACTAACTGTTGCCTAGAAATAGTCTAGTGGCTATACCGTAATAATATCAAATAAGTAAAGAGTATCCTACTCCTCAATGGATAACAGTAGAAATGTCATGTTTGGTCTCTTTTAAATGGTTGTCGTAAAACGTTCGCAAGGGTTTATTCGTTAGTTTTTCATTTCCACGTGGTAAGTAACTAAAACAATTTTCTAACAATTTTCTCTAGTAAAACACAGTAATATACAATATTTATTGTTTTTACTGTGTTTTACTAGAACAAATTGTTAATGTTGTAAATGCCCTGCTGGTGAAGGAAGGTGTTCAAAGGAAACTACTCAATTGATAACAGAAGAAGGGTAGTGATTTGCTCGTATGTAATATATTGTGAAATTTTTGACGATACGACAACTAGGGTTTTATAATAAAGTTCAAAAAGTGTTCAACGGAGCTCGATCCTACATAAACAGTAGTAATAGCGTCATGTTTGAACCTTTTAAGTTATTTTTATCATAATCTTTGCTTGACGCTGATAGAGTCATTGTCAGTCACAGGTAATTTAAGGTAGAGTGACTTCCTGGAGACAATTCTTCACCCTTCTTCACTGATAAATATGTACAGTCAAGTAACAGTTAGTATCATCTAAAGCGCGCAGTACGAATATAGTAGCGGGTTTTAGCTAGTTTTATGATAAAAGTTATAAAATGTAAATACTTCAAATTTAAAATTGACTAAGTGACTTTTTCTTTTTGTTTCTTTAGAAAGTCAAAACGAACTTGCAATTTTTATCGAATGTTCATTCAAACTGTTATCATTCTCACATCTAATCTAAATAATTGGAAAACTGTCTGTCCTACATTAATAAGGGTACCCTTTAAGGGATGTAGAAGAGAGCAATTAATCAGTCGGACACTTTTCCCGGATTACAGTAAATAGCCAGGATTAGGTATATTCTCCGTTTTTCCCGGACGTATCGCCTAGACACGATAAATTACTTGGAGAACGAGGGGATAAATAAAGAAATCGTTTAAAGTGGGCGCGAAAGAAATGGATCGGGCTTTCTGCCGATGATAAAAGTTTGTCACAAATATGCGCCCACTGCTGGACTTACATCCTCCTGTAGATTGCCACGACTAACGGTCTTGAGCAGCCTCCATCTACCACTATGTTTCTCTAGATTTTGGCGGACTCTGAGATCAATTGTGTCTATACGAATCTACAATAACAGAGTTGAAATGTTTGGTTGGTTGGTCCACTGCTTCTTAGACAATCAAGCCTTAATTACAACATTTTTGATAGAGATAATCATTGATACAATGTAATATATTTTATGCTTTTAAATCTGTCAGATGCTTTATTTAATTCAGTATTATGACATAAAAGTAACTTATCAGCTTATATAAATAACCATGCTTACCTTATTTTTTTTTGGTTCAGTTAATCCCTATGCTAACTAATTGTACTGTTTGATAACTGATAATAGATAACAATCAACACGAGCATTTTTTGTTTAAGGCGGCGGCGGCGCATACAAGAAATTACAACACACAAAAAATCTTTTTGCAATAAAAACGTCTATTATTTTATTTGGATAGTTCATTAAATATACCTAAAACAAAATCTTTTGTAATAGTTATCCAGTTAGGCCAAAATTAATATGAAACAAAACGAAAATAGTCAAAAATTACACCTAACTTTGTGTTTTTTTATAAAGAGAAAATATTGTTCGATTATGTTTTGAAAAGAGTCAGTCCTCGGCATTTTTATGCATAGTATGTATGTATTGTATGTTAGTCTAAGGTCACCGCCTTGAGATGGAATAATACATAATGCACATTGTTGCTAAAAATGTGCTCATGAGGCCTACTGTTCGCAGAAGTACTAGTTTATGTATTTGTATTTGTATTTATTTATTGCTCACATGTACATACAATATAGTTAGTAATAGGTCTTATTTTACTGTTAGTCAGGTAGGTACATGACTAACAGTAAAATAAGACCTATATGTATAACTAATCTACGATTATCATTTTTCTTTATGCGCACCCTTAACAGAAAGTATGCGATAACACAGCGAACAGTCCAAATGCGTACAATATCAGTAAATTCAACGCAATGTACCACGATCAGTGCAGAAGCACATCAATATTTATGCCGCGACGCTGGCACGGTGCGGTCGCGTTGCTCATATAACCAAAGTAAACAAAAGCAGTGGATTTATTGAACCTAACGAACAAATAAGAAACGCACAGTTAAAGACAATGACCGTAATAGTTTGAAGTGGACGTGAATCATTGAATCATTCTACTCCGGCCTTTCAACACAGTGACATCTAATTCAGTTACCGTGAGACTTGTTACTTTGACACGATGACTTCGAGCTCGCAGGCCGTGGTAGATGTCACGGATAACAAAGTCGCACAGGATAAACCGAAGGCGAACACAGTGGCCAGCTGGTGCTCGGCACAATGGAAAGCTATATTGGCCGAATTAGTATCCACGACGCTACTCGTTTTGTTCGGCTGTATGTCATGTATCCCGATCGACGGATTAACCGAACAGTCACCCCTGTACGCCCCGTTTGGATTCGGATTTGCTGTTATGTTCAATATACAAATATTCGGACATTTATCCGGAGCTCACATGAACCCAGCTGTGACACTGGCCTCGTTAATATGGGGCAGCACTTCGATTGCCGTGGGGGTCGCCTTCTTTGTCGTGCAGTGCCTGGGTGCTTTCATCGGATACGGAATATTAATTGGTCTTTCTCCGGTGGATCTGTCGATTGAAGGAATTTGTGTGACACTGCCGCACCATGCTCTCACTCAGTTCCAGTCGTTTGGTGTTGAGGTTATATTGACTGCAACGCTTACTTTTGTGTGCTGTGCTCTGTGGGATCCAGTTAACCAGCATAAACAAGACTCTGTGCCACTCAAGTTTGGGTTAACCATTGCAGGGTTGTCTATCGCCGGAGGTCCTTTGACCGGCGCCAGTATGAACCCGGCTAGAACGCTAGCGCCCGCCTTATGGACCGGAATGTGGGCGTTCCACTGGGTATATTGGGCTGGACCTTTCTTGGGTGCCACAATAGCAGCTTTATTCTACAAATTAGTTTTACTAGATAGATCACACAATTTATCCTTTTAAGTTATTAAGTGCAGAAATTTATTTATTCACTTTGACAACTAGTTGTTTGAACAAGTGTTACTTTGTTATTTGTACCAAAGTAGTGTAGTGTTTATTTTATTTGACTAATGTTATCCTATTGTTATGTTATTAATTTATCATTTATATTAATTTATTTATATTTTTTTTTATTAACAAACAACTTTTTACGAACAAGCTAATTTGAAGGTGGGTAATAACTACTGATTTGATGTTATGAAATTAATTTATACGAAAATTACGATAAGAAGTAGTTACGTTGATTATATTTGTTTATTATTTTATTTTAATTGTTCAATAGTCATTATGCCACACCAGTTAAATTATAATTTAATCGATGTCAACAAATTGTTCACATGTTTGTTTCGGTCAGCGAATGCGCATTACCAATAAACGTGGAAATGCACCAAGCATTTTGGGCACGCTGCCATTGAGTGACGACTTGGGTTTATTTAAGTTAGTAAAAGGTGCTTCATTTATGTTTAAATTAAGTTTTTTATGAGGTTCTGTTCCTTTTTTTGTAAATAAAAAATCCATCAACGATAAATGGAAATAATTAAAGGTTTTTGTAGGTATTACAATGTAATTACATTTAGTTTGTATAGAATTAGTAAGATTATCAAAAATTGATAAAACAATCAATAACAATGTACTTTACAGAAACAGAAATCTATACCCAATGTAAATTACTCGATAAGTACTAACAATAGCCCGTGACTACGTCCGCGACCCAAAATAAAACTGCTCAGATTGTGTAATACCTATTTTCTTATCTTTCACAGAAACCTTAGCTAATAAGCTTAGTAGGTAGGTACCTATTAAATATTTTTGATAATATTAAAATTTTCACACAGAAAATTGAGTCAAGTTGTTATCGGTGGATTACGTTTTTTTGTTACTCATAGCTCGGAAACTGTCGGAGACAAAATGGCTTGAAATCTGGCTGATGTATGTATAGATAATGTAAATTATTATTGAGATCTTGGAACCTAATTTATTATACAACACACTGTTCCAAAAAACGAAGAAACACTTGATATTGTTAAAAAATCATGTGTACACTAACCGTGTGTGTGTGTGTGTGTGTGTGTATATGTGTGTATGTGTATGTGTGTGTGTGGTGGTGCACACTGAACCACCCCCATGGTCAACAATGTATCATGGTGGTTTCTATGCTTATACAATAGTATTTAAATAAATAATATATGTTTTTAAACGCATGACGATCATTTTTTTTTTTAAATTTATGATTTGTTAACATGTTAATTGTATAAGAAACTAACGCAGCACGCGTCTAGATATTAGTGTGGTTAATACACAGTTTCATGGAGTTTGAATAAAATATAGCTAAATTATAAACAAATTTTGTTCACGTGCAAAAGTGCGTAAACCTAAACACCCTTTTGCTAGCTACCGGTGACATTCTCTTAAGGCGCTACTCTTAAATTTATACATACATACACAACTAAATTGATCTTAAAAATTATAAGCAAGTATCTAAAAGTAATTGTTTTATTTTTTTGGTTGGGACTTCTCGCTATTATTTTTATTAAGTCGTATTATCGGTATGGATCAAGATCCACTGTGTACATGATCCATGTAATCTTCTGTTGACCTGAGACTAATTTGAAGAATAACTTTTCATTTAAAAAACCGTCTTCCACCATTGTATTCGACTAAATATTTGAATGAAAAAAAATTATGAAAGAACCATAGTGGTGAAAGGATTATGATACTTTTTGAATGCAAATGCTTGGTTTGTTGCTGAAAATGTCAAAATCGCTATATGTATGCCTACAATATTTGAGGAGTTCCCTCAATTCCTCATGGATCCCATCATCAGAACTGCATATTGAAAAAATGGGACCAATCTGGAAGTATATCTATTCAAATAAAAAAAAAAAAATTCAAATCTGTTCATAAACGCCGGTGATATGCGGTATTAATAAGGATACCTAATGTAGTTTGAAAAAAAAATAAACAAAATAGCATGTTAAATTTCAAAAGGTCTTTGAATGCATGAGCTTAATTTCACTGCTACCCCTTATCGGATAACAGCCGCGTGAGCACCTAGGCGAGCGGTGTTGGTGCGGAGGGCATCTTTACTTAGCAATGCATTGTACCTTTTTTTTTTTTAGTAGTTTCACCAAAACGTGCGTGATTCAAGGTACCCTACTGATCCACTGATGAATCCTTTGACCCTAATTTTCATGCTTTTTCAAATTTTTAAGGTTCAGTGTGTCGTTTTTTTTACGCTATCAGTTTCGTTTGCGTGTAAATAATGATCGCAACAGACAGACACTTAATTGGATATTAGATAAATACGTAATTAGTCAATATATGTTTTTGAATAGAAGATATATCGATACATCTGTATAGTGCGTCTGTCTAAAACCACAAAGTACGTAAAGCGGAAGGATAAATAGACGTTACTTAGTCCGTACTAATGCTTAGAACTGTCCTTTTTACTGTCACACAAATGTTAAAACACGTGCTAGAGAGTGACAGGGACAATGCTAAGCATAAGTACGTGCTAAGTAACGTCTATTTATCTCAACCTTAGACTAGACGCATCTATCTACCAGATCCAACAAACGAATATACCTAATGGGAAAAAAAATTGCAAACAGACGTGTCGTTGGCATGATTTGTGAAAAACTTACTGAAATATGTGTCTGGGATTACCAGCTTATCTTTGTAAATTAATCTTGAGCTGATTAGGTACTAGTTAGTACATACATATTGATTATGTAAGCCATTAATAAGTTGCTTATCAATCTTTGATATTAAAATTGAGATCGAGATTGAGAAATATCGGGTCTTTAGTAGTCATACGTAATTACATAGTGATTTGAATTTTTTCAATAATGGGTCTAATACTAATTGATATTCACAACCGGCAAGTCTAAGCACTAAAAGTTTGAAGACGTGTGCATAAAAGGGGGCTCCTGCTAGGCGAACTGAGTCATCCTGGTTTTTTCACTGAGTCACTAGTGCTGCTCAGCTGTTTTAAGGATTGTGGTACCTATACCTATACCTATATATATTTTGTTTCGTTATGAGAATGTACGTTTGTTTACCTATTTACTATGACGAATGTGAGTGCCTCGTCAAACCTTGGAGGTACAATATTATGATAAGCGCTGTAAGTAATATTTTGGTTGAATATTTTTTTGAAATGTATGTAGTATGTCTGAGCATAACTTTTGAATCGTTTATCCGATCTTCATGAAATTTGATTGGTGGGTAGATAGAAAGTATGAGTACAATTTGTAGGGTAAAGTACATTGGTTGGGGGGATGCTAAGATATGAGGGTCAAAAACGGACAATCAGGTCACGTAAAAGGGCTTTGATTGGATATTTTAATACTATTTTTTTGTTTTATTTTAGAGATGTTTTTGTGTTATAAATGCAAACAAGCACTTTATTGGACGAGTAAAGTGTGTTCTCTGAGTCAATAATTTTTCAATAGAGTGTAATAACCTTTTTTGAAAAACCGTTGATTAGTTCGATACAAATGGTTCTTTCGATGTTATTAAGAGAATTATTTGGAAATGAGCCCGTAAAAATTTGATCTAAATGTATTTTTTAGTCCGCTAAGTAAAACCTACATCGCGTGCATTCGCAAGATCTCAGTTCTGGGTGAACCACTAGTTTAATCTGATTTAAATTGATTTCATTCAAACCTTGGTTTTGTACTGTGTACGCTCAGATCTCCAAACAACCTGACATTATCTAGATAACCGATGTTATCAACCGGTTCAACTACAACTGGTTTATGCATCGATGTACCTTTGTGTGAATGCATGGGTAGGTACCGTAACAGCAGGTCTAGGTAAATTGTACAACTCATCAGTCTTTCTTGTGTATGGTTTTGATTATTTTACTCTTACCTAGCCGTGGTGTGTTCGAATATACTCACTAGAATACACCCCTCAATCTCCTCCCGTGGATATTGTAAAAGCCGACTAAGGGATGAAAACAGGGGATGGGCAACAGCATCCACCTGAGTACCAATCGGCCTGCCAAGCGTGGTGATTATGGCAAAATGATCTATTGTATTTTATGGAGGAGGCCTCGTCAATCTATTGATGATGTTGATGATGACTTACCTGCTTTTCGAACCCGTAGGTATAAGTAAAGTACAAATAAAACAGGAAACAAAAAACTGGGCGAAAATAAAACTAGTTTCCAATAATCTTGTAGCAGTGACCACAACACCACAAACAGTGTGTGAGTGTGTTGTTGTAGTGTTGAGTGTTGTAGTAGTTGTGTAGTTGTAGTTGTTGTTGCAGTTTTCAATGAATCTTGACGAAACTTGATATGCAGGATCTACAAAGTTAAAGATTTTTTGTCATCGGGCATTTTTTTGTTGGATTTTTTATTTTCCCCAATAAGGGGGGAAGTTTACTGCGGCACCATTTACCATCAAATATAGTGTCATAAAAAAGGGCTCCAAAACTAATTATATTTTTATTCTAGGTTTTTGAGATACCTAAAATGAATTAATTCAAATTAAAATTTAAGATAACGTGAGCTCTTATTTGTTAAGAGTTTCAACGACTTTGTGGTTCAGGTAAGATTGGGTATATGCTAGATCAACCAATTCAACCTTTTCCGTAGATAACGTAATTTTACAACATAAAAATAACATTCAAGGGAGAGGTCTAATTAATGCTTAAGTTTATTGACCTTAAATCATCCTAACATAACAGTTGCGATTATATTATGTTTGGTTGAGTACCTGCATTACTAAATATGTTATGTTTTCCAAAGTCGTAGTCTCTAGACAGTATGATTTATCTAAAATGCATTATTATCAAATCAGAGCCTTGTTTTTGACGTGAATACGTCATTAAATTTGTAGCAAATTGATGATCAGAAAATCGGGGTATACACAGTTTGATGTTGCAGAGCATAATATCTAGGTACACCACACGCTGCGTTACATTACTTTGTATTCACCTAAAACACAAGCTGTGCCTACAAAAAAAAACAACTGAATTGAGAACCTCCTCCTTTTTTGTGAAGTCGGTTAAAAACAGTCACACCCCACTTTTTTATTCCAGTAAATGACAGAACTGGTATGTGGCCCACCATGTCAAGCGGTAATCACAAACAACAGCAACAAATGCAATACCTCATAAGTCACGTCCACCTAATAGGACGCGGCCTAGGTACTTGGCACGGCCGGCACTGCGTCCGTTATCTTGAGACAAAGATAAAATTTCTCATGTGCCTATAATTTCACAGGCACCAATACCATTTAGGGACTTGGCGGTAAACGTGTCAAAATGTCCAATAGATTTAATGGCTTGATAGTCAATATACACAATCGTTAAAATATACAATTGTTCTCATTAACAATAGTCTAAACGTACTTTTGTCAAATTGTACAATTTGTTACAAAGTACCTTTTGTGTTTTGTAACCCTTCAAACCGGAACACAGCAATAAGAGTACCTACTACGCTTGGCGGCAGAAATAGGTATAGTAATAGGCAACTCTTTCATAAAGAGCTACTACTTTGATGTTTTGCGTTTTAGATAACCCGCTCAAGAGGGGCTAAAACTAATACAAACTAATACTTATACAAAACTATAACTATAAATCTAATAGAAGTTGATGTATTTCTTATAATATATTTACTTTAGTGCACAGTTAAAATCATGTTATATAAAAATATACTCCATTTGTTTTTGTAAAAAAGCGCTTTCTTCTTTTAAGTATTCTATTTTGAATAAAATGCTGCTTTATTTTTTAATTAAGGTTTGCCTTTATCATACAAATATTAAAAACCTATTTTAAAAGTGAAATAAATATACATAAAAATCAAGCAAATGCATTCCTAATAATTACAAAAACTGGTAACAAATAACCAATCACCACCAAAATTATCAAAGTTTTATCTTCTAAAAATTTGATTAACCAACGCTCCCGTCTTACTGAGGTCTGTTCATTTGAGCCCAAACATCCTATTCTACTTTATAAATCCTACTAATATTATAAATGTTAATGTTTGTGAGGATGGATGGCTGTTTGTTACTCTTTCACGTAAAAACTACTAAACAGATTTTGATTAAACTTTACTTAACTTATACATCGGAATATTAACTTATAATAAGTTATTATAAAGGTCCCATGTGGGCGGAGCCGCGCGAAAATACTAGTGTTAAATAAACTAAATCACTATTAAATCATTCGCGGTGGTCTCGGCTCCAAAATAGGACTCCTCCAACTTGTGGATGCCGTAAAAGGCGACTAAGGGATTACACCAGGGGATGGGCAGTAGCATCCATCTGAGATACTTAATACCAACACTGCGACACTAATCCGCTTGCCAAGCGTGGTGATCATGGCAAATACCCCCTTATCACATGGGAGGCCTCGTCCAGCAGTGGAAGTTTACTGGCTGGTGAGGAACCACCTCGAGATAAAGAGCTATTTGGATCAAACTAATCGACAGTGAAACCAGACGACACAGTAAAGGAAGGCCCCCCCTTACCTACCTACCACCCTACCCTTACCTTACCTTGTTACCTTTAGGTAGCAGAAAGTCGGTGGACGGAGGAGGCTCAAGACCGTTTGTTGTGACATTCTATGGCGCAGGCCTATGCTTAGAAATTAGCATGTATACAGGCTGATAATAATGAATTAACGGTGCGTAAAAAGTTCATACCAACCTAATATAGTAGGTACATAGTGACGAACTAATTGACAACCTCCTTTTTTGAGATCAATTTACATCTAAAATAAACTAATGTACCATAATAGCAGTATTGCAGGAAAATTATAGGCAACATTGTAATGTTATCAAAGAAATGCATGTCCAACTTAACTGAACCACAACGTCATTCAAATTTCTTCAAAAACGGAGGAGGTTCTCATTTCGGTTGTATTTTGTTGGGTTGTTCCCATATAAATTTTATCGAAATTGATGTACTTAGCGCTTTTAAATAAATACTTATTTTTGTTAGCACTATTACCTAACCATTAAAAATTTATTGCGTTGGGAAACATTTTTTTTAAGAAGGCGTCAATTTCATTCTTTTAGCAATGGTTTGAATAGAAGTACTTTCAAATGGACCCTGAGCGGATACCTTACGAAATCGTTCATATAATGCTGGTCTGCCAACTAAGTACCTAGTAGAAGTAGTAACTCCTTAAGTCAACGATCTTTATTGTGAGTGTATTATAAGATCGTTGCCTTAAGTGAAGCAACTGAAGTACGCCCACGGTCCTTCCCAAAGGACCGTAGATGTTAGGGGGCTATTATGGAAAACAGAATAAATACCAGTAGGCCTAAATAAAAGAAGCGAGAAAATAACATATCCGAGAAACCAAATCATTGTCGCCTTATATCAATGTAAATTGTTGGGACAGTTTACAAAAGAATTCAATTTGCCATCAAGAAACTAGATTCGGGAGGCTGAAACGCGATACGTCAGAGGGTTCGGCCGACACAGGATTTGTGAAATTGAACGGAAAGGACCCACTATTATGTCGGGTAATCTTTGTAATGCTGGCGAGGGATGACGTGATTTATGCAGACTGTACACTCTAAACAAAATACCTACTCAATTTGAATGTTTTAGGGAAACGAGCCTCTTAAAAAGATAGATTGGCGCTTTTGTCGCGGAAATATGCCGTCTAAAGAATGCGTCGATAAAATCAGCACTTTGCCTTTAGTGATGGTGATAAAGGAAATTATACAGATCATTTCCAGGTTTTAAGCATCCTGATGCTTGTGATACAAATCAAGTCATAGCAATGGTCAGAGATAATGAACCAGAAGGAAAACAAGTTTTTTATTCAACAGGTTTGTTAGATTTACTGGGTAGGCCTAGTTAGCTCATAATTCATAAATCTTCTGCACTGCATCAGCCGGTGGATATCCACTGCTGGATGAGGCGTCGCCCATAGCAAGCATAAATTAAATAAATTCATAAATAATGCCAAGAAAATAATAATAGAACTTGCGGCTTTAATGAGAAGCAGGAAACAAGGAAATAGTACATTACTGCCGCGGCCGGCAAATCAGGCGTTGATGGACGAACGAGATAATGTGGGCCGAGGCGTAGCCAAGGCATATATATATTACCCTATAGGTAATAAATATTATTAGTGCTCCATCGAAACCATCATAGCTTAAGGAAACTATAAGGAACCGTTCGATTCCATGTTTGTAAGCGACAGTACTTGGCACCGCGCTTGATATTTTTGCATGCAAATCATTTATGCATCTTAGATCAAAGATATCGGTATTTTCGATGTTAGGTTGGCGAACTCGTCGAAAATCGCGTTATTTAAATTGATATATACAACTGGTAATATTTTTATCGGTTGTTTGTCTGAAACACATTATTATTTGATGTTAAAATATGTTACTCAACACCTACCTATCAACAAACAGAAAAACCTAAAATGTCTAAATAAAAAAAGCCTTAGTATTTTTAAACTCCATTGTCACCATCATCAAAATCATTTTGAATCATTTTTTTCCCGCGATCAGAACATGTATTTACTGGTATTGTCATGGGTATTTATCGCGTGTTTACCTCTTTGTTATTTAATTCAAGCAAAATATAAAATATAGCCGTGCCAATATCAGTACCTAACCTATATATGTAATTAAATAATGCTTCTATGATTTGCAGTTTTTCATTGTATAACAAAATGTGCTACATTGAACTAAACTTGAAGGAGCACCCCTTTAGCATAAAGAGAATGCAACCCACACGAAAACTTTAGCGGTATGTATTTTGAGGCATCTCACCCTCGTCATTTCACCATAACAATATCTAGAGAACATAACTCGTCTCACGTTACAAGTTCTTACCCTAAGATTCATGAGATTGGAAGGAACTCATAACAGTAGGCAGCTACTTGAATAATTTATTTGATACTCTGTGATTTATAGCCCTAATTTGTGGACCTCAAATCTGTATTTCCCGCAAAGGATCTGCAAGGTTTTGGGACGGAGTATAAAAAATATAACAGTGTCGTCAGGCTTTTTTATGATTTAATATCAGTGTCTGCAGAAACGAGTGTAGAATGTATATGTGAATTGACACCAGCAAAACATATATTCGTGAATATATGAACCAAAAAAGATATTCGATATTGTCAAATAAATACCAATGAAAAGCTGCCCACCGAATTCATTCATAATTCCACTGGGATAAAACGCCAATTTGCACATTCTAAAAAGGTTTTCTGTGTTTTCAATGCTATCAAATACAACAATCAGTGGGTAAGCCCCATTTATGGATACAACGTGGTCTATCGAGCGCAGCTGCTGGCTGTATTAGAGGCTCTGAGGCTCTTTAATTCCAATCCGACCGGCTCACCGCGTGGGCGGTAGCATTCATACTAATGCGATAAAGCAAATAACAGTTCAGACCATTGCATCGTACCATCTCCGTTCGGTCTGTGGTTCAGTTATGCGAATGATGTGAGCATTTGGCTTTAGGTACGTTGCTTTAGCTTATAACGTTACGTTATAAGCTACCTAAATAGGTCTACTTTCTCAACTTTATACATAAGTATAAAGTTTATTTTTAAAAACAAAAACTGACTTCTTTCAAAATGCGCTGATTCAATTTATATGGGATCACCTCTGAAGTATGAACTACCAAACAAAAGAGTCATCAAAATCAATTCGTAATTGGCGGAGTAATCGCGTAACAAACATAAAAAAAAATACAACCGAATTGAGAACCTCCTCCTTTTTTTGAAGTCAGTTAAAAACGACGTAACTTAGGGAGATCGAATTTTTAGTGCTCATTAAACGAACGACTTTACAATGATAATTTACGGTACATCTAATTGTAAAACAAACAAAATAAGTAACTTTAACTTTATGTTTTCTTTTTCTATATGTATCCTTTTTTCGAAGCACTACACAGGCACTTCCCATTCACCTAGTATTAAGAAGGATCACCAAATGTAGCCAAGCCATGTTAGTTACCCTGATTCTTCTAGGGTTCTCGTTGAACAAGAGTAATTTTAGTTTATAAGACAATTCAAAATGATCTTTATAAATAATTAACAAAACACTTTTGACTTTGGCTCCATGAATTTAAGATGATTCTAGTAGCATCCACTTGTGTACCAATCACAGCACCAATACTGCTATCACCAATCCGCCTGACAAGCATGGTGATTATGGCAGATCCTTCCATTGCATTCTATGGGGAAAGCCTCGTTCAGCACGGCTAAGGGCTGCTGATAAAGATGATTCTACCCAGAGTGAAGAAGAGTTTGTGTTTTATCAAGTAGGTTATGTTATCGTTTTATGGGAGCTCATGATCGTCATTTGTGTTTTAACACTTATCAGCAAAGGAAGTGTTAAGTGTTAACTAAATTATCGACACAAAGAGATTTTATGAAAACGCCTTGTCTTAGCTATTCAGAGAAACATTTATCTTGGAAAACTGCATTATCTTGTTTAGGTACTCGTTCTGTTATGATTATTGTTATTTTTGAAAAAGTAAAAATATCATAAAGTGATGTTATAAAGAAGATAACATTATAAGTAGTTATTTCCGTTGCTTAACTTGTATCTGTGTACAGAGTTACTCACGGTAATTTACTATAATTATATAGCCACGTCATTAAATAAGGTAGGAAGGAAAATGATGTTGTTTATGTTAGTATAGTAGAACTCCTTGTGAAAGAGTTCGTTCGGAGAAGTACTACCACCGTACCTATTTCTGCCGCTAAGCAGCAATGCGAGCAATTGCTGTGTTTCTGGTTGAAGGGTACGGGACGGGGTGCCGGTGAAATTACAGACTATATAATATTATATAGTATTATATTCAATATAATATTATATTATATAGTGTGATGTAATTTAATGACTAGACAGTGACTCTATTTGCCATATCTCAGTTTGATAATGGAAATAAATTTTTGTAAAATACATGTTACTATAATTTGGTATTTATATGAGCTCGTTCATTGCATATTTCATGCAAATGTTTGTTAAATTAAACTGAGATAAAGAACATTACGTATAAATGAAGTTTGGTAGAGCGTCAGTTGGCAAATTCACGCGGTTCTGTTTTGTTGTGTTTAAATATAATATGTTACGTGATAAACTAAAGCGGCAATATGACTGCGAAACAGTATAATTATCTTGAGTTTATCCACTACTTCATCATCATCATCACAGTCGGTAGACGTTGGGAAGATTTGCCATAAACACCAGGCTTGGCAGCCGGATTGGTGGTCGCAGTATCAGTGTTAAGTACTTAGGTGGATGCTATTGCCCATCCCCTGGTGTAATCCCTTAGTCAGATATTACGACGGAGGAGACGGACAGGGCTATACGCTATTTTTAGCATACACATTACTTACTGCTTAGCAACTACCAAAATCCTTTCCACGCTGCTAACAAAACACAAGAACTTATCATTAAAGCCTGTGCCATGTTTTGACGTATGTAAGTATAGTTAGGTACTTCGAAATGCCTCTCGGGCCAAGATGTTTCTTAGAATGTCGTTCAGTCTCAATTCCCTAATGTGCGACTTAGCACCGTCAGGCGGTTCAGTCAGTAGACTTAGCAAGCCACTAGGTTTGTAAAGGATTCCCTTTGAGCGTCTCTAGTGTCTTAACGAAGCTATTAAGCGGCATCGTTGTTTAAAAGAAAATGTTTGCAATATTTTGAAGTTTTTAGTTGAGATATTATAAAAATATCTAAATGGTGAAGTCATAATCATCATCACCATAAACATGTAGAGTCCACTGCTGGACAAAGGCCTCCCTCATAGAATGCCATCATAAACGGTACTGAGCCGCCTCCATTCACTGACTTTCTGTGACCTTTATAATATCTTTAGTCCACTGCATCGTCCGGTTTGTGATCTCTGCGCGAGAACCTTTATTCCCCAGCTATTTCAATTCTGTTTATATTATGATCTACTGGCAATTGCCACTACAACTTTTCTAAGGGATTCTATAACGTAGTGAAACTCCAAGCATAGGTCTCTCCATAGCCCGCTAGTTGACTTTGAGCTTGTGTATAAGACCAATAATTAGCGACCACGTCTCAGTGCCGTAAGCCATCACTGGCAACAAGCACCGAGTACCTATAGGGAAAAGTAGACTCTTAGGAAAGTAGGCTATGTTTTTCTGGATACAATGCCTATGTATAACCTTCAAACTTTCCAAAAGTGTTGCTACTAGTTCTATCATGAATTAATTGAAAATCCAGTCTGATCAACACTCTGTTTATGAACAATTTTCCTATAACAAATTCATTGAGAGCAAACACTCTGAAATAAAGGTAAACATCGTTATCTCAACTAAAACATCTTATTTGATGGCATTCGCCGTATATTAAGTAGGCCTAGTGTGGCACGATAATTAACTATTTTTTTTAACTTAACATGAATTACTAACTGGATATTACAAAAAAAACTCGACTACCTCTTTGCTGATGGGATCAGTCCGGAAGACAAGTTTTTGGTTATAGGCAAGTACATTATATTTTATCTATTAAATAAAAGAGACATTTGCAGGTATTTCAGATAGTGCAGTAGAGACAAAGGATCTCAGGACGAGCTCTCGCATACAAAAGAAAGCGCTCCCGTTTTTTATAAAAGCATAGTCCACGCGTTTATTTAAATTGACGATAGTCTATTATGTTAGTTGGTTAGTGTGCGACAAACCTTAAAAATGAATTTGGAACAAGTTCCACTCAACCGATTGAGCTGAAATTTTTCATACCTGTCATGTTCGTATGACAATACAATATTATGATTGGTTCCCGTTACGGCTGGTAGCACTGCGTCGCGAATTGATTTTATAGCCACAAGGTCAACAGTACAGTCGTCAAGATAATTGAGATAGATAGATAGATAGATTAACACTTTATTGTACACCAGGAAAACATAACAGGATTTATTAAAATTAGCAGTACAATGGGCGGCCTTATCGCTGAGAGCGATTTCTTCCAGGCAACCTTTACAGTTTTTGAGTTACAGTTTCAATGTTGCCGACGTCCAGTCAATCTCTCTTCCATCGTTATAATATGTGCTTTACATTTGAATATGAAGGATTGATTATTGATTGATTTTGGATTTACTCAAAAGGCTTACAATGCTCTGCGGGTCCAATTCAATAACGCTTTCAGGACGCTGTTGCGGCTCCCGCGATTCTGTAGTGCTTCAGGCATGTTCGCCGATGCGCGGACTGACACTTTTGACGCCATCTGGCGGAAAAAAACTGCCTCACTACTTAGCAGAGTGCGCGCGAGCAACAACAGCATCCTGAAAGAAATTACAAATAATTATGCATGTCCTCTGGTGTGGAAGCTCGCCCAGAGGACTAAATCTGTATTAGTTATTAAGTACTAACCCTTAATCATAAGTTGACTAACAATATTGGACTATGTAGTTGTCTTAATAAAAAACTTTATTATTTATTTATTTATTGATTATTTTTTGTGATAATTAATCTGTTGGCACCTATCTATTAAGATAACGATGAGCTGATCTGATGATGGAGACGAAACGTGGACAACGGAACTCCTCGATGATTAATAGTAGCCTGGCAGTGTTTGAGCTCATTTTGCTCCAGCTCACGTTTCTGGTCCGGTTGACGACTTCTGTGGCGCGGCGGGCGAGCAAACCGGCTGAGATGCAAGAGGTTGCGGGTTCAATCCCCACTGCAGGAAAAATGTTTGTATGCAAATATTTGTTCCAAATCTGGGTGTATGGTACCATGGTACTAGTAGTTCCTGATACCCACGACACAAGGAATCCTAGTGTGGGATCAAGACTATACGTATGTGGCTGTTGGGTGTTTATATTAATGTATGTTTGATCACTAATTTAATAAAAGCTTGTTTCGGAAATTTCATTTTTTAACAAAAAACTTTGTCATTAAATTTCTCTGCTAACTTCAGGTCCGAGCGACGAAGACCATTGTGGATTGGTCTGTCTATACTAACAAATTATTATAACAGTATTTTGGAACCACAAAAGTTATTATCAGTCAGCCCATCGGGTTTGAAAACGATTTTGAACAGTGAAAATATGTCCGTAAACTTTCGTATCTCCGCCTTACTCTAATACACTTAAATTAACAGTATACCCACTAATTAATACCCAAACACGCTTGATTACTATTTACCCGACTACAGCATATCAAAAGGAGGGTTATGATTTTTGCAGTATACTTACCTATGTATGAATGTGTAAATGTACGTAGAGTTAATAGTATTAAAATAATTAAAGTTGAAAAACTGAACCCAACTATATCCAATAGTTGAAAACATGTATCAAGATATTGTAGATTCTATAGCTAAAACCTTCAATTTAATAAAAAGTTTCAGTCGGAGGCTTTTCTAAACCGATAAGGACAGGTAGCATATAGTTAAAAGAAAATTGCTATTTCCAACAAGTTAAACCTTACAACTCCAGACAGATTTAAGCACATGCGTTATTTAGCACTGTGACTTCCAGTTGAACTTTACGGCAATTAGAAACTACTCGAGCTCTACAACTTCACCTGTGGGTCAAAACAATTATCTTCAGGTGTTGAAGTTTCGCTTCGATATTCTGCATTCAGATTATTCAGCAGCAGAATAGTTGTGTTGAATTGCTTGATGCATCTTCTTACATTGCATGAGAACTTCTGGCTTCTTCTTCTTCAACAGCCTTTAGATGTCAACCGCTGGACGAAACCTCCCCTATAGAATGCAATGGGGGGGATTTGCCATAATCATCACGGCTGGCAAGCAGAGGCTCAATTCTCTAAGTTATTTTAAAACTACACTGAAAGTTAACCGAATCGAGACTGAATCGTAAATTGTCAGAAAGTTGAATTTCTGGTCCCTCATAAAAAACAATTTAGTCTACTTTCAATTCATGGTGACCACCATTAGAGTAGGATAGTTATATATATAATTGGAAAGAGTAAAGAGAGACTCGCATCTACTTATACTAAAATTAACGAAAAAAACTTTGAATCGTTAAGTTTCAGTCACATTTCGATATAATCACATTGCAGTGTTGTATTTTATGTCAGGAGAATACCATTTCTGACATTTAAGACATCGACACAAGATCGAAACATGATCCGAACTCTATTTTAACAATTTTTTAGTTAGTGAATTGGACCTCAGATTGGTGATCTCAGTTTGGTGTTCAGTACTCACGTGGATGCTACTGCACCTCCCCTGGTGTTATCCCTTCCACTGCATTCACGGGAGGAGAAGGAGGGGTCTATTATAAGGCTGGTCACACCCCTCACACACAAGACCTTCTATAGTAAGTGCAAAAAGTAGAATAGATCCCTTTTTTTCCTCCCGCGGATGTCGTAAAAGTCGACAAAGGGATACACCAGGGTATATAGGCAGCAGCATCTACCTGAGAACTTTAAATATTATAATTACGTCAACCAATATTATAATATTTTATAGTACAGCTCAAAAATGATGGTAAATATCTCGTTTTAAGTGATAATTACAATATAAGCTTGTTTTGAAAAATAATTTTTTCAACAAAAAACTTATAACTTAAGTTTTCATTGGCAATATTCAGGAATTACTACGCGACATTTAGCTTCCTACCGGCTCATCCTAAGCTTTTTTCATAAAACACCAATCTACGGAGTTTCAGCCCAGCCGTGTCGCAGGATCCAATTACTGAGGAAAATAAAAAGCTAACAAACTCTGCCACTGTTTACTTCGAAAGAACGCAAATTCATCTACAACGATGTTGACTTCAGCTTCTTGTTTTCGACGTCTATAGTGGAAAACTAGCTGACCTGCCGTCGTCGATAGTTTTAGTGCTGAAATTTAATTAAAAGCTTTTCGTTTTTTACTCCATTCACTTTGAGAGGCAATAAGTTTTAACTAATGCAAATTGAAGTGGCAATGGGCAGGTCATAAAGATCGCAGAATTTACAACCGTTGGGAATAAAGGTTCTCGATTGGCGACCACAAACTGGACGACCGACGCAGTAAAGGAAGGACATTATAAAGGTCGCAGGAAGTCAGTGGAGGAGGCAGGAGACTCAAGACCGTTCGTCTTGTAATTTTTTGGGAGAGGCCTATGTCCAGTAGTGGACTTCTACAGGCTGATGATGATGAATACAAATTTTTATCCTAACACCTACTAATGTGCAAAAGAAAAAAGATGTACGGATGTTTTTTACTCAATCATGGACGTAATATAATAACGTAATACTGGTCGGCACACAGATATTTTATGCAAAGGATAGTTTTTTTTAACATGACAATTTATATAAATGTGGCTATATACCCTAAAAAACAGACTACTTTTTATCCCAGCGTAACGCAAGCGAAGCCGTGGGGTAGTTTGAATGTTCAGCTAAAAGAAAGCTAACATATAAGATTAAGATTACTGAAACTTCTAGCAACACTGATGTCCTGATGATAAATAGAACGTACTTCACGGTGACTAAGTCTAAGCCTTACTTTGAAATTGTCCGTCTCTCTCTAAAACGCGTGTTTTAACATTTGTGTGACAGTGACGGGACGATTTCAAAAGTAAGGCTTAGACTTAGTCACCGTGAAGTAAGTTCTGTTCATCTGGACCTAACTTTTTTTAATTTGATGTAGTCAGTTTCGTTCAGACTAAAGAATTTCTTTAACAGTCAAGTAGTTTTAGAAATTACATACTTTAAGTTAGTTTTTAGGGTGCCATACTTCTTCAGGAAAAACAGGGTTCCTCGACGGTGACACAAGATTATATTGTGACTGGAATGTTTTTAAATTAGAGGATTGGGCCTCTGATTGCCTGCCTTAATATTAAGCGTTAACCTTTGCCTACAACGATATATCACATAACAGACCACGAAAACATAGGACGCGCCCTACGTGGAACTGCACTGTGCCCGCCACTCTGAGACATATTTTCATAATAATATTATGTACATAATTTCACAGGTATTTTATTTCACGTTCAAACATTACATGTATGACGAGTGCTTATTTAGTATTTTCACATTAATAAACGCACCACTTACCAATAAAACAGCCATAGCATGAAGGCATTCAATTTGTTAAAGAAAGCTTTCTTCAAATAAATTAAGATAACATAACATAACACCCAACAGTCACATACGTAGTCATGATCCCACACTAAGATTCCCTGTGTCGTGGGTATCAGGAACTACGAGTACCATAGTACCATAATACATAACACCCAGACCCGGAACAAATATTTGCAGATCATACAAACATTTGTTCCGCAGCGGGAATCGAACCCGCAACCTCTCCTATCTCAGCCGGCTACTCGCCCGCCGCGCCACAGTCAAACCACTTTTATACGTACCTAGTAATAAATAAGTAATAAGTAGTTTAATTAGTTTTTTTTAAAATGCCTACTAAATTTATTGTACAAATTAACCATTCAAAAATAATGTTTTTGTTTTGAGCTTTTTTAAATGAGACAAAAAATTAAAATTGAGAAAGAGAAAATTAACAAGAAAAATAACAAGGCAGCATTTCCGGGTACCTATAGCACACTTGGGGGAGTTCTTTTCAGTCTGAAATCATAACTTTCTTTGATCGTTGACCGGTTTGTTTGGTTTATTTTCAAAGAATATTTTTACCGCCGCCAAATTTTATCCGTTGGAAAATTGTTGGTTTTGGATGTAGGTTAGCATACCTTCGTATATATATATATATATATATATATTTATCGAAACATTTACTTAATCGTTTGAAGAAGATAAATGTGGTTTTGCTGAGTAGATAATTTTGAGTGTTTCGTCGCACATTTGTTTACTATAATTTTCTATCAGCATGTTTTTTACTTCACAAAACTATTGCCTAAAGACAGGTGTACACCATGAGGCTGGGCAGACAACTGGAGATTTTTAAGAAAAATCGTTTCGTTACCGATGCCAAATTAATGATTCAACATAGCAGATAGTCACCGAGGTGATTCCTTATGTGTTCCGTTTTTTCGATTTAGGTACGGAACACAAACACATAACGAAATTTTACTGCGGGAACTTGAACCCTAAACATACCCGTTAATTAAAATACTGACGATGTAACGATCGTTAATTTTAAATGGATATCTATTCATTTAATTGTTTTACAAATTGCAAGATTAAACACCAAAGATCTCTCGAAATTGAAATTGAAATTCATATAAATTGCAACTTTCAACCTTTGCAACCTCTCGCAGTGTTTATTCATTATGTATTGAAACAGGTGATGTTCAGTAGGTAGCACATCGATCTGGACGCGACGAGCGAGCATCAATAACAAACAACCCGTGTAGTATTTGAATTTAATTAAAATTGAATCTATCATTGGACATTGTAAATGATTATGGATAGTTGAATTTTGCTAGACGTAGTTTTTACTAACCATAAACATAGGTCGGTTAAACGAACTTTATTGTACTCACAAAGAACTTTACAGTTCACTTAAATATAAGTAAACTTACAGGAAATAATGTAAGGTAAAAACTAAAATGAGGGTAGTTCGATCTAAAACAAGTAATGCATCATAATTAAACAACAAAACACAAAAAAAACAGTGACCCTTAGGCGATACTCAAATGCGCGTATGCATGCAAAATATAAAAGTAAAGACTGCAATGCTAATAGGTTAATAAATCCTAATTTTGTTAACGAAGAAGTTCAATCGTAACGTTACTATTTAGGTTTGTTACAAATTACTACATTGTGAATGTAGCACAATGCATGTAGCATCATGCTACCATAGAACAAAATTACTCAAGCATGCTACAATCAAACAAAATCAGAAGAGAACAAGGCAGACAGAATTTATCCTACTAGCGCGCGTCATTGAATATTATCAGTCCAATCCATCAATGGGTCATCATTTACATTGATGTAGGTAGGTACCTATTTAAAGAAATACTTAAATAAAGAAAAACATTAAGTTTTGTCAACGAATGCAGAAGGTACAGATAAAAAACAAAGGGCACACACAAAAACAAAGATAAACAGAGTTTAATAAACTACTTAGATACTAGCATTAAATACTCAATAATGTAAAAAATTGTGCGCCTCTTTCACGCCACGCATCATTGACAAGAATTGGCGTTCAGCTCAGCATCATTTACTAACACAGATCAAAATAATGATGTCACGTCATGATAAACATCAGTGGAAAGGTATTCTACGTCTTATATGGACTTGTTTTTTATAAAGTCGTGATTGTCCCACCATCAACCATCAATGCTCAATCACTCTGACATCAATCTTACTTATTGTTTAATTGAACTGAAGCCAGATTGTCTATAATGGATGTTTCAAAGCGTGAGGTCAATATTCGATGTGGCGCACGGTTTTAACCAAAGATACTTGCACTTCGCTTTACATGGACTAACCCAACCACCCCTGCGGGCTGCGTGTGTCTACGAAGAATCGTACACTGTTCCCTAAGTTGTTACAGTTAGGCCTCTCACTCTGTGATTCCTCGTCTATTCCTCACTGCAAAGGGGCATAACCTTTTTTCATGAATCTCTCTTTTAAGGGCATTCTGTGGCATTTTGGTATTTTTGTTGAAGTGAGTGAGTGAGTGGTGCGTATTGATCTGTCTAGCAGCGGCACTGCTGGACGAGGCTTCCCCATAGACAAGGGGGAATTTACCATAGTCACCACGCTTGGCAGGCGGATTGGTAATCGCAGTATTGGTGTTAAGCACTCAGAAGGAAGCTGCTGGTCCATCATCTGGCGTAATCTTTTAGGTGCCTTTTACGGGAGGAATTTAAGACGTCCTATTCTTGGGCCAGTAGGTACCACTACGGCCACCAATGTCACGTCTGACATATCTAGATTAATTTAATCCAGTGCTATAATGTGTGTCAACAGTAGTCATGTAACATGAACACATTCGTTTAACACACGTTCTAATATGAAAATTAAATCTGTCCATCTCTGAGAGGATTTGACCGATTTCATATTTCTATTAAGCCCCTGTGGAATTCAGTTTCGTAATTATTTAACAAAACAAGTACGTGAAAAGCTAACGTATTTGCATAAATGTTATACCTAGGCTCATAAATTCAAATGGATAAAGTGTATGTACCCACCTCTATCTACTGATAGAGGATAACATTTTATTTTCTCTCAATGGAAAAGGTACATTTTCATCGGCAAAAAAATATTCCGCAATAAAATTATGAGCCTAGCACACCGTAAAATTTCAGTTAGCTTCAAAATGAAATATCACGGGAATGACAGCGTTTTGTCTGTGAGAGTGACTTTTGAGAATGATAGCGTATAAGCATATTTAACTCCTCCCATCATGGATATCGTAAAAGGCGACTAAGGCATTACGCCAGGGGATGGGTAGCAGCATCCACCTGGGTACTTAACACCAATACTGCGATCACCAATTCACCTGCCAAGCGTGGTAATTATGGCAAATCCTCCCCATTGCACATTTTGAGTTCTATGCTATGTATGCTATGGTGGATCATCCAGTAGTGGATGTCTACCGGCTGATTGAAAGAAAAGGATTTCGTTTAGGCTCCGTTGATAGTCAATAAGGCACGTAACGGTTTTATATATATTGATAAAAGGTAATATATAATAAAATGAAAACTACATGTTAGATAAATGTTAGATATCAAGCGCGCAATTATTTCAATCATTCGCATAGTAAAATAGATTATACTCGTAGTACCTACCAACCGAATGGCATGTGATATTGTGAAAATGTATTAGATTGAAATATAGAGGAATTCTTAATTCATTTGGCATTTTAATTTATTATTTTCTGTCCACATTGGTTTGTACAAAAAATAACAACAAAAGAGGTTCTAGAAAAATAAAGTACGAATAGAGTACGGAGGAGAATAGTAAAGTACGTGGTGTATAGTCGTAATTTTTCTAAAATGATACCTAGTACAGGCAAATTAGCAAAAAGTGTGGACCTAAGTCGTGTAGTCGTAGATTCTTATGGAAACGTTAGATGACACGAAAAGAAGCTTATCCTAGGTTTGCACCGTTTCTGGCGCTTACGGAAGGCTTTTAAATATTAGGTACAAACTTAAAAAGGCCGTAAATTTTAAAATAGAAAGAAATTACTTGATGCAATTTAAATTACGTATAGAGAGACTGTCTTAGTGCATTATGATTTTAATAAAAACCACGTGCATGTAGGGAACACAGTGTTGAACAAATGCATCTTCCGTAAAAAAACCAGTATAAAACTTCCGGCGGATGTAGTACTAACTAAATGAATAAGTTTAAGTCAATTTCCAGAACTACATTAATGTTCCCCGAAGTAGAACGACAATAAAATATGGAAAAGTGCCTTCCGTGAGACGCACCAAGGTGCAAACCTGGTAATGTATTTCGAACATTTTTCTGATAAGTCTATCAATTTGCACCGACTACCTTACTTTTCCCGGAGCCGTAATAACCACAAAAAGTTTTTTTTGTAAATGTTTTTTTTTGTATGTTCCATATGTCGGATTTAAAAAATACTTAGTGCAAATGTAGATCATAACGGTTCAAAGTCTATGCCAAATTGCACCGACTACTTCTATTTCCCCCATTAAGTTACGGATATTTTTATGTTTTTCACCCTAATGTTAATGTTAATGTTAAAGAACTCCCTTTTCCGCATTCGAACTCTATGTATGGTCCATTATGCGTGAGGGTTAACTGGCTAGATAGTTAGCCAGCCTAACTCCGTCCAGAAGCACAGAAGCTTCCTGGGGTCTTCGCAGGCTTCGCGGAGTGACCTCGGGTTGTTGAGGATTTGTTCACGTTGAGCTGCTACTCCCACGCATTCCAGGACTACGTGGGCAGCCGATTCTTCTTCGCTCAGACACCCCCTGCAGAGTGGACTGTCTGTGGCTCCGATGTTATAGAGATGTTTGTTCAGGAGACAGTGGCCAGTGAGTGTCCCCACGATGGTACGAAGGTCTGGTCTTGAAAGGTTGAGTAGACGACGCGTGAGTCGTGGTGAGACAGCCGGAAGGGCTGCTCTTGACTGTCTGCAGTCCGTGGTCCGTGCCCAACGTTCGTTGTGTTGGTTTAGGGTGCGAAGCCGCATCCAAGTGCGTAGCTGAGAAAAGGGTAGAGGAAGGAATGGAGATGGGCCCTCTGTGGTTGTTCCCGACCCTCTTCTAGCCAGCTCATCTGCGGCGTCATTACCCAGTGATCCGCTATGTCCCTTTATCCATTGTAGAGTCACCTTGTTTCCTATGGCGATTCTCTCCAAGGCCTGGTGACATTCGTAAACGAGCTTGGAGTTGCAGCTATGGCTCTCCAGAGCTCTGAGTGTTGCTGAGCTGTCGGAGAGGATCCTTACATTGTAGTCTGTGATCCCTCTCCTGTTCATTGCGGTGGCAGCTTCGGTGATGGCCACACATTCACATTGGAAAATGGAACTGTGTGTGCCTAGTGTCAATGATATGTTAATGTTGAGATCCAGCGAGTGTATTCCAGCGCCTGTTCCCTGTATAGTTTTTGAGCCATCAGTGTAGACACGGACCTCGCTGATTCCTGATTGATCTCTTTGGTCCTCGTATAGTTGTATGTGGTAGTGTTTTTGAAATATGTGTTGTTTAGGGATCTTATCACACGGGGCGGCTAGCAGCGGTTCGTAAGTTATCGCTCGGTTTAGAATGGATGCGTGCAGACTCCTAGTATTTCCTCACAATCCTAGGTGTTTGAGTCTGATAGCGGCCATGGTTGCTTCCTGCTGTATAAAGAAGTCGAGCGGGGGTAGGCCCAGAATGGTCTCAAGGGCGGCTGTCGGTGTTGTTCTCATGCAGCCCGTGATTGCAGAGCATGCGAGTCTCTGAAATCGCTGCAGCTTAGTAATTACGGTGCTTAGTTCAGTTCTGGTCCACCATACAATTGCTCCGTATGTAAGTGTCGGCCTGATTACGGCTGTGTATAGCCACAATGTTATTTTTGGAGAAAGCCCCCAAGTTTTCCCGAGCATCCTGCTACATTGAAAGAAAGTTGCACATGCTCGTTGCAGTTTATGGTCAAGGTGCTTATTCCATAGCAGCTTATTATCCAGTATGACCCCTAGATACTTGACTTCGTTGGTTAATCTTATTTCAGTGTTGAATAGCTTCGGGAGTCTCAGATTTCCTAAGTTTCTCTTGTGTGTGAACATAATGAGTTCAGTTTTTGTAGGGTTCACTGATAAACCATGGCTTGTACACCAGGTTTCGATTGTTCTAAAGGCAGAGCTAATGAGGTCGCATAGGATATTCTCGAAGCATCCGGTCGCGAGAATAGCAAGGTCATCTGCGTATCCCACCGTGAATAGCCCGCGGCCATTCAGTTTCCGGATGAGTTCGTCTACGACTATATTCCATAAAAGTGGCGAGAGAACACCACCCTGTGGGCAGCCTCTGGCCACTATGCCTCTGGTGGTTGTGTTGACTGTGAACTGTATAGCTCTGTATTTCAGCATATTGACTATCCACTCTGCTAGCGTTGGAGCAACGCCATACTCCTCCAATGCTTGGTGTATGCTAGTGAATGAGGTTTTGTCAAACGCTCCTTCGATATCTATAAAGGCGCCCAGAGTTGGTTGTTTTGTGGTTAGTCCATCTCCAATACGTGATACTACGCTGTGAAGTGCGGTTTCTGTGGATTTGCCTTTGCTATAGGCGTGTTGTTGTGGATGTAGGGGCTTGTGCAAGAGAGCGTTTCCTCTTATTTCCTGGTCGCATAGTTTTTCAAGAGTTTTAAGGAGGAACGATGTAAGACTTATAGGCCGGAAAGATTTTGCCAAAGTGTAGTCGCTCCTACCCGGTTTTGGTATAAATACTACCTTCACTTCCCTCCATTTCCGAGGTACGTAGCGATGGGCGACACAGGCTCTAAAGATATTAACAAGATAGTCGGCTAGCAGATCGCCGCTCCATCTTAACAGACCCGGGAATATCCCGTCAAGCCCAGCTGATTTGAAGGGAAGGAAGCTGTTTATGGCCCATATCACCTTGTCACGATTGATTAGGTCTTGGGCTACGGTCCAATCTTGACTACTGGATGCTCGTTCGGCATACACTTCCCAGTCGTGGGTGTCAGCTATTTGACATCCAGGGAAGTGTGTCTCAAGCAGTAGTTCACTGTTTTCAACATCTGATTTGGTATACGTGTTGTCAGGTTTTTTAAGACATCCTAGTGTACGCTCAGGTTCGCGTGAAAGTATGCCTTTTATTCTGGCTGCCTGACTGGTGCTTTCGATGTTTGTACAGAAGCGTTTCCAACATTCCAGTTTCATGAGACGCAAGCGCTTCTTGTAGGTTGCTTTTGTAGTTTGGTAGTTTCCCCAATCCACGAGTTGCCGGGTGTTTATTGCTCGGTTGAACAGTTTCCTTGCTCTACGACGTAGCCTCTGCAGTTCAGGGCTCCACCAGTGTCGTCTAGCCCCAACTTTGGGCGTCACGAGAGGGCAGGATTGCTCATAGCTGTTAGTCAGAATACAAGTAAGGTTATTTACGTATTTTTCGATGTCCTCGACTTCTACGTTGTTCGGGGGTGCGGTCACGGTTGCAAGAGCTGAACGGACTATTTTTACAAATTTAGACCTATCTGTCTTACGCGGAACACGTCTAGGTTGCGGTACTGGTAGGGTCATGCTGAGGTTGAAGCGTATCCACCTGTGGTCCGAGCACGACGCCTCATCGGACACGCGCCAGTCAGAGATAGATCGCGACACCTCGTCTGTCGACAGTGTAAGATCAATAATAGTTTGGGCTCGGGAGCAGACAAACGTCGGCTCCGAGCCCTTGTTAAGGAGAGTAAGATTAGTGGAAAAGATATAGTTTACCAGTTCTTCTCCTCGGGCATTGGACTTATCGCTGCTCCACAGTGTGTGGTGCGCGTTGGAGTCCATGCCGACGACAAGCTCCAGCTTCTCCCTCTCGCAGTACTCCACCAGTGACAGCAACTCCGGCGAAGGTATGTCCTCGTCGCCTGGCAGGTAGACGGACGCTAGGACTATGTCACGGGATAGTTGGTTAGTTACTGCGAGGATCCTAACAGCTGTCAGGTCTCTGGAACAGAATTCGGTGATCAATAGTGTTCGCAAATGTCTAGAAGTATAAATGCATGTTCTAGGGTTGCTTACGGTGGTGTTGAGGAGAAGTTTGCCTCCGAGACTGCTCAGACCACAGATCCTGCCCTTTCTGATCCACGGCTCCTGGATCAGAGCTATGGTCTCGGTGTTTTCCTCCAGCGCTCTGCGCAAGGAAGCCGTCGCAATGAGGCTGTGCTGGAGGTTGGTTTGGAGGATGGGAACAGGTAAAGGTTTAGTACTTTCTGATCGGAGAGGAGTTGAGGCAGCTGTCGCTAGCCTCACTCCCCTCTCCGTCCAGAAAGTACTCCTCGTTTAGGTTTGAGGTCGATGGAGGGGCGACCTCAACATCCATCGTGCCTAAACGTTGTTGACACTCAGGTTGTTCAGTTTGAGGCTTCTCAGGCGGTTGAGAAGCAGGGTCGGTTGGAGCGTTGTCCGTGGCGTTTCCGGATTCCCCCTCCAGGATCCGGAGATAAATGTTGCCGAACAGCCAGTAAAGACGTCGCTCTTTCTGTTTAATCCTATCAACGTCAGACTCCGGAACACGTAGGAGCAGGTGGACACCAGGTACCTCCCTGTCCGTTTGTCTTTCCGCCTTGACTAAGGACCAAGAGTTGACATTGACAGTCGGGTTGTGCAAGGCCAATAGTTTGCGCAGCTTGTCTATCTCCCTGTTCGGCTCTGGGATAAACAATCCACACAGAATTCTTCGCTGGATTTCAGCTTGTGGTCTGACCACAAGCTTCGTTCCGGCGATTGGCGATGCAGTGTTGTTGACCGTACGGCGGAGCCAACCCAGCGCATAGTCATCCTCGCACCACAGTTTGAGGACGCCCTCGCTAAAGTGGGCTTTGCCACGGAAATGCACCTTCGCTGTTTGGGTCGTAGTTGATGGCTCAAGGAGCTCATCCTCGAACTTCATCTCTAGCGTAGTGCGGATTCCGGTGGCTTGTTCCGCCGTCAGGTCATGGTATGGATCGGTCATGACCGCCACACACAGCTCGTTTGCCCTAAACGACGCTGCGTAGCTGGCGGACCCCTTACGCTGACTGGTTCCCGGCTTGTTTTTCACCCTATTTCACCCTGTGAAATTACTGATGCTTATTATTAGAGGTGATTTTTAAGCCATACAAAACAATTAGAAAAGTTTTCATGACTACATCTAATTAGTTCCACACTTGTGCAAAAAATCACCTAATTTGACTGCACTAACCAGGCCACGATAATTTCAATTCTATTAACAAAAGAGGTGTTGAGGTGGAGGATGTTGGGTAATGGGCCATGGTGTATCCGAGTGCCATGGTGTGTCCGGCCTATGAATATACCTCTCCGTCTCCTCCCGTGGATGTAGTAAAAGCCTTAATAAGATATTACACCAGGGGATGGGCAGCAGCATCCACATGAGTACTTAGCACTAAACTGCGATTACCAAACTACCTGCCAAGCGTGGTGATTATGGGTAATAGGGGAGGCCTCGTTCAGCAGGGACGTAACCAGGTAGGTTTTGAAAATGCAGCGCAAGTTCATGTGTCAAGGATGATCAAATACCTAAGCCTGTTTCTGTCACTGTCACACAAATGAGCACGTGATGTTAACATGCGAGCTAGATAGGGAGAATGCTAAGAATTAGCAAGTGATAAGTAACCTATTTATCTTTGCCTTATTTTTTTGATTCATTCCCATTATCATATGACGTAACCAAATGTCCAATTAGGAAAAACAAAAGGGTAAACAAATGAGCATGAGTCCGATGACTTTATAAAAAAGGGATTATCATCAATAAGTACACGTTGAAATATGCTATCAGTCTATTAATCAAATAAACAAGTACTTAAAAATTTGGATAACATCCTGATCATCATTAAATAAACATTTTTTATATGATGGTACTTCTACCTTAATCATAATCATAATCATTTATTCATTTACAATTAATTAATCGAGAATTGATTTCCGAAAACAAACCATCAGTTTTAAGGGTTCCGTACCTCAACAGGAAAAAAACTAGTTAGATACTTATAGTATCTAATCAGTGTTCATATAGCAAAGTTCACTTTGGTTTAGTAACTACTTAGATTTGCACTAGATGGCGCTGCTAATTTGTGCCCAAAGCTAGAACGGGCTATTGATGCGTTTTGTAAAGTTGTTGATAAGGATGGAATTGAATATGGATAACCGTATTAAGATTAGAATTAGAAGGTTTAGTATGGCTGCCGAATGGTGTTCCGTTAGTTTTTCAGGTTTTGCTTTTAGTTGGTCATAACTTTTATTTAATTTAGGTATTTTAATTTGTTACTGAATGAAATAAACTGTATTTCTTGGAATTGTTTCAAGCCGTGTAACAAGTTACAAAAGGACTACAAAAGAATGTTATAAGTTTTATTAAGGCCAAAATGAAGTCTATAATGTCTGTTTAAAGCTGATGCACTATGAAAATTTCTATTTGTTTTTTGACGTGTTAACGTCTTATAAATCGATGGAGCCGGCTGCACGCTCGAAAAACGGTTGTCTGTAAAGTCGGTTTACTGACGATAGTTCAACGTGTCAACGTCGTTATTGTGCTTCTTTGTCGCTCGTTCCGCGCTCGCGCGCATGCGGCGTTAGCGCATGTGCTTAAATATATATATATATATATATATATATATATCGCATGCGCATGCGGCGTTAGCGCATGCGCATATATATATATAGCATATATAGCGCATGCGCATGCGTTTTGCGAGGTGACGCATGACGAGGTAACGACGTATGACGAGATAACGACGCATTAGTCATGTTTTTTCGAGCGTGCAGCTGGCTCCATCGATTTATAAGACGTTAACACGTCAAAAACATGCATTATTATGTAGAATACCTATATGCGATTCTTATTTAAGTAAAAGTTCTGAGTTTAAAGGCCTATATTTTGAACTATTTGACCCATTGTGCTGTAGTAAAATGGTGACTATAAAAAGAAACTCACAGTGGTCTATCAATTTTTTTAAATATTGGAGCGTAAAATCATTTTCTCTAAAATAAAAGTAGATAAATTGAAAAGCGTTCAATTTCATTCGATGAGAAATCGTAGCAAGAACTCGACTGTAGCGTCCTCCTTCGATTGAATCTTGGGAAACGGACGAGTCATTTGAGCAGGTGAGAGTAAATGTGCTTTCGGGCTACCTTCAGACACATAGTATTTTGTATAAAACATTAAGTGTCATAATTTCTTATTCTCAGACCGTATTCATCCATTGAATGGCAAAGGATTGTAAAGCAAGCTGAAACTGTCTCCTTTGTGACGTCCGCCGCGAACACTTTCCCATGAGTTCAACAAAGAAGTATTCACCCATTGCATTACTATCTTATCTGTGTGTATGGAACTACTGAGTTTCTCAGAAAACAGAGCGCGTTGGTCCAAAAATACCGAACAAAAGGTTCGACAAAATGCTGCTGCAGCTTCGAAGCTACTGTTCGTATTACGCATCTCAGATGATACAAACTGTTCCTCATGGACCTAGCAAAGGTAACGGTGAACGCAACAAACGTGGTTTATCATCACTGTCGCTTATTTAGGAATGTGTTATGTCTGGAAGAAAGCGTCAGCCGAGTTGATCGTCGAAAGCAATGGCGGCAATGAGCTCACCACTTGTCACGTCTATATTCCTGCGGTTGTGCAAACAACGATGAAAAGAGGCCCTTTGAGGCTATGCCTAAAGGCATTTGTATGTATATATGTATGTACAAATATATTGAAACATGAAAAGAGGAAACTTCTTAACGTAAAATCTATAGTACATCGGTTATCCCCATCGGGGTTGAATTTCGTAAAATCTTGACTGAATATAGGTGCTCACTAAAGCTTAGTACCTATAAAAGCCAAATGGTAGGTACATCCGTACTAAATTTCAAGTTTGTATGTTGATTTGGTTTGGCTATAAAGCCTACAATCCTAATCATAATCCTCAGATCGCTTATCTGAATAAAAAAAGGATGAATGGACCCTTTTTGGTTTCGGTCATATAGATTGAGACAATAATTCTTGGCCGTGATGGTCTCAGCAGCCTCTAAGAATAGGTTTCCTACAACTCCTCCCGTGGATATCGTAAAAGCCAACTAAGTGATCACACCAGAGAGTGAGCAGCAGCATCCATTTGAGTACTCAACACCCACACTGCGATCATTAATCCGCTTTCCAAGAGTGGTGATTATGGCAAATCCCCTCATATTTCTATGGGAGAGGCCTCGTCCAGCAGTAGACGTTTGCTTGCTGATAATGAATATACTTGAGCCGATAATAGTTGTAACATGTTACTACTTGTAAAATAGGATGTTTGTAACATACCTTACCTTACTTATACCTTGAGACATTCACTGTGAACCGCCATGACGTAGTCGTTTGGGCTCAACAATAATAATACCTACATATACACACTCGTAGCACTCTCGTAGCACACTCTACGATAACGACGTTTGTCCTCCAGTTCGCTACTCCTGTAGTGACCTACAGGTTTATCAGTACACAAACTTTGAGGAATGATCCCGACCGTGATTCTGTTACAATATTATTGTTCAAGATCACTAGCAGATGTAGAAGTCATTCTTGAATTTATCTTAAGCGTCGATAGATAAATTACATGTGTGGCTAAAGTACCACTCTGTTTGTTTACTATTCTAGATTTTTCTGAGTTTGTGGACGAGATATTTACTTCTCAAAGCCCAGCCAATGACGACCGCTAACTTTGTCTGTAACAAGCTACCGTGCACAACTTTAGTAAGTACTTTAGCACATATATTCGAACACTGAACTTGCCAGACGAAGCGACGACGAACGCCGAGAAGTTAGAACTAATCAACGAGTAGGTACTTATCTCTACGCAGGAGAAAAGGTTTTTAATACTTTTTTAAATTATTTTCATCTCAGTTTACTGCAAATAATGTAATACAAAAAATATAAATTGGAATATTACTAGACCTCACAACGTGCATCTCTGGCCAGCCCATAATGCAAGTTTTTAGGGATTTCCCAAAAACTATTAGTTTAAATCAATATTATGATGTACTAGCGAACCTCCCCGGCTTAGCATGGGCAGTACTAACCAAAAGAAACTGTTGATCCGATCAATACCAAACTTAACAGGATCACCCTCTAGGCTGACCTGAAGTTTGCCTGAAAATTTCATCAAAATCGGTCGTGCCGTTTTTGAGTTCATACGGAACACACAGACACACACATAAATTTTTATTTTTTACATAATGGGCGTCATCTATTCGCTAAAACTCTCCTTTTTCATCGCACAATCGGTTAAATGTTAATCACATTTCAGTCATTGGCAGAATCCCAGTTCAAAAATGAGTTCGTCTCTAGCTCAGATGGATCAAGAGTGCAGCCGGATATAGAGGGCGCGCTTCCGGTTAACTGCTTCCGCTGGCAACCACTTCCGGCGACTAACAACATTTGCCACGTGCACGCAAGTTGAATACAAATTTACAAAATTATTTTGTTTATTTCATAAACTGGACTGCTACTATAGTGACATCCTCTCAAAATATATTTTATTTATCACCACGACCACAACGTTCCAAGACCTCTGCGAAAATCCATCTTAATTTTAATTTGTCTTTTGACCTCCGGATTTTCTGTATTTTCCATCCATTAACAATCAGGGCTCGAGCCGGAAAGTTATAAAAAATTAAAAACACTGCATGCGGAGTCGAATTTAAAGCGTATCTACGATTTTTGCCAAATTAAGTTACGTAAAATTGTTCATTCAGTAAAATCGCATGTAATAATAATAATAATAATAAAGCCTTTTAATTTCCCATCACCTAAGTATTACATGTATGTATTTATGTATATTATGAAGTTTTACTTATAATTTTGTTTATGTAAAATACTAAATAGGTAGTAAATAACTTTTTTTTTTTTTTTTTATAATGTTTGTTTCATTATGTTTTGTCTTGGATGGGAACCCCTATTTGAGTATAGGCCTCCTCCAGGTTCAACCAGGTTTCTCTGTCTTTAGCTCGTTCTATCCACTCCTTTCCTGCTGTAGTTATGATGTCGTCACTCCATCGTTTTATAGGTCGTCCTATTCGTCTTTTTCCGCTGGGTTCTTTCCATCTCGTCGCTTCTATTGTCCATCGCTTGTCGCTATATCTTGCTAAATGGCCAGCCCATTTCCATTTTAACCTTAGACTGTAGTGTAGGACGTCAATTATTTTTGTCTTCTTTCGTATAAATTTACTTCTTACTTTATGTATTTTCCGTATTTTTAGAAGGCTTCTTTCCATTGCTTTCTGGCAACTGACCAGTTTTGTTTTAATTTTAGTGTTATAGGTCCTCGTCTGGCAACCATAAGTGAGAGTCGGTAGAATGCATGTATCCATCACTGTTTTCTTTAGGTGGAGCGGATAGTCACCTTTCATAATCTCTTTGAGTGACCAGTATTTTTTCCAACTCATATTTATACGGCGTCCTACTTCTCCTACTTCGTTTCTGTCTTCAAATGATAATTCTTTTCCTAGGTATATGTATTTATTTACGTATTCAAGTGTATTTCCTTCGAGCTTTATTATATGTGTGTAGCTGTTAGTCATAAGTTTTGTTTTATCTTTATTCATCAAAAGACCTACTTTTTGGCTTTGTTCACTTAATTGGTTTATCATTTCTTCTAGTTTTCTGCTGCTTTCAGCAAAGAGGACTATATCATCTGCGAATCTGAGGTGACTTAAGTAACGGTTACCTATTTTTATTCCTTCGTTTTCCCATTTCAGATCCTCAAAGATGTTTTGCAGGACTGCTATGAAAATCTTGGGGGACAGGGGGTCTCCCTGCCTCACTCCACGTAGAATTGGTATTTCCGGTCCTCGTTTCTCTAGTTTCACACAGCTGGTGATTCCGTCGTATATGTTTTTCAAAATGTTTTTATACTTTTCGTGAATGTGACATTTGTACAGTGCTTCCCAGATTGCATCGTGAGCTATCGTATCAAATGCTTTAGCGTAATCTATGAAAGCTACATATAATGGTCTGTTGAACTCCTTATATTTTTCCATTGTTTGCTGCATTACATGTATATGATCAATCGTAGAGAAACCTGACCGGAATCCCGCTTGTTCTCTAGGTTGAAGATTTTCTATACTGCCACTGATTCTTCTTAGTAATATTGAGCTAAATAGTTTATAAATGCTAGGGAGTAGGCTAATTGGACGATAGTTGCCTATATCTTGCGGGTCGCCTTTTTTGTATAGCAAAATGATATCTGATTTCTTCCATTGTTCTGGTATTTGTCCCGAGTTTATAATTTTGCTGAATAAGTATGATAGTGGTCGTGCTAACAGAGCACTTCCAATTTTTAAAGTCTCATTTGGTATACCGTCTGGCCCTGGACTTTTTTCTAATTTAAGAGTTTTAATATGCCTTTCAACCTCCATCACATCCACTTCTGGGGGTCTTCGATGTCACTATAATTTCGAAGATATTTGTTTTTACTTACACAAGTTCCAACGTTGAGTTTATACAGCTCTTTGTAGAATTCTGTGGCACAATCTATGATATCTTCCCTCGTGTTAGTTCTCGTGGTTCTCGCATCGTACAAAATCATCAATCGTACATCGATCAAAATCGCATGTAACGGTATATTATAATTTTTTCCTGTGACGGTTCTACATGAAGCTACTAATAAGCATATGGGTGCAACAATATTTTGGTCCCACTTGTATGAAAGCATTTGAGGCTAAATGAAAAGGCGCAATTACATGTTTTTTATTTTTCAAACAAGTATACTTAAAACTAAGATGAAATCAAATAAAAATAAAACCACAACTCCATTTTTAAAAAGAGTCTATGATTTCTAGATTTGAGACTGCATTTTTTTACAGAAACATTTTTCTCCGATTAGTTTATGGTTTTTATGTTTTTAGTCGCAGGAAGTCGTTGGATGGAGGCGGCTCAAGACCATTTGTCGTGGCATTTTAGGGGGGAGGCCTATGTCCAGCAGTGGATTTCTACGGCTGATGATGATGATGACTTTTATGTAACATGCGCCTTTGTATACAATCATGGCAAAGTACATAAAAAATAAAAAAGCCACAAACGTGTTTTCCAATTATAGTGGCTGCAGCTTAGCATCGGGAATGTCCACAACCTCGAATCCCACTCCCGCAGGCTCTGCTCGTTATCGCCGCTTGTATTTGTTCAATGCACGTAAGGTCGGTACACTCGAACAGATATACAGCATACATACTGGGTTCAAAAACGTACATTGATTCTCTCACTTGTTTTCCAATTAAACTGGTTGAAGCTTCGCATTGTTTTTGTACACAGCTTAGAATCCCGCTACAACTTACGTATATTTTCTCAAAAAATAATTATTATAATCGGTTTACCTATAACCTATGATATGAACCAGACAAAAAGCTTGTGAATATTTAGCATAACCAACCATCGCAAAAACAAGATATCAATTGGGAGATGTTTTTGTTTAGGGCTATAAACATGTCGGTCAAGCTTATACAGTTTTCAAGACATTTGACACCCAGTTGTTCACCACCGTACCGTGGCGTGTCTATAACTAGTGGTTCGCCCCGAACTGAGACCTCGCGATAACACCTTTATCAACCCGACTACTTAACTAAGTAATTTCCATATTTAACCGACTTCCCAAAAAAGGAGGAGGTTCTCAATGAACCGATTTGGAAAATTCTTTTTACATTTGGATAGATATACTTCCAGATTGGTCCCATTTTTTTCAGAATCCAGTTCTGATGATGGAATCCATGAGGAATTGAGGGAACTCCTCAAATATTGTAGGCATACATATGGCGATTTTACTATTTTCAGCAACAAACCAAGCATTTGCATTCAAAAAGTATAATAATCCTTTCACCACTTTGTCGAATAAAATGGCGGAAGTCGGTTTTTTAAATGAAAACTTATTTCTACTATTATTTTTGAAAAAAAATCCCTCGAGGTCTACCAGTACAGTACAGGATCTACCAGTAACTACTCTAATTTCCTACACATCATCGAAATAACCTTTGAATAGGGCTAAGCAACGGGGCTTAGTTATACTACATACCTGTTAGTACCTATATCAAGTACCTGACGAATTAATTGATAACGTCCTTTTGATGAAAACCATAGAACTCCAACGTCATTCAAATTATTAGAAATGGGAGGTCAGCAATGGATGTTATATTGGTTTCTATTTTATGGAGTACATGTTTCTAAATTCTTCAATTTCAGACTTTTCCCTGTAGTTGTGACACAAAAGCCACAAGCATACCAAATTTCAGCATTGTGGGATTGCTGGAAGTACCCTAGAATTTTGGGTTTTTACGTTTTTTATTTTCCCTAATATCTCGAAAACTACTTAGGCTAAATAATTATTAAAAACAGTTTTGAAATGTCCAACCAAAGCGCTTTCATTAGACACCCCACTTGATCTGACTGTCTCACTTTTATTTTTTTTACCCCTCTTGGACCCCAATATCTCAGCAACCCCCTGATCGATATAGCTCATAACCTTACCTACAAATTGTACCAATACTATCTACCCCCATACCAAATTTCATGAAGATCGGATTAGCGGTTTGGAAGTTTTCATCGGACAAACATACATACATACATACATACACACATACATAAATAAATAAATAAATAAATAAATGCTGGACATTTCACACAACATTATCTAGCCCCAAGCTAAGCAGAGCTTGTGTTATGGGTACTAGATAACTGATATACTTAATACAATACATTACATGGATAAATATTTATACATACAAACGCCGATTCTTCCAACTTGACTCAGAGAACTCGCTTCGCTCGTTCAAATATACCCCTTCGTCTCCTCCTGTGGAAGCTGTAAAAGCCGACTAAGGAGTTATACTAGGGGATTGAAAGCAGCATTCTCCTGAGTAAGCAACATAAATACTGCGATCACCAATCCACCTGCCAAGCGTGGTAATTATGGCAAATCCCTCTATTGGCTTCGTCCAGCAGTGGACAACTCCTGTGACAGTGACAAAGGGTGCTGATGATAATGATGATGATTTTCAATTATTGTTCATCTGATTTTATATCAACGTGTAGGTACCCTAAATGATCTTTGCGCTAGCAGTATAACACAGCCTAATTTAGTTTTGTAGTTGTAATTTAAAGCTATATTCTCTGATTCTTTGAGTTTTACCTCGAAATAACAACTGTGGTTATCTCTGTGACTGAAATTATCAGACCTCCATAAATTGTGGGTTTTCCCATTCTTATCGATGGAATAGAACAATATGCCAAAATGTATATGAAAATACTTTATATTAAGTTTTCACGCGTCTTGATCGCGTAAATAGCTTTTTTGTTTGGTTTTTCCGACGTCATTATTTTGTTTCTAAACTTAAAGAGATGCCTAAATAAATAGGTATCAATCGCTGAAAAGTTTGTTATAAAACTGAAAAAAAATAATGAAAATCAAAAACATTTAAAACTCTGCAATAAAGAATCAAAGTATGGCAATAAGAAATATCGACTATATTAAGGTTCCCACGCACACCTCACGAACTTTTTGGTTGAATTACGCTCAATTTTTTTCTGTTTCATTAAAAAAGAAATCTAGGAAACCAGGTACGTTTAAAAGTCTTACACAATTATATCTCTAAAATTTATGAAGGTTTGACTTGTAGTTGTTATTATAATGAGAAATTACGATTTTTCGTGCCATCTAGCTCTAGTTTTAGTCTTTTAATTTGAGTCATTTCTTCATAAAACATTGTAGATATAATCAAATAAGTAAGACTTATGAAGGTATGCAGTGTTTTAGATTGTTGAAATAATGAATCAGAATTTGTTTGAGATAGTTGTAGCGTAATTTAGCCGAAAAGTTTGACGAGGTACGTGGGAATCTTAAGTATTTTAATTAAGAAAATACAATCGTGCTTTTTCCTAAGACTCGTTTGAATTGCAAATTCTCGGTGCCATTCATTTCCTACCCAATCTGCTTTTTAATTTTTTATAAAAGATTTCAACCTTAAATTCAATTGCTGATTCTTAATCAGTTGATGAAGGCTGATCCTGATAATCTCAATTCAGCTAAAGTATTATAGATACTACGTAGCTACGTACTTCATTTTACTCCAATTCAGGTACAGATATTCTATTTCACGAAGTCGGTTTGGCTATGTTTGTAGTAGTGATGCATGTGCACTATTGCATAATCTTCGCGTGTTATGACAAAATTATGTAAAAAAAAGAGAAAAATAAATTAGAGAATTGGGTCTCAGAGCAGATATTGACAGCGAGTACCGTCACCCAAATCCTACAAATCCTACAAATCAATCAAACAAATAAAAAAGTAACAAAAACAAATCAAATCAAACATTAACAAAAACAAATTGAAAATCAATTTAAGGTTATATTGTTAACGCTATCTAGGCTTACGCACTCAGATACGCTTAATCGGTACACTTCACTACTACAACCAGGGCTGAGCAAACTTCGTGATATAGAACATCTGTAACATACAAACATCTATATAGTGAAAAATAAGTGAAATTATTAAACTACTCGGATCGTAATTATTACACAGGATCTAAGTAATAATTAGATTTACTGTTATTTTTATCTGAAAACTACAAATCATTACCACCGAATATAACAAAAATGTTTTTAATTCTATGGTCACATGGCTTTGGTAATGCACTGGAACTGATAGTTTCCTTCGTAGTATCGTCGTAGCACCTCTTCGTAGCAAGTCTATGTTACTCCAAATAGCTTTCTGAAGGCGCTGTTTGTCTCTCTAGTTATTTATTTTTTAACTTTCGAAAACCAAGTTGACCAAATTTCGTTTCAGATTTTTTGACTGCTCTTGTTCGGCCCTTACCCACCGTCCTTACTAGGACCAAATCAAAACAGGTCCTGTCAGTCATCAAATTATAATTAACGGACATGGCAAAATTTTAGCTGAAGCATGTAAATGCCAAAGATGCCAGAGATACATGGTGTACGCTATTATTTTTTCAGTGACACAGTGATAGTTTACTTTGTAGCAACATCACAACAGAAATTGTAAGACAATTTCCAAGGCCCGCATTATAATGTCATGTCTTCAAATTCCAGAACTCGCTTGTAATCATTTGCTTTGACACAAACTAAAGTCTGAAATCTCAAAGGACCGAATACTGTTTGTTGCAATTTCATAAAATTAAGTCATGGACTTATATTTTATTAGCGCTATTTAGCCGTCAATTCCTGAATATTCTAATGGTTTGGTAATTCATAAAATTATTATAATAGGTGTTATTTAAGTTTTAATGTCTAAATGTTTCATCATCATCAGCCTGTAGAAGTCCGATGATGGTCATAGGCCTTCCCCTAGAATGCCTTGACAAACAGTCTTGGGCCGCATCCATCCACCGAGTGGCAACCACAAACCAGACGACGTAGTAGAGGAAGGCCCTCCTCTCGATGGACTAAAGACATTATAAATGTTTCATCATCATCATTATCATCAGCCTGTAGATAGATCAGACATAGGCCTCTCCCCAAGGCTATAAATGTTTAATATAGTTAAATAATTTTCTTATTTAAAACGTATTTGTTTAACGCCATTTTTACTGCATTTGTTGATATCATCGTAAAATAGCTTTACAAATATGGATTGTGGATGTTCAAATATATAATAACGCCTGTTACTTCTTATTGTAAGACACATACATATCTATTGATACAAGTATAGGTTACGCTAAAAATATCTGTTCACCCGACTGACTCGCACAACACCAAGCCTACTGTAACCGGAAGATATATCGACCTGTAAAATCTTTTTACTTTCCTCTCTACCTGAAGAAGGCCGCCGTAACAGCTTGCATTTATTTTGTGAAAGATCTAAGAGGACACTCGTATAAAGTAGGTTCATGGATGGATTGGATCATATATGTTTCATTCGAAGCCGAGGTGATTTAATATTTATTTTCTTGGGAAAAAGAGATTGGTCAAAACCCACCCTTGTTAAATTTTTATGGAGAAAGGAATGTCAAAACAAAATTATATGATTTCTGAGTAAAAAACTTATTACTAGTAAACATCATTATTCAAGAATAACTTATACCTAAAAGCGAAATAAAAATAATAAAAATATATACAGCTGAATTTAAAAACCAAAAACCACGATTCAATTACACATAATTCTCATACCAGAGATAATGCCATGACAAGCAGTCGGATAAAAAACCAGACAAATGATGGACAAGATTATCCCAACGCTCAAATAAAAATTCAAGTGTAGGTACAGAAAACAAAGCTTTTTCTATTTCAGTTATTGTTTCATTTAAACACATTAAGACACTAAAAGTTACTACTAAATAAATACTAACACACAATATTGTGAGTTACAAAAAAACAATAAATGATGTATTACAATGATGTAACTTAAAAGGTGGATGGGAGGTGCTCAAGACCATTCGTGTTCAACAGTGGACTTCTACTGTTTGATGATGATGATGATGGTGAAACTTAAAAGGGTACACTGTTATGTAAACTAAAATATAAATGAATCAAAAACCCATTCAGATTACGTTGCGTGTACTCTACCTAGATATTGCATTTAAATGCTTGTTGAAACAGCGCTGAACTTTGCATCGCATTCAGTTCAGGCACTCATATGAAAATAAGTAAAAATTACTACAGTGCAAACACCGAACCGCGGCGAAGTGCGCCGGCTTAATAAGGTGGCTTGATAGAGGCTGTACTCTATCATCCATCAGAAGGATTACTGAGGGAGGGTTCTGTTGCTGCTCAAACCTTGTGGGATTAAGAGACGAGTGCGACCTCTGCGTTCCGTTCAATTATTCCGTTGAAAAAGGGAACGCTCCACCGAAACTCATCTTAAAAGGATTTTATAAAATGCCACGTGGTTTTGTTTAGGCACGAATTATAGTCAGCGGCCGGGTAAGTTCGTGATTGATTCATAGCTCCAATTATATATAGATTACCCGCGATACCAAGCTGCCTGACTACTGACTATAAGGAATAAATGGAACCTTATCGAATGCAGCAGTGCTGATCTGTTGTGAATTGTGTATATTGCCTTTTTGTTTTCTAGTTTTCCAAATTATACGTTCAGTTTGGGTTGTTCAAGAAAATTTCATATTTGTACCCATTAGTTTTAGTGAACCACTAATATTTTGTGTTATGAAAAAACAGACATTGGGAACCACAAAAATAAACACTCATAAATTTTAATAAGTATCTATATTTTACACATAAATTCTTTTTCATGAAACATTTTCTCATAACTTTCAACTAATTTGACATAGATAACGGGTACGCGAAATATCCACTAAAATTGAATTGAAATGCTTCAGTACTTAGCCGAGCTTATTCGAGCATTTGGTCGAATAGGTATATTGTCTTGGGTAATTTCGTCCCATTTACTTACATTTTAGTAATACCTAAAAACGTCGAAAGAAGACTTTGAATATCAGGCAGGTATACACATTTCAAAAATTCGCCATAATTTGGTATTTCTTATTAGGTATACTGGTTATATGACCAATAACATAACCGTTCTTAAAATCTACTTTTAGAAGTAAATCATACATAGTTTTATATTAGCAAATGCAATAACTTCAATATGGAGCCCATTGTTCAAGCATCTTGCTTTTACTTCTATACACATTTATGGTGAATTTATCTGATTTTGTTAATAAATTACTCAATAGGTATCCAATTAGGTATGTTGGGAATTTTGTATAGCTTTCTTTGACTTAAGAAAACTTACCTAAGCAGTGTCTTTAAATCCATAAAGCAATATTACATAGTTTTGTCCTTTTAGTGTTAGTTTAAGTATTATTGTATGAAAGACTATCTTAATGTTCAAAAAAGATTTTTGTGTGACGGAAATGCTGCTTTGTAAATTGTAATTCAATTTGTTATATAGTTATTTAACTTTTAAGTAGATAAGTACACAGCATTTGATAATCTATATAATTTAATATAATTTATCAGTTTGTGAGCTTGAAAACAGCAACCCACAAAGGATCTCGCCGAGAGCTAGTACCAATTGCGTCAAAATCAAATGTATTTCATAAAATTACCCATATTTTTTAAATTACGTAAACATTTTCGATTGATTTACATGAACCCGTGATCTTGAAATGAAGTTAAATAGGATTTTGTATTGTTTACTTTCGTGCGGTGACGGTGCCATTGCTTGGCATTGAACCTCACAAAGAGAAATTATTGCAGGTAGGTATAGTCTATGCTCACAAACAAAGAGGATGCAATTACTATACGTAAGACCTCAGAATAATGACTACGTAAGACTCACAAATGACATTATCATTCATGACAGGATAGCTCTGTGAAAGACAGCGGCTTTTTTAAAATACGTATACTCGATTTACACAAACTAACTAGAAACTACAAATAATGCATCTCAACTTGCGATGGATGATTGCTTTGATGAACCCAGGTCATCATACTTGGCATTAGTGCTGCGAAACTTACGGATACATGTCATGCCCTTGAGGCATGACATACGCTGTGATCAATGTGGATTATCTGATCATGGATTGAGCCCACACCCCCCCGTAAGTATTGTTTGTACTATCTGCATTAAAATAAAATAAGGACTTTAGTTTATTGTTAGATATTGATTGTATAAACATTAATTTGTTACAGTTAACCCCTGATAAAATACTGGGCCATGAAGGTTTCATATTAAATACAAGAAACAACGCCCTTGAATTCTGAAAGTGTACCTGAACCTAGCATTGGTCACCATAGTGTGTGTTTTGCATGCATAAATATTTGGAACCACCTTTTTTTTTCTTTTATTATTATTTATTGGCTTTTGAACATCATGCCTTTTTTTATAATAGGTATCGTTTCTTTTCCTATATATACCCCACTCGACGAATCAACGACACTGTTAATGTCGCGTGAAGTCAGTGGATAGGGGCGGCACAACCCCGTTCATTGTGAAATTCTATGGGAAAGGCCTATGTCCAGCAGGGGACGTCAAATGGATGAAATTATAATGATAATGAAAAGGATGCTACGTACCTATCTAGTGTTTTATTGTACATTAGAAATGTGTTATTGTACCTATACTTGCTAATTTCCTGACTTCACTAATAGCTGGTTATTAATTATATTTAAATATATACCTCATCGAGTTATTAGAACGTACTTAACAGTTACTGATCCCGCACTAGGATCTCCTGTGTCATGGGTATCACGAGTAGGTACCTATCTATCATGTTACCAAAATGTTGGATATTGTAACTACCTAAGTGTTGTGATTATGCAGACTATTTATGAAGTAAGTTATTTTTTATCAGAACATCCTTTTTATCATGCCAAGGCCCAAAAGATACTAAAGAACGTATTTATTTTAAAACTAACCTCTTAACTTTATGTCCCAAAAACTATGAATTACGGTCATGAATCTTAAAAAGACTTGTTGGTAAAGCAAAAACGGTTTATTATCCTCATAATACACGAGGTATTGTTTTGACGCAATTATTTTTGGTGTGGTACGAGCTGCCTTTTTGAAACGGCAAGATCCTTTAATTTATTAAAATAACATAAATAATTTCAAACCAGTGTGTTTAAAAATTCAGTCGCATTGAATTGATAATTTCTAAATAATTATGATAACTGTACGAACTATAATAGCTTACATAAATTATTTACACCTGAATATAGAACTAAAGAAAATCACAAATGCAACTCCATCATTTATAAGCATTCATCCCTATTTACAATTTAAAAAATCAGTATTCAATATAGAGCAATCACTACCTATTAGTTATAAAACCCTTGCAATACTTATTGATATATTTTTACTTTTACAATTATATTTGGTTGAAAAACACACACGGAACACTTAAGCATAGCGATATATTGTTTTATTATAATTTGAGTACCTATACAATATACATGTTACAGTAAGATGAGAGATTTTATGAAAAAAGAGATCACAACGATTTTGATATTGGTTGTATTTGGAAATTGGCTTCGCCAAAAGACTCGCTCTCCACCATTGTCATATCAATGCTCCAAACTTTTACTCGATTTATTTTTCCTTTAAATATTAAAAAATTTCACAAAATAAAAAAATCGAAGAAACTATATTTTGTGATTACCAGAATGGGCCTTAGAAAAATAAAATCATGGGTGGATGAAGTATGTACCTACCCAAACTAAAAACAATTCTATCTATCTATAGTAAGATAAATTTTTCAAAGATCTCAATCTTATTGCAACATACATATATTACAATACCTAAACTTGTATGTTGTTGTAACAAGATGTTTGTAGTGTAGAGTATACATTTTTAATGATGTAATTTTAATGCTATTTTTCACATATTGTAATTATATTATATGTATCTTATACCTTTATAAGATATTACATAATTATTTTTAATATAATATTGAAGATACTTTGGATACACCATTATTGAAATATCTGACGTAAATATAACAATATAAAATGGAATGTATTTTTAAAGGAAATGTAAATATTTTTCTTTTAAAGAAGGCACAAAGGATCAAATAATATGAAAATAATTGAATATGGTAAATATTATGTCATATATTTTTGAAATATTTTACTTTCAATATAAATATTTTGATAATATCCCTAAAGAGGAAGTTAATAGGTTATTAGGGACTATAGAAATTTTTATTATGCCTACCAAATTTTCTCATATCAATCAAATTCAAGAATCATTCCTTCAAATAAGATTTTTTAAATATCTTTACGTTTTATTAATATTAAAATACTGGCAGTAAATGGTATCATAATCTTGTAAAAGTGGTACCTACCCATCGCACTCTGCTCACGTGTACATTAATATTTTATATTCATCTTCAAAAATCCAGCTACATTTTTCAAAAAGAGAGTGGGTATTATCTCTATAAACTGTATCTGTAGGTATAGTCTAAAGAAAAATAATCATAATAAAAATACGGTAACAAAATATAAACTAGGTACGCTGTTTGTTATTGTACCATAATAGATCGAGATTTCATAGGTATTTCAAACACCTGTAATTAAGAAACCAGAAATAATTGACTCATAAAATAAACTAATGGACGTTTAATTTTCTAGGATTCTCGTGAAAAGGAAGGAGACGAGAAGAACAAAAAGACTGTGGGCGAAGCATAGTTTTTCAGCGGCACCTGTGGCCCTAATGTCGCTTTCCAAGACGAAAGGTTCATCAATAACGTGGATGATACCATTGATGCACTCTACGTCAGGTCTGAACACGTGGATCCAGTGACCGTTCCATTCAACGTAGTAATCTGTAATAAATTATAAAGAAAAATATTATAAATCCTCATTCGTAATGTAAAAAAATGGTGAGGCTTTTGCCCAGCAGTGGGACACAAATTGCTAAAAATAAAATAGAACAATATTAAAAAAATATAAACGCCAATTGAGAGGAGATGATAAACGCAAACCTGACATCACAGAAAACTTACTTTTATCTGATTCTTTAACGCGCAGCCGGAGTGGGTCTCGTGATGTTGGCAGCACAAAGGGATGGGTCTCGTTTCCTAGCAGCTTCAAATCAGATACGGTGTAAGCTCGCCCGGCTCTGATCACGTGACGTTCCAGGATCTGTTTAGTCTGTGAAATTAACGACAGTCAGTATCTAATTATTTAAATTTTTATCTTTTGACAGATGGTTTTTTTTATTGAACTCTGGACACAAGTAAGATAAGTAAATTATTACATCACGTGGAAGATAACTATAGATATTAGTTTTTGATGATGGACAGCACTTACCGTAGAATTACCTACATACGTCGTTACGCAATGTATACGCCGATAAGATTATGTAGCTAGTAACCAAAGTTGTAGTTTTTTAATTACCTATCTTAATTAATGAGATGTGATGAATCTCTATATGATGTAAGTTTTTTGACTGAAAGAAACATATTAAGTTAAAAACCAAAACTGTTATATCTATACAGTATACCCACCAGCTGACATTCAGCATTCTATTACCGATGACGCTAGTAGAAAAGTCATGGAAGAAGAAATCCAATGGAAGTACAACTAAAATAGCTGCTGATGTTTATAGTGTGTTGCTTCTTACACCTATACTAGAAGGCACTATGTTAGAGATAGACAAATGTATTGTCATAGAACAGTCTGTTTTCCTTTCCGTACCGCTAAATATTTGTCATAGGCAATTTAAGTTTTCCCTAGTGAAGGGAACATCGCAGGTAAATATTTTTTGTCGATAAAATAATTGACTATGATGATGATTAAATAGTTAATTTCATCGTTGATGGTTTCCAACAGTTACGAGAAACCGGCCCTAGGTACTATATTCAAAATACAAAATTTGCACATACGCGAGGCAGGTATCAAATAAAACCATAATATCTAAACACACTATTTTTTATTTACAGTAGCTTACTAGATAGGTACACATAACTGCCGTGGTGTGTCCGGCCTAAAATAGACCCCTCCTTCTCCTCCCGTGGATGCCGTAAAGTAAGATGAAGATGTTATAGATGAACGTTCAGAACTCAAAAACTCAAGCTGAGTCGACCGATGGTCAAGTGAGTGAGTAGCAAAGATGTGACGAGCGAGTCTTGTTTAGACATTTATAAACAATTTAAGCAGATATATACGCGGCGGGCGAGTAACCGGCTGAGATGCAAGAGGTTGCGGGTTTAATTCCCGCTATGGGACAAATATTTGTATGATCTGCAAATATTTGTTCCGGATCTGGGTGTTATGGTACCATGGTACTCGTAGTTCCTGATAACCACGACACAGGGAATCCTAGTGTGGCATCAGGATAACGTATATGACTATTGGGCGCTATGTTATGTTACTATAAATAAACCAGCATTACATTAGACAAAAATATACTTATTCTAACTTGAAAACTAACGTTGGAGTAGAATCTTACTTTGACTTGATGACTGGATTGTTGACTTAGTGGTAAGAAGAGCGTGCGTACTGCATCAGGCTCTAATCTCCGCCATTTCAAATCATCATTTTTTTTTACAAAGTATTCTCGAATAAAATGTTTGGTACAGATTCGTCTATCGTTAGGGATCCAATCTGGTTTGTTAATTAATAGCCTCTAGCCATTTTTTTTAATGAATAATATCTTGAGGAAAGAATTGAAAGGAATACTCCTGTAAGAAAAACGCAACGATAAGACTAAAATATTTACTTTAAAAGGTACCACCCCATTTTGATAGCCGCGTAGTTTATATGCGTAAAATCTATCGATAGTCGATCGTATCAGGTGCATTGGTACAACACTATGATAACCAATACTATTTGTATTTTTTGCATAAAAATGACTAGGAATCCTTATAAAACAGGATTATGTGATGGTACTTTGGTATACAAATAGCCCCCAAACACATATAACCCTGACCCCTAAACCCCTAATCTACAATTACCTACCTAAACAAAATAACTTACCTACCGGTGGATACTTATATTCACATCATTGTTTTGTCTCGTGGAGGAATGGGATTTACATCCCGGCACTGCACATGCCATTTGTTGTTAGTTTGCTTGCCTTTTTATGGTAATTTTAATTGTAAGTCGCAGTATTACAACAAAATTTTATAATTTTTCTCTCTGTCAAAACGACGTTCACATGTAAACATAACCCGAATACACGAAAATGTCCTAAATCACAAGGTGATTTAGATATTTAGCTGGACCTCTTCAATTTGATGTAATGTGGTATCATGACGTCATAAATGGACCCAAGTACCTGGTACGATGCAAATAAAATAAGAACAGATTTCTAAATGCTTTTCTCATTCCAACACATTAAAACATTCATTGATAAGAATGAGACGGATACAATTAAAAAACGCTGGCTTTAAATCTTACTTCCATTGACATTCATTCTTCCGTGAGAAAAGTCTAAAAATGTATGAGTTTGACGTAATGTCACTATTTTATTTTTATTCGGTGGTAATATTTTATTAAAATGTCACGTTAAAGAATCGAAAATTGCTAATAGTACAGTCAAATTAGGTTAACTAATTAGATGTAGTCATGAAAACTTTTCTAATTGTTTTGTATGGCTTAAAAATCACCTCTAATAATAAGCATCAGTAATTTCACCCTCCGGAACAGGGTGAAATAGGGTGAAAATCTTAAAATATCCGTAACTTAATGGGGGAAATAGAAGTAGTCGGTGCAATTTGGCATAGACTTTGAACCGTTATGATCTACATTTGCACCAAGTATTTTTTAAATCAGACATACGGAACATACAAAAAAAAATCATTTACAAAAAAAACTTTTTGTGGTTATTACGGCTCCGGGAAAATTAAGGTAGTCGGTGCAAATTGATAGACTTATCAGAAAAATGTTCGAAATACATTACCAGGTTTGCACCATGGTGCGTCTGACGGAAGGCACTTTTCCATATTTTATTGTCGCTCTACTTCGGGGAAAATTAATGTAGTTCTGGAAATTGACTTAAACTTATTCATTTAATTAGTACTACATCCGCCGGAAGTTTTATACCGGTTTTTTTTACGGAACATGCATTTGTTTAACACTGTGTTCCCTACATGCACGTGGTTTTTATTAAAACCATAATGCACTAAGACAGTCTCTCTATACGTAATTTAACTTGCATCAAGTAATTTCTTTCTATTTTAAAATTTACGGCCTTTTTAAGTTTGTACCTAATATTTAAAAGATTTCCGTAAGCGCCAGAAACGGTGCAAACCTAGGATAAGCTTCTTTTCGTGTCATCTAACGTTTCCATAAGAATCCACGACTACACGACTTAGGTCCACACTTTTTGCTAATTTGCCTGTACTATAAACAATATCAATATCATTTGGAACGAATCGACAGTGCCGAACGATTTCTTCTATAGAGATATGTTAGTTTTGACAACCGTTATCGTTTATTTTTCAATTTTCTTGATTGAGACCCAATAGAAAACGAAACTAAAGATGGTGTGTTTCGTTTGTTTAGGACGTTAATGTGATTTTTTAGTTTTTTATTGAAAATGAATACGCTGCGTTTACTGTGGGCAGCTCTTATTCAAAGCACTTAGCTTAGACGCCAGAGAATATACCATTTATACCTATGCCCAGCAGTGGTCTTCGAAACACTGATGATGACTATTAAATATAAACTAAGCTATTTTGTTATGAATTTGTCTTAATTAACTTACATTTGTACCTTTCAACTGGAATGCATAATAAGTACAGGTAGGTACAGTAGTTACTTACCTACTACGGTAACGTTATAGCGATTACGCTTGTAGAAATATAGATACATAGATAGATAGAAATATAATCGAAAACTGAAAGCCTAGCAAGTTTTTACGCGATGTCAGTTGTAGTTAGTAAAAAGAAAATTGTTACTGTTTCTTGAGAGACCCTAAAAAGGATAAAGGCCAAAGCCCACCGGATGCGTATATGTTACACGTATGTACATGTCTGTACAGTTCCATACATTACAACGTCATGGTACGTCGATGTGCACTTTACGTCTATGCGTACGCAGCCGGTGTGCTGTGGCCTTAAATCTTTGTACATATCTAGAATAGTTGGCGTGTGCCAAAACTTACAAAGTATCCGAAGTCTTCCTTGAAGAGTGCCTTGTACGCCGAAGGGTGCCTAATCTGGAACTTGAGCCAGGCGTGGTCGCGCGGCACGAAGTACGTGTATCTGTGCTCCATGTCGTTGAGTTGCTGGTTGAACATCTCGCGCTTTCCAAGTTTGTACGTGATGCTAATAAAAATAGACAATTATGTTAATAGACCTTCGTGGCTCGGTGGGCTAGCAAACCGCTGAGACGCGAAAACTGCGGGTTAGATACCCACTGCGGGGCAAATGTATATAATTCGGGTCTATATTTTGTGGTACAAAGGTACTCGTAGTTCCTGATATCCACAACACAGGAAATCCTAGTGTAGAATAAGGGATATGTATGTGTTTGTTGGATTGTTTGCTATGTTAATTCATCATGGTTCGCCAAACCTGAATTCATATAAAAATGTGAATATTTAAAAGTGGTAATCGTTCCTAAAGGGTTGTGTGATACAAAATATAGTAAAAATAAATTAATATTTTTTTAAATATTAATATTATCAATGGAAACCGTGGAGAAAAATCATCTTTGCTTTAAAAATCCAAAAGCTATCAGGAAAATTGATTTGATACTTTAAAAAAATATTTGTTCTGGTAATAACCTGATTTGATTCATCAGAAAAAAACGGACGTAAAGCACCGATTTATTCGCCACCGGTTAGAAGACTTAGAAGCTTGAGATATCGTGGCCCTGAAAAGGGGCTAACTAATTTAAAGCAGAGTTGCCAAAAGAGAAACGTGACACGTCGAAAACTAAGTGAATCAAGTGTGACATAATGAATATATACATAATGAAGTATGACATATGTGAATAAGACAGGATTGTCTTATACTTACTTTAGCATCGGATCGGTTTTCAATTTCTCAAAGACCGTGGTGTAAGGTACTCCCAGCACTCTATCGATGATGTGGATGAATCCGTTGGTCGCCGCAATGTTAGGTAGAGTTACTGTCGCGTTCACTCCACCACCTTCGACGGTTAGAGTCTGGTTTGCACCGTGGTTCAATACATTGAAATAGAGGTATTTGCGGGGTGAGGCCGTTGGGGCTTGGTAAATCTAGAATAAATTCAAATCATTTTTATGCTTTATATTATAAGCACTGGTAAACGAACGTAAGACGTTGTCCGTATAAAAATGAAACTCGAGTAAAGTAAACATCAAGAAGGCTGGTTAACAGATGTTTACATATGAATGATACGTACTTACATAATATGTTTTCAAACAACAAATATTTAGGCTTGTTTCCAAAAACGTAAAAGGAAAGAAGACATTTTGAAATAATTAGTATGATAGTCATGCTCGATCTGGTAATCAATAACTGTAACGACCACCATGGAACGGACATTCTAATAAAACTCTACTCAACTAATAACTACCACCAGACCACAGACGATACCATCATGCAATACAGGAAATACTCATTAATAAACTGGCATCTGGTAATGATCGGAAAACAATAAATAAAACAAAATGACCTGACAATAAAACGACGACGAAAAATGTGAATAAATCGAATTTAAAATTGAATTAACGTACAGTTCCTGGGAGCTGATTCCACAAGCAGCAACGAAACCAGAGCATTAAAACCAAGTAGATATATACACAGAATTTATATGCATAATGGAACAATGCGTTTTAAAATTACGTCACAAACACGACTTTCCATTAATATTTTATCATTATAAGTGGATATTGGGGATATCTGAAATGTTCTGAATCTGATCATTGTAAAATATTTACCTGATTCATGTTGTTGTGAATGATTGCATCCATAGGCAGCCTCTCCCGTACCAAGTGAAGGTTCAGAATATCTTTTAGCTTCTGGTGATTCCTAAAAAGTAAATTAAAATTAAATTGTTTGCTCAATATCAGCAAAACAAGTAACGGCTTTGTCATTTCCATAAATAAACATCTTTATACGATGTTTAGGGAGATAATTTAATTTTTACCTTAGAATGTTTTGCACACTGATGTCATTCCAAGCTTCATTAGAAGGTGCGAACAGAGTGATGTCTTTAGCCAGTGTGAGCTCGTTCAGAAACTGGTTGTTAGCACCTAGGTCCATTATCACCTCGTAGAATTTGCATAGAGGACCGTCTTCCTTCTCCTGTTTATGATACAAAAAGCAATTAGTTTCAGTAAATAAGAAAAGTTTTTAAAATATCGTTCGTGGACAAGTTGCTACTGAAGCTCGAAGACAATTTCAATTACCTTGCATCTAATATTTTTAAATTGTTCATTCTACGGCGTATTGCAAAAAATACGAAAGGAAGACTTAATAATTAAATATTTTCTATTTCAAAAAACGATTAAAAATAGTATTTATTTCATACATTTGAATCCAAAAAGCTCGCACAAATCATGTTCTTTTTATGCTGTTTTGTTTCTTAAAAGTATTTTTTTGCAATTAAAACGGTACTGTTTTTACTTTCTATTCTTAAAAGACGCTTTGCGTTCTCTACTTCAAAGAAATTAACAATTATACTTTACCTCAGCACAAGAAGTTTGTAAGAAGGAGAAAAGATTTAAAATGTTACTAGCTAGTGTGGGTAAACCTAAAGGAATAGAGGTAATAAGAATCTATGGCATGCAAATATAGGCAGTACTTACGATTCCCTAAGATTTGAAGGTCATGCAGGGTCCAACAGCGGAGCGGGTGGGAAGCACAAACATATGAAATACAAGAAATACTTTCACTGTAACTAATATTGTACTAACAAAAATACTTTTGGAATGATTTATATTGTTTATTATGATAGTAGTGTTTAATCCTACGAGGAAAACAAAGCGTTTATTATTTTAACTCATGCCCTTTGTTTTAATGTGATTAGGAAAATGTGTCTATATAATTACATAAATCCTTACAAATTTGACCCCGCGGGGGATACGTAAAAATTTGTGATGTGCCTAACTAAATAAAAGTGAAAACAATCTGAATAAAACGCATGGTATAGGAACTATGAAACTATTGGTCAATTCTATCACAAATTCATAATGAAGCTTATATTATTTAGTTTACCTACATGTCACCGCACACATACAAAGTTTTAGTAAAACGTGCTTCAATTTATTAATAAGAAGTAAAAGGACACTCACAGGGATGACATAAAAGGAATAAATTAGTGAGGCACTTCGTTTTACCTTCATTGCCTGGTTCCCATAAAAATGGAGCGAAAATTCAATGACACATTGTAACATTAATCGTGTAACGGAGAAAAAGCATTGTAAAAAAAATAAGAAGAAATATTATAGATGTTATTATATCGTATCAACTGTGGGAAAAGTATGTCAGTAAGTAAAAAAGCATTGGTATGAAGTCAGTAAGAAAAAAAAGTATAGAAAAACTTCTTAATACCCAAATTGTTTCAATAAAACGAAATAACCTAAAAATTAATTATTAACCTTGAGGAAATCGATAACGGAAGTGTCGATGACCATCAAAGGTCTTTGGATGAGGTGGACAACACCGTTTTTCACGGGGATGTTGGCCCTGACGATGTCAGCCAGCACAACTCCTCGGCTGTGCTTGGCGTCGCCGGCAACCGTATTGGATTTCACATATGCTGAAAAAAAAAATAATTAGCATTTATTTAATTATTTATAACCGTACAGGAACTGGTAAATGTACATGGATTCCGGGACTGGGTAGTTAACGCGAATGTTATAAAGAAAGCAACAAAAAACACGAAAGCACTGCTACTCTTTTCAAGAATTTCGGTTTTATGTTTCATATCGGCGATGCTATGAATTCATTAATTTAACATATTCATATTCATAACTGTTAGCCGTCCATAAACTGTACTTAATTTTATCTGTTCTTTTGTGGTAACTAGATAGTTTTAATTGGACAGAAAGTGGCCAGCCTCGTATCTGCCATATCTTATAATTAGGAAAAACTGAAGAGTAGGTATAAGAATCACAGAGCACGGATTGTGGTAGGTGGTAGGCAAAACAGTGCGGTTTAATTAATGGAAGCTCACCACTGAACTGTGTTCTTATCGGAATTGTAAATCTACAAACGGTTAATTTGCTATATGCAAACGGCAGATAGGCTTATTCGCTCTCTATTTGAATCAAACAATCAGTTTTGGAATGTGTCCAATGTTTAAATTCCTTCTGACATTGTCGAAGTAAAGCAGAACTGAAATATAATAGGTCCCGTAAAAATTTGATCCAAATGTTATTGAAGTCAAAAAACATGATCCAAATGTTATTGAAGTCAAAAAACTAACAAATTTCTCGACTTTAATAACATTAAGATCTTTCACGGGTAATATATCATAAGGCGTGTATTTGCGTGGTATGAACCACGGGGCGAACCACTAGTACGAGTTATAAGTACTTACTGATCTCTTCCCTCCCATTCATAGCTGTGCTGAACGATATGATCACTTTCACGTTGTCACCGAAAGCAAGGGTTTCGAACTCCTTAATGTCAGGCGTAGCTTGCGTGAACAGCACGTGGTGCGGGATTACGTGACCGTCAATCACCTTCTCGTCAATCAGGTCCGACCTGGTGGTAGGCTAAAATAAAATGCAGTCATTAAATTTTATCATGGTTCGCGCCAAAATTGTAAATGTGCCTAGTGTGTGATTAACAGAGGTGTATTTTTGCGTAATTACTTACTAATTTTTCTAAAACAGTGACGAAGAAGCCAAGATTTTTTTTTCGGAGCATGTGTTGTTTCATTAATGTGTCCATGCATTACCTTAAATCCTTCATCAACAGGAATAAAGAACGTATGCCGGCCATCAGCATTGAAAACCTTGCTTTTCTGGAGTTGGTTGACCTTCTGCCTGAACGACCTGTGAAAACATCCATCATAATTCCTATAGCAAATGAAACGATTGGCAAAATTGCAAAGTTGTCATTGATTCTTATCAAAAGAGCTGTTGGCAGAAATGCATTAAAACGATAACAAACATTAAAAAACAAAATGTTATAGTTTTTCTGCATTTTTGTCAACAAATCTTTTAATGAGAATTTATATGTGCCGTGGTGTATCTGCCCTCACAATATACCCTTCCATCTCCTCCCTGGATGGCGTAAAAGCCGCTTAAGATATAACACCAGGGTATGAGCAGCATGCCCTGAGAACTCAACACCGGTTCTGCGATCACCAATCCACCTGCCGAGCGTGGTGATTATGTTAATTCTCCCCATTGTATTTTATGGGAGCTAGGCCTCGTCCAGCAGTGTACGTATAAACGCTTAGATTGCTGATAAAGTATTACCAATGCCTAGAACAGAATTGCAGTTGTGTTCATCCATATTGTGCACTAATATTGTGTTATGAGCAAAAAGTTCAACGAAGGGGAAACTTTAGTTCACCACGAGTTATGTTATAATTGGAAAAAGCAAATCATTCTCGTAATTTAACTGTGTTGGAACCACCGTTTTTTGACCCCAAGGTTCATAAAGTTTTAATTCCGATTACGGAATAGTTTTTAGGGTTTCGCACCTTAAAAGGTACCAAAGGAACCATTATAGAATTACTCAGTTTGTCTAGCAGTGTTTGTCTGTCTGACTGTCACTGCCTGTTTTCTCTGAATCTACAGAACCCAAAGTTGTGGTACAATTATAGAGTAAGGTGACCTTATCACGGCATACGTACGGCGTATAGCGTAAATAATTGAGTTCTGACTCCGAGGGACAAACAAGACAATAAAAATTTCTTAGGTCAACTGCATCATGTGACGAATCAAATGACAGAACTCGTGACTCGTATTTAATTTCACGATTTGAAAATAGGCCAGAGTTCCTTTCTCCTCAAGAAATTTTTATAAATGTGGCACTAGAGTTTCACTCACAGACCATTAGTTACTCTGAACCCCGGGGGTGAAAGAACAGCAGTACTTTAAGGTACCTCCTCTTACATGAGGCTTTATATTTTAAATGGTCCCACCAGTGGCGAAAAAGGCAGCTGATTATGATGTTGGTGATCGAACCTCAGTCTGTGCTGTCCTATATTGAACACGTCAGAGTGCTCCAGGAATTGCATCGCGTTGGGATTGTAGACTGGGCCGGGGGAACTAGACGAGCCGGTTCCATGCGGCTGAAGGGGCTGGAGCACTTTGTCTATTACGTGTAAGACCTGGAACAAATCAATCAATTAGCATATTCTACATACCCATAATGTTCAAAGTACGCTTCGTATTTCATGATTTGGTATATTTTTCTCTGGGTTTGGTTCTGTTTGGAAGTCAGGCTATTAGCAACCCCGATTAATACATTTTTCGATCATTGAACATTGTGAGATTTATAGTTAAAATCACTGAGGATTTAAAAAAAAACACTCCGGCATATAACAATTTGTAGCAATAAAACTCTAACCTGGCGCTTGTCATTCATATTCGGAGCCTGGTAGGACCTTGAAATGTAGACCTTAGCGTTGTTGACATAGATGTCATCATGCATCGTGTCACGGCGCCTAGTCACCCACAGCGGGGGGTTGCCGTCCAGCTCGGAGGAGATCGCGTAGTCTAGGTTCGTCAGAGTCGTAGCAAGATTAGCTGTGGAATAAAATGGCCGTGAGCATTTTTTTAAATCAAAAGTGGTGTTTGGATTGGCAAGCTTCGTGGAACACGATCTACGAATTTCGTAGCACTATTTTGGCAAATTCTTTGCTCATCAAATTGTTTAGTAGCGATTCCTAGATGATGACTTCATTTAAATATAATCAAACATCGTGCTTGTTTGACTGCTGGCTTATTTAATAGTGTAATATTAAAAGAAGAAAGCGTTAGACTTGGCCGTGAGAAAATAATGGCGGCAATGTTCACCACAAGTCCCGTCTACATTCCTGGGATTGTCCGACCCACGGTGAAAAGAGGCCCATTGATACTAGCCTGCTCTGTCTTGATCGGGGAAAAGGCATGTATCTATTTATGTATGTATTTATTTGCTGGATATACCTAGTATCTTATTTAGTAACTACCTTCAAGCTTTGAACTAACTTGAAAATTGATTACCAAACGCTAATGTATCTCACGGTACATTCAAATACCAAACCGTTTATCTGCTTCAATCACAGAGGGACCCAGATGTAACCACAAGCTATCGGAACACTGCAACAACAAACGATATGAGTGTTCAAGATTGGCAAGCTTTGAAAGTTGCCGTATACCGTCAAACTGGCACTGGGGGCAAACTGGGAGTTAAACACAGGGCAAAGTTTCACCGGTTCGACTCGAGTTACGATGTGTCGTATCAAAGCTATTGAACTACTTTCAAGTTCGTGTTGGTATCTGTTTGGAGTGCGCTAAACCACCAATGGAGTTTTGGCAATTTATTCCAAACAGCTTGTTAATTTTGAAAGTAAAGTAGGATGAGAGCTAGAAGTGTATAAGCCTACACCATTTGATCACAAATCTCTTTGGAACGCACCCTTCACGTCACCTTTTCAAAACCTCTTCAGAAAACACGTCTTTTATGCATGATGACGGCTTGGTCAGAATGCCTGTGTTTCTCTCCAGCCGGTGGAATGAGAGACGTAAGTACACGAAATATTAATGGAACACTGTATTATGGCTTTTGTACCATCCAACCCTCTTAGTCGCTCATGATTTTATGAACCAGCCCAAATGGGAACAAAAATGTATCAGTGGACTATCATGTGTACTATGCCGGGCAACTCAATTTAATAGCCAAGCCTTAAGAGGATAGTGCACTTGCTCTTGTCCATGCTAAACGAGAAAACGTTTTCCACACCCAAATATTATCCGATGCTTTTAGATGAAATAATAATTATTATCCGATCCAGATGATTTTAGATCATTTTGTTTTAATTGAAATGCTCCATAATTTTTTTTAACCGTTTTCTGAGATAAAAGGAATTTAAGAAAATGGCAAATTGAAAATGTATTTCTTGGTTTTACATATTTTTTGTAGAAAAAGATCAAAAGCGACTACATACTTTTAAAACAATGTGTATAAACGTGGTATTAAGGTGTTTGATTTCTCAGAAATAGCTGTAATCTCGTAGATTTTGGCACATGTCTATATGTATATATAAGCTCCATTTTGGTAAATTTCCTGAAAAGGTGTCAATGGTTTACACAAAATCTAGAATTACATTTAGAAAAAGCCCACTTTTGTGCAACCGGAAATGTTCTTAGTATTGATCTAAATATATTGTTAAGAACAAAGCTAGATTCCGGAAATTCTTGGCTTTTAAAAGCACCACTTTTTAAACGTTTTCGCTGACTGAGAACACTCGGATACACATACTGAACAAATAACTGATGGCAATCAAAATCACAATGTTATAAATTTTTCCCCTTAAAATTAGTACCGACACTGTTTGACATTATGCAATAGAAAGGGATGGCAATATTTTTAGCATTGCATGTATTTTGAGACATTTTTATCCGGAAATATGTCGAGTAAGTTAAGTTGCAAGTTATAAACTGGCACGTTATACAAATTAAATTGGACATAGCGATTAGTTCAATCTTAATTAAGTTGAAAGCCCTCAAGGGCTCTGGCTCGGGATATTCTCAGCAAAAGTTCATAGTTAGCTTGTGGATTATGTCAACCAATATAATAATATGACATCCCAGGTTTGTGGCCAGCCAGATCTTCCATCGAGATGTCAGAAGTGAAAGATAATGAGGGTCAATACTTTTATTAAATTAATATAATGTTTCTTAGAAAAAAAGTTGAGCTTGAGTTTTTTTTTATATAGAACGCCAATTTTATGCTTTAACCCTAATATCCTTATTCCTAACTTCCTTATTTTACCCTAATAGGCCTTTAGACTGCCGGTAGCCATAGTTTTCACCATTACACCAAACAAATAATTAATGCCTACCAGATAATTACCTCTGTTTGAAAGTCCAAGTTTTGGGAAACCAAAAATGTACTACTTTAAGAAAGAGAAATACTAGAACTTCATTACAGCTAATCAAGAGAGCCGTAGTCACGGAATTTTTAGGTACCTAATGTCCTGAACATTGCATGTCCAGCTGGTTGAAAGTTAATTGAAGCTGGCTGTTCACCGTGCATAATGGCTTCTTTTTGTAAATAGCTGATTTCAAAAGTAACTATAAAGAAAAACATTTTAGCATGCAGTAATTTCATTAGTAACTTGTTATTTTGCTTAATTAGGTATGTGCGTGTTAGACTGGTAGGCACTGAAAGGCAAAAATATTTGTAGGTAAGATCTACTTTTGAAATGAGCTAAATAGATTTTAAGAACAGATTTTATAATTTGACTAAAGTAACTTTCGTGAATTATATCATTCATTTTGTAAAACGATAAATTTTTACGTACCGATATGTTGGTGGAAGCACCAACAGGTTTCAACCCTAAACACCACACATTTTTCGAAAATTACACACATTTAAAATTTTAGTTTTACAAAATGAGATTTTTGTAAGTTGTGAATCTAATTCATGCAGTCACTTGCATAAAATTCATAAGATATACTCAAGTGCTTGCTAGGTATAAAACTATCTACACTATTGTACGTGATAAATTCTGCAACGCAAACATACATAAACGCTATATGAGTTAATCATTACCCTTCGTCACCTTCGTAGTTTTGCTATGCCTCACAAAAGTAATCGGACAAAAATTAGCCTTCAACAAATTTCATACATACATATATTATATAAACACACGCCTATGTCCCCGAAGGGGTATAGGCAGGCCTTAGAGGGCCTCTTTTCACCGTGGGTTACACAGTCGCAGGAATATAGACGTGACAAGTGGTGAGCTCGTCGTCGCCATTGCTTTCCACGACCAACTCGGCGAACGCTTTCTTCCAGTAATAACAACACTTCTAAATAAGCCAGTAGCCAGGACAAATCTTACACCAACGTAAATTACCCATCAAGTACCTTCACCAACAAACAAAACTATCTCCTTATATGATTCAAAAGAGCAAAATGTCTTACCAAAGTGGTAAAGCATAAGAATGCCTGGTTGGTAAGTGTAAAGATCGTCATCTATAGTGCAGACTCTTAACTCCAGCAAATAAAGCAAATATCTCACCAGTGTGGTAAAGCACGAGGTTATCGTCCATCTCTCCGTTGTACCGCTGGAATGCCTGGTTGGTGGGTGCAAACAGCGTCATCTGCCGATAGTGCAGACTCGTGTTCGCGATCACGTTGCGTTCCAGCAGTGCTAGGAACTAGAACAATAGAAAAGGTAAGCATAAACGAGAGTGTAAAATGTAGCTACTTAAATCTTTGATAGTTTTTAAACAACGACATTACATCCAACTTTTTAAGTAGAGTAAAGTTTCGAAAACATACAAAATTGCATGTTATTAATGTGAATGTACAAATACGTAGAGAGAAAGCTGATAAATAAATAGATATCACGTTCTATTGCATAGTAGCAAACAATAGGGTCTCTAGAGAGTCTATGCTGTTTACCTACTATACATCTTCATAATCCCAGTACAGGTAGAACGTGGATGGCCTTTATTGAGGAACGTATAGCCTTTGTTTGAGTTTGGCACGATTGTAAGGTTATTGAGTTATTATTCTATGCAAGGCAAAACTGCCCAATATCCATATCATAGAATATCTAAGGCAAGGCTAACCTGTTATCATTATGAAGATCCGAATAATGTTAATAAGTTTTTTGAAAATACATTCGAAAAAATCAGCTATTAGTGACATGAGATCCATTGGGGTTCTGCCTACTCCTTTGGGAAAAAAACATCTGCCATGTATAATAAGGAATTGTGTGCTTATTGAAAATGTGAGCATATTAGAAACAATAAAACAAAATGAAACAGAGATTTATGTATTCAATACATAAATCACGATACGTACAACGATTTACTTTCAAGAGCAGAATATATAAAAAAAAATATAAGTGTTCCATCCGTTTCTGTTTAGATATTTTCTGTCCATGCAAAGATAGCCTGGGAGAAATCACTTTACCACGAATTACTGTACTAATTATGTAAAGGTATTCTTTTTTTTTATAACCAATCCTAGTGTTTTAAGTAGTTACAATAAATTCATTTATCATAGTTCTTACAATGGTTCTACAAATAAATTGTCTGATAACGTTTATAGATTCGATCCGATAACTGCAGACATCTAGATTTTGATCAGATTTATTACTAGTTGAGCTAATTGGAATTGTTTGAACTTAAAGTTGAACATAAATGGAATAGGTCATCTTCAATGACAGTATAAGAAGAATAAGTTAATGCATAGCAAAAAATATACAACTAATACAAATTTAAAAAAAAATACAAAATGAGCGATGATGATCTAACTTAATATAATACCAGAAAGACCGTTGCAAACGATCTATGTATAGCTCAACTGGTCTAAATCAATAAGAGTAAGTAATATACACGATGCAAAAAGATTGCATGCTCAAAAACTTTTCAATTCCCCGCAGCCGTAATGACTGTTAACAATCTATTTGGTCTAAACTCACGGTAGTACAAGTACATAAGTAAAAAAATACTCGCCTGCTGATAAATAAAGGAATAATGTAAGTAAAAGCCACACATATAAACTTTTATTATTATTATTATTATTTGGCGTCGCACGGCTTGCGCATTTTCCAGTTTCAAGTAGGTATATTTTTGATTCATTTGCAACGTTACACTCTTTCCAAGTCGTCAAAGTCTTAGGTCCAGATAAATAGAACTTACTTCACGGTGACTAAGTCTAAGCCTTACTTTGAAATCGTCCCTGTCAACACTAATGTTAAAACACGCGTATTAGAGAGAGGCTTAAGGTCGATTCACACATATCAGTGAACCCACAGTTCCGGCACAGTACCGTTACAGTTCCGTATCCGTGCTACAGTGGTGCGTCAGTGCTTCAATTCACACATATCACAGTACAGTTCTCTGCGGGTCTTCGCACGACGTTCCCTTCAGACTAGCGTTGACGTCGATTGTTTTGATGGCACTCTTCAATAACACAGAATTAGCTATGATAGCCATTGCTTTAGACGAAGAAGAAGAAGAGAATCGAGGAAAAAAAAGAAAATGGGTACATGAAGCATGGAAGTTAAGAGAATCTGAAGGAGAATTCGTGACATTATACAAAGAATTAATTAAAGACGAAAGAAAGTGAATTGAAATTTTTAATTTTTGTTTTCGATGCAGCGGCGTCCGTGATCCGTGATAAAATATCGTCGTCGCCGATCACGTCCGTGATGGCCAGTGCCGGCACTGACACTGACGGTACTGAGACGACACTGACACTGACAAGTGTGAATACATACATAGAGAATGTTTGAAAGGATAATTATCACTGATGCGGTACTGTGCCGGAACTGTGGGTTCACCGATATGTGTGAATCGACCTTAAGGTGAATGCTCTCGTTGCCTTGCCCATACAAAATAATTTAAGTATTTTTTCAATCCACAGATTGTCGTTCTTTATATCGTATTTTTTTTTCGATTTTCTAATGATTATCGTACTCGCAAATGGTTGTTTCAAATAAAAATTTACTAAGGGTAATTTTTAAAATTAGTTTGAAATACGACCAATTTTACGTATGTGTGAGTGTTTTTAATGTCCATTTTGAGTCGCCACCTACCATCGAAGCGTGATATTTTTACGCAGAGCACCCTGTTTTGTTTAATTTGACAGAGATGGCGGTTAAATGGACCTCGAGCACCGAGTTTTGAGAAAGATAGTGAAAGATGGCGCTAAATAAATAAAAGTATGCCTCGCGTTATTTTCGGGTCTGTCACCAAAATTGCGAAACGCGACGTTGCCAGGCAACGCTACGTCACAAGTTTAGTGCTTGCTAGTCACCCGTAATTATTAGGCTTTATGAGCTGGCTCTGATAGGGTTGCCAACCGTTCGTTATAATCATAGTTTACAAAGTTATTTGCGGCTATGTTCTTTATACTTTGCAATATCAACAAAGTAGGTACCTTCGAGAAAATACTTTATTGTAACGTACTTTATTGAAACTCAAGTTTCAGTTTTATAAAATAAAAATAAAACAACGAAAGAATATGTAAAAACTATACTTTCGTAACTTCATTCGCAGCAATAAAAAAAAATTATTATTAGTCATTGACCGAGCGAGCAAAGCAAGGTAAGTCCTTGCAATATAATATGGCAAAATTTGCTATCGTCTGTTCGGATGTATGTACCTATGTACGTAAGTACTCGCGTACGTCGCATTTTTCAATTAATCTTGATGAAACTTGATATATGTACTTACTTATATATTTATTTTACAATATAGTTTTTGAGAAAAAATAAAAATGAAAACCAATATTACGTGAGCTCTCATTTGTTAGAGTTTCAACGACTTGTGGTTCAAGTAAGATTGGGTATATGCTAGATCGGACTATGGATGCGATTTTTAAACTTTATCAAAAAACAAGATAGTTTGTGCTCTTGAGGTATTCTGTTCGCAAAACTACTAGTTTTTATAATCCGACCGTGAATCGTGCTGTGATTCAGAAACTCGGTGTAGCAACCCTGATAATATATCAATATCAAAGTGTAGTATGAAGTTGTCATCTCGCTCCTTAAATGCAAAAGAGCCACAAGTCGAAAATTCATTTTTTTACTGGAAAGCCTATCAAAGTTTTGATAGTAGTTTTTTTTGTATTACTTTATAAATCTTTTTTTTCTACATATATGTATGGTATATTATAAGATGCGTATTTTGAACCTTACACTACCTTGAAATTTACATTGAGATCAATGTAATTAAATGCGGAAGAAACTTATCCATAACTATCACCTCTTCATCTAGCAATATTACAAAATAAAATACTCCATAAATCTTTGACTTACTAGTAGTAACGATGAGATCTACGATCAATAATATCTAAGTCATCGCAGTAATCTCATTAAGTGTTTCATTATTATACATAAAAATCCTTTAGCTTAAATAATCAATTTTAAAATAAGTAAGTATAAAAAGTTTAACATTACTTTGGGATCACATCCTTTTCAATCAGTTTTAGGATGCTTTGTTTTTTGTCTCAGCAACTTGTAGCTTTTTGATATTATTTTATTTTATTTACTTGGGAAAAATCTGTATCCTGAGAAGTTATGTATAAAAATATATTTTAATGTTGTTGATCAGTTTTAATAACTTTGAGGTCTGCTCTTTACGACTCTTCCTTTGGAAATCTATGTCAAGAGGCTGAACACTAGGAAGTACTGAATCAACTGATTGGTAATCAATCATCTGTACTGCTGTCTGAGCTTGAAGATGAGGATTCACTTGAGTATATCTGAATCGCTGTCTGTACTTTCCTCAATAACTAAATTTATTCATTGCTCTGGACTTCCAAAATCAGATAATGTTTTCATCAAGTAACGATAGGCTAGGATTGTGTTGGCTGTCTGTCTGGTATGGAATTTGTACCATTTTTGATGAAGCGATTAAGATAGAGACTCCAGTAAATCCTCATCTATAAGCTCAGACAGCAGTACAGACGATTGATTACCAATCAGTTATGATTCAGAACCTCTTAGTGTTCAGCCTCTTGGCAAAGATTTTCAAAGGAAGAGTCGTAAAGGCATACCTTAAAGTTATTAAAACTGATCAACAACATAAAAATATATTTTTGTACAAAACTTCTCAGGATACAGATTTTTCCCAAGTAAATAAAATAAAATAATATCAAAAAGCTACAAGTTGCTGAGACAAAAAACAAGGCATCCTAAAACTGATTGAAAAGGATGTGATCCCAAAGTAATTTTAATAATCTTAAAAGTGATTATTTATTTCAAAGGATACTTATGTATGATAATGAAACACTGTATTTTAAGACTGATTGTACGGACTGATTGTAATAACAGTCATTTAACAAATATTGCATGTTTGTTTAAACAATTACAACCATAATCACGGTAATCTTATATGCAAAACAGACACATTTCCAAGTACTGCGGTTTCGTTTTAATAAAATAGTAATCAAACTTATTGAACTTTCATTCAAAAGAAACGCATTCCAAAACCTGACACTTTTATGTTTCGTAATAAAGTTATTATTATTATTATTATTAACTGGAAAGATGGCTGCTTTGCTGTGAAGTTAGTCATCAAAGTCTCAAAATGCTAAATGGGTAGTTGTGTGATTGAACTATTTTAAACGCTAAAACCATGGGTGTCTTTTTCGAATATAAAAATTGGAATCATCTAAATGCCATTTTTGCATTAAAAACTATATTGAAATTTTTTGATTTGTGGCCCTGTTGAATTTAAGGTGTTCTGTTTGTCTGTGGTTACCTAGCCTAGTGCACTTATTTCTCCCTATATGTTCCTTGACTTTTTTCTCTATGGTCCTTGTCTATGGTGCACTGTGGGTGTCATGCGATTAATTTTCTTTGGGGCGGTGTCTTTGAAACGAGTGCAAGCCAGGTTATAACGGTTTCACGGTGAAATTTCGTAAGTAAACAGATATTTACATAATTTTAATATGTTACCTACTAGTAGAGTAGTACTATTATAGAAGATGCCTGCCCTTTGTTTGAAGCCTTCGTTGTTGTTGTTGTTGGACATAGGCCTTCCCCTTAGAATGCCACGACGAACGGTATTGAGCCGCCTCCATCCACCGACTCCCCGCGACGTTTATAATGTCTTTATTCCATCGAGTGGAGAGCTTTCTTCTAACGCGTCGTCCGGTTTGTGGTCGCCACTCGAGAACCTTTATTCTCCAACGGTTATCACTTCTTCGAGCTATATGACCTGCCCACTGCCACTAATTCTGAGAGCTATGTCGGTGACCTTGGTTCTTCTACGGATTTCCTCATTTCGGATTCTATCACGTGGTGAAACTCCTAGCATAGCTCTCTCCATAGCCCGTTGCGCAACTTTGAGCTTGTCTATACGGCCAATAGTTAGCGACCACGTCTCAGTGCCGTAAGTCAACACTGGCGTGTAGACTTTCGTCTTGAGGCTCTGCGGTATCGGCGACGAGAAGTTTTTTTTTTATGCTACTTGGCAAGCAGACAAGCATACGGCCCACCTGATGGAAAGCAGTTACCGTAGCCTATGGACGCCTGCAACACCAAAGGCATCACAAGCGCGCTGCCGACCCTGAGACATAATGTGAAAAGTCTCATGTGCCTGTAATTTCACTGGCACCCGTACCCTTCAAACCGAAACAGAGCAATGCGAACACTACTGCTTGGTGGCAGAAATAGGTACGGTGGTAGTACTTCCCCGGACGAACTCTTTCACAAGAAGTTTTCACAAAACCAACAAACTAGATATGGCGTAGTTTCCCGAACGCTGCCCATCCGAGTTGGATTCGTCGGTTGACCTCTTCATCTCATCACATCACACTAATATTATAAATGCGAAAGTTTATAAGTATGTTTGTTACTTCTTCACGCCCAAACGGCTGAACGGATTTGAGTGAAATTTGGAATGAAGATACCTAATAATAATAATAATAAGCAAGCAAGTACCTTGACTTGGCCCACGAGATTACCGCCATGTGAGATGTGGATTCGACGATTATCGTCCCGATAGTTGTTTCTGTGAATGGCCTTATAGCAAAGAGCCTCGACCAATACCTTGAGAGGCTCTCACTAAATGGTTGGATCAACGGTCAGATTCAGAAGGCAGTACTCCTGGACTCGGCACGCATAGTCAGGAGGTTCCTCTCTCTGCAGCCCTAGCCTCCGACCGCTTGGGCCTTTGCTCCGCGGTCGGTGGTTTACCGTTTTGTAATATATTTTTTACTATACTGTTTTTATATACTATTTGTTTTTATAGATAAGTAGTATTTCTTTATAGTGAAAAATGTATTTTATAACGAGTTTTAAAATAAATCAACGTCATAATAATAATATCATGGTTCACGCAGGTGAAACCGCGAGGCGCAGCTCGATATTTATATTACTTGAAATATCTTTAAAAATTTAATGAATGAAAATGTAATAAGTAAATATGTTATGTTTTCAGATCTTATCTAACACCAAGCTCCCAATTTATGGACGAAATATTTTGAAGCCGAAATTGACGAAGCTGACTCTGGTTGCACGAAAAATAATAATGCACAACAGCAGTCAGCCAGATTTGATGGCAGAAGATTTGAGAAATGGTCCACAACATGAACAGCATGGAAATGATTTATACGTTACTCACAGATTGGAACGTTTTTTTTTTATGCTACTTGGCAAGCAGACAAGCTTACGGCCCACCAGATGGAAAGCAGTTGCCGCAGCCTATGAACGCTTGTAACACCAGAGGCATTACACGCGCGCTACCGACCCTGAGACATAAAGATGAAAAGTCTCATGTACCTGTAATTTCACCGGCACCCGTACCCTTCAAACCGAAACACAGCAATGCGAACACTACTGCTTGGCGGCAGAAATAGGTACAGTGGTAGTACTTCCCCGGACGAACTCTTTCACAAGAAGTTCTACTACTAACAAAACTACTAACTAGTCGTCTGACTGCGAGTCAATTTGGAATAGTGAGAGAGGCAGATTGTTGATTGTTTATCCAATATCATATATTTCCAACACAGTAATATTTGTACACTGTTATGTTTGCAAACGCCGTATCACCACACCCTATAAATGAGTTTATCAGCAGCATGATGCTAAAGCTGGTAGCATTTTTCAAAAATGCGATTTTATCTGAAATATATATTGAGACGTGTTCGGAAAAATGCAAAGTGCATAGATCTCAATGAAATGACATCATGTACGTTATTTTTTCTCATACAAAAAACCCTTACAACATTGTCTAAAACAAAACTATATCAAGAAATGTATTTTTTCTAGCCACTGATGATCAACCAGAATTAGCAAGTTGAAGTGGCAATGGGAAGGTCATATAGCTCGCAGAACTGATAACCGTTTGAGAATAAAGGTTCTCGAGTGGCGACCGAAAAACGGACGAGGCTGTAGAGGAAGGCCCTCCACTCGATGGACTAAAGGCATTATGAACGTCACAGGAAATCTGTGGATGGAGGCGGCTCAAGACCGTTCTTCGTGGTACTCTAGGGGACACCTAAGTGGACTTCTACAGGCTGATGATGATGTAGTTGATCATCAGATCAACTACATCTAATGATGATGAAGATGATACCTCATATCTCCGGCGTTTATGAACCGATTTAGAAAATTCTTTTTTTATTTGAATAGATATATGTACTTCCAGATTGGTCCCATTTTTTTCAAAACCCAGTTCTGATGATGGAATCCATGAGGAATTGAGGGAACTCCTCAAATATTTTAGGCATACATATGGCGATTTTGATATTTTCAGCAACAAACCAAGCATTTGCATTCAGAAAGTATCATAATCCTTTCACCACTATGGTTCTTTCATCATTTTTTTTTCATCCTAATATTTAGTCGAATACAATGGCGGAAGTCGGTTTTTTAAATGAAAAGTTATATTTAGAAGAGATGCAATGGGCACTAATGGTAACAATGAATACAATATACGAAGACAAAATGTGCAGTTGCACTGATCGCTTAGCTATTGATGAATATTTGTTGTCAGTGTATGATATTTCTAGTGGAAAATACTTGTAATTATAAACCAATAAAAATACCTAATCTGTTTGTTTTTTCTTTTTATTAATTTCTGTAAAAAGACATTCATTTTTGTGGGGGTGTTTGCCATAATTACCACCCTTGGCAGGTTGATTGGTGATTGCAGTATCGGTTACTCAGATGGATGCTGCTGCCCATGCCCAGGTGTAAACCCTTAGTCGGCTTTTCCGACATCCACGGGAGGAGGATTATAGATTCTACGCCGCACACCACGGCACTTTTTATAGGGTGGCAGGAAGTCGGTGGATGGTGGCGGCTCATCCCTTCTAACAATTTTCTTTAACGCCATCATTATCGAGATACCTTATAAACATTTTTTTAACGCCATCTATATAACATCTGGGGATAATGACAACGCCATCTAGTGAAAAACAAAACAGTGAATGTAGAAGTGTGCGTGCGTGTAATTACATGAGGCAAATTGTCAGATCTTATTTATAGTGAATTTGAAATTTCTAACGACTCTTTAACGAAAATTCATGCTGCATCAAATTCTATGACCTACACCGTGCTCGCAAACGGTAAAATTACTCACTAAAGACGCTCGAGTTTTGAACAAAAAATAAAAAAGTCAATATCTGTTTTTCCACGCCATCTAGCGTGAAACGAGCTTTAAGTAATCGAAAGCATCCCCCTTAAGACTTAGTCACCGTTGTACGTTCATATTTATCTGGACATTAGTCAAGTCATGTTTTACTATCTGGTGACAGTTTTACTAAAGCTGTGGGGCTCTTGCCTCCTCTTTCCGAGGTTACGCCTGCAGGGCTTTTTCAAGGATTTTTCACTAAAAACCACGAGAACATTCTAATCGGTGTATATTTTTTCTTCACACTGCCAAAGAGTATCTATCTATCTAATACAATGACCACAGACTTATAATGGTCTGTGGTTGTTATAGTCTGTATAAACAAAACAGATGGGTTGAGTTTTCCACACACTCCACACCCAGAAAAATAGATACCTAAATTAACAAATGAATGTGTCAACATATTATTTTAACATTAACAATCAAGACTTTACCTACCCTTAAACAACACAATATTTCAATACTATCTAAATATCAAAGTTAACTAAAATTTAGTCAAGTTACAAACTTCAATAGGTACTATCTATAGAATTATCATTTATTATGTAGCCTCAATTATTACACAGGAATCATTAAAAACATAAAATCTTAGACACATCAATTATTATTATATCATAAGTAATCATAATATAATAGAAAGAACAAAGATAATCTTAGCAGAGACTTCTAGTCTCTGATCTTAGGTTATATTATTACACAATTTATATATTATTAGTTTACACAACATTAGTCACAATACAAAATAATCTTTTAAAATTTATCAATTAAGTTACATGACAACGAACTTTACTAGAAGGACAGACATTTTATCTCTTTATAGTCATGAATGATCAATGAATTGTGTATGTGTATGAAAAACAATAGGCATACAACCCGACTTTGGGAAGACAAACCTAATAAAACCAAGTAGGTACATACCTACCTTAAATCAGATACCTACTAGGTAACCTAGCAACGCGCCCTGACCGAGTGGTCGTCTCCTTGACGTCTTTTTCCGCCGGCTGTACCTGAGAATGAGGGACTACTGGCACCACTTGCGACTTTACATCTACTTCTGTTGGTACGTGAATGGTAGGTACTACCATTTGATGAGGAAACTCCACGTCAGGATCAGAAACTTCTAGTTTAAATAAACGTTGAAATGGACGTACCTTATAGCCGGTTGATGTTCTCACCTTTGCTGTTCTATTAATATGGTCACGACCTGGAAAAATCTCATCTATTATTCCTAAAGGCCACTTAATTCTCTTATCTTCAGTTTCAATCAAAACTACATCTCCCTTTTTAAGACTGTCTTGTTTCTCCTTTCCTCTCTGAACCAAAGTAGTCAGATACTCTGTCTTAAATCTTTGTCTAAAATCTTCTCTTAGCTTTTGTAGATAGCGCAATCTCTTGTTTAGACTTTTCATATCTATCATATCAATGTCAGTGACATCAGTCTGAGAAATCGGTTGTAAAAAACTGTTAGGCTTTAAGGGTTCCAGGGAATTTGTCTTATCATCTTCAATGTAAGTCAATGGGCGTCCATTCATTGTTGCTTCACAGTCGCATAAAATTGTTTCAAGCTCTACATACGTGACTGACGACTGCCCGAGGACTCTTTTCAATAGGTCCTTCAAAATTTTGATAAGCCTCTCCCAGAATCCACCCCACCACGCAGCTGTAGGTGCGTTCAGCTTCCATTTTATGCGTTGTATCGTGGACTGTCTTTGAATTTCGTCCCAGTCTAAATCAGACAATAAGTTTTTTGTACCAACAAAATTTGTACCATTATCACTGATGATAACATTGACTCTACCCCTACGTGCTATGAAGCGTCGTAGTGTCATTAAAAATGATTCAGTTGACAACGATTTTGTTACCTCGAGATGCACCGCTCGATACACAGCGCAGGTGTACAACACTATCCAGCACTTCTCGCCACCGCGTAGGTATAAGGGGCCCGCCAGATCGACTCCCGTTATCTCGAATGGAGCAGTACACTGGGTGCGTTCTACGGGAAGTGGAGCTGGAGGCGCTCGCGTTGCTTTGGCTCTATGCCGTTTGCATGTATTACAATTGGCGATGACAGACTTAAGTAAGTGCCTCGCACCTATTATCCAGTACCTTGAACGTAAATCGGCTAGTACCGTAACGATTCCGGCGTGTTGTAGGTTTACGTGTCGCTGCTCGGCCAGTCTGCGCGTGAGGGAGCTGTTCGCCGGCAACACTGCAGGAAACTTCGTGCTCTCTGGAACGTCGGTAAGTAGAAGTTTTGTTTTAATTTTAATCAGGTCATCTTTATCATAGAAATGTGTAAGACCCAGAATTTTCTTCTCTATGTAATCCTTGTTTTCTGTCTGAATAATTCTTATAACTCTTTTTTCAGCCTCTTCATATTCCTCATAGCTTAGTTCACCTTTAATCTTTATTTCATGACGCGTATTGTGCGCAAATCTGAGTATCCATGCCACTGATCGAATAGTTTTACTATACTTAGAAAAGTAGGAAAGCTGACTTGTCATACCTTCAGTTGGGCTTATGTTTGTATTACAAACAGCTGTTTTCTTTAGCTCACGATTAGCCTCTGTCTCATCCATGCTGACAGACGACTTGGGCCACTCCTCGGGCGCGGCGTACAACCATAAAGGTCCCTCCAGCCAACGGGAAGATAGTAGTTGGGTTGCGTCACAGCCTCTGGATGCCAAGTCAGCTGGATTCGACGTGCCTGGAATGTGAGACCAGTTATCTTTATTAGTATTTTGTCTGATTTCTTTGACACGATTTCCTACATATGTATTCCATGGTAGCTCATTTTTAATCCAGCACAACGCTACACTAGAATCAGTCCAGCAGTATTCTGTAGATTCCAATTTTAGGTCTATGCGTGCCTCTGCCAGTAGTCTCGACCCTATCAAGGCTGCTAATAATTCTAGGCGGGGAATAGTTATCTTTTCAGGGGGTACTACTCGAGATTTTGCTGAAATTATTCTCACTGACATGTTATCTTTAGTTTCAGCTCTCAGGTATACACATGCAGCAATTCCATCACAAGATGCATCGCAGAACACATGCAATTGCAATGAACTTTCATCAAATGGAGTCGCTGTGAGTCGTCGGGGTATCCTACATTGTTTTAAATGATGTAATGATTCATACCATCTAATAAATCTCATTTTCAGGTCATCTGATATTTCCTCATCCCAGTTTATTTTGCGACGCCATGTTTCTTGAAGGATTAATCTGGGTACTAATGTCACTGCTGTAGTAAAGCCTATCGGATCATAAATCCTTTGAGTCAGAGATAGTAGGTTTCTTTTGGTAAACTTACCTATTTCACATAGTGGTGGTAGATCATGTATATTGCAGCTCAGTTGATCTTCTGCAGTGTGCCACTCAAGGCCCAGTACCGAGACTACAGCATCATTCTTCAGATCTGAGAGAGGAGCTATTGTCCACTGTGTGAGGTCGAACTTTGCCTGGCTCATTATTTCTTTGGCTTCTGTTTCAAACTTTCTGACTGTTTCTTTGGTGTCTAAACTTGTTTGACAGTTATCTACATAGAATGAGTTGGCTAAAATATCAGCTGAACCTCTCAAGTCTTGACTTACCTTTTTTAAATGATGTTGGATAGTAGCCGAGAGCAAAAATGGACTGGAAGTCAAGCCAAACACCACTCTGCAATGCCGGTAAGTAATCATGTCACCCTCATTGTTCCACCATAAAAATCGCAACATATCTCTGTCTTTTGGTGATACAGACACTTGTAAAAATGCCTTTGATGTGTCTGCAGTGACTCCAATCGCCCTTTTTCTAAATCCATTCAGTAATTTAGGAATTGTATCCAACATATTGACCCCTTTGCTAAGGCATAAATTCAATGACTTACCATATCTATCTTTCGCCGAGGCATCAAATACAGGTCGAATTCGTGTTGTTAGACTCTTCTCTTTTATAACGGGTCTATGTGGTAAGTAATGTGAAGATTCTTCGTCTTTCTTGGACTCCGGTACCATCTCAATAATTCCCTTATCACGCCATTCAGTAAGAACCTTATCATAGTCCTCATACATGTTGTTTGTCCTTAATCTTTTTGTTACAGACTGTAATCGACGTGAGGATATATCAAGGTTATTTAGTAATTCATCGTGACCTACCTTCCAGGGAAGAATGACTTCATACCGGCCCTCATTGTTGACTGTGACACTCTCTTCAAAAGTCGCCAGCACCTCCTCTTCGTTCTGCTGTTTGGTCTTGGTCTCAGCTGGGTCGCGAATACCTAAAGTTTCCAACGACCAAAAATTAGTTATGTCTGTAGAACAAAACATTGCCATAGTAGTTTTTCCCTGCAGGGTCCAACCCAACTTAGTTTTGACCGCAAAAAGCGTGTCATGTAGTTGGACTATATCACCTGTGAGTACCAAACCAGAAAAATCTGCACCTATCAGCAAATCAATATCATTTGATTGTGTGTTTTTGTCTGAAAGTTCTATCTTGTGTTTGGTGAGTAAGTTTGGCAGGTTATTTTGTGTGTATTTGGGAATATTTTTACAAATGCATGTCTGTCCTAGAGCAGTCAATTGGAATGAAAATGTTCTATCTACACTTGTTACATTTAAATCATATACCTTGTATTGTTTAGGAGTTATTTCTACACCACCAAATAAAGTATGAGACAATGTTTCATTACCCACAGCAGATATGTTGAGTTTACGTGCAACTTCTTCTCGGATGTATGAGCGTTGCGCACCATTGTCAAACATAGCTCGAACCTTCACCTGTTTCTCGCCGTTGCAAATCCAGACGGATACTGTCTGTAGTAAGGTTGTTTCTGTATTTTGCTTACCACCCGCAGACATGTTGGTGCTTGAAGTTTCATCACTTGGCATTGCTGTTGTGGTAGCACTTGTAGCATCAGACTGTGGAGCAGGTTGGCTAGTTCTAGGAGCACTTTCACTAGCTTTATGCTTCTGTCCAGTGCAGAGAACCACGGAGTGACGCTGAGTACATATGATACATTTTACAGCTGCCTTACAAATTTTCGGGTGATGTCCTTTCTTTAAACAAATAGCACAGGCTTTCTTTTGTTTTAGATGGGTTCTTCGCTCATCCAAGCTCATCTTTTGCATTCTGTAGCATTCTAGACTACTGTGAGAATCCTTGTCGCACCACACACATGTGGTTTTCTTAAAGTTGTTACTATGGGTGCCTGTCAGTAAACAACCAGCTGTTGGTTCTGATGCAGCTTCGTCTCTGTTTTGTATCCCATTAAGGCTTTTCGTGGCTAATGAGATTCGTTGTTCACTTTCGACTTCTCTCCTTACGAATGTTAATAAGTTATTCAACTCTATACTTATATCTGTATTTTGTGTTTTATTTCTCTCCCAAACTTTTAGGAGCTCTTGTGGGAGTGCCGATTCTACCATTGGCAGTAAAAATGCAGCAAATTTATCTTTTGTTACACCAAGGGTTTCCAATGCTCTTAGCATGGCACTGATTTTATCGTACAGTGTAGTTAGGTTCGTATTTTCCATTTTGTTTATCATACCTAAAAGTTCACGAACATAGACTTGAATCAGCAGTTCTTCCCGTGCATATCTTGCTTTGAGTTGGTCCAAGCATTCTTTGTAGGAGGTTGGAGAAAAACTTTGTACCAGTGTCTTTGGTTCGTCTTTCATAGCTTGTAGCAGGTACTGGTATTTATCATGTACATCTATATGAGGATCGTTGTCTATTTTCTGGAACTGACCCCAAAATGGCAGCCAGCCCTTCAAATCGCCACAAAATGTGATGAATTCGATTTTTGGAAGATTGAAATTGCGTCTTCCTTTAATATCTTCGACAGGATTCGCTTTATTTTTGCTCTTGTATTTTATATCTAGCAAATTCCAGCGAGATCTATACTCCATAGCACCTTCCATTTCTTTCTCCAGGATAGCCTCATCGCTGTCTCTCAATATCTTTCTAATTTCGCGGTCTAACTCAGTCAGTTGTATAAGGAGTTCGTGAACTATATTATGTTGAGCCGCTAACAATATTGGAGAAGCTTTATCGTCCTCGAGAAAATCGTCGAGCACGTTGGCACTCTTCGTGAACAACGTTCTCGTTACCTTTCGTTCTCGTTTGCAGGCTATAACCGCGATGTCTTCCTTTTCCACGGTCGCCATAATGTGGGGCTCTTGCCTCCTCTTTCCGAGGTTACGCCTGCAGGGCTTTTTCAAGGATTTTTCACTAAAAACCACGAGAACATTCTAATCGGTGTATATTTTTTCTTCACACTGCCAAAGAGTATCTATCTATCTAATACAATGACCACAGACTTATAATGGTCTGTGGTTGTTATAGTCTGTATAAACAAAACAGATGGGTTGAGTTTTCCACAAAAGCTTTGGTGGACAATTTCCATCCCTTTAAAAATTACGCAATACACTTACAAACTATTTCATTTCACTACACTTGAGCTTATAAATTATGCTACATTTGTTAAAATGCCACCAAAGTCGACGGTATTACTAAAAAATGACACTAGAAAATAATGTTTAAAAGTAGACGATGTCTCTTTTCGGCCGGAGGCCGGAATAGTCCAAATAAACCTAATAGTCCGTCAAAAATTAGCCAATCCCTTTTTGGTTGCCTACGGCAACCAAAAAGTTTTCACATTTTTGAACCATTATAAAAAGTCTTGCTGTCAGGTAGATTGCTTAGGAGAAGCTTAAGAGCGGGATGCAAAATACCGTTGCTTTTAAAAATATTGTTCTTCTCGCTCTGACCTACATTAACGAAACATCATGGAAGTAATAAGTACTACGTACAACAGTACTTATTACTTCCATGCGAAACATACAATTTTTTTAATAACGCTAAGTATCGTCCATTACCCAGATACTTTAAGGAAGCATTGAGCGATTATGAGAGGCACACTTAACTCTACACTGGAGATCGATTTCACGAGCTGTGGTTGGGTATTTTTGTTCTAGGCATTAGTTAAGTATACATTACGCATAATTTTTGAGTAAGTTTTATTTGTGCGGCCTTAAGTATAAGAAAAGTAATTAAAAGCGAGCAAGTGAGAGAATTTTGCAAACACTAACATTTAAGGAACGGATGTGAGTCGTTGCTATTTTTGGACGGTAAGTAGCAGGTACCTACTGTCATCTGAGACAATTGTCGTAATGCGGTCGGAAGCCAGTCATTGTAACAAGTCCATTCGTTCATCTTCACTGTCCCTTGAACTTTAATACACACAGACTTTATACGAAATGTTACCTAAACTAGCTAAAATGATGACTAAACTGTGTCTTGTAACGTATGCCGTGGTGTGTTCAGCCTAAGAGACCTATCCTCCGTGGATATCTTAAAAGCTAGCTATGAGACTACACCATTGGTTTGGCAGCAGCATCTACCTGAGTACTTAACACCAATGCTGTGATCACCAATCCGCCTGCCAAGCGTCCATTATGGTAAATAATCATTGCAATTTATTTCTGGCGAAGGCCTCTTCCGATAGTGGACGTCTGACGGCTGGTGATGATGATGATGATGATGTCTGGACTGTCTAAATGGGATAAAATGAGGAATACAAATTCAGGAAAATAGTCCTGGCTAACTAAGTGTGAAGGGAAATACGAATGCAAGGTGTAGAAAATGTGGCACTGAGTAGCTGACAGCTAAGCTTTGTGGAAAGAATTTGTATACTAACGACCCTACAAGTTATGTTTTACACGGGTAGTTTTTGTGCGAGAGTGATAAATCTTTTATGCTTCGCAACACATCATCATCTCTTTCGAGAAAGTTTTTACTTTAATCTATAGTGTACCATACAGTCCAACATTACAGATAAATTGCTCCAAAAAGGGTCCATTTTCCTTTTTAGTGCGAAAATCGTCGTTTTATTTCGTCATAAAAATAAGTAAATGGCCGTTCTGAAAACAACAAGAACTGGGCATGGAGCAACTTATTTCCTACACTACAAAATCTCGTTATAACTTTATTTCTTACATTCAAAGTTTTATTAGAAGACTTACCAACTGTGTTTTTACTTACCAACTGTGAGAAAATTTTAAACGGTCTCTTAGGGCTGTCAAATATATGCGTCGAATAGAGTAGATAGAAGGAAGTAGTAGCAATTTCTTAGAACAAGAGTTGTAACCCATTTGTCGTAACACCATTATCATCAGATCACCACCATCTATTTATTATATTCTAATTCTAAGTGGGGGTGTTAAGACCTGCACTGACGTCCCGCTGTGGGGTGTATTGTGCATTGTCCCCCTGTGCTAGCCCTACCCCAGCCAGCCTAGCTCCTTAAAGTAACGGAGCAGGACTTTGGGTTGGTGGCAACACCGTTGAAGTGTGTCCGAAGGCGTCGATGATTTATCATATTGTAAAATAAGCGTTAATTCTGGAAAATAATGATGGCGATGTCTCTTACATTTTGTGACCCAAATTATTTAACAACATCGCGTAACGTTATCGTTATCGTTGGTCTATAATCACCACTCTCTAGCCTCAGAGGTTTGCTGGAAGAAAACTCTTTTTAGGGTTAAGCTCGCCTTTGTACATGTCCTTTAGTTCTGTCTTGTGTTCTTCTTATGTATATGTGTGTACAATAAAGAATAAAGAACGTTCAGTAGAGATTCTTCAGGTTACTGATAATATATGCATAGCATATATATATTAGCATAGAATACGCAGAATGCAATTGGGGGGATTTGATAATCACCATAATTGGCTTGGCAGACCGATGGTGATCGCATATTTAAATATGCTGCTGCCCATCCCCTGGCGTATTAGCCACCTCATACGACTTCCATATTAGAAGTTAGAGGAGTCCAATTCCTAGGCCTAGCTAGACCATCAACATAGTCAAGGTAAATTAAATAGGTCACATTAGTTTATAGTATTTATGTAACTTTGTTACGTAACTTTTGATTCCCTACTGCTACTTCTAAAAATATACAAGCCGGCCTAGGCATACGGTATTCGCTTCGAAGCGATTCTATTTCTACAGTCGTAATTCAATACAAAAGACCACGTGACATATCGATAGCTTACGTCAATCTCACACATTTTGGACTTTTCTACTAGCGGTATCGCTATTAGAATGTTACTTTGTCTACGGCCTAAGGTATATAAATTAGTGGAACAACAAATAATATTTAGAACCATATTAATTACTTTTATGAACCTGGTTTATTTTTTTTATCTATGTCGACAGTGGCCGTCTTTCATTTTATTAATTTGATAGTTTTACGAATAAGTAGTTGGTTTGGACGTAATTGAGATGTCAGAGTAGGTAAAAGTGACATGCGGGTATCTACAGTGTGGAAGAGCCTAAACCTAATGGATAGCGACCGGGAACACAATCCCTGATCCTGAAGGATTATGTGGAAAACATAATCCCAAATAAGGAATTATAATGTTAGCTTATGCTTACACATGTATAGGTAGACAGAGATAATGTAATATCAAAACCCTACAGAACAACCAGAAATTAAAAAAAATCAAGCAAGACTTTAACCATTTTGATTTATGTTGAGCCAAAAATTTTACTTTTAAATATATTTATGTATTAATTTTGTTGCTGTTAAACAATTTTGTGGTCAGTTATTCCCTTAACTTCAATTATACATGCCAACAAATTTATGAGTAGGTGCATTATTTGCCCATGCATATTCATACTCTATCGAATATTAAATGCCCAAAACAGGACAGGTGCAAACTACTCATTACCGACATGTCTATAAAACCCCAGAGACAATGATTCTACGTTCAGTAACTACCACATTGGAACAATAAGCCCTCATTAATAAATTATCATGAACTAATAACAATGCAATAATAATTATCCAATGACAATATTTGGGATGATAGCATTATTTTGTTGGCATTTATTATTTTGGAACCAAAACTTGGCGAAATCATTGTTATGAAAATTTTAATTATGAGCACACCAGTTCTTCCACGGATCCATTTTTTTTCTGAGAACACAACAATAACTTTGCAGTAAAACAATGCTTATTAATCCATAATTTTATTATGAATGACTGTATTTGCTCACCTTTGCCCGGCACTACCTCTTAGGTCACATCCAACTAGGGCGTGTCCTAAATGGCATTATACTGCGCCCTGAGACAAAAATGAAAAGTTACATGTGCCTGTAATTTCACCAGCACCTATATACCCATCAAACCGGAACATTGCAATTCGTGCTTTATTGCTAATATAAGTTTCCACTATACCTACATAGTAATAATGTATTACTGTCGAGGCCTGAAACCAAGCAGCCAGTATTGCAGCTGAGTTCTTTTTAACATAACGAAGCCGGAAGTTTGTGTAGCACTTTTCTCTTAGTGCGAGGAATTAATAACAAATGTCAAAAACCGGTTAAGTTCGAGACGGACTCGCAGGAAGAGGGTTCCGTGCAAGTAGGCTACCATAGTAACCACTGGCTCAGTTAAACGTATTATTCAATCAACACATTTTATATAGTTTTTTTTTTAATTTTTTCCTTATAAGTTTTGGAGATAGATAGGGGGGAGGGGGGGATGGTCAATGTTGTATATTTTTTTGCTATCTTTTAAAATAAGCATTTTAAAATTATACAAAAAATATATTTGTATATTTCATAACGATTTCTTTCGATGCATTCATTTGACACAAGTTTTCTTTAATTTTTTTTTCGGTTATCAGAACTAACTCTGTAGTATCAAATTTTAACCTTTGTTGATCCCTTAGATTCGTAGAAAATAGCCTGAGAGAGACAGACACCACCATCCTCCAGCCGAAACTATTGAGGCAAAATTTTATAAAAAAATACTGGGTATTTGGCGTCATTCATAGTTTAGAGGAAATCCTAAATTAAAAGTCTTTTAACTACCACGGGAAAAAGAAAATACTCGTAATGAGAAAATGCGTATAAAATTGTGTTATTTAACTAATAACGTAATTGGTCTAGTGGTTACTAAGGTAACCTACTTATACAGGACTCTCTACACGCGAGTCCCGCTCGGACTTGACTTGTTTTTTTTTAAATATAAGAAGATATAGATAATAGGAAGATATTTCCGACCGAGGTGGAAAAAATAAAATTATACACAAAATTATGAAGTGGACAACAGAAATGCAAACAACATTAACAAAAACAATTCAGGCAAAATAGGCAAATTATTATTTTATTGTTAATAAACTTGTTACTTCGTCTTATGTACAAATATAATATAGCTATATCTTATTATGTTCACCTCAATTTTGAAACTCCTAGGATGCAGTGTTTCTCACAAACTTGCAAATTTACTTAAATTTCCTTTGCGATGGAAATCTACAATAGTTTGAAAATGGATCCCTTGTTACTATTTTCTCAAAAACTGTGCTACAGACAAAACCTTGCACTATACAAACGAGTTCATAATAAAAACTTCTAAATTATTCTAAGCCTTTTTAATTTCTATACCTAATACAATAGTTTTATATACGAATCTAGATCACTTTGTATAGTCTGTCTTTCGATTGGGTTTCAGCAACTTTATCAGATTTGTTCTTTTTAGGGTTCCGTACCTCAAAAGGTACCAACGGAACCTTTAAAACTCAGGTGTCTGTCCGTCTGTTTGTCTCAGCCTTTTTTCTCTGAATCTACTGGATCAAAAAAGTTTAAATTATATACATAAACACACGCTTTTTTCCCCGAAGGGGTAGGCAGAGTCTCAAAGGGCCTATTTTCACCGTGGGTTGCCGTAGTCGTAGGAATATAGACTTGACAAGTGGTGAGCTCAACGCTGCAATTACTTTCCTCGGTTAACGCTTTCTTCCAATAATAACACACGCCTAAACAAGCCAGCAGCCAGGACAACTCTTATACCAACGAAAATTGCCCAACAAGTCCGGGTAAGGTACATAATAATGACGACCTCTGTGGCGCGGCGGGCGAAGGTTCACCTGCGACGCAGGAGGTTGCGGGTTCGATCCCCGCCTCGGAACAAATTTAATCAATATTTTTTTTCAATATTTGTGCGATCTGCAGATAATTGTTCCGGGTGTTCTGGGTATTTTCTATGTATAATAAAAATATCTATCTATGTAATTTATTATATTAAGTATATCAGTCATCTAGTTGCCATAACACAAGCTCTGCTTAGCTTGGGGCTAGATAATGTTGTGTGAAAAATGTCCAGCATTATTTATTTATTTATAATATGTAGAGTTAAGTGACCCAATCGCGGACGTAATATCGTAAATAAACGAATTCTTATTTCGCACATTTGGGGGGTAAACTAGCAAAACAAACAAGAAAATAAAAAAAAATTGTGTCAAATGTATCATGTTGCATATCAAAATAATAGAGCATTGTCACGGAAAACAAAAAATATTCGTAAAGAGAAAATGCGTATCAAATGTGTTCATTGGTATGGAACCCTTTCCATGCGAGTCTGACTCGCACTTCACCGGTTTTATTTATCTCTTGTTCTTGTTTCTCTTTTGTTCTGTCCTCCCCTTTTCCTCATAAATGATTCTTGATTATATTCAAAGTAGTATGTAGTTCAAAATTCTGAACAAAATTATGGTAAGTACTACTGTTATTTCTGTAAGTTTAGTGGCAAGTGTAAGCAAATGTAAGCTCAACATTACAGGCTCAGTGCCAAGCGCTAATAAATCACAAATTATTAATATTAACGTTAACTAAGTATGACATACTAAATTAATTGTAATTATCGTTACAATCGTTTAGGTCCTCTTACATATAAATCATTTACCTTCCTAATTATGTACATTTTGACTAGTTTGATTTAGCTCTACGTTATACTATTATACAATTTTTTTTGTAGAAAGTTGGGTTAATTAGCTTAAAAGGATTCTTTGGTCAACTCAGCCCACACTTCACTTAGCCCGCGGGCCGAAATGTCCACTACGAAATTTATTTATATTTTTTTATAGTCAACTCAGCCCGCGGGCATATCGACCGAATATTTGCAGGTAATACAAACATTTGTTCCACCGCGGGATCGAACCCACACCTCTTGCATCTCAGCCAGCTACTTGCCCACTGTGCCACGGAGGTCCAATGGTATTCGAAGTAAATTTGAGACCTTTTCATGCATTTTTAATGTGCACTAACAAATCCTAAGAGGAAACTAAACTACTAAACACTGAGGCAAAAGTGAACCAAAAACAATGAATCAAAATAGTATTTTGACCTATGAAGGTAATCACTACTCAACGTCTACTAAAATTAGTCAACGTTTTGGCAATTTTTAGGCTTCTTTGATAAACTGTATTGCGTAAACTAATCAGGTCTATACGGCTACTGGATTAGCGCTAATCCACGCGTCCGTCGGGTCGATACATCTGCACGTGTATTTTCCAGACAGATACACAAAGCTGGACATTAAATTACTTATTTAAGTAAATCCCAATTGAAGAGCTCTACGCCGAATACACTTGCCATCATAAATATAATATAATAATAATGACAGATACGAAAAACTGTAGAACATGTTAGTATATTTATTCTTTTTGAATTGGTGGTAATATTATTGTAGAACTAATTTTACTTTTGAAACTATCATGGTTATTAACATAATTATCACTAGAAACGGGATATTTACCATGATTTTTGAGTTTTGTTGATTCCCGATATGCATATATATTCATGTTCCCGATATCATTCATGGCGCATGAAACTGTGCCGAAATATCGGGAATCAACAAAACTCAAAAATCATGGTAAATATCCCGTTTCTAGTGATAATTAACTAATTTTACGTTTGAAAGCATATTCAATTCCAACAATTATCATGTCGAGGAAATTGGGTTGGTTTGTCGAGGAATTTGGTTTTGGTTTTTGGTAGACGGAAAATAGCTGATTTGATCATAAGAAATAAAATCATTAACATGCGTAAATTACCAAATATTTGAGTTTTTAGCCTTTTGCGAAAACGGTAGGTACTTTGTTTATTTGATCATTCGTCTATAAAATCATTGAATCACATGAATGGCACTCTGCGTCGAAACAGTACAGTCACTGGCTGGATTGGATAAAGAATGGAATGGCGTAAAGCTCAATAAAAAAATACTTTGGTATGCTAAATTCATGTTGTTGTTGCCAACAAGCCATTACTGTCGATCATCCTCAACCGTTAGACGTCTACCGATGGACGAGGCCTCCTTCATAAAATGCAATGAGGGAATTTTCCGTAATCACCACGCTTCGCCTGCAAAGCGTTGTGATTAGTGATCGTAGAATTGGTGTTGAGTACTCAGGTGGATGCTGCTGTATATCCCCTGATGTAATCCTTTAGTCGGCTTTTACGACTTCCACGGGAAGAAATAGAGGGTCTATTCTTAGCCGGACACAATACAGCACTAGTCGATACTTCTCGGAATGGCTGTATTACTCTAAAGTACCATCAATAGCTAGGCTATTAACTATCGAGTGTACTTGACCGTCCAGTCACTGTCTCATTTGCAGAGTGGAGGGCTTATCTGAGACGGATTTTGCACATGGCTCTTGGTACAAGCTTATTAAAATGTAAAAAAGTCTACTTTCTATACTGTTTCTACATTTATGTACATTTTCTTGTTGGTATTAAATTTATTATCATCATCATCATCATTAGCCGTTAGGCGTCCAAAGATAGACGAGGCCATTTGCATTCTGCAATAGGGGGATTTACCATAATCACCACGCTTGGCAGGCGGACAGTATTAATGTTGAGTACTCAGGTGGATGCTACTGCTAGGGCTACCTTCCCTGGTTTAATCCCTTAATCGGCTTTTACGACATCCATGGGAGGTGAAGGAGGAGTCAATACTTAGGCCGGACACACACGACACCATAGTTTATGGCATTAGTACCTATCTTTCTATTCAAATTGCAGCAATATTATTTGGCTTCTGTGAAAACTAATGCTTCGTGTTTTGTAATGTGTGCGATTCCTAGTTTTCCTGCTTGATTGTGGAGTGTCATATTTACAAATAAAACATGCAAATTCTAGCGCAGTGATACACATTTTTATTTAAACAGCGTTATTTGCTCACATGACAGAAGACATTTGGTCACACAAGTTAAAAGAATTGAATCCACAGTTTTAGGATTAACCAAAGAATTCGTGAAGAATAATTTATGTAATGAGTTATAATGCCACTTCTGGCAACAGAAATAGGTTACGCGTACATTGACTTGGTTTGCAAAATAAGGGAAGGTTGTATGGCGCCGTAGCGACGAGCCGACGACCGACGCACAGATTTAGCAATAGGGGATGAACTAATACCCTGATGTGGGACGTTTAATGACCCCATAGTTACAAACTTTGCAACAAATTGAGCTCTTCCAAGATTGGATCGAACTTGCCCAATTTCTGGTTTAGAACCTTTGAACTTTGGAAACTTACCACTAAAATATGTATCCGAACTTCTTGCCCATCTTTAAGGCTAATGTAAAATCTCTGTACCATACTAATAACGTAAGTATAAAGCTTCTTTGTCTTTGAGTCCAACGACCCTTGAATAGACGATTTCGTGTAATTACTTTAGGGATCCTGACGCCTCGTACTGTTGACACGACGGCTTTAATGTGGCACTCATCTGCATTGCTTGTCGAGCTGAGATGAGCAGGCTCTTTTTCAGCCAGTTTTGTTGAGTGAAATTGTAATGGAAAATACAGTTTCTCTCAGTTGCGTACCCACATTTCTGTCATATTTTAAGTGACCTAGTATATCCTTCTTGAAATTGAGCGTTCAAAAGAACTGCCTTTTATTAGAAGAATGGTTACTAAAGGTCATAGACCCTTATAACATCAAATCAAAATGTAGAATAGAAATAAGATATTTATAGAAAAAATATTTTTTAAAAATTTTCTTATAAAAGGCCGGCCTTTTATTAGATATGGCATAAGTCCAACAATAAGGCCTTATCAACAATACAAGGGACATCAAATGAAAATGACAAATAAAAGTAAGTTTTTTTTGAAAATAATATTTTACAACAAGCTTTTATTCAAATAGTGAAAATTAAATATAATAATATAATATCTCCTTCTTCAACAGGCTTTAGACGTCCACTACTGGACAAACCCTCCCCCATAGAATGCCATGGGGTGATTTGCCATAATCACCACGCTTGGGAGGCGGGTTGGTGATCGCAGTTTGGTGTGGCTTCCCATCCCCTGGTGTAACTCTTAAGAAAGAATATTAAATTAGTAACACAGCCAGTAGCTGTATTAACCATCGAGTAGTTCCATTGTCTTCCTACCGTTTCCATCATCAGATCAGCTCGCCGTCACCATAATAATATTGTAATGTAATCTGAACGTGACAGGTATGAAAAATTTCAGCTCAAACGAACAATTGATTTGGGTGGAACTGGACCAAAATTAAATTTCAAGATTTGTCCCACACTATCTAACATTATACATACTAACAGGTCAAATTAAATAAATGCTAGTAACACCTTGATACACATATTTGTTGATAAAGCCTATGAAAAGTCCTTTATATTATAATTTTGACAACCTTTGTGGCGCGGCGTGAAAGTAGCCGGCTGAGATGTGAGAGGTTGCGGGTTCGATTCCCGCTGCGGGATAAACGTTTGCATGATCTGCAAATTCCAGACTCGGAAAAAATCCGAGTCTGTGTGTTGTGGTACTATGGTACTCGTAGTTCCTGATACCCACGACACAGGGAAACCTAGTGTGGGGTTAGGACGATATATACGTGACTGTTAGGTGTTATGTTATGTATGTTATATAAATATATATATCTCTCGTGTGTCGGGACTTGGCAGTTGGCACCTCAAGATAAATGCGACAGTCGGCACTACAAACGACATGCGCCTTCGAGTACCAGCACTCAGATTATTTATCACCACCATAATTTGCACAATGCAGACAATGCCTTTGTTCTTCTCTCCAAATACGAGTAGGCTCGGCGATTGCATGAGCGATAGTTCCCGTACCTAGCACTAAGTGAAACGTGGCGTGCCCTACTAATTAGAAGCTAGTAAGGGCCCCGCAGCATGTGACCGTAAAGGAAAACCGCAGAGGTGGTAAATTAGGTTAGAACAATAAAGCAATAAGCTACCTGTAAGCATTCAGATATTCCTACAGGGATTATTGAATTATACAGGAATTACAGAATGTCTCTGAATATGTATTGTTTGTTATCCCAAAAGGAGTTTTTGTTTCTGTCTTTCTACACACAACAGGGAACAACATTTTGTTTAATACCTTTTGGGTGTTTTTAGGGATCCGTATACCTCAACAGGATAAACAGGGTCCTTATAGGATAACTTTGTTGTCCGTCTGTTAAGATCCTTTTTCTCAGGAACGCCAAAAAAGGTATCACCTTGAAATTTGTACCAAACGCAAACCAAGCTTCTAACTCAATGCATTTAGAGCTTATGGCAATGAATGTCTAATTTGTCTCTGTACACAGGTTGTGCATACCCTCAAACCAGCCAGAGGCGTAAAAATATCATCCCTAGCCCTAAAACAACGTACCATACCTTTGGAACGGGTATTCTAAATTTACTATTAACAGTGTACTTAGCTGGAACCCTTTAAATAAACGGACAATTAGTGAATGTTCCCGGCACAAAGGTGCAATCGACATGAGGTAACATAATATATTTGTTACTAGCGGCCCGCTAGCGACTTCGACCGCGTGGTCCCGGTGGTCTCGTTGGTCCAGAAACCTTCCCCGGTTGCGGACTCTCCCGGACTCACTAAAGTACATACGTGCCGTATCAACTAATCTTTCCAGCCGCGAGATATACCTTACCAACAAACCGTACTATCAACTAATCTCGCCGATGCTATATTTTTAATGTACTTCCATTAATAAATATAAATTGTTATACCCCAAAACAATCCTTTTTTGGGTTTTCTAAAAAAAATATCCTTATAACTCAATCCAGATCATAATCTATCTGTGTACCAAATTTCATCAAAATCAGTTCTGCCGTTAAGGCGTGATTGAGTACAAACGTATATACTTTTCATTTATGATATTAGTGGGATGTCTTAATTACCCCGTGTGAAGTGGGCCATACTGATGACCCACTTCACACGGGGTAATATCCGAGTTTATTATTCTTCATAAGACTCAATTCCTGGCTAATTCAAGTCTTCCAGTCGTAATTGAATTTCCTTTTTCATTCGCGAAAGAGCAAACTCATAAAATTTGGGATTCAGTTGAACTCAGTTCTTTTTGTTGACCTCATAAATAAAACACCGCAATCAACTTTAAACGTCGTTAAAAATCTGCTGACTTGTGTAATGTAAATAGAACCTGTCGGATTTTTTTTATTGACACTCATAAAATTCTGTTTCCTTATTTTTCAGAAATTTGGCTCCACTTAGCTCATAAAACTCCCTCTTAAATCATCGATCGAATAAGTGACTGATTTTTGACGCGAGCTTTGAAAAACTTCGACCCAGACACTTTATATAATCATCTGTTGATGATAAAAGCAACTCACTTTAATAATTATTATAGCGCCTATAATAATTATTAAACAATTAAACGACATTAATTTCTATATTCACCGTACCATATTATGAGGCTATATTTTCCTACATAGTTTTCTTACTACCTTCAGCGAGATGTACCAAAGTTTATAATGTGGTCCCTAGCTGCCATTTCTTAACTAATTTACTTAGAAACTTGTAATTTCTTGTGTTAGTAGACTGTATAGTGAAGTTAATATTTAAAACAATCTTGTATTAAAGCTTTTCGAGTTATGTATGGAAAACTGTGACTTGACTACGGAACCCTAGACTACGCATAATTGGACACAAACTTGGCTGGTTTATTAGTACTGATTTTATAACAAGATCGTGCTGTTTACAGTGACAAAATGCTAGTATAGATCGTGCTATCGTTTCGTATTGAGACCGCTGATAAATATTTATGCGGACGCGTATTAGTTCAGTAATTCAATTACTATCATTACCTATAATTTTTAATATAAAACTTTTGCTTAAGATGTTGATCTATTGCAGCATCCTCATCCTAACTAAAGTGTTAACTTGATTAGTGATCAGACTGATCAGTAAGTTAATGTTCGTTTTCTTCGTGCCATTCCATTGGGGAGGCAAATTTTGTAGAGTGCACGAACAAAGGAATTTCCAAAATTCACCCGCTACACACACACACACACACACACACCCACACAGCGGTACAGCGGGGTGTTAAAGTTTTTATTGAAATAACTCTATGTGGAGGAAGGCGGGCGTCTCTCTATAGTCATCTGTATAACGTAGTAAAAGCGTAAGCTATATTACCATAGAATATTTCTAGGTACTGAGCAGAAAACACGTTTGAGGAAAGCTTTGCTGTATATTGGTTTGAGACTTTCGCTACATCATCATCATCACCAGCCTATTTACGTCCACTTTCCACTGCCATAATCACCACGCTTGGCAGGTGGATTGGTGATCCTAGTTTGGTGTTTAGTACTAAGGTGGATGTTGTTACCCATCTCCTGGTTTAATCCCTTATAGAAAGGCTGTTACTACATCCACGGTAGGAGACGGAGCAATCTTTTCTTAGATCGGACACACCACGGCAACCTATATCTCTAACTGATAAACAGAATAGGTTTCAACTCGGAACTCTAAAACTGCAAACATCGAGAGTCATGTTCAATATTTGCTGTAACTATATCAAACTACTACCGGTCACTTTATGCTAACAGGCAAAGTGAGTCAGGCATTGTTAAACAACCTGGGTGCTCCCTGTCCGCTTTCAACATGTATTGCCATTATTGAAAAGGAAAATAAAATAGTAAAGGTAAAGAGTGGGTTTGGTTTCAGAATTGGTTTTGAAATCTTTTTGCCAAGTCTAGCCGCTGTTTTAGGCATGTTAACTACTCATGGCATATTCAAACGGGACAGCCTTAATAGTCATCACAATATAATCTATTAATCAAGCACTAATAAAAAGGAAAAAGATAGATTGATAGATATTTATGTAACTCATTATTACATTCACCTTAAAATAAAACTACATATAAATTAACTTACAAATTTGTTCACGTTGGTACAATGGGTGGCCTTATTGCTCAGAGTAAATAAGCAATCAGGAAGTCTTGGATGGACTGGATTATAAAGAACATGTGGGAAGGTGTTTCAATAATATAACACAAATAATATAAAACATTACTACATTCATATAATAACAAATTACACAAACACATACAATATACCTCGTAGAATTAAAAGGAAAGAATAACACATTCACCTCATTTTTTTAAATTGCTAGGGATTTAGAGTGCCTATAACACATTCACCTCATTTTTTAAAACTGAAAAAACTGTCAAATCTCAGAAAATGGCGTTCTAGTTACCAAAATAGATATTATAAATTATTATTATAATTTTTTTGATATAACACATTCACCTCATTTTTTAAAATTGCTAGGGATTTAGAGTGCCTATAATATGTGTTATATCAAAAAAATAATAATAATAATTGAAAATATCTATTTTGGTAACTAGAACGCCATTTTCTGAGATTTGACAGTTTTTTCCCGTCTTTTCATCCACGTTATTTTTCTGAGGGAACTGAATTTTATCCTATGTTTCAATCCGGTTTTAATCTAGTTTAGCTAATTTTAATATCAATTAATGTTGATCAAATTTTATAAAAATGCCCGCTTTAGCGTAGAAGCACAAGAAACATCCAAATAAATAAACAGACGTTTCTCTTTTATAAATGAATAATATTTAGGGATTTGTATCTCATATTTGCAGGTATATAGAGCAAATTTACTTTAGGTAGGCAGCACCGCAACCACCAAAATCCATACTAATCAAGTATGGATTTTGGTGGCTGTGGTCGTTTGCATTTATTATTCTGTTGTGATCAAATCGTGGTAAATAATTAAAGCTTCATTGTGTCATTCTAAATTAGTCTAACAAATGTTTGTTTCATAAATGGTTGGAACTTACCAATACAAAGCTTCTCACCTTTTTATAAACTTTGGCAGAACTTGTTTTCATATTATTAACTTGAAATGTTATCTCCTTAACAATGCTAGACTGCATCTGCCTTTTTACAATAATGGCACAGCTTGTTCTCGTAAAGGTTAGCACATTCGATAAAATCAGTAAACTTCGGCACCCTAACAACAACGTGTGAATTGTTTATTCCTACTCGGATTTAGCGCCCTTTGTTGACGACGAAATTTAAACGAAAGGAATTACAATGTGACAACCCTAATCTTGATTAGAAAGCGTTCTACAAAGCACTGTACGAAGTACTAAAGTGTTAATCTGATTTAATTCAATGTGTTTACACAGCAGGATAGCGTGATTTTTTATTTCAATAGAAGGGGTCGCCTTATGAAATGGAATTCCCGTTGCGAATGGATGTTGTAGTTCGTAATACTTTACACTGTCCCACCTAAGCTTATTATGGATTGACAGGTCTAGTAACTTATAACAGGTCGATGTTAACATGACATGTGAAATCTTGAAACCGCTAAGGTCAGCGGGGTCCTATGGCAACTCACACTACAACTCCATCCCACATGCCGGCTATGGAGCTAGTCTGCGTAAATGCTTAAAAAAGTGATGTTTTCATAAGTTTAGGGTTAGGTGAATTTAGCTTTATTTCTAACAGTATTTTGATCAATAGAAATAACACTTCAGGATGAATAAAAGTATGTGGGGTTTTTCTAAATTTAATTGTACATATTGATAAACTGAAATTATACCTACCCTTTTCATGAAATTTACTAAATTAAATATATATAAACATGTGCCCAAGCCTACAGGATTACAGCTATGTATGAGAAAAATAACACCTCAATACCATCTTTTTAAACTTAATTTTAAAAGTATGTAGCGTTTTTGATCTTTTTCTACAAAAAAATGTGTAAAAACACGAAATACAATTTCAAATTTCAAGAATCTGATGTCCAACTCTCGTAATTAAAAATCGTCAAAATAAAGTTCGGATAGTGACTGATCTAGTGTTGATGTCACAAATGGCACAAAAAGTATTCTCCTCAACTGAAAATACAACGTAGAAATGTGATTATTCTTGGAATAAGACCGAAACTTGAACAAAGCTAAATCAGCATAAGTTTTTTTTGTTAAGAATGTATTTTGAAAAACAAGCTTTTATTAAATTTGTGATCGGGAACGTAAGCTTATCAAAATGAGTCCAAACACTCAAAGCTAATATTAATCATCGAGAGGTTCCGTTGTCCACCTTCCGTCTCCATTATCAGATCTTGCCGTCACCATAATATTGTATTGTCATCTTAACAAGTATTAAAAATTCCAACTCAATCGGTAGAGTGGAACTGGTTCGAAATTCAGTACCAAGATTTGTCCCATACTAACTAACATGCATACTAACAGGCCAAGTTAAATAAAAGCTTGTAAAATTATTGTGAGGGAGCAGAATACCAATTTTCAGTCAATTCACAATTCAGCCACGATTCGGTCAAAATTCAGTGTGGTTTTAAAATAATTACGAGGATTGGTCCCTGGAATACCAGAGGGTTACTCGTAAAAATATTATACCATCTTCAGTTGAGATTTATATCAAAAAGACAAGTTAAAGTACCAACATAAAAAGCAGTCCATAGGGACTACGTGAGTGAACCTATATATAACTCTGATTTTTAATCTTAGACAATTTTTGTGAACAAACAAATGTCAAGATATGCCACTGTGTGTATAAGTGTCATGTACGTGTATCATGTGTGTATTTACACGTATGATACACAATCATGACACTTATACACACAGTGACATTTCTTAGCTTACAAAACTTGTCTAAGATTAAAAATTAGAGTATCGATAAAGTCAGCAAAGCCCAACCTATGTAGGTCTAAAAAGTTGACAAAGAGGGTCGTAAAAGTCACATTGAAATACAGAGTAGAAGGTTAACAAGCTAACAACAAATTTCCACGAAGCCAATCTGAAAGTCAAATTATTTTGACCGAGTGTCCGTCCAAATGACTGAGGATTAGCTTTATAGAGAGCACTCATTAAAATATTTATGAAACCTCGCAAAAATGTTTTTCTGTTTTTACGAGATAAACCAAAATGAGTTAATGTACGTCTGTCTGATGTTACTTATATTATGTAGATAGAAACGCCAGGGACAGAGAAGGCGGTGATGTGAAAAACTTATTACCTAACCAAAAATTAGTATTCAACAGGTTTAGTCTTGCCTTGATGTGTTCGGCCTTAGAATAAACCCCTCTGTCTCCTCCCGTGGATGTCCTAAAAGCCGACTAAGAGATTACATTAGGGGATCGGCAGCAGCCTAATCCTAATTACTTAACTCCAATACTGCCATCACCAATTTGCCTGCCAAGCGGGGTGATTATGGCAAATTTCTCCATTGTATTCCATGGGGGGTAGGGGGGTGTCATCCAGCAGTGGACGTCTACCGGCTGATGATGATGGTTAGGTTTAGTCTTTACAAAATTAGGTACTTATAAAGTCCTAGCAGGTATAACCTATCTAGATTTTTACCTGTAATTTGAATTTCAGTAGAACTCTACTATTATCAAACTTACTTAAATAAAAATTTGCTTTAAATTTGTTAATCACAAATTTTGTTGAAATTGTCTTTTATGAAGATTGCAAAGGTATAATAATTTGTAGAGTTTGTATCTTTTCATCATATTTTCCTGACTCTCTTCGTTAATGTACAAAACGAAAAGTTAATATTTGTGACATCCATAAAAATCGGTTCGGTATCGGTTTCATCAAGCTACTTGTCAACGGAATATATAAAAAATATTTTACGCATCCGTTGAAAATACGTGAAATATAAAAAATCATGTTCATAGGACTACGTGGCTCGGTTTCATAATTATTTGCACCGTTTTTCCGCGTTTTTATTTTGCATTTTCAAGCCAAATGCGTAGGCTTTATTTATTCATTATTTCCATTCATTCATTTCAGCCGTGTCTCCTGCAGTGAAAAAACACTTAATGGAACTCTGTATCAAGTTTTTAGGGTTCCGTTCCCAAAGTGTCCCCGCATTTGAGTATCATTTTGACATTCGTTTTGGCCGCTAACATGTGATAACAACGCAGCCCGTACTTGAGAACTGTCAGTAACTGTCAAATGATGAGGACTTCACGAGAAGTGGTACCAAACTTGAAGACTATCTAATAATAATACTCAACTCAGTAGCATGCTCAGTAGTAAGCAAACTGGACTATTTGATAATTAGGTTTAATAGGTATTATTATAATTAGGTAAAAAAAAGCTCCAATTTATGGATTATATTTATCATATCGTGAAGTAGCAATAAATAAAAAAAAAAGTAAATTTATCATTTAAGTTAGGTAATGATTAAAACAACCCAAACTATTGTCATCTGCCAAAAAATGCCACAGCAGGCTGGTTTAGTAAAAGGTTATCAGAGCATAATTTCAAAGTTAAAATTTACGGACAGAGATAGACAGACGGACACGGTGAAACTATTGGGGTTCCTTGTCGACTTCGAAACCCTAAAAAAGGGCAACACCATGGAAGGGCCCACATTCAAGGCAAGCCTTGTAAAAGAAGACCCTCTACGGACGCTGGAAAGACGACGACGAAAGCGAACACTGTTCAATATACAAATTACTTTATAAATACAATTAAAAACTTACACCTAACAAAAATTACATTAATATACGGGGTGTAAAAAGACAGCTCCCGAATACTGAAGGTGCCGGTAAAGCTACCTATATCATAGCTATATAAAATAGCTTCCGCCTGAGAAGTGATTCATACCGCAGAAAACCTTTTTTTTTTCGTTTAGTATCGTATTTGTCAGCCAGCAATGTACGCATTTATTCCGCCCGCGCGAGTTCAACGCTCCCAGTCAGCTGATCGACCCGTAGCGTAGGGCCAATATTTCTCATGTGGTTTTCATTGCTTTTTATGACGTTTTTATTTATTAACGTGTTTTTAATGATGGAAAATAGGTTTTTGTGTTTCTTTTACGATATTTTATTTTATAAAGAAAAAACGAAAAAAGCGGACCAAAACTGAACATTTTGCTTTCGTGTTTTTTCAGCTTAAATATTTTCAAAATCATGGCCTGAATGCATTATTTCAGTTTTCGGGAGTAGTCTTTTTACGCCCGGTATATCACATTAATTTAAAAACCTAACATAAGAAAATAATAGTAATATTGATCAAGTCAAAGTTAAACAACTACTGAAAATACTTACGTTTAATTATTTCTTAGGTTGTTATGTTCAATTGCAAGATATAAATAAGGCAAAATGAAAATTTATTTACTGGGATTTAAGGGAAACTTTGTGAGTTTAATTTATCAGGCACAGAAAATTACTGTCAATAAGTAAATTAGAATTGAATTTTCGTAATTCGCACTCGAAAATTCTCTCTGGATGATTGACGGCGAAAATGGAAAATTGAAATAAATTCCTGAAAGTCTCGCACTACATTAAAGGGATAACTCTCGAAGGGAATCTCATCTTCAAAGTATTGCTTTTGCAAATTCTGGATGGAATTCCTTGATGAAAAATATTTCTTAAAGAATATGAAGGTGAACGTTACAGTTTTATCTTTGTCGTAAATTTCATCTATTTCACTCCAAAAACATAGGTAAGCAATAATTATATATTTATATAATATTATATTTTTGTTGGTGGTGCTATTTGTATATTTCACAATTTGACAGGTATACCTAAGCTATCACCAGCCTATTTACGTCCACTGCTGGACAAGGCCTCACCCTCACCACAGGTGTTGTTGTAACGTGGTACTCGTAGTTCCTGATACCCACAACACAGGGAATCCTAGTGTGGGATCATGACTACGTTTGTGACTGTTGGGTGTTATGGGTGTTAATGTGGGAAAGGGGAAGGAAGACGATGGTTTCTGTTTAGAATAAACCAATTTTACCTGTAAAGATGAACACAATGTTATAAATTATTATGTACAGTTAAAAAGAGCAACGAGCGGAGATTTTCTGGCTTATTAGCTTAATTTGCTTCACGATTTTAACTCTGAATTTTACATTATAAATTCCCTCAGAGTTACTCGTTACTAAAGCAACATTTACAACTACCAGTTGAGTTATTTCTAAGATGTAGATATAATAAGAAAAGATATAGGCCAATTGCGATCAAAATTAAATCAGTTAAAAAAATGTATGTGCTATCATCATCATCATCATCAGCCTACAGAAGTCCACTACATACATTAGCTTTCTGCATCTTTTGGATGTATTTTCAATTGTGTTTTCCAGTCCAATCTCTCGTCTATGTGTACACCTAGGTATTTCAAATTTGTGACCATATCTATGGAAAGGCAGTTGCAGTTTGTTGTTATACCAGAACATGTATGTGCTCTGATCAAACAAGAGTCAAGTGGAGGTTTTATAGATCCAGCGATGGAAAAGCAAATAAATTTAGTCTAAAATGAAAAATCTAAAAGAATGCCACGATGAAAGGTCTTGTGCCGCCTCCATCCACCGATCTCCTGTGACCTATATGTTGAGGCATAAAGAGCTATACCTATAGTTTAATTAGTCCAACTGCTATAGCAGTAGGAGATTAAATAAGAAGCCATTTATTATTAAAAAAAATTGTTTGTCTGATGATAAAAATCTTCATATTGTTCTTATTTGTTGTATTGTGTTCTAACTAGATAATTCACGATAAAACTAATTAGTACTTGCCGAGATTTTTTATTTCTAGGTACACTAATTTCGGATAAGCACATCGTTATTTTAAAAATGTTGCGTTACTTCTAGGCCTTAATAATATCAAGAGTCATAAAATTTACATTTTTACTCGCTTTTAATAATGGAATCGTGTGGATGTTACAGATAGGGCAAAGGATATTAAACCGAAAACAATAGAAGAAGCGAACGCTCTACTTTGGTATATTTATTCTCTGTATACAGAGGCCAGGGTCGCTCATCTGCACTTGACACTACGAAGATACAAAGAATTTTAAATCATTGTTGATTTTCTTTGAGTAACAGCGTTGTTTCAAACTTGAGAAACCTTTCTGCTTATAGCACAACGGCCGCGAAAAGGGATGGCGACTATTTCCTCAGATTAAAAAATAAATAAACCAGGTTCCGTTCATGGAAGAAATTAGTTTTGTTCAATTAGTTTAACGTATGTTTTTAGAAGTAGGAAATCAAAAGTTACATCTAATTCAATCTATAGCAAAAAACCTGATAAATGCTTCATAAAGAAAAGTAATCTATTTAAACAACTTGTTTTATTTTCGACCATATGATAGCTAATTATTATATACCTACTTGAAAAGGGTACTTTTTATACTAATGACATTCTAAAAACAATATTGTATCCAACTTATATAGGAATGTTTCTGGCAGATATCTCATGTCAGTAATGGCATTCTTATTTCGTATTTTAACTGTACTTCAGTCCATTTCATTTTAACTGAAGTTTTTTTTTAATCTAAATAACTTCGATCAAATATTTTCCCCAACTTCTACATACCACATTCAATTGGCTTTTTAATTCCCTTAGCATATAACTATCTCTACTGAACGTAACGAAAAATTGTCAAAAACGTTGGGTCACAATATGTATGAGACGTCACCATCTTAGGGGGTTAATTCACTTAAAACATGGGCGGTTTCAACGATTACCTACGACGTGGTCATATCCACCAGAATAAACCAATCCTTTTCAGGACTTTGACCATTTTAATTAAAAAAATATATGACTTATTATTAAATACTATATAACTACAAAAAAAACCGTTTTCAGGATATTAACGTGGTAGGCATAAAAACAGACTTAGTGATTCTGATTTTCATTAATGGCTGTTTCATTTCTAGTTAATATGTTCACAAACAATGGCCTCATAATTAGCCGTTTATTTTTGTTCCTTCGGGTATAGGTGTATAATGTTCTCCGAAAACAACACGCATATGTAATTATTAATTTTAATCGTTGTAAGAAATTCCCTTGCACTGTCTAATAGAAAATATAAAGAAATATAGTGAAAAGGTCGACTGTCCTGAGTTGTTCAGACAGTGAGGGCTTTGTAACCCTGTTACAGCTCTCAGGAATCCTAATCTACTGTACGTGCCAAGAGTAAGCTGTACCTATTGGCGTAATTCTGAAATTTTAGAGCGTTTAGATTTTATAATGAAATAGTACAGGATGTTGATATTGATTTTAGAATGTGTTGAATAATCATTCATTTTCTAGTTAGGAAGTCGTATTTTTCAAAATTGTTTCTCCGTCTACTACTTATAATTATTATTACTTCTGTATAATATTTGTGAAAACTTTGAATTGGCCTTTTATAACTTGTTAAGTGATATTTTATGTGACTAGCTGCAAGTTCTCATGAAAAAATAAATTATTTCTGATACAGGTAAAAAAGCAAGATATAAATAAAAACAAAGCCTCACCTGTCGCTACAGCCGTTAAACAAATCACAGCATGGTATCTTATTTCGGAGCACGGTATCGGGTGCAATTGAGAAATAAGACTACGTTGAAATGAAATACTACGAAGAGGTAATCAATAACTTTTCATTTAAAAAACCGACTTCCGCCATTGTATTCGACTAAAAATTTGGATGAAAAAGAAAATGATGAAAGAATCATAGTGGTGAAAGAAATTATGATACTTTTTGAATGCAAATGCTTGGTTTGTTGCTGAAATTATCAAAATCACCATATGTATGCCTACAATATTTGAGGAGTTCCCTCAATTCCTCATAGATTCCATCATCAAAACTGGATTTTGAAAATGGGACCAATCTGGAAGTATATCTATTCCAATAAAAAAAGAATTTTCCAAATCGGTTCATAAACGCCGGAGAGGTGCGGTAACAAACATTAAAAAAAAAAAAAAAAAAAATACAGCCGAATTGAGAACCTCCTCCTTTCTTGGGAAGTCGGTTAAAAATGGGGGTCGATAACGCGTATATTCTATCAAAATAAATGAATAAAGATGACCAATATTCTAACATAATACCTTACCTTCTAGTCAGTGCTTCATCAGAGCCTTCAGACATCCACTGCTGGACGAAGCCTCCGCCATGAAATAGAATGGGGGAATTGCCATAATCACCACGCTTGGCTGGCGAATTGGTGATCGCAGTGTTCATGTTGAGTAATCAGATGGATGCTGCTACCCATCCTTTAGTGTAATCCCTCAATCAGCTTTTACAACATCCACGGGAGAAGATGGAGGGGCTGTTCTTAGACCGGACACGCCACGGCATAACGTGAACATGTAAAATGAACGCTTATATGTAGGTAAATACTACATTAGCTTACTTCTTCATAGCTATAGACTGTATGTTTATGAGTAGAGTTAAATAGAGTAAGAAAGATTACCCACTTTAAAAAATAATTTGCAACATTGAACACTTTACGATAGTATCTATACCGCCAGGTAAAGAGATGGGTATCTTATCGATAAAGGCTATCAGAGGTACGTGCCAATCGTTCGAATTGCGCTCAATCAGCCCATAAAACAAGATCAGGAAACGAAGGGAAATACCTTGGAATCATTCAAGCATCCTTAGGATCACAGAGACTTACCATTTTATCCTACTATGAATTCGGGTGGATAAATTGCTCTGAAAACGTTTTGCAAATAGGAAAAGCTTAATGTATCGCTGCTATTTTTTACGGTTCAGTAATGTTTTATGATTACTTCAACTGATAAAAGTAACAGCACTTAATAATTAACAATTATACAGCTGTATATTAAATATTTCGTGGTGTGTCCGGCCTGAGAATAGACCCCTCCTACTCCTCCCGTGGATGTAGTAAAATCCTTACTACGGGATTACACCAGGGGATGGGCAGCAGCATCCATGTGAGTCTTATTACCAACTGCGATCACCAATCCGCCTGTCAAGCGTGGTGATTATAGCAAATCCCTCCATTGTAGTCAAAGGGGGTGGCTTCGTCTAGCAGTGGACGTAAACAAGTTGGTGATGATGATGATTAAATATACAGCAGCAATAAATAAATAACTAAAATTGTTTACAATATTATCCGTTTCAATGTGAATTTCCTTATCAAGTATCATCCAATCAGACTATAAAGATAATTATCCCTGTATTTGTCTTTCCGATCGGAAAATTCATATCACGTTGGATCTCCAGCGAAATATCATTTATTATTCGAGGAGTGGGTATGTTATTTATGCGGCTCTGGCAAACTAGAAGTTCAATTATACGCAACGCTGCCACCAGTCAGCCCATTCACCGACCAAGACTGAGATTTCTACATAACCCTATGTCATCACATTGTGACTGTTATCAAAGATGAAAACTCAGCAAGAACTCAGGCACTCCCTACCAAATAGACTCATTTCTAGCAAAGTGGATTGGCATCCAAATCTAGGGAAGTGCGAACGATCGATAGATAGCTTTACGATTGAAACATGTTCGGAGATAGGTATCCAATGGCGCATAAAATGAAATAAAGTAGAGATAAAAATGTGTTTGCTGGGCTGTTTATTTTATGATACACTTTTATGTAGTTTTGTATCTTTATTCACTTCTCGAAAGTAGGTGAGAATTTAATGCTGTTTTTATGAGTTTTCGAAGCCTCTTAGTTGTTTTAGTCCTATGGGAGAGGAAGATCATCAAAGGTTCACTTACTTAAGGGCACCCCCCGTCAAAATCATTGTTATAAATCAGTAAAGCTGACCTGAAACTAAAATTAATTGATAAAGAGCAATATCTGATCAGATTGACACCAGACACCCCTTAAACAAACAAGATCTGTGTCTCGTAGCTCGCAGGGTAGATTGGCGCCGAAGCGTCGCGCCAGTCCAGTCTTTCTGGCGCCAGAGATGCTGCAAGGAATAAACAGCTGTACCAGACTTTATGTCAACAGGGTCGGCGAACTTCATTGAACCCCCGAATCGTACGAAATTACACAATCGGAGTAAATTGGGCGGCACAGACTTAAGGGTAATAAAATTTTACTGCCACTTGGTGTTACTTAAGTTTGACGAATTGTTACTAAGCGCGTAACATCAACAACATAGTGACTGATATTTTGAGCTATGGTACCTATGGTACCTACCCAATGCTATACATCCTCTGATAAACTTTACTATGTGAATTTATTCACGTTTTGCTGGTAGACAACACTGCATTGCATAATCTGATGGTCAAAGCTTATTAAAGATTTCTAACATTTTGTAATTTATTTTCAAATTTTAAGTTTGTTGCTGGAAATTTATATTTAATCAACTTTTGCGAATTAGGTAACTAGTTATAAAGCAACAGGAGGGTCTAATGCGAGTTAATCCCTGGTCAACACATTGCTATTGAAAACTTAATTCGCCATATGCACAACAATGCTAGTCGTTATAATCGTTGAATACTGTACGTTTGTGGCATCCCCATTGATAAAACCCCATCGGGATTAGTTCACGCACCCTCGGACTCGCCAAGTTATTAGGTCGTGATTAATTTTTTATGAACAATCATCCAACAATGTTCGCAGACAGACCTTCACGATGAATGAAACATTAGCTGGCCGTTGCCACTGTTCTGATCCTTTTATTTGCGCTGGTTACAAATGTTTACAATGTCCTGCAGTCTCGAGAAATCGTAGGAATTCATCCATATTTATGATCTTTGTTCTCATAGAGCACGCAGACTCTCTAGTTAAATTCACACTGTTAAGTAAAAAGACCCAGTAAATTAACTCAAACAATATACCTACATAAGCGCTTACGTAGAAATTCGACTGCGTTACTAAAGTCTATAATATCGTAATATATCTAAACATCTGTCAATATTAAATTTACAAAGGCTTCCACCGTTTTATTGGATTCACGCCTAAAAAAGTATTTCAGCGATGTAGCAATATCTCTCTTGATTCCCGAAACTGTCTGATAGACAAAGGAAGTCAAGTGGCCACAGTCTGTGCAAGTGCCTAAGCGGTCGGATGAACGAAGCGGACGTGTGAACAATAGGGGCCCGCATTCCATCAGACTTTTCATTTTGAAACTGTTGTTTTGTGTGTTTACAAATTACTAAGGTTTGGAAGAGCATTTAAAATAACTATCTACTTTTAATTCTTTATTACAAGGCGATCGATAACTTTATTATCTCCTTTGAAATTATTACGGTCTCGTAAACAAGTTATCGTTCCTTAGATACCTATCTATAAACATACAAGTACACCGTAAACCTACAAACCATTCTGCGCAAACGTTTTCGTTTCACTCACAAAGCAAACATTATTTTGAATAGATGGTGCGAACATATTCGTAAATATCATGTCGAATCTGCGCTTACACGCGATAAATAAAATTAAATGTACCGGCTGAGAGAGCTCTTTAAGAGCAATGTTCTATAAGCTGATGTACTTACCTATATTGGAATAGCGAGACTCCGTTGTATAATATGGCAACGCTCATCGCTCCTCCTTTTAGAGCCATGTGTATTGAATTTGAATTTACGATCAGCTTTCACATTGAAAGCAACGTTAGGTTTCATGCTGTAAAGATTCCCAGGTCGCCTATTATTATTTATGTGACCCCAAAAATTGTGTTCAATGAGAACGTATTACTCTACATTATATACTAATATATTTATGAGGTCAGACTTCTTTCAAGTTCAAAGGAGTCGTAGCTGGGTTCAGTGATTAGGTGCTTACAAAACTGGAAGCCCGAATAGATTAAGCAGTCTGGACTTTGCTCAAAAGCTAAAATATTAATCCGTCGTTGTCAGAGTGATGGTCAAGACAAGGCATTGGTCTCGGGCGAACTCTAATGAATTTCTACAGACTATCTGTTTTAGTCGCTACAAAAAGGCAAATTTTCGTTGGTATAAGATTTGTCGTAGCTGCTGGCTTATCAAAGTCAAAGTCAAAGTCAAAAAGAACTTTATTCGTTGAAATCACAAGGATCATTTTGAATCGTCTTATATAAAATTAAATTACTCCTGATCCAACGCGACCAAGCCTAGAAGAATCAGGCAACAAACTCGGCTTGGCTTACATAAATGGTCCGTCTTACCACTAGGTGAGAAGCGCCTGTGTGGTGCCTCGGAGCAAGGAGTTGCTGATACATAGTAAATGAGAGCTTAAAAACCTTAGGAAGGTAGTCCTTAGAAAAGTACCTAAATAGTAAATAAATAAATTATTTAGGAGTGTGTGGACTGGAAGAAAGCATTAGCCGAGTTGGATGTGGAAAGCAATGGCGGCGATGAGCTCATCACTCTTCACGTCTATATTCATGTGACTGTGCAACCCATGGTGAAAAAAGGCTCTTTGAGGCTACCCCTTTGGGGAAAAGGCGTGTGTTTATATATGTAAAAAGGCAATATATATATATATGAATTCGTTGTTTTAAGAAATTGGCCGCAGATTGAACTAGAATACTATGAAATATTTAGCAATAACGAAGCTTCGGTATGGATGTCAGACCACCGAGTGAGAATTTCCTGAGTGATCGAGCCTTTTGATTTGCCGCTGGTTGCACCGAGTGGCGCGCTCGGCTGCATTCAATATGAACCATTGGAGGACAACGACACCATTGTTAAACCATCAGATAGTGAAAGAACCCACTTTGCTCCCATACTCCCATGACTCATTACTTAGCTATTCCGGACCTTAATTTTGAAATCTAGCCAGAAAGTTTGCGTTAATCTTTCACGCCGTTATCTTGCCGAGACGAGAGTGAGCAACATTATGATATTAAACAGTAGGGTGTTCAATAAATAGGGTAAAACTACGCATAAATGAGGTAGTTCGCCTTCGCTAAAGTAATGAAAATTAAACTATATATATTATTTACACTATGTATACAGTGTACACTCTACTTCTTCTGAGGCATTGTTCTGTAAGTCTTTTGAAAGTAAGCTAGGTAGAGTTTGATGCATCAAACTTTTAGAAGTTATGTTTTCTCACTTCAACATTTAATATTTTATGAGGATCTTTATTAATAGAATTTCTGTTCAGAAATATAAGATAAAACAATAGTTATGTTTAGTTAAATCTTTAACTTGATTGTGTAGGATTACGAAGGTCCCGCAAAAAAAAAATACCAAAGAATCGGAGTTATGTTGAAGTATTTTTAGCAACACAAGTTTCCATATAGATGATAGATTGTTGATGAAACCTATTTACACTCTTTTGTCACTTTTATCTTTGTTTTGTCCAAAAGTTGTTTGAATTATATGTTCGTGAACATTTTATTGATGGTTTTTGATGGCAGCACGGCCATTTATTTACAGTTGGACCCGAATAAATCTCCCAGCAGAGTTGCGAAAACTGTAATCATTCATTTTACCCAGCAATATTTATGACAGAAACCTATTTCTGGAATTCAAAATGATTGTTTAAATGCGAAGAATTTGGTGAGCGCCTGTATAGCATTAATTTATTTCATTGAACGATCGTTTTATGAAACAATTTGGGCGTTGGATAAATAAATACAAGTTCATTTAAATTGAACATAACAAAAGCGTAAAACTTTATGCTATAAATTTGATCACCTTTATATTTTAGACAATAAATTAAAGGTTCTCGAGTGGTGACCACAAACCGGACGACGCGGTAGAGGAAGGCCCTCCACTCGACTAAAGACATTATAAACGTCGCAGGAAGTCGGTGGACGGTGGCGGCTTAAGACCATGCGTCGTGGTATTCTAAGAGAGAGGCCTATGTCCAGCAGTGGATTTCTACAGGCTGATGATGATGAAGATGATGATATTGTAGCCTATTGTACAAAATGAATATAAATAAAAGGAAGAAGTATTTAATACAGCAAAATATTGTAGGATAAGCTAGCGTTCAGTGTACCTAATGACCGCAATGCGAACATGTGAATACACATGTGTACCTAAAAAACCTGCAAATGAGTCCTAGCAAATAAAAAGCCGAACATTTTTTTTACTGGAAATGGGCTAAAAACTTAAATTTATGCTAAGTTTTTACGCTACAATTTCATTGTTGCTCTGCGAATACAGAAAACATTGCTTGTTTTTGTAAGCACAAAAGCCAGGACTTTTGTAGATGTTCCACGAGTTTATTTCAAAACATGAAAAACATGTTAAATGTTTTGAAAACAAAAATGTATTGTTTTATAATTTAAAAAATACAAATGAAACAGTTGAGCTTTCTAAAAAACGTTGCAAATTATTAAAAAATAGCTCAACTGATTCAAATAACTACATATTATAATAATTAGTTGGATGTTTCGAACGTGTTCGTTAAATAATCGATGTAGATAGTAAAGTAGGTCTGTGAGTTTGCTGCGGTCGGCACCTCGCTGGCACCGGTGGGAATCCTTAGTACTGCCAGTAGCCAATTCGCTCGAAACCGGAACAGGCATTCGTCTGGCTTCCTTCAATTTATGTAGTTTTTCACAAAACAACCTTACACACGTCAGCACTTCTATTACATGTATGTTCTTTGTGAACGAGGTTCCATTTTATTCTCCACTGCAAAAGGGAGTGCTGAAGATTTATATATATTTTTGTTTAGCCCTTCTCTGAGTTCTTATATAAAAAATACGTTTGTTTGTGCTGAAAATGACCGAATTAATTTGATTAGACATTACTCCATGAAAACTTAGTGTACCTAGGTATACATTATTTGTTTGGTCCCACCAACAACAAAAATAACAAACAAAAAAGGTTTAAAAATAATGTTTTTGTAAATGGATTCATAATTCTTTCTCCTATAATATTATAAATGTAAAAGTTTTTGAGGATACATGGATCCGGATGTTTGTTACTATTTCACGTAAAAACTACTAAACGGATTTTGATGTATACATCAAAGTTTTACAGTATACATCAAAATAATATGTATGTTAATTTATAATCATTTATAATAAAGGTTCCACGCTGCCGGAGCTACGAGCAAATGCTAGCGTTTTATGTATCTTTGAGCATAGCATCAATTTTAATTTTTCCGTTTGGTTAAGTGGGTACCCGGGTTTTTTAAATTATTTTTTATTGGAATTTATTATTTAAGGTAGCAATTTAGCCAAGGTCTATAAAACTAAACATTTGAATTAATTTCAACCGTCAATGCAAAGGTCAGTCATCACTTTTACTTTATTCTGAATGTGTTTTTTAAACAAATCAAAACATTTGTTGGACGTTAAAAAACAACAACAAAACAAGGTTTTTTAAAAATATTCCCAATAAGTTAATAAGTACCATTCTATTTTCCCATTTTAGGCAGTACGTGTTCAGTACTCAGGTGAAAACTGCTGTCCGACCCCTGGTGAAATCCTTTAGTAGGCTTTTACGACATCCACGAGAGGAGATGGAGAGGTTTTTTCTTAGACCGGACACACCACGGTATTTTTGTGTAAACATTATCATAATGTGATTAGGTACACATTTTTTGGCGAATGCCATTTCACATCAGCGAGAACAAAACAAAAGCTATTTTAACTTAAGAACCCAGCGAAGGATGGACTGCCCATACAAACGTAATACCGACGTCATTTGTAATTCGAGCATATTTCCACCATATTATGCTATTATTCGGATTCGGATAGTATTTATCTATGTTCCCAGATAGTTTTTTTTATCAAAATATATACCTAAAATGAAATGTAAGCGAATTACTTTTTGTATATTTTTACGACCTAAACGACATGTTTTCATCTTATTTGTTTCGTATGAAAAACAACGATATGTTACGTATTTTATGTGTAGGAACATAGCTTATATTGTCAAGTAACAGAATAACAACACGATATAAAAAAAACAACAAGTTTTTATTCATCATTTTTGGTATTACGGAACTTGAACAAATTTCTAATAAATTCTGAACGCCCATATTGCTATCGCGTCAGAACCGAGGGCCGGTCGGGGAACTACGGTTGTGTGATGTTTGACAACTCGACAGGCACTCACACTAGTACACTGTGTAACCCCGCGCTTCGCTTGCTCTTGTGTTTGTTCACCTATTTGTTTGTTATATATGACATTGCAATATTTTTGTAATTTTATTTAGATTTGCCTTGTGATTTGGAATGAAGTAACCTAGGTAACTAACATACCTACGACTTGTGCTTTGTTTACCATTCAGTACCTAGTTTTTGCGAGAAATAGTAGCGGCTCAACTTTCCTTTAGCGACTGTGACCTACGAGGTTCATATTTTTATCACATGTAGGTTCACATAGCACAAGCCTGAATATGAAATGGCGTACTGCGGAAACCAATAGTTTTAGCATTGTGAGCTATGACAAAAAATCAAAGAAAAATATTTCAAAGTAAATGCTCAACTTTACTTTAGCGACTGTGATCTACGAGGTTCATATTTTTATCACATGTAGGTTCACATAGCACAAGCCTGAATATGAAATGGTGTACTGCGGAAACCAATAGTTTTAGCATTGTGAGCTATGACAAAAAATCAAAGAAAAATATTTCAAAGTAAATGCTCAACTTTCCTTTAGCGACTGTGACCTACGAGGTTCATATTTTTATCACATGTAGGTTCACATAGCACAAGCCTGAATATGAAATGGCGTACTGCGGAAACCAATAGTTTTAGCATTGTGAGCTATGACAAAAAATCAAAGAAAAATATTTCAAAGTAAATGCTCAACTTTACTTTAGCGACTGTGATCTACGAGGTTCATATTTTTATCACATGTAGGTTCACATAGCACAAGCCTGAATATGAAATGGTGTACTGCGGAAACCAATAGTTTTAGCATTGTGAGCTATGACAAAAAATCAAAGAAAAATATTTCAAAGTAAATGCTCAACTTTCCTTTAGCGACTGTGACCTACGAGGTTCATATTTTTATCACATGTAGGTTCACATAGCACAAGCCTGAATATGAAATGGCGTACTGCGGAAACCAATAGTTTTAGCATTGTGAGCTATGACAAAAAATCAAAGAAAAATATTTCAAAGTAAATGCTCAACTTTACTTTAGCGACTGTGATCTACGAGGTTCATATTTTTATCACATGTAGGTTCACATAGCACAAGCCTGAATATGAAATGGCGTACTGCGGAAACCAATAGTTTTAGCATTGTGAGCTATGACAAAAAATCAAAGAAAAATATTTCAAAGTAAATGCTCAACTTTACTTTAGCGACTGTGATCTACGAGGTTCATATTTTTATCACATGTAGGTTCACATAGCACAAGCCTGAATATGAAATGGTGTACTGCGGAAACCAATAGTTTTAGCATTGTGAGCTATGACAAAAAATCAAAGAAAAATATTTCAAAGTAAATGCTCAACTTTCCTTTAGCGACTGTGACCTACGAGGTTCATATTTTTATCACATGTAGGTTCACATAGCACAAGCCTGAATATGAAATGGCGTACTGCGGAAACCAATAGTTTTAGCATTGTGAGCTATGACAAAAAATCAAAGAAAAATATTTCAAAGTAAATGCTCAACTTTACTTTAGCGACTGTGATCTACGAGGTTCATATTTTTATCACATGTAGGTTCACATAGCACAAGCCTGAATATGAAATGGTGTACTGCGGAAACCAATAGTTTTAGCATTGTGAGCTATGACAAAAAATCAAAGAAAAATATTTCAAAGTAAATGCTCAACTTTCCTTTAGCGACTGTGACCTACGAGGTTCATATTTTTATCACATGTAGGTTCACATAGCACAAGCCTGAATATGAAATGGCGTACTGCGGAAACCAATAGTTTTAGCATTGTGAGCTATGACAAAAAATCAAAGAAAAATATTTCAAAGTAAATGCTCAACTTTACTTTAGCGACTGTGATCTACGAGGTTCATATTTTTATCACATGTAGGTTCACATAGCACAAGCCTGAATATGAAATGGCGTACTGCGGAAACCAATAGTTTTAGCATTGTGAGCTATGACAAAAAATCAAAGAAAAATATTTCAAAGTAAATGCTCAACTTTCCTTTAGCGACTGTGACCTACGAGGTTCATATTTTTATCACATGTAGGTTCACATAGCACAAGCCTGAATATGAAATGGCGTACTGCGGAAACCAATAGTTTTAGCATTGTGAGCTATGACAAAAAATCAAAGAAAAATATTTCAAAGTAAATGCTCAACTTTACTTTAGCGACTGTGATCTACGAGGTTCATATTTTTATCACATGTAGGTTCACATAGCACAAGCCTGAATATGAAATGGTGTACTGCGGAAACCAATAGTTTTAGCATTGTGAGCTATGACAAAAAATCAAAGAAAAATATTTCAAAGTAAATGCTCAACTTTCCTTTAGCGACTGTGACCTACGAGGTTCATATTTTTATCACATGTAGGTTCACATAGCACAAGCCTGAATATGAAATGGCGTACTGCGGAAACCAATAGTTTTAGCATTGTGAGCTATGACAAAAAATCAAAGAAAAATATTTCAAAGTAAATGCTCAACTTTACTTTAGCGACTGTGATCTACGAGGTTCATATTTTTATCACATGTAGGTTCACATAGCACAAGCCTGAATATGAAATGGCGTACTGCGGAAACCAATAGTTTTAGCATTGTGAGCTATGACAAAAAATCAAAGAAAAATATTTCAAAGTAAATGCTCAACTTTCCTTTAGCGACTGTGACCTACGAGGTTCATATTTTTATCACATGTAGGTTCACATAGCACAAGCCTGAATATGAAATGGCGTACTGCGGAAACCAATAGTTTTAGCATTGTGAGCTATGACAAAAAATCAAAGAAAAATATTTCAAAGTAAATGCTCAACTTTACTTTAGCGACTGTGATCTACGAGGTTCATATTTTTATCACATGTAGGATCACATAGCACAAGCCTGAATATGAAATGGTGTACTGCGGAAACCAATAGTTTTAGCATTGTGAGCTATGACAAAAAATCAAAGAAAAATATTTCAAAGTAAATGCTCAACTTTCCTTTAGCGACTGTGACCTACGAGGTTCATATTTTTATCACATGTAGGTTCACATAGCACAAGCCTGAATATGAAATGGCGTACTGCGGAAACCAATAGTTTTAGCATTGTGAGCTATGACAAAAAATCAAAGAAAAATATTTCAAAGTAAATGCTCAACTTTACTTTAGCGACTGTGATCTACGAGGTTCATATTTTTATCACATGTAGGTTCACATAGCACAAGCCTGAATATGAAATGGCGTACTGCGGAAACCAATAGTTTTAGCATTGTGAGCTATGACAAAAAATCAAAGAAAAATATTTCAAAGTAAATGCTCAACTTTCCTTTAGCGACTGTGACCTACGAGGTTCATATTTTTATCACATGTAGGTTCACATAGCACAAGCCTGAATATGAAATGGCGTACTGCGGAAACCAATAGTTTTAGCATTGTGAGCTATGACAAAAAATCAAAGTAAATGCTCAACTTTACTTTAGCGACTGTGACCTACGAGGTTCATATTTTTATCACATGTAGGTTCACATAGCACAAGCCTGAATATGAAATGGCGTACTGCGGAAACCAATAGTTTTAGCATTGTGAGCTATGACAAAAAATCAAAGAAAAATATTTCAAAGTAAATGCTCAACTTTCCTTTAGCGACTGTGACCTACGAGGTTCATATTTTTATCACATGTAGGTTCACATAGCACAAGCCTGAATATGAAATGGCGTACTGCGGAAAAAAATAATTTGGAGCTATTCATTGTTGAAATTTGCTAAAAACTGGTTTCCGATCTCCATATTTTGGTGATATTTTACTATTTGTCAGTGTTTGGATACGATTTTCGGCTTTTGACATTGACAACCCACCCCTCCCCTCCCCCCTCAAGCCTTATACTTATAGTCGCTAAAGGAAAGTCCTTCGATGAATTCTCAAACAGGAGTAAGCACGTAAACAATCTCAACTCTGAGAACACAAACGATGACAGAGTTCATTGATGTTCAAGGAATACGTAACCGACTGGACCGTAAGAGCAAAAAACACGACTAGTTGAAAATTGAGAAACCACCAATTTTTAGCAAAATATACCATTTGGTCTGTCACTGTCATTGTCAAAAGCCGAAAATCGTATGGGAACACTGATAAAAAGTAAAATATCACCAAAACATGGCGTTCGGAAAGCGGTTATTAGCAAATTTTAAAAATGAATAGCTCCAAAACTATTGGTTTCCGCAGTACGCCATTTCATATTTAGGCTTGTGCTATGTGAACCTACATGTGATAAAAATGTGAACTTCCTAGCTAGCAGTAGCTAAAGGAAAGTTGAGCGTTTACTTTGAAATATTTTTCTTTGATTTTTTTGTCATAGCTCACAATGCTAAAACTATTGGTTTCCGCAGTACGCCATTTCATATTTAGGCTTGTGTCTACATGTGATAAAAATATGAACCTCCTAGCTCACAGTCGCTATTGGAAAGTTGAGCCAAACTCAACGATCATCAAAGCACCAACTTGCCCCCTTATTCGCTCTGACCAAACGTAACATAACGCGGGCTCGTTACGATATCTGCGTGGAATCATCGCTGAATCGTATGGGTGACGTCACACGTTATTGAAAAGAAATCTCATAGGTCATAGCGAATAACCACCCTGATCACAATTATGGGAAAAAAGTTTGTGCTCGCGAGTTCTAACTGTTCGCAGAACTAGGTACCAAGGAGTTTTTATTGCTAGATATATAAATGTAAAAAGTTTGTGACAAATGCCAAATATGCCAAAAATATATTTTTGTCAAATGCTAGTTTGCATAAAAAATAAATACCAGCTTCGAATTATGAATGGTAACGGCCACAGAATAGAAATAAGTGTTCGGCTGTGCCCCGCGCGCGCCTGCGTTAGCCAAACAGGGACAGCAATATGCAGGCCGACTTTTGCGCTATTCTCGAGTTGATTTAGCGTGCGGCCATCACCGCAACCTTAAATAGGTTTATAAAGGATTATAAATAAGGAGGTAAGTCTATAAGCCTTTTTAGCCAAAAAATCACAGTGTTTTTTTAAATAATAATATTCGTTATATATAATTATATCGTATAATATATATAGCTAGCTATGTTTCAAACTTCGAGAATTGTTGCATTGCAATAATATTGATACAAAGTACCAAGCAGCTACTATCTATTAGATAATAATCATACACAGCGAAAGTGCGTCGAACATATTTATAATAAGCTCTATAATATTGAATGGCGATATTTTATAAAGCACCGATTATGCCCGCATATTCGATTATCCATCACAATAGACAACTATTCAGATGTAATGCTCAACAAAAGCATGTTACACAACAGCCATAATATTTTATACCCCAAACATGGCACAAAAAACCAAGAGATTACCAACAAAAACCATTCACTATGACAAATAACCCGGTGGATTATGCACATAATGGTGCCTACAGACTCATGGCAAGCGGCCGTTGACATACACTGATGTACGAATGTGCGGATACGCAATTCCCAACAAAATAATCAAGTTTGGGAGCTGCTTGGCAGTTCTCTCTCACTCTTTAAATCGTGGCAAAAATTTGCGCAAGCGTTCGCAAACGCGCTTGACACTGATACTGAAAAGAAACTTGGCATGAATCTGTAGGCACCTTAGTAATATTCTTACCGTTATGTTTAATGGTGTTCAATAATGGTAATTTGCTTCGAGTAATCTGAGTCTAAGTGATTTATGGTAACATCTGCCTTGTTTACAAACTGTTTTCCAACTTTACCTAGTTACCCGTAGGTAATACTAGGACAGTGGTTAAATAAATTGCTTGCCACAATTACTTAGCAAGAATAATACTTTAGTAGACACAGTTTACAAAAACCCTTAGTTTGGGAAGTTACTGGTACAACAGTACCAAGTAGTAGTATACAACGGCCTTAGGGCCGGTTTCCACTGGAGGAGAGAAGACGAGAGGAGATGTGTTTGAATAAACCAATCCGATTTCGTTATTTACTTTTCGTTTTTACCTGTCAAGCCTGCCTGAAAATAACCTGCCAGCTTTGCTCTCGTCTCCTCTCCTCTCCGCCCCGGTGGAAACCAGCCCTTATTGGCGTCACTTGGATATACACTAAACTCGATAATCATTAGCTGAAGACCTTACATTAACATTCGTCTTGTCAGTTTGTAAGCCACAAAAGATACTTATCCCTTTAGTAAGTTTATTCACTTGGAAACTCATTAATTTTGATCGGCAGCTTTTTAACAATTGTTCCGAGTTGATTCCGTACCTCCAACTTCTAAGGGAGAAGTTGAAAACTTTGGAAAAACTTCAGCTCTGAAGATGTTTCTTGCGCCTTAACTTAAACTACTAAAAAGTACAGACTACCAAAAAAGTCACGTTCTAAGGGTCAGATATAAAAGATATAATATGTTAGAGAGACAGGTTTAATAAGTCCCTCCATAGACCAAGATAATGTTATTGTAATTGGTGATCCTGATGACGTAATCACTGCCGCTAATGCGGTGGCGATGTTATCCAATCACGATATAGCAAACAATCAACTGATAGGTACACCTACCCCGCCGCCCGGGGTCGACGAGTCTCTTTCAGTACCTTCCGTACCTCACGGCTATAGCCGGTACAAGCATGTTCCGGGGCATTTCTTTGCGTATACTATAGTCAGTTTGTAGAGGAATAACCAGATATATAGAAACCCTTATAGCAATAATATGGAATATCATCATCATCAATCTTCATCATTGTTCACGTGGGTGAAACCGCGGGGCGCAACTAGTATTTATAAATGTGAAAGTTTGTGAGTATGTTTGTTACTTCTTCACCCTCATACGGCCTACTTCTCCTAAGGCCTTATTCATAATCATTTATTAAACCTATTTTAGTTCGAATAGCTTTTGTTTTGTTCTCTCTGTTGTAAAATGTCGGACGTCAAAACAAGATAAAAGCTATTTTAACTAAAATAGGTTTAAAAAATGATTTTGAATAAAGGGGGTTAATCTCTAGGTTAATAGCAATTTATAATAGTTAACCATTTTTACATAACAATTTAACATAGTTAACAATTTTTACACAAAAACTGAGACCAAATATTTGGAGATTATTACATTTGATACTCATTACCTATGATTTATTTACATTTATTTAATACCGTCCACTGGTGTCATGTAAATATTCGGTAATCTTTTTCGGAGTCTTAGGGTAATGGGGTTTTATGAACCTAACCCAGACATTTGAGCTAAGCTCAAAGTCCGCGAATGTCCATAAAATTACATTTAAAATGTACGAGTACCTAAGGACCTATAACTAGAAAAAAGGTCCCAAATTCTTTGAGAATTTCCGAGAAGAAAAGGTATTTATTTCAAATTGTAAATAGCATTATCTTTTCAGCGAGGAATTAGAAGGATTTATCCGCTCCACTGATTGTTGTGTCAGTAAGAAACTGGAAACACGTCCGAAGGGTTCATTTAGAAATAACAGGACAAGTAACTTGCTAAAGTTTTCTTCTATAAAGGGAACTCTTATAACATAACATTGATTCGTGTACCTACACAGAAACACAAAAGCTTTTACATTTTTTTATACTAGTTTGAGGCAAAATACGGCATGCTTTATGGTAAGCGATCACTAGTTTTTTTTTGACAGCTTAGAGAGTCTTGTCCTTTTAGCCAAACATCTTATGGTGGCACTTCACTTGGCGTATCTACGTAAATGTTTGCATTATTTTGCCAAGGCAAACAACATTGTGTATTAATGGAGTCATGGTTGATTTTGCCTTGGATAAATACATACGCAAACATTTGCAAATATACACCAAGTGAAGTTGCACCATTAGATTTGATGAATTGATTGTGTCGCCTGCTTCTAGGTGGACTCTTTATACCTAAGTACTGTTGTACATTGTTATTCATAAATGTAATGAGGGTACTTTTTTTGTGTTGGTGTATTGATTTTTTTAAGAAAATTAATCTTATCTTATTTTTCTGAAAAGGAAAAGATGTTGTGTATATGCATTCAGAAATGTATATATGGGTACTTTTGCTTAACAAACAAATCAGTCGATACGTAGTCATTGGTGCTTCACTACAGGTACATATTTTTTTTAACCTTCCCGGCTGGCGACAAGCTCTTATAGTGAAGTTGCCACTGTAGATATTTCGAGCACTTTTGAGTTTATCTTTTGATGTCATACTTAAAAATTTGTAATACATTTAGCCGGTGAGTATCCTATACTTGGACTGCTACAAGGGCGTGTTGGAATCAAGATATTTCTAAATAAATTGCTTCTTTTTTGTGTGACGCTAATGTCTAATGCCGAATTTTGTAGATGTTGCACCGATAAATGTTTATATTTAATTAAACAGATGTTGTATTAAGGTTTAGTTATATTAAAACCATAAAGCTACTTTACAATAAGAATTAAGCAGCAGTATATTGTAGATTTAATCTAACAAACTGTTAAAACGTCCCCTCGATGCACCAGGAAGCTTCGATACACAGTAATACTAAGTTATTGCTCCATTGTGGAAGTTTTGGCATACAGATCACGGCTCATCGACTTTTATTGGAGGGGGGGCATCAAGACCGGGCCATAAATTGAGGACGATGACGGATTTAATGGGCCATACATGCTTTTTAAAATCAGTTTGTGAGCATGTTACTTTAACAGACCCTACGTTCATTTCAACGATTACACAAGACCATGATTTTTGTTCAGGATGATTGTCATAAATTTTAATGGGTCAGATTAGTCAACAATTGATAGTTTTATTTTTTTATTTCTTTTATATTATAATTAGGTACAACCTTTATTAGTACATAATTTTAAGTATTGTCTTGTTGATAATGTAGTCCACAACGTTATCCATATCAAGTTATAAATACCTATATATACATCATTCCAAAAAAAAAGCAGTTGAAGGTCAGGCAGATAATTTGTATGAAACTGAGAGGAGAAAAAAAAAATCAAATTAAAACTAATTTCAAATAAATCAATTCGAAATAGGACAAAGAAAAATTACAAGAAACTAAGAAAGATAATATAAATCTGCACAGGTTAGTTAAAGTGTTCGTTTAAAACCTTAGAGCTCTAAGTTTAAAACATATCCTGAATAGTACATAATATATAAAAAAAATAGATATAGCTACATTTTAGAGCCAAAGAAGTCACTTGTTTTCTTCTAACGAGACATTCTAACTAGAAAGCTAGCGCGATATTGAACACAACATTCAAACAAGCGTGAGAGATAAATACGTCTCCATTTCTACTTTATGACCGGGTTATAAGGTTCAATATGTGCACATTATACATGATGCCTAGTAGAAGTGGCAAATACATAAATTTAAATTCTCCCGTGATGTCACGTTTTGCACAGCGAGCCACTTCGCACCTTGCACGTCAAGTGGCGTTCGATTATTGCCTTTTGTACAGTCACAGTATAGGTATAGATTTACAAGTAGTACTAGCACTTGGGTGATTGTGAACTTACTCTGTCTTTGCAACGCTGTTTTTTCCGCGGCTTTACGTTTATCAGAACTATTCGGGCATTGTACTTGTTGGCAAAACACTCTTTTATAGGAGGGCGATGGCGATAAATTTTCAAATTTTTTCCCAGTGTCTCTACTGCTTGTAGATATTATTCTGTGGCAGTATGTGCGATGGTTATCACAACAGGAGTGGATTTCAAGCGTGCAAATTTTTTAATTCAGTTTGTCACGAATGGGCGAGCTTTGGATTGCTGATGGCATTTATTGATTGATGGCTATTTCACCTCCTTGTTTGACAAAGGGATTTGGTATTGGTGAAAATGGGCCGATGAATAATTCATAACACATACCATTTTCATCGAACAAAAAAGATGAGGGCGATATAACTCAAGCCAAAACAGTAGAAACAAATAATTTCCCACTAATAACTAATATTTTTTTTTATTTGTGTAAAATGTCTTAATTGGCATTTGGTCCCACCTGATATTAAGCGGTTACCCCAGCTCATAACAAATTTAATACCTCTTAAGTCTTAGGTCACGTCCACCTAGGACGCGCACTATGTGATATTGCACTGTGCACACTGAGACATAGAAGAAAAGTCTCATTGAGGGGTTTTCACGGGCGTTTAAAATCATGCTTTCAGCGTTGAAAATAGATGGCGCTGCTCTGTTACGTAACTGTCAAGTGTCAAAATAAAGTTAAATGTCAACATCTACAACGTGGATATATTTTCGTTTCGTAGTATTTATTTTTGCTTACTTGTAAAAACACGAAATCACTAGCTTACTCTCAAGAAGCAGACACAAACAGAATATCATGACCAAATCATGACTAATAGCCACATATTAGTTAGATAATAGCTTAGTACGCGTACACCACAGATAAAACATTTGACAATCTTGTCAGCTGCAGTTAAGTCAGCGCCATCTATCGAACTAATTTGAACTACTTTTTTTTAATCGAAGTTTAAAAGCCCTCATTTCACCGGCACCCATACCCTTCAAACCGGAACACAGTAATGCTTGAAAAAAAAGGTATGGTGATAGTACTTCTCCAGGCGAGCTCTTTCAAGAAGCTCTCATACTAACAAACTACTTTGTTGTCTAAATCAGCCATTTGCAAACTTTTTACGGTAAAGTTTGTCCCTATTTATATAGAAAAACTATTGTACTAAGTATATAGCGTAACTATGATCCTACTTATATTCAAACCGAAATAGAAGAATGACAAAACTGCAGTTCTACAAATAGCCCAGATAAAGCAACATATTGCCAGTTTAACTTCGCAAACAATACTTTTTCACGAAAAATAAGAAATGGCTGCGAAACACGACTTCTATAGTCGGGAGCAGTTGGCATTTCCAGAGGGTGCGTTCTGAATAAACAACATGATTTATCCACCATATTGTGTTACATCAACAAAATGCACTCAAAGAAGTACCCGCGATACCGCAAACTAACAAGTTGTTCAAGGTTAAACATGCATTCAAGATTGACTTAAAACTTTTTTGACTTATGAAGTTATATATCAAAATATTTATTGCTTTCACGTTGTTACAATTAGCTGTTACATAAATAGGTAGTATCTCACATGAACTGTATGTTTATGTGAGATCATGTGATGCTACCCTCACAGAGGCAGACCGAGGTTATCAGACCCATTTCAGGAACAAACCAAAATTGCATTAGGTTTTCGGTAGTAAGCAATTTTATTTCGCTAATAAATTATTGATGTCAACTTATTATTTATTTTGTCAAGTATAATATTGCCAGTCAATTTTAATCACATTTAAATAGTAGTACCTTTTCTAAAGAATATTATATGTCATATATATAGCATTTTTCAAATAAGACAGTTTTTCTTTGTATCTCTTATTTGTAACGGAAGTTTATTATATTTTTTTATTGACATAGCGGCATCCGCATATTTACATTTTTAGGCGTGATTGCGGTTGAATAATTTTAGAAATAAAATTATTCCCAGGTTGCCGGTCTCAGTGCGTATGTTCTAGAAAGATCATCAAGTTTTGTATATAAGTAGCGATATTTTCCTAGAAGCACCTACCTACCTTCTGTCAAAGATCTATCTGAAACCTCTTTCACTTTTCCCTATCCTAGGTTTTGTTTAGCCAGGGTCAAATTGAAGCGACACAAAGTAAGAAACAACGTCTCTCTGAATGTAAAGTATATTATAGAGCGATTGCCGTTAGCATATCTCTATGTTCTAGATTCTGGGCGGGGCGGTTATGCATTCTAGAACCAATTGAACATTGGATTCATTCATTTCATCCCATAGTTTACCTATGCAGTAGTTTGGGTATCTTCTAAGTTGTTTGTATGTACATTTCCGGAATTGTATGGGTACTTGTAGGCATACGAGCTCGGTTTGAACTGATAATGAAAAATTTATTAATGAGATTCGTGTTTGGCAAAAAGCTATGAAATCCTGACAAACCAGAATGGTGGCGAAAAGGTAACTATAGTATTGATAATATATTATAAGTACAAGCTAAGTCAAGAACAACTGTACTTATGTCGTTCTTATCGACTTTATGATAAATTATATGAACTGTTGTAACTGTCGTTTAGATTTACACAAATTTACTTTTCTTGATAATCTGAAAACTTATTGGTTTAAAATTAATTGTGTGTAGTAATTGTGTTATTTAAACTTTTTAGGTAGAAAAACCTAAAAAGTCTGTACTCAAGACCGTTCATCGAGACATTCTAGGCCTATGTCCAGCTGTGGACTTCTACAACCGGCTCATGATGATAATGATTGTGTTATTTTAGTAATCTAATGAAGTAATTTAGGAGACTTTAGTATTACTTATTAACACGTAGGCTCAATGAAGTCTCTTCTAGAAAGCTATTTAATTTAGTATGGCTCTGCTTCAGAAACGATAACAATTAGTTGGCAATTAGAAGCACGTATTGAAGTTATGGAAATCAAACTTGTAGCTATGCACTTGCGTGTGTATGGAATTAGCTAAACTTGAATTGCAATCTGGAATTGTCGCTCTGTGTTATTCCAAGTTTCCTAACAATATAATGCCTATATTAGTAACGAGCTAGCTCAAATGAGGTTTTTCAATAAAAACTGTTTATCACCACAGGTTTACCATAGTGTTCCGGCCTAGAATAGACCCCTTCTCCTCCCGTGGATTAAGTAAAAACTTTACTGAGGGATTACATCAGCAGGGTATGGGCAGCAGCGTCCAACCCAAGTACTTGCGATCACCAATCCAACAACAAAGACAAGCGTGGTGATTATGCCAAATTAATCCCCCCATTGCATTTTATGGGAGGCCTCGTCTAGAAGTGGATGTATACAGCCTGGTGATGATCAACACTGGTAAGCATAGGTACCCACTTTTAAACACGCATCTCACATAAGGAATTTTCCGTATTCATTAATTACGAGCATAAAGGACATGTTCCAAAATGGCCTATATCGGTGTACACCAGACCGAGAATGCCGAAAAAAATCAGTGATTATCGTAAAACAACTCTTACTCTAATTTGAAGCATAATTTACTGCACAGAAATGTTTAAAATTCCTTTTTTTTGCAATGGTAACATATTTTCCTGAGCAGAAATGACAGGGAATGTCACGTTTATTGCGCTGTGGTTACTTGCTTTATTCGTTCGTTGGGAGTAATGTGTCTACATAGAATGCGTTGCCTACGCTAGCTTTATTATGATCATCACATCAGTACAAATTCTTCAATTCAACATTTTGATTCTACGCAAAAATATTTTCCGTGCTCCAAGACCTTGGAGCCAAGACGCGAACGAAATGCAGTTCTGGTCAAAGTTATCAACAGCTGTCGAAACATTTTACCACAGAGTAAATTGTATCCGCCTTGCCATATTGTTTTGTCTTGTGTTGCTCTCCGTGAGAAAGATATTTTAGAAACCTGCATTAAATGAAGCGAAATAATCAAAAAATGACGATGGGAAAAGGTTTTACATATATTTAGCCACGTTTAAACAAGTGTACACCGACAAGGGCTAGGCTCCATACATCTTGGAACAACACTTTTATAACCTTTTCATAAATTTCAACCGAACATTTTTCTTAACCTTTAAGTATTTTTATCACGAAAACCCATATGTAAACTGGTAAACATAAATCTGTACAAGAGGTATCACTTAAGTGGATGTCACCCGCATCACTGTCAGCGTTGTTAGACCCCGGTATTATTTGCATTGTGGGGGATCCCGCTGACGTATATTAAAACGATTTGAATCACCGAGAAGTACCACGGTCTATCGATTATTATTTCTTATTACAGTGCCGTAGTGTGTCCAGCCTAGAAAAGACCCCTCCTTCTACTCCCATGGATATCATAAAAGCTGACTAAGGGATTACACATGAAATAAGACAGCAGCATCCACCTAGAGTACTAACAATAATACTGCAATTATCGATCCACCTGATTATAGCAAACAGGTGTTTAGGCATTCTATTGGGGAGGCCTACGAGTATGTCCAGCAGTGGACTTCTAGGGGCTGATAATAATGATAACAAGTACAGAAATAATGGTCGGTCTGTACCTTTCATTTAAGATAACTATACAAGTAGTAATGAATAAAACGTAATACATTTAGGGCCACACGAGGCTAGTTAACCAAGTGGATGGTAAAACGTAGAAAACATAAGAAATCAGGAGTGTTTTGAGATCTTCCTGCATCTAAACTCTGGAAGGACTCACCTCGCTCTTTAGTTCGTAGTTCATAAAAATGTTGAAATTTCTTGCAGAAACTTAAGGCTTATACAAGCCATCAGAAATAGCTATATCAAAATCGGTACATTAGTTACCTCTAACATCTATCTGTACCAATCCAGATCTTCCAGTCTATCTTGCTCATCCCAAATAAGCAGAATTTCAATTTTAACATTGTTTCCATTGCATTCCATTTTGTCCCGTGGACTGGTTTAGTTTCCGCCTATCTTTAATTTATCAGTCGTATACTAAAAGTCTTATTAGGACGTTAAGGAGAATTATTAAAAGAAAAATCAGTTGCATTAAATGTACCTAACAACTGTCTAGTAGCAGGAAAGTGTAGATGAATAGATACGTATAATGGAACGAAAGTAGTTTAAATCTATGGAACTGTAATTAAGATGTCTATTTGTGACACTAGTTTATACATTGACAAGAGTACTTTGTACTGGAGGTTGTAGGCTGCAATTAGACAATTAGTCGCAAGGAAACCCCATAAGTGTGGTAGTTAAAGTTATAATATTCATGGTTGCACTCCTTCCGATATTGGTATGTAACTTTACGAGTGTAGCCGCAAAGGTGATTAAATTTATGTTTATAAATTCCTGGAGGTACACAGGATATGATTCATTTAGTATAAATTCTCAATCGTCTGCTTCAGTTTCTCGGCTCGCTTTATGTCCAATTGTGACCGCATGGTTCCAACTGACACCGAGAGACGTTAAAAAACGTTTCGGTTGGGCTCACTGAGCTCATGTTTGGAATACATTAGGGACACATCTCAGGTGTCTTTCTGACGGGGGCAGAATACGAAAATGTAAGAAGGTGCGTCACGCACGCCACGCGCCCGTATTAACAACACTATATTGAATTCCTCACTAATTGATACCTCGTCACCAGGAACGCAGGAAGCGACGCAGGATGTTGTGTGAAATATTGCCATATCGCACTTGTATTATTCAAATACCTATTCGTACTTTTCGGAGGTGAAAAAATGTTGTATCATTCACAATACATCACACGTTTAGATACGGTAGCTTATATCTTTGTGTTATATCCAGTCATTGTTGAATAGTTAACAAATGTGTTTTTCATTTTGTTTGCTTTTTTATTGTTTTTGGAGAGATAAATGCTTAGTATGTTTAGACCGAGCTTTGCACGGTGAATACTCTAAAAAACGGATTTTCCCAAAGATGAGACCTAGCTAACAACAATAACTCCCATATAGCAAATTTCATCGAAATCGTTAGAGCCAGTCAGTCAAGTTTCGTGCCTCAATCATTTAAGTAATGTGAATCAAATGAGACTTGCTTTAAAAACGTAAAATTCTCAACGGAAATTAAATTAGCTAAGATACAAAGAACTGATCACTGGATTTTTACTAGCGCGTTTGCTTCCAGAGCAGAGCGACGCAAACCTCAAAATGTCAATCGCACCCTCATTGCATTGGGAAAAACTTTGAATACGAGCGCTTTTTAACGCTACAAAAAATCGACAATTCGTTTTAGAAACAGGGTTCACTTTATAGCAACAGTTTTTGCAACGAGCGGCAAGCCGCAATCATTTCCGTAGTCTTATCACTTACCGCAATATAAAGCGCTTTGCATCGGAACCATGGTAATTTCCTTCACTTCACCTCGATTTCATAGAGACTTCTTTAGAGAGCCAAGCACTGCATAAATAATAAAAAATAAACCTAAGTATTAGAGATTTTTTACGTATTACCCGAAAGCTAAATGGAAAAAGCTGATTGTGAAAATTTAAAGTACTCTTTTCAACCAAGTGCATGCTCATTAGTTGAATAGTCAAATCTGATTAATAAGATTTGCAGCAGGATTTGCAACAATCTATGGAAATACCGACCAAATAAATTCTTGATTGCCTTATATTTGTTGCAAAAGTCAATATGTATATAGATTAGCAAACAAAACGAACACTATAGCGTAAGAGTAGTTTATTACTGCGGTAGTAGGAATAATGACCATACATACTAATAAATAGACATAAATACTGTTAGGATGCACAGATAAGCATTAACAATATTCTATTCAATCAGTTAGACATATAAATCAAGAGCTTTATGCGGAAAGGCGAGAAACAAAGCAAAATAAAACATAGAGAGTTATCACCATCACATTAACGAGTGGAATTTGAGCACACGATAAATTGGATTCCTCAAACGATCATAAACACCGCAAATTCATCTTCAGGTATGCATGACACATTCTTGTGAATTAAATTTCGAGGTAAAAGCATACTTGTGCGGAGTGCGGTAGACGAGAAGATTATTAAAATACTTTGTATTTGCTTCAACCAAAACGATTTCGGGATTCGGCAACAATTCAAAATACGCAACAATTTTCATTAGAAAAATATTCTTGGTATCATTTTAGAAGAGAAGCGCTTTCCCACATATTTTCTGTGAAAAATACAGGGTGATCTCAAGTAAAGCAGTTACATGCCCACGCGACCCATTATGCTCTGCATAAAAAACATGATTCGTAAGAAACCCCGTTCTATTGGCTGAATTCTCGCATAAAAATCAAAACATTGATGCAGATAGAACAAGCCAAAATTACCAAAACATGCAACAATTCAATTTTGATATGAGTACATATCAAAACATTTTACTTTCTTTTTAAAGAGATTTAACATGAGTTCCATTTAAAGTAACCTAATATCGGTTGAACAATCACAAAGGAAGCTCAAATGGAATTTAACTGGCCGTTGATTGAAGGGACCCGTTGTCCACCGTAATTATCTGGAGGAAGTGGGTAAGATGAGCGCCGTCATGTGACGTGGTACATGAATAATGATACCTACTCTATGGGACCTGGTGCTGTAACTAATAAAACCTTTGAGGAATCTTACTTCCTTAAATATTATCTATAACACTAGACAGTCATGGAACAAAAATTGGGCTCCGAAAAAGAACATACATTTTATGATATTGTTTTATTTAGAGAATGTTTATGTGTACCTATTTACATGATGAATGCGAGTAGTCAAACCTTTGGAGGTTTTTAAGGTAGGTAGAGTATTACAATATTAATAAGAAAAATGCTTATATTTTAGTTTTTCTCACTTATTAGCTAAGTACTATCTAGCTCAAGTCTATATCATTCTTGTTATTTTAGGCAACTTTTATGAATATATCCTATCAACCATCATCATTATCAGCCTGTAGATGCTACTGCTGGACATAGTCCACTCCCATTGAGTTTAATCATAAACAGTGTTGAGCTGCCTCCATCCTGTGACTTTTAAAATGATTAACTTTAAAATGTCGTTGCCTCATTCGTCGTGGACTTTCATACACTACTTCATCCAAGCCGTACCCTAAAATATAGAGAACTACTTTAAACTACTTACTTAAGTATCTTATTGCATGAAATATACCGTAAGTGCAGAGTGATTATAGGTACCATAGACTGCGTTAAGTTAGAAATCTGATCATAAAACAGACTCATTAGAGCAGGAAGTGGCTAGCCTACACCCAGCGGAACAGAAAGCGGCCTCCCTGCTACTGGACTAATACTCTGATGCATGCTAAGTAATTTCCGCTCAACTTAAGGCGCATGCACGTAAAAGCTAAAGCTAAGCGTAATTTATTTCAAGAATTAGACTCTAATCTTCAACAGCAGACTTAAATTCCGCTTCTTTAAAATTTATGGTTGAAATTAAAAAGCTAAAAAGCGACACTATTGATTTGGGATAAGGACCTACGTCCAGCAGTGGGCTTCAACGGGCTAATGATGATGATGACGAAGAGGGGATGATCCTTCTTCTTAAACTATTAATCGATTAAAAACGTCGAGCATGTGCGCCATGTCGTTTAAAGGAGTCGGTAAAGCCACCATGACCCACGATACCATGGAATAAATGCTACCATGGCATCACATCAATCACGCAACCACGAAATAATAATTATAATTAATAAATGGTACCTACCGCAAATAATTCAACCACGAACGAATGCTACTACGAATCATCCAACCACGAATTCACACTGCTCTGAACTTTAGTTCTAGGATTAGGTATAATCTTTGAAATAAAAGGCAAGAACCAGGAGATTTACAAGACTAGCAACCTCTTTTACACAGAATTGCTACTTCAAGTTAAGTCAGGTATAAATCTCTTAAATGTCGACCAGGCACCGTTCTCTTGAGCAGAATTATTGCTCAAGTTGGCTTTTCATTTACAACTTCAATGGAGCAAAGCTTCGAGCCTCGACTAACTCATAGTCACTCGATTAGTTTCGAGTGATTATGACCCCCCCCACCACACCACACTTACCCTGACTTACTTATCTCGATACCACACTACACTTTTTTTTATTTTTTTTTATTAGTAAAGCTTTTTGAGAATGACTTTGTCCGGGGAAGTACTACCACCCGTGCTCGCATTGCTGTTTTCGAGGTTGAAGGGTTATTTTAGGTGTCGGTGAAATCTTCTTGCCTTGGGGTCTGACGGGTGCGGAGCAATGTCAAGTAGGGCGTGTCCTAGGTGGATGTGACCTAAGAGGTATTGTGTTTGTTATGGGCTGGGGTAAGTGCTTAACATCAGGTGGGCCACAGGACAGATCCGTCATAAACTCAAATAAAAAAAATAAAAAATACTGTGTCGTGAGTTTCAGAAAATACATATGAGTAACACATCATCTAAACCAATAAAAAATATTTGCAGAACATGCAAAAATATTTCTCGCAGCGAGAATCGAACACGCACCTAAAGCCACTCATCCAGCTTATTCCCCGCCACGCCAAGCAGGTCGAGAGAGGGTGGAAGTCGTCGGCCTCTGTCAGTCTGTCTGGGAGTCTGTCATACATAGGTATAATTTATAAGAATAGCTTTTGTACAATGCAGGGATGTCTCCTAGCCTAGGTGACTCAAACATGCGTGAATGTCTTTTAGTCTAGACTTAAAATTAATTTTGGCTCTAAGATTTGATTTAGGTGTATACGCCACGTTCTCTATTCATATTGTAAGAGTGCCTATTAGCGCCTTTAAGCTTATAGCCGAGATAGTCCTTTGACAAAGTTACCCACAGAGGATCGTAAAGACAACGGATGCAGCCGTTTGTGTCTCTTCGCTCAATTATGTAACCACAATTAGAGTCGGACAAAAGGAACTTTTATTAGGTTCAGTTGAGTTAAGTAACTTTATTATTTTTAATTGCAATAAAAAATGGATAGCAAAGAATGCCTTACGTCAATCGTTGCGTCGTCGTATGAAATTAGTGGATGGACGAGCCATGTTATCGGAGAATATAAACTGGCGTAAAATAAAATAGGGTCACTTAGAAGAAAAAAACAATACTCTCAAACTCATTTTTTGTTTATTTACTTTTATTTAATTGGAATTTCTTACAAAAGTTTGATTTATTTAATGCCGTTTGAAATATTTTAATATGATATTTATTTCAATTCGATATCTTGCATGGTTTGGGAGGTATTGTGGATTTTCTAAGTGTCCCTATTAGATTGCACGCCAGTTTATCTACATCCGTACATTACCGAATTGCTACCTACCAAGGTATAAAAATGTTTTGATACCCACAAAACAGGAAATCCTGATGTGGCACAGGACAGGACCAGCCAAGGAAAAACATTAAAAAAAAAAACTGTTTTAACATGGCTGACTTTTTGTGATTCTAATTTTTCATCAACACATTAACGCAAGATAATAATGAGACTCGATGTTTTCATTACCAGTTAACACATTCTATTACATCGTTATTAGTGTAGTCAATTATAGATTTACTCATGAATTGATCCTTTATCTAACTCAACTAGTAATAAACGATCTGGAACCAATTATCGTGATATCAGTACCTAATTATAATCAAGTGAAATACCTAGAATTACCTTATAGGTTAACCGCAATACCAATCGGCTTAGATTTAAATAAAAACCTTGTTGCAAAGAGCTTCGTGAATCGCTTCGATGAAAATACTCAATAATATTCATAATACATACCTATACCTACATACTTAAACTCGCGCCTTTTTGCCCAAAGGAGTTGGCAGAGCCTTAAAGGGCCTCTTTACATCATTGTGTTGCACAGTCGCAGGAATATAGACGTGATAAGTGGTGAGCTCATCGCCGCCATTACTTTCTAAGACCAACTCGCTTTCTTCCAGTTAAATAACAGTCTAATAACACACTCCTAAATAAGCCAGCAGCTAAAACAAAATCTTATTATACCAACGAAAATTGTCCAACAACCCAACTGTTGACTCAACCCGTTGTTCACTCAACAAGACAATACCGAGACGCTTTGAAGTTGTTCATTTTCACACCCTGAGTAAAAAATGCAAACATATGTAGTAACTCTTAATTAATCCATGTCCCTTCCTTAATCAGAAAACTAATCTAATAGTCTAATTTAACCCAATCTTTTTTCAATCAATTTCACAATGCTAAGTAGGCAAAACAGAATGTAGCGATAGCATCGACCAAGATAATAATTGTTCAAAAAGAGTGCAATCAAAACCTATTGCGTGACTATAAAGTTTAGGTAAAGTGCTCTTATACGGGCAATTCAAACTTAATTATCCGACAACTTTGACTTCATAGCTAAATCTTTAGGGCAACCTTTATTATTGTATGATGTGTCACAGTTCCTTCATAATGACAGACGACCTCTGTGGCGCGGCGGGCGAAGGTTCGCCTGCGACGCAGGAGGTTGCGGGTTCGATTCCCGCAACCTTCGGAAAAAAATTTGTATGTTCTGAAAATATTTGTTCAGAGTGTTTTGGGTATTTTTCTATGTATAATAAAAAAACTATCTATGTAATGTATTGTATTAAGTATATCAGTTATCTAGTACCCATAACACAAGCTCTGCTTAGCTTGGGGCTATAGATAATGTTGTGTTGTATAGGATATGACCGATGATAATGGGGATCTTCTATAATTTCCCAATTAGGCATCGGGTCGAGATATTGCACCCATATCGCACCTTTCTCTATAGTTTTCGGCGATTGTCACCGAGCAACTTCATTTTCTAAAAGATGCCCGTGCCTGAGTAACAAGGAAAGGGCTACCTTATGTGAGTCATAGTGTAAAGCCAGATGGCTGATTACGGTGTTAATTTCGCAATAATTAAACGCAGCTGTTATCGTATTATGCAAAGGAAACAATGACTCGAGAAATATGAATGTTATGCTGATCTTGCAGAAGTTTGTTATGCTTTTCTTGTGGTGGGAATTCTTAAATAAAACTATGATTTCTTAATCAGAATTATGATTCATCAGAGACTCCCTTAAGTAGGTCGTGGTATAACATGGCGTCAAGTACCTTAGTTCAGTATTCATAGTATCTTCTTCGAAGTACTAGAACCTAGGAGTAACCCGAAGATATGGTGTAATAGAGCCTTGAAAGAAAATCCAAAACAAAAACTGCATTAAATGATTTTAGAAAAGCTTATACCTACACGACTCGGGAAAAGAACACGGTCAAAATTGTTGTTTGTAAATACTTTTATTAACCTATTAAATATTTTTATTACCTTTCAATTCCCGAAATAAAATAAGAAATGATATTTTTTCGAAAAAGAGCGGTTATTATTCCCGATGCATATTTAAGATTTTTCTAAACCAGCATCAGCAGTTTCATGCAGTTTCAAGTTTTATTAAAATCGGTGGTACAATTTCTTTCGGCATATTTTCATCTCTTGCCGTTTAGGATTACCCTTCACTTACTCATTTCAATAAAATAAATACCTTACATTGGATGGCACACATTGGCTACTTAGTTCAAAAATGTAACCCATGATATGTCACCCAGTTCGATTTAATGTAATTGCGGTAAGTATATGATAATGTAATATGTGTATGTATGTGCCGTGGTGTCTCCGGGCTAAGAATAGATCCCTCCTTCTCCCGTGAATGTAGTAAAAGCCATATACTAAGGGATTACACCAGGGGATGGGTAGCAGCATCCACCTGAGTATCCTACCAAACTGCGATCACCAATCCGCCTGCCAAGCGTGGTGATTATGACATAGCCCCTAACTGCAATCTATGGGGGAGGCTTCGTTAAGCATTTTCAACATCTTCCAAATTTATGTATAAGTATAGACTCCGAGTAAAATGGCTGTAAAATACGGAAGGACGGACAGACGGACAAGTCAAATTTATAACGTATTCCGTTTTTGCCATTTGGCTACGGAGCCAAAAATAAAATTTCAATCCTTTACCTTTAGTTGTTACCATATGAGATTGATTTATATGTACCTATACAGGTATTCATTAGATTTAAAAACTAATGGCCTTATTCATAATAATTTTTTAAACCTATTTTAGTTAAAATATGTTTTATCTTGTTTTCTCTGATGTAAAATGTCATACTTCAAAACAGGAAAACTATTTTTAACTAAAATAGGTTTAAACAATTATTATGAATTATATGAAGGGGGGCTTTCGTGACAAAAAATAAATGGGGAACAAAAGTATAAAGATTGACTATCATTAAAATATTGTAATGTTGTTGTTCCCTGTAGTCCAGCTACTATATATACTTATAATGTGATCTAACAAAACAACCACCCACGAGTTATGTAGGTAGGTACCTTTTGCAGAAAAAATATTTAACTAGCTAGACCTATCAAAGTGAGTACATACTCACCTACCTGTTAAAAGGTTAAAATTACAAAGAATGTACAATAACAAACTATGTACTATCTTATTTACTTCTGCAGCGAAACCAGTTTACTCGTAAGCAAAACATCCGATAAGTTGGCACATTTAACGTCTTTGACCGCTAACCGATGTATCGGGTTTAAATCAAATAACATTGACACTTAAAGTAGACAAATAAAACTATAAATTACTTAATTCATACTCTCATCTAATAAAATTACAAGAGTTAAAAACTTATTTGAAAGTTTGTACCTGCGACAAATCAGCATCGCCTTGTAGCTTCTCCCAAACGGTCAACTTCCTTTCAGCAGCTGCGACGAGCCCGAAGCACATCACTAACAACACCATCAGTGACCCCATGTTATCACTTTTACAACATCCGAAAAGTCCCGAAAACTCACTAGAACTCACTCGCGACACTCATGAAGCTTGTTCGCGTGATGGAACAGAATGCGCGGAGCATAATGCCGGTACGGCGACTGACTGAGACGCGGCGACACGCAACTGAATTCTCTGTCCCGCTCGCTCCTGCCTGTCCCCTCGACAGACGTGGTCATCCTAGTCATCGTGACCGTTGGGACACAGATTATTTGAGAGTGGCGAAGGCTTCTAATCGTGTTATGAGAAGGCTATTTATATTTTTGTCCGTGATAGCGAAAGTTTGAGCAAGTATGGGAGAGCACGATGGTAGAGTTAAAAAATATTATTGTACTTTTAGGTAAGTACTAATTTTGCATTACTCACAAGTAATGAGTGACTTATCACATTTGGGGGTTAATAAACGACTATTCTTTAAGCGGGGTTATGCTCAATTTAGTTTGTTCTACTAAATTTTATACAAACTAGTGACAGACCCTCTAGCTGCATCTTTATGGAATCATGTATAAAACTACATTACTGATAAATCTTATACACTAACACAGATCGTACCTAAAATACTTAAATAAATAAATATAAGTATAAATAATAAAATAACGTTAGGCACTTAACCGCAAAAACAACAAATGTCAAAGTAAATTTAAGCTTGCAGATTTGTAAGTAGGTACCGAGATGCTTACCTCATCGTTTTTTGAGTTTTTAACCGTCTCGTAATTAACAGGCGAAAGACGGCAGGTGTATTTTAATTAAATAATACGCTTCATTATAGTTTGAGGACCCTCCATTTAATGACGTCCCTTCTAGCGATGGAATTACATAATTAAGCAGAAATCATATGAACATTGGATTGTAAATTAATCGTAAACTAAACAAGGTTTATGCAATGCGGTTAGTCCCTAGGGACTACTCTTCTAGTCATCCTGAGGTGAAATTAGTTTAACGTGGGAGTAATAAATGGCATCCTATTAAACTATTGACTTTATTCTTTTTCCTTTTATTCATCTTCTTCATCAGCTGGTAGATGCCCACAACTGGACAAGGACTTCCCATAAAATTGGGGGGATTTGCCATAGTCACCACGCTTCTTAGCAGGCGGATTGGTGATCGCAGTATTGGTACTCAGATAGATGCTCCCATCCCCTTAATTATCTTTAAGAAATCCACGGGAGGAGTTGGAGTAGTCCCATTCTTAAGCCGATACCATTATGGCATTAAGGTTATTGTTCAATATGATCAAATATTTATTTGTTAATTATTTCTTAAGCTTCATAGAATAACACCTGTCGAAAGTTAGGTAAATGTTTAAATCAAAGACTTTTTATCAATTAAATATTTCGTGCATTTTGTTCTAGTAGGTACATAAAGCATATTAAATATTATGCTACACACATTGATTTTTAACGTAACTACAACTTGTATCGAAGATATAAAATACCGAGGCGTTTTTGAATCACTCTTGATTAGTCATACTTTTAACGGATCTTGACCTCAGACTGATCAATTCAATCGAGATGAATGAAATGATGAATGGAGTTTATTGAAACGATGATTCAACTGTTAACATACTTAACTACCTACTTAATGGTGTAAATTGTAGTTTGTGCCTTTTGTTTTATTATTGTGTACATTTTTAAACGAGGAAATAACAACAATCTTCGAATGTCAATTTATAATTTTTTTTGAGCCACCAAACGGCCGGGATCCCTGGATCGATATCCACGGGAGGAGACGGAGAGGTCTTTTCGTAGGCCGGACCCATCACAGCAGAGTATTTTTACAGTTAAATTTAGAAAACTTATCTTGAAGAGAACCCCTTTTTAAATAGCACAGTGCAAATTTCAACCTTGCTACTTATTTTACCTAATCTATTTTTGATTACCTCAAAGTGACTCTCTCTACCTCAATGTGTAACAAAATATTTTGTGTTCCTTTCGAATGCTATAAAAAGTGTATGGGTTTACCTTTTTTACCTGCTCGCGGTTAGATTATTCCGTCGTTTTGTCGAGACGTGACGGGAACCGATTATGGTCTATTGTTTCCATATCTGAGAGAATCATAATATTACTTTCTCCGTTCTTCGGTTTTACTACCGCGTATTGTGTAAGTTATCTCATTAGTCTTTATGTACTAGATTCTGCAATGGGTAATTTCTCATGTTCGTTTTTATTACTGCAGCTACCGTGTTCACAAAAAAAATATCTTGCACATGAGTAACAAACAAATATAAATTCTTATTATTCAAGTTTTTCCGGTCGATTACATACATGCAACTGTTGTTTTACGGCATCAAAACATGTTTAATGAAACCATCACGCTGGAAAAATTCAAACTGAATTGAAAATGAATTTACAAAAATATTCCTTTCCATAAAATACACCAAATTAATAACGGCAGTCCATTTAATTCCAGACAAAAACACCGATCGACGAATTAAAATTGAACAATTTGCATCGTAAACGACAATTCGAAGTGGACAAAGTGCATTTTAACGTTCGGCCGAAGGGAACATTTTGCTTTTATGTCAAACTGTCATATCACCGTTACAAATCAATTGAGTCCTTGCTGCCGTATTCTGTTTGTTATCCTTTCGATATCCTTTAAGGAAAGGAGAAATATTTTTCCTTGACGCTTTCTCGTTATAGATAACCTATAATATACCGTAGTGCCTCAAGATGAAGGTCTGCAATTAGTGCATGTTGCGTGGCGTGGTCGCTCATACTATGAGAAAGCTATGATTAGAACTACTTGATAGGATCCGAAATAACGAGATCCGTTAATGTCAATAAAGGAGGCTTATGCCCAGCAGTGGAAGTTTTGTTTTTTTTTGCTGGCTAGCAGACATGCTTACGGCCCACCAGATGGAAAGTGGTTACCGTAGCCTATGAACGCCCGTAACACCAGAGGCATCACACGCGCGCTGCCGACCCTGAGACATAAAGATGAAAAGTCTCATGTGCCTGTAATTTCACCGGCACCAGTACCCTCCAAACCGAAACACAGCAATGCGAACACTACTGCTTGGCGGCTGAAATAGGTACGGTGGTAGTACTTCCCCGGACGAACTCTTTCACAAGAAGTTCTACTACTAACAAAAAAAGTCATGCGGGTTCGATTCCCACTGCGGGACAAATGTTTGCATGATCTGCAAATATTTGTTCCGGGTCTGGGTGTTGTGGTACCATAGTGTACTCGTAGTTCCTGATACCCACGACACAGGGAATCCTAGTGTGGGATCAGGACTATGTATGCGACTGATGGGTTATGTTATGATATGTATACTTCGGGGATGATGATGATGATAACCTTACTGTTCTCAGTAACACTAACGCCGACGACGCGACGCCATATTTCGATTTATTTATTTTCATATCTATTCCTTGAAGTGGTGGTGTATCCGGTCTAAGAATAGACCCTCCATCTCCTCTCGTGGATGTAGTAAAAATCTTACTGAGGGGTTAAACCAGGGGATGGGCAGCAGCATCTACCTGAGTACTTAACACCAAACTACAATCACCGATCCGCCTCTAACTATGGCAAATCCTATCATTGTATTCAATGGGGGAGGCTTCGTCCAGCATTGGACTTAAACAGGCTAGTGATGATGATGATGATTCCTTGAAATAATTTATCTAATATTCTATGGTGGATTGCAGGCTCAAGTTTGCAAGTTTTATATTTTGATAAACTTGGTTTATCTCTAGGTTGAGTTCTCAAAGTTTTCACTTACCGATAGGCAAGTTGAAAATACGACATAACATAGCCTTACATCATTGAAAGTTACGAGTATACTATCATCAGTATTTCAGTCAAGTCTCCGCTCTAAGATGGTTTATACAAACTTCTTCGCTAACTTTTCGTTCAAGTTAAAGCTAAAGTTGGCAAGGCACTTCATGTCCCGTGCTTACACAAGCATACGGTGACAAATGCCCACACATTTCAAGTTTTAGTTGGACTAGGTAACTTTGGGAGTACTTAGCTCATTTTACGACCGACCTAGAGAAATTTTATTTAACAGACTTGGTGTACAATATATTTTAGGAGGACCTTGAGGAAACCCGCATATCCTAGCACCAAAAAATCGCAGGCATGTGTGACATTCACCAATCTGCATCAGGCCTCCGTGGAATCTATTTGACCTGGTCACTCCTACTATTCCACATTAGGCCTGAAGATGGTGTCGTGATGTGTCCGGCCGGAGAATAGACCCCTCCATCTCCTCCCGTGGATGTCGTAAAACTCGACTAAGGGATTACACCAGGGGATGGGCTGGGCAGCAACATCCACCTGAGTACTCAACACAAATATTGCGTTCACCAATCCACCTGCCAAGCATAGTGACTAGGGTAAATCCCTCATTACAATCTATGGAGGAGGCCTCGTCCAACAGTTGGTCGTCTTCCGGCTGTTGATACGGCCTGAAGATGACAGCCCATTATGTTCTTTTAATGTTATGTTTTTCTTGGTTGGTAAGTATGTAAGTGTGGTAACATGTTCAAATGCGTCTACTTTCCCGCGTGATCTATCGTGATTTCACGAAGACTCCCCGAGTCTCTGAGCTCATTAATATTTGAGGTGCTCGTTAGTTTGTAACTAATTAGTCCATCAGTAGCACCTTCCTAAATTGCTGAAAACTTTGGTTATCCGTTAATTAACGCCAGGGGTATGAATAGATAATATATTTGTATATATAGCAGATACAAATCCCAACTGTTGCTGTGGCACATGTTTTACATCAGATAAGAGATATCAAGTTAATACACTCGAGAGCAATGAATCCGGGTCACTTAAAGAATCCTAAAAATCTCGGAAACTAAAAATGCTAGGTTAATGCAATAAATTGTATTTAATAGACAATGTAATACTCCTTAAATGAAGGTATTAAAACTTCTTAGTTATTGTAAAGTTATATCATAAAAAAATCAAATTTGAAAAAGGCCCACTTTCGAAGATGGAACTACGAAATTACAGCATTTGGTTTTGCTTTTGTTTGTAATCTGTCATTTATCATTGTTTGATTTCTGTTTTTTTGTTGTTTTTTTTCTGCGTAAACGCAGTAATGGAAGCACGAGGAGGCAATACGAAGTATTAAAATTCAAGAAAATCGTAATAAAGTTCAAAAATTTCATGTTTCCTATTTTTGTTTTAAGGAGAGATCAGCAGTTTTTTTCTTTATGTAATTTTGTGTTAATAAAATGTATGGTGACTCATATTTTTTTTACCTTCATTTAAGGAGTATTACATTGTCTATTAAATACAATTTATTGCATTAATCTATCATTTTTAGTTTCCGAGATTTTTAACATTCTTTAAGTGACCCGGATTCATTGCTCTCGAGTGTACTTATTTGTTGCATTACACACGTTCTATGAGCAACATTGACGCGTGTACAATATATATGTGCTATACAAAACTGAAACTAAACTTTCTCTTATTCATGAAATGCCACATTAACAGCTCAAAGCTTTAGATACCTTGTAAGGTTATTATTACATCTAAAAGTTTGCTTAAGTATTAGCTAGGTGGATTCAAATAATTGTTTTTTAATGTAAACGAGCTTGAAGGCTTCACAAAATAAGGCTTTAGGGAGTCAATGTTATTATTTAAAAATTAGTTATAATTTTGTGAGCTACAAACAGGGCGTGTGTTTTTTGTCAGGGAAGCCAGTTACAGTAAAAAAAGATCTCACCCTCTGGATCTCACTAGGAGCTAAATCTCTGCTCAATTCTTCCGCCTTTTATCGTCGCTCCATTCAAGTATTGACGTTTTCTTTCGACCCATTATCTTAAAGTTTTCCCCTTCAGAAGGACAGTGTAAGTAGGTAATTGTCCGTATATCAGTCAAGTTAATTGGACAATTATTTAGCCATAGACGAAATTCCTTTATATCGATATCTACCTACTTATGCTCGTCATACTAGAAACTTATGGCGGACACTTATAGAAAGAAAGAAAGAATATTAGCTCGGTAAAGATAGTTTAACACTTTATTGTTCAGCAGGAATACATAATAGGATTTATTTAAATTAGCAGTAAAATGGGCGGCCTTATGGATGGGGTTTTTTGTTCCAGGCAATCTTTGGATGGACAGTAACGAGCGAAACAGTAACGGGCGCCATGAAATGATTCTAGGTAGAATAATGCCGTGTCTAAAATGATACCACGTCTTCCATATTCTAATGTTATAATAATCTTACATATTATAATAATAATGAATAATATTATTATTATAGTGCCGTGGTCTGTTTAGCCTAAGAATATACCTCTCCATCTTCTCCCGTGGATGTCGTAAAAGCCGACTAAGGGATTATACCAGGAGATGGGCAGCAGCATCCAAATGAGTACTCAACACCTGCGATTACCAATCAGCATGCCAAGCGTGGTGATATGGCAAATCCCTTATAGCATTTAATGGGGAAGGCCTCGTTCAGCAACGTCTAACGGCTTATGAAGATAATTATAATTGAACGAGCGAAGCGAGTTCTCTTAGTCAAGTTGGAAGAATCGGCGTTTGTATGTATGTATGTTTGTCCGATGAAAACTTCCAAACCGTTAATCCGATCTTCATGAAATTTGGTATGGGGGTAGATAGTATTGGGGCACTTTGTAGGTAAGGTTATGAGCTATATCGGTCAGGGGGTTGCTGAGATATTGGGGTTGAAGATGGGTAAAAAAATAAAAGTGAGAAAGTCAGATCAAGTGGGGTGTCTAATGAAAGCGCTTTGGTTGGACATTTCAAAACTGTTTTTTGTAAGTATTTAGCCTTAGTAGTTTTCGAGATATTAGGAAAAATAAAAAACGTAAAAATCAAAAATTATAGGGTACTTCCAGCAATCCCACAATGCTGAAATTTGGTAAGCTTGTGGCTTTTGTGTCACAACTACAGGGAAAAGTCTGAAATTGCAGAATTTAGAAACTTGTACTCCATAAAACAGAAACCAATATAACATCCATTGTTGACCTCCCATTTCTAGGAATTTGAATGACGTTGGCGTTCTATGGTTGTCGTAAAAAAGACGTTATGAATTAATTCGTCAGGTACTTTATATAGGTACTAACAGGTATGTAGTATTACGCCCCGTTGCTTAGCCATATTCAAAGGTTATTTCGATGATGTGTAGGAAATTATAGTAGTTACTGATAGATCCTGTACTGTACTGGTAGACCTCGAGGTGAAAATTTTCAAAAATAATAATACATAATATGGAAATTACTTAGTTAAGTAGTCGGGCTGATAAGGTGTTATCGCGAGGTCTCAGTTCGGGGCGAACCACTAGTATTAGTAGTGTTTACCGTGGGAGTATCGACCAAAGAATAGGACTCCTCCAACTCCTCCTGTGGATGCCGTGAAAGGCGACTAAGGGATTACGCCAGGGGATGGGTACCAGCATCTTCCTATGTGAGTACACCAAACTGTGATAGCCAAGCCTGGTGATTATGGCAAATCCCCCCATTGCACGCTATATGGTTTGTTCGCTATGCATGACATGGGGAGGCCTCACCCAGCAGTGGATGTCTACCGGCTGATGAAGAAGGAAGATATAATATTATAACAATTTTGTTGTTTCATTATAAAATCTGTCGATAAGAGCCTTAACGCCATTAGCTTATGAAATAAGGTAGGGATTAAGCACTTACTAACTGGATAAAATATAATATATAAAATAGCCATAACATTTCGCAGTAAAGCGCCAAACATAACATTCAATTTAGAAACATGAACGGATAAAGTCGTTTTCCACCACCTTGGTATTGGAAATGTCGGAATTGTATTTGTAATTTCAAAACTGTACCGGTGTTTTGTGGTAATAACTACCTACAACAATGTTACCATTATGTTTACTGCATCATACGAGTACATCTGTATAGTATTAGTGATAGTTAATACATTTTGCTGTTTGTATTCTGTAATCATGGATACCTTGTTTTAGGTAGGTACCTGAGTAAAACATTATTTTGTTTAAATATGTGTTTTTCAAAACAAAGTTTTATGAAATGCACTTCCGATTAATGATTATGATGAAATTAGTAAACTGAAGTGTGAACTGACCAAAATGAGCCTAAACTCGACCAGTCTACTATTTTCCATCAAGGAGTTCCGTTGTCTATCTTCCGTCTCCATCATCAAAGTGTTACTATAATATTGTAAGTATTGTCATTAGAATTTGACAGGTAGGTATGCAAAAGTCCAGCACTCAGAATAATTATTCTGAGGTCCAGCACAATCGGTTTAGTGGAACTGGTTTACAATTCAGTTGCAAGATTTGACCCACATAAACTAAAAGTTAATTTAAATAAAAGCTTGTAAAAGATGTGTAGATGGATAGCTACTCTACAAAATCAGAAGGGTGAAGATTGTACAGTTGTATAGTCGCTCATAGAATGAGCATCTCTTTCTATTTCAGCGCAAATAAGTAAGTTATGGAATGAAATTCGTTTCCAATTCGATTTATTTGATCCGATATATAATGAATCCAGTCTGATGGCATATATACATACTGAAAGGATTTTAATTGGATTTACATAATGACAACGTGGAAACGAAGGGTGGATCAAAGACCAGCTCAATTGCGAGTTCATTATTTGCACAGTATTTTATTTATTCGACATTCTTAATCTAGACGGGAGCTTCTGTTGATTTATTTTACATAAGTTGAATATTTACAGTTCTCCTCAATCTCCCTGAACTCATTTACACTCTATCCTTCATCATCTAAGCTTCGTTAGGAAGCGTACAAGTAGATATACTGACAAAAGTGATAACTCTCCTGGCTGGCAGTTAAAAATCAGTATTTCCATCAATATTTTTTCATGAAAACTGTAATGAATCATCAAAATTAAAGTTGGTAACTGAAAGTGTGAAATAATTACCAATTATTGTAAGCTAACTAAGCTAAGTCGTATCGCACGGGAGCACTCTAAGCCCGTAAAAAGCGGAGCATCAGCCTTAATTGCGCTACCTCGCTATGACAGACTAGCTAATGAAAATGTAACGCCAAAACTTGGCAAGAGAACTGTTGCTTATTTAGGTTCACGGGGTAATGCATAATAAAGTTGTTAGTAAGAACAGCAGGCCCTGGCTAGAAGCCAGAGCAGTTTGCGCCAGCGATAACTGTTCGATGATAAACTCTTTTGGGCAAATACTAACATGCTGTTCGCTCCAGTTTCGTACGTTCTCGCATCGCTTGAGGTCGTTAGTGCAGCGACTTACTTGCATCTATCTTATGAGAGTTTGAAGCTTGATAGGGCTGCGTTTGTCTATTTCAATCCAAGAGTTAAAAACTTCAGAGTCTACATTCTCGTTTCAACAAGTTAACTCGATCGCAAGTAAGTAGCCCGCATATAACGCATACAACTATTTCTAACTTGCGTCATTATAAGTTCAAACAGAAAGTTACCACTAGTACTGAAAACGTCTGAAATCATATTTCTCGAAGCATAACACCGGACCGTACAAGAATGCTGCACAAATCGCCCGAAGGCTCGACGTATATTTCTTGTCAACTTGAAGCGTTGGATTAGAGTGTTGCTACAGTTCAAAAGATTTATGACGGCAATACTAATATAAGTCGATTCAAGACGTTAGGAATCTTTCAGAACAATTCTCACGAACGATTGTTATTAGTCAGAAAAATAATAATACGTTAACCTTATCAATCGACTCAAAAATCCAATTGAGAGCCGACAGTTATTCCAATTGACAGTTATTGAAACAATAAGTTTTAGACCTTTTTAAAAAGTCAAAAAAAAAGGACAAATATTTATTGGATATAAAAGCTATTAGAACACTAATGTACATCATGCCTCATGTATACAGACTTTAGCACAAATTGTAACAGGATTCAGTGCGGTTTAGATGTGACGAGGCGATTTCATCCCAATTATACGATATCAATTGGACCGGGCACAGCAGTATGTTTTATTCATGGCTTTGGAGCGCATCGTTTGGTTTTGTGAGCTTATTTTTTGATAGGACAGACTTGTGCTTTATAACAACCTAGCTATTTTGTAGTTGTATGATCGTTTTAGTGGACCTAATAGCACACAATTCATTAGTTAGCTAAAAGTTTGCTGCAGAGCGATAAAAACAAACAGGTGTTAAGTATTTAAGGGGTCAGAATATATAATTAGAGGGTGTGCTTCCAGTCATGCGAGATCTAAAAGCTGACCAATTTTCCTTTTTAATGCACGGCCTGATCAAAGGACGACCGTCGCCGTCGGAGCGACGACAAAATGCCTCAACGGTTCATAAAATTTGTTATTCGAGGCCATCCAAACAAGCGTCGTCTCGCAAACTTCGTAACATTTTCTTTATGACACTACCGGCTACTTACGTCTAAAGTGAGTGTATAAAGTGTACAAAAACAGGCTTATTTTTGTGCTTTTTATTAATGATCCCTTAGAATAAACTGCTCACACTCTCGACAAATGTATTGGTTAGACTCTTTGCGTAGACATTCAATTTCTCCTTCAATATTTTGAGATTCAAATCTACGTAGTATTGAAACTCCTCCGTCGATACATGCAAAGGGTATTGAGGAGTGGTCATTAACGGTTCAGGACATGGTTCTTCACTATCGAGCCACGGATACCATATGTAGTCGTGGAAAGAGGGATCTGCCCTGATGTCGAAAGAATATGGTCTTCTTGGCATTACATGTGACCAAAGATGGCGAAAACGAAGAGTCAACTGTTTGGCAACTTCAGAATGTTCATGCCACAGGTCTTTGGTTTCTGTGGGGTCCGCAGTTAAATTGAAAAGACAGCCTTTAACTGAAAACAATAAAATGTAGACATTATTATTCCGTGATCCAAGAGCTGGCTCATATCTGGCTCAACGCATCAGTATTGCCATTCATCATGGCAGCCAGCGTCTTGGGGACGCTTCCATAACCATAGAGACTTGCATAAGTTAAGCTATCTTTAGATCGTTTGCAACGGTATTTAGATAGTCCGTCTTTTTTGTATTTTTTTAATTTGATATATATACGTGTTATATAAATTAAGATAAAGATATAAATAATATATGTATAAATAGAGGTATAAATTATTAAAATCAAAGCAATAGATATTTAATTCAAATTTGATAAAAAACTCCGATGCAGTGGGTTTTGAACCCGCTTCTTCGCCTTTTAGGCGTTTAGGTCATTAAGGCAGTACCTTAATGGACTTGACCAATTCGGCGATCGGAACTTTTGGGTTAATTTAAATTTAATGAAAATGTGAATAAGTGATATTACCGAAAAGGTAACATGTGTACATAAGTTAATAAATTAGATTCTTGACATGTAGCGATTCACTCACCTGTTGTAGGTACGCAGAGATGAGTGTTGTTAATTTTCGTTTTCGGTTTACGTATGCTACAAGAATTTCTCTTCTTAAAAGCTTTATTTATATTCAAAGTCATGTTTAATACCTCTCTAAAAACAATAGCAGTTTCTGAATCAAGCAACGCTTTCTCGTACAAGGGTTCGTCATTTCTTAGCTTACTGAGTTCTTCACCGTAATGTTCACTACAACATTGTTCAACTTTACCAATAACAATTTTGAAGTCACCGTCCCTTAGGGCTCCCCAACCGTTTAGATCGTCAATAGCTATGATCGTTTCAGTTCGTGGTGGTTCTTCGTCGTTAGTCATAGCATGCCACTGGTCGATTCCATCAATTGGATCCGTTGTTTTTCCTTTAGCTGCTGATATTAAAGTCGGCATCCAATCAGTTACGTGAAATAGCCCTTTCCATATCTGAGATTTTATTTTACTGTGCCATAAAACAGCCGTTGATCGCACGGCGCCTTCCCAAGGCGTGCCTTTAGTGCCACGTAGAGGTAGGTTAGAGCCAAAATTCTGGTTTGGTCCCATTGCAGCAGCCCCGTTATCAGAGACGAATATGATAAGAGTGTTATTGAGCATGTCTGTTTCAGCTAGTGCTGATACGATTTCACCCACGCTATTGTCCATACTAGTTACTAAACCTGAAATATCATATGGTACATGAGTAATTCCTTTTATCTTTTGGTATGTGTTTGTAGACAATATTTTTATGTAGAATCTGAGATGAATATTTGTTGTTGAAAAAGATTTCGAATCACAAAGGTAAACACAAATAGTCAAGTATGGTTGAAATTGCGGGTCGTTAGACCCGTTAGGGAAAGGTTCCTTTCTTGCCATGAACAAACAACTATAAACAGATACTAAGAGTGGCACCTATCTATAAATAAAGCTCCATTTACATCATGATAAAACTAAAACGATTTCAGAGAGACAATTTTCTAGTGCTTTAGAAACAGTGTTAAATGGGGTATTATACTTGCCCGCATACAATCTCCGAGCAGAGTGAGCGATGTGGTCATTTGCGGATGCAAAACGTTCAGGTGCTTGCAAATTAACCAGGCCTCCACCAGTGTGAGCCACGGCGTGTGCCACGTGTAGGTACAGCGGTAATGACGTGTCATGCCCTTTTATTACTAAAAAGTTATCAAAGTTAGCGGCCATGGCAGTACCTATATCATATACGTATAATTGGCGAGTGGTGACCACCAACCGGACGACCCGGTGTTGGAATCTCTCTAAGCATCACGCTAGAGTCTCCAATGGACCGACTACAAAGTTGCAAGATGTCAGTTGAAGGAGGTGGCTTGGGACCGATCATCGTGGCGTTCTATGGGAGGCCTATGTCAAGAAGTGGGCTTCTAAAGGCGGTTGGTGGTGATGATGAAACTGAAGATGTGGAAGAGTGATAATATAGATAAATATGTATATATAGAACACCACGTCGAACGATCTCAAACCACCTCCATACACACCGACTTTCTACGATCTGTATAATGTCGTCAGTCCATTGAGGACTTTTCATTCGACATGGCTTTTCTACACTGCTTCATCAGGTTCGTGGTTACCACTCAAGAAGCTTTTTTCCTCAATGGTTGTCGCGTCAGTTTACTCACTATTAATAGCTTGATCAGTCAAAACTTCCGTGAGATGTCCACTTTGATTCAGCACGGGTTCTGAATTGTTGAAGAGATCCAATCCAAAGAACTCACTGCCATTACAACGCTGCAAACAAACAATCCTGCATTATGGATCGCACTGTCTTATTCATTGTCGAAACAGACGCAAAGGAAATTAAATAATGATTTATTCCGAGAGGCATCTGTTTCAGTTGCCTTCATAGTAACCAAAAAAGTTTTGAATAATGAGTAATGAACCCGTAGATGACGTACTCAGCAAGTGTTTAAATTTATCGGTGACTGACTAGTCTTCCTGCTCGGGATTAAAGGGAATTGAGGGCACGAACTGAAAGTCAAAGTAGGGGGGGGTGGCTCAAGACTGGTCGTCGTGGCATTATATGGGGAGGCCTATCCAGCAGTGGATGTCTAGTGACTGTTGATATAAAAACGTGTTTTTTACATACCAAACTACTAACAGAATCCCTACCTTTACGAGACCATAATATAATACTCTTAAAATTAAAAAAATTATGAAGATTTTTGTATTATAATATAATAAAAGAACATTTTACTTAGTATGTTTTAAAATCGAGTTGTTTTAAGTTCCAGGCAGTAGCTTGTTAACAAGAGTCACTTTATTTTGGATAGCTGCCAAGTTAGAGAGTTACCTATTATAGCGAAACCTTTTCCAATCCACAAGATACAAGTCTTGGTACCTGTGCTCCACTCACCTCTACGTGATTATACGTGTGGTAATCGACACTGCTGCCTAAGAAGCCATAGAAAGTATCAAAACCTCTGTACGTCGGCAGGAAATATTCCCGGGATTTCCCGAGGTGCCATTTTCCTACCAAATGTGTGGCATACCCTAAGTCTTGCAAGTATGAAGGCAATAGTTTCTCCGAAACTGGGAGTCCTCGATCTTCAGCCACTCCGATTGACTCCCCCTGAGTTCCTATAAAAATTTAAAACTTGTAGGTAGAACATAAAAATTAATAGACCAAGTTCAGTCAAGTTGTCAAAGTAATAAAGTTTGAATTGGTTTGCTGTCATACGTACTTAACTTTCGAAATTCGCTAACAAGTTGTTACTAAGTCGTTTAGATAACTTGTACATTGGCATTTTCAGATGTAACTGAATTGGAGCGGCGATAAACAGTTTTTCGGTTTTGTTTAGATTTAAGATCGATACGGATTTAAATTTACTGGGTTTCTCCTTTTTTGTCGACTTTTATGTACATTAACTCCACTGGAAAAATTCTTTCCATCACAATTTATAGCTAGCTTTTTATATGTAAAGTATAGTTACCCATCCTCAAAGGATATTTTCCCGTAAACATGGCACTTCTTGAAGGAGTCCCTTGGGTGTCTGTATAGTAGTTTTGTATCACAATTCCCTTATGGCCGATTATATCTATATTAGGCGTCATTATTTGATCCGAACCGTGTAGACTCACATCGTTCCAACCCTGAAAATTAATAGAGGAATAATTTTGAAATAATAACGGAATGGTATGTAATAATGTAGAGCAGAGACTCTACAAAATGTTAAACTTCCTACAGCACTTTCTACAGACCTTATTCTCTCTTTCTTCTTTCTTTTATTTTTTTTTTCTTTTTACTGACGACGCAAAAGAGGAAGGCCCTCCTCTCGATGGACTTAAGACAACATGTCACAGGAAGTTACAAAACATACATACATACATAACATAACACCCAACAGTCGTATACGTAGTCTTAATCCTACACTAGGATTATCTGTGTCGTTGGTATCAGACCATGGTACCATAACACTCAGACCCGGAACAAATATTTGCAGTCATACAAACATTTGTACCGCAACGGGAATCGAACCCGCAACCTCTTGCATCTCAGCCGGCTACTTGCCCGTCGCGCTATAGAGGTTGTCAAGTTGGTGGATGGAGGCGGCCAAGACTGTTAGTCTTGATATTCTAGAGGAGAAGACATATATCTAGCAGTGGACTTCTACAGGCTTATGATTATGATGACAGCACTTTAAACAACAACGATCAAATGAATAAAAAAGTCTTGTTACTTACAATATCATCACCCACTATAAACACAATATTCGGCTGCTTTATTTTATGACACGTGTGCACCGCAATTATAGACAAAAAACTGAAACAAAAACAGTTAACATTTTGATTTTATTCGAATAATATTCTAGTTATTCCAATATATTTCACTAACTTACTACAGTATATGTTTCCACGTCATTCTCGCAAGTACCTATACAAATCCGAAGATGTATCATACTAACAAGTCCGTTTATTCATATGCGATTAAAACACATGTCGACACAGTTTTGACTAAAAAGCAGTATTTTGTATAATTTCATGGTAACTGGAATATCCGTAAATGCATTAAGACGCAAGCGGAGCGAAAAATTTAGAAAGCGAAGAAAATTCTGCTCCTTAATCTTATTTGTGAAAAATGCTGTCTTGAACTTGGTATGATATCATTTTAATATCAAGACGTGGCGTGGCTTGTAAGCGGTTCTTCAGACTTTAGAGAAAAGGAAAATAAATACTGAAAATTTTATTGGTAATCATGCTATATCGTACCAATGGAAAATACTACTACCAACTAATACTACTGCTTAAATGTGTTTAACTTAAGCAAGGAACTACTTATTTGGAAAGATAAGTTCAAAGTGAACATTGATTTCCACAAGGCATTTTTGGAAAATCAGAAGGTAAGTTCATGTTCTAAAACAGGAATGCCCTCGTAACATGTCATCAAAAAAAAGCCTTGAAATATAAATGAAAACCCCTGAATGAATATTCCCTTTTATAAAAAATTAAAATAATATTTCATAACCTAACTAACGCTAACTATGAGATTAGCGATTCTCATTTATTTTCAAGAAAATAACTGAGAATCGCTCATCTCATCACCAAAACATCGGTCATAATAAAACACCTGTATAAACCTAACAAGATAATATTTTAACTGCTTTTATTACAATGACGGAGATGTATCACCCTCCGAAGTAGGTAGCGTTATTGTTACGGAAATATAATTGGCTTTGTTCCTAGAAAAATATGTTTTATCACCCAGACTAGGTACACAATACACACACATAACAATCGAAATGTCTATAAGGAAGTTGAAAGACAGTAATTTTTCTCATACTCACTTGAAAAACTAACCTGAGACTCGAGTCCCAGGTTGAAAAACCTCATGCAGCCTTCATATTGGTTACCTATTTGTAAGCGTATAAACAGTTAGTAGAGCGTCCATCTTCATATTTCCCCTAGAAGCAAATACAAAGAAACTATTAGACTAACTCAGAACAGATGAAGCAGTGAATCGCTGTAACTGCGATGAAAGTTGAACAAAAAATCCTATTTCGGCTTTCCAATCAACACACGTATACACCCTAAAAACATCGTAAAGTGGTGCCGGAACAAGCTGCATGTTTAGCAAACTTTGTGCTATAAAACAGTAATTTGCATGAACAATGAGAGCATCTGCTTCAAAGATCCGCTTTTCGGAAAATAGAATGTAATTAGTTGAAAACTCATGAAATAAATTAATAATGCTGATCCAAGTAGAAAAACTTGAAGACTTACTCACTACATGAAGTAGGTACATTGGTACCTACCTACCTACCTATTCTACGTAACAGAGGCTTTCTAGCAAAGGAAGCCATCAGTCTCTACAAAAAACAGTATCTTCTCTATCGAAGGCATATCGCAGGTATGGTTGCGAGGGTTTTACAAGTTTTTACCAAGTAAGATAACTGTATTTTACGTAACGAGAGTTTTTTTTTTTAATATTAAATCAGTCAAACCGAGCAGTACCGATTCGGAGGCCGACAGACTGGTCAGCCACTACAATACAGTGTAGCCAGTACTACAGTAAATATACATACACAAACATATACATAAACACACGCCTTTTTCCCCGAAAGGGGATGTTTTTCCTCAAAAGGCCTCTTTCACCGTGGGTTACACAATCGCAGTAATGTAGACGTGACAAGTGATGAGCTCATCGCCCCCATTGCTTTCCACAACTAACTCGGCTAACGCTTTCTTCCAGCTAATAACACACTCCTAAATAAGCCAGCAGCCAGGACAAATCTTATACCAACAAAATTGTCGAACAAGTAGGTATTCCTTGATACCGTTAATAATATACTGATTTGGGATAGAGCTTGGAATTTCTTAAAAAAAACAGCATTCTCCACTGTTAGGTGTGAGACCGTGAGAAACAAAGCAAAAAACACTTGACATCGTTCTTAAATCAGCAGTGCTAGAACGTGTTGCAATCTGAAATCATATTAACTTGATTCCACTTCCATCGAAAATATATTACATTTTTCGACCAGATAGAGATGGAATAAGAATCTATTGGTTATTGTTCCCCCAACTTCCTTTACTAACATTTATCAACAATCTTGACAAAAGAGTTTTGTCAGAGAGAATACGCTGTAAGCAGGAAAGTACTTATCTCCCCTTAGTATATCTCTCGTATAAAAATACTATTTGCCATGGAAGCCCAAGGATATTAACACTCCCGTCCTGTATATTATGGCTATAAATCTTAAAAGCAGTGCCACTCGTCCTTATTTTTCTTTCATTTTATTGAATAACATAACAATTTGTTTACATTATTCCTTAATGTTATGACATGTTTTACGTATAATTTTAAAAAATATTTTTTATAACTTAATATTTTTAAACGATTTTTTCCCTTGTTCCCCGTACATAACCAAGTTACAAAACCAGCACTGGAAGAGGACAAATAATTCCTATTCCAAAACCGGGTTTGGTAAAGAGTTTTTTTTTTCCTTGTACAAAACCTTCGTTATGGGCTGGTTATGTACTAGTAAAAGAAATTCCTAATACAATACCCGGTTTTAAAGTAGGAATTATTATTGTCTTGTACACAACCAACGTTGAGATCGGTAATGTACGAGGATAAATATTTCCTGCCGCCAAACCGGGTTGTGTAGCAGGATTTTCTCACTCTCGTTACAAACCAAAAACGTGACAAACCTCATTATACCTCGATATAATACGAAAGGATATGGACTAGGCGGATACTTGTGTTTGCGTATTTGCGTGATTTGCTTTTTCGTGCAAAATAGACAAATGAATCCTGTACACATAGTCGTTTTGGCCGAATAAAGCAAATACGCGAACACACAACGCATTACAATCATATAGAACCTGCTACCTGCTGAATGAGAAAATCCTGCTACATAACCCGGTTTGGAGTCAGGGGATTTTTTGGTAATAAATATTCATAATAGGCTGGACACACAAATTAATTAAGGTAAGACAGAGAAGTGTTATTACTTAATTTACATTAAAGAAAAAAAATCAAAATATCTACCTTCCTAGACCTACACACTAGAAACCTCTGCAAGAAATTAAATTCCTAGACTAAACAAAACGTAGCTGGAATTTTGGAGCAAAATATAATAGCGAATGCGCCAAATCTTGAATTTCAAATTAGTAAAGTTAACATATTTTTTCTTATATTGCGTTATTTGTGCGTGCATTCAACACAAACAGTGTGACAGTTGATAAAGTATGTTTTGTACAATTTGCAACTTTTACTCTGTCCAAGTTGTCAGTCTCATACAAGTTATGTTTTGGTAAAGTGGAGGCTTTTTTACCAAAACATTAGTGCACAACATGCTCCCATTTGAAATGTAACGCAATAGACTAAATTTGATGTTCTACTTATATAATTTGTCGCTAATGTAATTGGCAGATGGTCTAGTCTTATTTAGAAAATATTTTATTGTTTCCCACACCTTTCACGATCTAGAGCCGTGCAATTTGTCGTGTGTAAATAGATACACCATCCGAATTTAAATTCCACAAATCTGGCAGGCATGCAACAGCTGTCGACTGAATACCTATTTTCGAAAATCCCTTTATATTGCTGCATTTTTCAGAACTCATTTCCCGCATTCACTTACCAGCAAGCCTGTATGGATTCTGTATGGATTTATGCATTTTTGTATTCTATTTTTAAACAATATTTTGTCTGTCTAGCCTATGGTACAATGACTTCTAATTGTTCAAAGACGATAGTGTTTTTTAAATAACTTCATTTTTCGTTCTTTTGTTTTCTGCAAAAAACTTATATAAAGGAACCAACTGAAGAATTGAACTACTAATTTATTGGTTGTCGAAGCTAAGCATTGATTGGGGCAAGAACAAACAACGGGCGGAAGTCAGGAAGCCTTAAATGCGTCTTCGAGAGTTGCCGAACTAATTAAAAGTTTAGCACTTGTAGTTACCACGGCTCGATCGCGTGCCCCACTAGCTAGGAATATCCCACCGATTCGGGGTCACTCAATTCGGCTGTCTTACCAACAGAACTGTACTGCAAATAAATCTATTTTGTACCCTATAGCGAAGCGACGAGGGTGCCAATTATTTTTCGATTTTGACGTATCGGTTCGGCAAGTCATCCGAATCGAGCACCCCGATTTGATTTGCTTGTTACTCAGAATAATGACTGTTTATTCTAAGGCTTGTTATTTACTTGATATTGTTATAAATTCTATTGATAATGGATAAAGAACTTCTTAGCGAGAATAAGTAATGGAAGTCCTAACAGTGAGAACAAATGTAAAGTCGGTACGATTCCTGTACTGAAGACGAGAAGATTTATAATCAATCTTTCAGTCCCCCTTTTTAGGGTTCCGTAGGCAATATCTTAAACTACGCAACAAAATCACATTCAAAACAAATTTAAATGAAAGTGTTTTTAAGTTCCGCTATCCTAATATTTTCAGAATTTTTCACCTTATTGAGAAAATTGGCTGTGACATTCGGATGGACAGACAGACAGACAGTATAAAATTATAAGGGTTCCCTTTTTGGTCATTTGTCTACGAAACTCTAAAAATTATCAAGAAAATTATGAAAAAAATTCATAAGTCATACATTCAATTTAAATGCATGTGACCCAAAAATTGCTGAATTGGGGGGACCGAATCTTCGCCTTGCATCGGTGAAGCTAATTGCATTACATGCCATAATATCTCCACTCCACTTTGATATATACCAGCCCAAAGTGCAAGGATATCCCTTGACATGACCGTTTATCTTGGGGGAGGTTACATTCAAGACTTTATATTTCCATTTGGAATTTACAAACCAAAGAGTTTTTATAATCCACCAAACGAAATACCCTGAACTCTCGGAACTCTCATTTTGTAGGCGTTTCACACGTTGTATTTTTCGCTCAATGAGTTTTTCCGGCCATTGCACTTTGCATGAATACGAAAACTTTCCAACTGCCCTCCCACGTACAGTAAGCTAAATAAGTTGAATAACATAAATTGTATTAATCCCCAATAGGTATATATAAATCAGGAATACATATTTACAATATTTCAGTTGAAGTGGTCCACTAAAATCCAATCAAAGCTTACTTTGTCCCGTAAAATGTGAAAATCACCATTCACAAACTCATTCCTAACTGACCAATAATTCAGGCATTATTCCCTGCCTCGCGAATAACGCCAACACTTCCAAAGTTTGATGTGAGGTAGTTGAACATATTCTCTTGTTCTTACATGGCTGCTATGGTCATTTAACCTGCTACTAGATCTTTGTTTGACCACGATCTCACCTGTTAGTGATGATGCGGCTGACGATGGAGCACGAAGGTCAAGAAGGCACTTATTCTCTAGTTTTTAGAATAACTAGATGACAGAAGTGTAATTCCTTAGCAGTTCGCACTATGAAGGTCAAACCGAAACGTTGGACTGTATTTGCATTTGAGTTGTAAAAACTATTTATTATGGCGACTGTACCCTAAATGTGTACGTTATGCAAATGGTTTTATCACTTTACCTGTACAGTATATTTACTAGAGTTGCAAACGTCAAAGTTCGAAGTGTAGTCGAAGTTCTCTGACCGAAACACTGGAATTCAATTTATGGAGTGGATCCTGTAGTGTCTCTACTAGGTATTAGTAAGTACAAAACTCCTAAGGTCATTTAGGCTGAAGGAAAATGTACAGAGACATAAATAGATACAGAGAGATAAAACTGAGTTGCCGTGGGTTCCAATCCGTAGGTAAATTATTTCGAAATCGTCCCTTTTTTAGTTTCAGCCACTTTTTACTTCAAACTTCACCATCCCATCTAGGGGGAAAAAGTTTGAAAATTCTCAATTTTAGACAACAAAGTGTCCCGTTTTTTCCTGTTGAAGTACGGAACCCTAAAAAAGAGGCCATAAAAGTGAGGTGATGAAAAAAACATTTGATAATTAACTTTAACATCACCACGTGACCTAAACATTCCAGTTTTAATCATGGATATAGTACCTCTAGTATAAAAAATCCTTGGTTTTAATAGATTCAGAAATTGATAGATGTCCATCATCGCACCACATCGCTGCCAAAGCCTGACGTGGCGAAATTAACGCTTGACTTGGTGCTGTCAAAATAGATTTAGGCTAGCTTTAGATTAATTAATTAACTAAGTACTACGAGTAAAATAAAGGTGGTATTTTTATTTATGTCGCCAAGCAGTAGTGCTCGCATTGCTGTGTTCCGGTTTGAAGGTTAATAGGCGTCGGTGAAATTATAGGCGTATGAGTTTTCACCTTTAGGTCTCAGGATGACAGGCGCAGTGCAATGCCAAGTAGGACGTTTCCTAGGTGGATGTGACCTAAGAAGTAATGGGTTGTTACCTCATTCCATTGTTAGCATTCCAAACCGAACTGTGAGGTTACTGGAAGTACCCTAGACAGAGTTTTAGCAATTTCCATACAAAAATTAGACATTAACTGCCATATCTTTTTAATGCATTGAGTTAGAGGCTTTATTTTTTACAGCACTATAAAATCACAAACCTTTATATTTGATATAAATTTCAAGTTGATAGCTTTATTTAGCAATTCCTAAGAAAAAGGGTCTTAACAGACAGACAGACAGATGCACAACAAAGTGATCCTATAAGGGTCCCGCTTTTTTCTATTGAGGTAGGTACGGAACCCTAAAAATACGTACTGTACGTGTACGTACGTACGTTTTGACGTAGCAAAAGCCTACACAAAAAGTAATACTCTCTACTTTTTGCGTAGGCTTTTGCTACGTCACGCAAACGTGTCGCAAGGCAAACATGTCGAAGTTTTCAAGTCTTTTTTTCAAATAAATTCACTATACCATTTTTGGTATACCGAATTTATTTGTTGGGCGACGAGCGACCGGTACACAGTTATTTTTGAAACGGTTTAGTTTCTGTTGTATTAAAAGAAACTGCATTCAAAGATTCACCCAAGCCGGGAATCGATTCTGCGCTTTTTCGTACATAATCCAGCCACGTTTCCACAACACACTACAATAGTTGCACGGTATACAAACGCAATTAGCGTACGTACAAGTGTACAAGTATACGATGATATGCAACGATAGATGGTGCTGTCAATCTTACTCCTACTAATATTATAAACGCGAAAGTTTGTGAGTATGGATGTTTGTTACTCTTTCACGTAAAAACTACTGAATGGATTTGAGTGAAATTTGGAATGGAGATACTTTACGCCCTGGATTAACACATAGGCTACTTTTCATCATCATCATCATCATCAATTTTCATCATTATTCACGCGGGTGAAACCGCGGGGCACATAGTTTTAAATATAGATTGAAAGTTTTCTTCCGCCATTTTATGCTGAAACCGCAGGCGAATTATCAATGTGAAAAATTGGATGTTTCATTTCGATTAAATTTGTAACAGAGATGACATAGGTTATAACATATTATGTCAGTACCACGAGAGCTATGCCGCGGGGAACACGTCTTGTATTACCTACATCAACGTGTTCAGACTTCAAACCAAATCATTCTGTAAGTCAGTTGTATGTTGTAAAGTACTATAACCAAATGAGATATGAACATGGAAATATCATCATCATCAGCCTCCAGAAGTCTGGGCGTAGGGTTCCACCATAAAATGACAATGATGACGGGTATTGAGCAGCCTTAATGCACCGACTTCTTGCGAACTTCAAAGATTAGTTAGTCCATCGAGAGGATGGCCTTCCTATACTGCATCGTCCGGTCTGTGGACGCGAGAACCTTTCCGATAATAGAGGAAATATTGAAAATATACAATATAATTGAAAATTTAGAAAATTGGAAACACATTCAAAATCTTAACCCCCTAACAAAGTTACCTGTAACTGACTTCAAGTGGGTAACTTCAAATTGGTATTGTTAGAAAGATGAAATGAAATTGGCTCGCAAAGGTACCTTCTTTGTGTTTGATCCTTTGAAGTGCACTTGGGAGGTTTCTGGTGGGTAGGTAGGTATTGCTTTGAAAACTTTGAGATTGGTACACGATAATTATTTGTTTCATTTTGGAAACTTCGGATCTTGTTACATTTCTTTGAAGTAGGTATTTTCGCCGAAATAATACTTCATTTCCTGAAAATTTATAAATTAAGTTCAAAGAGTTAATAATTTCATAAAGAGTTATAAATTAGAATTATGGAGTTTTTGAGTACATATTTCGGTAGGTACTTTTGCTGAAACCAAATACACCTTAGGTTTTTTAAACAAATTTACTGACATTCGTTATATGATTCATAATTGACCAAAGAACACTAACTTTTGGAAATTTAACACAGGAAACTTGCGATTTAACAACATAACTTACGTAAATTATATTCGTATTACTCATTCGCAAAAGTGTATTGAAAAACAAGTATTTCTAGAAAATATTTTTTTGCTGAACCAGTAATCTTATCAAGAGTGTCCTTTCGCTCGTGGATAATCCCTCTGAAATTCGAGAGTTCTCTTCTACCTACTGCGTCGTAGCTCTACCTATCCTTAGCATCTCTACATTGTGGGTAATCTTAGAATCCAATTTCATAGTGTTTAGGCAGGGCTTCCTGGCTCACAGCTGTGCGCGATCTTCATCAATTTCCACTCTACATACGGAGACTGTTTTGATTAATTGCTCAATGGTGTGGTAACCTTGCATAAATGAAGATACTACACTTTGAAAATAAATCATATTTGATTAAAAGACTAAATGGCACTGATAAAAATATTACTGACTAGTTGCGCCCCGCGGTTTCACCCGCGTGAATAATGATGAAAATTGATGATGATGATGAAAAGTAGCCCATGTGTTAATCCAGGGCGTAAAGTATCTCCATTCCAAATTTCACTCAAATCCATTCAGTAGTTTTTACGTGAAAGAGTAACAAACATCCATCCATACTCACAAACTTTCGCGTTTATAATATTAGTAGGAAGTAGGATATTACTTATTGATGCTCTGGTCATCAATAAGATAAAAATGACATCCAATGGCGTCCGTGCCCCACAATCATCATGATCAGTGGACGTCCTCTACGTCCACTGATCATGATGATTGTGATGGACCCCTACTTATGCTACAATTTTTCTACAGGTTTCTACACGTACCGAAATAATAACAAACGTAACAAACCCACGTTTACCTATTCTGTCTGTAAAGGTGTGATAATACTTATTTTACGACTTGACCTTGCAATACGCCATTACGCAGGATCATACGACCCGAGGGAATTGTTACTAAAAGTAATATAAAATCTAACGAGCAAACAGTCCAAACTAAGGTGCCTCCACACGACACATTTGCGTATCATTTTTGATACACATTACCATAAAGCATACAAAGCATATTCTTGCGAAAATATTAACAGGATTTTAAACCCCAAGAGCCAAATTTGTGTATTGTTAATGTTAATGTTGTAAGTAAGACTGACCAGTTCAGTTAATTTCAATGTAACGTGACACGTTTCAATATGAGCATTCGTATAGCCAGTACAGCTAGCCTAACCGCTCGCCGGGAGCGCCGCGTGCTCCACCCGGCTGTCGGTTTTTTGACGAATCCCTTTGAGTGTTACGTTACGTCTCAATTTTAGATCTGAGATTGAAGTCCGAGTTTTAACAAGCAATTGACACGGACGTATGTTGTAGTGTAACAAGGATTTTTGTATGGAAATTGGGGTTCACAAACTGTCCGTCATGGGCGTTCACCGGTGTCTCCATACAAAATCCGCGTTATACTACAACATACATCGGTATCAATTGTTTGCTAAAAACTGAATCAGCACCCAGTACAACTTGGAGCATCGTCGCGAGCGTATTATATCGGGGGAGCGTATGTGAAACAAGGTTCGAAAAAAACGATGATACCGGTCATTCAGCAGTTGCCGTAACGTTGCTTGTCACGAATGGTACGTTACAATAAAATTCTCAGTCAGTCGCCACCTTTAGAGTTAAGGTTTCGACATACAATTATTTCAAATCTATAGATATCTATGACAACTAAGAAATTATCTTATTTCCTATTACGATGTTTTCTTTGAATAGTAGGCGTGTAGTACGTGAAGGCACTCTGTTATTCTGAGTTAGAAGTTTGCTCACGTAAAGGTATTAGCACTGATTGATTTCCAACTAAAGCTAGCTCAATGTGTTAGTGGCGATGTGGCGATACATAAAAACTTAATGCTAAGATTAATATAAGAAGTACGTCCAATAACAGGCTTCCGCTTTAAATGCATAAGGTACATAAGGTACCTATAAGGGACACGCCAACACAAACAACAATGTCTCAGCAAGCTTAAATATGCAATATACAGTATATAGTTGGCTGTGCAGTATGTGTCAGCAGCTCATTGTCACTACACGTTGCATCATCAGGAGAATCCAAAGCCAAGCCAACTCAACAGCAGCCTTTCGATATCCAATGCTGGATGAGGCCTCTACCATAAAATAAAATGGGGGCAATTAATATAATAACCACGCCTGACAGGCGGACTGGTGATCACAGTATAGGTGTTAAGTACTCTGGTGGATGCTGCTGTCTATTCCCTGGTGTAAACCCTTAATTGGCTTTTACGACATCCACGGGAGGAGACGGAGGGGTCCATTCTTATGCTAACTACAGAAAATTATCGTCATCATTATCAGCCTGGAAATCCATTGCTGGACATAGGCCTCTCCTCTAGAATGCCACGACAAATGGTCTTGTGTCGTTGCCATCCACCGATTTCTTGCAACCTTTATAATGTATATTTAGTCCATCGAGAGGAGGACCTTTCTCTACTGCGTCATCTGGTTTGTGGTCGCCACTCGGGAACCTTTATTTTCAAACGGTTGTCAGTTCTACGAGCAATATGACCTGCTGATAATCACTTCAACTTGCTAATGAGAACAATATCGGTGATCTGATTTTGCTTCTTCTGCGAATTTCCAAATTATTTGAATCATTTTTAAATTCATTTTGGATTCTATCACATACTGAAACTCCTAGCATAACTCTATCATAGCATAGCATAACTAAGATGTGTGTTGTCCTTCCGGACCCATGGCACAACTACTATGCTCAACTGATTGTGCCGTGGGTATTTTTGATTCCCTTCTACTCAACTAATTGGTCCGTTCCGGAATAAAAATGTACCTATGGCCCAACTGACGAAAATTAGACGCAAACGGCCGTTAAAACTTAAAACTAATAAACCCGTAAAAGAAAGGAAATTATAAAAAACTCAAATATTTTAATATTATTTTATCTTAAATGTTGTGTATCGGCCCCTTTAGGAAGTGTGACGCTATGAAACACCCTGCGTATGTTCCCAAACGTTGATGTTCGGATTGTACCTACGGATACCAAGTGAATGTGGCATCAGCTGCTAATTATAATAATACGTTGCGTCATCAAGATAATTCAAAATGAGAGTCTCACTGTACGATTGTTTGCACCGACGACTTAATGACTAAAAAGATAAATGGCAACAACTTTAGCAATTAATTTTATTTGTTGCTGAATTACTTAGCGAACATTTTGGTCATGTAAATTCAATCATGTAAGTTTAATTAAAGGGGCCTTACAGAGAAGCTTCTAAAGCTTGAGGTTTGATTAAAAAGCCGTAATGAAGGAATAAACATTCCACAAAAAGCCTTACCTCTTCACGAAAACTATGCTATTAGCTTATAACTATAAGAAAATGTTGATTAAAATTTTGGTATGTTTATTAGTCTAAGACAAAACTATCTACCCGTGCTCACCCATGTAAATAATTAAACTCAAGATTGAAGGAACTCACCAACTTTCCTAACTAGTTAATCCTGAAACCTTTTACCGAAACAAAACAGCTAAATCATCCTGTTCGTGCTACGAGTGCCTACGTTGGACGGGACGATACCAACAAAAACCTATTTGGACCCCTTTTGTTTCACGTTTTTGTACTTTTTACGTTCACGTTCACTCCTCTGTCCGCTTCAATTAGTTCGTTGAATGTTCACGTAGAAACACGCTCATTGGATAATACTGAACAAATATTCGCAAAATCTGTTTTTTTAGCCCAGCCCATTGATGAAAATATCCTGTGTAGTTCGGGTATAAAAATCAAAGATCAAAAAAAGGTATCTGAGTAAAACAACTACCTTCAACTAAACTAAAATAATCCCCAACAAACATAAATTGGCTGTCGGGAACAGATAGTTTTTTTTAACCAAAGTAGTGTCATTGCTAATTAGTTGCTAAATTACTTTGCCACGATATCTATATTATCTAAAACAAGCTTTACACCAACGTAAATTAAATTAAATGAATTTCATATATTATTCTGATTCTGATTCATCATGCCTCTCCACTGTTTGTAATTTAGTGACGTAAGCCACGTAAGTCCTCACTTGCAAATACTGTGGTTGAAGTTTATACGGAACTAAGTACTTAGCAACTGCAGCAAATGAGAAACTGTAAAGTAATTGCTGTTTTCGGTTTTAATCGCAAAGTTTCTGCTCAATTTTCATCTGAATAACAATCACATTGAGTCAAAACAATTAAATGTAAATCCCTTCCTATTCTCAATTTAAAATATTGTGAATACTTATGTGAAACTTATAGTGAGAACTTGTTTTGTTTTTAGTGTACCGTATATGCGATGAGAAAAGGGAACCCTTATAAGCAAACTCGAGTCGTTCCCCAACTCGCCAAACAAAAACTCGCCAACGTTTGTCCAGTTGGAGAAATGCAAAATTGTATTTCTTTCGTTCTCCAACTCGCCTATTTTCTAATCTGTCGATTACAATACAGTCAAAGACTAATAAATGCATCACATAAACAGCTTTTAGACGTCCACTGTTGGACGAAACCAAAAACTTGACGAAGCGACGAACAGGTGTGCGATTTTTTTATGTCACTGAGTGACTAAATATTATCAAAAAGGCCGCAAATCACCGTTTTTCAAGAAATGTAGGTACTGCAGGAGACACTTATATTGATCTATGATTATCAATACAAATGTCTCCTCCGTATCACCCCAGCCCCTGCAGTCTCGACATTGATAGCGATTGCGTAGCGACCGAAATCGGTCGCTAAGTCTTACCGATGACATTTTAACGATTTTTGCTAGTCTCTACCATCGAAACTATCGATTTTTATCGGAATCGTACCGAAAACTTCCGTCAACTTTACGATTTCTGTCAATGTGATTGCGAGCAATTTTGACAGCCCGCTGAGTGTGGTAGCGATCGCTACATTAAAATAATATTGTAAAAATGGCTGTGGTTTGTTAGTGCAGTGTATCGGAGTAACGGCGTAAGCATATTTAGCGTTAGATTTGTTCATCCTCGAACATCGCTACGAAATTGTAAAGGCGACGGCAAATCGCGAGAAACCGTCGCAATAGCCAAAATCCGCTTCTTTAGGAGAAGATGAGTTTCTTAGACCACAGAATCACAAAAGAGATGTTAACCCAGCTCGTAGATCGTGTCGCGCCATAGGACAGCCCTACCTCCTCTACAGCTTCGGGGCCAGGACATTGAGTGGAAGTCGCATGTCCGGTACCTTGGCGTCGAGATTGACAGGTCGTTGAAGATGGTGCCTCAGGCGAACCGCGCGGACACGCAGTCGCGCGCCGCTCGGGCCCAACTCCGACCTGTCCTGAGTTCCCATCTGCCGCTGAGGACCAAGGTGCGGATCTACAAGATGTATATCCGGTCCCGGCTCACTTACGCCGCCCCGGCTTGGTATACGCTGCTCTCCGCAACCCAGCGTAGGCGACTCCAAGTCATCCAGAATGTCTCCTTGCGGATGTGCATAGGAGCGGGCCGCTACGTCCGGAATTATGTGATCGCCCGCGACGTGCAGATCGAGAGCGTCGAGGAATTCGTGGTGATGTCGGCGCGTCGAATGATCTACAGCGCCGATAACTGCCGCCACGCCCACCTGAACGCCCTCGCCCCTCTGCACGCGCGCCCCCCAGACATCATGGACCATGGAGGCCCCTGCCCAGGGAGCTCCTGGGCGCACCGGACTCCGCATAGAGTGGAAGAGCTGGAGCGCCGTCCGCTAGGATGCCAGCGCAACTCCAGGAAGGCAGCGCATCGCCACGTTTGTGGCAATACCCATTGACCCAGGGGTAGTCGCCCCTGAGAGTTGAGGTCAGGGCAAAGAGCAGGAACTCAAGGCCCTTACCCGACCCCCCACTCAAGGGGAGATCGGCTGATTACCACACACCAAGGGTGCATGAAGAAGCGTATGTGAGTGGACACCATGAGGGTTATTCATTTAATTTTTCTCATAAGTCCATTTAAAATAATAAAGATAAAATGAATTCTCATAACTTCAAAATATTTTGTACGGACATCAAATGATTAAGAAAATTACTTACATAACGTAGAAGAAAGTTTCCATTCAAATACTGTCAAATACTGAACTATGAATACGGTTTTTCGTTAACTTTGCGACGTCTCAATTTACGATATTGCACGCTTTCTTGGTAGTAGAGACTAGCGTTTTGCGATAACGTCGGTACAGCAAGCGAATATTTTCGCTAATAATGATCGATCGGTAGTTTGCGATCGGATCGCTATCAATGTCGAGACTGCAGGGCCAGAACGAATAGCCATGTCATTTTCAAAATATATCAATGGCTAATTACGATTGTTTTTTTGTTTTTCTGCTGACATTTCGAGACTTTTTGAAGGTCTTTAACCTTTTATTCATATTGAAATGATTCCCAGCCTTGATAGTTTATATGGTACCTAGTATGTTCTATATTTACTAGCGAAGTCGTTCATAAAATAGGTCCCAGGGCCATTTTTAAGACGTAGTATAAGCTTAGACGAATTACATTTAGGTACTTATATAATAGTAGTAAGTACAAGGTAGGGTACACAAAGGGTTCAAGGATTAGAAAAACGAATAAAGGTTAAGGTCGGAAACTTGGGATCAATATGCTAAGCGTGGATTACAAATGTCAGCTTAACGTGACCTTACCATAATACAAGATGATAAAACTAAATGTTTATTTAATGATTGGTTCTCCATCAGCTAGTAGACGTCCACTGCTGAACAAGGTCTCCCTCATCAAATACTTACAGTGGGGAAATTATATGCCATAGTCACTTCGCTTGGCAGGTGAACAGGTGAACGCAGGATTGGTGTCGAGTGTTGGTAGATGCTGCTGCCCATCCCTTGGTGTAAGGCCTACCCGTCTAATGGCTGATGATGATGATCATGATGATGAATCCCAAAGTGAGCTAAGATACGATAATTGATCAATTATGACCCTAATAATTGTACACATAATACACACATAAGCACGCGCCAGGTTCCCCAAAAGTATTATTGTATAATAGGCAGAAAGCATACCTAATGTCTTCTGATCAACGAGCGACAGAAGACCAATTATTAAATAATAAATAACCATAAATGGCCCAATGAATTAAATGTGTAATTAAATTAAGTAGGTACAAAAACCATTAAATTATAAGGTGTTTTACAATACGCGAAAGTATTCGATCTTTTGCTATATCAGAGGGATTCCAGAAATAACGTGAATTACTTCCTTTCTTCTAAAAGCTACGATCGTGACCTTCCTCTAATAAAGCGCAAAGGAATGGTAATGCCCTCCCAATGAGTCAGCCTTAGCTTCGAGCCTCGTTTACATTTACAACTGGACAATGAAGCGAATTGCTTTCTCGATTTGTAAAGGCGACGATATATTTAAGCTTTGCTCCTAATGTGAAACAGTAAACACGATTTAAGGTACTATTAGAACCTTGATTCATGTGGTGGAGGCAATAAGAATCATTTTCAGATAGGTTTTTAGGTTAAGTTTATGTCTCCGACTCTACCAAATCGATTGTCTGATTTGGTAGAGTCGGAAACATAAACTACAGTAAAACCATCGCTTTAGTAGAACATGACTTGACCGAGGACTTTAACGACATTATATTGAATATATTAAATTGGCATTATATTGAATATATCGTCTTTATTCTGAGAATATATCCATGTATTGAATATAACTACTTGACATTGACATAATTGAGGAGACATTCCTTAGAAATAAAAAAGTATTGCTTTTTGTAATTTTTAAACTGTCAACATTTATGGAACCTCAGTATGTCAAAAAGGAGCGTGCCTCTGATATAAGATATAAATGCCAATGCTTGTGAAATATTTGGACTTTGAATCTCTTGGAGATTACATTTTGGATTTGGCTTTACATAAAACATTGGTATAGCAAAGCCCTTACGCCTCTGAAAGACGTCCGAAAAAGTCTGAACCCCTGCTGAGCCCACTATAGGCAATCCATCAATCTGTCTGTCTGATGTGATGACCCATTGGGCTCGGTCTCGGTCAAGCAACAATTTGCACGTCGCCATCCAGCCAGAGAGAATTTAACTTGTTTTTGTTTCAACGCGGATAAGTATTTTACAACAATATTTGCCTGAACCGGCACCGGAGAAGGGTTGTTTTATTTATAAGCATGATGAGTAATTTATGGAAAGGAAATGTACGGATATATCTTAAGGTTATGATTGCTGTAGGTAAAGTCAAAAATAACATTGCATAATCAAGGGTACACGTTAACACAGTTGTCACCATACGTCTTAATAAAATCCTCCATGACCTAATCTTAATATTTATAATTTATTTTACTGAGAAGCCAATCATTACCCTTACCACATAGTAAGTAAAGCGTCGGTGTACACTTGAGTGCCGTGTCCTTCATCCCTGTGAATGTATCTGGAAGGCAGATAGATAGATAGACTTGTTTGTATTGTTCACCAGGAATACATAAAAGAATTTATTAAAACTAAGAGTACAAAGGTCGGTCTTATCGCTGAAAGTGATTTCTTTCAGGCAACCTTCTAGGAAGGTGTATCGTTTGGGAGCAATATTATAACAAATACTCTTAAGGTTACGCACACCTTGTTGAACTTTTCGGCTGAGTTAAAACACAATTTTTTTTCTGGTTCATGAGTTTCAAAAAAACGCTATGAGTCTTGATAGATTCTAACAATATTTTATGAAGATCTAACTTGTAGTATTTAAATTAATGAGAAACTACGTGTTTTCGTTCCGTCTGGCTCGAGTTTCCTTCGGCAATGTATACGTGGGAACCTTTAGGTAGTATTTTGTATGAGGAGAAAATACTCCCTTTGCCATATCTCTAAATCAACAAAGTAGTTTTATTTACATGAATTTAGATTTGTTTGATAGGTTTGGTGACCTCAATGATTTTCTGAGGCAACAAACAGTTCAATCACGAGATGTAGTGATTGAACTGTTTGTTGCCTCAGAAAATCATTGAGGTCACCAAACCTATCAAACAAATCTAAATTCATGTAAATAAAACTACTTTGTTGATTTAGAGATATGGCAAAGGGAGTATTTTCTATCTTTTAAACAGAGTTTTGCAAGAGTCAGACTGCGATACCCTACACATCGTTTTAGAATTTTAAAGGTCTTAACAAAATCAGCGGGGTTATCGCAATATATTAATCCATAGCTTAAATTGAATTGGACATATCCATTGTAATCAAGAATTTCCTACAATCCTACTAATATTATAAACGCGAAAGTTTGTGAGAATGGATGGATGTTTGTTACTCTTTCACGTAAAAACTACTGAATGGATTTGAGTGAAATTTGGAATAGAGATACTTTACGCCCTGGATTAACACATAGGCTACTTTTCATCATCATCATCATCATCAATTTTCATCATTTTTCACGCGGGTGAAACTGCGGGGCGCAACTAGTTCTCTATAAGGAATAAGTAAATTTGGTAAGTAATCTGTACACTTGCTAAATATGTTGCTTCCAATTATAGTCTACTCCTAGGAATGTTGAGTATTTGACTTACATACATTCTTATTCATAGCATATTTTTAGAGATAGGTAAAGAATGTAATTACTTTAGTTCGAATACAATTGAATTACTTTAATTTTAGCGATTGTTTTTTTTCAGTATTTCCAATTTATTATATCATGTAGTGCTATAAATGCTAGCTTCATTATCATCTGGATATGCGCATCTGATCACCTTACCTTTGTTGGGATAATTACCAGATGTATGTCCGGTTTGGTGACAGCTGTACCACGTCATGCATACATGATTGATTGTAGGTGAGGATTCATAGACCTGTTATTGTTTATTTGGCTAGACTAGTAAAGCCTATGAAATGGTGATCATAGTAAAATGTAGGTAAAAATCCTACAGAAAATTCAAAATCGGTCAAGCGCTAGTTGGACCCGCGTGGATAGAGTTCCGTACAAGTAGGATACCATAGTAACCACTAGACATTAACTTATTAGTAAATCAATACAATGTTATACGCACTTATTATTACTACTACTACAACACAACAACTTACACAACACAACAACTTACACAACACAACACAACTTACAACTTTACAACTTTACTTATTTATTTTTTTATTTTATTACTTTCTCATTACGAGTATTTTCCGTTTCCCGTGGGAATTTGATGATTTAGGATTTTCATTTAGGTTTCCATGTAAAGTATGAGTGAGGTTTTAAAAAACCATAATTTTTTTTAATTGGCAAATTGTTTTTAGGTATAGGGTTGGACCGGACCTCTGGTGGGGGGAATGGTAAATTTTCACACATTTTCTTTATTATCTTATTTTATAACTAAGTATTTTAAAATTACTAGTGGTTCGCCCCGAACTGAGACCTCGCGATAACACCTTTATAAGCCCGACTACTAAGTAATTTCAATAGTAAGTATTATTATTTTTGAAAATTTTCACCTCTAGGTCTACCAGTACAGTACAGGATCTATCAGTAACTACTCTAATTTCCTACACATCATCGAAATAACCTTTGAATAGGGCTAAGCAACGGGGCGTAATACTACATACCTGTTAGTACCTATATCAAGTACCTGACGAATTAATTGATAACGTCCTTTTTTACGAAAACCATAGAACTCCAACGTCATTCAAATTCCTAGAAATGGGAGGTCAACAATGGATGTTATATTGGTTTCTCTTTTATGGAGTACAAGTTTTTAAATTCTTCAATTTCAGACTTTCCCCTGTAGTTGTGACACAAAAGCCACAAGCATACCAAATTTCAGTATTTTGGGATTGCTGGAAGTACCCTAGAATTTTTGATTTTTACGTTTTTAATTTTTCCTAATATCTCGAAAACTACTAAGGCTAATAAAAGCGCTTCGGTTGGCGGTAAAGCGCTTTTATTAGACACCCCACTTGATCTGACTTTCTCACTTTTATTTTTTTTACCCCCTCTTGAACCCCAATATCTCAGCAACCCCCAGACCGATATAGCTCATAACCTTACCTACAAATTGTACCAATACTATCTACCCCCATACCAAATTACATAAAGATCGAATTAACGGTTTGGAAGTTTTCATCGGACAAACATACATACATACATACATACAAACGCCGATTCTTCCAACTTGACTCAGAGAACTCGCTTCGCTCGTTGAATAAATAAATATATTTTGTGTTTCTCATAACGAGTTATTTGATTTGATAATGTCACATGATATACATTTGCCACAATTTTTTTTTCTAGTTTGCCCCTCTATTTGTCCCCGAAATCAGAATTCATTTATTAACGCTATACGTCCATGGTCACCTAATTCTAAATATAATGATATTATACCAATTTTCAACTTTTTTGGTCCAGTAGATTCGAAGAAAATAATCAAATCAAAAGAATTTTATTCATTGAAATCACAAGGATTATTTTGAATCGTCTTAAAATTACTCCAGTTCCAACACGACCAAGCCCAGACAAATCAGGCAACAAAATAGGCACAAATAGTCTGCGATAGACCGACAGACAGACTGTCTGCCTGAGTAATTCTATAATGGTTACGTTGGTACCTTTTGAGGTACGGAACCCTAAAAACGGTTTTTTAGTAGATATTAACTTTTATTCATGTGTGAAATTTTCTCATCTGATCTACGGTGAACTGGGGAACCCTCGAAAAACAAAAGCATTTTTTCAGATTTGAAAATTGACTTCACAAACATTTTTCGTAGAGTACCTAATCTATAATTATGGTTTTCTCATGTGAAAACATGAATTAACATACACGAAGCAGGAATATTTACACGAAGTACCTACTTAACAAAACTTTGAGAGCTCAAACATCGCGAATGTACGTACCTAAGCTAATGCAAACATTTTTCCCAACTTTGCTTGAACATGCCTTTAGAGGCATTAACAATTATGCAAATGTGGAATCTTTTATAGCAAAATTAGGTTTGTTTAAATTTGGTTGAGAAGATTCCACACAGCACAGACGAAATATGAAAATAATTGCCTGCAAACATATTCTCTCAAGTACCTATCGTATTTGGTATGAACCTGCAAAAGACGTTGAGATTCAAAAATAAGAAATTCAACACGACGACGTCTCTCCGGGACCGCAGTCTGAATACAAATGAACAAAATAGAGAGTATCCCAAGATTATCCTAAATAGACACGGAAATGATATCACAATTTTCTTTCCTCTAAATATTTACGAATCAGAAACCGCACGAAACATTTTGGGATGAATACATTTCCCTAAGGCTCGGTGTCAAAATGTATCCACATGAATCTGAATGCTACTACACTAATTATTTTTTTCTTGTAATTACTGATGTAAAATGAAAGTGGCCTTTTTGTAAAATTCAGAGGCGATTCCATTTAGTCTTCTCATTGGAATTCTTAATGAAGGCTCGGGTCTTTTTTATGTGAGGGTTTTTAAAGGTTTAGTCGACTTTTTTATATTCAATATCTTTGGTGAAAAAGTCTCAGCAACTCTATAAAATTGAAAATTACTTAATTGCGGCCTTTCAGATTGATATCTGCTTATTATCCTTATGTTTTGTAATTATTATTATCAGTAATGCAAATAGGTACGAAGTACTTAGCAGCAACATAATAAGCGTGCACGAAATTAAAGTTTTCATAGAACTCCCATGAAATTTCATAATTGTTCACCTAAGACGTAAGCAGTAAACTGAATTTTTATTTTCTTATAAAAACAGTGTTGTATCAAAATCTATCATCATCACCAACCTGTTTACGTCCACTTCTGGGCGATACCAATTATTGCATTTTATTCAACTCTAGGAGCTTAAGGGAGTAAACTATGGTGTGTTTCATAAACCAAAAACTTGGCGAAGGGACGGGTTAGCAGAATGACTATCAACTAATTTTCAAATATTGTCCTATTGGCCATTTATTGCCAACTAGGACAGTTTTTTATTACGAGACATTTTGAAAATCTTAACCGTTTATTCATTTTTAAATTATTTCCAAACTCAAAGCCGCACCAGAGATCGATATTTTACCGTTTTAGTCATGACTTAATGACAAAATACTTGCTCATGTATATTCTATAATCTACTAGCAAAGTCGTTTATAAAATAGGTCCCAGGGCCATTTTTAAGATGTTATACAAGCTTGACTGTAATACATTTATAGGTACTTATAATAGTAGTAAGTACAGGGCAGGGTGCACAAAGGGTTCAAAGATTGGAAAAACTAAGAAAGGTCGGAAACTTGGGATCAATATGCTAAGCGTGGATTGCAAAAATGTCGGCTAGACTTGACATAATACAAGTCGAACAAACTAACCCTCACTAAAGATCCAATTATTAAACCTATGATAGCTATAATAGCTTTTGTCTTGTTTTGACGCACCTGTATGTTATTTTAAATTAGAGAGAACAAAACAGAAGCTATTTAACTAAAATAGATTTGAAGAATGATTATGAATAAGGGGGTAAATGTATATTCAATCATTGGATCTTAGCTGGTAGACGTCTACTCCTGGGCGAGGTCTCCCCCATCGAATACAATGGAGGAATTTGTCATAATAACCCACACTTTGCAGGTGGATTGGTGCAGTATGGTATTAAGTACTCAGGTGGATGCTAATGCCCATCCTCTATCGTAATCTTTTAGTAATGCTTTCACTACATCTAAAGGAGATGGCTGAGGGGTCTATTCTTAGCCTAGCCCCACCTCGCTACATCAATCCATCAGAAAATCCATTACGTCCCGGTTTCTATTCCCATTTTTACGCATCGTTTTGTTTTCTATTTATACTTCTAATATCAGTATTAGAAGTATAAGTAGTACTCCTCGGTAAGTATTTAAAAAAATATATAAATGTTACATATGGCCGAAAATATAGTTTGCAAAATTGCTGACCGCGGTTCACGATTTCGTGAAATTTAATTTGAATTTAGGTAATTAATTAGCACGGCCTTAACCATTACACTAATTAACATAACATACAATTACAAAAACAAAACAATTTACAAAAAAAAAATACCTACCAACCTATAGCTAGTCAGACATCAAAGATTATCATTTATAGATGTCCATAATTAATCAGGAATCCAAATTATTTGAATTACACAACACGACAATTTACATGACAATTTAATTTACGAGTAAAAAATAAATGCAAAAAATCTCATGAATAGTGAATGAAACGAATTGGCACGAATCGATATAATCATCATCATCAGTCGCTTGATGCGATTGTTAGACGTGGCCTCTCCTATCGAATACAATAGGGGATTTGTCATACATTCAGAGTCACCACACTTGGCCGACCAATCCGGTGAACGCAGTACTGGCGTTGAGTATGTTTAGATGGAAGCTGCTGCCCATCCCTAGGTGTAAACCAAGTCCAACTCTTAGTCGGCTTTTAAAACATCCACGGGAGGAGACGGAGGGGTCTATTCTTAGGCCTGACACACCACGGCCATCGAGATAATGCGACTCGTAAAGTTTTTAATAGACTTTTTATTCGTTATTTTGTCTCAATTTGTTTATTTTTAGGGTTCTGCACCTCAAAAGACGAGTAATGGTTCTACGAAACCATTAAAGAATCACTCTGGTGTCCGCTTGCCTATCCAAAACTATTCTAGAAAAAAAAATTGCTAGCTTTTTCCGCTTAACATCAGGTGGCCCATGTTGCATTTCCACCATATAGCCATGTATGGTATGCGTAAAAAACTATTTTATTTTTTAGCTCCTTGTTTTTAGTAGTAGATTATTTCTTATCCCGGTGGGGGCCCGAATTTCTAGTAGTTTCTTATCTGTTTGCACTAATTGGAGTGCAAAACAAGACATAATAAAAGGTTTTGTTAAATGTATCATGTAGGTACGTATCAAATGAAAGGGCTCTCGTTATGAGAAATACATGTTTTAAAATTAAAAGACATTAAAGAAATTACATAAAAACCGGGAACCTCTCCATGCGAGTCTGACTCACGCTTAACCGGTTTTTATCATACAGTCGAAAAAAACGTATATTATAAACCTCGCTCAGAGTGTCATCTAACTAGATGACACTCGAATGATTTAATGAATGAATGAATGAATGAATGAATGAATGAATGAATGAATGATTTATTTATTTGCTTAGAATGTAGGTACAGTACAAGACAGATGATAAATATAAATTAAAGTCTACAAATCTCTAAGCACACTCTACTAAGCTACAGTCTACTAAGCGTGCAAAATTTAAAATGTCCTTACAAACTAGGTATAGCTAATATGCAGGTCACAAACGAGTCAGAAAACAAAAAAACTCAATATAATTATAAAACGATTAAATAGGTCATACACAAAATAAACACAATGTCAATAAAAACCAATTCATTGTTCTGTGAACTCGGGCTTTTAGAGCTCAAACTAACATTCGATGCAACATTCTACTATTACAATGAATATTATTTGAACCACATCGAAAACTTCCTAGTAATTTGTGGTGATTGGACTCGTTATAATCCAGACGTAAATATCACCTACCTCCATCAGTTTGACAACAAAATAAGGAGTAATACGTTTCTACGGTTGATTGATGATGGCTTTGCAGCCTACCTATTGCTTTAATTCAATTGGATAGCCAACTAATATCGTTACAATTTAGGGCTGCCTAGGTTTCTAGGTTTTATTAATGGAAGACAAAACACCCTTTTGCGACCACCCATTTTTAACCCATCATTTAAGAGACTTCTACTTTAGACTTTTATAATATTATTCCCAGGCTGTAGCATTTTACAAAGAGAGTACTTACTCTAGAGAGAGACTTCTGACTCTCTCAGAAATGCTCCTACTAGGTAGAGTAGGTTGTTTTATTAGTTGAAATAATTCAGCAAATGACAAACATGCCTGCATTCAAACAACCTGTATTCGACCACATAGATACCTTTTTAGAAAAATAACGACTATACACCACGTACTTTACTATTCTCCTACTGACGTTTCGTACCATACATATACACACACATACATACATACACACATACACACACATACACATACATACACATACACACATACACATACAGGTACATAAAAAACACAGTTCGATTTTCAAGAGTATGCAAAATATTATCTAACAATGTTATAGTTAAAACCCTGCCTCATATGCCAACCTAACAAATATAAAATGTAAAAATTGTATATTATACTCTCAATTGTTTGAAACCGCAATAAGTTCATTGTAGATCTCTGAAATTAGTTTCCTTTACGAAACTATCGATACAACACGCACCTTATAATGTCGGACATCGATTTAGAATTTGAAAATATTTTCAAAACGGCAGTGATTGCAATGCACATAAATGGATCGTATCCATCGATAATTCGTAATAAAATTTGGTTCATTCAGTTTTTTGTCGTTTTTTCAATCAAGATGAGTTGTTTTTATCTACTGTGTTACTCCATTTTGTTTCATGATATTAGGGAAGAAAACTTTACAGAAGCCTGCAAAAATATAAGCATTATCATCATTTGTATAAATATAACGATGAAATATTTAGTTTTGCTTCATCACCAAAAGTCTATTGTGGACCTCATTCGCGTCGTTAACGATGATTACGAGCTGGCCAAACAGTTCCCGCCAGATGAACAATATGTTGTAAAGCGTTACGCTAAAGAAGGAAAGTTAGTTTGTCTGTTTTGGTTTGTATGTGCCCTGAGCTCGAGTGCCATGTTCCCAGTGAAGGCTTTCATTTTAACGGCTCACTCCTTTTGGGTTGGAGAGAACGAACTGAAACCTATGTTTGATATGACGTTCCCAGAAGTAATAGAAAAACAAAAGAATTATCTACCCATTTTTTTGGGAACATTCGCACTATTTATTTCTTTTGATTTCTTAGCCGCGGTAATGTACACGGGGTTTGATCCACTTATACCAATATTTACATTGCATACTTGCGGCCAGCTAGATTTGCTAAGTACAAGAATTACTAACGCACTCTCTAAATCTGCAACTGCGGAAGAGATGGAAGAGAGCTTGAAAAAAATAATCATTAAACTACAGGAGTTGTACAGGTAGTGTTGACTATGTATTATGTGAACCACAACGTGGCAATGTAATGCAGATAACAATAATGTTTATTTCTACAGATTAGTCAATCGAGTCCAGACAAATTTCACAATTCTTAATGAATTTAATATGAAAAGTACAACTATTATTTTACCACTCATCGCATTTCATGTAGTCGAAGTAAGTTTATTTTTTGTGTTTCTTTGATAAGTTTAATTTTAAACCACAATGTTTCTAAAATGCAATAAAATAATTGCCTGTCCTTGCAGGATATTCGTGAAAACAAAATTAACTACGAGTTTTTCATACTTTTCCTCGGTTCTACACTCCATTTTTTGATGCCTTGTTACTACAGTGATTTGCTTATGGAAAGGGTATGATCATAAAGCTATACTCTTCTGTGATTTAATGTGACTCTTTTAAATCCAGGACCTATTCCAAGAGAAACTCAACTCTACATTATTCATTTAACCTGCGCCGAGAAGAAAAGTAGATGTTATATATAACTCTACAGGCATCTGTATCGGCCTTTAAATAATTTTCGTTTGATCCATGATGATCACTGGATCCGTCATGCATAGTTCTATCTAGAATTTTTTTTTCTTGAACCAATTTTGAAGATGCGGCTATATGCGAGTTTTGTCAAAGACTGAGAATTCTGCACTAAGACTACTTAAATTATGAGTATTATATTATGATGACACTAAGCTATAGGATACAATAATAACCTTCCCTCAGCCTTGTAGGGGGTATTTTGATACACATTGTATATAAGCTATAGCAGTTATAGACCGTGGATGGTCTCGGCCTCAGAATAGGACTCCTCCAACTCTTGCCATGGATGTTGTAAAAGGCGACTAACGGATTACGGCAGGTGATGGGCAGTATCTATCTGAGTACTTAAAACCAAGGTATTGTTGTAAGGTAACGATCAACAATCAGCCCTATTCTATGGGGAGGTCTCGTCCAGCAGTGCTGATGAAGAAGCTATAGGAACCTGTTTGTTTTTTAGTGACGGGCTGACCGTGAGCTTTCCAGAAAGCCCTTAATTGAAATGTGCTTTCTGAAAATGTTAATGCTATTTTTGTTTTGCTTTTCTTGAAACTGATGAATCTAAATTTGTTTCATAATGAAGAGTTCAGCGTTTCGTCAAGCTATTTATTCGTGTGGATGGGAGAGACACCCTGATAAGAGTATTCGGCAGACAGTGCTGTTCATGCTCACTAGGGCTTCGCGCCCTCTTGGTATCAGCACCGTGTTCTATGACATAAACCTGGACACCTTTTCTGCTGTAAGTATTTTGAAGAGATAAGTTTAAGGTGATATGTTAAAATTTTGGAGTCGCTGCGTTACATGCGCACTCAGAAAAGATAAAAGTTACAAACTTGATGTTAATATGATAGTGATTACTTGAGGATGTAATTAATCTAAATTAATCAAAAACAGAAACACGATTGGTGAAACTTTTCTCGATAGTTTTTTTTTTTAATCGCTTCATGTATATCCCGTTTTACGTCCATTCCTCTTATCTAGAAAATAGGCGGTTAATCTTTATACTATTCGGTGATCACAGTATTTCAATAAATAGAATAAAAAACATTTTGAATTTCTACTTTTTATTTTTTCTATTTTAGTGTGAATTTTGAACTTTGAAAATCAGTAGGTATTACAGTCAGCACCGTAGCCTTGTATACTTGGAATAAGTGCAATAACAACAACATGCAGTAACATATGCATATGTGTGTAACATGCAGTTCTGGTGGCAAGTTTTTTGCGAATTGTAAAAGACAAAAGATAATATGTAGATATATTTTGTGTGCACCTGTTGTCTTCTATGAGTGGATGCACCCTACCACCCATCCCCCTTTGACACCATTGACTTTAGGGTTGGTTTTAGTAGAAATATGCTTTCCTGTGCTCCCTACAAAGCCACAAAACTTAGACCCTGCCTCACGCTGTATAGGCTTATTACGAGATTTGCGTTGCAACTATCGTTTTGCGAGACGTGCACGTGATTGCTCGCCGTGCCTTACAAACTATTTATTAATTAATCTATCACTGTATAGACAGCGCGGCACAGATTGATTAATAGTTACTTTGTAAGTCATGGTGTACTTTCACGCCTTGCAAAAGGATATTGGCAATGCAAAACTGTTAACACGCCTTCTGATGTCGAAAAAAGAAGACGGTAGATGTAGTAGACAACAAACACGTGTAAATTGCACAGAGTTGTGTAATTGCAAGTAGTTTGAATTAATTATGTTTTATTTTAAATCTTTGTAATTATTTTTCAGATGATCCGGCAAGCATACTCTATATTTAACCTTATGAATGCTGCTTGGGGAAAATAAGTGAAAAACTTTCATTTTCTATGGTTTATGCCAGCTCCTCAATTCATTGTACCTGTAGAATAGGCCAACAGTCATGCCTGAATCATTAAGAAACTCCTCAATAATAATTACTTCATCTAATAGGAGTCTATTAATGGAAAATTATTCCGAAAATGGTTATTGTTTTACTCAATTTGAACCTCATTTCGATAGGATGTGACAAGTGCATGTGACATTTCCAATTAAACTTAGCAAACAATGAATTATCAGGTAATCCGCTATCTCGTGGAATCACACGTTAATAATTTATAGCAATAGGGATAATATGCCACCGAAATTGTTTCATATTCATTATTGTGGTTTCTATTCGTTAGATTACGTAAATTACTAAAGTGTTAATTCCGAAGCTTTAGCCAAAAAAACGTGAATAAGCTTGTATAGATAATGTCGAATTTTTCAATATTGCTAGGTATATATTAATATATGTGTTACAACAAAGATACATGGTAGATAGAGCCTTATTTCGATGTTTAGGAATGAATTAGAATGTAAAGAATTGATTGTGTATTTGGACATCACCATTTTTGTCTACAATAAAATAATATCACATACTTGCCTACCGTTTTACACCCTTTTAATTGTATTTACAATCAGATCCTAAATAAACAAGATGACTAACAAAATTAGGGATGAATGAAAATTTATTCAACCCCAAAAAGTCACACAATTTACGGGAGATCGTAAAATGGAATAGGGGCAAGTAAGGGTTACCTCATCTGAAATCTGGACTGGATAAATATTTGAAGCCGTTACTAATTTTACTACTTTCTATTATGGTTCATACAAGTTAAAGGACAGCCTGTACATTTCTATAATAACAAGTTCCATTCAAAATAAGAACCATAAGTTAACCAAATATTAACACTTTTCAAAGCCGCGCACTAAAGTCAGAGGTCCAACCACAACTACCATCGTTACCGAGACCTTAGAATAAGGACTCGCACTCCTTATTCTAAGACCGAGACGATAGTAAACGTCAAACATTAACCAATCAACTTACAAAGATTTCAAGTTACCGTTGTTATTGGCCAATATTTGTCATTTATTATCGTCTTGCTAGCATCAGTGGGATCAGCACGAATAATTTACGTTACCAAGACGCTAGCGAGACGATCGCAAATGTCAAATATTGGCCAATGACATCAGGGTAACTTGAAATCTTAGGTAGTTGATTGGTTCATATTTGACGTTTAATATCGTAAAGCTAGCGTCTCGATAACGTTAGATGTTCGTGCTTGGGCCTCTGGTAACGTTAGTTATTCGTGCTGCCCAAAGGTTCGTCTACCACGTAGAGTCGCCGTGTGGTGTACAATGGACTCCATAATCCATAGTAGAACAATTGCTATTTGAATTAGGTCAGTAGAAACACTTAGTAGGCCAGGCTATTGTCGATGCTCAAGCAGTCCTCTCAAGGTTCGCGAAGGTATACTCCAATATATCAGTGACAAAACACCATTAAATTGGAACAATAATCCATTGAGCTGGTAGGTTCTAGACTCACGCTATACAAAGCTATGAAGAGCGTTAAGTGCTTATCCGTTATATGTATTATTGTTCTACTATAATAGATAGGTATATCGTGTACATTGAGAGCATACACAACGCGTTGGATGGAGTACTCAACAAACTGATTCGCACTTTGTCAACATTATCTCGCCCGATGTAGATCTGCTCTGCTTTACCTACGGGTGACATGAATAGCAGACATAACAGTGCTATACGCCCTATATATACCAATGTTTTGTTTTTGGGTCAGCGTATCTATTGTGTACTTAGAGTTAATAATCACATTTTAGGCATACTGCTTCATCGGCATCTTTCGTTTAGGGTAAACAGTTTTTTAGGCAAATCTCATGTTAAGGTATAATGTCCTCATTGGCATCTCGCATTTAAGGTAACTTGATCAAAAAAGGGTAATATGTACATCGTACGTTAATAATACTTAAATGTGGAATACGCTTTTGCTACGTATCTCACGGTACGGTAAATGATTGTGCGGTCGATTGTAGGTATGCAAGACTTCTTCTAAAGGTTTCTGCCTTAGCTTTAACTTTATTTACAGAATGAATTATACAACTAATACATGTATATACAAAATTTATACATAAAAAATATTTGAGCTATCTAAGGACCGTTGCAAACGATCTGAGATACACAGAAACGATAAAGATAGCTCAACTGATCCAAATCACCATTAGACGGAAGAGTTTTCAAAACACTGGCTGCATTGCTACGCTAAATGGTATTGCTAATTCGTTGAGCCAGATGAGCCAGCTCTCGGGTCAAGCACTTCTTCGACCAGACGCCTGGAAATCATTTTGAAAATGCGAACGGCCCCATTATCCTTTGTACCCAGAGTCTTGACTCCAAAAGACTCAAAAATTTAAGGTCTGTCCAGACCTGCATGTTCTCGCATTTGAATTTCAATGAAAGTTAAATAATTATATAAAAAAATATAACTTAGTTTATCTAAATTCTTATCATCATCATCATCAGAATATAGAAGTCCACTGCTGGACATAGGCCTTCCCCATAGACTGCCACAGCGAACGGTCTTGAGCCACCTCCATCCACCGTCTTCCTGTTACCTGTATTTAGTCCATCGGGAGGAGGGCCTATATCTTACCAAAAATAACCAAAACGTAAATAATGTTAGTCACAAAGAAGCAGAACAAACACAACTTCTATTTTCACATCCAAGCATCTCTTTGCCACGCTTCCTTTTGCAAAAAAGTATCTCGAAACAAAGCGTTATTGTCTCCAAAAAATGAAATTGGGTAAATTAGGAATTACTTTCTGTTTTTTCGTTAGCAATTGGCCGGGCAGTGTTGGATAATTGTGTTTGAAAGTAATGCAGGATAATATCAGCCTAATGAAATTCTGTCCGTGTCGGGCCCTCGTCGCGTCGGTCGGTCGGTTCATTCATTCAGCGAAACTTCTATGAACGTACCATGCTTTTCGAAAAGTAATTAATTTTCTTAGTGTTCATTTTCTGTTAGAATGAGCTCATATTTCAGTGGGTACGTCAAACAGCTACAGAAAGAATCCCAAAATTGATATAGGTATGCTAACCAGAATTTTACCCACCAAAGGCTTTTGCTTTGTTCGAGTCTTTGACGGCATTGGCATGTGGCCCAACTAATTCTAAGCGGTACCCCAGCCCATTACAATAAATGCCTCTTAGGTCACGTCCTCCTAGGATGCGCCCTACGTGGCATTGCCACCTACTGTGTTGGTCATGCGGAGACATAAACATGAAAAGTCTCATATCACTGTAATTTCACCGGCACCAATCATACACTTCGAACTACAGCAATGCGAGCATTACTGCTTGGCGGTAGAAAAAGGTATGGTGGTAGTATTTCCCCGGACGAACTCTTTCACAAGGAGCTTTACTACTACTAAAACAACATGAACAATTTTTGTCAATAACCATTTCTAAATACCATCCTTCTAATATTATAAACGCGAAAGTTTGTGAGTATGGATGTTTGTTACTCTTTCACGTAAAAACTACTGAATGGATTTGAGTGAAATTTGGAATGGAGATACTTTACGCCGCCATAGGCTACTTTTCATCATCGTCATCATCATCAATTTTCATCATTATTCACGCGGGTGAAACCGCGGGGCGCAACTAGTTTCTAAATACATTAAAATCCTGAAATCAGCTGTTTCTTAAGAGAGTCCCGGTATGGACCGTTAAATTCCGTGGTAAGTTACAAAAGATCAGAGCTGAGGGTTTTCACAAAATATAGTTGCTTAATTTTAAACAAAAAATTCAAAGTTTTCTGAAAATATGTCGAAATCACAAAATTCTAAGAACAAAAGTCCATCAGAATGGCTCTCTATCAGGAAAGCATATTAGTTCCGCGACACCCTGTATATGAACCCACAGAAGATTCAATTAGATCATTATTTAAACAGAGATACCTAAGAAGGTTGAACCAGGGAAGGGTGTTGATTGCCATCCATTTCTTTTAATTTGATGGTAATAAGTAATTACATAATTAATTAAATTGTCTAAAGAAAAGATCCGGAAAATGTTTCCATTGCTTTTATGTCTTGAAAACGTCCCATAGATTGAAACTAAGCCCGGCTGTTTGTTTTTTTAAACTCTTCTAATAATTAAGAGCCATTAGAAAGTAGATATTAGAGATAATACGCTTTGTGTAATAAGCGAACAGCTTTCTTGAATGGGGCAGCCATTGTAAGATATCTCTCTTGGAGGAAGACAATTGAAGACCTATCTACCTACTTCAATTAGCAAGGTATTATTTGAAAGAGAATAATTAACTTCGCACATATTAAAAACATATGTACTGAGGGACTTTGCATTACAAAATGTTGTAGAGGAAGCCCAAATCCACGATTTACACGAAGGGAGTCGGAGGCCAAATCCAGGATTTTTGTTTAGAAAAGGCTTAAACTATATTTTAAAGACCGTTACTTAGGATCGTGTATTTGGCCTGCCTAAACAGTCTTAACTAAAATAAATGTAAATACATTATTACTATTATTGTAGGGGACAAATTGGCATTGCCTAATAAAATATTTTACCGTTTCATAAAGAAAATATAACATTGTACGGAGCTACTCGAAGCTTAGAATATTATTGTTCATCGGGCCGTAAAACCACTCACTGAAAAATCTCAGAAAAAAATGTGGATCCCGTCATACTACGGATTTTTATGTTCATTTTATAAAAGAAAGGTTTGATGATTTAAAAATGTTACTAAAATTCTTCGCTGCAGTTAAATGGTGCCTGAAACTAAAGGTAAATTTTGCTAAAGCCGTGTATGATGAAAACTTGAATTATATTACAAATTATTTGAATCTACAAACCCAATGTTTTGTATCTACTCTTCCAGGTGTTCATGTGGGTAAAAATAATAATCTTTATTCTCTAAAATATTAATTTATTTAACAAGGAGGTATCTAACCTGTTGGAGGGTAACAATGGGTAACATAGATACTGTAGATTCGAGTAAGGTTTTGCCAGTAGCTTATTTATAAATATTTAAGCAATCACGGCAGAGGGAGCTCACTACCTAAACTACAGGAATAATTCATTATATCACGTCGTCGGTGCCTTTAACTTTATTGCATTATTACAAAACTTGTTTTGTCTATGACGTATGCACGTATTTTATTTACTAATTTTCAAAGGGAAAAACCTAACATCGTATTATCTTGACAAATAACGTCATTTATCTCAATTTGATAGTAAATTTTATGATAAATCAAGAGATTACAAAAAACTGTCTGTTATTAAACTCAGTGTAGGACGGTTGACAGAATGGACCGACGTCATTGTAAACGTCGCAGGAATTCGGTGAATGGAGGAGGCTCAAGACCGTTTATCGTGGCATTCTGGGAAATGCCCATGTCCAGCAGTGGACATCTATAGGATGATGATGATGACTCTACACTAAAATTTGAAGAGTAAAAATTAAAAGGCATGAATTTTCTGAAAATATTTTTTCTTATTTATAAAGATAAAACTCAAATAAGTACCTACTGTACTGTAGAAAGCCAGGTTGCCCAAGAATTGTTGTGTAGTTTAGGAGCCGCCATTGGGTCTCTAAAAGTCGGTCTAATTCTAGGCACTAATCGCTTCATCTCCGTTTCCAATTGTGCTTGGAGTCTTGAAATGATTTCAGGATTTTCAAGTGAAATATCTTTCATTTCACATGGATCTGCCTTGATATTGTAAAGGCAACTTTTACCTAGAAAACAATTCATAAGTTACAGATAACATTATAAAAATTTAAAACTTGACCGTGTATTTGGAAAATTAATACCGTTCAGCGGAAAACAGATTTCGTCAGTCCCTTCTTTGTTGCATTTCACTTTTATAGCATTCCTTATGTTTATATTATGCATATTGAAAGGCTTGCCAATCTTTCCCAAAATAGAATATGTATTGCTTTTCTCTACAGCTTCGGTGTAAGAAGGGCCGTCACCAATAATGCCTCTTAAATCTCCTCCATGATAGTCACAGTACTCTGACGAAGCATCCCCTGTGACGAGTTTAAAGTCACCAGAAATAATTGAAGCAAATCCAGTATAATCATCTATTTCGAATACTTCTTTTCTGTCTGATTCCTTATTCTCTAGAATAGCATTCCAATTATCTATTCCATCAATATCATTTGGCGGCTCAAAACCAGCCGCTCTTATTACAGTGGGCAACCAGTCAATCATGTGCATATAGCCATTCCATAGGTGATTTGAATTATTCATCTTTGAAGACCACGCCAGTCCAGCCACTCTCACGCCACCTTCAAATGGTGACATCTTTGTCCCCCTCAACGGCCAGTTAGAAGCGTAATTCACTGAATCACCTATTGGCATCCCTCCATTATCTGTCGTAAAGACTACTACTGTATCTTCTAGAATATCCTTTTCGTATAAAGCTTTTACTATATCACCGACGCTGTCATCTAACTTTTTCACCATGGCTGAAATAATTATGAGTAGTTGTTAGTTCTGGGTAACGATACGCTTTTGTGTTTGCGAAACATGGATGTTAATCTCTGAAAACACGTTGGTTTTGCGGTTAACTAACTAACAGCTAATATACGTATAGATATTACATGCATGTCAGCTTGAATGTTGTGTGCGATCATCAAAAACAGATCTAAAGGCTGCAATTTTGCATGATTTTGGCAAACTATAACTTTTCATTTAAAAAACCGACTTCCGCCATTGTCTGCGACTAAAAAGTTTTTGATGAAAAAAATATTATGAAAGAACCATTGTGGTGAAAGGATTATGATACTTTCTGAATGCAAATGCTTGGTGTCTTGCTGAAAATATCAAAATCGCCATATGTATGCCTACAATATTTGAGGAGTTCCCTCAATTCCTCATGGATCCCATCATCAGAACTGGATTCTGAAAAAAATGGGACCAATCTGGAAGAATATCTATTCAAATAAAAAAAGATTTTTCCAAATCGGTTCATAAACGCCGGAGATATGAGGTAAAAGACAAAAAAAAATACAACCGAATTGAGAACTTCCTCCTTTTTTGGGAAGTCGGTTAAAAACATGTGTTCAACTTTCAATACCACTGAAATTGTGTGAGGATTCTCCTAATAGCTCTACCACCACATAAAGTTATTATTATTCAAACAGTGTTCAGTGTTAAGTGGAAAAATATTACCTGCGTATATCCTCCTCTCAGGAGACTCCACATGCCTCATAGCCCGCACTTCTTTGTATGGTGCCTGTAAGACTGCGCCTTCGTTGCCAGAATGTGGAGCATTGTGTGCCACCATTAGGAACAATGGAGTTTTAACATCGTGGCGCATTATAACTGGCGAAAGAAACAATACAACAAGCTTATGCACCAGCTATTTTGTCCGAGTTTGATCAAATAATCAGTGAGAGAAATCAACTCCCGTGGTTCGAAATAAATAGTTAACGAGATATCACAAAGTTTTGTTCTGCAACAATTGCTCCGTACTAACTCAACAAATAAAGCAATTTAAAATTTAACAGGGTAACGCTAAATTCTCCCAGATTAGATTTAGACGATTCTTATACTTGCATTGTTATAGGTATACAAGGTTTATATCCTCCAATTCAGTTAAAAAGAAGCGAGTACTCTTGAAAGGATTGTCTCTTGAGGATTTGTGGATTACCTATATTATGAGGAAAAACAAAGTTAATTTAAAAATAAACTACTGAATCTTACTCGACTTTGCTTCCTGATTGTAGAGATCTGTGATGTAACCCTCGGCACCCCAATCTGCAGTCATGTTTCTGTATAAATCCAAACCGGATACTTTGCCGGAGGTCCACTGAAAAAAACACGTTTTCAATTACGCAGCTATAATAATTATTGCATGTGTTTATAATACAATAGTTTAGAAATATTTTTGTGTTTATGCCTAGGGAAACCTACCTATTATTGGAAAAAAGTCTAGATTGTAGATATCTCAAAACATATATATATATATATATTATATGTAAGTATTTATGTTTTATGTTTTGAGATATCAAAATCGGCTCTAATAATTTCGATGAAATTTGCTGCATGGGGATTTTCGCGGCAAAAATCGATGTAACTATAATAGGTTTCATTTCTGGGATAACGCGTTTTTCCGTGTTTTCCGAGTACGTGTCGTACGAATCTTCTTAAAATACCTATATATTTTTCATTGCACATAGGTACTGCTTAAGGTAACAAATCTAGATTTACTTACATTTTCTTGCAGAACATACTCATAGTAGTCCAAATATCCCCCTCTATGTCCAAAGTGGCTATCAAACCCCCTGTTTGTCGGCAAATATTCAACTCTGGAATGACCGACGTGCCACTTCCCAACCAAATGCGTAGCGTAGCCCCGTTCCTTCAAATATTGTGGCAATATTTTTTCCGTTATCGGCAGCCCTCTATCCTCGCCATTTGTCAGGGGATAGCCTTGCATACCTGAGAAATATTGCAGTGCGACTAATCGGATTTCGGAACGTATGGGTTTGAATATCAAATATTAAACTTGCGTAGATATTCCTGGCTTTTATTTGCACTGGTCAGGTTTTACTCTAGGGTCTTGGACATTTAATTTAAAGTGAGAGATTTTTTTTCCAACAATTTACTTGCGAAGGTTGACAGGTTGGTATCTGTTAAATTATTATTCTTTTTAAGGTTCCGTAGGTACCTCAACAGGAAAAAACGGCACTGTTTTACAGGATCAATTTTTCTCCGCCTAACTGTCAAGATCGTTTCACTCAAGAACGTCTAACGGTATTAACTTTATATGTATAGTAAATACAAAAAAGTGTAAAAAGTGCCTGAAGTAGAAAAGGGCTATGATGATATTCGAAATAATTTACGAATCGGAACCCTCAGGATGCGAGTCACGCCTCCCACGTGTCCGTTTATTTCATTCGAAATTAGCTTGGATAAGAAATAAAGAGTAGATCGTCGTAGGCAAATCTTTAGCTTGTAAAAAGCTATAAAAAACGTGTATTACCGTAATTTAAAAATCCTTACCTAGAGTATGAGCATATTTTCCAGTCAGCAATGCCGTTCTAGAAGGAGTGCATATGCAATGACTGTAATACCTTCCAAGGGCCACCCCTGTGTATGCCAACAAATCTATATTTGGAGTTAAAATCTGGTCAGATCCGTGAAAACTGACATCATCCCAACCCTAGAACATCGAATAGGTGTGAGAAATAATTTATTTTTCGACTTATCATAACCCGTCCCGATCTTGGTCGAGCATTTGGCGCATAGTATTTGTTGACAATACATAAATCAAGAACCACAAAAACAAAGGTATAAATTATCTTACCAAATCATCAGCAACTATGAAAACTATGTTCGATGGTGATTCATTTCCTTCAGTTTTTTCTATAACACTGACCAACAAAACCACCAACATGCAACACAAAATTGACATTTTGTAAATACGAAACAAAAAAATCACTGATTCCGAAACATGAATATGTTTTACACAGCACTTCGATTTGTGCGTTCTTTAATAATTTAAATAAAATTATGTTACGAATAATATCAACACAATTATACCTTACGATAGCGAAGCATCGTCTGTTATCGTTGCTATGATTCAGATACAAAACTGTGCTTGTAGCTTATCGGGCATCAACATGGTTTTTAACCGACTTCCCAAAAAAGGAGGAGGATCTCAATTTGGTTGTATTTTTTGAGTTAAAAATTAGATATTGCATTTGTTACTACTTTAATCACTCCGAAATTATTGATATAATACTGTTTGACCTAATAAATATACATAAAATATTACGTGATAGAACCCGAAATGAGGCAATCCGTAAAAGAATTAAAATCACCGATTTAGCTCTCAGAATTAGCAAGTTGAAGTGGCAATGGGCAGGTCATATAAAGGTTTTTTAGTGGCGACCACAAACTGGACGACGCGGTAGAGGAAGACGCTCCACTCGATGGACTAAAGACATTAGAAACGTCGCAGGAAGTCGGTGGATGGAGGCAACAAGACCGTTCGTCACGGTATTCTAAGAGGGAGGCTTATGTCCAGCAGCACTTCTGCTATGATGACTATGATTAAAATATTAACTTTGTGGGTACAATTCCATTAATTTAGAGGACTATGTTCGATTGACTATTTTTTGTGCAATATGAATGGATAGGTCATCTACTTCGTCGAATTCTCAGCCTCTCTGCATAATGTATTTCTTATTTACCTAGCTCAAAACAGAAATCCAACTCGAAACTGGTTTTTTCACTTGGCACTATCCGGTTGCGGCCCCAACTTGTTCCACGCTAATTAATTTGTACAATTTGTATTACAGCGGAAATGGGTTTTGCGGATAGTGGTTTTTATACTCTTGCTGTTCCTTTCTTCATTCAAAGTAATCTCAGAAGCAATTTGATGCATTTGCATAAAAACCTAAATATACTCGTATAAGTACGTTCTGTTGTTCCAACATTTCTGTAAAATCATTTTATTAGGTTCTCTTATTATAATGGTACCCGTGTTCTTCGGAGAATTGAATTTTGGCTTAAAAAGTACTGAGTCATCATCCGAGGTTTAAGACGTCTACAGTTGGACGAGGCCTCCTCAATAGGATGCGATGGGGGATTTTTCATAAACACCATGCTTGGCAGCCAGATTGGTTGGCAGTTATAAGTACTCAGGTGGATGCTGATTCCCATCCCCTGGCGTAATCCCTTTGTTGGCTTTTACGACATCCACGTGAGTCCGAAATGAAGAGATCCGTATAAGAACCAAGATTGCCGATATAGCTCTCAGAAATAGCAAGTTGAGTCCTCTTTCGTTTGGGTGTACCGATTGTCTAGCTAAACCTATGCTGGAAGCATTCAAATAATTAATCTTTCATCAATCTTCACTCTACTTAATTTATTTGTTGACGAATTAAATTAAACTAGTGTGTTATTCTTTAAACGTACTTCTGGTTTTTCAGAGCAGGCTCATTTTAGCATGAATCACATAACAATTGGGAATGAATGAACAGATGTTGATAACAATCACGGCCGTTGTTTCAAACTAGGCCATGACCAATACGTGCTAGCACGAAAAGTATCATAGAAACTAAGATATCCACGAATGTCACGACAAAAATTGCGACATAGGTAAAGCTGTAATGTTGCAATTTTACCTAATTATACCTAAAAATGGACCTTGCTTTTGAAGTAACGACTTAAATAATGCAACACAAAATCACGTGTATTTTTTTCTATTAAACTCTCTTAAACATAAATACCATTTTCCAAATTGAAAATGTCTTTGTGTTTACGCATTTAACAGATAACTCTTTGTTATAAAATACAATGAGTTGGTTTATCCAGACTATTTTCTTGAAAGCCTAAATATTTTCAGAAACGAAAACGATAAAAGTATTTTTTACGTAGCTCAGTTATTTTCATTCTCGTTGCATTTGTTTAAAAGGCCAGTAAACATGGTTCTACTTTAGTTGAGTTATTAGTTAGGTTTTATAGTGCCTACACAAATTTTGATAGCACCATAAAAACCAATTGAACTGAATTTCTTTGCTATATAGGTACTTTGTATACTTATGCAAAATGAGGAAATCTGTAGAAAAATCAAGATCACCGACATATACTTTAGAATTACCAAGTTCTAGTGGCAATGGGCATTTGGGCAGGTCATATAGCTCGCAGAACAGACAACCTTTGTGGAATAAAGATTCTCGAGTGGCGACCACGAACCTGACAACAGAGAAAGGCCCTCCTCTGGATCCTCCTATGGACTAAAGTTATTATATAGGTCGCAGGAAGTCGGTGAATGTAGGCGGCTCAAGACCATTCATCGTGGCATTCTAAGGGGGAGGCCTATGTCCAGCAGTGGACTTCTACAGGCTGATGATGATGCCTCGGCCATTCGCTGTCCTTGCATGATATTTTCGATAAATCTGTACTGGTACTCAATTTTCACAGCTCGCTTCTCTCACTAGCAAAATATTTTTATTGATAGCACCTTTCACACTGAAGTTAAACGTACTTCTACTATTATTTTTCTAGGCTATAGGGCAATAAGGGTATGAAAAAGAGCAAAAAGTACATAATATATTTCGCAGGTTTTATTTATCTAGAACTTTGTTCAAAATAAACCTACCAAAGTACATACCTACTGAATTTTTGGAAGTAGGTATTTATGTTCATATTACAATAAAATACAAAATATCACAATATCATAGACACAACCATTAACACTTACTTATTACCTAAAGCGTATTAAACAATAGTGTAAGCATTACAATAAGAGTCTCTAGGTAAGGTGGTCTTTGAGGTCTTTGAGAACTCAAAAATCATTGTAAATAAATAAAATAAATAAATGCTGGACATTTTCACACAACAATTTTTACTTGATAACTGATATACTACATAATACAACGCATTACATAGATAGTTTTTTTTTTTATTATGCGTAGAAAATACCCAGAACACCCTGAACAAATATCTGCAGATCGTACAAATATTTGATCCGAGGCGGGAATCGAACCCGCAACCTCCGGCGTCGCAGGCGAACCTTCGCCCGCCGCGCCACAGAGGTCGTAAATATCTCGTTTTTAGTGATAATTATGTTCATAACCATGATAGTTATAGTCTATGAGGGTTACAAAGACTAAATACTTTCCTACATAAGGACAGAGGTGGCCTCAAACAATTATAATATAGTAGGTACCTATAAATTAATTAAACAGCAACACTTAAACTAAACTCGTACACATTGTAATCTAAAACAACATTAAAATACACTTTTTAAAATGCACAAAAAGTTCTGTATCCCGGTTGTGCCGTTGCAATTAACGGGTGCGGCTTGAGTGGAGAGTCTATTTCCCGTTTTATTCACACTGTAATTCAGAGAAAAGTTCAGGGAGTTGATATTATCAACCGTGTCGATCTCGTTTCCGGTTATAAAAGGCTCCCATATGTAGCCGAAGTTGGCTGGATCGGACTCGTTTCGGAGGGCCAACGGGCCGCGTCTTAGTTGCATGGCCCAAAGACCTCTCAGCCGGCTGGTTAGAAGAGCTGCGATTTTAGGAGCGCGGTACCAAAGGTCATGACTTTCTGAGGGATCGCGGCGGACGTTGTATAGACAACCGCGTACTGAAAGATACACATTTATATTTAGTAAGTACACAGCAGGTGAATAATCTTTTAGTAGAACTTAACTGTAGCAGCTAAAAGAAACAACTAACTGGATATGAAACGCTGAGGTTAAAATCGTCTCTAATATCGTCAATAAATTATAACATAATGACTCAGAGAACCCGCTTCGCTCGTTCTATAATAACAACAAGTTAATTAAAAGTACAATGGGTGGTACTATTGCTAAGAAGCTTTTTATTCCAGATAACTTTTGTATAGAGAGATCTGTATGACTAAAAGAATGGCTGGGGGTGTACGTTAATTTTAAAAGATTAGACGAAATAAGTGATTACTAATTATTTATGTAGAATAACTATCAAAAACGGAGGACCAGCTGAATAAACTAAGCGTCTCCAAATTTTTGTATCAGGTTTATTTACGGTTTACGCAAATTTGACCACATCTCTGAATTTCGTAAAGCTCAAGTGGCTGTTTCTATTCGTCTTCGCTGGAATACTCACATTCTTTCCCTCAACATTCTTTCAACATTCTACTAAACCCTTATACTCCCTCCTATCTGAAAGGATGATTTGAGGTTCTTCATAGTTCCAATCCACAACCATACGATCATTAGGAAATCCCTTTTCAGAATCCATGTACACAGAACAAACTTCTACGATAATTCCTTTACGATTCAAGCAGCATGTCTGTGTTTTATTTTTAACCGACTTCAAAAAAAGGAGGAGGTTCTCAATTCAACACGTAAGCTTTTTTTTTTTTGTATTTATGTTACGCGATTTCTCCGTCAATTTTGCATTATTTTGATGATGCTTTTTTTGTTTGGTAGGTTATTCTTCAGAGGTGGTCCCATATAAATTTTAACAAAATTGATTCAGCACTTTTTGAAAAATTTGGTTTTTTGTGGTTCTCATAGAAAAAACCTTACTGTGCCATTCTTGGTTCTGTCAGCGCTAGATGATACTGTTAGACGTCGACAGATGGCGTTATAGAAATACTTAAATACCTACCCGCCGATAGATAGCGTTTATTCAAATATGAATTACCTACATTATAGGCACAGGCTTGAAGTCGGTTTATGTTTTTTCCAAAAATTAATTATATTATATATCTTTATCTCCCTCGATTCGATGAATTTTTCATAGAAATTTGGTCAACTCCTTACAACATTTTATTAGTCTTATTAATAAGTAAATATTAATACTTACTTAGCGTCGGCACACAAGGAGTAACATCTCTATCAGTATCCTCCTGTCTGATCGTAGCTGCGGCTCTCATAGCTTCAACGTCTTCAACGTCCAGGTACATGCCCCTATCCTCAAATGTCCTGGCCACCTCACACGCTCGTAGAGTAGGATAGTATTCTGGTGTGGGTCCTTTATTCTTCATAAACTCTGCTCCGTAATAACCGTTGCTCAAACCAGTTACATTACCCACTACAACCTTATAATCACCTGCTCTGAACGAAGCATACATATTTGCATCACTGTCTTCAACTGTTAGCAAGACTTCTTTTCGTCTAGATTGACCGTCTTGTACGATCGGGTCCCATTGGTTGATTCCATCTATGGCTTTGTCTATAGAACCATCAGCGGCGGCTACCAAGGTTGGCAGCCAATCGGAGATGTGCATGAGACCGTTCCAAACTCGTGGCCTCAAGGATGAATGCCAGATGAATGCTGGCACTCGAACTGCGCCTTCCCAAGGCGTTTGTTTCTTACCTCTGAGAGGTAAGTTAACCCCCCAGTTACTAAAATCACCGACAGTAGGAGCTCCATTGTCTGACACGAATATTATCATCGTATCGTCCAAGAGGTTTTTTTGCGCTAGAGCCCCGACGATCCTTCCCACACTGCGATCGATCTGGGTCACGACCTCTGAAAAAGTTTGTCAATATTTTATTCAATCAGGAATGCCTATGTTTCCTCTTTGGAGGCTATGGAGAGATTTCGTCATTGTGCATATTACGCATTCCCGTCGAGTTTTAAGGTAATTGCCCTAATTTGTCCTTTCCCTCAACCTTCGCAAAACTGGTTAGGAAAGAGTTAACATAATCTACAATGGATTATTTTACAATTGGAGACCCAATTTAATGAACTTTCTCTTTTTAAGTTTGGGACAATGCGGGCAAGCCATTAAAACTGATGGTTTTTCGTAGTTAAAGCTAAGTTAAGTAACACGCTCAATAGTACAATGTGCTAAGCCACAATACTCACTTGAAAACTATTGCCAACATCAGCTGTTTGGAACATTAAGTAACAATGTAGCCAAATAAACAAGTTGGTTTGCAAGATTGTATATTATGTCTTATGCATTAGATTGCTACTAACAATGTGATTTGAATTATATGCTAACTTGTTTTGATTCAATTTGACTCATCATCACCATCACCATCTGTCTGTAGAAGTCCACGTCTGGACATAGGCCTCCCCCTAGAATGCCACGACGGACGGTCTTGAGGCGTCTCCACTCAACAACTTCCTGCGATGCTAATAATGTCTAAACTATGTCAATTTAAGTAATTATTTATGTCAATTTGACTAAATTTAATATATTGATAATAGTAGTAATATCAAAATTTGGATGTATGTGCCATACAACAACAATAGAATTTGTGATGGCTTACACATACTTACACTTATCCAAAAGGCACGAATTTGTCAAATACAATCATGCTTCTTGACGATGCAATTAGTTAAAACTCAGTTCTTCAAATTGCATTTTGATTTAGTGACTAAATAGTTGAGCATTGATGGTTTAGTGGGAAGCACCCCAACTTCCAATCCAATCCTAAAGATTCAGACCCCGGTCAAGAACCAAAATATAATTTTCCACTCGAATTAATAAGCTCAATATTATTACATGCTCTCAAACAGTGAAGGAAAACATCGTAAGGAAAACGGCAATAAATATGCTAGAAACGAAATAGCATGGTCGTTTTTCATTTGAACATCGACCCGGCTGCGCCAATTTTTTTAATAGGAGGCAGTCCATCTATAAGCCAAAAGGCTTGTTTTAGTAAATAACAAAATTATAAATTTCATGCCCTGTTTCACCAACCAATACACCACCACCAATTACCAATTACAACCATCATCACCAATTATCACCATGCTTGGCAGGCGGATTCGTGATAGCAGTATTAGTGTTAAGTACTCAGATGGATGCTGCTGCCCATCCCCTGTCGTAATCCCTTAGTTACCTTTTACACCTGCATCATTTACAGTTGGAGGAGTCCTATAATTGAATGCTATAAAATAATTCTGTTTTAGTTTTTTGCCGCTTGTATTTTCTTCCTGTACACACTGTGGTATACCTAGTGGTAAGACGGATCATCAAAGTAAGCCAAGCCGTGTTTGTTGCCTGGTTCTTCTAGGCTTGGTCGCGTTGGAACAGGAGTAATTTTAGTTTGTAAGACGATTCAAAATGATCCTTGTGATTTCAATGAACAAAATTGTTTTGTTTTAATTTTGTATGTATTGTGGGCATATCTTATTGAGGCAGTATCAATTTACCTGCATATAGTCGTCGGTCAGAGTTGGCAATGTGTCGCTGTTTGACACTCGAGAAGAGCGGTGGTTGTAGAGGCGCACCATTGTTGCCTGCGTGAGGACCGTTGTGCGTCACGTGGAGAAAGAGTGGTTGAGATGTGTTGTGGCGCTGGATTACTGTAATAAATAACACAAAATAAAGTTGAATTCTTAAGTAAGAATGATAGGATGTTATGCATTTTTTTTTAAAGTGAATGTTTTAAGTGTGCCTTTGTTTAGGCTATACAACTAACTCAACTTATTATTTATTATTATTTATTTCTGTATTTATTTCGTTTTATTATTTATAGTGCCTACTGTGTGTAAATTTTACATAACCAAGTGTCCTGTAAAGCTCCTACGGTGAATAAATGAGTATGAGTATGAGTTTTTCAAAGTTTTTCTTGAAGATTATTTTTTAAGTCTTTTGAATTATATGATAACTGGTTTTGATTCAATTTGACTTATCATCATCATCATTTTTCAAAGTTATTCTTACTCTTTATAGATCGGTCTGTGATAGCATCCACGATGTAACGTTGTTCCTCGGTCTGCGGACAATCACCATCGAACAGGTCCAATCCAAAGAACAACTTTCCATTTGGCCACTGAAAAAAAAATATCTTTGGTCACACCAAGAATTTTTTTTACACTAATTAGTTTCATAGGAAATTCTTCCATTTGCACCAACCAATACTTATCTCACGGAAAAACATACGATTGTTAATTTTCACGAAAAATTTCAAAATGGACGTAAGGTACAACTTAATGTAGGAATCAGTTTATGGAAAGTTTTGATGACGCCAATTTGGAAGAATGTAAATTCACCAGTACTAAACACGCTTTTAACGGTTATTTTGCCCAACCAATTATTTGTGAAAGATTTGTTAATAATCTGACTTCATCACCGATGGTTAGGTACAGTTATGTGCTAGTGAACTTTGGCCTTACATACACACATAAACATACATATAAAAATGTATAATGTGTAAATACACACATAGACACACGCCTCTTTCTCGAAGAGGCAGATCCATGGGCCTCGTTTCACTATGGCTCGAACAGTCGTAGGAATTTAGAGTTGGCCAGTGATGAGATCATCGCCGCCATTGCTTTACAATAACTAACTCGACTAACGCTTTTCTTTTCATATTCTTGAATAAGCCAGCACCAAGAACAATGCCTCATTCAATTACAAAAAGAAGACATTACAGCTACTTACAGTTTCAACCTTGTTATACGTGTAGTAATCTATGAAGCCTCCTCTCATTCCATAATGCGTGTCGTATCCTCGCGATGTCGGCAAGTACTCTTCTCGAGACATGCCAACATGCCACTTCCCTACTAGGTGAGTGGCGTATCCCAACTCCTTCAGATATGAAGGCAGCAGGCGTTCCGTCACCGGAATGCCCCGATCTTCGGAGTTGAATAGAGGCATGCCTTGCATTCCTGGAATAGATATGTTTTGGTATAATAATACGGGTTTGCTACTTATCAATACTGCTACTATTCTATATAATATAATCTATAAATAAAATTCAACATCAGTAAAAAATACTACCGTAAATAGAGATAGAAAATTATATTTTTAAAACAGGAAGACTGGTTTCTTTTATTTGATTTCCCACCGGTTCTTTATTTATTACTGTAAATATACCTTTTTAGGTTTAAGGTTTGCTACCCTACATGTTTTTTAAATGATTATTGGTAGGTATAGAAGTGTTAACCCACACTTATGGGAAATATTTAGATTTATAAAATATCCCAGTAAAATCCGACCGGTTATGATTTTGTAGAATTCCCTGTAAACCGTTTATGGCATAGAATGGTTCAAGAAAATAATACTCCTAGTGATTAAAATGGTCTGATGATGAACGACCCTTGACCAATAAATTCGCGGCCGGTGTAGTGACAAAGGAAAATGACGAACAATGGGAATTAATTAGCCACAAAGATGTATATTTAAGGCTACTGGAATTGTACTTTGCTGGTAAAATTACTTTACTGTATGTTCTTGATTGAAATACAATGAAGGTCTCCAGGTAGTTAGTAGGTTTTATCATCTCCACTTTTAGTAATTTTCATAAATTTTATTTCCCAACAACTAACTTCATCCTACCCCCTTTATGCATACCAAAATGCAGATCTCCAAATTTACATGCAAGCCACAGTAGAGCAGCTATCTGAAGCTCAAGCTACCCTAAATCACGATCTAGGTCATATTCTGGACAGGAGCAAGGCTTACGTTCTCACGGATGGTGTCCAGGTTCGACTGGTTTTGCCTTCCACATGTGATTTTTGATGAAACCCACACTATGCAGATTGAGGCAGTAAAAAACTTAGGTGTTCTCATTGACAGAATACTGTCATGGAGACCTCAACTCGCTGAAGTCAACCGTAAAATGTTTGCCTCAGCGGGTTCTCTTAGAAGACTACGCAACATCCTTCCGATTTCAACCAAAATTTCCGTAGCACGATCACTTCTTCTCCCAACTCTTGACTATGCTGCATGTCTCTATGACTATCCTATTTAGACCTAACAGCACCTGGATAAACTTGAGCGCCTGCAAAATTTCGGTAAACGTTCATATTTGGATTACGCAAAATTATGAACACATTTCCGAGTTAAGAAGTAAGCTCAAGTGGTTACCTTACCACTTGAGCTTACTTATACTCCTTCGCCAAAATAGCACTTCTATAATGGTCTTCGCACAAATGTAATGGTCGCCTATTCGATAGACGTTGGTTTGAAAGGTCTTTTCTGCTGAGATGGATGTTTATGGAGCTCTAATTATAGTTTTCACGCCAAATAAAATGCATTGGCTTAATGCCTGCTGTCTGTCTTACCTATTACTAATAGGTGTTAATAGCTATCTGGACCTTGACTTTACTAAGTACTTACGTTTATTATTACTTATAATAACCTAACTGCGGAGCAATCACGCGATCTCCGCGCGGCCTAATCATTTCAACAATAGGGACACCTTGCAAACCTAGTGCATCTAATAGCTTACCTACTATTTTGAAATGACTCAATAAAAAAATGTTGAAATTGAAAATTGAAGATGTTTTTTAAAGGTACATAGATAAACTTTTTATTGAACACTTGGATAATTCTAAAAAAAAAAAGAATTTACATAATTAGCACCGCACAATGGGCGGATTTGGCCGTAAGTTATTTCTCCCAGGCAACCTTTGGATGGATAGAAATTAGCTAAACAGAAATGGATGACAATATTCAAAACAAAATAGGTAAATAAAATAAACCAATTTTGTAAATCCGACCTATAACTCCTATAATAATTTAACAAAAATAAACTAACACATATGAGTATATTACTATTATAATAACACAATTTTGTCACTTATAGCAGCATAATATTATACCGACAATAAGATATACCTACTCAACATTGGGCAAAAACGAAGGTTATACAAAGGTAGCAATACTATTGTTAGTAGGTAGATATTAGGTATACCGTTGTGAGATTTTTAAATTTAAATTTTCAGTGTCATGGCATGACTTTGCCGAAACGTAAAGTTACATCACGCGTATCAATGTATATACCTAATAATAAGCAATTTGCGTGAAATCTATTAAAATGCCTTTGAATTTGAAAAGCACGAAACATTGAATATGTCTCACCGAGACTGTTGACCTTCTGAGGCTCTACCAAAAGTGATCCCCGTCAATACGTACTTACTATATTTACATTTTCACGTCTGACTTATATGCATAAACGGCAAAGTAATTAAATTCTAAGATTCTGTAGTCTGTCAAGAAACTCATTAATGTAAGATCGTTTTGTGTGTCTATCTATTCGTTTCAGTCTGTCACCGCGTTAAATTTTATCCATTATAAACCGAAATGCAATATAAAAAGGTTAATACTTAAGAGGAAAATCTCACTATAGGAAAATAAAACATTTAAATTGCTTCCGATAACTGCTTTTTACATAGTTTCCATACAATTTAGGCTCAAGACACAAGTTATCAAATAGTTTTATGAGGTTATGTGTAACTGTTTATAATATGTGGTGTGGGGTGAAAATTATTCCTGTCTGTGTGTCTGTGTTTGTGTGTCTGCCACGTTTACTTTGGAAACAAGGTTTTGGAAGATGTGAATCGAGATTTATGGCAAAATTAGAGTTGTATAAATTACTAGTTGCGCCCCGCGGTTTCACCCGCGTGAATAATGATGAAAATTGATGATGATGATGATGAAAAGTATTCTGATGTATAAGCTATATTATTGTAAAGTTTCATTAAAATCCATTTAGTAGTTTTTACGTGAAAGAGTAACAAACATTCATCCATACTCACAAACTTTCGCATTTATAATATTAGTAGGATGGGTAGCCTGGCCGACTTAATAGTTCATAACTCGTACATAATAACAACTCTAACAGATTTTACTTAATTTACGCTAGTATATTACCCACTAAAACTGCAAAACTAGAACTTTTGATTAGACGTCAAGTTTTAACCACTTCCACCCGCATCGGTTTGTGGATAAGTGGGAAACGACTCTACATTGTTAATTTACCCTGAATAATTGTTGTGCTGTCCGAAACATGTATTCACCGTGAAATTTTGTTGCTGTTTTCCGAAAGGTACGTGTTCAGACCATGGTCTAAATAAGTGTTTTAATACATCTTCTTGGTCTTCCTTCATTCTTCTTTCCATTTCCCAATTCATCTAGGGTCAGGCCTCTTAGTATTTCCGCGCCAGGATGCTTTATTATGTGCTGTCATAGATGCAATATTGAGAGCTTTTATATCCTTCTCGATATTGGACTATCAAGTAGAGGGGGGTCTAACTCTGCCTCGGGGCTTAGTTGGAATGTTAAGGACGGTCTCTATACTGAATATGACAAACAATTTAAAAAAAAAGTTTAAGGTTTTTTGTTTTTTTTTCTGCATACAAACTTGACGATAGTGTTCTATGGTTTTTTTTTTGTTAGGTGTTTTTAATTCATGTGAATATACTATTAAAGATGGAAAACAGGTGTACCTTTGTAGGTATGTATACATACTTTACTAGTCTAGTGAAATATAATTTTAGCCAATTTGATTTGAGTTTTACTAGATCAATTGAGTGATTTATAAATACAAGAAATTCTAAGTACTGAAATGTTGGGGATGCGGGAATGTTATATGGCGGCTGCTATATAATAGTGAACTATATTTAAACCTACTGAAGCTCTGCTTTCCTGAGAAATGGCTATCATCAAATGCCGGGGTTCATTCACGTCAAGACTATCTTCCTAGAAACGTAGCTATCGTACTTGTAAACGTTCATCAATTCTAGTCTTGTTGAAAGAGTTCTTTGTTTTAGGTTACTTGCTAAGTGTAGCATGGTCACAATATTCCACAAGGTTTAAATAGACTCGGCTATGAGTACTACTCACACTCGCGTATAATGACCATAAATATAAAAACAAACGACAATACTGACATAAACATAACGACTCCACTGTTGGACAAGGCCTCCCCCATATAATGCAATGGGGGAATTTGCCATTATCGCCACGCTTGGCAGGCGGATTGGTGATTGCAGTATTGGTGTTGATTACTCAGGTGTATGCTGCTGCTCGTCCTGGCTTTTGAAACATCCACGGGAAGAGACGGCGGGGTCCATTTTTACGCCGTGGACGCTTGAGATCAACGACGCTTAAATCTCAGGCGTCCACGCCTGCCAAGTGTGGCGATTATGGTAAATCCTATTGCATTATATGGGGAAGGACTAGTCCAAGAGTGAACATCTAAATGCTGCTGATAATGATTATGAATTAAAAACGTGATTAAAATGTTTAATAAAACTTACCCAATCTCATAGGATATTTTCCCGTCAGAAGAGCGGTACGAGCAGGCGTGCAAATCGCTTCACTGTAGTACTGCTGCAGAATCACTCCCTGGTACGCCAGTGCGTCAATGTTAGGTGTTAGGATCTGGTTTGAGCCGTGGAATGATACGTCGTTCCAGCCCTGTAATTTAACAAGACGTAGGCAATCAAATTAATTAGTTTGGGAAAAAAAACCCTCTAAAATAAACTTTTCATCGACTATTGCATCACAACCTTCTAACTATACAAATTATTTATGAACCTAATCAAAAGTAAATTCTGGTAAGTACATTTACATTAAAACGTTTATTAACATGGTAATTCCACTTTGATATACACATTCAATTCATTTGCAGTAAAAATATAAGCTATAATAACGCCCCCACTCTGATACCATTGATCATTTATTTATTTATTACGAGTATATATGACAAACAAAACAGAATACTATACTAGTATACATCACAATTATTTAGAAGCAGTAAAGTAGATTAAAAATAATTATCATAAAATCTAGCACAAATATTTAAATAAGAACATGAGGTGAAGGTAATATTATAGGTATTTAAAGATTGTATACTGTGCGTAAATAACTTTTCTGGTGTGAAAATCTTGAAGCAAAATCGGATTGTTCCAGAGATACATTCTGCTACGCCGTAGCAGCTACGACGTAGCAGTGACAATATCTGGAATAATCTATCAGTGAAGTAACTTTAGTAGGGTTCTTGGAAATAATCCGCAAAATATATCTTAGAATTAATCATTTTTACCTACAAGACGGTAAAAAGCAACCCTAAACATTGTTCAGTGTTCCTCACCACTCAGCTCACGTTAACCTACTTATTTAGTTATTACATAATTATCAACTCTCTATCTGTGCATGATAACTTCCAAGTCAAGTCAAGTCAAGGTCAAGTTCACCTATATTCAATTGGACAGTTGCGTAGTCAGTTAATATTAATTGCGTGTGAAACGTAACTTATACTCCATAATCTGCATTGATAATAGCGAATCGCGACCGATATCACGCGCCAATAGGTATACCTATACTGTACCACAAAAAAATAACTGGCTTCGACTTTAACTCATGTTAAATTGTATATGTTAATGTTACTTACTCCATATCTTTAGCGGTTTGGAAAAATATATGTATAATTTTTCCTTATTTTTTTGTAAAATGTTCCGTGTGGGTGCGTATTTTTTACGTCAAGACCTTTTGTGGGGTGGAATTTTCCTATGTCCATATGCCTTTTTTGGTTTTTGCATTGGGTTTATGTTCAAACAACACATCATACAAATTTAATATACCCGCTCCTAAGGCTACTGTGGTATACCCCTGTGACAGAATCTAGACAGACAGACAGACGGGCGTAGGATTAGTAACAGGGTCCCATTTGACACACTTTGGGCACGGAACCTTAAAATAATACCCTCGAATTCTGACAATTTAAATATATACATATCTAAATCGTTCTTTTACCGTAAATATTTAGGTCTAGGCAAATTCGTACATTAATTAGGTAGGTATTTTAGGTAAATTTATCTACGTAGGTACTTTTTACGGTCGTGAAGGTTTGTTAAAACAAATAACGAAACGTTATCATCAAGGAGCATACCATGTCGTCGACCATGATGAAAACTATGTTGGAAGGCTGCCGAGGGTACGCAGAAGCTGACATCATGACTAAAATCGTCCACCATTGTTTCCTGAAAACATGTTATCATTATTAATTACACCTAACCATTTAATTGGCGGTGGTGGCCATGGCCTAAAAATAGGACTCCTGCAGTGGATGTCGTATAAGGTGACTAAGGGAATACGCCAGGGGGTGGCAGGAGCATCCACCTGAGAACTTAACACCATTAAAGCGATCACCAATCCACCTACCAAGCGTGGTGATTATGTTTCTCATTGACATTATGTTTTTTGTAAGTAGTAGAACTTCTTGTGAAAGAGTTCATCCGGGGAAGTACTACCACCGTACCTATTTCTGTCGCCAAGCAGCACTGTTGTGTTTCGGTTTGAAGGGTACGAGTGCCGGTGAAATTACAGGCACATGAACTTTTCATCTATATGTCTCAGGGTCGGCAGCGCGCGTGTGATGCCTCTGGTGTTGCAAGTGTCCATAGGCTACGGTAACTATTTTCCATCAGGTGGGCCGTGTGCTTGTTTGCTTGCCAAGTAGTATAAAAAAAACAAGAAATTGGATATGGAAATAGCAATCAGCAGTGGATGTCTACCGGCTGATGATGATTCCGATTAATTATTTAATTGATTATGATCTACCATTGAATACCTACATGTATATGGTGATAACGATCGTCTAAATCAGTCTTTCTTAAAGTGGGCGACAACGCCCCCTTGTTAAGGCCCTAGAGGCCTAAAAGGGGCTGTAAATATAAAATTTAAAAATGGCTTTATACCAAGAACTTTAGCTTTAAAAACCAATCCTGCAACTTTTTGATTAATTAATTTCCCTTGATTGCACAATTTAAGCCTGTTGCAAATCTGTCACGAGATAGAGAATAGCCCTGCCGATACCTGGCTACTGGTTCCTGATACCCACGACACAGGGAACCCTAGTGTGGGATCATGACTATGTATGTGACTGTTTGGTGTGTTATGTACAACGTTTTTTAATAGCATTCCTATCGTCGTAATTGTGTGAACGTGGATTTAGTCCTGTGACAACGCTGCTAACTTTTTTTATGTTATTGCCTGGTTCTTCTTTTCTCTTAGCATTTATCTGGTTAAAGGTCCCTTACCTAATTTTGTATCTTATGTAATAAGTGGAGTGGAGTACCTGGTGACCTGTAACACAGGTTTTTTAAACCTATATCAGGAACCAGTCTCTCATAATATAGGTTCACAGGTTTAAATTTGTGTGTAAGGTTTTTCAAAACTAAGTAAATTACCTTTGTGAAGAAAAAAAATAACTTATTTATTATTGTTTGTATCTTGAAGGTGCTGGTGGGTTAGAAGAGCTACCAAATGCTATTAACCAAAGTAGATTCTTAAATAAAAGTTCATATAAAGTATTTTTTGTAATTTTTAAACTTAAGTGACGGAACTGACGATGGCCTACCTGAAGTAAAGCTGTAACCACTGCGCGTTATAACTGCATTCAACTACATAATATATTCATTGAACTACACCAGATACATGATAGAAGTCTCCTTAGAAGTGAGAAGATACAAATGCCTGTAATTTCACCGGTACCCGTAATCCTTCAAACCGGAACACAGCTATGCGAGCATTACTGCTTAGCGAAAGAAATAGGTGGTAGTACTTCCTAAGGTGAATTATTTCACAAGGAACTCTTTTAAGTGGGTACTACAAATTTAAAGTTATTTAATTGTGGTATAAAAAATAACAATGTAATGGTAGAGAAAAATCATTCACGAAACGAGAAACCCGCTCCTTAAAATAAACACTCACCAGCTAAATTCCAAACGCATAATTTTTTCACTTTTAAAACGACAATACACTTATCGATATTTTGAAATTGGTCGTATCCTCCAGTGGAGGCAGTGTGGAGCTGTGTATTCTGCGCGCGTCTGAACGAAACAAGCCTCTGAAACGTAGAGTATTAAAATGAAACGCTCTTGAGATCTGCCAAGGCCATAGTTAGTAATAAAATTTGTTTCATTTTAAGATCCTCTGTTATAGGAAGTATTGTTATCATTATTTGCTGCGTTCAGTGATATCACTGATCCCCAAATGAGCCCGAAATACGAGCAGCCTTGACCCTTAGATAAAGAACAATAGGTAATTTTTTTTTTTGCAAAACTTGTGCCTAATAGGATCTTGAATGAAGAAAGCCACAAGGATCTTATCTTTTCTTTTTTTTAACTAGTGCTAGGCAAAGAATACAAATAGTACAGTACGTATAAGTAGGTGCCTAATTAGTAGTTTAACTTGGTTTAAAAAATTGAGTTAGGTAGGTTTGTTACTTAAAAAACTAACCAATGGATGGTAAGCATTATGAGGAATACCTTAAAGTTATGTAAGGTGGTAGGTATACTATTATACGTAAGTATTATATTATTAACATAAATATACCAATTATCTTTCTGCTGAGGCAGTGCAGAATGGTCAAGACGACCGTGATTGACCGGTCCATCGCGTAGACGTTGCAACCGAGGTAAGTCAGAGAAGAAGCACAAGGGAGTCAGCTTTTTTTTCAATCAGGTACTTATTTTTTTTCACTACATTTTTCACCCGCGACACAAGGAATCCTAGTGTGGGATCAAGACTACGTATGTGACTGTTCTTATGTTATGTTATGATAAGTAGGTACCTACATACATATACATTAACATACCTTTTTCCTCGAAGGGGTAGACGCAGAGTCTCAAAGGGCCACTTTTCACCGTGGCTTGCACAGTCGCAGGAATATAGACGTGACAAGTGGTGAGCTCATTGCCGCCATTGCTTACCACGACCAACTCGGCTAACGCTTTCTTCCAGTAATAACACACTCCTAAATAAGCCAGCAGCCAGGACAAGTTTTATACAACGAAAATTGCCCAACGTCATATACTATTATAATATGTTATATATTATGCCATGGCGTGTCCGGCCTTAGAATATACCCCTGTACTGTACTGAGGGATCACACTAGGGGACGGGCAGCATCCACCTGAGTACTCAACATGAATACTGCGATCAGCAATCCGCCTGTCAAGCTTGGTGATTGTGGCAATTAGGTACCCCCATTGTATTTCATGGGGGAGGCTTCGTCCAGCATTGGACGTAGATGTCCACTTAGAATGTCGTCTTATTCTTTATAAAGGCTATTACTATGATACTACTATATACCATATATAGATAGTATATAGGTAGTTTATATATATATATATATACATATATATATATATATATATAATTATAATATCTAATGAGAAACTACGTTTTCTAGTTCCGTTATTCTCCAGTTTCCTTTTAATTTAAAAACTATAAATCAGATTCTTAAAATGTTCTTAAATACGTATAATCGGATTAGAATTATCAAAGGTTTGAGGTTATGTAATTTTTTTGAATCAACCAGACAAATATTAGAGCGTTGAAGCATAATTTCAGCCATAAATTTGACCATAATATAATATATGTACGGGAAACCATTGGACTATTAAGGCGAGTACACATTAGACGCTCGGCGTTGCGTTAGGCGCGGGTTGGCAGCTTACATACAGCGCGCTTAGCACGGCGTTTTACGAGCGTTAGTAGGGCGTCCATACTAACAATATTTTAATAATAATAATAATATATATTAAATTATTATTATCAAATTATTAAATTATTATTATTATATATATTATATATTCATAATATATAATATTTTAATAATATTAATAATATTTTGTTTTTATAATCAGGACTTTCCATGTCCCATATAGCTGGACGCTTTTGGATTTCGTCGATAAATAAGTCTGTATCGAAGTGCTCGGTCTCCATTTTGGTGAATTGCGTCCACTCTACACGAAAGCGCGCGTTCAAATGTACAACAAATGGCGGCTCATGTATCTCGAAGCGCGCGGCTGACGCCCTCCCAACGCGCGTTTGAACGAAAATCTCAAAGCGCGTGTTCGACGCGCGTTTGATCAGAAACGCGCGCTTGCGTGTGTACACCTAGATAAGAACTACTGGTTCTCAAAACGCGCGTTACCAAAGCGCGCGCTTCAAAACGCCTAATGTGTACTCGCTCTTTATATAATTTATAACATTGTCTATTCTCTGCATAGCCATTAAATACATAGAAATATTTCTATGAATAAACCTGCCTCTTCTTCAACAGCCTTTGGACTTCCACTGCTGAACGAAGCCTCCCCCATAGAATGTAATAGCTAATAATGTATAGCACGCTCTTGGCAGACGGATTGATGATCGCAGTTTGGTGTTAAGTACTCAAGTGGATGCTACTGCCCATCCCCTGGTGTAAGCCCTTTACTACATCCACGGGAGGAGAAGGAGGGGTTTATTCTTAGGCCAGACACACCACGGCACCTTAAACCATAAACCTGCCTATATCCATTCAATGTCTACAACACACTAGGATGGCTTGTGTCGTGGGTATCAGGAACTACGAGTGCCATGATACCACAACACCCAGACCCGGAACAAATATATGCAGATCATGCAAAAATTTGTCCTGCAGCGGGAATCGAACTCGGAACCTCTCGCATTTCAGCCGGCTACTATTCTATTGGTTATAGGCTAGGGTTATCGCTCTACAACAGGTGGGAATCATGCCAGTTCCTCTATTTATTCAATTATAAAATAAATTAAAAATAAGTCACGCATATGCTTCATCACACACGTCAGTGATTGTACGTATTTAAACAACTGTTTTAACTGACTGTGACTTATTTATTTGTACTGAAAGCAGCAGAATTTTACCATTTTATTTCTGGAAAAAAAAACAATTTTTCAAAAGTAGTAGAACAGAATTTATTCCTTATTGTGCGTAAAGTTCTGGATGCCATGGATACTCTGTATTGCGGCGGTCATATTGACGGACAGACACCACTTAGAACACCAGATCAAAATTATATGTAGCTAGGTATAATGTAAGTACCTATTTGATAACAAAAACCATTGATGTAGTTTAAATTAATGACAAAAGCGTTGCAATAGACCTTGGTCTACAAAACTTTTACCTTAACAGGGTGATAACAGTATGATTATGTCAACGAGTAACAAATCTGTCCCTGAAAGTGTCAGTTTAAAATGCTGGTAGTCTACTCGGTTTTTTTTTTTTTTTAATAGTCGAGATCCCCTTGAAAACGTTTTTTTCATTATTGCAAACGAAGTTTTAATACGTTTACTCACCTTACTATTCCATCTAAGATACAAGTTCATGGACTATATTATAGGCCCAAAACACCGATAGTAGAAATAAGTTGAGTCTGATTTTGTATGGACCAAATTGAAATTTAAAATGGGATTCAACTATCGAGGAACACCATTCCCATCGCTATTTTGCTTAAACTTTGCCATGGTGTGTACGGCCTACGTGTCATATACGTCTCCTACGGTGTAGTAAAAGCTGACAAAGGGATACACCACCCATATGGGCAGCATCCACCTGAGTACTCAACACTAGTACTGCGATCACCAATCCACCAGCCAAGCGTGGTGGTTATGGGAAATACCCCCATTGCATTATAAGGGGAAGCCCCGTCCAACAGTGTATACCCAACATACCGAACAGCTGATGATGATGATGATGAAACGCTGCCGGCCCGGACTTTTGCATCACTTCAGCAAGCCTCTCGGTCCAACGCACAATTAAACATTTATATAATTAGTGAACAATACATGACCATGATTCCAAATAGTAATAATCATTTGGCAGTATCATAATGATTGCACACTCAATATGCATGGTCGGCTATTGATGATACCGAAAGTTGCAAAAGAAGAGGTTTCCTAAGACTCTTGCGACGCATCACGTGAGGTGAGAAGCTACAAGCGTCATCGCCTACGTAAGATGTTAGAGGAATCATTATAATCATCACAAACCGAACGACGCGTTATAGAGGAAGGCCTTCCACTCGGTGAACTAAAGACATAAACATCGCAGGAAGTCGGTGGATGGTGGCGGCTTAAGATAGTTTGTCGTGGCATTCTAGGGCCTATGTCCAGCTGTGGACTTCTTTAGGCTGATGATTATGATAATTATAATCATCATACCTGCGGCCAATAGCTTACTTTCATTTGCAAAGTATTTCGACGCAGCTAACTAAGAAAAACCTGAAGCTATATTATGATAGACTAGCGAGTAGGTACCAATTCTGCCACCAATCCAAGATTTATGAATTCAAACTCTGGTAGCGAGTACGTGTGCAGTGGACTAATAATTTATTCCACTAGAAAAATGTATACGCATTTCTGCTTGAGGGAAGCGGCAAGAAAAGGCGTAGGTACCTAGAGAGAAAACTTTTCGATTACGATTCTTACGAGCCACTGATTGACATAGGTAGGCCGTTCACAGAATAACACTACTGCTACCGTTAAAATGTCATCAGTTCATAGAGTGGGAGGCGGGGACATCCTATTTGTACTGCGTCTTCCGGTTCGTGATCGGCACTCTATAACCAGCACCCAGCGGTTGTCAGTTCTGCGAGCTTTGTTGCCTGTCCATTTGCTACTTGAACTCCCTAACTCTGTGAGAGCTATATCGGTGATCTTGGTTATCTATGGACCTCTTCGCACCGGATTTTATCACGTAGTAGGAACTACTTACTTAATTTAACTTCGAGCCTTACTATGGGAATATTACTGACATTGAAAATATTGTAACAGACCAACTAAATTCCCTATCTGTCTCTACAATGCCATAATTTTGTCGTTTTGTTAGTTTTAATAAGGCTCAGGTGAGTTTAATGACTTGTTTATACCTAATACTTAAGTAGTCACCCATTGTTATCTGAGGCCCAAGCACGAACATCTAACATTATCGAGACGCTAGCGAGACGATTGAAAAAGTCAAATATTAACCAATCAACGAACAAAGATTTCAAAGCACTCTAATGTCATTGGCCAATATTTGACATTGGCGATCGTCTAGCTAGCGTCTCGATAACGTTAGATTTTCGTGCTTACCACAGCAGTGTCACAGCATATTGCTTGATGGTTTATCAGTTTCTACTAGGTAGGTACGAGGTTTCTTCAAAAAAATAATAGATGTAGGTGTGTAAGTATTATCAGAGACTAGTGTATTATCTACACGGAAGTATTTGGATAGGTAAACCTAAAAGTCTCATAGGTACCTACCAAATGCTAAATTTAGCATTATGGTAAAAACCTACTTACCATAATGCTTAAATAAGCTTATGGTAAATAGGTTTTTGCTGTAGCATAGTTGGTGACGGTTGTAACCAGAGTGGAAATACAACAAAATAAAAATTCAAGAGAGTACAAAGTGTGCCTTATCGCTATAAAAGCGATAAAGCCTACAACCTAAGGCGACACCTAGGTAGGTATGTACTGTGAATGGATGTCCTGGCAACAGTCGACACGCACTTGACTTCACTTGACTGGCTTTTATTTCTTTCGTTATTTATTTTTGACAAAAGATTTAGAAACGCATTTGAAAATGTGCGTCATCATGTCTGAGAGAAATTAATTATTAATAGGCACATAATAACATTAAATAATGCTAGCTATTCATAAAACATAAACGCGAGCTCGCGCGCGTCTATGAGAACAGGAACACTGTAGTAAGTATTAGGTAGTACCTACAAACGCACAGTGATATTCAAGTAGGTACATGACGAACGAACGAAGTAAGTAGGTACGAGCATACCTATATCTTTTAACCTTCCTAGCACAAAATAGCGCGCCGCCGGTTTACGAACTTTGTGTTCCTAGTAAATATTTTGATACCCTTGTAAACAACAGATTTTTTATGACCCATGCATCCTAAAAGCAATCATTTTCTCAACCCTTATGTTCTCAGGAAAAGGAGTAAGTACATTTATTTATACTCCGTAAAGAGTATAAATATTAACATAAGTGGTACCTACCTACACAGGTTTAATGATTTAGCTCAGACGGGGTCATTTTTCTGCATCCGCTCCAAAATCAAAGGAAAACTCGAATTCAAACCAATCTTCATGGTCTAATACGAGGCTAAAACCGTATGCTAGCAGAAAGACAATAGTTATTTGTTATACAAGAGTGCAAAGTTGCTTTTTAACCGCGTGCTCAGTTTTGATGACCGAGCAAGCGAAGGACAAGATACTTTTGCGCATTTTCAACAGTTTCATTCTGTTGGCGTCAAATAAACTTCCTCGTCGCTAGAATCACTCATTTTAGGGTTTTCACTTGTTTTCAAGTTTCTTGTTTTTAACCTAAGGTTAACAATATGACGTGAAAGAAAATGGCGCGCGTAAAGCAAATTAATAAAATAGTTCCCACACCAAGAAGGTTCCGAGTCTAATTTCTTAACAAATTAAAAAAGGTAGTATGATAAATTCGGTACCATGGAGGTAAAAGTAAATAGGTTTAATGATGTTTTGAATTCACAAACTTAGTGCACACGATGTTCTAAATTCAATTTTACTTTATCCTCTAGTGGATAAAAACGGCTTTTGCACTCAGATATCGAATAGCAAAAATACTCTTTCCGAGATGGTGGGATGAAAAGATTATTTACCTATTCTAACAGAGGCTTCTGACTGGACGCTGTGATGCAGAAAGCAAGGGGAAACCACAGCACATCTGCTCAATAACTCGATAAATACGACTGAGGCAATTCGAAATTTTCATCAGTTGCAATGACAAGATCAAGGCTCTAGCAGGCACTATTACACAACATAAATATGCATTTCGTGTCATGTGAACCCAAAGCTTTCGCAAATTAACCACAATTAATTTAGTACAAGGTCACAAAGTACGCAGCAAAAAGGCCCCACATTCATACCTATATGGAAAGCCCAGTGAAAGGATTAAATAAAAAATATATACAAGTGCCAACAGTCATCATCATCATCATCATCATCAGCCGATTGCTATTCAACGCTGGAGGCCTCCCCAGCGAATACAATAGGAGGATTAGTCATAATTACCACGCTTGGCAGGGATTGGTGATGGCAGTAGTTAGTCAAGTGGATGCTGCTGCCCATCCCCTGGTGTAACTATTATAATACTAGTATCAACAGTGGTTACGATGAAAGCAGAAACCGTTGAAAGAAAGAAAGACAGAAAATTTGTTTTTTTTTTCCTAAAAAACACAACACAAGATTAAGCCCAAAACAAAAAGATTAACATTCAAAATAACTTAAAAATGAAGGTAGGCGTTATGAGTTGTGTGGGGTCAAATAGATCCCTGTCTCTAATAAGCTGCACGGGACCGATGCGTGGCGCTGGTTTTCAGACAGGCCTTAGGTGATGACTGATGCCACGAACGTCAATAAACAAGGGGAGGTAAAACTACGTTAAACTGCTAAACTGGTCGAAGAACTACGCCATCCAGTCGGCTGCACTGGATCTCACTTGGTATTTATTTATCTTATGATATAATATATACCTCTTACCACTTACATTTTTTTTGATGACCTCTGCGGCACGGCGGGCGAAGGTTCGCCTGCGACGCAGGAGGTTGCGGGTTCGATTCCCGCCTCGGAACAAATATTTGTACGATCTGCAGATATTTGTTCAGGGTGTTCTGGGTATTTTTCTATGTAGGTATAATAAAAAATATCTATCTATGTTATTATATTAAGTATATCAGTTATCTAATACCCATAACACAAGCTCTGCTTAGCATGGGGCTAGATAATGTTGTGTGAAAAGTCCAGCATTTATTTATTTATTTATTCTTCACATAACATTACCATTTAAGGTAGCATTTTTGTACCTATATAATATACGTAAATTAATTCATGAGCGATAAAAACACTTGCTAATAATTAGCAAATGTTTTTATCGCTTTAGTTATATAAGTACAAAAAAGCGTAGGTAATTTACGCACCAGGGGTAATTTAAATACCTACTGACAGAATTCTCTAGGTTTGACCTCCATTCAAATAATCTATAAAATATCCTCTAGTCTAATTCAATTGAAATGAATTGGATAATCAGTTGAAAATCCAGGATCACCAAGAAACAGGCTTAGCCTAGTTTGAGACCCACCGTAAAAACAGTAACTTATCAAAATTTGCATGCTATTATTATTGTTACTTAAGTAGGTAAGTACCTATTATTATTTATTGTAAAATTCACTTTGTTTGCTACCATAGATTAACCTGAGTTTGTTTCTAAATAATAAAACGGGCAAATAATGCGTGGGAGACCCCCCCCCCCCGCATTCTGAGGGTTTCAATTCGTAAATCATTTCGAAATCGTTATACCTACCTAGGTAGGTAGTACTTTTAGAGTTTCAGCCACTTTTTCCTACAAAGTTCACCATTCATTTCAAGTGTAAAAAAGTTGAAATTCCTCATTTTTAGACTTTTTCCTTTATTTGTGTCACAAAATCTCCAAGCATTCCAAATTTCAGAATGGTAAGGTTACTGGAAGTAGGTAAGTAGGTAACTACCTCTAGTTTTTCATTTTTGCGGTACTTACCTATACTTACATATAAAAACCAACATTAATTTCCTTAACTTATTTTTATATTTACTATAAGATCACAAACTTTTATATTTGGTATAAATTTCAAACTGTTTCGCCGTTTCTGACATAAATGGTTTTGACAGACAGACAGACAAGGGGATCCTATAAGGGGATCCTGTAGAGGTACGGATCTCTAAAAAATTGTCTCATCTTATGGATATACCCTAAGAATTCAATAGAAATGTTCTAGGGGAGGGATAGGGGGACTTGCGAAGATTGTAATATAAGTACCAAAAGGAGTTCCTAATATGGCCAACGTTCATGAAAAAGGAACCAGGGTCAAAGCCAGGGTGATGCAGAACTTGACAGAAAGGATATGAGGCTAAGCGAGATGATAGACTGTGAAGCAAAGCCCTGACACTAGTATTACGTACTTAGCCTAGCTTTATTAGGATATTCTACAGTAAAACAAATTCTTCGTTTACGAAGTAACGTGGAGATAAACTACTTAACAGTTAAAAGTAAAAGAGCTTTGATTTGTGTTAGAATAGAAATATCACGCTAAGGTCGATAAGTGTAATAAATATCGAAAAATAAAATCATAATTGCATTCAAAAGGGCAAACTAACCACAATAGCTTTCGTGCCTACACGATTTGTTGCGAAATTGAAATGCATTTATAACTATACTGAACCATTTTGTGGATTTTCTTATACAATGTTATCGTTAGAAGATTTACATCGCTAGTACCTACCTATCGAGTCTACAGTTTCTGGCCCGCCCTAAACTTCAACTGGCCATTCGCCACGCCGAAGTCAGTCGTTTACCTACAAATGACGATCAACTTAATTTTCAATTCATCATCTCTATTTGTATAAGTAGAGAAGATCATTATAAGTACATCTATTATCTCAGTGACGCGGCGGGCGAGATTAGCCAGCTGAGTATGATCTGCAAATATTTGTTCCTGGTCTGGGTGTTATTGGTACCATGGTAGGTACTCGTAGTCCCTGATATACAACGACACAGGGAATCCTAGAATTATTGATTTATTTATATATGGTATCTACAAGTTAATATAGGGTCAACATGCGCTAGAATGATGCTCTTTCTGAAACAATACAACCGTGGTCATGAACTACTTGATAGAGCATGGCTTACTTCTTACATCAAGGGTAGGTAGTAGGTACTTTTGGGTTCCTTATCTGGAATTAGTAGATCGACCTACAAGCGTAAGGTCAGCAACGCAGCCAGCACGCACCAGTGACAAGGACCGAACATTCGTGAACGGAATTAGAAATCGCCAATAATATGTGGACCTTGGATACTTTTACTTTAGATAGCAACTATAGGTAACTAATCCGACGAAACTAATTTTGACGAAGCGGTGGTTTTTCAGTGGTGGGCGAGTAGCAGGCGAGATGCGAGAGGTGTAGGTTTGATCCCGCTGCGGGACAATTGTTTGCATGATCTGTAAATATTTGTTCAGGATCTGGGTTTTAGTGGTATTTAGGTACTCGTAGTTCCTGATACCCACGATACAGGGAATCCTAGTGTGGGATCAGGAGTGACTGTTGGGTGGTAGGTATACCTAAATGCGAAAGATGGTGGATGTTGTAAATTAAGGTTGTTCATCAAAAGAAAGGAGTTCCGTTGTCCATCATCAGATCAGAACGCTGCTTAGAGAATTTATGTGGGGAGATGGCAAGCATACGCTTTCCCCTCTGCCGAAGTACATGAACGGTCGTTCGTGTCAGTTTATAAAAACTAGTTTAGCCACGATCGTTCGCCATTCTGCGTTCATACCTATCGCTATACGGAGCTCCTAAAAATGGTTGGTTGTGCTGTGGTTTCGTGTAAATGGCGGTCGGAAACATCAAATTTAACAAAATATGGAGTTTCTTATCACATTTAAGTAATTGACAACACAATTAGGCCATTAATTTCACCGTAAAATATATTTTCTTAGTCCAAGCATGCGACAGAAATAACGATACGTAATTTCTTGGTACGGGGACAAGTGATGTGAAAAAAACGAACGAATGAATGAATGAAAGAGGCTGCAACGATTTTTATGAAATTAACAGGATAGGGAGTTTTCAGGCCGAAAAAACGATCTCGAAGCTGTAAAAAAAAACCTGTTTCCAAAGAAAATATCAATACCTACGTCGTTCAATACCAGCCTAAAATATAGGTTAAATGGGCTTGATTAGCTGTTTTTCGGGTTTCTTAGAGGTTATTTTAGAGGTTTGTATTTTCGTTTTTTTACGGTTTTAGGGTTATTTCGTCAATCACAATATGAAATTAGGAAGGTATGCAAAAGTATACGGATATTCGAATCTCATTTCGTATGAAAAAAGCAGATCCGCAAAAATACATTTTCTTAACAATAAATTGATCCATTTTAAAACCAATAGCTTATATTTTCATTTAAAAAATACAATATAAAATGTAATCCCAGCTTATAATTGTTAAATCCATGTATGTGGCACAGAATCATAGACTTTCTTATAATCAATACAAGCAGCCGAGAGGTTTCCCTTGCTCCTCCTGACCATCTGTCTGATGGCCATGTCAATGAGGAGGAGCTCCTTAATACCACGGGACCCAACCTTACATCCATTCCGAGCAGAAGCCAAAATATTGTTTTTTTTAACACTCAACAGTCACATACATAGTTTTGATCCCACACTAGGATTCCCTGTATCGTAGGTACCTATCAGGAACTACGAGTAACTGGTACCATAACACCCAGACCCGGAACAAATAGTTGCAGATCAGCCTGCCAAGTGAGTTGCCTGATAAGTGAGATTTGGAAACCATATAATTTTATAAGAAACCAACGCACCACGGGTCTATATATATTAGTGTACAAATCATGAATACAAAATTTGAAGAAATAATAGCCAAAATAGAAGCAAACTTCGTTCGCGTGCAAAAGGACGTACGCGTCCTACCGGTACAATTTTTAACTGACTATGTTTTTTTTATATGTTTGTTACGCGATTACTTTTGATCAACATGAATCAATTCACCCATTCAAACATACATCCATAGACTAGATCCATAGACAATTAATAATCTTAATTTCATTCAATCTTTCACACCCCATCACTAGTTTTTGCGCTAGTGTGCTACTAACCAATAGTGTAATTACAGAAATTATTTATTTGTGTGCTTGTTTTATGTTTGTTTGACAGCTTTTATTTCCGTGTGCGTTTATAGAGACGCCTCAACTTTCTGCATGAGTGTGCGTGAGTAAGTAAATGTGTGCTGTACGTGTTTACCTCGCCTCCCGCAAAAAGTGGCAGAAATAATTTAGTACTAGAAGTTGAGCATGCCATCTCCCCACATAAATTCTCTAAGAGAACGCTGTCAACATAATACTGTCTGTATTATAATCGGAACTCTAGTTCCGATAATAATTATGTATGCAACTTTGATGAACAATAGGTACACCATCAAAGGTATGCAACATGTTTTGTATGAAATACCTACCATACCTACCTATCAATGCAAGTTAACTTAGAGAATTTAAATTCTTTAAGCAAGTTAATTTCCAAAATATGTTTTTTTTTTATAAAATAGAGAAGTTACTGTCTTCTCTGTGGTTACTGCATGGTGCTTGTCATTAATCTAAGGCTTGGACGAATTATCACAATGGACAGAGCATTTTGGTTCAAAGCATGTCCATTTTTTGTCAGTGTGCAGTTGTAGATATGTATTAGTGTGAGTGACTAGAGAACTAGAGAAGTGACTTCATTGACTAACGGCCTAACCTATCGATGAATAATAGCGAAATTAATGAAAAAGGCGTTATAAGATATCAACTCTTTAATTTGTTACATGTATGTATTATCGTCGGAACTTGATAATGCAAAATTTCAGCTCATCGGTTGGGTGGATGGAACTGGTTCAAATTTCAGTTTCAAGATTCAAGACCTAAACAAACAAACTAACATACAAACATAACATAAAACCCAACCGTCACATACGTAGTCACACACTCGGATTCCTTTGACGTGGGTATCAGGAACTACGAGTACCATGGTACCATAACACCCAGACCAGGAACAAATATTTGTAGATCATACAAGCATTTGTCCCGCAGCAAAAACATACGCATAGCATGTGTTGTGTGTACATCAAAAACGGAAACTAAAATATTATCGATAAAGCTAAATTGGTTGGTGTAGTACATCACTAGCACAGATGCATAAAACAATGCATTTTATTTTACAATAATTAATGGTTTTACACTTAACTTTCATGATTATCACTCAGGACTATATGACTTAGTACTAATAAAAGGTAATACTACAGTTTTTCCGGTTAAAAAACTCGCTCTTTTAGCAAGTAAAAAGATCAAATATATTGACCAAGACTTACGTATGAAATCACAATCCCGGGTCTTTTACTCCTTCTTTTGTTGTTCTTGATGAACAACACGCAGCAGAACAGGACAAATTTTCACTTTTTCAAATTTATTTTCATGAAACACTGTAATTTCATACGATTTTTTACTGATTTTAAAAACTTCATTGCAATGTTTTGACCGACTAGCCGGTCATCAACTGACACGATTTACAAAGAAGTAAGGCGTTGCCAAACTTATATCTACTTTCTCTTTTACTCGTAGCTAGGTTCAGTGGGATGGACAAAGACATATGATCACTAATACGATACACAGATGTAAGAGCGGCAACGTCTTATGACTACGTCCATTGTGATAATTCGTCCAAGATCTAAGGCATGGTTGTACCTTAGAATAAATACTCTGTGCTGGTTACCATGGACCATGGAAGTCCATGCCATGGACTTTATATCGTACAGTGTCTATGGTCTCCCAGTAATTATGCTCAGAATAATGTAATGACCATTATTCTGAGGTACGTAGACGTAGTATTTATTTTCTCTATGGTGCATGGTCTCGCTCGCGGCTCGCCACACTCGCCATCGCCACCTGAATATTCTGAGATCGCCACCCTTTGCAAAGTTTGCAATCACAGACCTAAGGAGAGTACTACGTTTTGCAATGGTTGGTGTGAATACTGTGAATGTTGTTTTGTGGTCTTGAGTTGTTATTGATAAATATTGACTTGGTTTGGTTGGTTGATTTGGGGAATTGGAACATTCGTTGCACAGATTTATAAGTTAAGTATAGTACTATTCGTTGGTTTGGTTTGAGTTGGAACCAAGGCAAAGATTACACTCTACCTGCTCTTTATTATTCATACAATTTAGTTTAGGTTGCAACTAGTTAGATGTGCTAAGTTTTAGATCTACTAAGCCAGATTTTCAAATGGAAGATATTGTAAAAGCCTTGTTACAAGCTTCAGAAAAAGCCGCGACTATTGCGCGATCTTGTTGCGGCTACAGTTCTGAAGCCCTACTAGTGGCTGAAAAAGGCGATGGGGAAGCAAACGCTCGCTTCGAAAAGGATTTTAAAACCATTGCCGATGTTTTAGCACAAGTATGCGCTAAATATGAAATAAAGAATCATTGCGGAGGGCTAGTTGATAACGTAAGAGGCGAAGAATGTGCTGAAATAAATGGGGTCACAATAGAACTCAAGGAAACTGAAGAAAAGACAGCTGAATTACTGAGTACCCTTGTACCGTCGAATGCAGCTAAGCGTATGGCGAAAGCCGCACATCGTAAAATAAACCATAATCTTGGTAATATTGTGCCATTTAATTTTCCTGATGTAAACCTCTCTGATATAGGAGTTTGGATTGATCCTATTGGTGAGTAGTGCTGTCATGTCAGCTAGTTGCGTGGCTGATCTGCCAAACAAGTGAGACTACGATTTATGTCATGTTTCAGATGCAACTGCAGAATTCATAGCTGGGGTGAACGGTGAAGCTGGTGCTGATAAAGGTCTCTCATGTGTGACTGTGCTTATTGGTGCATATCTGAAGTCTACTGGAGAACCAATTTTTGGAGTTATAAATCAACCATTCTATGACAAGTAAGTATTATAAAATTGTGACTAAACGAGGCATATATTTCTGCCTTCAAGTCATGAAAACACTATAAATGGCTCTTAATATGCTATTTTAAGACCTCATGAAAGTGAGAGAATAATATTACTGAAATATCTGATACTTACCTTTTTTGTTTGCTGAAATATTGAAGGCCCTTATAACAATATAAATAAATAAATGCTGGACATTTCATACAACACTATCTAGCCCCAAGCTAAGCAGAGTTTGTATTATGGGTACTAGATAACTGATATACGTAATACAATACATTACATACCTAGATGGTTTTTTTTTATTATACATAGAAAATACCCAGAACACCCTGAACAAATATCTGCAGATTGTACAAATATTTGTTCCGAGGCGGGAATTGAACCTGCACTCTCCTGCGTCGCAGGCGAACCTTCGGCCGCCGCGCCACAGAGGTTGTCTTACATAATAATTCATTTCACCAGGTGCTAGTGGGGACTGAACACTAAGATATTCTGCATGAAAATAATGTATATACTTACCTATTTCATTTTCAGTGGTCAGTCATCTCCATTAGGCCAAATAGTCTGGGGTTTATGCTATGGTGATGTCCGCAAATGGGGTGTATCTGAATTGCAGAAGACCTTACCAGATAGCAACACATTCCTCATGAGTGCTGCCGAGAAACCTGATGTGGTCACAAAGATCAAAGAGTTAGGCTGGGATGTACAATCTTTGCCTGGTGCCGGTAACAAGCTTATGAAAGTGGCATTAGGTGAGTATATTTCTCCTCGCTGTTTATTATGTGGCCACTTTTTCTGAGCAATGGTCCTGAAAAGGGACATAATTGTGACTGATTGTGAAAGGATTAATGTTGCGGAAGAATTGAATGACTACCGCGAGTAGGCTCTTTATAAGGTTCCACCCTACACATTGGCGAATTTCCGGCAGAATTACACTTTAGCTCTCTCCAATTTTGTTCTGTTCTAGATTTTTAAACAATAAACCAGAAATAAGTTAATCGTTATTCAGATAAAAAGTTTGACGAGGTGTACGTGGGAACCTTTTATGTACATCTGAAATGTCGTTTTTAATTAAATGAGAAACTACGTTTTTTCGTTCCATCTGGCTTGTTTTCTTTTATTTTAAAAAGTAAACTTCAGATCTTCATCAAATTTTGTATATAATCAAAGCAAATGTCAAAAATAGGTGATATAATGGAAACCAACATTCTAAATTTTTTTAAAAATTAATCATGAAACAAAGTTGTGACATTTGAATGATTTAGTCGGATATATTGTCAGGGTGTAACTTAAGCATGATTTCTTTGATGCAAGAATTGCCTTTCAATCATCTACAAATCAACCAATATTTATATTGTAGTATAAAGAGTGAAGCAGCTATTACTTAGATGCCATGGTAAATGCATAACCATATACCATAGTATTACTATCTTCCTTGCTGCAACTCGCTCTGGAACTCATTATCATAAAATTTCAGGCCAAGCAGCGGGGTACATCCTATCAAAAGGTACTACATTCCGCTGGGACACATGTGGCCCCCATGCAATTCTAAAAGCCCAGGGTGGAGAGATCCTCGACTATACCACAACACTTCCCCTCACTTACAACGACCCTGATGATCTGGAACCACACGCATATTGCAACTCTGGAGGGCTCATTGCTTACGGTGACGATGCTGTGTTTGAGAGGTTGAAAGTTATGTTTGAGAAGTAGATAAACTGCATATAAAGTAGTTTTGACCAGCAGGCCGGTCACAAATTTGGATAAAGGTTTATTGGGGATAAAAGTTTTTTGACAGTATGGTTGAACCATCGCATATATATATATATTTATCCCAGGGTAATTCTTTATCTTCACTTCATGATAGTCCTTCGTCTGTACTTTTTTGAGGCTGGCAAAGAAACAATTATCGAAGAGGTACAAAAAGTAAATTATGAGTATTACTATTTATGTACATTGGATGATGGGGTACTGGCTGTTGTGCTTTAAGTGTAATCAGAAATGTGTTGGTGTATATTCTGTCTTATCTAGTCTGTTTTGTTTAGTATGAATAGATATGTGATGTCTTCTTTCTAATTTCCATAAACTTATTTTATAATATTAGAAATAAATTAAAATGATCTCATTTAAAACTTTACCAAATCTATAAAATAAAATGATATTTTAATATCAATATTATACTAATCATAAAACAAAATGTATTTTTAAAATTAAATGTACTATTATCTAATATGCCAAGATAGTATTAATTCAGTCATCACTAGAAGAGGAATCAGATCCAGAACTTTTACTCCGCTTTTTCTTCTTCTTTTTCTTGTCTTTCTTCTTTTCTTTGCTTTTCTTCTTCTTAACTTTAGGCTCTCTCTTTTCTTCTCTTTCCTGCAAAATACAGTTTGTAGAATGAAAGGAAGCTGGTAAATGTAGTTGGCAGCATTCCCATTTTTCCCCAATGCTTTGTAGCAAAAAATATTGTGATAATTGCAATAATTGTTTATTGCAATTATCACAATATTTTTTGAAGGCTTGGGTCGCTGCTGGAGGGGCTTTGGAATTTCCGCTTAGTGCACCCCTACCCCACAAAAGGAATGTACCCTACAAATTTAATGTCTCTTGTACTTACCGTTTAGGCTGCGCGTTGATAGTCAGTTGGTGAGTGACAAAACAATTTTATGTATAGTGATTATAATGAACAGAAGGAATCTGCTACATTCTAGTTTTCTGAGATACTCAAGTACTCTTTAAAAGTTATCTTATACCTGCTTGACTGTTGCTACAACAGGCTCAACAAGGGCAATTGTGGGGGCACATCCCTCCATTCTAATGGATGCTGTCACTTCATCTATTTTTGTCATGTCCGCATTTGGAGCTTTGTACTGTTCACAGTGGTCCACTCTGATGGTCCTCCCAAGAATCTGAAATCAGTTGCAACAAAAATTGATAAGCAGTGTAGCTGTTTTGGCCCAGTGGGCAGTACCATTACTACTCCTAAGTGTATTGTGAGGGAACACCTGAAGCAACTGGCATGTTCTGGAACCAAAGATTCAAATGCTTCTATTGGTTAGTATTCCAATGCCTAGCAATGGGATAACAACCTGTCAAGAGGATTGCTGTCTACTATGTAAAATGTGGGCATGTGCCAACCCTACCTACTCCCTCGAGTAGAAATTAAGTACATTTATTCAACAACACACAGGTACAGAACAGATAGGTAGAAGGAAAAAACGGGTAAAAACTACAAACAATAACTCAAACAAAACATTACATACATACATACCTATCTGTAATAAACAATAGTGCTAACTAGTCCGCTCTGTGCGATGCATGTGTGCCACATGCCTTACCATTTATGGAGCAGCACTGGTTTTCAGACAGAGCCTAAGAATTGGTGACTTCACGGATGGTCTTGTTATATATAAATAAATGCTACATCCAAAACATACCTAGCTATCGTGGTTGTGTTCATATTATTAGGTCAATGTTTTCTGTGTCTGCATGTGCCAACAATAAAAATTCAATGGAGGAGTGAGTATGCCTTACATTTTCTGCTGTTGGTTTAGTAAGATGTCCTCATGGATCTGTGATCTGAGGATGTCCACCATGCAGATTAAAAGAGGTGAGTCACTAACAAGCTTATGAATCATATTGATGAAAATAATAAATTACCAATAAAGATCTTATTAGAGCTTACTAATTCAGCTAGGCTTGGAGTATATTATAATCATACCTTAATCCCATTTAAATTATCAACTGCCAGTATAGTAGACCGTTGATCTTCATAGCATATGAATGTGAAGCCCCTAGATTTGCCAGTCGCTTTATCTCTAACCAAGTTGATGTTAACAATTTCACCATATCTGTAAAATAATAAATAATAAGTGCACTAACAAGGACTAAGATATACACGCATCAGCTCCTAGAGCTGCCTGTGTTATAAATAATAATAATAATACAAGATTACTGTAAGGGAGGGCTTTCAAAGCATTTTAGATAAGTACTTACAGGTAGGTACATACCTACAGCTAATGGTATTGTAACAACAGTCACAGTGCTACAGCTGTGGATCGAACCTATCAATTTAGCAGTAATACCGATTGTAGATTTATCTATCTATTAGGCTTTTTTACTTACTGAGAGAAAACACAGATGATATCTCCTTCTGTTAGGTCATAGGGCAAACCACCAATAAATATCCAAGCACTATCCTTATATTGATCATGCCAAGAACTTTTGGAGTTGTTAGATAGTTCCCTTTCACTCAACTTCAGCACATTTTTGATATTCCTGTAATCACAAAAGAACTAAAAAATTAGCTACAAACTGCAAGAACAGTTTGTAGATCGACAAATAGTTAATTCCTTACGTCATGGGATTCATGATGATTTAATAATTATCATGCCCGATGTTTAAATACTTAAACAAAGTTCATTCATAAATTTAAGCTACATCCAGAAGATCTTCGTTTGTTTTGTTTACTTTCTTTTTTAGGTTATGTTATGTTGACTTGATTATTGACAGCTGTTTTTTTTCCTTTCGGGCAGGCTATAGTATTAGACCATACCACCGTTGACAGGCACTGACAGACTTAGAGAATTTATAGTAGGGAGATGGCAAGGATACGCTTTCCCCTCTGCCGAAGTACATGAACAGTCGTTCGTGTCAGTTTATAAAAACTAGTTTAGCCACGATCGGTCGCCATTCTGTGTTCATACCTGTCGCTATACGGAGCTCCTAAAGATGGTTGGTTGTGCTGTAGTTTTGTGTAAATGGCGGTCGGAAACATCAAATTTAACAAAATATGGAGTTTCTTATCACATTTAAGTAATTTACAACACAATTAAACCATTAATTTCACCGTAAAATATATTTTCTCACTGCAAGCTTACGACAGAAATAACGATACGTAATTTCTTGGTACGGGGACAAGTGATGTGAAAACAACGAACGAACGAATGAACGAAACAGGCTGCAACGATTTTTATGAAATTAACAGGATAAGGAGTTTTCAGGCCGAAAAAACGATCTCAAAGCTGTAAAAAAACCTGATTCCAAAGAAATTATCAATACGTCGTTCAGTACCAGCCTAAAATATAGGTTAAATGGGCTTGATTCATACATGCTTGATTAGCTGTTTTGGGGTCTATAAGGTTATTTAGAGGTTTGTACTTCCGATTATTTTTCGGTTTTTTCATCAATAAAAATATGGAATTAGGAAGGTATGCAAAAGTATACGGATATTCGAATCTCGTTTCGTATGATAAAAGCAGAGCCAGAAAATACATTTTCTTAACAATAAATTGACCCATTTTAAAAACCAATAGCTTATATTTTCATTAAAACAATACAAAATAAAATGTCTTAATCCCAGCTTATAATTGTTAAATCCATGTATGTGGCACCGAATCATAGGCCTTTCAATACAGGCAGCCGAGAGGTTTCCCTTGCTCCTCCTGACCTTCTGTCTGATGGCCATGTCAATGAGCAGAAGCTCCTTAGTACCACGGGACCCAAACTTACATCCATTCCGAGGAGGAGCCAAAATATTGTTTTTTTTAACACTCAACATACTTAGTCACATACGTAGTCTTGATCCCACACTAGGATTCCCTGTATCATAGGTACCTATCAGGAACTACGAGTACCATGGTACCATAACCCCAGACCAGGAACTGACCCGGAACAAATATTTGCAGATCATACATGCCTGATGCGTGTGATTTGGAAACCATATAATTTTATAAGAAACCAACGCACCACGGGTCTAGATATTACCACGTGTGCGTACCATAAATCCTAAAAATCTATTTTTAACTGACTTAAAAAAAGCAGGAGGTTCTCAAGTAGCATGAATGTTTTTTTTTGTATGTTTGTTATGCGATTACTTTTGATCAATATGAATCTATTCACCCATTCAAACATAATAAACATATATCCATAGACTAGATCCATAGACAATGAATAATCTTAATTTCATTCAGTCTTTCACACCCCATCACTAGTTTTTGCGCTAGTGTGCAACTAACCAATAGTGTAATTACAGAATTAATTTATTTGTGTGCTTGTTTTATGTTAGTGTGACAGCTTTTATTTCCGTGTGCGTTTATAGAGACACCTCAACTTTCTGCATGAGTGTGCGTGAGTAAATAAATGTGTGCTGTACGTGTTTACCTCGCCTCCCCCAAAAAGTGGCAGAAATAATTCAGTACTAGAAGTTGAGCATGCCATCTCCCTACATAAATTCTCTAAGCTGACAGACATTGTCATAAAAAACTTTTTTAATTCCTTTTCACGTTCAACATTTTTTCGCTGTATCCAGTCTTCCAACATGGGTGTTTCAAGGATTTTTTATACTGGGGTGTTTGTGTTGCACTCAGCAGTGTTAGGTCGTTGACGAGACACTTCTTCATTCATAGTATAGCATTCCGAAGCCAAGGCACCCCTGGTGGACACAGGACACCCCTAGCTGCCTTGCCGTGGCCATGCCGCTAACCCAATGAAAAATTGCAAGTTCTGCACCCCAACCACCAATACAACATCAATGTACCTATGTTGTTGCCACTAGTTTTTTACGTCTATGATAAAATCAAGAGAAAAACTGATTTGACATGACAGCTGCTGTTATGATCAGAAAGTGAAACTCTAGGAAACTGTAGGAAACTAATAAAATTATAAAATTACTAGCTGCCCGCGCGCGACTTCGTTCGCGTGTGGTCCCGGTACATTTAAACCTTTCCGTGACAATTATGAACACAACATAACCAAAAACGATATTAAAAATGTCTTACCGGTTCCAAACGGAGCGTCAAAGAAAAAAAAAGGCCTAACCGGTTCCACAGGTCCAAGAAAAAAAAAATTAACAAACGCCATCTGTTAGAATACTTACTCAATCCAATCAACAGATACCGCCATCTGTTAGAATCGCTTGGAGCTAACAGATAATTGTTACTGTCAAATAATAAACAAATAATTTGCAATAAAATACTATTGAGCTATCCTATCTTTTAAGTTAGATCAAACTGCACACGGTGTGCGAATTCTGTTAAAATGTAGCTTATATGACACGTTCGTAGATTTACCATAGCAGCGCCATCTATTGATTACTTACTCAACCCAGTCGAAACGTATCGACATCTGTTAGAATCATTTGGAGTTAACAGATAATTGTGACTGTCAAATAATAACAGACAAATAATTAGCAATAAATTAAAATTGCGACTATAATTTGAGATTTAAACTATCCTATCTCTCAAGTTGGATCGAACTGCACATGGTGTGCGAATTTTATTATAATCGGTTAAGTGGTTTGGGAGTCCATTGAGGACAAACATTGTGACACGAGATTTATATATATTAAGACTGGCAAAAAGCCACAGAAGCCATAATTAAAAGAAGAAGAAGAACTATCTAATCTGAGAGTGAGAATATCTCAAGGAAAGGAAATGTGAATAAAATTGATTCTTCATTCTTCTTCCACTGAGCATAGCTATAATCACATTGAAATATTATTTCTAGCGTTTATTTACTACTCTCTGTCTATTATTCCTGTTATTCACTATTATTTTAGATTTTTCGTCCGAGAAAGTGAAACAATAAAACGTAGGGATTACATTTTGCATTCTCTTCGGAAAACACTAAACAGCTGGGCTGTTGTTATTTTTCTGTTTTTAACTCGTGTAACCACCACACAGGTGGTTTGGTTTGGTTTGTGTTGGTTGTATGTTTTTACAATTTTCTTGAAAACAAATTACTTAGGAAGGCAAGCTCATATCAAAACAATTTCTTCAATCAAGACTGACTAGAAAAGTTTGGTTTTCATCGAGTCAATTTCTCAATAGCACCTATCATGACTACCCCGACTCCAGACACACAAGAAAATTTTGACCAGGTAAGAAATATCTAGGTACTTATGAAGTATTATTGTAAATCGTCTAAATATCGTGGTAAAATGTATGTTTATGCTTGTAGAATGAAATGGAAGATGATGAGACAGAGCAGCAGCTTGGCGCGACCGCATCTGGCCGAAAGAGGCTCTTCAGCAAAGAGCTACGATGTATGATGTACGGTTTCGGTGATGACCAGAACCCGTACACAGAAAGTGTTGATTTCTTGGAAGATTTAGTCATGGAGTTTATTACTGAAACAACGCACAGGTAAAATATTATACTAATTCCAGAACTAAACTCTAATTAAGTAGGTACTTATTATAAATTTAAGTGTATTCAATGTTAACCTGTACCTGTAAATATATAGATTCAGTTTGAGTTTAATCCTACCAGCCAGTTTAGTACAGGCCTTACAAAATGCTTCAGTCAGTGATACCTTATTTGCTTCATCTTCTCAATAAATGACCTTCATGTTTGCAGAGCCATGGAAGTTGGCAGAACAGGTCGCGTTCAAGTTGAAGACATAATTTTTTTAGTAAGGAAGGATCCAAGAAAATATGCCCGTGTTAAAGACCTCCTCACTATGAATGAGGAACTAAAGAAAGCAAGAAAGGCTTTTGATGAAGTTAAATATGTTGGTGAGTAATATTATCAAAAAATTTAAATATCATATGAAAATAAACTGCTTTGAATGGAATTAAATTTACCCATAAATTGAATACTTGAATAATGACATGGTTTTATGAATAATGTTTTTTGTGAACTTATAGAAGATCAACAATAACCTTGATGGCTATTCAACGGCGCCATGCTTCTAAGACTGATGCAAGTAACAGAACTTATTGACAATAATTGCTTTTGTGTGCACCTTGTACTAATATAGCTAAACTGAATAATAATTTACTCGTTATGTCTGAGCAAAACCCAAGATTATTTAATAATTCCATCTGTTACTGTGTGATAGGGATATTTTACACTTCACTTGTCTTTAAAGCATCTTGTGTAATGAGAATAAAATCATTCAGTGTGAAATGAATGTCTCTGAATGAAACCATACAACAAGAGCTTAATTAAATTACCTACACCACATTGCATTATGCATTGGTGCCAGGAATTGCTCTATTATGTGGAACCCATATTTTGTACATACCTGCCCTATTTCTGTTCAATATTCCTCACTAACAAGTACCAAAACTAGTGCTCAATACTCACCAGTACCTTGCCGTTACGGTTAATTATTCCCCACTTCCCTTCTCTGTCTTATTTCAAAATACAGTATACCTACTAATTTTTGACGACCTCTGTGACGCGGCGGGCGAAGGTTCGCCTGCGACGCAGGAGGTTGCGGGTTCGATTCCCGCCTCGGAACAAATATTTGTACAATCTGCAGATATTTGTTCAGAGTGTTCTGGGTATTTTCTATGTATAATAAACAATATATATCTATGTAATGTATTGTATTAAGTATCTAGTATCCATAACACAAGCTCTGCTTAGCTTGGGGCTGGATGATGTTGTGTGAAATGTCCAGCATTTAGTTCACACTCGAACTTTTCAGTAGGTACACTTAGTTATGAATGACACTTAATAAAATTAGCAAAAGAACTTTTGATATTTTTGTAACTCTTTTAAAGCATTGACATAATATCTGCCAACCTTTTCTTCTCATTTTCAAATATTTATGTAATAACTCGGTGCCCAAATTATTTAAGTACCTATTGCAAAAAGCCTCATAAATCCCTTAATTAATTTTTCTCTCTTCACTCTGGCTATCTATGTGGGGGAGGGCTACTCAATTGTATTATTTAAAAATAAAATGTTGCAAATATCCTTTTTCAGAATAATCCAGGAGTTAATCAGCATGGGGTCTTATTATATGAGAACTGAGGATATTTTGTTCTCAACAATAAATGAAGGAATCAAGTAAACATTCTCATTCAATTGGCTGGATACATTTTTTCAGGATACAAAGACTGGTTCAAGTTTTTAGACTCGTTGCTGTTTTAAGTTGTTCAGAAAGCAAAATCCTGAATAAAATGTATGATAAAAGTTGTTGTTTTTATATTGGTTATTAAACCACTCAGATTCCCCAATTCCTGATAGGTAGGTAATATAAAATAGGTAAAACCCTAGTGCTGTGGTGTGTCCGGTCTAAGAACAGACCCGTCTCCTCCCATGGATGTCGTAAATTTGACTAAGATATTACACCAGGAGATGGGCTGGGCAGCTGCAACCATTTGAGTAGGTACTCAACACTAATACTTAATCACCTATCTACTTGCCAAGCGTGGTGATTATGGCTATTCCTCCAATGCATTCTATGGGGGAGGGAGTCCTCGTCCAACAGTGGACATCTAACGGCTGATGATGATGATGATGATTATTTTAAACTTTATTTTTTTGATTCCATCTATCACAGTGCCTATTTACTGGCGATTAACTTTCTATGTACCAGCTCTAAGATGAATTTGGCGTATTTCCATTCAAATCTGCATTTTTGTTCAGTATCCGCCCGTTGCAACATGTGGCATTAAGATCTATCTAACAAAGAACCTTGCTTGTCATACAAAACGAAACCGAAAAACCACATTAAAATAGGATAAGCCGTTTTGAATGTAAATTAAATGGTAACGGTCAAAACACCATCAGCCTCTTACCACAAAAATATACCCAGCAAAACTTCCGTTGTGGTTAAAAAAGACACAAAATATTTGAGAATCGTTTATTTGTGCATAGTGTTACAAAACAACGCACAAAAATGCAAGCTAATAATATTTTGAAATACAATATCAACGCAAACATAAAAGCAAAAAGAAACTTAAATAATTAACTTAATTTTATAATAAATACCCCCGACTATTTTCAGTGTTCCATTAAAATTGGAAAAACGGAACACTTAAACGCTCAACAGTTTTTACAATGGTTTTTTATTCAAACTTAAGATTAAGCTTCAGTAGGACCCTAGATAGGATGAACAGGATTCATCCTATGCTAATCATCTCAGATACTGGAGCTTGAAGCCTAGCCTGATGTTGCTTTCAAAGGTGTTGCGAGCTGATGATCCTAGAAGAAACGGCTGCACCAATTTCCACCAAACAAACCTAACAACCATCTCGCAAACACCATCTTTCACACTTCAAATAGTCAAGGGTTAAAAATTGTATTAATAGTACAGTTATTAGATAGTCTATGGTACATACTAAGGACAATACTTCAACAAATCAACATGATAAAACTTTGTGAATTAACAACACCAGTGAAACTTATTTCTATAAATATAAGTAGAATATAAATAGTTATATTCTTATTTCACATTTTAGGCGACTAGACCAAGGTTGTCAAAAAAACAGCCAAAAGTCTAAACTTTGGTTTTTATTTCACAACAGATGATCTATCATAATTTAATTTAAATAGGCCATTTATGGCAGTGAGATAACAGTGTATAAATAGTGTTAAAGTTAACTAACTTTTAATTCTAAGGTATTTTCTAAGCTCAAATAGATTAACTGCTTACTTTTATAAAGCAAATTTGAGTCAATCAAGATAACGGAATGGTTTTATAGTCATGTCATCTAAAACTTAGTCATGGCATGTAAAATTGGCAGATGTTTGGCCTGTTCGCAGGAAGACAATTTGAGCCTTTGATTATTTTTCAAAATATAATTTCCCCATAGTGACTGAACGAGTCCTAAAAATGTTAGGGCCAACTAGACGAGCAGACGGGTCATGGCGGATCAGAAAAAACAAAGAGGTCCAAAACCTAGTGGCTGAGCCGAACATGTTCGGCGAAGATAAAATCTGCAGACCACGTTGGCTTGGACTGCTCGAGAGAATGACAGAAGAAAGGCTTCAAGCCTACGCGAACTGCCACCTACTGGCGTGAGACTTCGCAGTGTATAGTAGCTAGACAACAGAGAAGCTTGGCACAGTCTTGTGTTTGAGTTCAAGACCAACTTCGGGTACCTCAGCCAGAGGAGTAAGTAATTTAATTTGAATGTAGGTAAAGCCGCGGTTCAACGCAACATGCAATTAAACATTTACCATACATTTTAATGAGTTTACTAACAACAGCACGAACTAGTAAGCAGCGTACGCGCTTTGATTCGGTTTTTGGGTGTAGAGTATTTAATCAATTATGAATTTAATCATTTATAAAATTAATTGGTATAATTGCCTTTCTTGTTAAATGAATAAATTCAGGTAAGGCAAAAGTTGTTGAACGCTTCTGACGCAGAATAACATGCATAACTATCGTCATACGCCACGCTTTTGGATAGTGGTCAGGGTTGTCCCAACTCAATGTAGCAATGAGCGAAAAATATATTGTTATTTTTAAAATTTGTGAGATTACAAATTTCGTCATGGAGCAACGTCATTACAGTAGGGGCACTTATAACTCCTTTTTAACAGTTGCGTTGCTATAGTTTCGTTGGAACAGGAGTAGTTTTAGTTTATAAGAAGATTCAAAATGGTCTTTGTGATTTCAATGAATAAAATTCTTTTGATTTGATTTGATTTGATTTAATGGAAATAAATCGAACATCGAAATATACAAATAAAACAGCTGAGCTGGATAGCTCAACTGATCCAAATCACTAGCAGACGGAAGCGTTCCTAAAGCGCTGACTGCATTGGTCCAAATGTTCTGTCAAATCAATTTTAGAATAACGAAAATTCTGTTAGCTTTCAATTTTGTATAAAAGGAGTTGTAAGCGTGTGTTTAAATGTTAAATATGAATATTACATCACTTCCGTTTCCAACGTTTAATAATTAATAATAAATATTACCCTAGTTACGAAGTAAATAATTGTTACACGATTATTATACTAAACTTTATAACGTTTAACAGCCAATTATAAGGCAAGTAGTTCTTGTAAAATAGATAAAGTGCTATTTAAAACATGATTTATGCACTTTGTTGCATATTATAACTCTAAGTCAAAAATTGAGTATATATTTCAACAGATTTCTACCATTATTTTATTTTTTGTAATATACAATGTAGAATAGATATAAATTTTGGTTTAAATTCTCTACAAAAATTGAGTAAAATTGGTTACATGTGAGTGAAAACACTACAACAATATACGTATATTTTACAAAAGAGTACAATAATAGTCTCGCTCGGAAAACACGTATTGTCTCAATCAAACCCTATTTCCTTTTTAGTTTTGGAAACATTCATGCACTGCTTTGTTTATGGTTAAGGTTCTCACTCGTCGAACTTTTCGGCTGAATTACTCGCAATGTTTTTTCTGATTCATTGTTTCATAAACCTACTTACTCCATACCTTGAAAAGTCTCATTCAATTATATCTACAAAATTTTATAAGTAGTTTTTACATTCAAAATTACCTTTTGCCGCGCGCTGAATCATAGAGTAATGAATCGATTAGAATATTTAAGATAACATAAATTACAAAATATATCAGTACTATTATAATAATCATTATACTTTTTGTGATTTAAACTTTTTGAAATAAGAACCAATTTGAATTTGGCTTTATTTCAGTATAATATACACGTTTATTCATGGCGTTTCTCAACAATCGTCAGATTCTGATTCTGTCTGTCACTGCGTGCAACGGCTTAGTAACTATTACTTAATCTTCACATGCATGCGTTTTATTTCTCGCTCAAACGAATTCCTTTCTGAGCGACAGAAAGTATAATGATTGATCGAAAGGTGACAGAAAAGAGGTTATTATTTTGAATTGAATAACAAATAATTAAGAGAATTGCCTTCCTGATATCTGAAGAATATCAACAATATAAGTTTTAACAAGCAATTTACACCAACGTATGGTGTTGTGTAACACCGATTTCTGTATAGAAAATGAGATTCTCAAAGTGTACGCTAGGGGCGCTTATCGGTGTTGCTATACAAAATCCGCACATCCGTACAGCGTACGTCCGTGTTAATTGTTTACAAAAAAAACTTAGCCTCCTGTTGAAGAAAAAAACAGCCAGAAGAAAAAAAATCGCAGAAAAAAAATTGCAGTTACCCAAAATACAGAAGTCTTTTTCAGCAAAGAAAGTGTATGCTATTTATGTAATAAGTTTTTCTTGAGAATTTGTTAATATTGGCAGTAGCTATCGCCTATTGCAGATTACATTTAAATGTGCTGTTTTCATTAGGTATATACTGTTATTTAATTTTATAAACGGGGTTTAGCCACGTTATAGTTAAGCTTCAACTTAACTATAACGTGGCTAAACCCCACGTGGCGTTCTTTCTCCATGTCTGTTGTTCAAGAAAGAATACCCTTTTCTTCCCTTTTCTTTTTTCACCAGCTAAATACGGGTAAAACTACGTTTGAACGCTTGTGTATAATGAAGTCTACAAAAGTTTTAAGGTTTTCACCGTAATTCGTGATAAACCATTTTCATACAAACGAAGGAGTGCGGTAGTATCGCAAGTTTTGTTTGTAGCTGTAAAATGTAACTTGTAACAGATTCAGCGACAAAATTTAAGTAGTTTAAAAGTTTCAATAGAATCTTTATTACATGCTATCAAGGATCGAAGTGATATTTCAAAATTTGAATATCATTTAAAGGACTCATTCGTCCATCAACGCCTGATTTGCCGGCCGCTAGCCGTAATGTACTATTAAAGTTACAATCGAATCTCGCAGTGCTAGCATACTCCTTCGTTTGCATGGATCTAGTAGTCACGTGGTACCGTGAAGTGCAAACTTATGATTTGCACGACTAATGTCAAAAAATAAAAATGTCCAAAACCAATGTCCAAAAGTAATAATGTCCAATTATAATTTTTTTTAAATGTCCTGTACTAAAAATGCCCAATAGTAAAATATCTAACAATAAATATGTCCAATTATAATTATGTCCAATTGAAACAATGTTCAAATGAAAAAATGTTCAATTAAAAAAAAGGCTTCAAACGGTTTGAACAAAGTTCACCACGGTTACCACGGTATATATACGGTAGGTAGAAGTCTCTATAGTTGGACATTTTTCTGGTTGGTTATTCTACTACTAATTTCTAATTCTAATTTTACTATTCTTGGTCAGTTTTTTAGAGGGCCTTTTCTGTATCTGGTAATTTTTCTAGTTGGCCTTGTTTTAAACTTGGACGTTTTTCCGATTGGGCGATTCCATAGTTGCGTATTATTAAGCTCCTGGACATTTTTCTTTTATGACATTAGTCGAGCAAATCAACCTCGACAGTATTAAATATATAATATATTATATATATATATATATATAACCTTGGCAGTATATTAGTCTGTCGGTGGATCCATAGCCGATACTATAGCCTTCATGACGGCAGCCGCTGCTAATGCCGCGTGGGGCTGCCAATCCTTACCCCGGGTCCCGTCGCGGTAATCGGCAATACCTGGAAAATATTCGTTAATTTTTAGAACTTTGAAGGCTGCGGTCGGTTCTGCGAGCTAAATAGCCAGACCGTTGCCACTTCAACTTGCTTATAATTCAATGACCGTAAATAATGAGCCGTGGTAGTCTCGGCCTAAGAATAGGACCAACTCGGCTCGCTTTCTTCTAGTAATAACAGACTCCTGAATAAGCCAGCAGTCAGGACAATTATTTTTTATACTACATGGCAAGCATACAAGCATACGACCCACCTGATGGAAAGCAGTTACCGTAACCTATGGACGCTTGCAACACCAAAGGCATCACACAATTATTATCGAGATAGCTTTGTCCTATTGCGTTTTTTGTTAGAGTCAGCCCTCGGAATTGTAATGTATGCATATTTTAATCTGAACATTTGATTTACTAAGGTTACAATCAAATTTATGATTGACACCGTGTACAGTTATTATTTTTAATTTGTTGCTAAACCACACTTATTTATATTTGAAAGCATGTGATTAATTGGGGGAATTTCGCCATGCAGCGGTGTCATGGTAGGTAGTTTATTATTGGTTGTTATTTTACTAGTACCAGCTCATAATTTACGCAATTCACGTGGTATGCTTCATCTCAGTGACGCGCGGATGAGTAGCATGCAGGTAACTCGCCCAGGCAAACAAACTGAAGTTTGCACCTCATTTGCTCTCTATTATTAAATTAAAGTCAATAACATTTTGTAGATACAATCTACAGACTATCTAATCAGTGCGTGTGGCCAGTGATGACTTACGCCACTGAGACGTGGTCGCTAATTATTGGCCGTATATAGACAAGTCGAAGCCGCGCAGCGGGCTATGAAGAGAGCTATGCTAGGAGTTTCGGAGTGACAGAATCCGTAATGAGAAAATCCGTACCAAGGTCACCGACATAGCTCTCAGATGAGGAAATCGCATGCCTCGTCTCTCACGTGTGTCTCTATATAGCTCACCTCGCACGGACACAAAGCAGTCCTTCCTGTTGCCCATCACGCTGTCCAACACGGTGTCCAGCTCGCAGTCGCATGCCTCGTCTCTCACGTGTGTCTCTATATAGCTCACCTCGCACGGACACGAAGCAGTCCTTCCTGTTGCCCACCACGCTGTCCAGTACGGCGTCTAGCTCGCAGTCGTACGCCTTGGCTCGTACGTGAGCGGCGAAAGCGGCGCGTGCCTCGCCCGCGCACGCCACCGCCCGCCCTCCCGCAACCGGCGCGCAGTGCACGCGCAAGCTGCCAGTGCTGTTGTCGCTGTAAAAAAATAGTACAATTATAAACAACCTAGTGTCCGCCCGCTGCTTTGCAAATCACTGTGTGAGTGTGACCCCCCAACATGTGTTTTATCAAGTCGATAAAACGGAACGACCAATCGTATGCCCTCTCGTCGTCGTCTCGATCTCTAACGAACTATGATTATAGATCAATCAGTTGTATTCATGGTTTGTTTGATTCCAAAAACCAACGCGAGCATCAAACTCATTACTAAAAAAAAAAGAAGAAAAGGGTAAAGATTCGCCTGCGACGCGGGTTCGATTCCCGCCTCGGAACAAATATTTGTACGATCTGCAGATAATTGTTCCGGGTGTTCTGGGTATTTTCTATGTATAATAAAAAATATATATCTATGTAATGAATTGTATTATGTATATCAGTTATCTAGTTGCCATAACACAAGGTCTGCTTAGCTTGGGGCTAGATAATGTTGTGTGAAATGTCCAGCATTTGTTTATTTATTTTAATTACTGTTTCGCAAACCTTGATTGAATACATGGGTGTCGCGACCCCCAGTCTGAAAAACACTGCCCTACACATTTAGTATGGAACACCAAAAGCTATTTTATACCGGCAAAATCCCATTTTCAATTATTTCTCAGCTTTCCGTGGCGCAATAAGCAATACTACCTAAACTAAAATACTAAAAACCATTGTAAATTAATAAAACAATAACATACGTACAACGTACGCAAATGAAACGTTTTCCTTCCAAAAAAACATATTACTATTAGTGTAAACATAAATGAACCGGTAAATCCCACAATTCATTATGTAATTATAATTCAGCTTTCAGACTTTATTCATAAAATTGAATTTCCTGTTAATTTGTACCTAATAATATATTATTTTATTACGTAATTAGACTGAGAAACAAATATTTTAGAAGTGCTGTTTATATTTAACATTAAAAGCAAATCTGTGGTTAATGCAATTCTTCGAATAATTTATTTCATTCAATAACTAGGGAAAATAATAATCACCATCATCATCATAGCCTGTAAAAGTCTACTGCTGAACGAGGCCTCCCCCATTGAGTATAGTGGGGGGATTTGCCATATCACCATGCTTGACAGGCGGATTGGTGTTGCGTACTCAGGGGGACGCTGCTGCCCATCCCCTGATGTAATCTTTTATTTGATTTAATCAACAAGCAACCACGGCAAGGGAAGGAACCAGTTTTATGTTCACCATCACCAATGTTCATTGTGTTCAATGATGATCAAAGCATTGTCACAGACATTAAATCGTTGATGTAGGTAAGTTCCAACAACTTTGTATATACAATACCAATGTAAGTACGTCACAGTACAATCAATACAATGAAAAGGCCTGATTCAGAATTAACACTTACCTACATTTACGTAGTCATGGGTTACTATGCCACGGACTTCAAAGTCCACGTTCCAAAGTTCAAGTCATAATTATACCACACAATCCTATAATAATTATACCACACAATCCTATAATAATTATCACACTGGCATAGTAGCAGCGATTCTGTGCAGTATTATCTAAAAGTAAATTAAAATAATCGCGCGCCTTTTCTGATAGAATAAAAGGGACCGAATTTTTATTTATTTTTTAATTTTAGCGCAGTTTAAATTTAGAGGATAATGCACAGAGTCGCTGCCGGTATTATCCAAAGAATTATTATTAAATCGTTGATGAAGCTAAGTTCTAATAACTTTTTAATGTTTTTGTTTTTACCGGATAACATTTGTATGTGCCTATTTATATTCCACGACTAATAGTTTAAGACAACAAATAGCATAGATTTTATGAGTATTTACATTGTTTGTGAGATTTGCATGCAGTCGTTAAAAGGCAGTAAAGGGAGTAAACATTAAATGCCGATGGACTCTAAAAATCTGGATAAGTTTTATATGTAATCGTATTTTAATGAACATTGAAAAATTTTATGGAGAGAAGTTGCTAGTTTTGTGTTACAATAAAATGTTTTCTTGTCAGCCCTAGTTTTGTTTAAATTATCATCAGCCTGTAGAAGTCCACAGCGGGACACAGGCCTCCTCCCTAGAATGCCACGACGAACAGTCCCCAATCAGGTCCATAGAGGCAGGAGGAAGGCCCTCCACTAAATGAATAATGTCTAATAAAGACATTATAAACTTTGCAGGAAGTCAGTTGATGGAAGCGGCTCAAGATCGTTTGTCTTATTATTTTTTGTTATAAATTTTGACAGTCTTGGCAATCGGCAATACTTCTTAAACTTGAAGAGGGGAAGTTTTTGACCTAAACTTTCCCCTAAGACTGAAAAATGATCCCCACAGCTGCGTTCCCCATTACCATTTAATTTTGTAGTACTACAATTGGGGGCGATGGTTCATCCATACATATCCGTTGAATCCTACTAATATTATAAACGCGAAAGTTTGTGAGTATGGATGGATGGATGTTTGTTACTCTTTCACGTAAAAACTAATGAATGTATTTTAATGAAACTTTACAATAATATAGCTTATACATCAGAATAACACATAGGCTACAATTTATAAAGATATTGTGTGAATTGACCATAATATGACGATAAGTGTCAAGTAATTAGGAAAAAATCTACCATCTGCGAGCTATTCTGGCGTGCGCTGCCAAAACCGCTAGAGTTACACATATGTAATGTATGATAGAAATGTTTATCTTAAATAGTCCTACAAAAAAGCCCGGCACAGTATAGATCTATATCTTATGTGTAAGCCATTACAGCCAAAATGTGTATATGTGTATAATATTATAAACGCGAAAGTTTGTTACCTATTATGTTTGTTACTTCTTCACGCTCAAACAGCTGAACGAATTTGAGGGAAATTTGGAGTGGAGATACCTTATACCCTGGATTAACACACAGGCTACTTTTCATCATCATCAATTTTCATCATTATTCACGCGGGTGAAACCGCGGGGCGCAACTAGTATATTATATATAAGCCTTCTAAAGTAGTCGGGTTAAAATAAGCTTTACGTACATTTGGTCGCCTTTGGGCGCGGGATGCGAGACTTCAATGTAGGCGCCCTCCCCAACCTCCATACAAAGCCGGTCCACGGCTCCTTCTGGGGGCTCCCAGCGTCCCGGCACCCCTCTCAAACGATCCAGACCTATAAACAAAACATTGAAATAACAAGTGAACAATGGCAGATTAACATTCCAAAATTTCGACTAAAGAAAGTAAATGGTAAAAAGTAAAAAGTCTTTTATTGGGAATTCTGTACGGTTCTTTGATAAATTTCCAGAAAGTGCATCTAAACTTGCTATTCCTATTTTTTAATCTTTCATAAATATTAATCTAATATAAAGCGTATAACACTCAAGATCATTACATGAAGGATTTCATTGGCCTAAATACTTATTCAACTCTCATAGATAATCCTGTAATTCTTTCACTTTTGTTAATCACTTTAGGCACCCAGGCCTAGATCATTGTGTGGGGCCATAGTTTCTGTTATTTATAGAAATTCATAATGTTATTCAATTTTCCATTATTTGTTCCATATCTATTTCTGTTCTGTATTTTCTGGTAATAACTTATTTATCTTATCCTAACTTGGCTTCAGAATTTGTTAGCAAATTAGTGGATGTTTTGTTGTTTAATGATTTGTTTGCACGTCAAATTCTTTGTTAACAATGAAAACATCATCGATATCTCTCTATCTATGGCATAAGTGCACTAATGACCACCAATAGAGATAAAAAGCAAGATATCGTGAGGCGAGTCACATCAGCCCCAAACAATAATATTTCACTTTTCGACCGCTCTGTGCAACAACTAACAAGAAAAGAAAGCATTATCATTACCAGCAGCGTTTAGACGCCCACTACTAAACCTCCCCCATATAATGCAATGGGGGGATTTGCTATAATCACCACGCTTGGCAGGCGGATTGGAGATCGCAGTATTGATGTCGAATACTCAAGTGGATTCTGCTGCCCATTCCCTGGATGTAATTCCTTAGTCGGCTTTTACGAAATCCACGTGAGGAGACGGAGGGGTCTATTCTTAATCCGGACACGCCACGGACAGTAATATTTTACCTATCGACCGCATTGTCAATAGTGCAACAACTAAAAAGAAGAAAAGAAAGCATAGGATAATTAAAGTAGTGTTTACCTTCATTGACATACGTGTCCCAAAGCCCCTGTGACTTGGTCAGCCGAATCGCGATGTCTTGTAGCATTGGATCGACCGGTTTGTACGGTTTTACTTCATAGTCCCACCCGCCTTTGGTGTTCCGCTCTGCTTTCTCGCAGAACACGTACACAGATCTATAGAAATAAAGTTTTTTTTAGGTATCGCTACTGCGTTTCGAGCGACAATACCAATAACAATACCTGACGTCGAGCGGACGCGGATAAATACGTCAGCAACTCAGTTAGGTTTAGTTATCATTACTCATGGGGACACTACCACGGGCTGATAAAATATTACGAGAATTTACATAAACGTAAGCAAATTTTTGTATTGTGTGTAAAATGCTTTATTACAAAACCGCAAAATCATATATTAGGTACCTAGGCGCTCAGGCGCCAAGGGCTTCTACCTTGGACGAATGCTTCTATAGATGCCATTTTGGTAGAAAATTTTGACATTTGGCGCTCGAGTGGCTAGGCACTTCATTCACAATCAGTCTAATACCCAAATCCTATACAATTAAACGAAAAATAATTGTATGTTTATATACACTTCTCTTCAAAAAAATCGAAACAACTTCTCAAGTTTAGGTATGTGTTTTAAGGATTATTAAAAAAATATTATAGTAAACGAAAAAAAAAAATTGATAACAGTAGGTAGTACAAGGTTACGAAGCAAATTCAAATGCCAGCAAATATGATGATGGCTTTTCTTGTAGAAATAATCCTCTTTTTTGGTTATTTGTCGCCAGAAAGAAAATCTTGTTAGTGTTTCTATTTTTTTTACAAGAAGTGTATATATGTTTTAAGATCACGATAATGGCACTGACGATTTCGATTAAATTTGCTATATGGGGTTTTGTGGGGCAAAAAAATCAATCCCTGATTTTTTATTTCAGTAAATTTTTGTAAACAAACAAATGGTCAAGATATGCCACTGTGAGTATAAGTGTCATGATTGTGTAGCATACGTGTAAATTCACATATGACACACATACATGACACTTATACACACAGTGGCATATCTTGACATTTGTATGTATACAAAAACTGTCTGAAATAAAAAATCAGAGTTATAGCTACGTTAATTTCTGGGAAAACACGTTTTTCCGAGTTTTCCGAGCTAAGCTCGGTCACCCAGGTACTATGGACATGGAGTGATAGGAATGTTTTTAAGGTTTCCACGAACACCTAAACCATGGAAGTCTCGGCCTAAGAATATGACTCTTCCAACTCCTGTGGATGTCGTAAAAGGCGACTAAAGGATTACGCAAGGGCATGGGCTGGGCAGCAACATCTACCTGAGAACTTTACACCAAACTGCGATCTCCAATCCGCCTGCCAAGCGTAGTGATTATGGCAAATCCCCCCATTGAACGCTGCATGCCATGAGGGAGGCCTCAACCAGCAGTGGATGTCTACCGGCTGATGAAGAAAAAGACGAAACCTTCGTCTTTTTCTTCCTCTCTCCTGGATTGCGCTTAATATTTTTCTGGTTCATTGTTCCAAAAATATAGAACACTATATTTTTCACACAGCCAGACACACAGGTGGAAAACCAAGTACCTATACAAGTAATTGTTACCATAATGTTTTACCTAAATTCACTCGTTACATGGAAATAAATGATAGGGAAAAACTAACATCTATCGGGGAACTACAATACTCTCTCGTTATGGTCACATATGGTTTTCGAAGAAATAAGGAAAATACTTTGAACAAGAGATTTATCATACCGTTATGGTGCGCACTGATAAAGCAATTGATTCATACAAAAAAATATGGATTTAAAGCGTTTTACCTATCATCATCAACAACCCGAATGGCAACCTGCCCCCGTATGCCCATTAAACACAGTAGCAGTAGGCAGAGAAGGTGTGGTAGTTGGTAGAATGGGCGTTGAGGACGAACATTGCCCCCGAGATACAGTTCACACTAGTTCGGGGGACAGTGAATATCTAATTCTTGCATCAAGGTAGTCAAGCGCATAGCTGTTGTCATGCCCTACTAGTATAATCAGAGGCCCAATTCTCTAAATTATTTTAAAACTACACTGAAAGTTAACCGAATCGAGACTGAATTGTGAATTGACAGAAAGTTGTAATTCTGCTCCCTCATAAATAACAATTTAGTCTACTTTCAATTCATGGTGACTACCATTACAGGCAAGACTACATCCACGGGAGGAGAAGGAGAGGTCTATTCTCAGGCCGAAATCAGAATCAGGCAAAAACTATACATAAGGTCGAGAAAGTTGATACAATACCAACTGTATACCTACTTTCTTTCAGGATTAACTAGACTCTGAAAATTAGTTTACCACTTATGAAGAATCTTATCAGTAGCAAATATACCAAAAAAATACGCTAATGCACGGCCATGCAAATTCTATACCGGGCATTGATCGATATTGCGTTTATAAATACACACTCGTTCGAGATCTCGCGGCTGGCTGCGCCCTATATCTACGATCTGTAGGTAGTTAGATAACTATTGACAGATTATTATATGGATCATATATAGAATACGTGATAGAATCCGAAATGAGGATATCCGTAGAAGAACCAAGATCACCGACATATCTCTCAGAATTAGCAAGTTGAAGTGGCAATGGGCAGGTCATATAGCTATAGCAGAACTGACAACCGTTGGGGAATAAAGGTTCTCGAATGGCGACGACGCGGTAGAGGAAGGCCCGTAGGAAGTCTGTGGATAGAGGCGGCTGAAGACCCTGCGTACCGGAATTCTAGGAGGGAGGCCTATGTCCAGCAGTAAACTTCTACAGGCTGATGATGATGATATTGAAAACGGTAGTTAGTTTAATCTCGGCCAAGATTGCCTTAAATTTTCAGCAACACGTATTCCACCTGTACACTGACTTAGCGTAAAGACTAGACAGGTTCTTGGTGATCCTGATGACGTAATCACTGCCGCTAATACGGAGGTGCTGTCATCCAATCACGACAGAGCAAACACTATACCCGATAAACCGACCTCGCCGGCGGGGACGACGATTCTTTTCAGTACCTTCAGTAACTCACGCCTACAACCGGTACAAACATGTTCCGGGGCGTTTTTCTTCTATACGGCCCAAGCCGAGGTCTGCACCTATGTGGTGCCCTTTCGCTCGTTGCCCCAATCTAATTTTAAACCGGTTGAGCGCTCGTCAAAAGCTCAGCTTTGGTAGCATCAACCATCTGGTTAGCAGCAAATAGTGAATTCAAACAATAAAAAAAAACATGTATCACCGTGTGTCGTGGATACGGCCGTGTATTTTACGTGAATACGACATTATGTGACGCAGCGAAACGACCTTAAAATAGCGGCGCTTCTCCCTTGAGGACTGTGATACATCGCGTGCGGTAAAACGCGCATCATGAATCACAGTCCTTACTCAACGTAAACGTTAACTCATCTATCGAGTGGTGTTATTCAATTTAGGATGTAGATTGATAGATATGTAGCTGCAACACCAAACTGTTTCCCTTGATTTTGTTTGCATCAGTTTTCTGAATTGCCTCCCACTATGGAAGCAAACTTAATGACGTGATCACGCAATGGATTTACTCACTTTTCGGGTAGATCCGGTGCCGGCGTAGAGACGACTACGTCGCCTAGACGAACATGCCTCGCGTAGTCGGTGTAGTGAGGCACTCCGCCACCAACGCCGACCAGAAACACGTATTCCACCTGTAAGAGATACAACTCTACTATCACAAACTAACAAATAAGGGATTTTAAAACAGCGTCATAAGCCTTCGAAATCACATAATGTTCATCTTGCCTATGTTCATTTTAAGACCCACCTGTTGGGAGACGGTATTGAGGTCTCTGAGCATTGTGCCAAGGTTTTACAATAACTCCAGTAGTAAGTGTAGCTTACAGATAAACAATATTGATAATAGGCTAAATGACGTATGTGATGCATTAAGAGAAGATTAATTTAAATGAAATTCAGTACGGGGATTGCCACATGTAGGTTAGTAAGGTAAGGCTTCGATTGAATAATGCATTTACATAATTCACAACCCAGGTCTTTACCTTACTGCGGGTTTTTCCGGCGACAGACGTAAGTATGTGTCAATTGAGTGAAATGTATAGGCAGCCAAACAATGAGTATAGTATCAAATTCGCAACGAGATTATCCGACAAAGAACTAAATTAAACTCAATTTTTTGGACCCCGTAGAAGGGTTCTTCAACCAAACAGGAAAACCATTTTAATCAAGGACATCTTGATTTTATATTATCCCAAAAATTACCAACCAAACGGAGATCGAACCGAGATAGTCTTGAGCTGAGTTAACTTTGGAACCCTACACTATGCTTGGTTCGACACCAGAGTTCCAATTCTCTAATTTAAAAACATTCCAGTAACAAAATAATCTCGTGTCAGTCGCACTGTCACGTTATAGTAACTATTGCTTAATCTTAGCAAGCAACGCGAAGATTAAGTAGTAGTTACTATTATAGTAACTGCTACTTAATCTTCGATCCAGGTCACTATTCCGTATAATACGTGATAGTGATCTGGATCAGTTGAGCTATCTTTAGATTCTAAAAAATTAAAAACATTTCATGGTCATGTTTAATTTGTACTATGCAGCCTTATCGGGTTAAAGTGGCAAACTTTTATTCGAACCGGCATTGCATTCATTCTGGCAGACTAAGTCGGAGGAGCAATGGAAACAGAGGCTGGTGATGATACATTTTTTTTATACTACTTGGCAAGCTTGCAAGCAGTTTCCGTAGCCTATGGAAGCCTGCAACACCCGAGTCATCACATGCGCGCTGTCGACCCTGAGACGTAAAGATAAAAATTTTCATGTGCCTGTAATTTCACCGGCACCCGTACCCTTCAAACCGAAACACAGCAATGCGAGCACTACTGCTTGGCGGCAGAAACAGGTACAGTGGTAGTACTTCCCCGGACGAACTCTTTCACAAAAAGTTCTACTACTAACAACTCCATTGACCCATTGACGACAGAAGAGAATCGATTTTCAGTTACTATGCAAATGCTTGGTGCGGTTGCGCTGCATGTGCGTAGTAACAACGCTTGCGCACTAAATGCATTTGCATGGTAAAACTGATAATACATTACTTACGTAACTATTACAAGAGAGTAGGTATGCATAATATATACCTAATGCAACTTTATTAAGATCTGAGATCCAATGGCTTAGCAGCTTTATCATGAGCTGACCATATTATGACAATAATTCACTTCAAACACCCTGAGATCTAAATCTAATGTATAATATTGCCTTCTTGCGATGCGCACTGAACCCTTTCATCACACTGGTTTTTTCTAATAAAGGTAACATTCGGCTTTTAAGGGTCACCATGCCTAACAAAGTATGACCATGGTAATGGTCAGTACGTCTGATCAGAACTTTCTTCGAGATAAATCGACCTTACTCAACCTCTTACTCATGGCAATGTCATGGCATGTTAGCATGAAAATCCATATCTGTCGTGTTATCACAAAAGCAATTTCACTAAGAAAAATCATCAAATCAACTGTAATGTAAGTATTTATGTATCGCAGCTTGTTTGAATATCCGTGCATTGTTTTAGGAAAGCACTTTACAAGCCTTGGCCGCAATTAGGCGTAGATGGACTCAAGTATGTGTGTATGTGCCTCGGCTATGGCTCGGCCCATTGCATATTTTTATTTTATTTATTTAACAAAATCCACAGCTTACTTAATTGTTTATCCATAGTTGAACAATTATTATGCACTTTAGTTACAGCCAATAACGGATTTATATTTTATTTTAAACTACTATCACTAAACTATGATAATATTACAAACACAACACAAACGATTACAAAGGAGTGTGTGATATTAATTAAATCTGTGTGTAAACATGTAACAAATAAATTAAAATATAAATACTTTTATTACTTATTATCATATTATCAATTGGGTTTTCTCCGAAAGCACCAGTCTCTTAGCAGTCACATTCTCACGTTCATGTATCTACGCATGACAGCCGCGATAGTAATGTACTGTTATATCTAATACGATCTAGAAACATGTAAACTAAACTCTATACTAATCAATGTCTAAGCCAGGGAAACGTGATTGAGACAGGAAAACGTGCAGGTACCTCATCTGAATAGTATGCTGCGCAGCATAACCAGTACATTGCGAATAATGCAACGTGTCTAAAATGATTTTACCATCTGGCAACAGTCAACATAATAACATTCGAACTGGAATGAAATAATATCATGAGTTAAATGCGTACTAAAATGTCTAACAAAACATTCTAACTGAAACTAGGCAAGTCTGTTATTGCGAATACGCTGCGAAGCACCTGGCCAATGTGGTGCGCGGGCGTGTGCAAGGGCAGGCAAGCGGTATGGGATGGGATATTTCATTTTTTCGGCATGGAAACTTTACAAAGAAGTTACGTTTCTACGTGTATATGCGAGTATTATGACGTATTCGATGCCAGCCTCATGGAGTCACGGCTATTTCACGCATCGATACAAAGCGGAACGGGCAGGCATCTCAAGGTCACTCTCGAATGTAAATCGATCAGATTAACAGCACCACGCGAAACCGATACCAAAAATACTCCGTATTATTAGCGTCCACAGCCACATGGGATTCTAATTCCTCTTGGAGCTAATAAACACATTCCTAGGATATTATTGCTTCTGTGATGGATATAATTTATATACTCACGGTACCACAATAAATGGAGTTCTTTCTAAAAGTACCTACCTACATCACGGTGACGAATATAGAGGTTTTTATAATCATCATCATCATAAGCCTGTAGAAGTCCACTGCTGACATAGGCCTTCCCCCAGTATGCCACGATGAACGGTCTTGAGCCGCCTCTATACACAGACTTCCTGCGACGTTTACAATACATTAATACAATAAGTTAACTAAAATGAACACAGATCACGCAATGATTATATTAGGTGGTGTGGTAAAAACATACCGCAGACACAAATTACCTGTCGAAAATCCGACTGTGGGAATCGTTAAAACAACTGAATGTCATTCTGACCTATTTACCTATTGTGTCTACATACTGTAAGACACTAATAGTCATCTTTACGCAAAAAATACCTACCCCGCATACCAATGCACTCACTCATAGTAAGGCCACAGACTAAACATAAGTTACTATGATACGGCGGGCGCCGTGCTATCATTAAATGACGTGCGCAAATAAAGTTCGTTAGAAAGGTAATTGAAGAAAAGTGATTCACACATCTGCGGGCAAAGGGAAAGATAAAATCTATGACGCAGGCTTAAGGTCAAGCTACATAACATCGTATACATCAGCATCGCGACCATACTAAAAGAGTGTATTTTATGGCATTAGGATCGCGCAATTCCATACAAACGCGCTTGCAGCAGTGGTAATAGGTTGATGATAAAGATCGAAGCATACCTTCTGGAAGATCCCTAGAAGCCTAGTGGTGCTGTTGCCGGCAGCCGTCATGGCTTCCCGAGTGCGACCTACGGAGGGAAGCTTCGTTGTTACGACGCGATGCGCGCCAATGGTTCCCAGTGTGTACACGTTCGATTCACCTGTTAAACAATTTTCCTTATTAGGTTCTATGCGATTTATCTGTATACAAACCCAAAAAATATATAAAGGCAGCTGGTTAAAGTTAAACGTATTAATAACGTAACGTAACATAATATAACACCCAACAGATACTTACATAGTCCTGATCCCACACTAGAATTCCCTGCGTCGTGGGTATCAGAGACTATGACCATGGTACCACAATACCCAGACCCGAAGTAAATATTTGCAGATCATTCAAACATTTGGACAAACACATTGGCAAATTGGCAGCGGGAATCAAACCCGCATCTCTTACGCCTCAGCCGGCTACTCGCTGTATACGCCACGGAGGTCGTCAATATATATATATATATATATATATATATATATATAATATATATATTTAACTGACCCTTACTGAAAATGGTATTTATTAAGTGTTGAATACCAGTGTGAGAATTGTGGTAATAATGGATTTCATCTCACTAAAACAACTAATAATAAAATAATATGCAATATAGTATATAATATCAATCTCCTATTATGTATTTTATTACAAATCTACAACAATATTAATATACAACTTTGGTCGTTATATTTGTGTGACGTACTGAGAGTTCTTGCCTGCTAACATTTAGGTATCTGGTGTATATTATTTAATGATTCATTTTCATTCCTCAACTATATAAACGCAAGGAGATTCCTCATTATTGTCATTCAACTGCTAATTGGTATAGTCCTTTCAGAGGCAACCAATAAAATTTAATTAAATATAATTAAATAACTTGTCAGTTTTACAACCGCTCACTCAGTTCAAAATCAGAGCACCTTATTTTATTGTATAAAACTTGTGCTCCACTGAGTCAGGCATTACATTAAACATGGATATTGTAGTGTTACTTTCTGTGTTAGCGATAGCACTTACTCAAGTGGTCGCACGTCCCGCTGATACGGAAGACTATTCGACAACAAAGAACGGGTAAGAAAAATAATTTATTAAGAAATTGTTAGTAGATATAGGCTTATGAATAACTAATACCCAAGGTAAAGGTGCCCATATTATCAAAAAGTCTAAATTTATCTCCAACTAGCATTTGCACGCGGTTCCGCCCGCGTGGAACCTCTATTATAAACTAGACCGTATAAGTTTTTCTGATGTATAGATTCTGTTTTTAATACCGTAAAGTTTCATCAAAATCCATTCAGTACTTTTTGCGTGAAAGAGTAACACACATCCATCCATCCATCCATCCTCACAAACTTTTTTGATAATATTAGTATAGGATCCAAAGCTGAGATGACTTTTTAACCGACTTCAAAAAAAGGAGGAGGTTCTCAATTCGACCCGTATGTTTTTTTTGTATGTTACGCGATTACTCCGTCAATTATGCATTGATTTTGATGATTCTTTTTTATTTGGTAGTTCATAATTCAGAGGTGGTCCCGTATAAATTTTATCAAAATTGATTCAGCACTTTTTGAACGTTTTGGTTTTTTGTGGTTCCATAGAAAAAACCTATTATTATACTGTGCCACTCTTGGCACTTCTGTCAGCGCTAGATGATACTGCTAGACGTCGATAGATGGCGTTATAGTAATACCTAAATACCTACCCGCTGCTAGCCGTCGACAGATAGCGTTTATTCAAATATGAATTACCTACTTTTATAGGCACAGGCTTGAAGTCTGTTTATGTTTTTTTTTTAAATTTACTTTATTGACATGACTTTTCGGCGTTCTGAAAAAGTCTGGCGTTGTGATTCAAAATTCCTAATAAGTCACTTACAAACATTGGAAATATTATAGGTTGATAATGATTGAAGGCCTGTGATAAAAACGTTCATACTTTATTGTAACATTTCAGCAAGGCATTTAAGTTCACGCTGCCAGCAGTAGTACAACATGATTTTGGGATAACTATAAAAGGAAAGCTCGACACGTCACACAAAAAGTAAGTTCCTCTACACTTATTAACCTTGTTGACCACTCCGCAAAGGTCAATTTAATTAATTTGTAAACCTAGAATAGATCTGAACCCATTTGACAAATCAATTAACCAAATTAAATCTTGATGCAAGACTTTTCAATAGGGTCCGGAGTCCGGAGGCATTTTTACAAACTTTTTGTTCTTCATGAATAACATACACCAGAGGCCCAACTCACTAAATTATTTTATCACTACACAGAAAGTTAACCGAATCGAGACAGAATTGTGAATTGACAGAAAGTTGTTATTGTGCTCCCTCATAAAAAGCAATTTAGTCTACTTTCAATTCACGGTGACTACCATTAAAGTAGGATGGTTGTATATATAATTGGAAAGAGTAAAGAGAGACTCCATCTACTTAAGCTAAAATTATCGAAGAAACTTTAAATCGTCAAAGTTTCGGTCACATTTCGATATAATCACATTACAGTGTTGTATTTTAAGTTAGGAGAATAATATTTCTGACATTTAAAAACATCGACACAAGATCGAAACATGATCCGAACTCTATTTTAACTATTTTTTTATTAGAGAATTGGGCCTCAGGCCACCATGAGGTGAAATGGAATTACCCTAATTGTAACAACATAAGTTAAACAGCAACCAAATCTTTGGTTGGAATAACTGTAAGACACCGACCTAGCCCATATTTTCAATAAAGCAGAGTCGGCGGGAAGTGGTGGTGCCAAATTTACGTCTTTATACTAACAGGATCCCAAATTCCCAAACTATTCAAGCTGGGAGCGACTCTGCTGTGACGACCTGTGTAATCAAAATGTTTTACAAATATCTCTGTGACTTAACTGCATGTCTTTTGTTTTAGCTTCAATTTCATGTTGCCGATTGAAGGAGGTGATAAAGAATTATCTTGTATATTAAACTATAATTACAAAAATAAAATAATCAATGTTTCCCCCGTATTTGAAGAGGCGGAGAAAGCACAAAACTATTCGCTCGATAAGAGTGACATTAAAGGTAAGGAATAGTAGATTATGCACTAAGGGAATAAAGCAGTGTCTTATGTCGCGGGCGGCATATTGAACCCTGAGCGTAACGAGGGACTCTAAGTTAACTCCCGAGTGTAGCGAGGGAGTTATATAGAGTCCTGAGTGAAGCGAGGGGTTCAAGCTGCCCAAGACGAAGACAGGCTTTATTCCAGAGGAGCATACTCTACTTTTCACACTTTCTGCGAGACAATAAAAAGCCAGGGCTTGTTTTGATTATTGCAGTAGTAGATTATCAATAATCTCTAAAGCGTCTGTTTTGATAAACTTTGGAGTAGAATCACTATCGTTTGTAAATTTTTATCAACATGAATATTGCAATAAAATTTACTGAAAATCACAGCACCAAACACGCTGTTCACATTCTTTGTGAACGCACCTTTTTCTTTTTTTTTGAGTTCTGCTAATGGTGGCCAGTTCGAATTTCGAACAAACCTCTTTACAATGCCATGTGGGCATTTTTTTACTTAGAATTTTCCACGAGTCTCCACACGAATTTGACATTCCAAATTCAAATCACTTTAATCCCTAGGGAGTTTCATACAACTTTATATCCCTAGAGAGACAATGCTTTACTTTACGTTGAGGTTGCATGATTTGTAATTGGACATTGCCGAGCAGGTGGTGTGAAAACCATTTTGTTTTATGAAATTGGAATTCAATAAAATTATTTTGACATGCCAACCCATTCTAAAAATCTAAATACTTCTTTTTATCTGCTGCTGAAATCGGATACGACTAAAGATATTTCAAAAGATTATTTAAATAAAAATACCTACCTATCTCAGAACTTCTTGAACTAGCTTAAAGTACTTGAGTAATACCTATTTTATTTTTTTCAGATCGTGATTTCGTCTTATACCTGACAGCAAGAGAAAACAAAGGCACTAAAATGTTTGATCTGCAATTCGAAGACGTATACAGTGGTCTAGGTCCCATGGCTACTTGCATGATCGAAAGTTTCGATAAGCTGCAACACATTATGTTCAGGGAAGGCGTGAAGAAAATCAACAGCATCCATTTCACATTTTAAGTTTTGTAAAAAAAAACGCTTGGAATGCGTCAAACGTTAATCAAATGTTAGTGATTTAAATGAAATCGATGTGCGTATGTTCTAAAAACTACAGAAGCGCAATCACCGAATGAAGACGAATTCATTCAAAGAAGAATATTAATTCAACAGATTTAGTTTAGAGTTTCGTGTAAGATTAAGGCTTATATATGTAGGTAGATGTATGAAACACTCTAAATTAGATAAATAGATTTGTTTTTGCAATTGTGAGTTTGCTACGCATTAGCACATTTATCTCACGTCTATTTTTCTGGATCATCGAAGTACCTATCTACTTACCCCCTATTGTCCTTTCACTGTTTGGCACTATCCAAATAGTACCTACGGGATGACAATATTTTAAGCATTGAATAAATTTAGACAGATTTTATGAGAAGACTATTAGTTTCCAGTATTTCACATTATAAGCAAGTCGTAGGTATACGCCGTCGTCATTTTGCAAACTGATTGACGACCTCTGTGGCGCGGCGGGCGAAGCCCTGCGACGCAGGAGGTTGCGGGTTCGATTCCCGCCTCGGAACAAATTCAGGTTGTTCTGGGTATTTTTCTATGTATAATAAAAAAATATCTATGTAATGTATTGTATTAAGTATATCAGTTATCATCCATAACACAAGCTCTGCTTAGCTTATGGGGCTAGATAATGCTGTGTTATTTATTTATTTCAACAAGCGGTTGTCTGACAGAAATTGCTCTCTGCGATAAGACCGCCGATTACCTACAGTTAGGACTTTAACTGTAGGTATATCTTAAGTGTATATCTTACATTGTGTCCTCAATAGCTATTATTATTATTTTATTATGAATGTAAGCTACTAGAAAAACTAGATATACTAGATGGTTGTATAAGGTGGTATTACCAAATAGTTTTACAAACTCTAGTCATCGATTTTTTAAGTTTATTTTGTGTTTACTATTAATGTACAACGTGTTTGATAAGGATGCGTAAAAGCGGCTGGTTCCGCTTTTTGTACAAGACATGTTTTAAAAATAAATAATATAAGTACATAACATTTGAGTTTATTTTTCATTACAAATTAGGGTCACCAAAGTAAATAAAAATAGACCATAACAAGTTTGAAATTAAAAAAAATCCCATACTTACGCAGAACCCCAACAGAAAAATGTAGCATCGTAGATATAAACGTCATCAGGAGAATAGTAAAGTATGTGTAAAGTTGTAATAATAATGAGGAAAGACATTTTTGTAGGGGAATTTTGAAATTGGAATCTTGAGTCAAGTTCGATTTATTAATACGGGCCAAACAGTTTTTTCAACCACTGATACCGATTTGATTATCACGATCAACCGGAAGGCTAATTTCAAAAGCTAACATTGAAAAATTCTTCATCAAAATAAAACTTACACTACACGAACATACATATACTTAAGTAAAAAGGGAAAGCTCCTACTTAAACGACTTCAAGAAAATAAGGAGGTTATTGATTTACAAAGAACATTCCCCTGGAGTCACATTATCTTGCAACAACCTGTATAAATTTTTCTGATTATTTATTAAATCACTATTTTAACTGTTTCGCATTGTTTTAAAGATTTATAAACACCCCCAGTTAAGTTTTTCTTTTCATGTACTGATCTAAAATTGATTTATTTGATAGAGATTCCTAACAAAGCCTTTGATTAGACCGATTTTTAATTATTCTTCAAATTAGAATCACTCCCTTCGGCCGCGTTGTCAACTAAGTTTCAAAACCAGTTGTGAAAGCGTGTTAGTCTTTTTATTGTCAAACTTGAGTATTAGGATAATTATTATGCGTTTCCTGCAAGTTATTTTTAAGTTATTGTAGTTCTTATGAATTAATAATTCTACATAATATAAATAATTCTTTATAATATTCTTAAAATAGTAGGTTATAAATAATTACTTGTATGAATTAAACAGAACAAATAAAGCGCATTCGGTATAAACATTTAAAATTTATTTTCCCAACATAATTTAAAGGGAAATACCATACAAGGATGTCGGAATACCTTCGGTTAGTACTGAGTAAATTAGATTTTGTTTCCATTCAACTCATAGTGACGTAGGTTTACAGGATTCACTGCATTGAAATGACTGTTTTGTGGTTGATGAAAGGATATTTCACTATTGACGACCTCTGTGGTGCGGCGGGCGAAGATTCGCCTGCGACGCAGGAGGTTGCGGGTTCGATTCCCGCCTCTGAACAAATATTTGTACGATCTGCAGATATTTGTTCAGGGTGTTCTGGTTATTTTTCTATATGTATAATAAAAAATATCGATTTATGTAATGTATTGTATTAAGTATATCAGTTATCTAGTACCCATAACACAAGCTCTGCTTAGCTTGGGGCTAGATAATGTTGTGTGAAATTTGTCCAGCATTTATTTATTTATTTACTATATAGTCAACCTTTCAATTGGTATTTCCCACCTGTGGCTAGCAACAAATTAATTGTAATATACCATAATAATGATATACCTAACAATTCGATTATTTAATGACTATTCAATTCGAGTTCGATTTTTGGAGTTTCACTAAGAGATAGAATCCAAAATGAGAAGAACCAAGATCACCAACATAGCTCGCAGAATTCGCAAATTGAAGTTGCAATGTGCAGGCCATTATAGCTCGCAGAACTGACAACCGTTGGAGAATAAAGGTTCTTGAGTGGCGACCACAAACCGGACGACGCAGTGTAGGAAAGCCCCCTTGATGATCCAAAGACTACAAGGAAGGTAGGTATAAATGTAGGACATTATATAGAACTTCGGTGGATGGAATCAGCCACGACCATTCGCCGTGGCACTCTATGGGGGAGACCAGTGAACTTTTATGATAATGATAGGATATTTCGTTAAGTCAATCACCTTTTAATCGTTAAGTACTACCTTGCGGCTATTAACAAGTATGTTATTTTAATAGCCTGACTATTCAATTCAACTCATATGTGTGTATGTGCATGAGATAAATACACTTCCCATTATATTCTTTCACTCTTACATAATGAGGCAATAAGTCCTAAATTATATAAAAATTAGTACCTAGCTCATTTATATAAAGCCCCAAAACTAATCAATACAGAATATCCGTTTAAATAGACCAGCATCAGTCCCTTGAGTACCAAGACCAAAATTATGTTATTAAACAATATTTATACTTCTGACTTCCTATACGTAGGTAGGTATAATATATTTGTTTTTGTAAAAAGGATTTTGTAAGTATGTACCTAATGAATGTTAATTAGTGTAATTGGCTTAGGCCGTTCTAATTGTTTAAATAAATAAATAAATGTTTTAAACCAAAATAATAATTTACTTGTAGGTAGCCATTAGGTAAAATAATTAGGTAACCCATAATCCTACTGTAGATACAATCTAATTAGTGAGAAATTATTTTCAAAATTGGCATTGAAAATTGTGACGATCTAATGATAAAAATATTCAAAGGATAACAAAAACAGGCTATAATATATTCGTTTTATTACACACCACACAATATATACCCGTGAAAAACCTAGCACGTGATAAATTGTTTGTAGATGTGAAGTAAATCGAACATTACGTAGGTAATCGACAATGACACTAACACCACCTAACACTTGTAAGCAAAGTAAGGCGTCCTACTGACTCATGAAGTCATGACCTCAAACAGCGTAAATTAACGGCCTTCTCAATAAGTAGGTAGGTAACAGATAGACAGTAACGTATGAGTTTGATGACGAACGAATTGGATACAATGTCTGTTTTGGGGCATAATATAATAGATTATGGCTCAGATTTCAATATGGGTTTTATGATGGAAACATGTGTTGTTTCAGTCCTCGAACGGCAGCTATGTTTGAAAATGAGGAAGTCATGATGAAAATCAGTTCAGTCTATTCAGTTAAAGATACCAAGAACCAAGGTCACAGGCTACCGACAAATTTCTCAGGAGTGGAATGCTTTGAAGTGGGATAGGCTCTAAAGCAGTTGCCACCATTTTGGACTTTCTAGTTACTGGTTGGATTGCTTGCAAACTCAATATCTGGCGGTAAGTACTAAGTACCTATATTTGTGATCACTCAATCCAGTCTAGGGTAAATAATTTAGAGTCTGCTCAGAAGGGGAACCGTCGTGGACAAATTTGTAAGCTAACGTTGTGAACTACATAAATTACAACTATAATTATAGGAGCTGGTTTCTTTCTGTAGACATTTTGAATCATAAACTAAAGAAATAGTTACAGTTGTAATGTAATAGGATCAAAACGAAACACACGCGGGGGTGACTTGCCCGCTAAACAAAAAAGGTAATTAAAGCACAGCTGCGCCCTCAAATTCGACAACGGGTCTCTTTCTGAACAGACTCTACCTACAAATATTATGTAAGTACCTACTTTGTTATGTTAGAATGGAGCGTCATAGTTCTTAACTAGGTGCCTATCTAGGTCACATCATTCTATCTAGGAATAGATATCACAATAATCGTATTTATTTATTGTTAAATTTAAAAAAAGAAAAGTGAAACCTTTTCGAGTTTCACCCACTTTTTACTATTCCACTACTATTTTACTTCACTATTCCATTTTGGGGAAAAAAAAATCAAAATTCCTCAGATTAAGACAGTTTTTTTTTATCTGTGTCACCTGGTGTCACTAAGCCTTTTAGCATTACATATTTTAGAACTGTGAGGTTACTGGAAGTACCGTAGAGGTTTTTCTGTTTCGCGATTTCCATACTTGCCATTTATCTTTTTAGTGCATTGAGTTAGAACCTTGATTTTATTACAGCACTATAAGATCACATGTAGACCTTTATGTTTGGTATAAATTTCAAGTCGATACGTTTAGCCGTTTTATGAGAGAAAGGGTCTTGACAGACAGGCAAACAGACGAACGGACAACAAAGTGATCCTATAAGGGTCCCGTTTTTTCCTGATGATGTATGGAACCCTAAGAATCAGTCAGGTTCTTATGAATCTTCCAGTACAAAGAGATATCCAGATCAAACAGATCTTACATCCAAACAAGGTAAGAAAAATAAATGTGTAATTATAAAATTTTAAGAACAATCATACAAAAACTCTAAATTTCGCTGTAAAATATATTTTATCAACCGAATTTATGTTTTTTTACAGGTTTCTGTTTGAATATGGTTTCTTTAATGAATAATACAAAATTCAGCTGCCACTTGCACACGCTAGTCATTACTGGGTAGAACTAGTGTTATTTCCACCAATGTATTTTTTCATCCTCACAAATGGTGACACTTTTTTTTTTTATTTCCTTATTGCCTGTTGGTATCTTCATTATTTATACATAAGTACTTAATATCTAAAATCTGGTAGGTCATAACAAGCTTTAGATCTATGCCAAGTTGCACCTCTATAGATTGTACCGTTTAGCTCGGGAAAGAGTCAATACACAGATAGACACCGAAATGAGACATTTAGTGGTCAGTTGTTCCAAACAAGGTAAGAAACACTAAAAACTGCAGATATGTAGTAGGCATGTACTTTGTCGTATCAAGTCCTACATCGTTATCTAATTACTAGCAATTAGGTAATATCCTGTGAATACATTTTGTGACTAATACAATAGCACTCCAAAGTCCCTGCTCTTCAGTGATGGCGATGGTTAAACTTTTAATTTGATGATCTTGACCTGATGCCACCGTCAACAACCGGAATAAAACGCTACGACGATTTATAATAACGTAGACTAGACGGCTAGACGTTCAGTTACCGGAGTACGTAGCAAAGTAATGAAAACTGATAAAATTGTTCATGTTCAATCTTATCATGCGTAGCAATGCTGTTATCAACGACTGTTTTTGAGTCTTTCTCTTTCTGCAGTGTATGAAGTTGATCTTTTGGTTTAGTATCGCAAACATGGAAAACTGTTGTTCTACTTAAAACTATCCCAATGCCTCCAAAATATATTGGTAAGATAACAACTTATGTGTAAGTATGTATTTTTGCATAACGGTTTTTGATTGCTGATGTGGTTGGTAGTTGGATTTGTAAGTAATCTACATTACGTAGAAAGTAGAAACAACTGTAGGTTACTTATTCTTACTCGAATGGAAATAGGTATCGATTTTTCCAGTTCAAAAAGAGTCATATTATTAGCTATATTATGGATTTATTAGCTACACCATCTACTGCTTTCGTCCACCTTGTGTCAGCTTGCCTCGAGGTTGTAAAGCACAGGAGTTCAGTGCTATTTTCTATCGAGAGTTCTAGAAACATACCTAAGTGTTTACACTGCAAATCTGCTGCAGTGTCTGGTGTGTCCAGCTTAAGAATACCCCTCCGCCTTCTCCTGTGGATGTTGTTAAAGCCGGTAAAGGGATTACATCAGGGGATGGGCAGCAGCATCCACCTGAGTACTCAACACCAAAACTGGGACCCTCGACCCGCCTGCCAAGCGTGGTGATTATGGCAAACCCCGCATTTTATTCTATGGGGAAGGACTCGTCCAACAGTGGATGTCTGACAGCTCATGATGATGTCAATACAAATCATCCAATTATGACTGAATATAATTTTCTCGCGGCTAAGATCACGTGGAACCTCATAAATTTTAACCTATATGTTATTTTGATATTTAAGCTATAATATAATACTGTGCAGTTTCATCAAAATCCGTTCAGTAGTTTTTACGTGAAAGAGTAACAAACAAACATCCAACCATCCATCCTCACAAATTTTTACATTTATAATATTAGTAGACCTGTGATAACTACCTAGTACCTACCCACGAATTAAAGTCATGAAATAAAGATGAAAAAAGGGAAAAAGGTGTGGTTATGTATGTACAAAGCTCACATTGTTGCTTCATCATTATTTACAATAGGGATATGTTCACGTGGATGTTTGTTACTCCTACATTAAATTACAGATCGTTCCGAATTACACTTTACGTTAACAAAGTATTAGCAAGTCGAATCGTAATTTCTCATTCGTGTACCAGCTGTTCAGTAAGCATAACATTTCTTGTTTCCGAGTGTAGGCATAAGAATGTTATTATCTTGTAGTACTTTACCCACTAAGTGTGAATGAATAACAGTGTGTCATATTTAAAGGACCGACCAGCGACCACAGTGCTAAGTGGTATTTCAAACTGTTCTTACGTCTTTCCTATTTAATACACACCGGTCTACTACAGCTACCTGGCTACGTACAGTGCGGAAAGGTAACCGTAAACTTCAAAGTGTGTGTGAGCGCATAGGCGTGTTTGTTTTCATCTTACGTCATTCTTCCAATCTGAACCTCTATCCGGAACGAAATGCCTTTAGTCGACGAGACGCGTCTGTCGTGCAGACCGCTAACTTACGTTAGCGCCACGTTTACCAAAGTTTATGTGCATCAAAATAATCGAAAATGCTGAAAGCTTGTTGGGATTGCGTAGCAGGGTACGATTTGATTGGGTTCGATATTTTTATATATCCGTAGTTGGATTTATCATAGCACCATCGTTTTTTTATCGTCTTACATCATTCATAATAACATAAGTACTTAAATTATGTGAAACCCGATGTGGAAACTTGTTTGTTTGTTGACATGCGGAGCTGAATGGAATGCAATTTTATTTTGTGCCAAAGGTGTTTGATAACTTTTACATTGGTTTTGACTTTGGCGTTATTGCAGAGTTTTGTGTCAATGTCATTGCCAAGACGACAGTGAGTTATATTTGGCTTGCCAACAGTCAATGTCACACGTGAAATTATCAACAAAATATAGGAAATCGAGATCGCGTATTAACATATCTGAATAATTTAGAATTATTCGATAACTTTTGAGTTGTATTTGTGTAAAAGGTACTAGTGAACAGAATAAACGTTAAATATGTTTCAAAAAGTGCATAAACATTAGGTAACAAACAAGGCTTTCTTGTTTTTGTTTTTTTTCTACTAGCATTTTTAATAAGTACCGTAAAGTGACATACATAGATAGAAGGACGTGTTTTTCCTGAAGGGGTTAGCAGAGCCTCAAATAGCCTCTTTTTACCGTGGGTGGCACAATCGGTAGGACTATAGGCGAAACTAGTAGGTGACAAAATAAGCTTATTTTGTTACAAATGGGTGGTTACTTTACAATATCTGGTTTTATGTTCAGAGTAGCATTATTCCCATTTCAACAGCATTTTTCGTTTCGGGTGTTAGGTACATGTTTGTACAGCAATGAGCTATTTATATTTAATTTGAATTTTTTAGCCGCCAGTTAGTTTTGGTTGCCCCCACCTAATGACGACGCTTCATTATTAAGATATAGCACATTGAGCACCTCTGTTGAAGATTTATTCACGTTGTGCTGCTATTCCCACACATTCCAGGACTACGTGGGCAGCCGGTTCTTTTTCAGTCAGACACCCTCTGTAGAGTGGCTGCTGCGTAACTCTGATATTATAGAGGTATTTGTTCAGGAGACAAATACCTCTGTAACTTGTGTGTCTAGTGAGTGTCCCCACGGTGGTACGAAGGTCACTGAAGGTAGAGCAGGTGACCGGTGCAACGTGTCAGTCAGTTGTGATGAGACAGCTGGCATAGAAGCAGGGGTTGTATAACCATAATGAAAAAAAAAAATCTACCACCGAAAATATCGTCATTGGTTAATTTATAGAGTTTAACAATTCTTGGGATTAGTAAGACCGTACCTAATTTAACAAAATTAATCTTTATTTAAGTACAGAAAAATCAAACATATACAAACAAATATACCAATGAGACCAAAATGATGATCCAAATCACTACCAGACGGAAGCGTCCCTAAGATGCTGACTGCAGTGCCATGCCAATGCGTTGAGCCAGGGAGGCCTTCGGGTCAAGCCTCGCTTCGTTCCTAATTATTTACAAAATCGAACCCAGGCTATAATCCAACTGTGGCCCAGTTGGATGAAATGTCAAAGTGCAGATTAATATAGCTCACCGTGTGACCTTTAATAATGTGCGACACGATTTTTCGAACAAGAATAAAATAATCTTACTTGAATTGAGTAACACAATTCGACTGTATTTATACATATTTTGTTCGGACTACGTTTAGCAGAGTTAAAACGCGAAACCGATAGGAATTCTGTTACGTATAGAGTTCACATTTGATAACCGTTCATAATACTTTTCTTTTTAGAGATCAGCAAAGACGCAGCGACGATCCTTATAGTGTACAGCTAAACGGCGGAACACACACGGAGATTTCACAATCCTACAGCGGCAACATGTTTCCGACGCCGGTATTGAGAGCGGGGAACCAAATTATAATCAAAGGTCGAATGGCTGACAAAAGGTAATTTCCTTAACATTTTTTCATTTGTGTAGGTATGTCTCATTCATGCGTTGGTTGCACCAACAGATTCCTAGCCTATATAAAGACGTTATCACACTAGCGATTTAAGAGCGTGCCTCAAGGCAGCGAGGCGATCCGACAACGAGCTCGCAGCTATTTTGCCGCGAGCTAGCCGCGCCCCCGCAACGCGAAGCCGTGTTCTCTCAATACAAAAACGCACGCATACCGCCGCAGACAATGTAACAAGCTCGTTACGTAAACGGGCCAAGCTCACTGCACAATCGCGCGGCGAGCTCGCGGCAAGCACATTCATAAAAATCGACTCGCAAGAAACTCGCTCGCAAATCGGCAGTGTGATCAGGCACTAAGTTACATAGCACAGCACAAACTCCTTGTTTTATATAGACAAAATATTCTAGAAGGGATGGATATGGATAACAACAGAATTAGTAAATAGAGAATTACTATCTTTCAGACTACAAATTGGCATAGAAACAAGCAGCGCCACTGTATGTCAGATAAATGTGGTGAATCGCCCAAACGACATTGACAGAGAGGATTTCATAAAAATAAGCGTTCATGAAGAGGTTGTCTATGAAAGTAATGCAAACGGCTGGGTGTCTGGTGAGTAATTGGCATTTTGAATGAATCCCGATCCAGTTAATAAACTTTAAAAGAAATCTCAAAACAAATGCTCGTACTTTGTGTCAATGGTTCTTTCATAGGTCAGGCAGGGCTAGCTTGCGGAAAAGACCGTTGTGTTAGAGTTCAGTGCGCCGCACATACTCTTTTATGCATATGTCACATATCTTAGAATTTTTGACATGTTTTCCTCCACCATTTGAAAAACATAATTTTGAATCTTTTTAAATCGATTTCGAGAATTTATCAATATCTTAAAGCGGCCACAAAACTAAAGTCATCGATTTCCTTACCTTCAAAGGCCACTTCACGATATGGATTTATAGGTGATGTTGATCATGGGAAGTTAATTCGTTATAAATTTAAATATGCTCCATAGTAAAATGGTTCAATCGCTTTAAAGATCAGTCGTAAATAATTATAAATGAAATCCTTTGTTGCAGATACACAGTATATCTTCAGATTTGAAATGAGGGACACCAGTTTGATGGATATTTTTGTGGGTATTGAAGAAAATGGGGCTGACCAATACTTGGAGACTGTAGCAATTGACGTTAAGAATTTAAAAAATATAACAGTAAATGGAGAAGTTGAAAAGCTTATTTACATATTCAAAAATGATGCTTGAACATGTGTATATAAAGCACTTAGATGTTGGCTTTAAGTAAGTACATAAAACTAGAATAGGTATATTAAAACATTAAGATTTTTTTAGAGTATTGTCCAATTGCCCGTATAATTATCTTTGTCTAGCTTCTAAACTCGTATATCAGTCATGTATTAATTTTATACTTTTAGTTATGAAACACTATATAGTATTGTAATTGTGATATTTAGGAATGAATGAAAGTATTGTTTTTTGTGAACTTGGCAGCTATCAAAATATTTATATAGGTACCTACGCTAAAACGCTATATTCATGGTATTCTATACTATAAAACAAGCAATATTTGTATGTAGATATGTGCTCTAACGATTTCGATTAACTTTGCTATATGGGAGTTTTTGAGGGCAAATATCTATCCAGCTAGGTTTTATTTCTAAAATGACGAACGTTATGTCAGTATCACAAAACGATGCTACAATATTCATTATAGTATCTGTTTATCGGCGCTATGATTGGCCAATTTAATTGTAACACTGGTTAGATAACCAATCAGCGACTAACATTTCTTTTGTTTCAGCGAGGTAAGAAATCTTTGTCATGCACCCTCAAACGCTCCCATTGAACATAGTATGTTGTATTACATCTGCATTACAATGTAATACATTTTATTTTTACTTTGTATGTATTACTGTAGTATATTTTTTATGGTCGCAGATGTAATATAACTTGGCAACTAAACATAATTAGCGATTAGGAAACTTGTGCAGCCTACTGAAAACCTTGTTCAGTAAAACATGGAACCCCTAAAAGATCATTTACATATTGCATTTATATTTTTAGAGTCTCGTGTAAATGGGGGGGTATATATTTTCTTGTGATATCGTTAAAGCAGCTTAACCTATAATGGTATTAATAGCCGTGCCGTCAACGAGATATACTACTCCGACAAAGTCGTTTATAATGAGGCGATGTTAGTTTATTATGGTGAAAACTCACATTGAAAATTATCTCGGATATCCTGTAATGAAAACTACGGCCACGAAACCCTACCTACACTATGAGTGGTGCGACACGCACTTAGCCGGTTTTATTTTAACATTAGTATCTCAATGACCCTCAATAAGTCACAGTAGCACAAAATAATAATGGGTTTACATAAATCTGTTAAAAGTTAAGCAATGTTTAAAATATTGCTATCCCTTACTATTTGATAATGTCAAACAGTGACCGGACTAATTTTAACCAATGCTTAAATTTAACATTTACAAGTATGCGGGCAATTAAATAAACCAGACATGCATCTCCTCTCGAACCATGCATAGTGTAGGTTTCCAAAGCTTACTCAACTCAAGACTAGATGTCGCCACTAATAGATTAGAACGCGCGCTAGTTTGTTATTATTTGCACTGGGTTTTATAGTTAGTATGTAGTTCAAGCCCAAAAAAACACATAATCTGTGAAAATGACAACTGGTTACCTCTTACGGCTGTCGAGATATACCTACTCCTGTCCAGCCCCTATTCCCTAACTGAAAGTCACTCGGTGACTAACGTTTGACAAGTAAAATGCTATCAATTGCTCAAAACTATTATTAAGAATTGACAACTGATGGTCATCTTACTTGTCAAACGTTAGTCACTGAGTGACTTTCAGTTAGGGAATAGGGGGCGGACAGACAGACGGACGGATGGCGTAGGCTTAGTAATAGGGTCCCGTTTTTTATCCTTCGGGCAAAGAACCCTCGAAAATGACACTGTTTCAAAAATATAAACAGTAAAACGTCACACCGCTATACCTATATACGAGTACATTATTGTTGATCTACCACCTACATACCGAATTCCTATGACATTGTAACATTGTTATATTATTGGATTATAGAAATATTATTATTATCTAGAATGTATCCCACCACTTAAACGCAAAGTGATAGCCGTTATCAAACGGTTTAAGCATCACACTAAAGGTTTCGTTCGAATATTTGTATTATTATTAATTATAATATTTAAGTTAATATTTGACTAATAAATTGATTATTTTTGTTGTCAGCTTTTTTGCTATTTTTTATTTATAACTTAGATTGTGTGAGTACAAACTCTATTTTTTCACTTAGGTTACCTCTATTTGATTTGAAAACTACACTGTGCCTATTAAAAAGAAAACCCAAAACGGAAATAGCTAAGGGTTGAGCTACACATGCTCCAGTACTGCGCGGCTGTCATCCTATACACGAGCGTGTTTCGTATTACATTACATACAAAACAAGTTTTTAGTATTTGCGTTGCTGGAGCATTCGATGTAGTCTATTGCTTGAACCTATAGTAACCTTAACCTTGCACATTGAATGGGCTTGGTTATACTGCATAAAACATTGACTTAGATAAATATAACATCATCAACAGCCGGTAGACATCCACTGCTGGATGAGGCCTCCCCCATAGAATACATAGCGTACAACTAATACCGTGCAATGGGAGCATTTGCCATAATCACCACGCTTGGCAACGTTTATAACATCTTCTGCGACGTTTGTGTATCTGCGACGTTTATAATGTCTTTAGTTAGTCCATCGAGTGGAGGGCCTATTATCATTATTGGCCTTTTTGTTATGTATAGACAATCATAATGTTACTTAATTTTCCAAATACCCCATGTCTATTAGTCTGTGTTGTATTTTCTGGTAATAAATAATTTATAATATCTTATCTTATCAGTGCGTTTCAAGAACGCACATAAAACGCGCGTATTTATCGCGTTACAAATTCGTTGAAAGGTATATATACCAACACGCGTCTGTATCGTGTTCAACGTGAGTCTGTTTAGCATTTGTATCGCTGTTGAAATACGCCGTGTGCATGTAGTACCTATGGTGACCCTCGTAAGGGCCTTGTAACCGATGCTGAAAGAACCAGCGTGTTCTTTTATACAAATGCTACTTTCTCTTTCACAAAAGCTTGACAGCTATAGTTTGCTCCAATTCTGTGACAGTAAATTAATTTAATTTAATTCCAACTCAAAACATAGAGTGCATCTAATCTAAACTTGAACACTCCACTATTTCATTACGTCAAAATAAAATGTTCCATAATCCGTAACCACAAGGACCATTATCGAACTTCAAGCTTGTTCAAGTGCCACTTGCCAAGTAAAAGCGGTGAGGGGCATGTAGTTTTAGATTAGACGCAACCTACCAGAGAGGGTCAGTGACAGCCTTCCACAGTTATCGCCGACTCTTTTTTGGTCACCTTTGGTGTGGAGCTGAATGCGACAGTTTTTAGCATTAACCTCTCCAAGAAGCTCCTTATTAAAAGACGGTTAAATTACTCACTGCCGTAGTGCATCGCACATGGGCCTCCTGGTTGTCCATCATAAAACCGGCTAACTCACTTACCGACACTAGTATATCGCGCGTAGCTCTTCTGGCTGTCCATCATAAATCCGGTTAATAGTATATCGCACGTAGTTCTCCTGTTTGTCCATCATCATCCACGGACAATAGTATATCACACGTAGGTCTCCTAATTGATCATCATAAAGCCGGTTAAATCACTTACCGAAACTACTATATCGTACGTAGGTCTCCTGGTTGTTCATCATAAAGTCGGTTAAATAACTCACCAACAGTAGTATATCGCACGTAGGTCTCCTGGTTGTTCATCATCACCCACCGACAATAGTATATCACGCGTTGGTCTCCTAATTGATCATCATTAATCCGGTTAAATCACTTACCGAAACTACTATAATATCGTACGTAGGTCTCCTGGTTGTTCATCATAAAGGCGGTTAAATAACTCACCAACAGTAGTATATCGCACGTAGGTCTCCTGGTTGTTCATCATCACCCACCGACAATAGTATATCACACGTAGGTCTCCTAATTGATCATCATAAAGCCGGTTAAATCACTTAGCGAAACTACTATAATATCGTACGTAGGTCTCCTGGTTGTTCATCATAAAGTCGGTTAAATAACTCGCCAACAGTAGTATATCGCAGGTAGGTCTCCTGGTTGTTCATCATAAAGTCGGTTAAATAACTCGCCAACAGTAGTATATAGCACGTAGGTCCTCTGGTTGTTCATCATAAAGCTGGTTAAATAACTCACCAACAGTAGTATATCGCACGTAGGTCTCCTGGTTGTCCATCATGGCGTCCACGGCTTGTTTCTCGCAGTACAGCGCCGTTATCACGGCTATGCTTGGTTGCCGAGAGGAACACAACGTAGGCATTTGCTTGACGACCTTTCGAACAAGTTATTTTGTTTAAGTCAAAAAAAAGTAAGATTTTCTCAAACACGCTCAGACATTCATACATTACTAACGACCCGCTCGCGACTTCGTTCGTGTGGACTCGGTACAGAAACATTTGATGGCGATTCGTAGCTATCCACATAGTGATCAAGGATCCTCGAGATAAGTCGACCGAAGTTGCCGGCCTAGGCTAGGTATTTTAGTATGAAAATCCATATCTGTCGTGTCCATATTACAAAGGCAATGTCAATATGAACTGGCAACGCTAATGTACTATACAACTACTATACTACTACACTGCTACTATACTGTACTGTACTATATGTGTATACTCGCGCATTGTTTGAGAAAAATTATATACACGCCTTGGTCGCAATTAGGCCTAGAGTCTAGACTTAGTAAGTACATAAATTTAAATTTGGTACCTGTGTATCAATGCTGTGTTGTCTGACGTATATACCCTCCGACATGGCACGAGTCAGACCTTTCTCTTCCAACGATTCTAACGCGTCTTTTACCTCGGATTTTGACCATTTTCCAGCCCTGGAAAAAAATCAAGCAATAATAGTCATAATAATTTAATTTTCATCTCATCTATTCAAAAAACGATTCTTTTGTACTTCAATATAAGTATGCGACAAGCAAAGTAGGTGTTTTCTCCAAAAGGCTTTCATATGGAAGTTTCGTTAAATGCTCTAAGTAGGGAAGTAATGAGTTTAGAATGAGGGCTTTTTAAAGTCGATAAAAAAAAGTAGTTCATATTGGTTCGATAGATGGCGCTGACTCAACTGTAGCTGCCAAGATTGTCAAATGTATTATCTGTGGTGTACGCGTATTAAGCTATTATTTAACTCACACTACTCATGAAACGGAATCGAATCATACGAAATTTCGTTCCGAAACTTCGAAATCTAATCGGAAACATCGAAAACCTTGTTTAAGTGCTGTCTTTTTGCTTATTTCTCAGATACAAATGTATCTCTGTCTCTTTCACGCTGTCTCAGAAAAAAAGCAGTAAGAGTTTTTATCACAATTTAGATATAATTATGTAAGGTTTTAAGATTAAATGGTTGTAGTCAAACTGCACTGTGTGTGTAGGTTGGGTTGCCGAATACTTACGTAACAAAATCTTCTACGTTCATGGGGTTAGGATAAGCCATTTCTATCAAGTCCAATACTCTTTGTTCTGATATTACTGCAGTCTGGTTCAAAACACTGTCGTCAATGTACGCTAAAAATGAACAACTTTTTGTTAGAAAATAAACAATTCATAATTTGGTCAGTTGGCAATCGTGTATTGTGCTAGTTTACTAAATGGTACTATAAAAATGTGCTTTTTAAAGTACAGACGGCAAAGCTAATTGGTTACCCCCCAGTGAGTTTAAAGATTGAAGTAGAAACGAATGATTCATATTTTTCTGTATTTTTTGAACACAACTTGTGTGCACTAGCTGTGGAAAATTTGTTACATCGATGCGGTCAAAAATTATGTTATTTGGCACACGGGACGTAATAACTATTACTTAATCTGTAATCGGTAACTAAGTAGCTTTGCCGTACCAAAATTACTTTCGTGGACGTGTATCTGTTTATAGAAAATTTCGTGAGTTTTGAAAATCATAATAAACTACAAAATCACAAGTACGTACTTTAGTGAGAGCATAGATGAAAGTGTGTCATTCCGAGCATTCTACAAAAACTAATGTACATGCAAGTTTTTTCATTCGGTGCTTAGGTTTCAAAATGGAAGAATGGATGAGACGCGTTGGTACAATGGGAGGTACCACGACTTCCGATCCAAAGTCAAAATCCCAGATGCATCTAACAGATTTTTCCACTCGAAAAATGTATGTGCGCACTAGACAGACGACCCACGCATAATGGACCATCCATAGAGTTCGAATGCGGAAAAGGGAGTTCTTTAACATTAGACAGACGACCTCTCCGTCTCCCGTGGATATCATAAAAGCCGGCTAATGGATTACACCAGGGGGTGGGCAGCATCAACCTGAGTACTCAACACCAATACCTGCGATCACCAATCCGCCTGCCAAGCGTGGTGATTATGGCAAATCATCCCATTGCATTATTGGAGAGGCCTTGTCTAGCAGTGGATGTCTAAAGGCTGCTGACGATGATGATGATGATTAAAACATTTTCAAAACAGTTACAGAAAACATCATCGGGAAATTGGCATGGCCTAGAATCTAAAAACTACCCCCAACAACCCGCATTGGGTTAAAGTCTCGTCGAGACTAGCCTCCGAGTCCTAGCAGTGGGAATAGAACGGGTTGACTATGACTGCTTGCACAATGGTCAAGTATTGAGTGATCCAAATGTTAAATGACAAAATTGATGGAACAAACATTCAATTATTACAGAAATGATCACAAATAAATCAATATGTATGTACAGGTGTATAAAAAATACTTTCACAACAAGTATGTTAACATGCACAAAATATTATACATACTATTTTCTAATAATACATACACCCATTATGATAGTTGTATATTATGCTCTTATTGAGAACGCCATTCGATTCTGTATAATAAAATTTTAAAAAATACAGTCAATTACACAAATGACTCAATATAAAAAACTTTTATATAATATTCTAGAATGAAGCCAGTTGAGTAAGACCTTAGTACAGGATGTATGCGAAGGAAATAGCCAAGGCAAGGACAAATAGATGAATGCCAGGATAAGACCCATTTCGGTTCTATTTGTAACTAACCTAACCCAGCTCATAAAATGTCTAAGGTCACGCCGAATGCAACTGTGACGCGACACAGCCTATTGTTATTTAAGTAACAATGTCAAAGTCCTCAGTATTTTATTCATTGAAATCACAAGGATCATTTTGAAATGTCTTACAATAACGCGCGGATAGGAACGTTTGAAAAAAACGCGCGCTAATCGCTCATGACCGTCGCGCTAGGCGCCCGCCTTAGCCACTACACTATGGACGCAAACGGCGGTTTCATATGTTTGATATTTTACGCCCGCCGTCGCAACCGCGCTAGGCCCGCACTGTATATCAGTATCTATGGCCATAGATTATCCAAGAATTAAGAAAAAAAAAGAATCGTTAAGTCAATTAACGAGTTCCACATTTGTCTATTTAACTCGCGAAATGGACCCAGAATTTATAATAAAGCAGTGTAGGGCAACCCCACACTCCCGATGGACCGATTACATTGCAATGGTCACAGGAGTCGGTGGATGGAGGACGGTCAAGACCGTTCGTTGTGGCGTTCAATAAGGGAGGCCTTAGTCCAGAAATGGACGTCAAACGGCTGATGATGATTACATTTAGAACATTAAGACTTTATTACCTGGCGGCGGAGGTCCGGTACCATCTTGTCTCAATTCGATTTCTAACAATTTTAATTGATGGTATTTATTCTGCATCAACTTTATTATTTTCTTAATAAATCCAACATAATCTGAAACGTAACAAAATTTCACACATTAATAAAATAAATAGGTACCTAACTATTAATTTATCTAGGACGGAGGTGAGGCACTTTGAAACTAGCAGGGTGGGTATCTTTTCCCAAAGGTATTTGTCATACTCATCGGTTTGTTACGGAACTATCCAAAGTCTACATCATAACGTAACATACTTAACATATCACCATACAGTCACATATAGTCCTCACACTAAGGCGCTGTCTCCACGAGCGAGAGAATCGCGGCGATATTATCGTCGTGCCACGTATTTATATATTTCTCAATCTCTAGAAGTCGTATCGCGGCGATAATATCGCCGTGTGGAGACGGCTTCTAGAGAGTGTATAGAAATACGTGGCACGACGATAATATCGCCGCGATTCTCTCGCTCGTGGAGACAGCGCCTAAGATTCTTTGTGTCGTGTGTACCGCGGCCTACGTGGCACTGCACTACGCCCAATATTTGCAGATCATGTTAATGTTTGTCCCGCAGAGGGAATCGAACCCGAACCTAGCATTTCAGCCGGTTACACGCCGGGCGACGGAGGTCGTCATATCGCCATACATACATTATGTATGCAGTATATGCTCGGGTCAAATATTGAATCTGGATGCTGCGGTATTCGTAAATCTTGGTACCCGTGATCAGAGAATCCTAGACCCGTATTAATGAATCGAGTCCCGTACCTCTGGGGGGGTTAGTTAGTACGGGTTTTGATAGTTTTCGAAACTAAGTATATGAAGTTTCGTTTCCTTCCATACATTTACTGACAGCGTCCTTAGTTTTCTTCTCGTTTTCGCTAGGGGCGCTGCAAGAAAATGTATGGAAGGAAACGAAACGAAATTTCATATAGTTTCGAATACTATCAAGACCCGTACTAAGCCCCCTGATTGAATTGAAACACTCACGATCGCTCATCTTGAGTGTGTTCCAATTTCAAAATGACCATCAAAAACAGTTGCACACAATGTACGGCCCGCATACATTGGGTGATAATGATATTTAAATCAGTAAAATCAATTTTAGCTGATATAAACTAACATCATCAACAAAGGTGTGCGGACTAACTTTTTAACCGACTTCCCAAAAAAGGAGGAGGTTCTCAATTCGGTTGTATTTTTTTTTTAATGTTTGTTACCGCATATCTCCGGCGTTTATGAACCGATTTGGAAAATTCTTTTTTTATTTGAATAAGTAGATAAACTTCCAGATTGATCCCATTTTTTTCAGAATCCAGTTCTGATGATGGAATCCATGAGGAATTGAGAGAGCTCCTCAAATATTGTAGGCATACAATGTGGCGATTTTGATATTTTCAACAACAAACCAAGCATTTGCATTCAAAAAGTTGACACTTTTTGAATGTAATCCTTTCACCACTATGGTTCTCTCATCATTTTTTCTCATCCAAATATTTAGTCGAATACAATGGCGGAAGTGGGTTTTTTAAATGAAAAGTTATTAACTGGTATATTGATATAAACTAATGATATCAATGACATCAGATGAGCCGCTAGGCTTGATCGATTGCCGAACGCGAACGATCGCATGTCTGGCGTAAATTGCTTACGATGCCACAAATAAGTAGGTCAGTGTACATGCTCATACACTCAATATACAAGCCCTAGTGTAGTAAGGATAAAACTGTGTATGGCTTATGGGTGTTTCATACCTTTGGGGAAGTCTTGTGGGCTGACCAGCTCCCTGAAGAAGGCCTGCGCGTCATGGAATCTTTCATCTGGGGGCACTTGCGGCTTGAACCAGAACCTGAGCGCCCTCGACTCGCGCGTGTGGGACCCCGTCGCTGCGGATACTAGGAACACGCAGAACTCCAACTGGGCGTGACATGGCTCTGTGACGCCGTTTTCTGAAATTCATAAATTTAAATGATTCTCAGTGACGCCGTTTTCTGATATTCGCTGATTTTTATGATTCTCCGTGACGCCGCCCGTTTTGAAATCTATTTTTATGATTCTCTAAGACGCCGGTTTCTGAAATTCATAGATTTTTTTTATTGCATGAAACGCCGTTTTTTGAAGTTCGTTGTTTTTTATATTATGTGACGTCGTTTCCAGAAAACTTTTTTTTTTGATTCTGTTTTCTGAAATTAGTAATTGTTTTTTATGATTCTCTGTGACGTCGTTTTCTGAATTTCTTTAATTTTTATGATACTTTCTGACATCATTTTCTGAAATAAATTTATTTTTTGAATCTTTACGACGCCGTTTTCTGAAATTCTATGTGGTTATTAGTTATTATTATAGTGTGAGTAAGTATAGAAAATAAAATAAAATTGAAATTTAAGTAAGTAAGTATTTCCACCCTATGATGGGACTTTCGAAAATTACTCGCAGACGAAATCGCGGCAGGACATATAGTTATTTTACAAAAAAAATAAGTACAAACGAATTGATAACCTCCTCCTTTTTTTTTAAGCCGGTTAAAAAGGCTTTCATTCAATATGAAAACTCATTTTATTTTTGTCGATATAGGATGAAAACTACTGACCATCCAATTTTGAATGAGTTCTACACTGATGTTGTAAGTTAATTCTTACAAAGTTTTATATAGTATAAGGTCTCTCCTATCGCAATTTCAACAACAACACGCGTACGAAATCGCGGTTTATTTATTATTTATTTATTCATAATTCCATTCCATTCTAGACTCTAGGGAGTTGCATAAAGTAGCATGTTGAGTATCTAGGGCCCAAGGGACTCAACATGCTGCGTCGTTATGACTAATACAATCGTCTTCCTTATATAAGTGTTAGAAGCCCATAATGATGACAGATAGAGCATTGAACAAAATAGGCTAACTACGAGATATCTTTCAGAAAATCAAAATATAATTTCCTGTGCGGAAAGACAAAGGCGTGACGAAAAAAGGAAATAACATTATGATAGTTTTTTTTTACCCAACATTTCAATTATAACAAATAATAAACAATAATAATTTCAATAGTATCATGATTTTGTAGTCGAACGATAATTACGAAGCAGATACTATACTACCTAAGCACTGCCACACCCTCATCTCCCACGCCTATTCGCATTCCGCGCAAACTCTACTATAAACTAAATTCGCAACGAACCCGGCGAATAAGCACGATGTATTGTATTATAATATTAGAACGGACTTCAAAACATTTAGATAAATTGATTTTTAATTTTATGGGATACAAACGTCGAAATTCTTCAATTTTTGATACTTTTCCCTGTGTTTGTATCACAAAAGCTACTAGCATGCAAAATTTTTGCATTGTGGGATCACTGTTGAGCTTTTTTTACTTTTATCTTAATTTAGAGTAAAATAAAAATCGTTTTTAAATGTCTAAACAAAGCCCTTTCATATGAAACCCCACTTGATTGTCTCACTTTTATTTTTTTACCACTCTTGAATACAATCTCAACAACCCCTCTACCGATTTGGCTCATAATTTTACCTACAAATTGTACCGCCTACCAAATTTCATAAAGATTGGAATAATGGTTCAAAAGTTATCATCCGACTAACATAAATAATATACAAACGCCGAGACAAAGTTAACCCAGAGAACTCACATCACACACTCAAATATCAAGATGAGTCAAGCAAGATTACACACCTGACATGTTTCTAATTGATTATTTATTTTGTCATTTCCTTTTCCATCACTTGACCCCAATTGACATCAATGAATGATCGGAGCATTAACCCATAGAGTAATGTTCTCATTAGCTTAACTAATTAGGTTCTTACAAAGTAAGTAGAAGATTATATCATCAAGAGTTGATAGTGGACAATGAGCATTGTCCAGCGATTACTCATTTTACACTTTATTGATCATAGCTATTTTTAGATGCTTCTAAATCTACATAACTCAGATTGCCTTCATCTTGCTGCTATAAATGAAATGTAGTTTTTACAGATATTTTGGTCACTCTTTTCAAATCATTCTGTATATTTCGGAGATTCATTTATTGCATAAATGAAGGCATTGAGAAAATTATCAATTTATTTATACTCAAGTATATATAACAGTAAATCATTGTGTTTGTTATTCTTTCACGCCGAATCGGCTGGGCCGATTTTGATGAAGTTTGGTACTAGATACTGTACTAGGTACTATAAGTATCAGAACATAGGATACTTTTATCCCGAAACTCAGTGCCCCGACTAAAATAACGCAGTTGAAACAGCAGGGGGCCACTTTAAACATAACACACCCAACAGTCACATATACATAGACATGATCTCATACTAGGATTCCCTGTATTGTGGGTATCAGGAACTACGAGTACCATGGTACCATAACACCCAGACCCCGACACAAATTTTTGCAGATCATACAAACGTTTGTCCTGCAGTGGGAATCAAACCCGAAACCTTTTGCATCTCAGCCGACTACTCGCCCACCGCATCACAGAGGTTATCAATACTTTACGACTTGTACCATACTAAAACTAGGTTCAATAGCAGGAAATACCTAACTTATTGTTTTGTAACCATACAACGTCAAGGTCAGTTTTGATAACTAGTTTTGCTGCTGATAATGTATTTTATGATAGCATGAATACCCTTACTGCCTCAAATCTACACGACACTAAAGTTGTGAAACTTTGTATGTAACGCCTAGTAGGATATATCATTTAATGAAATGAAATAGTAAACCCAAAATATTTTTTTGAGCTAGAACTATGAAATGATTTAAAATAGTTAGAGTAATTTTTTAAGGTAGGTGAGTACTCTAACTGCAGATGTTTCTGTACAGCTATTTCTAAAATTAAATACAGTAAAATAATTAAGTAGTCTTTTTCTAATATACTGAAATAAAAAGGGCTCAAAGATTTTTTGTACTGAACGTTTTGAGTGCAGGTATACCTGTATAAACTTCAGCCAATACCATTTAGTGATTTTGAGTATTAAGTATGCCAGTCTGCTCAAAACCATTTTACTTTAAAGAAACAACACCACTGTAGTAGTTAGTTTATTACTAGACAGATTTAGTAAATTTTTGCAACTCTACATACAAAAGATAGCATTATCATCATCAGCCAGAAGAAATCCAGTTAGCCCTCAAAGAATATCATGACAAATGATCTAGGAGCCACCTCCACCTACAACTGCCACAATACTATCAGTCCATCAAGCAGGGCCCATCCTACACTGAGTCTTCAGTTCACAATGGCATTGCCAAAAGTAACCAGAAGTTTAATAATATTTTAACAGAACAGACAGAATAATCTAGGTCAATAAATTCAAGCCTTACCAAACACATTCTCTTTGTTGATGATAATCCCAGTATGGTCACCTCCTGCTACATGGATTTTATCGCTGGCTTCAGGCTCAACCGCCTTCCTTTCAACCACTAAGGTTGTGGATGAAGCAGTCTTACATTTAGGGGTCATGACCACCTTTTCTTCAATGTTCTCAGCCATTTTCGGAACAGTTTTCTAAGAAAAACAAATCCGTATCAACAAGTGCACTATGACTCATACTAGCATCTCAGAATCTTAGCTCACAATCAGAATCTTTTTTTATCCGTGAACTAGGACGACTGCTTTAGGTTTACGGTTGAATGTTAGATCGATGTTTATGTACATAAACCTGATTTGTGAGATACATAAAGGCGAAATAGCAAGTAAATAAGCGTGACACACAATAATAACGTTGCTAACCTTCACCTGGTCTCCTTTTTCTTGGTTTATTGCAGTGTATTTATGTTGTAGTGCTAATTCACAGCTACACGAAGTCGGCGACTGATTTTTGAGAGATGGTTGTGATGACAAATTCAACTCTCTTTATTTTTTTGTTTGTTTACCAATTTTCGAATTTTCCTTTCCACCAAACAGCAAACAAGTAAGATAGGATAGGATAGGACATAGGACCGCACGTCGCACGCACGACGCACACACCATGTAAAAAAACGTATGAGTTTTGTTTTTAGATTACATTCTCTTTGGCACCACGAACAAATCGACGAAGACGAAAATCAATGACATTGACATTTACCTAAAACAACTTTACATAGGAATAATATGTGGCCCAGCCTTGGAGCAAGGAACAAAATGGAGCGGCAGTAAAATTTATTTTGTATGAAAATTGCTCACCTTTATCGTGCCATTCACCATTCATTCAATACTCTGTGATGTTTGATTGCCTTCATTCAAACTTTTGTTTACTTTTGGTGTTTTCGTAAAGTTTCACTATTTTATTAGCAATTACCTATATTTTTTACTAATCAAGTTGGATTTCACAATGACTAAGTGTAATATTGTGCATTGTGGTACGAGGCAAAGCCAGTATCGGCCTGGATTGACTTTACGCAAGTGCTTCAACAGTTTACATTGAAATTGTAGTTTTGCTTGATTATTTTGTTCTAAATGTATGTTTCGTTAGTGAGCTTTAGAGTAAACATATGGACATTAGTGCCATTGTTGTGTAAAATATAATTATTTCATAGTAATTCATTTATTGCTTACAAGATTGTATACAACTAGGGATCGGTCGGGCAAATAGCCGACCCAGTTCGACCCAAAAACCGAGCACGCCTTATTTATCAGAACAACCGCCCTGTGGGCCCAGCCACCTTAGAATAAGGACCAAGCACTGTCTGTCATTATTCTGAGGTGGCCACACAAATTACAAATTAGTTATTCACAAAAAACAGATGCCATGGATGTGGTATGTACATACCCTCAAAGGAAATAATTATCCTTCTGAGAAAATATCTATCCTCTGAGGTGGTACCTATTAACATGTCCGAGATGCAGTACGTGCAGTACCTACTACGTAGACAGAGATACCTACTATGTTACTATAATCGAGCCGAGCGAGAGGCGCCAAGAAGGAGCTTTGTCTCTCTGTTTACTATGGTGTCTTTCTAATTTAAAATGTAATTTCATGAATTTTTTCAAACCAATCACTTCATTGCTCATCACTGTCATCTTGCGTTACGAGCTAGCAAGGGGTTTAGCCTCAGAGTTTTATCATGGTTTTATTTATGGAACCTAGTTTTTAGAGAATTATATATTCTGTGACTGCCCATTTCACCTTTATTTCCTCAGAATATAGACTAGCATTTATTTCACTGATTTGATTTCACACTTCACTTCACAGAGTACTTACTTTTTATTTTATACGGCAAGGAAGGAAAGTCTCCTTAGTTTGTGAAAGGAACTGGAAAGTGGAAACTACTGGCTGGCTGCTACTCTCTCAAGGAACATAATTACTCTAGGGCTCTGCCTGCTCTACATTTCATAGACTTTTTTATAACTTGGACATAGCATTAAGACAATGATACAAACGCCAAAAAAAAAAAGAAAAAAAAAAAGACTTTTTTATATATGCTCTTGCTCTAAAGTTTTCATCTCACGATATTTCGATTATTGTATTGTATTTCCTGAATTCTGAATTGAAGATCCATGAGGCAAGGCAGTTATTCAGGGATTTAGTTTAGGAGCAAAAACACACAGCAAAATGTTGCTCAAAGCAGGCTTTTTATTATTGTTTTGGACGAGCGTAGAAGCAGAAAGTTCGGCCGTGCAAAGTGTAAGCGATGACGAGCTACTTGAACTACTAAGAGCAAAGGAAAAGCTTATTGTATTGTTCTGTGAGTAATATACCTAATAATTATAAATTCGAACCAAGAATGCAAACACTATCTACCCACATACATACCTACTAAGTTTATACAAATTATGTATTAATTGATTGCTAACTAGGTAGTTCTGCCCGCGGCTTTGCTTTTGTTATACATACCCGGATAAAAAGTAGCCTATGTCTCGATCCAGTTCATAATCTATATGTGTACCAAATTTAATCTAAATCCGTTTAGTTGTCACAGCGTGATTGATCAACAAAGAAACTTCCAAGTATCCAACTCCATATCCAACTTTATATTTATACCTATAATAATATTATTTGAATATTATTTATTAGTGTCATATTATTTTTATTATTAGTCAAAGTCAAAGTCAAAAAGTCAAAAAGAATTTTATTCATTGAAATCACAAGGATCATTTTGAATCATCTTATAAACTAAAATTACTCCTGTTCCAACGTGACCAAGCCTAGAAGAATCAGGCAACAAACACAGCTTGGCTTACAAAAATGGTCCGTCTTACCACTAGGTGAGAAGCGCCTGTGTGGTGCCTCGGAGCAAGGAGTTGCTGATACATAGTAAATGAGAACTTAAAAACCTTAGGAAGGTAGTCAAAATTAAATAAATACATATCAGCAAAAATAATATGCAAGACAGCACACGCTACGCTTGTTATACTTATAAATAATAATCTAATAGAAACATGTAAATAGGTAAGTACAGATATTGAAAATTTCCATTTTAGCAGTCGGGGGCAGAGCGTATACAAACTGCATATGCAGCGGAACTAAGTCTACCAGCTAGAGCCACAATTTGTGTTGCCCACTGCAACCACCACAGTAGGTCCACTGCAGTAGGCAGTGGGATACACTTGCCCACAACCTATGAGTCATCTATGTACTGTAATATTCACTATATATTCTAACTGTAGTTGATTCTGTACAGCTATTTCTAAAATACTGAAATAAAAAGGGCTCAAAGTTCTTTTGTGTCTATTCCTTCAGGAAAATGTGTATAAAATGTAAACAGGCTTATAAGTTCAATGGTCTAGTGGTTAATAGTCCAACAAGGAGTTGTAAGAGTGTCTTGTGTCTATTCTTATGTTACTTTATGAATAAAAATAATTTTAATTTACAGCTAAAGATAACTGTAAACCGTGTGATGAACTAGAGAAACATATTGAAAGCTTACAAGATGACTTCCAGAAACATATGAATGCTGTATCTGTTAAAGCCACCAACAGTCATATGGCACGCCTCTATAACCCAGCTAAGGAACCTGCACTTGTGTTCTTCCGGCATGGAGTCCCATTGCTATACAGTGGTTCGTATGATTTTAATCAGTGTTCCAAATGGATAGAGATCAAAATAGATTTCCAATACTGTCATGAATTAATAGTACTACTTAAAATAATGCGCATAATCAATTATATGGGTTGGTATTGTGGGCATAAATGGGGTTGATGACATGATATGGTATAGTTGGCCATAAATGGGGTGGATGACATAGTGTAGTTGGCCATAAATCGGGTTGATGACATGACATATTGTAGTTGGTCATAGATGGGGTTGGCGACTCAGTGTAGTTGGCCATAAATGGGGTTGACGTCATATTGTAGTTGGCCATAAATGTTGTTGGTGACATAGTCAGTATAATAGTGCGCCATAAATGCATTAGGCTAGCCCAGCCCAACCATAACAAGCACACGCAGATTGGTAATTGCAGTATTGGTGTTGAATACTCTGGTGGATGCTGCTGTCCATCCCCTGGTGTAATCCCAACATCCATGGGAGGAGATGGAGGGGGTAATTTACATGCCCCGTGGACATTATTCCCTCCATTACCTGACTAACAGTAGAAATAGGACCTATTACTAATATTTATTCTGTGCTATTGCTAACAATATTGTATGTATATGTGAGCTATAAATAAATACAAATACAAATTACATACAATATCCATTCCATCCAAAAGTTGTCTAGTAGAGATTGTTACTCAGTGATAAACAAAGTTAAGATTACATATTTATTTATTGATGGAAAGTAGTAACCGTAGCCTATGGACACTTGCAACACCAGAGGCATCACACGCGCGCTGCCGGCCCAGAGACATCAAGATGAAATGTCTCATGTGCCTGTAATTTCTCCGGCACCCATACCCTTCAAACACAGCATGTCAGTAAATTCTTTTTGCTTATGGTGTACAATAACCTGTCTTTCTTATCAGAAAAAAAAAAGATATGCCTATATTTTTCTTTTAATTTTCAGGAGATTCAGATGAAAATGATATCTATGGGTTCTTTGAAAAGAACCAGTCTCCAGCAGTAAAAGAACTAACAGACAAGATATTTGAACATATCACCCAAGCTGCCACAGGTGCAACGACTGGGGATTGGTTTGTTATGTTGTAAGTACCTACCTGCACTTTTGTCTTTAAGGTATAAAAAAAGCAGCAAAAGTTTCTAAGACAGCACACAATACGCTTTATATACTTGTAAATAACAATCTAATAAAACCATGTAAATAGATAGGTACAGATATTCCAAATTTACTATTTAGCAGTTGAGGGCAGAGCGACATCAGGTCACGTGGCTTTATCATTAATATAGGTAGTCATCTAGAGTGTCTTTCTTAATTAGATTATTCTTTATGTAGGATTTAAATCTTCGAATAGGAAGTTTAGATGCACTTCCTGGATTACTCAGTTTTCGTCCGTTCTGTGAGCTATATGGCCTGCCCATTGCCACTTCAACTTTTAAGTTGAATAGTTTTTTTTGACGTGTCAACGTCTTATAAATCGATGGAGCCGGCTGCACGCTCGAAAAAACATGACTAATGCGCCATTACCTCGTCATACGTCGTTACCTCGTCATGCGTCACCTCGCAAAACGCATGCGGTGACGCTGCATGCGCATGCGATATATATATATATATCGCATGCGCTATGCGCATATATATATGCGAGCGCGAGCGCGGAACGAGCGACAAAGAAGCACAATAACGCCGTTGACACGTTGAACTATCGTCAGTAAACCGACTTTACAGACAACCGTTTTTTTAAAGTCTGAGCGCTGTAGTCTCTCATAAAACGTGTTTTTTTTACAGTTACGGCGCCTCGTGCGTAGAATGTCAACGGTTACATGCAGTGTGGGAAGGAGTTGGTGCCACGCTACGCGGCCGCGTGAATGTGGCGCGTATGGACGCCAGCCTGGCTGGCGTGAACACGGCCAAACGTTTCCAAGTGACAAAGCTACCGGCTTTCCTTTTGTGAGTATTTGGTATTCAGTCTTTATAATTAGTCGGCAGAATTCCTCTGTTGGGCATAAGCTACTTCCGTAGAATGCTAAATGACAAACGATCTTTAGCCGCCTACACCCACCGACGATAGCGACCGTTACAATGTCATTGGTCCATAAGTGGGGGCGTCGTCCTACAATGCGTATTCAGTAATGAGTTAGTATTACATAAACACACGCCTTTTAAAAGGCAGAGCCTCAAAGGGCCTCTTTTCACTTGGGTTGCACATTTCCAAATCGAGTTTTTGTAAAATTTGTCTTTCGGCTGAAATACATAAAATTAGTAATCAAAATGAGCACAAATTCTTTATTATCCACGGAGGAATTTCGTTGTCTCTATTATCTAATCAGCTGGCTTAAGGCTCTACCCTGACCGAATGACCTTGAGGACTTCGCCTCTACAATACATCGCAAATTATTTATTGTAGTGACACCTATGTAGTCCGTTCTAATAGTACTGCCATCTAGCCGTCCGTCCGAGAACCGGCGGCTGACTGCTCCGCTCCTTGCGCACAGCCAGATTCATGAAATATAATTCATAAAAAATAAAGAGAACCCATTTAAAAAAAATTAATCGTGTAATAATTCTACTATTAAATTAACTATCCAATTGTGTAAACCAAAAAATTCAGTAACGTGAACTTTAAGAGAAGATGTACAAAATCATGATTTATTTCAATTTTTTCATGGGTTTATTGTCGAGTACTTACGACGTTAAATCATTAAACCAATCGTGGAACTTGATGACAAAATGTCAAATATATGTGGTGACTTTTATTTTTTTTCTACTTGCTTTATTTAACGAGGAGAGAGGCTTGAAAAAAACAGTTTGACGCCGTGTTTGGTCGGGGTACTGCCTTAATGGCGACTTTAATAGTTTGGCACAAGTTTGGCACCATTGAGTTGTCAAAAACTTCAACTAACTCAGATATCGGGAATTAGGTCAAGATTTGGACGACGAACAAGCGAACTACAAGGCAAGTGAACTAAAAAAAATACAACCGAATTGAGAATCTCCTTTTTTGAGAAGTTGGTTAAAAAGCATAGAAAAAGTGTCACACCTTAGGTAGGACATACAATGCCATTATTTAGATTATAGGTAGTTCGTGGTATGAATTCCCAGTGTCAATTTTTGATGCTCTGTAAAAACCTAACTAGTTTATTATTTTCAGCTTCCGACTCGGCAAAGTCTACAGATACAACTTGCCAAAGACTGACGTCAAATCATTTGTAACATTTGCTCAAGATTGGTACAAAAATTCTAAGGGAGAGCCAGTTCCTTTGCTTGCCTCACCATTGTAAGTATAAAAATTAAATGAACCTTCACATCAAAAATAACAGACGGAACATTCCTCGCTAAAAAAGTGAGGCACGAAACAGGAATTACTAAGACGATCCGGGCCTAAGAAGGGCGGCGCTTTGTTAGTTTCGCCTCGATTAAGCGAGAGCGCACGCTGATCTTGTTCCTATTTTGTAGCCTCAGTTTGTAGCACAGAATGCTCGGTCTATTATTTTTGGCCTAATGTATGTACACTCTTATAGGGTACGAGCGAAGCGAGTTCTCCAAGTCAACTCAGGTGAATTGGCATTTGTATGTCTGTATGTTAGTCTGAGGCTAACTTTGGAACTATTTATCCGATCTTCATGAAATTTGGTAGGTGGGTAAATAGTATTGGTGCAATTTACAAGTAAGGTTATGAACTACATCGGTCAAGAGTTTATTGAGGGGTGAAAATATAAAAGTGAGACAATCAGGTCATGTGGGAAATCACATGAAGCTCTTTCATTTGGTTGGATATTTTAATCTGTTTTTTGTTTTATTACAGAATTTAGTTATTGAGACGCAGAACTGTTAAAAAAACCTCTGAAGAACTTCCACTAATCCCACAATGCTGAAATTTGCCATGCTAGTAGCTTTTGTGACACAACTACAGGGAAAAGTTGTCCAAAATTGAAGAAGTTCGATGTTTTACTCTATAAAATTGGTTGTTGGTCCAGTAGGAATTTTAATGATGTTGTAGTTCAATTAAGTTGGGCATTAATTTCGTTGATATACTAAACACGTAGGCGGAGCCTCAAAGAGCCTCTTTTCACTGTGGGTTGCACAATCGCTGGAATAAAGTGGTGAGCTCATCGCCGCCATTGCTTTCCACGACCAACTCGGCTAACGTTTTCTTCCAGTTATAACCCACTCTGGACATAGGTCTCCCCATAGAATGCTACGACGAACGATTTCAAGCCTCCTCCATCCACCGATTTTATGCTACCTTTATAATATTGTCCTTGGTCCATAGAAAAGGCGCCATCCTTTACTGCATCGTCCGGTTTCACCGTTGATAAGTCGGATTCAAACGGTTCTTTCGATGCTGTTTAGGGAATGATCTAGTAAACATTATATTCATACAATTTTGTAAACATTGTTTCAGTGACGAAATAGTGGATTGGTCCGTATCCACTTTGAGAATAGCTGTAGCCTATGGACAAGAAATACTAGCTCAACATCCTTGGATCTGGCAAATAGGAGTCGCTTCGGCTCTGGGTTTTGGACTGGTGGCCATCACAGCACTCATCGCTCTCGTGAAGGCCGGCCGATCCAAACCAGAAAAAGAAGTAAAGAAGGAAAAGAAACGTAAATAAATTCATCTCTAACAGCCTTTATAACTTGCCGGTTTATTTCAGCATTCAAGATTGTACACAATATTGCAATATTTTATACTATTTTTATCGTTTTTTATTCAATTTTTAATGTAAACTATGCAGGGAGTTAGTAGAAAGTATTTTAACTTTATTAAAATTAACTCAAATAATCATGAAAAACTAGTAAAAATATGCGACGTTGCCTGCCCGGCTAGGCATGAAGGCTCAAAGAAAGAGTGTGAGTAGATTTAAGCGTAGTCTTTGGTTGTAAGTTCAGAATTTTTGTAAAAAACTTTCTTTATTCCTTGACAATAGAAACATAAAAGGGGCTTTCAATGTATTCTCGGTAAAAGCATGACGCTAATTACTTACATAAATTGTATTTTTATTTTTAAATATAATCATTTATTAAGTAGGTACCGAGTAAATCTCGAAATTAACTTTTAAAAACTATGTACTTACTTAAAAAATCTTTCAAAAACATTTCACCCAAATATGTGCATGTGGCTTGAGCTCTTCACTGTCGGAAAAACGTTTTAACACGAAGCTCTATTTTTTTATGAGGATGGATAGTAACCTAATCACTAGGGGCTAGGTCCGGTGGTTAGTTTCATCGAAACCACAATGACGTACAACACAGCCTTGGAAACCCTTGCCGTGTGAACCGGCGCATTGTAAAGAAGTAACATACTGGCAGTCAGATTTCCTCCTGTGTTTTCTTTAGAGGCTTCTCTTAAATTAGACTGCGTTTATTGTTCCACCTTTTTCAATGTAAAATTCCGTTCTTATCCAGAGACACAGAGACCATAATTTTTTCGGCAGAGTTTAAAGTTACCCCTTTAAACTTATGGGGGTCTTCCCTTCTTGTGCCACTGCCTGGGTTCCGGCTTACTCTCAGGATCATAGTGGTGAACCCACGTTTCATCCGCAGTAACAAGTCTGTCGAAACAACTTGATGAATCTTCACCGCAGAGCTGCGAATCGCACATGTTTTTGAGGCGGCGCCTTGCTCACGCGGCGGCGCCTCAAAAACATGTGCAGGTGCACTGATTTTTGAAAGATTCAGGAAGTCAGAAGAATTGTGTGTGTGTGTGTACCAACAGATAGAATAGTCGCATCTCTGCTAACGTTTTCAACTTTTTTCACATTTTCTTCCGTAATGGCAGTAAATGACCCTCTCCCCCCTTTCAATTGACTTGACCTCTTGAACTGTTGAGAAAAAATCCATCTCTGCCAACATTTTTACCTTTTATCACATTTTCTTCCGTAACGGCAGTAACCGGTTCGCTCGAGCGAGGATCGTCTCCCCTCTCCCTCTTTCAATTCACTTGAACACTTTTGAACTATTGATAATGAAGGTAACTATTGATAACGAAGGTGTCGTAAACAGCCAGCATCTTTGCGTGAGTGATTTTTTTACTTTTTCCGGAATTGATTTTCTTCAACATAACATTGTCACGTCAGACATTCCAATTGACTAACGATACCCCTAGATAACGAAGTTATCGAATTTTATGAATAAAATCAAATTACCCATATTTTTAGTAAGTAGGTAACCTCGATACAGAGAATACATTGAACGATAGGTACTTTTTTGGCTAGATATTTTGTATTTAGGCAGTGTTTGTCGGTACACTTATAACTCAAGTTCTACTGAACGGATTCAATTGCGGTTTTCACTGTTTTTTAGTCGGGGGTATAAAAACCGCGATGTAAACTTCTTGGGTGTATTTTTTTAGAACCAATGTATTTTGTTGCAGTTTTCAATTTTGTGTAGGATATTCTTCGCGAAAGGTTTTAGGTTTTGAGGTGTTATAAAACATCGTTGCTAGGTACCTACCTACTAAGGTTTTATACAGGGTGATTCAGTAACCATGGATCAAACGAATTTTAATGGTGAAAGACCTCATGGCACATGAGTGCATGTGCCTCATCACACCTTATTTTTGTTCGCCGTTTTTGACCAATTTCTAAGGACATGATCTTATTTTTTTTGTTAAATAAAGCAGAAATATTAAGAATTTTGAAAGCTACAAAAATTTCAGTCTTTGTTTTAAGTCAAGGTTGTTGACCAAATCAGCTTACTGATTAGACTAATGTTACTTTCATGAAGTAGGTAGGTATTTGTACTAAAAAAGTAAAATTGAAGAAAGTTTCTTTCAAAATATTTTTGTCTAATTATTACTCTCAAAACAGACGATTTAGTCTATTAATTTTATATTATGTTTACTTTAAATTGGTCAAAAACGAAGAACAAAAATAGCCATAACTTCTTAAATAAACAAAAGAAAATCTTAGTGCATACATAGGGGTGGTTCAGATGTGCCCTGCACAGGTCTTAAGACCAATTCACACCGGATGCGTATGCAGCACGTAACGTAGACACGCGTCACTGTCACTGCGTCACTTTGTGTACTGTACGTACACGCTTGCGTGCACGTCACGCAAGCGGTGTGCCATGTCTCATAGTTCCATACGTTACAACGTCACGGTACGACGACGTCTTCGCGTACACAGCCGGTGTGCTGCAGCCTTTACTTATATCATTTTGATTTGTTTGATCCAGGTATAATGAATATTATGTACTATTTTTATATTCTTTACATGCTAGTACATAAAATATAAATTAATTTTTTATCCTACTTTTTGCATTTCGTAGAATATGATACAATATTTTTGTTTTGAATAATTACACATAGAATTGCTGTGATAACTTTTATATGCATTTGTTATACTAATGTCCGTCCCTATTATAATGGTAAAGAAATGAATAAAAACATATCTAATAAATTATTTAGTTTTATTTGCACGAGTATAAGTACCTACAGTTTGCTAACGTTGGGCGTTGCTAGTTCCATAGATCACAAATTTATGCATTGCACAATGTACTTAACTAAATAAAACTACTGTGATGTCATTAAAAATAAATTTAAATTAATTTCACTAAAAGTGAGGAAAATGCATTAAAACTAGGTGTAAGTACTAGGACACACAAAATGTGCTTGACATACACACAGCAGAAGAACCACTTTGTTTGTGACTAGGGAAGCTTTATATTGCCAATTGCGTGTTATAGAGTCAGAACATTAAAAAAAAATACTATCCTAATATCTTGGTAGAGCGTAGGTCTGAATTCCACATGAGCAATATGAGCACCCATAGGAATGTTCTTTATCTTTCCGTAGGCTTAGAATGTACCTACCATTTGGGATATTTCTTTCCAAACACAAAACATAGAAAAAATTGTGAGAATAGCTCCTCAAACAAACAAACAAACAACTGATATTACAATTAGAGGAAGAATCCCTTTGTGTACAGACATAAAATATAAAAATTGGTGTAAAGCAAATTAAATAAAGCCAACAGAACTCTAAAGGTAAAAATGTTATATAGTGTCAACTTCAATATTTATTCTAAAAACCGATGCAGGATCGGCTAGTTCAGCTACAATTAAGTTTCTGAATTTTTCAAAAATTTGGGAAAAATCCATCATATCACGAGGTTTTGACTCCAGCCATAACCTATCAAATTCATAAAAAAGATAGCAATAAAATCTATGAAACAATTTTAAGTTGGGTAATGTTTTTGCGTTAAACATGTAAGTTTTTGCAGAACCAGCTTTCAGTAAATTGTACGCCATTGAAGTTAAGTTAATGCCAACAATTGCATAAGTGTAGCCGTATTGAGGATGGTGGGAATGGCTCAGGACATGGCTGGATGCTTGAGGATACTCAGTGGCGAAGAACAATAGATTCTCTAGTCCAAGCATTCCCATTCCACGGAAGTCTGTTTTAGGATCATCACCCTGGAAACAATATACAAAACATTCATGAAAAAAAATTGCTTCCATTAACTTATTGTGGAGTACTAAGAGAAAGAGCTCTAATTCTTACCTGAAACCCAATATATTGCCATTGTTTGGTCACTCTGTTCTCTAATTCTTCATTGGGTACCAACAAAGACCAAAGTCTCAACAGTTTATCTTCATGGTCTACATTGTAAGAGTCAAACTGAATTTTCCGTAGATCCTCCACTTCATCAATTAAATTTCTGTAACTCCAAATTTGCTCTATACATTTTCTGAAGGAAACAATGAAAGCGCCGTGATACTTCGGATTTATTTTTTTTGCTCTAAGTATTATCGCTACTGACGGAGTCACAATTTCACGGAAGTTCAATGGGGTGAACCTCCTTTCATAAACTAGTGTATCTAAAAATGAGACCACTTCATGTACATCCCTGGTGCGAGATAACATCAATGACTTCTCCACATTGCAGGTCCTGGCAGCTCCAGGTTTATCGCCATAGCATATTCTTTGTAGTTCACATAGCCGCGTAGTTTTTCTCAAAAACCATTTGATCAAAGGCCTTAGATACCACTGTAGTACAGACCAAAGGTCGAACACCATCATTTCAGCCACAATTTATGTTCATTTGTTGTACTTTGTAGTAGAGTAAGTTTATTGGGAGAAAATAAAACTCCAGTGAGCCAGCCAGTTGATTTGTTTGATTCAGTTTGGTTTGAGTCACAGATTTATAAGTAACTAAGTATAGTGTTTGAGTTGACACTTGAACAGTGTTGCCAGAGCTTACTCAGCCCAGGTTGCCATTTGTAGGTTTAAATTTTGCCATCTGAAACCAAAGGATGCCATTGGAAAAAATCTGAAAAATAAAAAAAACCATGATTTTTTATTTTGTTAAGGAGTGTGAACAGCCAAAGTGTTTGTAATTTAAATAGCAAGATTAGCCGAAAGAAGAATAACAGAGGCAGCTGCGAGCGGAGCGAGCCACGAAATTATGTATTTCAACAGTGTAAACGGCCAAATTTCTTGTTATTTTAGTACATATCAAGGTCAGCAGAAAAAGGTAAGCAGTTGAGGCAGCTGCGAGCGGAGCGAGCCGCGAAAATTACGTATTTCAACAGTGTAAACGGCCAAATTTCTTGTTATTTTAGTACATATCAAGGTCAGCAGAAAAAGGTAAGTAGATGAGGCAAAATTTCGTATTTCAGAAGTGTAAAAGACAAATTTCTTGTCTTTATTTTCCATATATTTTTATGAGGTTCTTCGCAATCCAATTTTTTTTTTGTCACGATTTGCCACCCCTTTTATCTGGCTGCCCTAGGCCCGGGCCTACTGGGCCTTAGGTCAAATCAGCCACAGTAGTTGTGTTTAAAAAAAATATAGGCTGACATTTACATTATTCGAGAAAAAATCTGAAACTCGAAGACAAACCAAAAACACTCTTTGCAGGCAAAATTACCTACTTAGGTACTTTTCGTCAATTTCATGCATGCATACGTCTTTCTTATTCCTATCCTAGGCACCCAAAAGGCTGGGAAGGGATGGTGATGAATAATGAATGAATGATGATTCAATGAGTAAAATTGGTTTTTCAAATAGGTCTTTATGTAGCTATATAAAAAGAGAACTTACCAGTAGGTAGATTTAAAAAACAAAAGTATTAGGACACCACGAAAAGAACTTCCTTTGCACTGCACTGCACACAGACACACACATAAAATTACTTTTATCCTTAGCTTCACCAAAATAGATCTTTGGTTTGTAGAAATACGGGCATAATTTGTTTGTTTACTAATTATGTATTGGTTTTATGGGCATAAAAATGCGTTCAAGATTTTGATTTTATTCAATTCGATGCGTTCAGTTCATCTGCGAAAGATATTCAATATTTTTTTACTGATGAGCGCGCGACAAGTCGAAAAGTTGCCAAAAAGTTGCCATTTGAGCTTCGTTGCCATTTGGTTGCCACGAAGGGTCAAATGTTGCCAAAATGGCAACCAAAGTTGTCAAATGGCAACGCTGCACTTGAATGACTGATTCTTGCTTGAAAAAAACAAACAGTATTGCCAGCAGTCAAACTTGAAAAGTTCCGACCGTAACCGCATCTAAAACTATTAAGATAAATAAATCGTTAAAAAAAAATTTGGTTATGCAATGAAAAATTAAGTTTCTAAGAAATCCAACGGCTAACTTTAGGGGTGTTATTTGTTTATTTATTTATTTATTCACACACTCAGAAAACTAACAGCATCAAGCCAAAACGTTTTTGAGGCAGCACACAGAATTACATACAAAATAGAAAAATAATAATAGTAGTAAGTAAACCAAATTGTTAAGTAAGTTAAATGTGTTTTCCTTATGTAAGTAAGTACATAAAAAAAAACACATTCAACTTAGGAAACGTACACACAGAACAATAAACATTCGCAGCTTCATGTGAAACACATCTACTTCAGGTTCCTGAGTAATTATCCTGTTGAGCAGTTCGAGTGCGTTAGCTGTTGGGGCAAATCGCGCGGTGTTTGTGCGGAAAGCGAGCGGTGCAAACAAACGCCGCGGGCGCCCGCGCGCCACTTACCGGCCAGGCGCGTAAAGTGTGCACTGCGATAGAGCGGTCGGATTATCAGTATTACCTCTTAAAACCGAAAAGTAATGCATCATAATTGCACATTTACGGCGCAGCTCGAGCGTATTTAATCCTACCATACCGCCAACGAAGAGAGACGGATATAAATAGGGATAGTAGCCGTATAGTTTTTTATAAAGGTATTTCGCGAATTTCTTTTGCACCCGTTCTAGGATGAGCTTATACTTTACCTTGTGAGGGTCCCACACTAAGGCATTATACTCGAGCTTAGATCTAACAAATGCATAAAAAAGTGATACAATTGCGCTCCTATCATGGAAACGGGCCGATTGTCTCATTACGAAGCCCAATGACTTCGAGGCTTTGTTACAAGTTTCAACTATGTGCGTATTAAAAGTTAATTCGCCGTCCAGTCAGGCCTAAATCTCGGATTTGAGTGACGCGCTGCAGAGGGACACCAGAAATATTGTATTGGTAAGCGTGGGGAGAGTGGGATCTTGTGAATGTAATAGTGTTACATTTGGACGTGTTAAACTGTAGAAAATTTCGCTCGCTCCACGCAACAACGTTGTCGATATCACGCTGCGGCGCCTCGATATCGATCGTATTCGAGATTGAGTCTATTTGACATAATTGTATATTAATGATATATACTCCGCTTAACACTATATATTGGGACTCCCTGTCTATAGAGATAAATAGACGGCATCGCATAGTGTTTTTGTTCTCTATTCATTCATGTATTCATGTCGTGCAGACATTCCATCAACCAAACAGGTGGATCATCGCCACTGGTTTTTGGCGGGGCAACTTCAAGTGGTTGCGTGTTTTTTTCTCACGAAAACACATGTTTGTAGGCATGATTGCAAAAACGATCTGAAAAGAGCCTATATTAATCAAGATGCGTATCATGATAAATGTCGGACCTTTTGAGTAAAGACCCGCTGAAACTATATAAAGAACGAAATCTGACCAAAAGATCCGCACTGGCAACGTCATAATATATGTCATAAAGTTATGCTATGGCTCAGAATAATGAGGAATCTTTATTCTGAGGCTTTGACCTCAGAGGCCCAATTCTCTAATTTAAAAAAAATCCAGTCACAATATAATCTCGTGTCAGTCGCACTGTCTCGAATATTAACTATTACATATTCTTAGCAAGAAATGCGAAGATCAAGTAATAGTTACTATACGTGACAGTGCGACTGACACGAGATTATATTGTGACTGGAATGTTTTTAAATTAGAGAATTGGGCCTCTGAATAAAGGCTTGGACCTATTAGTAGTTCCCAAAGCCAAAACATAAAAAAAAAGTTGTCATGGTCACCATGTGGTCACCGCATGGATCATGCATGGATAATTATTATTTATAGCTAGATAGGTATTAGAGTACCTAGTATTTTAAGTGAGGCTCAGCTCAGATGAGGTTTTGGTATTATATCCATGGGACGACCTCTGTGGCGCGGTGAGCGAAGGTTCGCCTGCGACGCAGGAACAAATATTTGTACGATCTGCAGATATTTGTTCAGGGTGTTCTGGGTATTTTCTAGGTACCTATAATAAAAAATATCTATATATGTAATGTACCTACATTGTATTAAGTATTTATATCAGTGATCTAGTACTTAGGTACCCATAACACAAGCTCTGCTTAGCTTGGGGCTAGATTATGTTGTGTGAAATGTCCAGCATTTATTCATATTTATTAGGTAGTTATTTATTATTCCGAAGTCAGTCCTCAGAATAATGAGTCATTATTCTGAGGGTCAGTCGCATGCAGTCACATGCCAGTCGGACAGCAGCAGACAAATACAATACCCTCACTCAGCCATTGATGTAAATAAGCTATAGTTACATACGCATGGATATGGTACGTAGCATAAAAATTCCTTGGCTTAACGCTAGTAATATATTATACTATATATACTTATGTCAATGCCCTTAGCAGAGGGTTCCTCTGAGGCAATACAAAAATTCCTTAATTATTCTTCCATGTTCAAAGGACAGCCACTCCTACAACTCTTTTACCAATTTTGGCAGTGATAAAATTAGGTCAAGTCTCAGTCAAGCCATGTTCTAGTAAAACGGTAGCAGTTTTACTAATATGTTGGTCGACAATTTCCATCCGTAAAAAAAGATGCAATATGTACACATTATTATTAAATTCACCACCATGTGCTCCACCTACCCACCCGGATGGCCATATAGAACTGACAACCGTTGGGGAATAAAGGTTCTCGAGTGGGGACCACAAACCGGACGACGCAGTGTCGGAAGGCCCTCCTCTCGATGGACCAAATACCTACGTTATAAAAGGAGGACATTATACTTATAGGAAGTCGGTAGATAGAGGCAAGCCGAGACCATCATTCTTCGTGGCATTCTATGTGGAAGGCCTATGCCCAGCAGTGAATTCATATACTACCTATGCTGATGATGATGAGATGGCGTTAGTCAAGAAATTTATATAATTTTGTACCTACCTATCTCCATAAGGGTGCGCTCAGGTACCTACATAAAGTAATTAGAGTAGGGGTAGTACGCGCCATAATGCGTTCTACGTGTAGTGCATTGTTGTTATACTCCAGGCAAAATTAGGGGTTTCACCTCGGAATGAGAGATAGTCAGCTATAAACTTATGTAAACCTTTATTTTGACACCCTAAAAATTGTCTCAAAACCTACTTATCGTAGGGGGTTTAAACACTGCGCGTTCTCTGCGCGCAGTGTTTATCTCCTCTACCTCGAAAATGGTTTAAGATATAAAAACGATGTTTAAACAAAATTTGTAGGGAATTTAATCCTCTACTATATTTATTATAAATACAAATAGCATACAACCTATAGGAAACGAGATCTTTGCAATAGATGTGATTTTTTTACCTTTGACCTTGGAATATCTGTAGACGCGGATACCCTACGTAGGTTAAGTTTTAGGGTGCCAAAATAAAGGTCTAGACAACTTTATAGCTGACTATCTCCCATTCCAAGATTATTGCCCTAATTTTTTATTTAAGTTTATTATAGCATTTCGGCATTTTTAAGTCTAGTGGGACTTTATGTTATTGTCTTAGGATATTGTTGACCACGCCAACCACGCGGTCATTACAACAACCCCGAATGAAATATTTGAAACGAGAAATCTCATTAAAATATTTCAAATGTAAAATATCGAATGAAAAATTTTAAATGAAAAAACTTGAATGATATAATGTCTTGAATTAAAAATCTTGAATGCCAAATATCGAATGAATTTCTACGGTAGTACAATACTACGTGTGGATAGGTACTAAGCATTTGCGTAGTATCCTTTAGTTTGTGGTAGGTATAGATTTAGATAGTAGGTAGGTACTAATTATTGATTTTAATGTGTCTGGTGTGTGGGTGGTTTATAAAAAGAAACAAAGTTACTGTAGATCGAATTTGTGTTTTATTTGATGAAAATTGTAATCATTAAATTTAATTAAAATTATTTACAATGGCATAATAATTAAATATCACGAACGGCGGTCAGCAAACTGACAACTTTATTTACAAGGGCGAAAGAGGTTGAGTTGATACAATACAATTAGGTACACTGAGCTTTTGCGAGCAACATATCAAATGAACGTGGTAAGACCTAATTCAAAACTTTTGATCTGGTAGGTAATATTATATTTATAACGAATCATCTTTAGGTTAATAAGTACTACATACATATTAGAGCAAGTGCTAGATTTTTGTCGTACCTACTTAGGTATTTTTCATACAAAATATTTGTTCTTAGATAGTAGATCTCCTATTGAGGGACTACTCATCAGTCACTTGGATAGATACATTATTATGTTATGTTACCTATAGATAAACGATGGTGAATTCCTATCTGCGCCGTAGGTACCTACTTAGATATGTCAAGCGTAGTTTAGCGTAATTATCAAGCAATATAGTATTTGCACTACCTCATAATATATACTTACTTCTATGGTAATAAAAATTGAATTTGAGTTTACATATCTAAATTTATCAACTATTTAATTGCTTTATAAAAGGTGGGTACTTCAATTACAAAAAGTAATCCAGAAAAATGTACTTATTATTAACATGTCTAACCACAATAGCTATAAAAGGTTCCAGAATACCATTTTAAAAGGTACTTATTCGGTACGTAGTTACGAAAGTGTATCGTGCTTGTGCAGGTAATATTGACACAAAATATACTTTGGGTACAAAATTTATTTAATTATTAACGATATAATTTTCACACGAAGGTATAATGCAATATTATAACTAACAACTTGTTTAACATTCTCATTAAGTTAACGAAATTAATTTTCGAGTTTGTATTTTTCGTTTTCCTACTGAATCTACTGCATAATGCTTGGCGCAAATGATTTTTTATAATAATATTATCTAATTCATAATGCCATCATTTCGAGAGTTCAGTGCGTGCAGTTATGTATTATCTTTATTTAATAAATTAGTTATTATCTCACTAATGTCTTTTCTTGCTTCGTCATTTCGACAGTCTTAACACTAATTTAAGCTTAGTAGGTATGAGTATTTGTATCTACAGGTTTCGCTTTTCAATACTAATAGTACATTACTGCAGCGGCCGCCAAATCGGCCATTGATGGACGAAAGTGATAATGTTAGCCGAGGCACACACACGTAAGCCCATCAATGCCCAAATGCAGCCAAGGCTTGTATAGTACTTTCCCCAAACAATGCGCGGATATTCAAACAAGTTAATTTTCTTTCATTCTTCCATTGAATAAAGTTCTCTCATGTATTTAAAAATTTGTCTTTTGATTTTGGCTGTAAAAACTTTTCTATTACGGCTCTTGAATTTCAGATGGCGTCAAAATTTTCATCGGACTCTCTTTCTTAGCTTGAGCTCATTTTGTTAATTTAAATACGATACACCATCAATTTCTTTTTACAGCTTCTTTTATGCGCTATTTATCTTATTATCTTATCTTATCTTAAAAACGTCTCAACAAACCTCTTTGTTGAGACGTTAAACTGTGCATATTGAAATAACACTAGCTATTGATTTTCATAGTGAAATTGCCAGCGTGATAACACGACAGATATGGATTATCATGCTAACATTGCCGGTCGCTTGCTGATGTGTTCATAACCACTACTAGAAAGATCGATTTACCTCAAATAAGGTTTTCTAAACAATGATCGAATATCCAAGCATCTTTGAGAAAAATAAACTTATGTTTAGCTTCAATTTATCTGGATTGCGTCTACGACGTAGACGTGTAGGCCTACGCGTCTACGCCGTGTCTACGCATCAATTCAATATCTTGCTTATTCTGCAAATAAACTATAGTAGGTACCTACATACTATGTTATAAATGAAGACCGAGTATAACTTTTATAAAGAAACTGATACATAAATTGATGGAATTATGAGTACCTACATAATAACTAAGAAATCTCACAAAAACACTACTGAACAAACTTTCTCCTTTAATGAACAAATGATTGCCAACTTTCTTAGAACATGAAAAATTTACTATTTTCATTCGAGTACACAGGCTGTTAAAATAAAACATATTACTCATATGACAAAATAAATAAATATCTTGTATTGGAAACCTGTTAGAAGTCTCCTAAAAAGTAGTTTCGTATAATAAACTAATTTATTGGTACCTACATTTAATAATAATTTTATTTACAATCGATTAGGAAACATGAAGGCATTAAGACCTACTAAGGCATGTGAATTCATCAACTCGAGGCAATAGGCATAGCTAGAATAAACATACATTACAAAATATGTTTATATTAAAATAATTAGAGATTCTTAAGGAAATGTAAAAAGTTGTAACAATTTCATATATTTATAGGTATAAGCAACGGAGAATAATATATATTTATATATTATATAATTTCACTTTAATAGTATAGACAGATACAATCTTATAAAGCGAATGATATGTTGATTTCACCTTAAAGGTATTATAATTTGTATAATATAAACAATTAATGAATTCAAAACAAACACGGTATCACTTTGTGTATAATCTTTGAAATTATTACACTAAATAATATATCTCCTAGACTTTAAAGTTAAAACAGAGAGTAAACTTAAAAATCATCTAACTAAAGAGATCATCAATAATTTAATCCATTATAGAATTATTATAACCTTTAGGTTTGATTTGGCTTGCTCTATATTTTTTTTATATTTATATTACCTGACCACTATAAACTGAACCATGGCTGGCTTCTTATGAACATTAACAAAACACGAATAAAGTGCCAGAAACACATTTCAATTAAACCAACGTAAATATTGCTTTAAAATGTGAATAAATTACATAACGAATATTAGGTACCTATATTGCGGAAGTCGCACTGCGGGACGGTCCTCTACTCAATAAAACAATGACATTGTTAAAACGGTCGCAGGAAATAGATGGTGGTTCAAGACCGTTCACCGTGGTATTCTTTAGGCCCATGTCAAGCAGTGGACTTCTTTTAGATGACGATGATGGTAAAATTATATTATAATTAATTTATAACTCACTAACGCTTTTGAATCAAAGGTACAATAATGGCGATTACATTGCATTGGCTCGTAGCACATGCGTAGGCGCGCTACGTTGGCGCGTAGAAGCACTACGATTTGAGTTTTAATGTCTAAGGTACCTACTTTTCTACAATCTCGTGCTGAAAGTCACAAAAGAGTTAATAAACAGTATGAATCATGATTTATCAGGCATACCTACAGGAGGTAGGTACATTCAAATAGATAATTTCGAATAAAAGCACAGCCGAAACGTATTTCTTACAGATATATTTTATTCCAACAATTATTTTCAAATCAGTTGACTCGTTGGTCCGCTCATTTAATAAGCAAAAGGCAATAGTATCGATGGTGTCAATGAATTACATTTAATATAGGGTTTTAAATAACATGTATGCAATTGTGGACGTATTTAGGTTTCACTTAATTGATAAAGTGATGCGATTGATTGACTAATATGCAAAATTTTCGTTAGCACGGCTTACGACGTTGCCTATTTAAAACAGCTAGCAATGTTGCTTAAAAGTGCTAATCTCTACAAGTGTGTTCATCAGGAAGAGCCTAAAGGATACGCCTTAATGAACAATCTACATTATGCAAAATATTATACGTGATGGTACTTAATAATTATGGTCTCACAGCACAATATATAAGGTACTACTTGTCTTATACCTACTCATACGCATTGTTATCAACATCATTTGACGATTCTTTACGTATGACAGGTGTTATTCTTACAATAATATTTACAGCCAGCTGTAAATCGATCAAATACTGACTTACACCAAAGTGGGCAAAATAACTTATGTAACATAATAATATAAAGAAGGCATGTTCACGGTCAAAAATAATGTTAATAATAAAATAATTTGGTATTATGAACATGAAGAAATTGAGAAAATGATATTTATTTAAATAAATTGACCTATGTTTAAAATATTAACAACTTGAGCTTTATCTATGCTACCTCATCCCTTTAGTTATTTAAATTAACAACATAATGATGTTTCTACTCTTTGGTTTATATGCAGTAGGGCTAGTAAATATTTAAATATAACATATATATGCATAATATACCTGTGAGTAGTATGAAATCAAACTTCGTGTTTGATTAACTATTATTCGACTAACAAAAACACAAGTATCTTTTTATGTTTTATCGTTAAGATACGATGATTTATCATTAAAATTAATAGCAATCTATCTCTGGACAGGTCTTTAGGTTTGAAATAGATTTCTTTATCTATAAGAGACCACTTTTCGTTCATAATCCCATCACCACTCATTCCCAACAGTTCTGGCACTAAGCCCGCGACACTACAAGACATACATATTTTATGTAATTGATCCCTCTTTATTTTATCATAAGTATTTTTGCGTATTCACATATTTATGTAAAACTTACTCGGTATGATACAATCGACATATTCAAGAACATTCCTTGAAAACTATTTCAAAACCCGTAGAAAACTCACATTCTATCTTACAATTATAGAAAGCTGCAACTATAGCTTTCTGCCTGCGCTCAAAGTGCATCAACTTTCATATGCTTTAAAATCTTCGGATACAATATGGATGTGATCACAATCGTCATCAAAACTTTTTGGAAAGTTGACGTAGAGTTCGTACGTATGCGGCGAGAGCGAGAACACGGTATAATAGTCCATTTACATGAAGCAACCAGCAGCCAGCAGCGGCAGACGTAGAGGCACCATTAAGAGAACGCTTTGTAGTGGATGAAGAAGAAGATGAGAAAGACTGCATACGCAGTCGGGAAAGTGATCCGAGCGATGACGTCGATGGTCTTCGCAACTCGGATCGGGTGCGGCGGTTCTTTTTTGCGAACCTGGACGAAACATGGCTGAAAGAAATTATTTTATACATGAATGATGACGCCGTAAGCTCATACATGTGAGATGAAACTATGCAACTAGCATACTACGAACAACCCTCATTACTTATAATACTTGATACCTAGGTTATGGATTATATAATTTTTTGATCAGGGGGCTTCATATGAGTTTTGATAGTTTTCGAAACTATATAAAGTTTCGTTTCCTTCCATACATTTACTTGCAGCGCCCCTAGTGAAAACGAGAAGATAACTAAGGACGCTGTCAGTAAATGTATGGAAGGAAACGAAACTTCATATACTTTTAAAAACTATCAAAACTCGTACTAAGCCCCCTGAGCTAGTGATTTTGTTATAGAAAACCTATTGACTAATAATGAATGGAAAAAAATGGGCTCGTCCAAGCCATTTTTTTTTCAGTTTTCATGCTTTTTTTGATGTTTAGGATTTACTTGAAAAATCTTTGTCTCAGGGTGACGGGTGCTGTGCAGTGCCACATAGGGCGCGTCCTAGGTGGACGTGGCCTGTGAGCACGTGTGATAATCTATTTATTTGCATCTTTGCAGGAGTTTAATTTTGATTTTTGTTATTAAAGCCAATGTCACTCAGGCATTTTTCAGGATTTCCTTAATTAACTCTTTTTTTTGAATGCCGTATCCATGTCTTCTGTTCATTATATTCGTGTATTGTATTCGTTACATAACTTTTCTGAAAAAATAAAACTTATCAAACTTGAAAATTAAAAGAATATTTTTTTTTAAAGTTGGACACTTCGACCGGCTTCTTAACTTTACGCGTTCCAAGCTAGACCACCTGTAAAATGTATGCATACTTCTATATATCTGTCTTTTTTGCAAACAGCCAACTACGCTCTTAGATTACTTCAAGTGTTAAAATAATCTAATGTAGCTAGAAATTTCAAAGAGTAAAGATACAAACGCCGATTCGCCCATGTTAACTCTGAGAACTTGCTAAAATTACACCAATAAGAAATGCTAACATCCAAACCCTAAAGGGCACATACAAGAGTCCTTCAATCAAGGAATAAACCTTGGTTATTGTAATTTAACCTTTTTTTTATTTTATAAACAAACAGGAATTAGTATTTTTTTACTTACTAAAATAATTTACTACCATCATCGACAAATTGAATTATAGTTTTGTTTGAATTAATAATTAACATATGATAAAAGTTAGTAAATGGCAACGGCTCTCTTGAGAGCTTATCAGAAGGTAGCTACAGCCAATAAGTGTAGCCACCAAGGTCCACGGTCACGTTCTGTGTCTATTGAAATAAAGAGCCTCGGATAAAGAGTATCGGATATCCTGTGATAGAAACTTTTAGAGTTACGTAGTGAAAACTGTAACTTGAAAACGGAACCCTACACTATGCGTTCTCATATACGTATTAAGATGGTTTATTCTTTTCGATGTGCAGCCGTATTTGTGTAATCCATATCTATGTATGATGGCTAGGTTAGGTATAATGAAGAAATTCAAGTTCACAGAATTTACATATTATTTATTAGGACACAAAACATCACAAAAAATAGAAGAAGTCAAAGCAGAAAATCACCGATTGGTAAATAGATTGATAGATTCAGTTAGAGTTTGTAGCATATAAATAGCGATATGCTACTTTTATCACAAAGAAAACAAAAATTTTTGGCTAAATAGATCGCAGTAAGCTTCCAACGAAGCGCAAGCGAGCGCGGGCTTTGCAATTAATGCTACAGCAGAGACACGCTTCAAACTTTTATGGACAGGTTTAATTTTTTCAAGAAATAACCAATATACCTACTAGGTATTTGTAAATCAAATAAAGATAAGATAGAACATTGAAAGTCCAGTTTCTTTCAAAGAAACGAGTTTTTTGTTTTTTTTTCCATGAAATCTATGATTTTTTATGAAACTCCTTACCAGTAAAAAAGAAGTTGTAAGCGTGACTCTATTGTATGGCAGATTGGTTTTAATAATGGCTCTGCGCAATCGTGGTAGAGCAGGCAGAGTATTGGTGGTTAGTATGGAGTTCGTGGACGTAGACGGGTTCCTTAACCCGTCCACGTTCCACATCTCATGTTTACCCTATTAATTATGATCCTTCAGTAAAATAAAAAGGGGAAATTCTTCTAAAATATACTTATACTCAAATGTTAATTATACATTCTGATGTATTGAATTTTATTGAAGTCTGTTAATCTTTTACAAGTTTTTAACCAAATCAGTGAAGTAACTACAAATGTAGAGTTAGTAGTTTCTGTGATCTGATCAGGAACATCACTTTCGTAAAAGTAAGAACATTTTGAGTGATCCAGTATAAGGACAGATCAAAAATCTGCTATTAATTTAATCCAGGTGCACTTTTGTTACCCCCTGTTTAAAGTGACTTTTATGAGACTGTAAACTTGTGCTTGGCATCGATTAGATCGACGTGTTGGGAGTGAAAAGTGTTCAAGCAAGCACATAATGTTAACGTCACTAAGTATTCGTGTCTGTTGTGTGTTATAAATGATTTATGCAAGCCAGTGGAATCGTAATTACCTCGGAAACCCCGCCATTATTAGCTGTGTGGGTACACGAACCAGGGGGCCCGGTGCACGTCGTGCATGTAACTAAATCTGCTGCGCCTCCTGTTGACTCTCGCTTCTTATCCCCCTAAAACGTGTAGAATTAATTCCACAAATACAATAAAAACACTAAAAAACTACATTTGAACTAAATTTAAATAACGAGCAGATTTTTATGGTATCGAGTGTTTAAAGCGAACATTATTTAAAGCTTAGATAAGCGCTCTTGCACTACGCACAAAAATTATGACGAATCCGAGGCTGCAGTCTGACTTGCAGCAACCATAATCAACTATCAATTAATCTGTGCCGTTTTTATCGAGCTCACACAAGTTTAATTGATAGTTATCGTCGTCGTTCCGGTGGCTGTAGTAAAACACAGACTACAGCCTCCGATATGCTGAGTGCGAAACAGACTACTTGGTGTGTGAGTACGTACTAGCTAGAGGCATAGGTAATGAATAGATTGTAAGAAAAATATTAATCTTGTTGACGTGAATAAACAATGTGCATACTCACAGGCTGTAGAGATCCAAGGCAGCGTTAAAGAAAGTAAATGCGTTAATTTCCGTGATATCACATTTGGGGATGATGATGATGGAGCAAAAGATGGTGTGTTCAGTGACAAATCACTTACAGCACTGCTACATTCCGCTTGTGGCATCTCTGATTTTGCCCATTGAAGGAAAGCAGTCGCCTCCTAAGTACATGGCAAACATTTAGCAAAAGCATGAACATCTACGGAAAGGAGTGTTCTTTATAGTAGGAACGTGACGTCAAAGCTTTATCCTGGTTCAAAATGCCAAAGCAGTTTATTGCCTAAAATAAAAAAGTTACATGGCCTAAGTTTTTAGAAGCACTGTGTTATCCTGTAAATGTTATAGATGTGTAATGTTACTTACTGATAGATTCTTCGATATTATTGATTCATATGTAAACATAAAAAGCGTTTAAGGCATAAAAGAATTACATGCGGCGTAATGTTTATTTTAAATTTAAAACATAATTGAAAACCTACAGAAAGAAGAAATTAAACTAAAGCCGAGAGTAAAAAAAAAACATTGTCGGTATTTTAGTAGGTTTAACACAAGGTAAGACAATGTGCCTACATGCTAGCAACAAAACTAGAGGGTACTTTACTAAAACCATACTAGATAGCAAAAAGGTACCTATAATATTTCTTTTTAAATATTTCATAATAAGTAATATATTTTTACCTAATTAGTACCTAATAAACGGTAGCCTGGATTTTACTAAATTAATAACTACAAAACAATTCTAAATGAAGGAGTCGATCATATATTTTCTATAAAATATCAGAGAGAACTTTTAATAGGTATTGTTCACAGCTTCGAAACGTAGAAAAGAAATATAATAAGTGACAATGTTCAGAAAGTGCCAATGGAATGCGGCGAACGTTCTTACCAAGGGGCTGGCCAGTATAATGCCAATTCTGCTCAGGACAGCGGGCAGTCGCTGTGAACATATCACACACAGATTTTGTTCACTCGTGATTGATGGACTGACTTGTGCAGTGAACGTAGACTAAATTGTTATGGCCACACGCTAACACAATTAAAGGACTCATTTGTGTTTTAGAAGACAATCTGAGTTATCTTTGCAATGTTTTCTTTGATTTAGTACACTCAGGTACGAAATGAATGAAACAGGAAGTGTATCATCAATGATAAACAATGAAGAAAATAAACAATGATGTTAATGGCCACACAAAATAGTCTCAACATTTCTGTGGAGTGACTTGATAACAAATGAAGACACGATGATTTATGGCTTACTTACTTCTGGAATTTGAACGACATACCTACATGCAGGAAATTTAATGGTGAGGCATGCTGTAAAAGGAAAATTCAACAACATAACACTGCTGATTTTTAGTTTATTTAAAACATTTTGCAGGGAACGATACTCAAATAACGTATGTTAATCATATATTTTGTGTCATGCTATGTCTTGTTGTGTATAAGAAAAAGAAAACATTGCAAAGAGTGGGTAGAAATATAAAAAAGTCTGTATCCACGAAGGATTTGTAAAATTGTCCAATGAATTTTAAATGTAATTAGAAGAGCAGGTAATATAAGTACCATAAATAGAGTTTATAAATTTATGTCACTAATATTACACAAATGTATCAATCCTTCGTGAATACATTTAATATTTCAGGCCTATATATGGGCCTTCTGGTTTTTAATATTCAATAAAAGGATTTCTATAAGGACCAAAAATAGATCTTATTTGTTAGCAATATGTGTATTTACAAGATACAATAAAAAAAAGGTTCAGTTAATTGTAAAGATAGTGCGTGTAGATTAAAAATGCGACGCTACAGACGACATTGATCACACAAAATCACATAAATCTATTTGAATGCGCCTTCATTTTACTGACGCTGCCATCCAAAATCATAAAATTCGTGTAACTGGAGCAATATAAGCATTTCGATTCATCCTCCGAATTCACGCGAAGATCTTAAATATCATAGAGCATCAAAAACATCTCGTAGCTTTAGTTTTTTATCTTTTATTTCGCGAGCTTCCTCCAACTGCATGAATTGCGTACAAGAATCAAAAACATCACGGGTATTATAATATTCAAGGGAATATTCACCTGAGTGACCGGATTCTCCCCAGGTCTGTAGACCACGTTGTGTAAAGGTCGTTTTCTGCCGACGTAGTTCACGCATACGAACTCAAGCAGCGATGCGTAGATGAAACACATACACACGCCGTCCCACACGTTCATGGCCGTAAGATTCGACACCACCGGTAGGGTCGATCGGAACCCGTTCGATGTTGTGAAAAAATTCAACATTGTTGTAACACCTACACCCAAAAATAAACATGTTTATAAATTGATCGTAACATGAGGATTGTACACGGTAAAGTCATGATTGGAGAAAGAAAAGCTTGTGTTATTTAAATGTCTTTTGAATATGATTATAAAAATTCTAGTTTATGATTCATAACCATAGTTTGAAAACAAGCGCAGTGTCTATATAGAACTTAATATTTTCATGCGTCAAAAATAGTACTAGATAAGTAACCTAAACTGTACTTTTTTAATACAAATAAAGCGCATGAACTAAAATAACATCCATCTATTAAATACTCACATAAATTTGCCAATTTATCCCCACTAGAAATATAAGCTTAACTAATAAATGTTAATTGAAAACAAACCCACAGTAATTGTCCAAGGCATTTAGCAAACAAATAATAAAACAAACCTATCATTACTCTAGCAGGCACTGCATTCCATTCCAGCCAAAATGTAATGAACGATGACGTCACCAAAATGATCCCCGGAATGAAAACTGTTGTGAAGTAAAATGATCGATCCCGTGTGAAGATGAGATCCACTTTAAGGCAGCTGTAATTACCTAAAAATCAAGCAAAATCTAAAAATAAACAAAATGAAACTGCGAGTTTGTTACAGTGAGATCGTAGGGTAGATAAGATTAATTTTGTTATATATACATTAACTATCGATAAATGCCATTCAAGCGAAACCTGCAAAAATAATTAGGTAGCGTGTTTATTTTGTCAGCCCCAGCCACATCTACGGAGAGAAAGAGAAAAGAGATGCCATACGCAAGACCGATACCGATTCCAGCCATATTTTACCTATCATGGAACGGGCTGGTACTGCGTTCCATTCCAGCCAAAATGTGATGAAGGAGGAAGTCACCAGAATAATCCCAGGGATAAATACAGTAGTAAAGTAGAAGGCTCGGTCTCTAGTAAATATTAAGTCGACCTTTAAACAGCTGTAGTTACCTGTGAAGGGAATCATTAAGTATAATTTGCACACCGTAAAACTTAAGTTTATTGTGTAAAGAATGCCATATCACGGTTAAAATAAAAAAAAAACTGGATTCCTTTGATGTGAATGCGTGGATATAAAAATTCCAAGTAACTCCATTCAGAGGCCTTGTCATATTTATTTAAAGTCATAGCAGCAAAAACGAGATCGTCTAAATAACTAGCTACATCTTATAGTATGAGTAATGCGTGTTGTGTCATAGTGTTCATGAACATAAATATTCACACGTGCTTACACATAATATAATCTCATGCATGGTAAAGATGAAAAGATGACAGTTTTATCTGCAGAAGAAATGGACATGGTTCGTGGACCTTCAGCGGACCGGGAATACCTCTTCAGCAATCGACTTTTTCACATCGAACATCTTAATGTTTATAACACAATGACGCATTTACTCACACATAAGCGAAAAATACAGGGTGTAAAAAGACAGCTCCCGAATACTGAAGGTAAAGGTAAAGCTACCTATAACATAGCTGAAAATATAAAATAGCTCTTGGCTGAGAGCTAATCCAATCAGATAAAAAAAAAAATGGTTCAATAACGTAATTGTACCTAACTCTTACATTGAGACCTCAATTCTAAGGTGTACGCGTGTATTGTAAAAGTTAAATACCTTAATAGAAATTCTTTCGTGAATAGGATTATTTATCACCCATGGTTCATATTGCATTGTATGCAATTTTATTAATTGACGCGATCAGATAATATGTTATAATTAATAAATAGTTGTCTTTCTACCATGACGTAACAATGGATATATGGGGCTAAAAGTTTTTTTTTGTTTTTTCAACCTCATTACTTTCAGAATCATGGTCTGAATGTACTGTTTCAGTTTTCGGGAGTAGTCTGGTTATTCCCTATAATATCAATCAATTACGACGACACCGGACGGTACGGTGCCTCGTCCGGTGCACTAAGTACCTTGCTCCTCAAAGCGTCTCTGGCAAAGATTACATGTCAGCTCTTCATCTTCCTCGTAAAGTGAATTACCCTCAGCTGCTTGCAAAGACGTTAATAAATTCTTACATTCTACAATTATGTTAACATTCTAACTTTTACGAGTTATCTAATGAGTGAGTTGGTACTTTTTATTGAATGTGAGCAAACACTATTTTTTCGTCTATAGGTAATTGGTACTAGGATTTTTAAGTGACCACGATATTATCAACCAACTAATGAACGAACATGCTTTACTGCTAGCCAATAGTTACGTCACGTTATCTAACTCACACAGACAACAACCTACAAAGCGTACTACTCTGTATAAATTTTAACGTAAAACAAGTAAATAAATTATTTTAGAGAAACCAAGACCAAGCTGAAAAGAGTTAATCAGAATTTCAATCATAAAATCATCATTGATCTCTTTGTGCAACGTATAAGGATGTGCCTGAACATAAAATAAAAGGATTTTCGGGTTCTAATCTACTTGATATTCCTTTTGGAGATCGGTTCTGTTTTGTAAAATGCTTCAATAAGCGATGTTGGTTTTAATGTCTTAGATGTGATCGGTTGTAAAATAATCGTTTACCTCTCCAACTGGCCTTGATAGGACATGGTATCGTCTGATTCTGGATAAGATATGCATTTAGAGTTGTCAACGAAGGTGACTTCCTAAGCGTATCCTCATCGTTCTTCCATACGTAAGTGATGGCTGATTGTTCATAAGATACTGGAAATATTGAAAATTAAAAATCAGACACCAACAAACAAAAACAAAAAGAAAAAACTCTAACAGGGAACGGGAACTATCTAAGTTTAAACTATGCAAATTTTCACTTACTACTTTCTAAGGCAAATGAACACAATGGATCATCAAATGGAAATATGTTGAGGCGTCCTTGGCAGGATAGGATTAGATGCCGCCGCATCAAGTAATTTATAGTACCATTGCGATAAATACGCAACGCGAAATGCATCGGTATGATTGGATCCTGAAATGTTACAACTACATTACTGATAAACATACTAGTAATACGAATTGGGCTCAATAAAGCATCTACAATGTAGACTAACTAACTTCCTGAGAAAAACTTCTATCAACGTGCCAACTCTACACCCAATATTTGCGAATTGCAATCGTCTTGTGAACCCCTGGACCAGCTTAGAAGTGAAACATTTTGCTGAAAGTTATGGAAGTTAAAAAACGCGTAAAGTAATGAGGCGAGTAAAAGAGCAGTGTCAGCTATTAAAATTGTATTATATACAATACGGTCCATTGAGGTTCAAGAAGCATTGTATATAATTCGATAAATACCGATGAGTGTTCGGCATACTCCTTCAGACGAAAGCATGGTGGAAATAATCAGGAATACAATTAAATATTACCGTAGACATATAGCGAACTTTGTGGGGTGTCGTAATTAGCACTGACCTTAAAGTCTCCGTGCATGATAAAGTAGGTATCCGGTAGCCAGATGTCTTCGTGGTGATGGATGGCGTTCAGAAAGTCGTAATGGGACTGGTTGGAATATCGTAACCGCGGATCGTACCACTGTTGTTGAAGTAGAAATTCCACTTCGTATTTCTGCAATTAGTTGTTTATGAATATTCATTTATCCAGCATATTACCATAAATTGTTCCAATAAGTGAAATAGAAAGAAAGAAACTTACAAGACTAGATTCATCAGGAGATGCTAAGCTAAGAAGTAGCACGCTAACATTTACGGTGAGGACACCTGAAAATTGATACAGCCATGATATGGATAATTTCCAAGATATCACAATGAACTTAAAACTAAAGAAGGAAGGAACACACAATACAAAAACTCATGCTTTATACAGTTGTGCCAGTTTTAGCGGATAAATTAGGCATACATTTATGTATTATCAACACAGAGGAGGTGTAAATACTTTATAATTTTTTCGTATCACAAGATCTGGTAAATAGAAAGGCATTTATTATTTGAAATTACATTATGATTAAAATAAAATAAAATAGCAAAAACAATTGCAACACTATGGAATAATACAGGTTAAATTATAAATAAAGTTAGGCAGATCCAGATTTCAATTGCAAAAGATGTAGGTATGGAATAAAGATTATGATGAGAATTTTGTGTTTAATGTTTTTGAAAAGAGAAAATCATTGTTTTTGAAAGCAATAATAAATTACTTTAATTGAAAAAGAGTTAGCATTTGTAAAAATGTTTCAATGGAGGTTTGTATTTTACTGAGGTTATATATGATGTAGATTATCAATAAAATTTAAAAATATGCAAACCAATTAGGTAGTTTTTCTTAGATCTGATCCATGTGATAGAACTACTTTATAGCTAGGAATACATCAATAATGGTGCATTTGGAAAATTGCCAGGTAGAACTAAACACAATAGTTAACACATTACTTAAGTGCATAGGAATTATATAGATAGGCGTCTACATTTGCGTGTGGTAAAAAGTAAATTTGGTTGCGTGCAAATAGTTGGTTGCAGTGGAACATAAACAGAATGAATCTACGATTTATATAAAATGTAAGAAAGATTTCTCTTTTCATAAACATTGAACACAACGCACCCCGGTTGTGCGAGCGGGGCCGGAGCGACGAGAACCCGACCTTATTATGTGCCAACGAATCATTCGGCGACGTTAGACCACAACAGAATTCGGGATCTGCAATACACCAATCTTAGATGACCTAGTAGTTAGTAGATGTCCTACTACAAGACTAACTCAAAACCCGCAACTTTATTTAATGTATTTTCTAGAACGATGGTGATGAAATATGATCAGTTCAAAAATAAAGATTAACATAATCGAGATAAGGTACACTTACCATCTACTGGCGGAAGCAGTCTTTTGTCATAGCGGGAGTTTTTCAGAAGATTGTCCAATATCTCTTTGTCCGACTTTCCCGCTGCAAAACTAGAATCAGACATTTTATGTGAGCAAGGTTAAAGTAAATCGTTAAACGCAGGGTTCCATTTGTGTAATGGTCCGTATTTTAAACGAAACCCCGAACATTTGGAGCATTAAATTGCATATCATAGCAAATTAAGCGTGTGGGGTACGGTGAAACGTAGGCCTGGTGGATATCGATTTTACATTAGCCCTTATTACCTTGAATGTAAACCTACCTTTCAAAGTCTACTAAATGTTGTATCAGCCTTTCAATCTACTTGTCGTTTTTAGAAGTACGTACACAAACAAGTACCCAAGCATCGCGAATAATATCAAACTATGTAGTCGAATAATTTTAACTGTGAGATGTAGTGAGAGTAACTCAGGTATATATAGACATGTATATTTAATGAAAGCGGATTCAATGTTCCCGTGATATAGGCCTTGTGTGTTGAGAATTAATTATTTTGGGGAGAAGTTGGGACTTCACTGTTGTATATCAGGTTAACAAGATAAAGGAAGTTGTAGCCCGCTTTGAGCAAGCTCCGACAATTTGTTTTATATTGTTAGCTGTGGAAAATTTCATTTGCAATCAAGATTGTATCGGCTTTAGTTTTGGCTTCAGCAACATTATAATTTTATGAATATAGAAATAAAAGGCATGTCGTGTATGTTTGATGGGAAAATAAAGTACACTCATTTGATCGGTTCTGTATGTTTCTGGATAAGAATGGCTTCCTTCACGTTGTTACTGTTACTACCAAGTAGGTTGTGGTGTAATGAAGGATGCTATGGCGTCCTTTTTTGGTCGTAATTTACGATCGAAGCCGTGTTGCGACGGACAATGTAAAAGTTTGGCCCTATGTTTTATGGGTTAGCATAAAACATTTTTTTTCATCAAATACAAAAGTAAATCGTATGTAGAGATTATTATAGAGAGAAGTGATAAATATTCTATTTATCCTAAATCTAGGAAGCTTGTTCTCAGAATGAAAATCAATTCCTTTCACTGACTACCTTATTACGAGTAGGTACCTAACAGTATCTATTGTACTATTCAACTAAAAGCTTAAACAACAGGTACCTAAGTACCTGGAAGTATAGAAGGTACTTCTTAACTCGTATCTATGGTTCAATGAAGAATACCTACCTGCGCAGTAAATAGAGATTCATTGCTCTGCCTGAACTTTGATCATTACGGCAACTGCGGCTAAAAGTGATAAATGGTACTCTGTTGATAATGTACTGGGAGCATAACCCTCGTTTACATTGTACCTACCGTTATTATTCGACGAAGGCAGGGGCGTAGCCAGGATAAGAAGTCGAGGAGGGGGAAGGACTAATATTTCAAAGTAACTTCTAAACAGATTTTCGTGAAAATCACTTCAGGAAAGTGTTTAAAACTCAAAAAGAAGTGGAAGTGGTTATCAATTCGGCAGCTAAGCATTTAAACTTTTTAAAGTGTGTTTACTGATTAAAACTTTATTTTTATAATTTACACAAGTGATAACTTTTTGACCAGTTATAGGGTTTTGAAGTCCGACAGGAGACTTTAATTAGTAAACATACTTTAAACAATTGAATTGTTTTTTTTTATTCACATACCCTATCGTGAGGTATATCGTTGTTAAGGTCTTTCAAAAATATTATGAGGTTTTATGAACAGTTTTTTGATACAGAGAATCGTTTCAAAATAATACGCAGTTCTTAATTCTTTGTACCTACTAATAATGATTATGTTATACAATGTTTTTTGTTTTTCTATTATAGCTGCAATTAAAATAAATACAATTTGTTAATCTCTAACATTTTGCAAGACTCTGCCGGAGTTAGGTAATATTCACTAAAGATAGTTCGTGGCAATTATTTAATTTGTCGTTTTGGGGAGAGTACTTAGTTTAAGGTCTTCGTGTAAGGAATGCACGTAACACATTTAAACATCAACTCAACTTTTCTTTTTCAACTTTTTTTAGATTTACCTAGTTGTAGTTAAGTTATTCTATTTCGTTTGAGTTCTCAAACCCTTGAATACGACCCTGATCGTAGCTTCTCTAAGCGGCGCGGGGAGTTCACGGTTCACCACCCACTACTGGCCAGCAGGCTGCGCTTTACTTGCGCTTCGTCGCTTGCTCGACAAATCTATGGGCTTGCTCATACCATACTAACTACGTTTTACGATTTAGAGATAAGATAAAAACGCGATTAGTTTTGTGATTGTAATTAGTTTGATTAAATAAAAGGTAGTAAGTTTTTTTTTACAATTGTTTCTGATGATTTCATCATCACCCGATGGACTGCTGGAGAAGGCATTCCCCATAAAATGCAATGGATTTGCTATAATCATCACGCTTGGCAGGTGGACTGGTGATATTCAGGTGGATGCTGATGCTCATCTCCTATTGTAATTCCTTAGACAGCTGTTAGGACATCAAGAGGAGGAGACGGAGGGTTCTTTTTTAAGGGGGACTCAATTACATTGAAAGAGCTTTTTCTACTGATAAAAATAAATAATACACCTACATGTCGGATGTGAGAGCAGATACTCCAGTGAGCATTAGGAAGAAGGCCCCGGCGCGTGCCACGACGCATGACCAACCCATATTAGGACATCTGAAATCAGAAAAAGTAAATTGATACAATGCATGTTACGGAAAGACAGCGTGCTCCCAACATGCCACGTCTACGTTTCCCATTCGATGGAGCAATTGTATACTCAGTTCTGAGCTTGGACTTTGGACTCAGGTATTTTCAGCAGTGGAAAGCTGAAAATTTTTGCTTTTTCTCCTAGATAAAAACCGATTGACCTTGCTGACAATATAGGTATATATATTCAATCATTAAAGTTAAACTCATTTTTAGTCCACATTATCGTATATCCTGCAGCAGTTTAACATATGAAACCCTCTCTCTTTGTGTAAATTTGCATGTCTCATTACTGCAACGTCATTTTCAGGGAGGTTGAATACTTAAGTTCCGCGAGATGCTTGCGCGCTTGGGGGATACGGATAGTTCTTTGCAAACATCTTTACGCTGGCTTGTGAATATGCTTATTTGTATGCCTAAAATACTATTCCCACATACTCATTAAAGCTAAAGTATCGTTTAATAACCACATTGATGTTACTCTGGTGAGTCCACACATTGGTGTGTGGCTCTTTTAAGCAACTTTAAAATAAGAGACCTAACAATTTGGTTATTCATGGCTACTACTATGGCTATTAGTTATGGCATAATTACAATGTTTAGGGATATTGTCTGTTATCTCTTTGATATTTGCGAGAATTAATGCAAAGGAACGTACCCGATTATCATGTCAAGCTTGTGAAATTGTGTAATTTACTGATGTAGGTATATCAAATTAATCTATAGTTATACTGACACTAAAGCGCCATTTGATTAATTTGGCATGGCAGAGTGTAAGTGGCCGTAAATTGCCTCATAATTAATGATAGTTATTGGCAAACAGCTGGTTTGAGCGTTTATTACATTCGAAGAGACTCGATGACAGAAGGTATCTATTAATAAAATTGGTAAATAAATGTTAGTAGGTTAGGTACACACACAACTTTGTTGTAGTGAAATGTAGAGTCCGTTCTATAAGGTAAAGCCATACCTACACAGTGCATGGCATCTATTGCCACAGGTGTGCTAAAAGTTCTACGGGAAACATTTTATTTGACAGAGAAAAACAAAAACCATTGACGCCTGTCGGGATTTCCAGCTAGAAACACAACAGAACTCCTTATATTCACTAAAAATAAACATGTGGAAAGGTAACATTTTAGATATAACCTGGGATTTCAAGTAATCCTCTAAGGGACATACATAAAATGGGTTCACTGGTTTGCGGGAAAAATAAATGCCGTGGAAAGTTCCCTAAAAATACAACGCCAGCAACGCAAGTCTAAATTTAGCATAACATGGTTAGAACAACATGATTTTGCCTTCAGTTAGGGGTAAAATTTAGATTTGAATATGATGTTGGTGATTTTATTAATTTATTTCCTATGAACAAACTCACGTTTTCTACCCTTGTAACTCACATACATCATTCATATATTAAATTTGCATAATTATTACTTAAAATAAATGTTTCCTACCGATCACGTTTTCTGACTACATGCAAAGCGCAATACTAGCGTGCTGCAAGGCCAAACCTATATGATTTTTTGCTTACACTAGGGCTGTATTCTACGTAGATAGCAGATTGCAGGTGTCTATCTACCGGCGCTTACAGCATAATCAATGGATCTTGGCCACCCAGCTCTTTTGATAATTAGTTTTTTAGGAAATAAAGCTAAATTTAACATCAAGATGGCAGCAGGGCAGCGAGTTTGCGCGTTAAGCAATACTATGTATTTTAGTAATGAAGATAAAGTTTTAAATGCTTCGTAAATTTTGGCTGCCATGCTGGCCGTGATCTTGGTGTAAATTGAGCCTAAATGGGCTATTGCGAAGTGTCTAACTTTAGAGCAACCAATATCCATCGTTCGTACTGCCGTTATAGAAACTCGAGCGCTATGCCAGAGTAGTTCGAAGCTTTGGGCCAGTAAGCGCCGATACACAGGGGTAGCCTGCTTTATAAATGAATGTGGCCTACTACAGTTTGTTCTACCGTAGAATTGAATACGTGACCTACTTTCAAAAGTTGTTATGTTTATGACGTCAATGAAGATAGAGGACGCGGCACGCGCGAATAATTGATGGAATATGGTGGCAAACTTGCAATTTAACTATATAGAGACAGTTGAATCTATTAACTACGACACATAATATTATAGTCATAATCAGCGACTAGAAATAAACCTTCTGGAATAAACCACTCCCATAGAATGCCACGACGAACGATCTTGAGCCATTTTCTCTTCCGACTTTCTGCGACCTTTGAAATGCCATCAGCCCCTGTACACTGCGTCGTCCAGTTCGTCATCGTGGTTAGTCACTGTGGTTGTCGGTTCTGCGAGGCATATGCCCTAACTGTTGCCATTTGAACTTGCTAATTCTAAGAGCTATTCGATGATCTAAGGGCCTACAGATACAGATACATCACATACAGATATACAGGTATACAGATCTGCTCAGTTAGGATTTTATCACTTACTGAAACTTCGAGCACTCCAACACAGATCATGCTTAAAAATAATAAATATTGATGACAATATTTGCTGGAACTCGGTGGATGGAGGCGGCTCAAGACCATTCGTCATGATATTCTATGAGGGAGGCCTATGTTTAGCAGTGGACTTCTACTGGCTGATGATGATGATACCCTAGGTATCCAGGTGGAACAAATTATGAAGAAGAACAAAGAAACCACTAACCAAGTAGGACCAGTTCTGCCGAATACGGTAGCATTCGTACTAGCTGACGAAGATTAAAATCTCTTCCCAGCCTTCGTTGCTTGGTCTCCCAGATGTTGACCGTATCAAGAAAGAACCAGTGTGGTAAAATGATTCACGATACACACCACTGGCATGTAGCCATGCAAATGATACATGCTCAAATTATGAATGATAACGTCGTGAGGACATGTCAGGAGAATCTTCATATCATGCACGAGAAAAATTAAAGGGCCAATTTCAATTACCTTTCTGCTGACAGCTGTGTGTAGTCGGCATGTGGAGAGATGCTTTCAATTCACCCGCGCACACTGTGACCTCCGCCACAACATTTCGCACGTATTTACCTGAAACATAAAAAAATATTATTTTGATGTAGGTACTGCGGTGACAACCCTTCCAAAAGTGCATCACACACGCAGTAGACGCGGTAATATTTTATATGCGTATAAAAACTTATCGCATCTGAAGGTATCACACACGTAGTAGATACGATAATATACGAAAATGATACATTCACGCGGAAACCTTCAAACTGTATTGTATTTCAAATTGTATACACAGATATAATCTGTCCATCTTTTGATTTAATAATGTCGGTGGCTACAGATGCTTGACGGTAAAATATAAGTGGTCTGCTACGTGTGTGTTGCTCCTTGAGTTTAGTATAGAGAGCGATATGGACAGATACGCGCTCAGATACAGATATCTTACCGCATCTGCTACGTGTGTTTTATACGTACTGCACTTTATACGTATAGCGAGTCAAACCGATCTCCTTACGGGTTCAACCGTGCTATTCTTTTGTGTCGAGAATACCGACTGCTCAGACCGTATTTTCCAACGATCTTATAATTCACAATAGATCCAGGGTCACGTACAAAATGAAAGCTAAAAACTGTCCGCATGGATACATACTTATACAGCTACATTTGTTTACTAACGAACAAAGATGAAAGTTTTAAAACAGTTCTAAGTTCAACCTAATTACAACCATGACACCTAGCAAAAAAGTAGCAAATCTTCAAAATATTATCTTACACTTACGATCATTCGTCACAAAAAACGAGCAAAGCAATTATATTACTCCTGTCACTTGTCAAATCAAAAGACATAGGTCAAACAACTAGTGTGAAATGAACCTTAAAGAGCTACAAATAAAGTTCTTTTTCCCGTTATTACCTTGCGAGCTACATCCATCCGTTTCCATGGTTTCGCTTCTGTTTGCTTCTTCAAATTTAACTACAGAAGGTATGGAGTCGCGTTGATCACTTAAATAATTTATAATATGCACGTTAAAGTTAAGTTAAAATTATTTATGTGTTGGGCATGTATGTTTGATATTGATAGTATATATACTTGTTATTTTATTAACGTTCTGTTGTGTGTATATTTATGTGTATGTTTATGTTTTTGGCCAAGATGTCTATCGCTGGATGTCACAAATAAAAATATCACTAAATTCCACATCTTTATATTCATGTTTACAATCTTTATAATACAAGTACAGTTTAGTGCAATAATTTGATCAAAACCCAAAATGTTTAAAACAGCTCAACATTAAAAATTTTCCATTCTGCGTACCTACAGGCTGATAATGAAGCCCTAGTTATAAAAAGCTCAAATATAAAAAATATATGCTCTGTTACGTTTGTCTCGTTTCATAATAAAAAAAGATATCGACCATCAAAGTTTTCCAACAAAAACCGTAAAGTGCTTGAGGGCGGGCGTACAGGCGCCTGCCGTAGGTTGGGCATTTATTTGATATTTGGGAAATATACCTATAATATGATAAAAGAATTTGAAAAAGTACTGTTTTTTTACGATAATGTGTTCTATAAGTGATTCTGGTTCATAAATTTTAACAAAGCGAGAGGACTCATTATCAGTTGGTATAGATGTAAAGGGGTTGTTAACCAAAGATTTGGTTAAATAACAGTAGCGTAAATGGATTGCTCGGAAAGCTAAAATAAAAAAAAGAAAAGCCAAGTATCTGATGAGAGTTCAACAAACAGACACAAAAGTAGTATTAAAATTTTTTCAAGTTCTGGTAAAAACAAATTATTACAATACAAATCTACTCCATGCATCTACTGTTCTGTTACAGACAATTTTGCGTCAACGTTGGCCAAACATTTGTAGCGGTGGTTTAAAATCGGTAATTTTGATCAAAATTTCATACTTTTTGTTAGTTTAAAGCTTAAAATACAACTTATTCTACATGTACTTAACGAAAGTAAGACACTCCGGCCGTTAAATTGTTTTTTCGGGGATTATTTTTGCAACTTTTAAATATACATTGCGGCATTGTGACACGTGTTTACATTGGCTTTGTTTGAAGCGAACTAAATCAAATACAAACTCACTTTTCAAGTGAGCTTAAATTCACCGAGACGTTTTTATTGCGCCGACCCGATATCTATGTGAGTATTAGAGATCGTTGGTATTTTCCGATAAATTTCGTCCACCACGTGACGTCACTCTCGTATGACGCCTATACAAAATTATGGTTTTCATACGACATGTCACTGATACTTTGCATCGTAATTCAACCAACTCGTTGCTATATTGCACGATTTGGCAACTATTACTACATGAATAAGATATTCTATCTTGGTAGTGAGTCGCACTTTCACTAGTTGGAGAAGTTTAGATGAAATTTGGGGGCGGTTAGGGGTGAAAAATCGATCTAGCTATAGGTCTTATCTCTGGAAAAACGCGTTTTTCCGAATTTTCCCAGCAAAGATCGGATACCCAGGTACTAAAAGTTATAAGGTTGGAATACTCTACTAAAAGCGATTTCTTATCAAACAAAAACCAGCCGATCCAATCGCAAAATTAAAGGTTCTCCGTTCCAATGCTCCAATTCTTTGCTTTTTGCATAATGAGCTTGGAAGAAATCGATATTGACATACCACTCATAGCCAGAGTTTAGACCCAGTTTTAGTTAACTTAAGTTCACAAGTAACGTAGTTATATTTCAATTACTGTTTCCTGACGACCACCGTGGCGCTGCGGGCGTGTAGCTGGTTGAGAAACGAGAGGTGCGGGTTCGATAACTGTTGCGGGACAAATTTTTGCATGTTCTGCAAACTAGCACGATACAGAGAATCCTATAATTTGGGATCAGGACTTCTGTAATACAGGTCATTGAACCTAGCTCAGGAGTCAGGGAATTCACAGATGCTTGTAACATTATTATTAAGTAAAAAAAAAAATATTTTTGTCGTTTGGTACTGTTAGGTGTTAGGAAGTTTTGTTACGTCCTAAGGTTAATTGTCTTCTATATATATAATTTAAGTTAAAAGTTAAGTAATTATATAACTACTTAAAAAAAATTACTTGGCTCTTTATAATAATACTATTTGTTACTTTTAATAATTTTACCAACGTATGTTGCTAATTAGTATAATAATGTGGTAGAAACACATATTTATAAAAAGGTTCGTTAAAATTTTTTTGTCGAGAAAATTTATATCGTATTCGAAATTAAATTGTGTTGTTTATAATTTGATGGGCTTAATGAAACAAAATTATGCTAGCATTAAAATCCATAAGTTTACATTTGTGCCTCTTCGTGCCACGTAGAGATGGCACCTCTACGGCCTTGTCGGTGTTGTCGCGATGTATAATGAAGCAATAATGTCCTGTTAGTAAATTGTACGAACAGGTAGTACAACTTGATGGGTAAAGTTTTGTCTTTTTTGTAAGACAGGTCTCTATCAAGAGGACAACTTTTATTGGTAACTTCCTAAATTATTTTCTACTTTAACCTGGCAATGATAACCAGTTCAGTATGGCTGACCTAAAATAGCAGCTATATAGCTATTGTTCAGAATATCAAAAAGGCATTTAAATTAAAACTACCCTTCGTGTTTAAAATGTAACATGCTAAATATTTAAGCTAGCATATGTCCCTGAAATGTTTGTTTCATATTTAAAGTTTGACTGCATTTATTTTATTTTGATCACCCATTGGAATACTTATAAAAAAAACTAATAAAGCAATCAACCCAGTCGCGTGAAATATGTCTTTAATTTTCTGTAGCCGTATAAATGCAGATGAGGCTTTATGTCTCTTTTCTTGTATCACGTACCTACCAAGTTTTAATAAATTAACAAAATTAAATTTGATTTGTATAAAACTTTTATCCATTTGAGCAACCAAAATGGTTAAATTCATCGGCCTGGCCATTCTAAGGCCCGCATTCCAGAACTATGCCCAAGTGTGAATTAAGACTCACGCATAGATTTGTTGACAGTTTTTCTTTGAAATCTGACAAAAAATCTATACTCGAGTCTTGATTCAGTTTGAGTTTGAGGCTCAATTCTCTAATTTAAAAACATTCAATTCGCAGTATAATCTCGTCTCAGTCGCACTGTCAGCTGTCACCTATATAGTAACTATTACTTAATCTTCGCATGCATACTCGAAGATTAAGTAGTAGTTACTATACGATACAGTGCGACTGACACGAGATTATATTGTGACTGGAATGTTTTAAAATTAGAGAATTGGGCCTCAGGTTAGTACCTTTAAAGGGACTGCCAAAAGGGACTAGTGGGAATGAATCGTAAAATGCATCTTCTCTCAAACCATGCATTTTGTAGGGTTCCGTAGTCAAGTCACAATCCCTCCTAACTAAAAAAGTATTAATTACAGGACGAGATGATTATTGATAAATATCAGTTAATTTTATCAAACGTTGTAATTCTAAGTCCACTGCTAAACATGGACTTCCCGCACAGAATGCCTCGTACGTCGGACAGTCTTGATGGGCCGCCTCTATCCACCGAGTTCCTGCAACCTTTAAAATGTATATAGTCCATCAAATGGTTCAATTATTTATTTAATTAAAACAATCATTAAACTCGATGACAGTAACAAAGTAAAAAAAAATATACACAAGCCAATTTGATTACGGGCGATTGAATTACACGACTAGTAGATTAGAACGCGCTATCAGTTTTATTCATTGATTGATACAAGAGAATTCCTTGGGATTTGTTTTTATGCATTTTTATTGTTAGCAGATGGTTCATGCAACACATAATCTCTATCTCTTGCGTCTATTGAGATATTTTACCCCTGTGACTAAATACAGATAGACAGACAAACAGATAGAGTAGGCTTACTATAGTACTTATGTTTTGTTTTTAGCTCAAAAGTCCGTACTTGAATTTGAGAGGGGATAATTTTGAATTACAACGGTACATTTAAACTATGAATAACCTTGTTTATGCTTTTGTTTGACGTAAGCCGATTAAAAGAAAATAGCACTGCGGAAAAACCTCGACTAAAAGCGATTATGCTAATACATAATAAGAGATTTGTTATATGAGGTCTTGAAAAAAACTATACATTCAGCTCAAGAAAAAATGTTTAAGTAGTGCAAAAAAGTAAAGGAATTTTACATTTAACATTTAATGCAAGATAATATTCCACCTAGTTACTATCTGCAATAATCTTATAGTTCCTGCTAATGTAAAGATACTGCTAATAACAGTACCAGCGGACTTAATAATATAACAATTTATCGTCAGCAGTGTTGGGAATAAATAAATTTCACAATCAGCAATTTTGTAACAGTTGTGCCCCAGGAGACTGCGATCTACTACCGAACAATAAATTACATTTTATCGACAGCATAAACCAATGGAAATATATGTTTATTTTATATATTTAAACAAAACATAAACACATATTATATTATATTAAATTATCCCTATCTTATTTGCTTTTTGCTTTTATATTGAGACTAGTTCACACCGTTCACACTTCCAAGTTCTATCATATGGTCTTTGGATATCAGAAATACTAGATCTCTTTCCATCTTTAAAAATATGGTCATGTAACATTATTTGTCTAGCAGTACCAGTTGAACCGTATGCCGGTATATATAGCTAAAAAATAATAAATAGCTGGAAAATAGTAGACTGGTCTTGTTAAGGCTCATTTTGATCAGTTCTGATTACTAATTTAATCATTATCATAATCAGTAGGAAGTAAATTTCATAAAAGTTAGTTTAGAAAAAAAAAAACAACTAAACAAAATATATATTTTCACATGTTTTACTTGGTCATACTGGAATCAATCCAAACGTGACCGTCATATACTATTACGTATAAGTAATGTGTATACCATTACAGTTGATTATTATAATCTAATTGTTACCTTGGAATTGGTTACAATTATTAATTTGGCGGAACAAACTGAAATGGTGGCTGTTAAACAAAGTACGGCTGAAGTTGTAGCTAATTGCGACCACCATTGATGCAAATTAAGGCTATTGTTGTAGGCTTATCAGCTACGTCGCTAATGCAATTACTAAGCGAGAGCGAAGCCGTGGCGTAGCTTGTAGACCATCTACGCAGCTACGCGGGTGCCAGTTATTTGATTTGGTTACGCAACCTGAATCTGCCTTGGATGGACTATAAATTTGCTACGTGGAGATGCTTTGCCATCCATCATTCACTTTTTAAGTATTTTTACATTACTGGTTCAAAAAAAATACCAAATTTCATTTGTGTTTTTGTTCTTCACGAAAAATGTACTGAATTTGGTATCAATGACGACTTTATTTTGGCAAGATCGCCTCGTTTGGCTCCCAGCCAAAAACATGCACCATGTTCTAGCATTCTAGCAGATATGTATAACAACAAGTACTTTTCAGCATCTTATATAAAGCAACAACTGTCTGTCTGTTTGTACGCACACTTATAACTCAAGTTCAACAGGATGGATTCAAATGCGGTTATAAGACTAATATTTTTGTGAAGGAAGTTTGAGGAAAATCCTAAGCAAAGCGTCGTTTCTCGAGGTAACTACTTCAATGTATGACTGGGTACAAGAAACTTTTGCATAATATTTTGTTTTTGTACTTGTTTGTTTTGATGCAGTTTTCACTGTCATGTAGGATATTTATCAACGAAAATATTAAGACATATTTGCAAGCACTTAAGATTCACGAAGGTTGAAGCGCGGACAGGATGCTGGTGACATCATATACAATACAAGAGTTCCAAGAATCACAGAGAAAAGACTCACGTGATCTCAATACTGGCTATTGCCAGAAATTATATCACGTGAGACTTTTTCTCCAATTTTCTTACTCATTGTGTTTTTTACCTCTACATTGAACAAGATACGAGTAAAAACAATGTTTTTAATGGCAGGAACACGTGAGGATGGATTGCTCGTTACTGATAACCTTAGTCAGCCAGGAACATAATAATGTTTTTTTTACGATCTTTGGATTTAAGAAGTACTTTTGTTATTTTTTTAAATACAACATGATAGCTTAATAGGTTTTTATATCTATATATCACGTTTTTTTGCGTTAGATTTCTAAAAAATGCCAATAAACTCTTATCACTCACAATTACAGTTTTTGACATTTCGCCACAGGCGCCGATTACACCGATTACCAAAAGCATCCCAGCATTAGTCGGATCGACCGTTCGGTACCTTTCAGCCTTATCCGGTCACGTCAGCCACACTAATCCCGCCACTGCATCCGGATCCGGTCCGGGATTTCACGCCACATCACTTATGTAGGCTGCTTTCATCCCTTGGAAGGGAATTACGGGCTTTTGCATCTGAATACAGTTTAGATTGTTTCCACTATTTTTGTCTTGGTAAAAATCGAAAACTTGCTTGTTTCAAGTTACAAATCAAGGTCAAGGTTGTCGATAGAAAATCATTTATGGAAATTATTCATAGATTTCCAATTTTAGAGAGTCTAAATGGTTCTTTTTATGCGTAGGTACTTTTCCGAAATTGGTTGATACACTATACTGTCTAGATTTTAAACCCCTTCCATCAACACGATAAACACTAACACTATTTTAATGAGGGTATAATAAACCCTTAATTTACAAACGTTGACATCGAAATTCAACATCGAATTTTGGTAACTAAAAACCTATGCATATTGGTGTGATAGTCATAATTTTAAATGAACTAAAATTTTAGCTATATTATCTGCAGTAATTTATTGCGCAAGCTTATTGCTTTTTTATAAAATACTCTTACTAAAATCCCCTTTAAGGGGATTTCTAAAGGGGATTTCAGGAATAACCCAATTAATGTGACATATTTTTCAAACTTATTTCATCATTATCATCAGCCTATAGAAGGCCACTGCTGGACATAGGCCTCCACCCCAGAATTCCACAACGAACGGTCTTGAGCCGCCTCCATCCATCGACTTCTTGCAACCTTTATAATGTCTTTATTCCATCGAAAGGTTCCTCTTTCCTTTGTCTTCCTCTCTACTGCATCGTCCATTTTGTGGTTGCGACTCGAGCACCTTTTTTTTTCCAACGGTTGTCAGTTCTGCGAGCTAATCATCCGCCTATTGCCACTTATACACTCTGTACCATAAATTTAATTTTAAGATAAATTTACAGACCATATGTTACATATTTGCATATTTTGTAAGCTGCATTACAATATGTTACTAGCCATACTCTAATGTGACTTAATACAATTTATATTCTATGAATAAGGTTATCCTGTGGTGCATCACGTAGTCAAAGCATTTTTTTTGCAATTCTGTTCTAATTTTATCAGATGGCAAAAAATAATTTAATAAAATTCACACAAAACCTTCACAAATAAAACAAAAAACTCCAGCCATTGTAGGCGTAAATACAAGTTGGATTTTATGACCAACTTTTGTAGTAGAGCAAAGGTAGCGTTTTACATATTTCATCTCAACCGAAGATTCGTGAAATAAAAACAACAAACGTACTTTTATATTATATTCTTTACAGTTCTTGTTATAACGTTATATACAGAGCTATATATTGGCAGAATTACTGAATTGTAATACCGGTGATGATACCGAACGATTTGTCTTGCGGCTTTCCCACAGAATTGCGAAAGCGAACCAACTGGTATGCACAGTTGTGTGTAAGATTGCATGTGCGTCATACAAAATGTACTAGAAATCGCAGTAACGCATTTGAATAATTCTGACCGATATCTGGCTATTCATTCATGCAATTCTGTAAGCAGTATTGACGGAAAGCTATTGGCTACCTTGTGAAGGTTAGTTACATGTCGAAAAAATTTGACCTCCTACTTAACTAACCTACAGCGTCATAAAAATTCAAAAAAATGCGAGTTCATCTTGTATTCGTTTTCTAAGGTAAGATTCGCAATTGACCGTCGTGAAACGCTGTTATAATGTTTAAAACTTTGCAGTTGGACATTCATTTACTTCTATCTTCCACGCTTCGACCTAGGTTGAGGTATTTGTTTTCCAAATAACAGAAGAACAAAAGTTCTACATAATCCTAAATCCCTACTGTATAAATTATAGACAAATAAAAAATAGATACTTCAAAATAATTGTTCTCAAAAATATTCTAAAAGCTGTTTTAGAACAAAAACAATTTGCACCTAACAATATTTTTATAACACAGTCGAGGTAATAGAATTTTTCGCTTATTTTACGGTATTGGATAATGTTTTCAACACACATCGGCGCGGCTGGCGGGTTATATGAAGTTATTTTCTCAGCCCGTAGACACATTGTGGCTCATATTTTCTTATTATTTGTTTTTGATATTTTATATATACGCTAAATGAGGTTATCTTTCGGGAAAAAGAAGAATGTATGGTAATTGCTATGGAATCTGTAAAGGAAGTGAAAAGATATATTTTCTTTTTTAATAAACTTTAACATTTTAGCATTGACAAAAATGTGGTATTACCATGACACAGATAATCCTAGTGTGGGGGACAGCACTATTTATGTGACTGTTGGGTGTTAAGTTATGTTAGGAAAAAAAATAGTATTAGGAAACAAATAAGCTATCTATAGCAATCTAATCAGCAAAATCAAATCAAATCAAAATATTTTTTTTCATTTAAATCACAAAGATAATTTGGAATCGTCTTGCAAAGTAAAATTACTTCTGTTCCAAAGCTCTATCATGCTCTATGACAACACAAAATGGTTTTTTCAATAACTAGTAAGCATACGAGTTATAAATGTAGCACGTATACACAATATGCTAGCTAGCATATTTATAACAAAGTTATCAATTACAATTAATCTCTACCATCAAATTGAATACAACCCATATTCGGTATGTGTATATCTACGATCTAAGGCTTTACATGAGAGGTTTTTGCGTCACCTAGTTAGTTAGGTACGTTGGTAGGCAGCTGTAGTAATATTCCAATATTGCCCTCAATTTTGCCGTACAACACACCCCGGTATAATCTGGAATGTAATGTTACGCGTTGTTAGCACAACAAATGTGAATGTCGTCTGTGTGTTCTTTTGTGTGATCTCATATTATATTTTCCAAGATATTAGGCATACTTTCAAAAACAGAGAGGCTCGATTGGAGGCTATAATATTTCAGCCAGGTCAAAAATGCCACCAACGTACTCTTTAAATAAAACTGAAACTCTGATTTCATCAAATAGTGCTTCGTATATTGGGGAAATTGATTGAACGTTTAGTTCAATTAGATTAGATTTTTGTAATCATGGAGTTTTTTGCTACTATTATTACTCGACTACGAGGAGGGTTATATTTTAATTTATTTATTTATGTCAGACAAATGTTATGATTTTAGCAATCTAATTATTCGCTGTACTGTGCGGGGTATTTAATTGTTTCATACCACTTCAATCTAGAATTTACGTTATATCTACGGAACCATTAAAACATCATTTACGTTCTATATTTATGGCGCTATTATCAGAAGATGTCCCCGTTTCGCATACCAATTCCTTCCAACCGGTAGCTATAGGTACCTAGATATTGATTCCAAAGGTTTGGTTTTCTGGACGCGTTCACACTTTGTGATATAGGCTTACCCAAGGCCTTAGGCCTTTGGATGAAGGGTGAGCTTACCGTTAGTAAGTCGATTTTATAAAGGAACGTGAAATGAGGAACATTTTGGTTATCCATCTCAAACTAATTAAATAACCAGCAGGAACCATTACACACATACATACACCGTACCTACTTCTGACGCCAAGCAGAAGTGTTTGTATTACTGTGTTTTGGTTTGAAAGGTATGGGTGCTGGTTAAATTACAGGCACATGAGACTTTCATCTTTATTTGTCAGGATGACGGACGCAGTGCAATACAAAGTAGGACGCGCCCTTGGTGGACGTAACCTAAGAGGTATTGCATTTGTAATAGGCTGGGGATCCCGCATAACATTAGGCAACACTGCAGTTCCGTTATTTACTCAAATAAAAAACCCTTTTACCTAATGCTGTTTCGTATATGTAAGTATGTACGGGTGAAAGTTCGCATACCCACACTCAAAGCTCAACTTTCTCCCCCCACTCCTGTCATACACTGCTTCAAAGACAGAGTATCATAACTCATTCATTAGTCATAGATGAAATGTCTCAGTAGGCACATCCTTTCACCACATTTGTTGCCACCTAAACGGTCACAACACTCACTACTAAAGCTAATTTCAAAGTTACACATACCTCAGGGAGCTAGAAGACCAATATTCAATTGAGGAAACTGGTAAAATTTTGCAATGCACTAATACGAAACTTACAAAAGATAACAAATAAAAATCTCACGATGCTTTTAAACATCAGCCGCAGACTACAAAGGAACCTCGAGCATTAACGATATTGGATTTGAGATACCGTTCGGCATAATCTTTGTAGATTTTACTACTATTACACGAGGATTGCTGGGAGGGTGCCGTGATATGTCTGACCTAAGAAAAAAGCCCTCCATATCCTCCTGTGGATGTCGTAAGACGATTAAGGGATTACAACAGAGGATTACCAGATAATCAACATGAATATTACGATCACCAATCTGTCAAGCGTGGTAATTATGGCAATTCCCCCGATTGTATTTTATGGGTGGAGGTCTCGTCCAGCAATGGTTGTTTTAAAGCTGATGATGATAATGACACGAAGATACTATTATTAATCTTAGATTTCGTGAGATGATATCCCCATTTTAATTTCCGATCGGAAATTGTTAAATTAACTCCATATAAAGAAAAATAGATGAAATTGAAAGTAAAATTTCTGCAACCACCCTTTAATCCGCAGCGTTGCTATATAAAATGATGTGTCTAAATGAATTATACTAAAACGGGACTCTATTTTCTAAAACGGACGTAGTATCCCGAGATAAATTTGAAATAATAGCTCTTTGTCTGGTTGTGCTTATCCAGTTATCTCAGCAGAAGTGGTTCAGTGATTGCGCTGAATTATATGAAACATTTTTCTGTTTCTGTGCGGTTTATTGTACGAGAATCAGGGTACTAAATAATAGAGTTAGATTGTTGCGCTGTAGGTGGTCCACTTTACATCACAGTTCCATTGTACCTAATAGCTAGCTTGGGGTTTATGGTCGTAAAATACATTCTTTGGCACATTCACTCATTCACTACATGCTGGAACCCTTGCCTTTTATTAGGAGCCTTAAAACAACCTGCTGTAGTGTGTCCAGCCTAAAAATAGATCCCTCTATCTCCTCCCGTAGATGTCGTAAAAGCCGAATAAGGGATTACGCCAGTGGATGGACAGAAGCATCCCCTTGAGTACTCAACACCAATACTGTGATCACCTGTATAGCGTGGTGACTATAGGAAATTCCCCCCATTGCATTCTATAGAGGAGGCCTTGTCCAACAGTAGACATCTAAAGGCTGCACATGTGATGTTGTATTATAACAAAGTTTTCGATTCATGCCGTTTGTAGCTACTCCAGACCATTGAGCCTTTTCAAGACAATCATTGTTTAGTATAAAGAGTGTATTCGATGGTTAAGATATAAAATACTCAGTTAACCAACGTGGGGTAGTTTATTGTTTGTCATTACTTGTTTGCTTAACTCCAAGAAACATATAATTATGGTCTTATTTAATAAAAAAATCGTATTTATATATTAATGTTTAAATTATCATCTTATGTCTGTTTATTTTTGTGTTTTATATTTATGACTTTGTTCAAATTCTAATTTATCTCTTTAGAGCAGATACTCATTCATAAGCCAAAGGTATATTGCTAGAGTTAACATGATTTCATACAGAATAATTCAAATGTTAGCCTGGGGCATTGCGTGACCAAACTAACATTGGCTCAGTCTATACTAAGTTTATGAGGTTCGGGGACTTCGTTACCGCCAAGTACCAACTCAAACGTAAAACAAGGCTATTTGATACTAAAATAATACACTGGTAAAGGCACTAGTAATAATAGTATCATATAAATTAATCTACAAAGAAATCTTGCCATCAAAATAAAACCACTCAAATGTTTCACCATGCATCTTAATGCCAATTTAAACTAAGGAAGATTCACTGTATCTATTTTCACTGAGAATTTTTTAAGTAACTATTCTAGGTTCTTGAAATATAGACTCTTATTCTCTACTTCATCATCAGCCTGTAGAAGTCCACTGCTGGACATAGGCCTCCCCCTTAGAATGCCACAACGAACGGTTTAGTCTTGAATTACCGTCATCAACGGACTTCCTGCTGCGTTTGTAATGTCTTTAGTCCATCGAGTGGAGGGCGTTCCTCTACTGCGTCATCCGATTTGTGTTCGCCACTCAAGAACTTTTATTCTCCAACGGTTGTCAGTTCTGCGAGTTATTTGATCTGCCCTTTCCCACTTGAACTTGCTAATTCTGAGTCAGTGATCTTGGTTCTTCTACGGATTTCCTCATTTCGGATTCTATCACGTAGTGAAACTCTTAACGTAGCTCTCTTTATAGCCCGCTGCGTGACTTTGAGCTTTGATACGGCCAATAGTTTGCGACCACGTCTCAGTGCCGTAAGTCATCACTGGCAACATTCTCTACTTAAGATATAAATAATGTCACTTATTCGTACAAGTTAGACCAAATAAAGAGAAAAGGAAACAAAAAAGCTTTACTCAAGATTTCATTTCCTCTTAATTGACGCCATTTCGCGCCTACCCCCACCATTACACCAAAGAGGCACTTGAAAGTTTTTTCCTTCATAATACTTTCATTCGTGTTTGGCTTTTCCCACAGCGTTGAACAAATAATATTCTTATACTTTACATAAGGTTTATCAATATTTACATATTCATGACGCGACCTGACTTTCTGACAAAATGAGGCTTTGAAAAAGAATTGCTAAGTGGATACAAGTTTAATTAAATTTTACGACGTAGTGGTTACTGTGACGTAGGCATAGCCTTTAAGGTGATTGCTCTCGCATGTGGCGCGAAATTCAAATTTTATTGCGTTTTTGCTCATTACAGCTCATCAACACTTCTTGAGATAGTAAAAACTGATTTTGCGAAAACTAGGAGACCTAACACACATGTTTTAGTTTATAGTTTCACATATAGATCATTACTTCAGCTACGAATACTCTTCAATGATTTTTACAGTGTTTTTTTGGTTTAAAGGTATGCGTAGCTTAACTAATGACATTTATGAGATACTATCAATTAAAACATGTGTGCTAGGTCTCCTAGTTTTCGCAAAATCTGTTTTCTCTATCTCAAGAAGTGTTGATTAGCTGTGATTTACAAAAAACACAATAAAATTTGAATTTCGCGCCACATGCGAGAGCAATCACCTTAAGTTCAACTTGCTGGGTGCCAGCCAATCAATATAGTATAAAATGGTTGCGTGTCTGACTAACTGACTGACTGACTCACTCACTGTCTGACTATCAACACACAGCTTAGCGGCAAGTCCTAGACCCCTGAAGTCTGTAGTGAAATTAAAGTACATTCCTTTTGTGATCTAGGGGTACACTAAGAAAATGATTTCCAAAATTCACCCCCTAAGGAGGTGTTGAGGTTTGTATGACAAAAAGTACACGTGAACGAAGTCGCAGGTGCGTTACACTAGTTATAATATAAAAAAACAGTTTTCAGTGGTTTTCAAGAACGGGTTGAAAAATATCTATAAAACTATTTTAAAAAGTATTTTTAAATGTCAGACCTTAAAATAAAATTGCGTAGGTACCCTTGTCCTAGGAGGACTAAGGCTCTTTATAGGACCTAACACCTTAATAGCAGTTGTTGTATTTATTATTAGTTAATGAAATAGTGAATGTACCTATATTTTGCTTAAGGGCATTTAGCAAACGTTGCGATTCTTTGCGTGACTGTTTCCATTATGTTTGTAGTCCTTCGTTACGGGTTCGAACCTTGAAGGAGTGGCTCGGTTACCTTTAGTAAATGCACGAATACTGATTCTACACAGAAAGATTGTCAAAAATTGGTTTATTTCTATTAATATTTTTTACATTGAAACTTGTTATTACGCTGTTTGTACGAGTCTTGATTCTTTAGTTCGAAGTTTACGTTCTAACATCTTGCTGAAAGTTTTTAATATAAAGTTAGGTGTTAGAATCCTTTTGATCTTTAAAAGGACTCACTCTCTCTCATCCTAACAATAGTTTTTTCTTGGTCACACTGCTTTTATTATCATTGTTAGATTTATTGTACGTACATACTACCACATAGTTTAGTTTTAAACAATATTTGTAAAATTCTCGTTCCATATTTTCTTGTACCAATTTTAATAATAAACTTACTTACTTACTTACTTATGTGACCAGCTACTGAAAAGGACCTGGTGACGGTGAAATAGCCACTGTTTTGAAATGATTCAGTGCGTGTGCTTCTCCAAAGGTTCCCTTCCTAACAATGACTCTTATTCCATGGCTAGTTTTTCTTCAATTAAAATAATTAATTTCTATTATTACTGATGAAATAATTATTCTAAATATAGAACCTGTTGTGATAATAGAGGTTAATTCATACAAATTATACTTACATTTTCAATCTTATTTCTTTGTATTACGTATCACTTGTACCAATTAACGAATTCTGAATATATTTGTAGTGACATCATCATACAAGATGTAGGTAGATGGATGTAGATGAGTACTTCTATCTTTCATCATCAGTTTCCTGGTTAATTACAGAAGCCGTCGTGCGGTCAGTCTTCGTTAGCGAGGCTTAATAAGTGTTCCCAGAGGGCAAGGTTTATGTTATCTAACTTGCTATCTTGGGAACACTTTAAGAAAAGTAGTTGTTTAATTTTAAAATGTACTTGGGTAGAACCGGCTTGGGTAAGTAGTAATGTAGCTCTGACTTGACTCTAACGTAGGAATCAGCGAAAGTTTCAAACAAATCGAAAACGATCGCAAAAAGTATATTTCTGTTTTTTATATTCTTAAATGTGTTGCAGAAATAAAAAAATATTTAAACAATAGGAGTTTTATAACGTTCAATTTTTTTTAAACTTTTGATTTTAAGTTTTACATTTTCTTGGACCGTGTTGTAGCAAATTCAGTCCCAAGCTTTTATCATATAAATTATCTAAAATGTTGTAGTACGTTTTTTAGAAAGTTTATGATCAATCAAGTTTTAAATTTGTTTATGGACAATTTTAGCACGTCGTTTGGAAATTTGTTAAAGAAGCGCAGGCACGCATTGCTCTGTAAACGATTCACTAACTTTATGGAGCTTAATGGTCGGAATAGCGAGTTTAACTTTGTGTCTAGTATTTTCATTATGTTTGTTGCTTTTTTATGTAAATAAACTCTCATCTGAACTTGATAGGTATGAACAGTTTCAGCTCAGTTCAAGATTCAGTTCAAGATTTGTCTCACACTAATAAACATATATACTAACAGGTCAACTCAAATAAAAGCTTGTAAAATACAAATCTACTAACTGAAACTCATCAATCTAAAAGGGATTTCGTTGGCTTTAAAAAAAGCGAATAAGGATTACCGCTTTACTACGAGCTGTAGGTATGTTATGGTAAATTGACTTGTAACTATTCCAGAAACAAAGTAAAGGTCACACAACAGCAGGCCAAGTTCAATGACCGTACTGTCGCGGTACAAAACATACCTAGAAGTAAGTACCTCGTCTACATGGTCGCTATTGATCCAGCGCAATAGTGACGCGTTCTTACATAGGCAGAATGAAATTCAGTCAACTTTTTGTGTTGGTTATATTGACTCTACGATTCGACTTGTTGTAAGAAGTACTAAGGAGGTACTAGTACTATGTAAACATAGTATCTACCAATAGATGATTTCGGGTGATTATGGTCGAACTTACTAAACTGACGGCAAAGTTAGATAAACAATTGAGATAGCTTAGGTACTGTGTTATGTGTCGTAAAAATCGATATGTTAGCTATTGAGCAGTTCTAAATCCTGCAGATAACAAAAGACAATCTAGCTAAGACTACCCAGCCTTCACTCCTTGTATTATGGTCCATTGACGAATCAATCAAACTCAATCCACCATGTTGACAGAACAATTCAGATTGATTGAAACTTCACAGGGCCACTTACCGCCAGCCTATTCTCTGGCCATGGGAATTGCTTCAAAGCAACTACGACATAATCTTGTGTTCTAAGTACGAAGAAACCCTACTTGCATCAAAAGTTTAATCTCGAAATAAGCATGACGATGGACGATTTTAAGACATATTCAAGATTTACGTTAGGTTTTTAGGGTAGGTACTCAAAGGATGCCTTAGTACTAAGCCTACGCCACTGCACCGGGGCTGTCCATCTGTCTTTGTCTGTTTTCTGTCACAGGCTTATATCTCGGCCGCCGTACGAGGTATAGCTATTTTAGAATTTTCAAAGATAATGTGATTTTTGAGCATTAACCCCATCTAATAATAAACATGCAATACTTAAAACATAAAACACAACAGTCACATACGTAGTCTTGCTACCACACTAGGATTCCCTGTGTCATGAGTATCAGAAACTACGAGTACCGGTACCAACACCCAGACCTGGAACAAATTATGAACAGATCTTACAAACATTTGTCCCGCAGCGGGAATCGAACCCGCAACCTCTTGTATCTCAGCCCATTCCCAAGGAGAGTTACAAGAGTTCTCCAACCAAGTAATAAAAAAATAAATAAATAATAAATATAAACGATAACTCGTTATAATCTACTAGTGGTGACATCTAGTCTTGAGTTGAGTAAAGTTTGGAACCCACAGAATGCGTGGTCTGAGAGGAGACACATGTCTGGTTCATTTTTAAGTTGAGGGCTAAATATTACTTTGGCTCTGTCCCTATATCTACAGAGTAACAGGTCATCTAAATAATAACCTACCAATCGCTACCAAGCCAAGTTTAATTAACTATGATGACCCTCCCTTTCGTGTAAGTTGAACTAAAGCTAACCAATGACCTGTTCTACTTTCTTCTAACGTAAAAAATAAAATGTTTCCTTCAGAGAGTCAGACGCCATTGAGTCTACGTACGGCAATCAATGTGACCTAGTCTAGCCATAACCTTACAAACATCTATTGTAATCGTCGAGCCGACTTGATACATGTATACTCGAAAATGTCTTCGCCCTGGGAATGGTTTATTTGAATATACCTATAACTAATCCTTTCACTGTGCTAAGCTCGCGTTCAATCCGAATAGATTCATTCATCGCGATTGAATTAGAGAGAGTGAGCTAAGAAACATCCAAACTTTTAATTTATTACGAATGTTAATTTAATCAAATGCGAGCTTTTTTTGAATGACCTCCGTAGTGCGGCGGGCGAGTATTGAAACGCAAGAATTATGGGTTCGATTCCCGGTGCGGGACAATGTTTGCATGATCTGCAAATATTTGTTCCGGGTTTGGGTGATGTTAGAAACATGGTACTCTGTATGATTATGTTTCTTTGGGATTGGTAGGTATATATATCCCTTGAAATTTATTGGACTGATAATGGCTCCATGAAAAAGTTAGATTTTATCCAAGAAAGCGGAGCTATATCGTTAATTCTGGAATATAGTCTAGATAGAGTCAGTCATGGGGACTAAAATACCTGCGCATGCAGGTTGTGTTTTAAAAAAGCTTTTGCTTGCTATATTAAATAGATTCCGACTGAGAAATTGTTAAAACATGTCATGTATTAAGAAGAGCACTATTCACCATCATTATCAGCAGCCTGTATACGTCCAATGCTGGACAAGACCTCCTCCGTTGAATACAATGGCGAGATTTGCCATAGTCACCACGCTTTATGGCAGGTGGATTGGTGATAAGTACTCAGATGGATGCTGCTGTCCATCCCCTGGTGTAGTCCCTTAAAAGGCTTTTACTACATCCACAGGAGGAGCAGGGCTCTTAAGGGATTCTTAGGCCGAATATACACTGCGGTACAATCCCAGATATAGTTAATAAAATAATACGGTAATCCTGAAGAGCGACCACTAGTCGTCAATCTTCTCTCAATCCGTTAGATATGTATCAACTTCAGTATTTCATAGGCAAATGGCCGACCTTTTTTTACAATATTACGAAAGTATGCAGATTAGAATCGTGTATGGCGACCGTATCATGGCCTTTTTCGTCCGCTAAAACAAAGAGGGTGTTCAGTCTTCCGGAATAAGTTTCTGGGCCGTTTTTTCACGTCAGATATCTTTTGTTGAGCCGTTTTACCTGTCTCAGGCAATTTAGCCAGTATCATGGGCAATAAGTCCAGTTTGGAAGTTTTACGATTTTTCTCGAGTTGGATGTACGAGAACAAAAAGTTCAACCATCTATCTTTCTTTATCTACAAAATGAACAACATCTTAAGGTGTTCACATTGTTTTAGGGTTTATCTCAAGCTAACAATAGTTCAGGTAGCTAATCTACTTTGCGAAGCGTATTTTGTCTTTCACAAAGGCAGTAGTCGTCATCACAAACTACTCTCCAACGAACCACTACAGGGCCCTCAAGCTCTTTAACTCGAGCACTTTACAGACGTCTTATCTTTGTTCTGAGTGCTCCCCACTCGAAAATTTTGTTTGTTTGTTATAACGATGTTCCTATAGACTTCCATATCATCATCATCATCAGCCATGTACAAGCCCACTGCTGAACATAGGCCTCCCCCTAGAATGCCACGGCGAACGATCTTGAGCCGCCTCCATTCACCGACTTACTGCTACGTTTATAATGTCTTTAGTCCATCGAGTGCCTTCCTTTACCACGTCTGCGTCGTCCAGTTTGTCGTTGCTACTCTCATTATCCCCCAACGGTTGTCAGTTCCGCGAGCTATATGACCTGCTCATTGCCACTTCAACTTGTCAATTCTCACTGCTATGTCGGTGATCTTGGTTCTTCTACGGATTTCCTAGTTTTGGATTCTACCACGTCTCTTCATAGCCCGCTGCGCGACTTTGAACTTGTCTATAAAGCCAATAGTTAGCGACCACGTCTCAGTGCCGTAAAATCACCACTGGCAACACGCTGATTATAGACTCTATATACTATGCAATAAGTACCTTTGTGTGTATGTACTTTTGACTTCCATTTACTATGTTTAATATGGGCAGAAATGTAGAATAGGGGTCGTATTATTTGCTGAAATAATTTATGGGGCGCTTAGCTGAATAGAATGGTTTGTATAAGGAATAACCATTAGGCAAATAACCATGTTTTACTCAGACTAATTTAGTTGTATTGTCCCGTTTTGTAAAGGCTTTGACCGTTGCTGACATTCTGTATTGCTTCTTCATATTTAAGTTGAAATGGCAATGGGCATGTCATATTTACTCCTGTTTCCTGAGGATGCTTCGTTGAGAGGTGAAACACATTGTCGAATTCTTTCAAAGTTTTCGTTGGAGATGAGCGGCATTGTTACTATATTTGTTATTATATTTATTTGTCTATTCAATAAATTTGAAGACGCATTTTAAGATTAAATTACTTTAATCACAATAATGAATACTGTTTGCTACAGAATTTAATCAATACATTATAGCCCATAGCTACAGTTAGATCCATATTGAATAGACAATATGCGGTGTAGGTGCTTCCCACACCTAATTGGCCCATGAATGGGTTATAAACCGGCATGCGTGACTGTCTACATTGAGTTAAATAATAAATCGTCGAAATTATATCTATCTCACGATTATTTCCTAGATAACCATTATGTTAGTATCTGCTTATGCCATACAAGATTTAATCAATTGAAGACTGTAATAACACTCATTGTTATAGATAGTAATAATATTCATCACCGGTTAATGTCCACTGCTAGACGAGGCCTCTCCCATCGAATGCCATAACCAACACGCTTGGCAAGCAGATTGGTGATTGAAGTATTGGTGCTAAGTACGCTGGTGGCTGCTGCTGCCCATACCCTGGTGTAATTCTTTATAACTACACATCAGATATGGATTTAACATTGAATACGGCAGATAAGTAAAGGGTCTTTACAAATTGTGCTTGTTGTTTATGGCAATAGTTGTTGACAAATTCATTATTTCAATAATAATACCGTTAGTTGGTTAAAATATAGCTATAATAACCAAGGATCAATTACAAAACAAAAGCATTTAACTTACATTTTATATAAGTTAAACTTTAATAACTCTATCCATTTCACTCAAACTTTTTGATTTGTTAGCTAACGCCCCCTACTGTAATTATTGTAATAGGTATTTCCTTTGTGTTATGAATACACTATAACCATATTTAATAATTCTGACATATTGATATGGGCCCGGTATATAGAGTCAGCTGGGAACTTGGTAAAAAAGTAAACTTAATATTTACTACTAGATCTTAAATTTTTTCGAAATTACTATAAGATACGAAAGCATTCTGAATATTTATTCTACCATCTGTCTCCGTTTTACATTAAAATCTGATTTGGAGTCTCACAAGCCCAGGCTTTATCGTGATAATTAAAGATTGAATTAAATCTACTGATCTGATGATATTGATGAAATTAGTATCTACTGAGTTAGGTACATAGGTTATAATGTAAACGTTCAAGCAATTATAAAATTGCTATTTATAAAGTTATCCGTACGGGATAAAATTGGAATTGGATTGACACCCGCACTCACTCAGCTGAATAATATATTGTTTTAATCAACTTTGGAATTGAGAACGACCGGTTACCCGTAATGAGGTTGTAAATCATGTCAGATTTGTAACCTTTTTATCAAATTAACCCTCCCAGATTAACAAAAGGAACGAAACGGAGTATTCTTGGTTTAAAAAAATTTTTAGCTGATTAGAGCGAGGACTTAAAAATATACCTACCTAAGATTATGTATGTGCTGTGCTGTGTACGGCCTAAGAAAATATTCCTCCGTATCCTCCTGTGGATGTTGTAAAAGCCAGCTAAGGGCTGGCAGCAGCATCCACCTGAGTACTCAACACCAATACTGCTATCACCAATCCGCCTACCGAGCATGGTGATTATGGTATATCCTCCCCATTGCATTTTATGGGGGAGGCCTCGTCCAACAGTGGACATCTATAAAGGCTGCTTAAAGATTATATAGGCAGTTGAAAAACGTTCACGGTATTTTGTTTAGATCTCTGATATTAGCTACAACAGACCTCACTTAAGGGGGTCTTCAACCACTGACAGTCTTCTGCGCCACCTTTTGTCAATCTATCATGGTTATCAGCGTGGACACGTCCACTGCTGACTAGGCCTCCCCGTACAATACCACAACCAACAGTATTCAGACGCCTTTATTCACCGACTTCTTGCGGACATCGATCGGTCCATCAAGTAGGCGGCCTTCTTACACTGTGTTTTCTGGATTGCGGTCACACTTAAGAACCTTTATTTCCTAAATTCAATGTCAATATATTAATTTTGATGTTGCTTCGAGTTAAGAGTGTAAACTAGCTTTCAGAAGGAATTTAATATACGTACCTAGATCGAAATTGTTTTATTTAGAGAATATTGTGTGCAAAGATTGTCTCGGCGCATTGCTTTCATAGTAGGAGTACCTAGGTACCTACATACTTTAACGAATGTAATGTTATGCCTAGTCAAACCTTTGAAGGTTTTAAGGTACAATATTATAATCAAATCTGTACGCACCTACTTCTTCTTTTATTTGTGGCTTCTATGGCTTTTGTTTCCAGAATTTTTACAAATCTGTTAGAAATGTTGTGTTTGAAAAAGAAGGTACAAAGTTATTTGGCGCGTAGTTTCAATGTTGTTTGAGATTGGTTGTAAAAGAAACAAAGGCTGTTTGTCAACAATCTCCAGTTTCAGAAGGTAAAGTCGTATAGCATTTCTAACAAACGAAGATCCTTCAAATTGGCTAAATCCCGTCAATAAAACCGGGATGAGAATATCGTACACGGAGCTCAATACTGAAACCTCATCGTAACTTTGTTAGGAAGCTGATGCTATATAAAAACACTTGCATATTCTGTGATCCACATCAGACTGATTGCGTGAGAGTTTTATCAAAGCTTTTGTAATATCTGCTTTTAGGTATTTTACGTCTATGGATTTAGCAGTGATTTTGTCAAATGCTTTCCTCGTATAAATCCCACAACAATAAGTAAAGCTATATAAAAGCTTATAAAACAGACAGTTGAGATTTAATCTATCATGACACGGACACTGGCGGAATTGTGACAACTAGCCACGGATAACATTCTGTTGAGATCTCAATTTCTCTCTCTTCTTTGTCGTAGTCTTGAATGAATTTTGTAGAGATGCTGATGACCTTCTTCCATGCTGTTCTGTCCTCGGTTTATCTCAGGGCAGTGGCTATTTGATCGGCCGCATAGTCTTTTCCCGTCCATTTTCCCTAAATTACACATTAGAGTAATATTCTACAGAAATAAAAATGATACCGCCTTGCAGAACTAGTCTTGCATCTTCCGAGTTAAATTTAATTTTATCCAGTTTTAGCTGTCCATTGTAGAAAGCATTTGTATCGTTGTGTGACAAAATCCTTGAAATCATACTGATATTTCTTGAATCAACACTGCACGCGGAGCTTATACATCAATGTTCTAAAGTCTAAGGTACTCCGTGGAAGCTTTATCTTCGATCATTATAAAGTCCCTTTAGACGAAAACAATGTGGTCGTTATTTGTTGATGAGAAGCTATTTTCAAACAAGGAGTCATTAAAGCCGTTTCTCAATTTTTACTGGTATAAATTTTTGAGAACTCAGTCAAGAGCATGAATAATTATTCTATAGACATTCCACTCAGTGCACTTACAGATGTTATGAGTTTTCAGACAGTACATTGCACTTAAGTCCGAGTAACGAGGATTATGGCGCCACAAACTAGGAGCAAACACTCGTATTCAGAGTACCGCATTGTGGTACAATAATTATATACTCTAGAGTACATTTACGTATAAAGCAGGTTGCCGCTGCACCAGCGCTTTCCGATACAAAGAACAAGGCAGACACCTAATAACTTGAGCCTTGAAAGGCAATGTACAGGTAAACTGGTCCTGTAGGGTCAGCACGAAGAACTTGCGAAAATGTATTCGTATCGTTAACGTAAGCATTTTGTATGGCATTTGATTCAGCGCCCCTATAGTGCTTGAATTGAACTAAATTTGGTAGCACGAAGAGTTTGGCATACTTGCGTATCGCCATCGTAACGTGTGCGTAACGTTACGTAAAGTCATTTTGTATCAAAAACGGCAGCACGAACATTGTTTTTTCGTAAGTACGAAGGCTGTCTATCGTCATGTCATCGAAAGCGTGCGAAAGTTTTTTCACTTGGAATTTGTCAGTGAGAAAAGATTCGTAAGGTATTAAAATATAATAATATCGTATATTCCTTGTGTTTTTAAGCTTGTTATTAACTAAGTAATGTATTTTAATTACTTACCTAACATTTATTGTGTGCCAGGTTACTTGTGTAATAAGAAAAGTTGAGCTAAGGTTATTCAATTTGTGTTTGTGTTTTACATTCTAGAGGACCTATAAGTGTTATAAAAAGCTTGTTAAAATGGAACGAACTTCTTTATACTACTATCTTGCTGCCAGATCCATTGAAGAAGACGAAAGAGAAACTAGGTGAAGATGAATTTCATACTGCCTACCTGCATAATTCATCTACTCAATTCATCTAATTTAGTTACATTAAGGACCTAACAGTCGGTATGCCTTAGGTGTATCTGGCCTGAGAATATACTCCTCCCCGCCGGCCGGTGATTATGGCAATTCCCTAGCCCCATAGTGTATTTTATTGTGGAGGCCTCGTCCAGTGGTTGGCTTCTAAAGGAGAAATTAGTCAAAGGGCTATTCAGAGAAAGGCATGGAACCCATTAGATGTGTCTGACACAGAATTTAAAAACAGATTTCGCCTAACATAAGAAGCATTCCATTTCCTTTGCAGCGAGCTCTGCCAAAAGACAAATGTTTGCATGATCTGCAAATATTTTTTCCTGGTCTGGGTGTTGTGGTACAATATCCAGACCAATAATGTGGTACCTACTCGTAGTTCCTGATACACACGACTTGAAAAACTATATAATGTGACTGTTGGGTATTACGTTTAGTTATGTTAGTGTTTTTCTTAATACTTATCGTGTTATTAACATTTGCAGGCGATTCTGGTTATACACAGCGGGCTTGGCTGATGACACGAATCCCCGATGCTGCTGAAGAAAGCCCAAAAGCAAAATACACCACATGGAAAGGCCAGGGTCTTTTGGGAGCCTTAAAAATCGATTGCGATGTTTATGCAAAGACCGTACACTTCATTATTCACCAGAAAAGTGTGCAAAAATTATGACGGCTTTTACCCGGTCTTAAGTATTACTTAAGTATTACTCACCTTCGATATGCCGATGACATATCCATCATGACAGACTTGTCGGAAGACCTTGGCACCATGCTCAGAGACCTCAATACGGTCTCCAAACAGTTGGGTCTAAAAGTGAACATGGGCAAGACGAACATCATGTCAATCCAAGATCGACATAACTCTCGGAATTAGCAAGTTGGAATTATTGCTCGCAGAACTGACAACCGTTGAGGAATAAAGGTTCTCGAGTGGCGACCACAAACCGGACGACGCGGTAGAGGAAGGCCCTCCACTTAATGGACTAAAAATATGTTGCAGGAAGTCGGTGAATGGAGGTGGCTCAAGACCAATTCTCATGGTACTCTAGAGGGAGGCCTATGTTCAGAATTGGTCTTCTACAGGCTGCTGATGATGATGATGATGATGACCTACGTAAAGTAGTAAATAAAAACCACTTGTTACTCAATGAAAAGTTTACTTTATTAACTTTTAAAATACCTACCTCACAACAAAAATCAATACAACATTAGTATCTCACGTTATACACTATCACTATTTTCCATTAGGTTCTTTCTTTGTTGTCTTTCAAAGTCTCCCAATAACACTCAAACGTTCTTGCATGTACTCCAGCCACTAAGCTTGTAGCTGTAGCTCTTCACCTTGCTGTCGCATCCTTTCACGCAATTCAAAATCTCTCATCCTCAATTCATCATCACGCTGCCACAGTCGGCATAATCTCTTGCACTCCTGTCGTTTTCAACAAACAACTCTGCCAAAGTCGCTGTTCTTTCTTTTCTTTGGTGCAGGAGGCTTCCATTGTTCTTCGGTGGGAGACTACGGGGGTTGCTTGCTTAGCCTCGGTGAACGGTGCCAGCATCGTTCACAACTGCAGTTGCTCGTTCTCATTTTTATATTTTATCATCACAAAATTCACAAAGCAAGAGTAATTATGTTCCTTCATCCTTGACCAAAACACAACTCAATAACGTCAAACAAACGAAATCAAAGAGAATAAAAATCACTACCGTCAAACATGAACCTTTTTGGATGAACTATTCGTTCAATTATCATTCAATTTTCTTAGTTTTTAATCAAATGCGCTCATCCCTATTTACGCAGAATGACGTCACTCTCGTAACTATCTCGAATTCACGATAGTCGGTAGAAGATGCTTCGTGCTGCCAACTATCGCCACCCTACGTAAAGGTATAGTAAATACGATACGTTTACTATACGATTTGTCAAAATCTTCCTGCTCGCCCTACTGTACCGACTTTCTTAGAGACATACATGACGCAATGCGTAACTTCGAGCTGGTAAGTGCCAGTAGACCTGCTTTTCATATGATTTCGCTCGAAGGTCGATCGCAAATACAGTTGAAATACAAAGAGAATACGAAGAATTTATTGGAACTATCGCAACCGGAGACGATAAATCATTAATGTCCTCATTCCTTTTCATTTCCATATCAGTACAATAAAATACATGCTTGGATCCAATGGATAATATTTACCAATACTAAATGTAATGCCGAATCAGTTTCGTACTGTCGCATGCAGAAATAATTCAATTGACCAAATACAACTATCAAAATGAGTTTTAGCTGGCTTTCTAGAGTGTCCTCAGCACTAGCACCAAAGTTTTGAGTATAAAATATGAGGAATTTATGTCCTGCCATAACAGTAGCTCCCATAATAAGAAAAAGTTGCAAGGGGCAGGGCATAGCTCGCTGAATCCTAGTGTCTGTTGGGTTGGGTGTTATGTTAGAATTGGTTGGCTGGGGAATAAAAGTTATCTGGCGACGAACTGGACGACGCAGTGTAGGTACGACGTCCTGGATGGACCGTAAACATTTTAAAGGTCACAAGACGCTGGATGGTAGTAATTGGTGGGTGGAGGTGGTTTAAGACCGTTTGTCGTGGTATTATATCATGCCTATGGCCAGCAGTGGCCGACTATGACGATAAGGTAATTGGTTAGGTACCTATTTCGAGTTGTAAAACTATTCTTTTTTGTGAATGTATCCAACTAACTGAAAGATATTTGTATTTGCACCTTGTTATAATGGGATGAAAGGCGAGAGGTGAACCTTTTCATCCGCTGAAAAGTAATGCGCAGCCTTTTAGGTGAAATGGGTTGAATGATGATGAACGGCATTCACTCTGATACAACGAACACCGGAGGCTTTGCAGAAAATGCAAAATAATACTTGCTTATTGAGAACTAGCTTCTGCCCCCAGCTTCTCTCACGCGATATCTAATCGGATAAAAAAGTAGAAGCGCTAAAATTATCGCATCACTTTTATTTTAGTCTGTTAGAAAGAGCAGCTATAATTTTTGCTCACTTTTTTTTAGATAATACAGGTCGCTACCTGCTAATGTGATGTTTTCAAATTTAGAACTTTATCTAAGTTACCAGCTGTTACAGCGTGTTTGTCAAAATCCCAACATCCAAGTATCCAAAGTTCACAAAAACTGCCGCTTTTTTATTATGTTCATTAAAAAAACTTCCGTGAACTATATAATTCATTTTGTAAAAAAAAACACGTACCGATTACATATCTACACCGACATTGATTGACATTGGTGCCGACACCGATGTAACGGTAACGTGAAAAAATCCCGTTTTTACATCATGAATAATATTTATTTTTTATGCACCCAAATAAACAAATATAAAAACAAGAAGCCTAACTATTTCTCAACATATTATATGACTTGTTTTAGAGTTAGTTGTAAAATAATGACTCATTGAAACCTACCGCGTATAACCTCTGTGTAAATAAAGGGTAATTTGAATGTTTCTCTGGGCCACACAATATTTGATGAAAATAAAAATAATTTCTTAATAAGTAGTTTTAGATTCATTATCATCATCAGCAGCCTTTAGACGTCCACTACTGGACGAGGCCTCTCCCATAGTATACGATGGAGGGAATTGCATAATCACCACGCTTGGCAAGTGGATTGGTGATCGCAGTATCGGTGTTGAGTGCTGGTGTAATCCCTTAGTCAGCTTTTACGACATCCACGGGAGGAGATGGAGGGGTCTATTCTTAGGCCGGACATACAACGACACTGTTTTAGATTAAACAAAGCGAACAAATAATACATCTGTGCCAAATTTCAATTCGATAGTATTGATAGTTGCTGAGAAATACACTACGGACCGACAGACAAACAAATAATGAAGTCAGACCAAATGGGTTTCTTAAGGTAAGAAAAGCTCGGAAAGGCACTAACAGTAAATTGAAAAGTTGAACGTTCTAACAAAAAAATACACAAATAAATTTAGTACAAGTAAATTTACACAAAGATAAATACAAGGTTATAATAAGTACAAGTTTAATACTAAATGGGAAATATCAAGAAAATATTCTTGATGGAAACTCGTTTTTACTATTACAATTCCAAGCACTGAAATTACTTTATTATCCCATTTACTTAATTAGAAACATCGAAAGTGAACCGCTTTCTGAATATTTTACGAAGGAATTTCTAAAAGTTTGTATGATGTGACTTCAGTATTCTGTTAATGAGAAACACTCACAGTCACTTTTTAATGGATACTCAAAGTCTCTTATACGCGACCGTGATGAATTCTTGAGAAGGAAGTTATACCAAACGCGGTATGATTTTATGCTAGACCAATAAGTTAGACTAACGTAGTGCTGCTGACTGAAAACATTTTCGAATATAAAATCTAAAAAATAAATCTTAAATAAAAATAAAATAAAATTAGTGAGCTGATGGTTGAATGTTTATTTATTAATATTGTCACGGGTATTTATCGCGTGTTATCTTATTATTTATTTATTATTTGGTTGAATGTATGTCTAGTTATCACGCCAAAACTGCTAAGCCAATTTCAATGAAATTTGGTGCAAATTAAAAACCTGGATTACAACATAGAATACTTTTAATCTCAAAATTTAGATCCCTCGGGAAAATAACACGAATGAAACTGAGGGCTACTTTTAGTTTGTTATAAAAATAATTTGACCTATCGTAAGGCACTTATAAGATTATCTTAGCACCAAGAAGTTCAAAACTAAAATAAAGTAATGTAGTACAAGTAATGTAATGTAGTAAAAGTGTGTAAGTACTTGTATGTGAACGCTGTAAGATTGAGCCAAAAAAGTCAAAGGGCCAAGTCTAGTATTTGCCATATATATAGAAATATAAGACTTAGAATACCGTACAGATGTAAAAGGATTATCGATAGACATACAACTATTTCAGATTAGGTAAGACGTTGTTTTTCTCAATCCAGGGATTCAAGGAAAACCTCCATCAATCAAGTTTTTATCTAGTAGATGATCAACATCTAAGGATGAATGATGACATGCTGTTCAATCCTATCCAAAGTTTCCTTTTCCCAAGAGCGAGTAGACAAACAAGGCACTTTTAATGTGACATACGTTTTCTAGTTTATGAAAACAATCCAAACAAACAATACAAAATAATGTTTTGGTAGCCATTGCGCACATCATAGTTCTTCAAAGGGACTACTACATACTTACATAGAAAATGTTTAACTAAGAAGGAATAAAAATACACATCTAAGCACAAATACGGTAAAATCTACAGACGACGCACTAAACAATATTGAATTTCATGTTGAGGCTATACTTACTTACCAATTACCAGTAATACATATACAAGTATAGAGTATGCCTATGTAGTTCAGTTGTAGAGTTCCGGCGGTTGTTAACGCACCTTGGATGAAAAAATCACTATAGCACACATGTATAAGCAAGATTATGTTCGGTATGGTTGGTAATCTTCGGTTTTATTGCAGACATAATAAGAGAAAACTTTGGTAGGCTGGGTTAGTTCCATGATACGGCACTGTAGTACCTACTCTGGCCTGCTCAGATAATTCTAAGAGCTATGTCAGTAATGTCAGTGACTTAAGTTTTTCTACGGATATTATTACGTACCTAGTGAAATCTCGAGCACAGCTCTCTCCCTACCCCGTAGTGCAATGAACTTGAGCGTGTGAATGTGGCCAAAAGCTAGTGAATATTGTGTCAATGCCGTATGCATAGGTATGTCAACACTGGCACCACGCATTGAACGGATGATATTAATAAATATTTGAGCAGTCCTGTCGAAGCCTTATTTTATTTCAACCTACTTGCGTCACCTTTCTTGTATTTTCTATCTCGTCTACTTTCCGTGAGAAAAATAAATCTGACGTGGAATTGATGAAAGTTACCTCGAATGAAGTGTGTTCGTGTAGTAGATTATCCAAATGAAAAGGGGAGATTAATTCTATGCAATTGACTAGGTAACTATAATATCATTTTGAAAGACGATCAGCTATTTTTTGGTAGCTAATAATAGATAACCTACAGTAAAATCTAAAGCTATGCCTGCAGTTAAGTGTATTTAACGTGTAAACCCTTAGGTTTCATTAGGAAAGATGGTCTAAACCTGAGCTAGACCAACCAAGTCCAAGTCCAAGTTTATACAATATCGACCTTTGGTATATACAATTGTACCTAATAATACAAAAGCAGATGGTTTGTTTTCCGAAATCACTCTCAAGCTAGATAGTTCGAGGTTATGTCAAAAATGACAAAAACTCGGACATCTCTGGTTTTTCTCAAGCCAGGCAGCCTTCGGGTTAAGCAATGGCCTACAAATTGACAGCTAATTGCTTGGGGGAGGCTGTATTTATGCCCCCATGGTGGAGACATGTGGAGGTTAGAATTTCGACATCTCGATTGGCATGTGACACTTTATACAGGATCCGTCTGAGTCATTGGAAATTAGTGTAGTAGCGCGAGAATTGATTTCGGAAAACAAACCATCTGCTTCCGTATTAAAGTAGTATTTACTAAAATTAAATGTCGATATTTAAGCTTAGACTGGGCTGGGTCTAAACTCGGGTTTAAACCATCTTTCTTAATAAGACGGGTCGCAGGTTCTTTATCGACTATTTGCCATAGTATTTCTTCTACCTCTCTTTTGCACAACAAAACCATGGAAGGAAGGAATGGCCATGAATGGCACACTTGGAAGGCAGGAAAGTCTACGCATCGTGTGTCGTAGAAATATTATGACAGGTGAATGTATGCCAAGGCTGTGCACGCATTAGCAACGCCACAGCATAACAAGTAGCTCATAGAGCCAGAACCACGGAATAATAGCAGCTATATAAAGCAGCAAACGGACGCGGGCGTGAGTTGCTCTAATTTATATTCATCAAGACAGAACTCTTAGTCTAATGGTATAGTTAGCGGACAGTCGGCCATGTAACTAGAGATTTTTACGCTAAAATATGCCTGAAACATCTGTTATCTAAGAAAACACTAGATACTGCAAGCTAGAGCAAGAGCACTACAACTTGATCGTATTTTAATCAAAAGAATAACAAAATGAACTTTAAAAACTTGCTATCTTTTGTTTCTGACTGTACTACAAAGCAGCACAACTAACAAGGACTTCTTGACTAAATAGAGCTTTTAGCTTGTTAAGTGTGAATTATTATTATTCTTGAAACTTTTGGAACCTGACAACATCAGAATAGTAAATTTCAATGCGTCTTTTTTATACCTTTCTTAAGGCTGTTGTAATAAATAGCAAAAAATTAAAAATACAGTCATTATATTATTAAGCTTGCCTTAGGTAGGTACCTATGTCTATTTATTTACGTATGTTTAACAAGTTATAATGCTAACAGCTGTTGGTTTAAGCTTGATGTCATAAGCCTCATATACAAAATTCTACCTACCTGTTACATTCGGAATTAACGTATTAGTAAACTTATGGTTTTGTTGACACACTTACCTACGAGTTATTTATTTACCTCTATTTTTATTGACACTTTACTAAGGGGACCACTCAAGTAGTTTAATAGGAAACGGGACTTAGTTTTCATGTTGACTTGTTCTCTTTTGGCATAGGTGCCTGATTTAATTACTTTAATAATTGTTTTATCTCAGCAGTGCTTACGAAACTCATATATTCCTAAAATATTATTTAATGGAAGTTCAACCAGAATAACGAAAGAGAGTTTAAATTCAACGAGAATTACCTTTTTAGATGTCCAAGATCTGATTTTACAAGAAAAGTATTCTTAAATAAAACTATTCGTCAGTTTTATTTGTTAATCTATGTAGATGGATATACGGTTAGAATTACAAGCTATTAGAACTGGCAACTGGCTCCAAATAAAGATTCTCGAGTTTCGATCTCAAACCGGAAGATGTAGAGTAGGAGAGCCTCGATAAATCGATGATATTGTAACATTTATTTATTTATTTTATTCTGTGGGGAGGCCTAGGTATGTCCTGTAGTGCATGTTTATCGGATGATGATAATACGATGATTCCATTAAAAGGTCATAGTTGTGCAAGGTCTCGTGAAATACCAACTGATAAAGTTGGCATGTTCTATATTATTTAAACTTGCTCTGACTACCCTGTAATAGGACGTCCTCTATTCCCTTTATAGGGAATACCAGTCTTTTTTGTTGCCTATTGATACCCGAAAAAATCAGGGGTATTGCTGATGCGTTGGCTGCCCTAAAAGACTCCACTGACTGCGGTCCATATTGCAGTTTTGCGGAAAAACCTCGCGGGTGCTCATTACACAACTTGCACGTATGTTAGGGGACAAATGATCGCGTAAAACGAGCTGTACGAGATACACGTTTAGGAGCCGAGTTTGAGATCGTAACAACAGTCTTTTTCCTCGCATGTAAGAACTTGAAATGGTTTTTCAATTTGATGTCATTTTATTAGGCTTTTGACCTTTCTAGAAATACAGTACCTACAGGAATCTACATGCTAAAAGGGTGTACAGAGAAACCCGGTCCCAAGAGATTGTACGCGAACAGATGTGCTGAATAATTTACTTGGTAACACTTTGTATAGCCGTGGGTCGCGGCAGCGTAGAAGCTATGGCTTCCTTAGAAGCGGCGGCCATCGTAACAACATGATGACTATAATATTATTATAGTGTCTGCCACATCTATAGGTATATGCCATGCTATAAAGGTGGCACTTCACTTGGTGTATATACGCAAATGTTTGCGTTATTTTGCCAAGGAAAATAACATTATATACCGATAGACTCATGGTTGATTTTACCTTGGAAAAATAACGCAAACATTTGCAAATATACACCAAGTGAAGTGGCACCTTTAAGTATATGATCGTCATAGGTATGATGTTCTTTAGGAAACCAAAGGGAAAACCCCGCGTCTTTTGTGTCATCGTATTGACATATTATAGCCAAAGGCAAGCCTCATTTAGATATAAATGAACATAATTATTGAAACGGTGTTTAAATGGATGAGCAGAATCTTAACATAACACCCAACAGTCACATACATAGTCCTGTTAGGATCCCTGTTTCGTGGTTATCTACTATTACCATGGTACCACAACACCCACACCAAGAACAAAATATTTGCAGATCATGCAAACATTTGTCCCGCTGCTGGAATCGAACCTCTTGCGTCTCAGCTGGCTACTCGCCTACTGCGCCACGGAGGTCGCCAAGGACGTGATCTATTTCTATATCTTGGTTTTAATCCACGTGGGATGTGTAACTAATGAACATTTTACGTTTCAATTAGCGTAAACGATTAATTGGTTGAATTTTAAACTCATCATACAATTCATTTCAATGAATCGTGTTTATGTGATGAGGGATTAAAATGGCTTTGCCTTACGGGTCATTGAGTTTATCAAAATCTAGTATCATTATGGAAAATTACATTGAGTTGGAGAATTTTAAACAACAGCATTTGATTTTATGAAAACACCATCAATAGTGTAATAGCGTGCAGAAATGCTATAAAAACATTTCAACTTGCAACAAACAAATTCACGAGTTATGTAGATAAAAGAGTCATAATGTTTTTACTGCCACGTAGCTTTTATATTTTTAAAGCTAATCGTTAAAAATGTATCTAAATTAAATTCTCCTAAAATACGGCATGTTTAAAAGCTTTTATTTAACTTGTTTTCGTTCGTGTGTTTGGCTTTCCGTTTCGTTCGTCTTTCCGGTTCAAAATTTGTGACGCATTAGGCAAGCATTTGCTGGCATCCAAATTTGGCATATCTGTCGATGACAATGCAATATTATGGTGACAACGAGTTGATTTGCTGATGGAGACAACGATGATCGATGATTACTAGTAACCTGGCAGTGTTTGGACTAATTTTGCTCATGGTTCCAATCAATAAAAGTATGTTTTGAAAAATATATTTTTCAACAAAAAAATTTCACACAGCAACTATATTTTTTCGAATAAGCTATAATTTTATTTTAATACAAGGATGACGGTATTAAATTAGATTGGAAGGAATAAACTTCGTCACTTCCAAACTTGAGATTTCCCCATAAAATGCACTAACAAAGAAGTATTCTACTACGAAATTTGAAACTCACCTTGTTTTCACTGTTCCCTGGCAACGACATAACGTGAGAAAGTAACGAATTGGATTACACGTCCCTTATTACCAAAGCAAACAGTCGAACAATGGAATGCCTTAATAACCTCATCCCACTAAATAAGAGCCCTATATGTACTACTACTTATGAATATGTTATACATATCACAACTCAGGCCTATATAAATATTGAGTGAGTTTACAATTAGTGGGAATTTAGATAATATTACCACAGGGTTTACAGCTGGGTATTTTTTTGGAGTTTAATGAAAACGTGACTTGTCGAATTTTGACTGGTCAGCGTTGCTACAGTTACCTACCTACTCTTTTTCCATTGGTCATTGTATCAGTCTCCAAGGTCTCTTGATAACTATATACGAGAGACACTACATAATTCAAGATTTTCTAACACATTCAAGTTTCATTTACGTTAGCTGCGAGTCCGTGATGTTTCCGCTATGTTACGGCTGTTTTATTATGTCTTTATTTTGCCTTCTAGTTTAAACGTATGGCATGTATTTTTCTTCACTCTATCACTGTGATATTAATACACAGATTAAAAACTGTATAATTTTAATCTTATTTATTTATTAATTACGATTGGAAATCAGTAGTACACATAACTTAAAAGGGAAATCAATAAATTGGATTCCCTGTGATCTTTCTGTAAAGGTAACCACAGCTAACGTAAGTATATAAGCATAGAAAACAATGAGAAAGTACCTACATAGTGATAAAAATTTAAGGAGTTTATAAATTGATCGAACTAAACGAGAATTTGGAATAAGTATAAAAAAATATCAAAATTGATTTGTTATATAATATAGAATATTGACAAAACAAATCAAAACTAAAAATTTCAATGCACAGAAAACAGGACTTAGATATAACACAATAAGCACTAAAAAACAATCATGTGACTGGATCATGGACCTCTAAATAGACGCCTCTATTACTATTGAAAGCTTTTAAATAAATTGCCTGGTCCATCCAGTATGTAAGTATTTCATTAATTAGTAAATAGCAATGACGGCTGTTAATTGATGTGTTGTTTGATAAGTCCCAGTTGAACCAATTTGTAGCTGGTCTGGTGCGTCATCAATAGTTTACAATGCATGCAGTTTCCCAAAATTCGCATATTAATTTAATAAATTTCATCAGCTAGTCGACATTCTGCTAAACAAAGGCCTTAGTCAAACGGCCTATTACTGCCTTTATTTTATTTAGGGTAAAGGTGAAATAGGTCTAAACATAAACAAATGAAATCAAATTGATGACAATTAATCACATAAAAATTGATTTCTCAATTGCTGTATAATCTTTATTCAAAGCCTAATAATTAATAGATGACCTGAGTACCTATTATAGCAATATATTTATTTATATCACAGTCACACAGTCTCACAGTTCGTTGCATTATTGGAGCAGTTCATTTCACAAAGCTGTTACAAGCATCTGTGATGCAAAGTTCCCTGGGTTTTTGCTTCATAATAACTGGAACTGGAACTGGGGCTGTTGTTCAAATTAGCATTGTTTTGCAATTTATACTAAATGCTGGTTTATTTCTCTTTGATGTGTTTCGTAATTATTTAAATAATCCAATGTATATACATAAAAATTAATGTTTCTTTCTTTGTTTGTTTGTCCCGTATGCATTCATAAACTACTATGCTAATAGCGATGAAACTTTGTTGAGATGTTCTCCGCACGCTGGGAAAGGTTTCTGAATAAAAAACTGTAACCACCGGGACCACCGAGACCACGCGAATGACGTTACGAGCGGGCCGCTTGTTTAAAACATAATGGCTTCTGAAAATCTTGACAAAGAATAATAGAACTGCTGAAGTTGTCGCAAACCTTTGAAATTATTTATGACATTTCATGACACTAACACATGACATTTATTTCGACATTCTTCAATCCAAGATCCAGTGATTACTAAATGAATGCTTGCCGCTAGACATGTAATCCTAACTAAGATGATCTTGTAAGCCCTTCAACATAAACGCAATTAGTGTAGCTATGATCTTGTAAGATCTTCAAGTTCAAAAAGATAAATAGGCAGAGAACCTCTACGCCATGGAAGCATAATGCCTTTACGACGCCATGTTACCGTTGAATGTAAAGTTAACAGACATTGCACATTCTGTAACTTCTGCAAGAAGAAGAAGACTTGATTTAGTAACGCGAAACTTATAAATAAGGTTGCAGATATGACTATAATACTGCTACACTAATCATGGTTACTATCCACAAGTATAAAAGAGACTGGGCAAAATGCGGTCACTTGAACTGCCGCAGCCGGAGGGGCGCGTCATGTTATCGTAGCAGACCCCTACGTGAGATCTATTCTGAGACCGAAGTCTGAGTTTTAACACGGACGTATGGTGGATTTTTGTATCGAAATTGAGGTTCACAAAATGTACGCCACGGACGCTCACCAGAGTCTCCATACAAAATCCGTGTTACACTTACACTACACAATAAGTCCGTGTCAATTGCTAGTAAATATACTCAAATCCTAGCAAAAAATTACAATGGCTTTAAATACAAACAGGTTGAGTCACCTAAAACTGTAAATACTTCTGTAAAGTTTAATTAGTGGAACACGACCCCCGTGCGTTCCGGCACGGCTGAGGGCAGGCTACGGGTATTGTGAGCCACAGCTCCCACAAAGGAGATTCTGTACATTCTCCGGCGTAAGATAAGGGTAATGGCATGCATCGAATCTAGCTATACCGGTGTTGCTAACAAAGAGAGGGAATCCCTTTAGAAACGTAGGTACATCCAAATAATGAGAGAGTTTTTAATGATTTGGTTAGATTAAAAACGGGTATAATTTTGTCCAATGTCTTGGTTTTTGTGTGATAGTTGCATATTTTTAATCATAGTAATAGGATCCATTTCTCCCTTTTATTCCTCTCTATATGATCTAGCAAGGATCACAGCGCAGCGTGAAGGGAGTACTAAAGCGTACAAAAGGTTCTGTTTCAAAGCTTTTACGAGTGTTACATAAAGCTTCATGGGGTGGAAATAATGATTTCACATTTACGTGAGAAAGGGCTTCATGGCGGTAACAGACGCAATAATAACTCATATTAGCCAGTTTCCTTGAAAAATCTATTCAATAAGCTCTACTTTAAATTTGCCCTATCACGGTATTTCTATTATGTGATAGATATACCTAATTGTTTATTTTTTACCAGATTTGTTAATGTATATAAATTGAGACTATAAATGTTTACAATTGTACCAAAAAACCTCACAGCGGTTAAACAATATGCTAATCTATTGTTTATCTCGTCTTCTGTCTTTTATTTTTTTTAAATCAAAACAATCGATAAATGCTTCACTTAGAATACGATTAACCTTAAAAAATTATAAATTGTAAAGTAAGTGATAATTACACATTGCTCTAAACTACTTATTATAAGGAAGCAACTGCCAAATGTGACACGGTTCGCGAAGGTAATCCGGCCACGGTCGGTCTGGCCAACTTGGCAAGATTGTCTGTTTAATTATATCGATCTATCCCATCGCCTTGTTATCTCTTCTGGTCTAGGCCGTCCGTGTTTCCTGATTAGATTGCTTGTAAAATGAAGTTGGTGTTCTGGGTATTAAGTTGGTAACATTCTGCTAAAAGGAGACGGTAGGTACATATTATAGTATATATAATATATTTTTATATTTATAGTGCATGAGCCTTTGACCAGTCAAGTACATACTCTGTTACAGAGTAGCTAAGGCATACTCGATGAGCAAATGTAAATAGTTGGAAGAATTGAATAGAATATAATTTACTTTATTGTACACCTTAAGATAATAAAAAATAAACAAAACTTAACATTATAATTTTAAGTACAATGGGCGGTTTTATAGCTTAGAAGCAATTTCTTCCAGACAATAACTGTTGGATGGAAAGAGATCTGTAAGATTAGAAGAATGCTGGTAGCATGAACCAGATCCCAAATCTGCCCAACATTCAGACAAAAACTAAAGTTGATAGTATTACCTCTTACGAACAGAAATCAACACTAAAGATACTTGAAACAAGATAATCCTCAAGAGATTTAAGTGATTTACAGTCAACAGCTTCTTAAGTGGTCACTTCGGACAACCAATCAAGGCTTCCGTCAGGAGTTGACCCTTTATAAATAGCCAATCTAAACAGATTTATCAGCGTGAGCGATTGAGATTGGAGTGCCTGGGGTTAGCCCTAGCTTTGTTTAGTCCAATTCAGTCTGTTTACAGTACAAATTATCCCAAAGTGTGTTTTTTAGGTTGTACACATTAGTTGGAACCTCTGTCAAAAAATTAACGATTTTTTTATAGTTACGTTTATTATATAAAAAAAATAAAGGTAGGCTTATTAATAATATAAGGAAAAACATCCAACGAACCTCAAGAGAGAGGCGATAGACCACGCAAATCCGACAATTATGTCCAGATAAATAGAACGTATAGGTGCTTCACGGTGATTAAATCTAAGCCTTATTTTAAAATCGTCCCTATCTCTCTCTAACACGCGTGTTTTAACATTTGTGTGACAGTGACAGGGACGATTTCAAAGTAATACTTAGACTTAGTCACCGTGAAGTACGTTCTCTTTATCTGGACCGAGTCTAGGCACTTCACTTAACTGTCCGTAAATATCCGTAATCCGTTAAAAAACATGTCATTGTCCAAATCCTACTATTCTTTAAACAAGCACCGTTGGGGTTTGTAATGGGTTTTAGGTGTAAAAGGAGTTATTTTGGGCTTTTAGGAGTTCAAAAAGGATCCTTGAAGTTTTGTTGCAAGTTTAACAAGTTGTAGGCATTTTGTAAGAAGACGTAGAATAAAGTTGTTCATATTTTTATATATTTTTACCAAAATATTCATAGCGGAGATGATTTTTGCCTCAATATAAAGCTGGGTGCTTGAGCTATGAATAGCAATGAATCCTATCTAAGGCATAAATCGTTCAATAATTACAGTCTCGTAAACTGAAACAATAAAGCTTCCTTTCAGAGACGTCGTTTTATAATCCAGTATTTATGGCTAAGCATATCTTACACTAGATTTAATTTGTTTGTTCGTCTTTACGTAACCGGTAGACAAAGACTAGAAGAAAACAAGTCTATAAAATAAAACTTTCTCGGAATAGACTAGAAATAGAACTTGTTTCCAAAATATTTTCTTATAGGTCACAAAGTGATTCTAAGTGATTCTTCAAGGTGATTCTAATTGATATTATAAGAATTTTGTTTATTCGGGAATTGATGCAATGAATTCTTGAAGTTCTAACTCTATTGCTCAGATTGCTGTGATGTGTCCGGCCTAAGAATAAAACCCCTCCATCTCTACCCGTGGATGTTTCAAAAGCCGACTAAAGGATTACACCAGGGGATGGGCAGCAGCATCCGCCTGAGTACTCAACACGAATATTACAATTACCAATCCACCTGCTAAACTTGGTGATTAACGTCTACAATTGTTATAGGTTCGTCAGCATGCAAAGGGTACCAATTGAATGAAAGAAACGTAAACTAACCCCCATTAGTAGCCCATTAGTAGTAGTATTGGTAGGCCGCCCATTGTACTGCTAATTTTAATAAATCCAATTAAGTATTCCTGGTGTACAATAAAGTGTTAATCTATCTATCTATCTGTCTACTAACGTCAAGTTTTCCCCGTACCCCCTGTGTTTGATCTTCATTGGTCTAGTTTGTACTGCAGTATAAAAACCAAACAAGATTTTCCCACATTTTACTGGTTCTAAAACTACTCAAGCTTCCCGAGACATAGAGCTTTACTAGCATTCTTCATGTAGGAAACTTTATGGTTCATAGCCAGGGGCCCCACAAAATGTTCTACCTAAGCATTCAGCAAATAAATATTATGTTTGTACCACGGACACGTAGTCTAGAGGAAACAGTCAACCTTATAGCTCCTATCCAGTGATTGCGAGTTCAAATTCGGAAGCGGATATTTTTCGGATACATGATTTAGCCTCACATGCACCGGAAGTTAAAAAAGTCGAGTGCCACCTTCATTTTCTACCTTGATGATGGGTCCGGTACGGATAAGTTGAATGACAACGTTCGTATTTAAGTTATAATTCAACCTATTTGAGATTCAACTCGTTGGTGCAAGTGGGGCTTAGGAAATATTGATTGTCACATTGTCATTTAAGTATTTCATGGGCTGTGTGCACATGCCTGCAGTAAGCTTTATAGTGTTGACATTATATATAACATGGTTCGGATGTAATGCTAGGAATTCAAATTCTGAGTTCAGAAGCCCAATTCTCGTAATTGAACGAGCGAAGCGAGTTCTTTGAGTCAACTTGGAAGAATCGGCGTCTATTATATGTTTGTCCTAGGATAACTTCCGAAGTTAATCTGATTTTGATGAAATATGGTATGGGGTAGATAATATTGGTACAATTTTATTTTATTTTATTTTATTTTACAAATTTTGGGAAAACTTACAGCTAGTACACATACGGATTATAAACTAAAATACAAATAAGAACTACATGTATCCAGAGGACCATTTAAAAGTTTCCACATATAGGTCAGATATTTGCAGGTTAAATAAATAATAAATAAATAAAAATTCAGTCAGAAACGTTGATGATTAATTGAAAATTGACTGAGATGAGATTAAAATTATTGTGATTTGAATGTAAAATTATCACGAGAATAGGGTCCTAGAACTAATAGATAATTCAGATTTAAATGCAAAATGAGATGTATGTGGTTAACGTTAGATTCAACATGGTTCGGATAACAGTAGGTTCAATGTAGCGTGCGCATAAACTTCGAAATTAAATCCAGCTTAACGTCAGAAGAAGAGTGGTTTGCTAAAACAAGCTTAACTTTAACACTCATAAGTTTTAGTAGTAGACCCTTTTAAGTGGTATTTAATGACCTTGCTTGGCGGAGCTATTTCGCTGCACATTTTTGGTAGTTAAGATTTTAGTAAACCTATATAAATCCCGGACAAGCTTACACAAATACTTACCTACTTATTCGTTATAAATGAACACCTTCAAACGGTATTTAACAATGCATTAATAAGTTAATGTACCTACGTAAACAATAGTGTTCTAGATTAAACCAGTCAATGTTTATCATTACCAGTTGATCCGCTTGAATGCTAACCAGATAATTAGCCATCTATCCAAACAGCTCTGTATTTATTTGTTAAACTGCAATTAAACGTCCGAATTGCAGCCGGAACCCGGCCATTAGGTAAGCTTTGTGAACGCTAACTAGTCGTATCCACCAAAATATTCATCGCTACTCAAATGAAAAAATGTTTTGACTAAATATTCTTTTGACATCTCTGGCTCTGTCTATATATTTAATGTACAATTCCTATGTAGCCTGTAATAAATGACTATTATTATTATATTTATTAGAGCGAAACTCACTATTTGGAATTTTGGTGCCGTTGGTAGCAAAATAAAAAAGTTAAAATTAATTGATCGGTATCAATGAAAATTATGTAGGTAATCAGACATAAATTATGCCTCACCCCTACACCTATTATTCGGTAGACTGAAGAACTTTCGATAGAAACTTATAAAGGCTTTTATAGAGACAGGTGTGGAGTTTTCAGTACTTATGACCAGTAGAACAGCTTCAGATACAGAATATTCTAATTATATCTATCTCTACATTTTGGTGACTAGATATTTCATTACAAAGAGTTTAATATGATAAATATCCAACAAGTAGACAAGTGACTATATTTCGTAATCAATTTGTACCAATGCTCGGTACAAATATAGCGTTCATAAAAAGTTTTGCTCTTGTTTTCACATCCAATGTTTTCTGTGTATATTTTCCTAGCAGGTATTCATCATCATCATCATCATCATCAGCCTGTAGAACCTGCCCACTGCTGGACATAGGCTTTCTCCATAGAATGTTACAGCGAATGGTCTTGTGCCTTCTCCATCCACCGACTTCCTGCGAACTTTATAATGTCCTTGGTCCTTAGCAGGTGTTATTGAGGCAAAATTTTGGATAAAATATTGTCTTTCTAAAGCACGTAGCGAAACATAAGTTGCAAACTAAGTTTTGCAAGGAGACGTTAACTCCTGTAGCCTCTGGAATACAAAGTAGTGTGGTCTGGATAAACGAGATCTAAATTCAGGGCTGGGGATGTAGGCGGATCTTTTAAAATAGCGTCGGTATCGATCTGATCTATGCGACAAAAGTTAGAGACAAAACCCCTATTATATACGTATAGTAGGAAAAATCAAGAAAGTACAGCAGTAATAATTATTTATCTAATGTCCACTTACACCAACCTACTTTAAGCTAAGTCGACTCTTACTTTAAAGTTGAAAATAGTAATTTTGACTTGATTTCACGTAAGGTAAGTGTTGGGGGCATAAGCGTTTTAAAACGTTGAAGTACGCTGACGAAAGCTCCCGGTTATTTGACTATACAATAGCAAAAAGTCAAATGCTTTTATAGAAAGTTAAACCCTTTATGAAGTGACAGGGCTTCGGTCATTAACCCCTGTATAAAGAGTTTAACCCTATTCAAAAGTATCATTATGGTCTCCAAGATAGTACCAAGTGACATTGCCTGCTACTTAGAGTCGACAATTATTATTTATATTCATCAGAGTTGGTCGGGCGTCCTTTCATTACGACGGCGCATCATTATGCCTTATTCAGGCCTCGTCTTGTGTAGGGTACGTTGTATTATAAGACCACCTACCGTGCAGAGGGCATTTCAAGAGAGTATGTTGACACAATCTTTGTGTTATTCATGCTGGTCATAATATAAAGCATTTGAATGAACATCTTTTACAGAAACACGAAATAAAATGCAAGTTTACGATTTATGCATCCTATCTTACAAGCAGCTAGACTGCATTTTATACAAGTTGTCTCTTGAATTTAAATTCAACACACGTTTTTCAAATAAGTCTAATAGATATATGTTTCTCTAGATTTTCAGTCTTTTTAAAAACTACCCGGTGATAAAGTACTTTTTTTTAGTGCATAAATCGTTCGCCATACTGGTTTGATATAATATAACTAACAGCTTGCGGATTACGTAACTGTTGCTATCAGTTACACAGTTTTAATGCTGTTTCCATCTGAAATTACACTTTTGCGATTACCCAATTTACGTGGTCTGCATACAAAGCTTGATTGCAACTAGACTGCGTAAATGAGTTAATCGCAAAATCGTAACTTGATATATAGCATTGAAGCCGAAAGCAACAAAATAGCGTAATTGCACCACATACTAAGAAAGAGGTAGAAAATAACTAGGACGACGGTGTTTCCCCTTTAGTTCGATTGAATGTTATACCAATTCGAATGTAAGCATGCAGAGTTCGTCAAATTCATGATGCCCGCCCATAGATTATTGCAAACATTACCTATATCATCCAGTCGAGATCCAGCGATAAGTGGAGCGACACGAGACATTAGCATATACGTGCCGTTTCCCGACAAGAAGACGAATACAAATCGGTGGATATGAAGCTCGGAAGAACTATATCGTATATCTTACATTTAATTTCGTTTCGCTGAGGTCGGTGGTTCCCTGGGGATCTGTGAACAAAGCCGGACGCGGATTGGAGATTAAATTTGAATGGTTATAATAAAAAACCGGTCAAGAGCTAGTTGGACTCGCGTGGAGAGGGTTCCGTACAAGTAGGCTAACATAGTAACCACTAGACCAATTAACTTAATAGTCAATTAACACAATTTAATACAAATTTTCTTATTACTAGTTTTTTCCGTTTCCCGTAGGAGTTTAGGATTTTCATTTAGTATTTTCTGTAAAGTAAGGCCCAATATTCCATATTTATTCAACATTTTTGGCTCACTAGTTTCGGAGATAGGGGGGGAGAAATGGAAAATTTACGCATATTTTCTTTTGAACTAAGCATTTAAAAATTATATCTGAGTGATCCAATAATGGTTCCGTTGGTACCCTTGAGTTACGGAACCCTAAAAACACAGTTTTCTGATAGCATTTGCGAAATCTTTTGTCCTATGGATAAAAAAAGAAAAATAATTTCGAAAAATTATGGTTAGGTCCATGCACAAATACAGGATTTTTTTATTTCTACAATCCAGAGTCCACTACAAACATGAACAATGACCTTTTCGCTGATAAATCTTTTACTATAACTAAATTATAAAATCACAAGCAAAATATCTTCCCCTAAAAAATTCGTAACCTAATTGCTACTTCGTTGGAATGGAAACATATAAATAAACCCTATAGACAAATTGCCGTCAAAAGGTCCGTTGAATAACGACCATCGAAGTACCTATCCGTTCCCTAATGAGAAAATTGGCAACCTCTGAAATGGTCCGCCCTTCGGTTGAAAAATTGCCTAATGGTAGAGCTGGAGCTCTGTTTCGAAATGTTGGAGCCTTTCAATTTAATAAAGAAATGAATTGAATAACAACAGATAGACAAACATAAAAGCGAGATTTCTTATTCACTTCAGTAAAGATTCAACCGGAACTATTTTGCAAGCAGTGGTAAAAATTGTTTTAAGTTTTAATGATGCGTAGACATATTGTGTATTGTTTTATCTTATGAGGGTAGCTCACTAACGTCATGAACAAGGCAAGTGTTATCTACCTTTATTTATCGTCGTACATACTCTACTAATTTAATTCTGTTTTTACAGAACTAGGAACAAAAACTCTGTCTCATTTGTAAGCTCAATAACTAATTGCATTAAGTTCCAGCGGATGGCAGCACTGATTCCAAGTTCCGAGCAGATGCCAAGATTTATCATTGTGATGGGAGCGCTGCAGCAGATTAGGTAGGTAATGTGATCAAAATTTTATTAAATATAATCAATTTTGCATTTATTAACTTTACCAATAAATTTTATGTTAAGGTAATCAAAACATCCGTGCCGTATCCGGCTTAAGAATAGACCTTTCCGTCTCTTTCCGTGGATAGCCGGAAATAGCCGGAACAGTCGACTATAGGACCTACACCAGGGGATAGGCAGCAGCATCCACCTGAATACTCAACACCAATCTGATTGCATTCTATGGCCTCGTCTTGCTGTGGGACGTCAACAGGTTGAAGATGATGATGAATTAAAACATAAAAATTATGTTGATTTTATGTCAAGGGCATTGGGGCATTTGAGTAACATGAAAGTTTGTCCCATAGTCCCCACTGCTATGCTACTGATCGCGTGGTGGCGGAATTGGAAGGACTTATTCGAATGTTCTCAACAACCCCTGGTGTTATTGGGAATGATCCTACTGAGCATCCTTTACTATAGAGTAATAAAAAATGTATTCATATTTAACGGGAAATGTTCCTACCAACAAACCCTTGCATGTTCTGGAGAAAGTAATATCATAATAATGGTTTACTTTTACTGGCTTCTTCTACAGAATACTATGTTAAAAATTACTGGTAAAATCTGAGTAAAATAATAAAAAGTTGTTGATTCAGAATCAGGTTTTGAATAATTATTGCATATATCTTAGATTTTTAGGAGGAGCTAGGTAATACTTTTACTTACACCACGATCGTAGGCTACTATTTACAATTCAAACTAAAAAAAAATGGTGTTATGTATACACATATATTCTAAACAAAATTTAATTCAATGTTACCAGAATTTAAGATGATCAAAAAAATTAAAATTGAAAATTACCCTTAGACACGACCAGTCTACTATTTTCCATTAAGGAGTTCCATTGTTCACTTTTCGTCTCCATCATCAGATCAGAGGCCCAATTCTCTAATTTTAAAACATTCCAGTCACAATATAATCTCGTGTCAGTCGCACTGTATCGTATAGTAACTACTGCTTAATCTTCGCGTATGCATGCGAAGATTAAGTAATAGTTACTATATAGGTGACAGCTGACAGTGCGACTGAGACGAGATTATACTGCGAATTTAATGTTTTTAAATTAGAGAATTGGGCCTCTGATCGATGACATCATAATATCGTATTGTCGTCGGAACTTGACAGATTCGCAAAATTTTAGCTAATTTTTTTGGGTGGAATTTGATAAAAATTCAATTGCACGATTTGACCCACAAATAAGTACTTACGGGTGAAGTTAAATAAAAGCTCGTAAAATACCCACACTAGGTACCTGTCCAGTGTCCGGCCTAATTATAGACCCAGCCTACTCCGTATGAATGTCGTAAAATCTAACTACGGATGGGCTGCAGCATCCACCTGAGTACTCAACTACAATACTGCGATCACCAATCCGCCTGCCAAGCGTGGTGATTATAGCAAATCCCCCCATTGCATTCTATGGGGGAAGCCTCGTCCAACAGTGGACGTCTAAAAGCTGCTAATGATGATGATGATGATGAAAATACCTAGCTTTCACGTCATCTCAATAGTTCAATGAGACTATAAAACGTGCAAGCGTGCGAATATAGGCATATATCTAATTTACCAAGTATCTATGCTCGATTTGCGTCGACGATCACATACCAAGGGTTCCATGTAATAACATTCCAGATTTTGCGAGTCGATTGGCGCAAATTACTCTATGTTCCCGTCGACTTGACCTCCAGCCCCTTGCTTTTATGAGCATACAATATTCATTCAGGGTTGTATGAAGGTGGGGCGCTTGACTGACTTATGAGTAGATCTAGGTACCTACTCATACTTAAACTAGCTATAGCAGAATAACAAATAATTTGAAATTGTTAACTATTTTGTGGTGTGTCTGGCCTGAGAAATGAAAGACTTCTCCGTTTCCTACCGTAGATGTCGCAAAAGCCTATAAGTAGAATAAAACAAATATTAAAGATTATAAGGGATGAGCCAGCAGCATCCATTTGAGTACCTATACCAATACTGCTATCCAATTAAGCGGTCTAGCATGTATATTATGGAAAATCCCAAATTGCTTTCAATGAGGTATGTCCCGTGTTAAGGTGAGACTTAAACAAAGCAGAAGTTGTTTTACAGATAAATAAATAAATATATAAATAAATAAATGCTGGACATATCACATAACATTATCTAGCCCCAAGATAAGTGGTCCCTTTCGGTAACTTTTTATATCCTTCCCTATACACATTACTGATTGTTATTGTATTTTAACAATAGCACCAGGAACAATTTCATAATGAAAACAAAACATAAATTAACTTTTGGAACCCACGTAGGTAGGTATGCCTTCCATTTCCTTTCGTCAACACAATAATATCCTATAAGAAGAAATATACCTTAGTGTAATGAAAACCAAACAGAGATTTCGGTAACTCTCTCTCAAGTGGTATAAATAGTACCTACGGTGACTGTCGACTAATTCTATAATCCAGCTTATCCTGTGCCAGCAAATTGACCAATCCAGTATGCTTTATTACGTATAGCAGCCGAAACTATCAGCCGCTTTACATTTTGAAAGATGCTTTAAACCGTTATAAGGACCTCATTTTCGGTGGATTTGTGCTCTGTTGTACCCCTGTTGCCCAAAGCCATAAATTTATTATGTCGGTCGGTGTGACAGGATTTTTTTTCTATGGCTTTATTTAAACTTCATTTCGATTTAATTATAACTCTATTAACTTCACTTTAACTTCCAACTAGCACTGACTCTAAAGAAAAACTGTACTAAAAACTAAATTAAAGTGTTTCCTTCTGGAGAAGTGTCTCTACTCTCTAGACAAATTATGATTATTTATTGACATCATTATTATTATTTTTATTAGTCTGAGTAGTTTGTGTTTCCAGTAATGCCTACCTATTGTTATGATTTTAATGAATGTATCTTAGTTATTTGACTTAATATTATATATTTTTGTTGTACAAATTGTTAAATTATTGCTTAAATTGAAATGATATCAATTATGTGTACCTGCTAATAACTGATTTCCGCATGCAATCTATTTTGGTTTTTTTCCAAGACACTTCAGGCCAACCCCTCGACATGGATCTAGAGAGTAAATTAGTTCCTTGCCAGTAAGCAACTATGTTCTCGTCCACTCGGTGAGACTGTATCAATCAAAAATCTGTCAAAGTGCACCGACCATTCAGAATCGTTAGGAGCGCGGCCGAATCGTAGCGCCCGTTGTCGCATTGGCGCAAAAATTGAAAGCAGTCGGCACTTTAGGCTGCTTTAAGTAAGTACTTAATTAGGTACCTACCTACGCATGCTGATGATAATCGCAATTAAAGTGATAATTGCCAATTAAATATATTATTAGATCGAACACAGATACGAGACAAAAAATAAGTATAGGTAAATTATAGTAGTTTTTTTTTTTTTTTTTTTTTGTTATTCCACAATGCAAGTAATATTACAATTTTAAAAACTAGGTACAATATACTTAACTCAAAGCAATACATTACATTGTAAGGCTTGTGCACTTATTTCATAGGCTTGCAGTATTCACACTAAGTGAAAAACTTGTGCTGTAAATACCGCTATACCTTCCATTTATTAAATTTGATGGATAGCCCAGTTGTGGTTTATAATGGTGAGTGAGTGTAGGTAATATAAATAAAATCGCAGTAAGTATCTAATAATAATAATTCACAATTCAATTATGTTTTGGTTATTTATATTTATTACTTTTTGTTTCCTAAAAAGAAACATGCATAGCCCTCACTACGTATGTGACTGTTAGGTGTTATCTTATGTTATGTTTGTAATTTATGCGTAGCTAGCAAGTAGTTATTTTATTTCGAAGCATTAAATTTGCACCAATTTAGAAGTTTTTTCGGTTTAAAGTAGGTAGGTACTGACCTACTACAACTGAATGCCCTTACCAAAGTTTTAAAGCTTGATCATGGGTTTGGTTTTGATCGCTTAATGATTTGTAATTGCATGTAGCGCACAAAAATATTTCACCTTTGACCTTTTATGAACTCTAGTTCTACTTGCTAGCTTAATTATTTACATCTTGCCTGAGCATATCAAAATTTCTATGGTACTGCCTATAATATTATATTAGTGTGGTCAGGTACGCTATAACTACCTTGTATTCTTTGGTTAGTATGCATATGAACACATTGTTATTCCACAAAGAATCGATCGAGGCCTTTGCACTTTACCGCTGAAGCTGGCAAGTTTTTTAATCTTCGTAGCTTGATCCTGAAATCGCTTTGCAGAGAGGTAGTGAAAAGCTCTACTTTGTCGCCATCAAGGGACCGAGTTGCGAGACAGAGTCTGATTAAACTTTTTCACTTAATCCTGAGTTGGTACTCATTAGGGCCTCTTACTTTAGTTTAATGATGATCCTAGGTAGGAGGAAGATTGTGATTATCTTGCTTAGTGCTTTATAAAACGGAAATGTTCACCTAAGTGCTTGTGATATCGGTTCCAAGCCTATTCGAGTGCCTGTTCATAAATGATAGCTAATTATTGAACTCTGTGATTGCTGCGCTGAAAATTGGAGAAGTTATTCATAAGATTCTGAATATGTTAGCGACTTGTGATGAAGGCTTTACAGTAAAATGTTATAGTAGTTTAAAATAGACATATTTTTCATTTTTAACCGACTTCCCAAAAAAGGAGGAGGTTCTCAATTCTGTTGTATTTTTTTTTTTATGTTTGTTACCGCATATCTCTGGCGTTTATGAACCGATTTGCAAAATTCTTTTTTTATTTGAATAGATATACTTCCAGATTGGTCCCATTTTTTTCAAAATCCAGTTCTGATGATGGAATCCATGAGGAATTTAGGGAACTCCTCAAATATTGTAGGCATACATATGGCGATTTTGATATTTTCAGCAACAAACCAAGCATTTGCATTCAAAAAGTATCATAATCCTTTCACCACTATGGTTCTTTCATCAGTTTTTTTTTCATCCAAATATTAAGTCGAAAACAATGGCGGAAGTCGGTTTTTTAAATGAAAAGTTATTCATTGAAACTTTATTAGAAACCACCCTTAAGTACTATCTAGCTACATTATTTATTCACCTCTTTTAGGTAGATACGTATAGCGGTAGATATAGAGGCCTCAATGAATACTATAAATAGAGCTGCACTAATATAATCAATACTACGTCGAAGAATATCGTGATAATTTCAGTAAACGTTTCGTGCAAGTTTTATGTGCAGTGCAGGTGCTGTTTTCTAATGGCATAAAAATAGGTTTCATAGAAACATCACTTCAAAAGATAGATAATTACTAAGTGACTTTATGCCACGACCACGTTATAGCGTTGGCTTTTATTTTGATCCATAGTAAGGGGGATGCCAAACATAATCGTAACTGCTACCTACTACAACTGGATTGTCACTTCTCGAACAATGTCATATATGAGCTTAGCTCTTGAATGTATGTTTGTTTTACAGTTTAAACCTTACGATTATGTTACGCTTTACAAAGCGGCCATTTTCACCTCCTTGTACGACTTCTTCCTTATCTGGCTCATGTCTGATCTGTCTCATGACTTATTCGTATTCTTTCGCTTTCTCGTTTCCTTTTTAACTTATTTTCTGTTCTTTATGGAGCTGTCATTTGGTAAAATAAAGCCAATTATTTTTCTCTTCTAGAATATCTTATCCCCATATTCATAATCATTTTTTAAACCTATTTTTAACCATCTTCCCAAAAAAGGAGGAGGTTCTCAATTCGGTTGTTTTTTTTTTTTATGTTTCTTACCTCATATCTCCGGCGTTTATGAACCGATTTGAAAAATTCTTTTTTTATTTGAATAGATATATTTTCAAAAGCCAGTTCTGATGATGGAATCCATGAGGAATTGAGGGAACTCCTCAAATATTGTAGGCATACATATGGCGATTTTGATATTTTCAGCACCAAACCAAGCATTTGCATTCAAAAAGTATCATAATCCTTTCACCACTATGGTTCTTCATAATTTTTTTCCATCCAGATATTTAGTCGAATACTATGGCGAAAGTAGGTTTTTTAAATAAAAAGTTAGAATAGTTTTGGTCTTGTTTGACGTATGACATTTTACATCAGAGAGAACAAAACAAAAGCTATAACAGGTTTAAAAAGGAAATTATTAGGAATAAGGCCCTTAGTACATTCTAAGGGCCTTATTCCTAATAATTTCCTTGGAATAGAGTTCAGATATAGATACCTACATTACATATGTAGGTATCTATATCTAAACTCTATTCCATGGACTTAATATATATAAGTCCATGCTCTATTCACATTCACTCTTTTCAATACGTCTTCATGTTTTTTCATAATTATAATACTTTCTATCATGTATGTTACATAATACAAAACAATAGCTCAAGCCGATGTCATTCTTAATAATTGTTAATGAATAATTTAGCGTTGGCCTGCTCCCAAGTAACAACTTAGATAAGTTTGAAACAATTTTATTAAATGCATGTTCTCTGTGTATGGGGAATATTGACTTGCATGCAGCACGCAGGGTCGGTGCCCTGGAATGTGTTCATTTCACTCAGCTCATGCCTAGGTTATGCTCTCAACAGCTCGGCTAAGCTCGCTATATAGCAACAAACTTTTGGATAAAACTGTACCTCTATTTTCTTCGATGATATTGCTCGCCTCCCACTAGGTGACAACTTTGTTTGGAGAAACTAATAAACCGGGGCGTGACGCGACGTGCTATATTTTCTTAGTAGGTAAGGTGCCTATCCCTTCAAAACCTGTAATTGCCTGCCTATAATTAGTCCTAACAAGAGGAACATAAAGAACGCTTGGCTTTCTCAATGCTGTCGAATTAGTACGCAATCCTAAATGTTCGAGAAGCTCCGGGCAGTCCACTTTGCCATTGGCAATATTCAAAAGATACGCCAAATCGGCTATATCCCTACGTTTACCCTGACCTTTGCTTTTATTAAATATTATGTTTGTCTGTATGGTTAAAATCTCAAAAGACGATTTTGACGCATTTCCAATTGTTCTGAAATTTTGCATACATCTTACAAGTTCCAAAGATAATAATAATTTTTAAGGCATTTATTTCGAGAATATCATAAAGAAAATTCTAAATTATTAAATAATTCTAAATTATTGGTTACATTCGAAATCCACAAGTTTCATAATCAGTATAGGCACTTTATTTAAATTTAGTTTAAACTAGGTAGCAAAGTAGGTACTCAATGATTCATCATCATCAACATAAGTCTGTCAAAGTCCACTGCTGAACATAGGCCTCCCCCTAGAATGCCACGAAAAACGGTTTTGACCCGCCTCTATCCACCGACTTCCTGCGACGTATATAATGTCTTTAGTCCATAGAGTTGGCTTAATGATTAATTTTATAAAATAATTGATAAAATTCTTAATAAGTATATAATATAATAATACGATCTTGTATATTACAAAGGTACAAACAAATTTAATTCCCTCCAAATGAAACTATGTCACCTATAGGAAGTGATGTTTTCTGTCAAAACTAAACGTGACAGCACGAGTGCGTAGTTGTTATACTAACACGGGCTTCCTACACTTGTTCCATTAAAACTAATTGAGTAATCTGTCTAATAAGTAATAACAAAGTTAGCTGAAGGTCAAAATAGTTGCATTTTCAGAATGAGATCCACAAGAATTTAAGTGACACCTTCCTTAAAATGATTGTAGCATTTTATAGCCACGGAACCGCTGAATGCCAGTTTAAATTTTGTATTAGATGATTACATAGGACATTTACATTAATATTCTATCCATTGTCTTTCTGTTTTATATATCACCTTCAGCTTATAATAAGAATAGGAACACCTTGCTAATTACGTACTCGCGCTTCCATTAGGCGTTTCAGAATGCATTATCCTTTTCATACAATATGCATGATGTCTCAAGATACTCGTAGACAGTGAAATACAAAGTAACGTCTGTATTTTGCTGAGCTTATATCTGCTTTGATGAAATAACAAAAACATTTGAGATTCCTTTGTCTTTATGTTAATTTTGAAACTACGTAGAGATTGGATTTTGGTAATTCATGACTGTATAGGTATTTTGCACCTGCCCATCCCTGGTGTAATACCTTAGTAAGGCTTTTATGGGAGGAAAAGGAGGGGGCTATTCTTAGGGCGGACACACCACGGCATCCTCCTGTGGATGTATTAAAAGCCTTACTAAGGGATTAGGTACACCAGGTGATGGACAGCAGCATCTGCCTGAGTACTTAACACCGATCACCAATCTGCCTGCCAAGCGTGGTGATTATATAGCAAATATTATATTCAATGGGGGAGGCTTCGTCCAGCAGTGGACGTAAACAGGCTGGTGGTGATGATGATGATGATGATTGGTATTTTATACAGTCTATTCCATCCAACGGTTGTCTGGTACAAATTGCAATAAAGTAATAAGACCACCCATTGTTAGTTTTTGCTTTTGTTTGTAAAAAAAATAAGTTTATTATTATATTATGGTGCGCAATAAAGTATTTTCTATCTTCTATCTATCTATCTATTGAATTACTCTTTCTAACGATCGATATCTCGAAATAGGGCGGCTAAAAAATATGGCTATGCCAGTTTTGGGGTTATTCCAAAGGCTGTTTTAATTGCCACAAAAAATAACAACCGTAGGTAAACACCGAAGGCCGTAGGTAAGCAAGATCATTAACGTTGTATAAGGTAAGTATTTTTATTTTCTCTGTGTTTTGTTCCACTTTTGAACGTTGTGGATTAATTGTTCGGCGACCTTGTAGAAATGTACGAGGGTTGAGTTATGTTTTTAGATATGTAACATACAAAGTCTATTTTAAAAAAACATGAGTTCTTTTATTTATCTATTACCTAATTAATGTAGGTAAAGTACCTAACTACGAAGTATTATTTTTGTCATCTGGGCTCTTTAAAGAATTCTCTAACATCTAATCGGGTGGGTAGGTTAGGGACTGTAGCCATAAGTAAAGGTGATAGAAAGCATGGAAACATTCGACAAAATGAGTCATAGTAAAAAACCGCCCACCCTTAAATAATAGTTGCTTAAATATACCTACTGCAACGCCAAAACAGGGTCTGGCTTCTTTATTTTTCTAAAACCAGTGTCCAGCAAGTATTTTTCATATGGCCTTTTAGTTTAGTAATGAAAACAAATGGCAGCGACCGACGGCGACATCTGTCATCGTTCCACATCGAAACCCTCTTTTTATACCACCCACCTTAACACGAAAGAGTAGTAGGACATGGGTGTTTTAATCAACACAAACCCAGCTTGTAATGGGCCATATCCCACAACGATGGCCCGTTAACTTTCAATGACCTATTTAGATTTTTATGGCCTCCCATATTCATCACAGAGAGATCCATCGAATTATGTCAGTATGCAGAGTTCTAATGAAAAGTAAAGAAAATGAATGAAAATGGCTTTGAATGAAAACATGGAAATGTATGCATTCATAAAAACACTCAATAGAAAAGAAAATGCACCATTATCCTTATCTTACTTTTATCAGGTCAGAAAAATAGCTACCTGTTATACCTGCTGGTAATACAATGGTTCTTAAAATACAAGTGGCTTTTTTGAATGTGGTAAAGGCAACTACTAACATCATTATACTTACCTACAGTACAAAAAGTAAGTTGAGACTAGAAAACAATTCAAATAACGGCCTTAAAAGTCTCAACGTACCAACGTCGGTGGTACCACAAAGTACCTAAAGGCAGCTGGCCGGTGGTACATAGATTGGGTACACTGTTGCAATTGCCAGAAAATTAATTCTCAGATCAGATCCCACATAAGGTTAAAAACATAAGCTTAGCTATAATTCGTATGGGTATCAATTAAATTATATTGTCGCGGACCGTTCTCGTAACTATGTAAGTTATGTACAATGCATTCAACGATTCATACTGTGACGTAAAAGAACAGTACAGTTCGCAACAGACCTATTTAATTGACCTAGTTTCCTGGAAGAACTACGTCATACCTTGGCTATATCCCAATTTTGGAAAGTCTACGGCGTAGACTCGTAGCACTTTTTAACACCGCCATCCTGTCTATAAGTTTCGTAGCCCTTCGTAGCAAAATAACGGCCAACCGACGCGACTGGCGAGGCGCGCGGCGCTAGTGGGTATTTATTTCTTATCGTTTTTATTGCTGCAGAACTTTTGAAATGTAATAATTAAGGTACTGCTCCTCCTTTCTAAGAAAAACATAAATATGGTAGTGGTTGTAACAAAGAGGTGATTTACCTATTATTGGTAACTCTAATAATAATCTAATCTGTCCTTAGTATGTACGTACATTAAAAAGTTATGTTTAATGTAGTGTTCTCTATGCTATTTTACTTTTCGACTGAACATAGCTTTTGTAGTTAAGTTGTCTAGCTAGTCTGGTAAGTAGCCTTGTTACATAACATTCTAATATAACATAACTTTAAAGAATATAATAATTAAACTTACGTTTGCCGCTCCCACCGCGGTATCGATTCCTACCACGAGCACGAACGCCCAGCGGCCACCACGAGCCGCTCAGCAAAGCAAAACAAAGCAAATTAACACAACACCAACTAACGTCCACACTACTCCAGTAGCAGCCGGCGAAAGCCGCATCCGATCACTTCTCGCCACAGTTAACTTATAACAAAACAACAACTAAAAAAAAAAGCTGAAGCATTTAAAAAGTTGGCAGAAATTCAATACTAATCGTGAAACTTAAAAAATTCTAACGTCGTTCAATAGGAGCACAAGTCGCGGGAAAGTTTTATATCGCTTGACGTCCCCCCATAGCGAGCCGCGCACCGGGAGAAAGTTTTCAGCGAGACGTCGGGTGGCGAATGTGCTTTTGTTACGCAATTCACTGCGGCGCGAGTCCGCCAGGGGGCAGCGCGCCGCTGAGTGGCGCAGTGGCGGGCATGCGCACTGCGAGCCTGCTCTGTCGCCGCTGTGCCGCGCTCCACTACACCGCTCGCACTCCTGCTCGACACTAAACCACGTCAAACCTCATAAATCTTTTCATACTTTTCACTACTTACTCATCAGTCTTCTGCACGGAACGATATGGGTTTGCTCTGCAGTGAATTCATTTTAGCGATGCTCGCTAATTCATTTGTAAGGTGGATGTGACGGACCCGCAAGAGCGTGTTCACGTACTTGATTAGGATAAAACAAAAGAAAGTATTATGCCGACCCCTTTCGTCTATTATTCCGAGGCGTAATAATGTTGAGGAAAGTCAATATTAAAGTGACAGTTGAGGTCAGGGCGCCAAGACATCGCGTGAAGCCACGATAACAGCAAAACCACAAGGCGAGCCCTATCATCGATCTCGCTTGTAAAATAGGTGCTATTGAGATTACAAAATGAAAAGTTTTATGCCTACTTTGAAAAAACTTTTATAAAAAATCCAGAAGTTCATCTCTAATCGGTTACTAACTTTGATAAATAATAGTGTGAGTATTATTTATCAAAGATAGTTATGACCGACGACGTGCGAGATTGAGTCTTGTAGGTTGTGATTGGAAGTTTTCTAACTACTTATACTAGTGAGGATTATCTTCCATGAAATAGAAACACATCAGGGGACTAGACCTATTGCACCTACTAACAAATAACAGTTGACGACTTCCGTGGCGTGGCGGGCGGATGAGTAGCCGGCTGAGACGCAAGAGGTGCGGGTTCGATTCCCGCTGCGGAACTAATGTTAGCATGATCTGCAAATATTTGTTCCAGGTTTTGTGGTACTCTTAGTAACCTGATGCCACGACACAGGGAATCCTATTGGGGATCAGGAATATGTGGTGTTGTTATGTAAGTATTAACAATTTAGGAGACGGTAGATCCTTCAATAGAGAACGGTTGTGACTTCCCTTACGAAAAAATAACAGAGGCCGAAACTCAACTCAACGTTGACAAAATTATACCTCAACAGATTCAGTCATTTATAGACGAATTTGTATGTCTTTCAATCAGCAAGCCCTTCAACACTCTACGCTGTTTCCAGAGTTCAACGACGTAAGCACAGGTCATCTACCGGTCAATTGGTATTGAAATATTTATTAGTTATCGAGCGAGCTTCCAGTAGGGTTTTTATACTGCAATACCGCAGAATACTATAGTTGATGAAACTATAGACAGGGGAATGAAGTGCGCTGACCGAGTTCCCATGCCATCGGCTCCATAGTTCGATTTTATGTCTGGGAATTCTACGACAGTTTTATTACCTTATCCAGGTAGGATAGGTACCTACGTGTTATAAAGACAGGAAATCTTTGCGAAACGTTAAAACAATATCAGTACTCGTAGAGATCGTCTCACGCATGATGCTTTAGCTTTCTATGCCATAGCTTTACAAACAAAACTAAAACTGCGAGCCCCTCTAGTCTCCTTGACAAAAGCAAGACGTTTGAAAAAGATCCTTGTGCTCAGTGAATAAGGAGTATTTTATTTTGACGTAATTCAATAGCATCGTTCCCAATAACACCAGTGGAGTTTTTGGGTAAATTTAAAAATGTAGTCGAGCGTGTAATTTTAGACAGTGGGCTCCATGATTTTAGTGTCAGTGTGTAGCTGAATGTAGCCAGGCATAACACTACTATAGCACTTTTGAGTTTGAAATTCATGATGCATTTTGGGGTATGGGGTACCTTTCCAAATGAAAATTCTTAATTTATTTACACACTTTATTGAATTATTAACATAATGAAAACAAACATAACCTATTATGTAAATTAAACATGACCGTAATAGGGCACGCCAACAAATTTTTTTTGACAGAAGGTCGTCTGGTGATTTTAAGTCGCCCAAAAATTCCGACCCAGCGGGACTACAACCTGTATCTTCGCCTTTAATCGGCAATGCCTTGACCAGCCCCCTTATTGCCTAGGGTAATCGCTTTCGAATACGATTTCACAGCTTATTGCTTTATGCGTTTCGAATAATACCGTTTTTTTAAAAGAATTCAGGTTCATTTAAAAAAACGCGGCGCATTTTACTACGAAATCGTAATTGAAAGCGACTTCCAGTTTGATAGGCAATAGGTTGCAGTTCTCTTTCTTCTTTTAATTATGGCTTCTTGCAACAGACAATTTTGCCAGTGTCAATGTCCACAAGATTTAAGACATTTAGACGATGGAGATCTGAGTGTGAAAGTTAGTCGGTTTTATCAAAGGGAGGGGCAGTTCAGCCACGGATCGAAACATTAAAGATGCAGGTACGAGTTCCGCTGAATCGGTTTGGGTCACATTTAAATGGAATGCTCTCCATATGTAGCTTAAATTTTAAAATACTGAAGTCTTGATAGACCATATCAAGTTTTGAACAACAATCTTTAAACTAGGTAGAGACGATCATATGTCAAAAAGAAATTTACATTGTGCCTCTACTGTACACTGTAACCATAATACTCACAACATTCATAGAAAGAAATAACATTAATCAATTCAATCCACAAATTGATTAGATATGTAGACATTAACTGTGATATTTTTTTAAGATATGATTGAATCCAAATTGTGATTGAATAATTAGGTAAGTAAACATTTTCTAGTATCCACACAAATACAGCGACATTGAATATTATCTAACTATTATAGAAACCCCCTACTAAATGATGATGATCGGTGACTGCCATAAGTTCAACACCGAAACAGATTTAGTCTAATATTGGGGATATTCGTTAGAGACTGGCGAATAACTTGAGACAAGTGTGATAGAGCCAACATTCACGAAATAAGTAATACTTCTAAGCGTCATACAGTGTCAGGCTCAAATTATTTTCCAAAGCGTGAACACAGGTACCAACAAATAATTGATAAAGAACTGTTTCCGTAGCTCATTATAAAATTAGGATTATGGCAACGCATGATATTTCAGATTATTTCCTGTGAACAAAACTGTCCTCTATTATGACATTAAAGTTTTAAAAATAATTAAAACTTGAATAAAAATAAACTTACCTACTCAGTGTACGATTTATGCATTTTTGCTCAGTGTAAATGATGGTTAAATAAAAATAAATGCTAATTGAAATTGCAGATTAGTTTGATTTTTTGACTCAATCTTATCTAATTACTCAGTCAATATTACTAATTTGAATACAATAAGTAATAATAAATATGAAAGTAAGGGGGATATCTTACCAATATACATGACTGATTCATTATACTATAGTAATAGGGAAATATACACAAAAAGATTATGCACCGTAAAGGTAGCTATGACAAGCCAGGGTAAGCCAGCGCTCAGAACAAGTGGATAAATTACATGATTTCACAAAGTAAGGTGTTAACTATCATGCATTTTCAGGGTGCAAAACGGGTAATAGAAAAAAGTGCGAAGTTTAAGTAATTTTTGTATTTACAGTAATCAAACCAGTTTTATAAACTTACAAATTGTAACCTTCAAAAATAGAAGAAAATCTACAAGCAATATACAGGCTGGATTTTTGAGATGGGACAGTAAGGGTTGGCACCTTAACCGTTACAGTTACAAACTTTTTCGCGATTTCTGACATTTATATTTTCTAGTACTCAAACCTCAGTCGGTCCAGTAGAGACTTTGATCCTTAAGAAACAGGATCGATTGGCATTAAAAAAAGTTTTTGTGTAAAATTACCATTTTATTGCCTACTGTATTTTTTTTCCAAAATCTGTGAATGCAGATCAGAATATCCTGAGGTACCTGCCCTTAATGTCCCGTCTCAACAATCTGTCCTGTATAGGTGCCTACTTATGCATGATAGTTAAAAGTACTTTGGAATCATGATATAGTTACCTATAGGTACATAGTTTTATAGGTGATACTGATGACGTAATAAAGAAAACATATCATAGTGCTTTTGTTTATACATTTACCCTGATATTTATTATATGGATAAATTATGAGCTTTGAATATACGTTGATTTCAAAATCGTAATAGCGGGAATAATATTAAATATAATTTATTTGTAAGTATATTGTATAATAAGATACACAACCCTTTTACCCATACGTCTCAAACCTGTATTTTGTGGTTATGGAGGAGTTATATATTTTTGTATGGTCTGGATGATACATAAATGTTATTAGAAAAGCAAAAACAATCAGTAGTTTTATAGTGCATTAATATTTAAATACGTATGTAATATTGCAAACTGAAATATTTACGCCCTATTTGATATTAACCCTGTCAACTTGAGGCTTATAGAGTCAACAATTTAATAAAACTAAGAAAATATGATTACTTTATGAGTCAAATAATTCCAATCCGGAAATTATACCTAATAACGTGAGTATATAGAATAATTTAATTATTATAAAGAGAGTTAACTTTACGAAATTCTTCGAGTCTGAAATGTAAAAATAACTAATATTTATTGCATTGGATATTTCACATGGGGATTATTTTTAAATAAAAATTGAATCATTGAAAGTCACTTGGGGCAACATAGTTTCCCGCACAGCTGTTAATATTGCTATCGAACATCATTATAACAAACTAAATATATTTTCCGAAGCCTAGCTTACGTTAACATTCAGAAAATTGAGCAAATCAAAATAACAGTAACAATAATGAATAATAATTATCTACGTACTCTACATACGAGTATAATAACGATTATAATATTGATTTCCGTGATTACCATAAAATATAATTGAACGTAATACACGTGACAAATTAATGCTAATTTATTTGCTACTTATGTATACATTAAAACTGCATTGTACTAATTTTTAATAATTGTTGACGACACCGATGAACTAAGTTAGCTATATCTTCATTTAAAGTATTTGCGATACAATTGCCTGTCGCTTGCAATATCAAAGATTCACACGCCTCCGTACGGGTGTAGTTCAGAGTACGTTGCGACCTCACTATGAAGCGTGCACTACGAACCTACCCCACCCCTCTCCTCATGCCTACATCTCGACTCGACATACCACTGCGCATAAAAGTACGCCCCATCTCAAATCACAGCTATTAAATCTCTTCTCTTTAGTATAATGTATAGTATATTCATCAAACTTATCATTTTACAGTTACACCTACATATAGATTATTCTATTTCACCTGTGTGGTACACTTACTTTACAAAGCTCTATACATTGTCTTAATTGCAATTTAGACTATATAAATAATTGATTTTATCAAAATTTTATTGCTAATTTATATTCAATTTTAAGCGAAACCACACGAAAATAGTTAAAAACTTTTACAAATGCGAATCAAAATATAAATAATTTTGTAATACTTAAAACAAATCAAAAACAGATTCAAATAAATTTTGACTAGATATATAATTTTGTCTTTTAGTTCAGTTTGACTAGTTTATACCGACACACAGATTATCAAATTTTTGTCAAATATAACGTCACTTTCAAATCCATACAACTTTGGCACAGTCACTCAATTTTATTTCTGAAAATACTGACAGGGGAAGACTTGGGGGACACGAAGAGGGATATGTTTTAGAGACTATTTTATAATCGAATTGCATTATCTTATAACTAGGGTGCAAAATTAATAAGTAAAGGTGGATAATATTAGATAAAGTGATTGTAAAGTTGACACATTAGATTTTAATCGTTATTTTAAATACAACATAACATATGATATCGCCACAGGCGTTTATATTATGTTGGCACTCAATTAGCAGTGTCATGGCACAAGTAGGTAGGGTGCGTCTAGTCTAAAACTGCACGCCCCTCCACCGCTTTTACTTGGCACTTGACACAAACTTGACGTTCAAAAACGTTTCTTGTGGTAATTATATAATACATTTTACTTTGATGTCATTAAATAATGGGACGTTCAGTTTCAGATTAGACGCACTCTAAGTCCTACGAGCGAAACAACTCACTTGAAAGCTTTTAGTACATACTTCCCACGACTTCAATCCTCGTTGAGGATCCTTACTTTCAATTCAGTGGTCCTATATTTACCTTAAGACTACTACAAACTATTTTTTTTAGTATTTTTGAAATATGTCGATTTACAGGACTATCTAAATGACCATCTAGACTAAATACGATGAGCAGTCTGGAGAGGGCGATAGCAGATGGAAATAATTCAAATAAACAGCTTTACGTTTAATTACTAATATCAACTACATATTCCGAGAATAATTTAGCGTAAATCCACAACATTATTAATGTTAAACAAACTTCAACAATCTTTGGCTTTGATCCCCACGATAAATAATATAGTCGACTCTAAATTTCAATTAGCCGATGTTACCTACACATTGTGTATTAGTTAGAGATCTTACAAGTTCAAAAGTAAAATAAATTAGAAACTATCACATTTAGCAACACTATTTTTTACAACTAACGTCTTTTTGTATTCTTACCACGACTTTTTGATTAATATGAAATGTTCACTTCATCTCTGTCTCCATTTTAATGTAAGTTTTCCTAAAGGATTTGATCCCACCGGTTTCGTATCGCCGCGCCGCGTCCTGCGACGCAACTATTACTGTAATACCTAAATTTCCAGGTCATTACCATTATTTATTTACAAATATTGTCTTTAACCCTCTCACTCTGTTCGCTAAACTAACACTACGCTACGCCAGCGTGTCCGAGCTCGATTGTAACGCATCTACACCTACTTTACGCCGACGCTCGATTTACATTACTTTGAACATTATTACGTCAGTACCGTACCGATGACAACAATCAAAAATAAATCCAATAGACAATCGAAATACTCAACCGCTTAAATCCATAGTAAATTCGATTTCAGCTTAGCTAACCTGCGTCTGAAACGTCACGCGAGCAGCGGTGTGTTTTGGCGCGCACCGCTCACGGAGTTCCACCTTCTAAATGTCAGTCGTTTCCTCAACAATACATTCCCTTCATTTAAGTTCAGATCTGTGCTATACAATTTAAAACCTACCTCTGATAAATCCCGCACCAATCAATTAAATACAATACAGTGGGAGAATAAATATAAGAATATCTAAAATACTTATAAACTCGTAACAAATGTAAACATATGCTCAGCAAGAATCTAACCGATTGATTCCCCCTAACCTTTTAGAGATTGGTCTCAAAGTTTACTTGAGAAAGAATATCGGAGCCAGAGCCCGGTACTGCGGGATTCTTTGGCGGTCGGAGCGGTGAAAGTACGCGCCGCCGAGGGCCTGGCCACGGAGCCCCATTCAATGGATGGGCGCCTTCACGATGTGGTTGGGCGCGATGTAGTGGTAGCCCGGCAGTGGCAGCCCGGCTGTCTCCATGGTGATCCTGGAACACACCACAAACAGCTCTATCATTCGCTCGCAACAACCCAAGCGGTCACTTCGAGGTTGTGATTACAGATCGACAATTCAAAGAGTGAGTTCGAGGTTTCGAATGATAGTGGTTTAATTGGATATCTCGGAAATGGAATGAGGAAAAAGTTCAGGTCAAATCAAAAGCTCCGTTTAGTATTAAAAGGGAAAGTTTGATAGAGCATGTGATAGCAGTCGGAATACTAGGGTTTAAAATTAAAGTTTACAGGAAAAATCTTACCAGGAGAGTGGGTGATCCGGTGAGCTGGGATGTAGGTTCCGGCAAGGTGACCAAATTCGGCGTACAGGTAACACGGGATAGTTTGGCCTGGGTAAGGTAGTAACGTGGATTCTTGACGGGAAGTTTGGACGATTTTATGTCATATTTTACCTGTGCTTAAAACTCAAAATGCTTATTAAATAATCCGGACGTGAAATGAAAAACTATTTTATACTATTTTTTTATTTAAGACGACGTACATAATGTTATTCAAACAATACACTTTTGCTTAACATTTCTAGCGAGTAATATAAATTCCGATACATTACGAAAATGTCTACCTTAAAAAACATGATTTATTCATAAAGAAAAAAAAACGCTGCTGCGTATCTTATGGATCTATATTTAGAAACATACGAATTGGACCTCAATTTTAAATTCGCACTAATTAATAAAAGACAAGTTTACAGGCGTTTACGACGTGATCATCTTGCTATCTGACTATGTCCATTTCTAAATCTATGAGATCACGTCTGTTGCCTTTACTATTACTTAAATATATCCAAATATTAAACAGTCCAATTATAATACACACAAAGAATCATAAAGCAGTTTCAAACAACGATTGAACATTCCAATATCAATAACGCGACACTAACCAACTAAAATACCAGAGATTTTTCAATCAAGACAATTTATTTTAGTCAATGTCTTTTCCTAAAACTAAAACCAGTCTATATTTTCATAATAGAATTATTTTCAAAAGTCTTGACATCCATGAGTTTATCATAGTTCAATAGAACGGGCTGACTATCAATGAGCATTGATCATGGTATCCTGACACCAAAGGTATATCAAACCAAGAAGTAGGCCGAATTGTGGTCCTTCGAGCAGGACTATGCATAGTGCTCGCCTCCAAGAGACAAATCCTTGTCTGGACAGGAATTCGATTTGATTTGTGCATAGTTCTCGCTCATAATGTACAGTTACTAACATCTACCACACCTTACCCAAAATGACTGCGATGCAATACGTAAGATTATTTCATCCCCATTCGCTTCTATTCATAACTTCTACAAAAACGTGCTAAAACTACAAATATCCAATAAAAAATCGTAACTTACCAATACATTTTAGATAAATGCTAATACATGCACAACAAATAACACCCACAGAGATTTATACAGGCGACTTTGATGAAACTAGACAAATTTTTATTAAAAAAAATTATAATAACTCCTCTACGAAATTGTGGTCATTATTTTGTAACAATACAATGTTCCCACTTAGCCTCATCCACAGAGCTTACCTATTTCATTATTATTGCAAATGCAAATAAGATTTCATTTGAATCTTCCATAATTTATGTAAATTTTGTAAAACGTTACAGTTTAATATTTTCATTTCATAAGTTGTTTACACTACTGTACTTGACTGTATAACGTACACTTTATGTTGATTCTAATAAAATTATTGGTTCTAGTCACTTTTCGTGATTCATACTACTACAGCTAAGGTAGTTATGAATTTAGAATCTGTTGTACTAGAATCTTACACAATATTCGAACGCGAAGCATCTCTGTATATTCTAGCCTTCAATTCAAGCTTTATATTTCCTACTATTGTCAAAATCCCTATGTGTAATATTTACTACTAATCACTTCTGTACTACGAGGAGTGAGCTAAACTGCGACAATTTTAAATAAGTTGTTCTATTTTTGAAAGGAATGCATTTTGACTTAATTTTCCAAAATGTCTAGTCAGTTCTATTCTATTTCGTTATTCTGCTTTTCTACAAAATGAAAAGACGAATTCAAATAATGTTTTTATTATAACTCTCGTCGCACTAGCACTAACCCTTCAAAAAAATTATTGACTTCAACAAAACAAAAATACGATCACGAATAATCACAAAATTGCTAGCGAACGATTGTACGTACCTACTTTTGTATAGCCCTTTCCAAGCATCTAACTTATAATCATTGAATAACCAGGATATAACGGACGAGGAAGTAGGGGTAAGGTCTTAAGGATAGGACAAGCTTATTTTGAAACATTATTTTATTTACCAAATACTAGAGATTATGATTAGGATATACTTATGAATCGATAAAACTCCTCCTAAACATGAATACAGTATAAAGGCAAAAGTAAGTTTTATAAGCAAACGTAACAACGTACGTAGTAAAAATTAAGTTAAAAAGCTAGTGAATATTCTTAAAAATATGATATCTCAAAAGTGTAAATTTATATTTATTTTCTAAGCTTATTGCAAACTTGAAAAGAAATGTTTTAAATTTAATTATGCAAAAAATACATAGATACACATTTTAAGTATCTGCTGATAGGATAATCTTGGAAACATGGATTCAAGGATAAGAATCAATTATTGATGATTAAGGATTGGGATTAAAGTTTATTACACAAAACAAACCCTTTCCTAGATTAACGCGTAAGCCACCTAATCTAAATGCGACGAGATTATTTCTATACAACTTCAACTTTACTGAATTATATAAGACACCTAAACATACATGATTTAATGATAACTTAGGTTTGATATTTTTTTAAATAGTCAAAAACAATGTGATTTTTACTTATCTGACGATTCTCTAATCTAAGCTTCGCGAAATAATAAATGACTATTTCAAACAACACGAACGTGCAATACTACACTTTGATTAAAGTAAATCGCGAATATACAAATTGAAACGAATCTAAATGCGACACGGTTTAAAGTTACATACATCTTGCAGAATTGCAATCTTGGAAGGGCTATTCAGCCGAGTCAAGGCTATATGCAATTTTAAACCGCTCCAATGTAGATACGATTCAACACGAAGCTACAACACAACGTTGTAAACGATCCGTTCGTAATCAAAGTAGGCCTTAGTATGACCAAAATTTACGATAAACTTGCCTATATGTGCGGGCGCGACGCCATCGTCGGTGTAGAACAGTCTAGACTAGTTGTTAGTTTCAGGGATCGGAACCCGTTTGAAAATAACCAGTTATGAAATTTTTAAACCGGACATAAACCGGTATATACCTAGCGAGCGAACAACTATGCTACTATGCATCGCAATCGATCGAAGGCAGCTTAAAAGAAAGAGTGATTCCGTGATCTCTGCCTCCCGGATTCAGGCGTGAGTGTATGTTAATTAATAACCGTTAAAACCCCATAAATGAAAAGTATTATTATTATTCTTTAGTGATATCGGTTAAATAGAGGGAAATTGAAAAGAGAAACCAAAAGAAAAGTTATAAAACTAATTTGAAAAATTAACCGGTTTCCGAGCCCTGATAAAATTAACCCACAATTTCTACTTCGCCGATTGAAAACTCGCGTTGAACAGTCAAACGTTTCTTTGGGTATTCCGATCTAGTACGGGTTGTACTTGCGATCCTTCGAGGGTTTGGCGGGAGAGTCGTCGTCCTGCCGGCGGTTGTTGAACGATTTGTGGTTTCTGTGGACGCCGGTGGTTTGGACCGGCGGCGAGCTGGACGCGTTGGCACCGCTCAGGAGGTCAGTGAGCCCACCCAGAGCCGAGAGCGAACTTAGGGCGCCAAGCGCGCCGCTCTTGCTCAAGAGTTGCGCTAAAGGAATGGCGGAGGCGAGAGGGCTGGCCGAGCCGGACCCAGTAGGCGCATTCCCCGCAGTGCCCGCCGCCGAGCCGGACCCACCCTCGAGATTCGCCTTCTGGAGCTCCACACTGCGGGAGCGGGGGAGGTGTGAGGTCGATACGGGACCGGTTCGAAGCGGATGGACGGGACGCAGCGCCGACCTGAGATAGCGTCAGCGTGGTAGGAGGGACGGGACGCGGTTGGTTGGTTTGACTATTTAACTAGTCTAGCGTTGGACCTATGCCGAACTTTAGCGAGGGTAATTCATTCAACGAATATTATATTCCTATGTTTGTAGGTTTAGTGTCCTGTAGGTTTGCTTAACCCTACTTATATTATACGTTCTTAGAGAAAAATAGGCTACGGCAGATAAAACAAAAGTTGTGGATTGTTTCGGATTTTAATTTCATTCTGAATTCAAACATTTACCTTGTGCATTAGATCTATTTGCTCTAATTATTTTCTATAAGTATGTACGTAAGTCATATAACTAAATAACAGAACGCGTGAAGCATCTGCAAAATCTCAGGTCAGCCGACAATATGAACGTACGAAATGTAAACGCCGACTTCGAAATGGTCCAACAGGTACAAATAAAAGGATAATCACAGGATTTCAAATAAACAGTATTCAAGGGTGGTTATTGCAGGGCTTACAAGTGACTTTTGGAGTTGGGGTTAGTTAGGTAGGATGATGATATTGTCCTACGCAAGTACTAATAATGTCAGACTGACTCCGTGCTCGCAAATTTTTCGTTAGACTTTCATATTATTTTTGTAGTACTGTATATCTGTAATGTCACAAAAATATGCGTGCACCGAGACAGACACGTGTTTTCTGGCTAAATAACGCATGTAAAAAGATAACTCCCGAACACTGAAACTTTGATCACTGTTGATTGCAATCAGTCGCTTATTACCGCTAGCAGAAAGTGTCGTCATAGATATGTATGTATGGTTTAATTCAATATGAGTCATTGTAACTTATCACTGACCATCTGACACGCATACGTTTATACAAAAGAGACTATCGCCTTGAGACTGATATTGAAAGGATCCAGAACGGACACTTTTGTCACTGGATCAGTTAAGCATAGTCTTCACTGGGGTATAATTGTCCCAGAACACGTGTAGCCAGCAATGTCACGCGATGTCGCCATACTTCGCACAACATTAGTGAATACGAGACTCAATTTTCTTAAATGACAGCATGAATGACTGCAGTGAATCTTTTCACTAGTTCACAAGGCCTCTTTCAGGGCCAACTTTCATAAAGCGGGTCACTGACCCAAAAAAAACTAGTGATACGACGATTGAAGTGGCACTATTTAGCGCAGCAGTCACAAATTCAAATTCAGTATTTAGTCAGACAGTATTCGGGAGTCCTCTTACCACAGTCGCTACACTAGGTCCGCTAGCTGAGAGCGCGCACTCACCTCATGTTGATGAGGTACTGCGCCAGCGCAACGGAGTCGGGGTTGCCCGTGATGGTGATGGTGCGGTCGGTGGTGCCGCCCTCGCGCTCCTCGCAATTCGATATTCGGATCATGGCGCCGGAGATCTGACGGATCTCAGCGATCTTGGTGCCTCCCTGGAAATTCATTAAAAATACAGTGTCTTAAAATTGGTGTATCCCTAAAAAAAATATTCTAAATTCAGTGTGTTATTGGTCACACACTGGTTAAATGTTTCAGATAATATTAGTTAGTGTATTTACCTTGCCAATAATGCACCCGATTAGTTCATTGGGCACAGTCATCTCGTGCGACTGCTGATTGGTAGTCGTGGGCTGGTTACGCGTCTGATTGGTGGAGCGCAGCTGCGACCCGGCCAATGCCGCCAGAGCCGCTGGAAGACGTAATAAAATTAATACATGGGGTGTATTAAAAATTCCAGTAAAAACAATAAGATTTTTCTACAAAAAAATCAATGTTCAAGTCATGTAATGTACGAAATTAGTAATTGGAACTGCGCGCTGATTAAAATGAGCCCAAACAGTAGCAGAGTTCTAATATCCGCTAAGGAATTCTGTTGTCTATCTTCCTAAGATGGTTCTTAGGAACAAAAGGTGCGGTGAAAAGATTCAATGCGCCTCGCAGAGGCTTCTTTCAAGCACGTGTCTTCAAGTTTTTCATTCTCAGACATGCCAGACATCGGACATCGTTCAGCGGGAGAATATATTTGTTGAGTACCTCTTTTTCAGTTTACGCACTAAGCGTCCAAGATTCAAGATTCCTCAGTATTTCCTATCTAGTATCCTCAGTATTTCCTATCTAGTATCCTCAGTATTTTCTATCCAGTTTTCGGTAGCAACCAAAGAGAATGAAAGTAGAAGCGTCAAAGATTCCTCAGTATTTCCTATCCAGTTAACGGTAGAAGCCAAAGAGATTGAAAGTAGAATCGCCAAAGATTCCTCAGTATTTCTTATACAGTTTCCTCAGTATTTCCTATCCAGTTAAGGCTAGTGGCGGCTAAGATTCCTTAGTATTTTCTATACAGATTTCCTCGGAATGCATACTCAATTTGAAAAATACTCGCTCACTACGATGTGTTTTTATAAACTTTGTTAGATATTCCATCTACCTGCAGGATTGATTCCAGAAGAGTTATTTGGTCCAAGACCTCCGAGGCCCAATGCAGCTAGTCCAGCCAATGGAGACTTCGCTAGACCGCCCATCTTTATAAAAACAAATATAATTAGCACACTGATCTAAGAGATATATTGTCAAATTTAAATTTTGTATTCGACCTTGAAGGCTCTTTTAATTTTACAGATTTCCATGATGATAATGGAATGTTGTACAACTTTTAAGCGTCAATGTGCCTTCAAAATCGACACAAATTCACAGAGACACTTTTATATTGCTTTAGTAATAAGTTTTTAGCTCCAGCTGCTTGTTTACATCTTCTCTGACAGAGCCGGGAAGGGATCGCTGGATAGGGTAACCTGGGTAGAAACTATAAGAATTAGAAATTAAACATTACAACACTAAGAAAATTCGCAACAACGCGGCATGTCTAATTCAGACGAATCTTACAAATGCTACAACAATCTATCTGAATTAAACATACCACCACAAGACAGGGGGCTTGCGAATTTCCTCAGCCATACTCAGAAATCCACATTGTGAGTTGATTGGTGCTGCCCATGAAGGCACCGCAAAATACAAAAATAGGCATAATTTACTGAACTCTAACAAAACAAATTGTATCAACATTAAGCCATGCGCTTACATGGTTAATCATCAGTATTAATTATGGTGATAACAAAAATAAGAATGTCGGAAAGGCAATTTAGAGGCAAAGGAAAGGTGCAATACGGGATGTATCATTAGAATCGCTTTGTGCGTGAGCATTTGAAGTACTCGAGTCTCGTATCTCAGCAATGCCAGAAAACAAACAGATAAAGCTTCAACTGTATGCGTTTTCTTTACACATGTTCTATTATTGTAGTTTTAACATGGTGCTAAATACTTAAAAATTAAATATTAAGATATCAAAATTATTACATTGGATACTACTGAAGTACTAAGGGGTTGCGTGCAAAAAAGAAAATAACGATGGTAACCAAGCAAAGGGGTACAGCGTAAAATAAATGAAGTTATCGTAGTCACATCACCGGGAATCTATAGGGACTATAGAAATACAAGGTTAACTCATTGCCGCTACAGGGTTCGACACCACACATCCAAACCAATTCGAGGGGAATTCGGGGCAGCACCATTCACATAGTATCACTCTGATCACACGACCTCATAGAGAATTTAACCATTTTTTATTAGAATTAAGCTTGAACATTGATGAATGTTGAGATTTGTAAGCCTGTAGTTGGTTATAGGTTGTAGCTAATAGATTCAGGTATTTTCCACGGAGAATACAGAGCAGAAAGATCATTCAAGTGTGTCTACGAGGGCAGGTATAGTATTCGACTAATACAGCGGAGTAGGCTACCAATACCTTATTAAAATTAAACATAATGATTGGTTGATACAGAAGAACAATGTGAGTGAAATGTATTGTGATCATGTGAAAACGTATCGAAGCAGCGAACGAAATAGCAGATTCGATGTCTTTAATTATATTTTTATAGACAATTTAAGCTTTACGCTTTAGTGAGGGAACAGCGATTACCACCTAAGCTAATACTAAATAGTTGTTTGCGAAATACTTGTGTCCAATTGATAAACCTAGCTCTTAAATTGTTTTAAATTGTAAATATTGCTTGGATACTGTGTTGTGTTGTAGTAAATACATTTTTAATTTTCGTTTCATTTCACATATTAGCTATTCTGAGGACTTAAGTTATTATTATATTGCTTAACAAAAAAAGAAAAAAAAGAAAAAGATTTACATTCGTTCGTTGCGACCTAGCCTAGAAGAATCGGGCAACAAAGAAAGTGGTGCTCTAAACTTTTTCATGTCGCTATTGTCAATATTACCGATTTTGTGAATTACTATAGTATCAATATCAACCAATCATCTGTATAACAAGTCACAGTTGGGTAAGTAAAGGGGCTCTATGAGGTGAGTGTCGAGCGTACGACTCACAATGTGGTGCTCGTGAAGCGACGGGTGTAGCAGGTGATGCGGGGGCAGAGCGCCCACGAGCGGCGGCTTCATGTCCAGCAGTGGGAACACGGGCGCGCACACCGCCTGCGGGGCGGCCCCACACCCGTTAACAACTTTACGTTTATTGTTTATTCCCATCAAACATACACAATTTTTTTGACACAAGGGCGGATCTGTATACGTGGACCATAACCAACGTAATGAATGTATTTTCTAACTGTCAACTTGCGTTATCAACCTTTGCGACTTCACTTTTCTAAGCTGTCGTCGGCGGGGCATATAATAATTAATTATCACTAATGAGCATTCTGAAATCCACAGACAATCACACACATTTTGTATAATCCTCCATAGAATTCTATTTCTATAGAAAGTGAGTCTAACGCGATCACACTAGTTAAGAGAACGATTTTTTTTAATTTAAACCCTGATAAAATTACAGCTGTCCTCTTCTTAGAGACTTAAATAAAAGGGACCGCGACAATTTTAGCTCAGTTTAGCTACAGAAAATAATGCACAGTATTTTGCACTTCTGTTTACACGCACTCGTGAACGAGTTAACGTAGGTTTTGTATGGAAATTGAAACAGCGCACCTATCGGATTTTTTTATTTGAATTTACATAGTCCTGATCTCACACTAGGATTTTGTGGTTACCAGGAACTACCTTATTGGTATCAAAACACTCAGACCCGGAACAAATATTAGCAGATCATGCCAACATTTGACCCGTACCGAGAATCGAACTAGCACCTCTTGCGTCACAACCGGCTACTCGCCCGCTGCGCCACGGAGGTCGTCAAAGGTGGGGTTGAGTGCTCAGCAGTGCAAACCTCAGTCTGCTCATTCATAACAATTATTTCCCAAGCCCATTTAGTTTATGTCAATAATGTAGCCGTGGGAACAAGTTGGATCCACCCTTGAAAAACTACCCAAATGACGCTATCCACGTACAAAAATATTATTGCTTATTTCTCAAATGTGTATTGTTAGTGAGTTACGAAATTCATATCAAATTTTCATCGTCTTCGTGTAAGCGTTATTATGGTTTAGTTACCGTGTGAAACTGGAACGAATAGAGAAACACGGCGTGAATTTATACCATGGTTGATTAGCTTAGGTATAATATTATATTATAGCTATAAGTACTAATTTCTTTGTTTGGTTAATATCTTGCTTTAACGTAACATAGGTAAGACCGTCGTGACGGTTGCACCGATTTTAATGAAATCTGTTGCAAAGATAGATCTGAGCCTGGACTACACTGGTCTACTTTTTAATCTTGGTACCACGCGGGCAAAGCCCTGGACGGAAGCTATTGTGAAGTAATGTATAGGAACTTACATCCTGTGCGGGTACAGCATAGTTTCCTTGGATGGTGTACGCCTGCCCACCGGCCAAGATGACTGGGCCGGCCACGTTCGGCTTTGGCCTGTACGGGATCGTAGCTCCTTTGGGTGGGCTCTGGAACAATTGTAAAAAACCCATTATAATTGATTCATTTTTTTAAAGATTAACACAGAGCTAAACTTGAAAACAAAGAGTTTATGAACGATTTGATATCTTAACTTTCTTACAAAACGTAACTACCTCCGAAACGATGGCCCAGAATATCTCAACCTAGTATTGACGATATACAAGGTGGAATATTTCAAAGCTATAAAGAATTACTATCTCCTTCCTGGTCCCATCATCATCATCAGCTTGTAGAAGTCCACTGCTGGACATAGGCCTCCCTTTAGAATGCCACGACGACCAGTCTTCAGCTGCCTCCATCCACCGACTTTTTGCGACGTTTAATGTCGGTGATCTTGATTCTTCTACGGATTTCCTCATTTCGGATCACGTAGTGAAACCCCTAGCATAGCTCGCTCCATAGTCCGCTGCGCGACTTTGAGCTTGTCTGTACGGCCAACAGTTAGCAACCAAGTCATCTCTGGCAACACGCAATGATTATAGACTTTCGTCTTGAGGCTCTGCGGTATCTGTGACAAGATATGATCCCATTAATGGGGTCAAAATGGTGGGACCTCGAAAAAACAGCGGACCTACCTTAGGGTTACCAAAAAAGAACCAGTAAAACGAAAACTAAGCTAACATACCTCAATCATAACGCTGCAGATGTGGTAAATGCACTGCGTGATCGCGTCACAAGTGCCGCTGATCGTGACGGCTCTCTCAGTCGAGTTCGGCAGCATCTCACTTGCCACCTGTAACGTAGTATTGACAATGTTAGTTCACAAATGACAATGTTAGTTCACAAAACAATTTGCAAGCCGAAATATTCAAAGTAATGTAAAATCGTAATCGAAATCGATTACCAGTTCGCTAGCCAATAACGGGGCTGGACTTTATATGTGACTGTTGGGTGTTATGTTATGTAGAGATGTAAGAGAAAGGACAAGGAGCAATCAGTCCCAAAAACATGTGTTGTACAGTATTCAGTATCAGGCAACAAACACGGCTTGGCTTACATAAATGGTCCGTCTTGTCACAAGGTGAGAAGCGCCTGTGTGTGTGGTGCCTCGGAGCAAGCAGTTGCTGATACATAGTAAATAAGAACTTAAAAACCTTAGGAAGGTAGTCAAAAGTACATAAACATCAGCAAAAGTATGCAAGACAGCACACGCTACGCTTGTTATACTTATAAATAACAATCTAATAGAAACATGCAATGCAATACATGTTTCTATTAGATACCTGTATTATTATTAGTACAGTACCTGTATGTTAGCGCCGGTGGAGTCACGGATCTCTTTGATTTTGGAGCCGCCCTTGCCGATAAGCGAGCCGCACTGCGACGCCGGCACAATGAGCCGTAGCGTGATCGGTGCGCGCGACCCTCCGCCACCACCCTCGTTGAACTGCGAGCACCACTGCAACAAATACTACTATTAACACCCAACCTCAACGGAGCTGTGTGGCGCAGCAAACGCATTCCCATATCTAGATGAGAGTCAAAAGTCAATGCTTCTAGACAAAAACAAATAGATAGCAAACACATTCCTAAAGGTGACCGCAATGACCTACGGATGATGATGGGCACTGTGATCTCAACCACCATCTCCTGAAGACAAGGGCCATGGACTGTCGAATATGTCGCAGCTGTCTTCAGGTCGAAGAGACGATGGAGCATGTGATACATATGTGTATATATACATATGTATGTGCACAGCCACAGACAAAGCTAGGGCAAAAACCGAACTCCAAGAGCTGATCTAGTCCTACTTCACTACATCTAAAACACCCTTAAGGACACTATAACAGTGAAATCCTTCTCCAATACTATATGGAGTTGTTCCGGGTACAAGATGCCAGGGGACAATGCACAGCACCCCAATGCAATCTCTGTGCAGATCTTATCTCCCACATTTTGAATTAGAATTAGGGGAGCCCAGGTCAATAATTCTTGGGACATTTCATCAAATTTAGTGTAACGATAGGCATTCAAGTAAGATAAACCATAGCATGACTAGATATTCAAAATCTGATTATACATTTAAAATGTATCTAACTCTTGACTTGTAGTTTCCATAAAATCAAAGAACTTTATTTGTATGGGATTGGTATACTAAGAAATCTAAAGAAACATTACCTCTTCGAACTTCTTGCATATGAGCGTAAATGCTTTGAATATAGCGCTTGTGTTCCCAGTGACAGTGACAATGCGTTCCGGGCATGATCCATCGGATATATTGATTTTGGCTCCAGACTGAAAGGAAAATAGGAAGTGTTAGGCCACAAGTGTTCAATTAATATTAAAACGAAATAAGGACGCATTATTCGAATTATACAGCGCAGTCTACAGTGGGGCGTCTAAGCGTAGTGGTTATGGTAAATCACCCCGATATATATATATATAAATATATGCTTGTATGGATATTGCTTTCTAATTGGGGAGGTCTCGTCCAGAATTGGACGTCTAATGGCTGATGTTGAAATAAGGTATAAACTTTCAAATAAAAATATGCATCATAATACAGAGGTTGGACTCTTGTCACAAACATAATAAAATTGTAAGCACCCACCAATATTTCTCCATTCAAAAAAAAACCACAAAGTTATCTATTTTTTTAAATATTTTACTATAAACTCAAGAATTCGATAAATAGGGTTTTCTTAAATTCCTTGAGGCTGATTTTATTGAGGGCTGATTCAAGGGATTTCGTAAAATTTGTATTTCGAGATATTCAAATAAAATGCCTTCTAAGAGCGGAGCGGGTCGGTTTTTTTTGTACACAACACGTCATTTTAAGGCGATTCTATTACAAAAATCAAACTATAAGCCGTTTTGAATTTGCGGCCTCAGCCATGTGAATTCCAACTTACTTCTTCTCGAAATCTTTTAACAATCTCTCCTTTCTTGCCAATGATACTGCCAACTTCCTGTAAATAAACATGTCTTACATTAATTTCTAAGCATTCAAATCGTGACACCGAAAATAGCCGGAGGGATAACACATTGGCGCGTATTGTGCAACGAGTTGTACGTAATTAATGCAGTCCCGCTTAGATTTATCGTAGGCACAAAAGATTTCCTGTCTGGGTGCCAATAATAGCTGTCGCATCGAGTTCTTTGCAGGCGAGACGCACCAGGGTGCATCAGGACGGTTTTAGAGATGAAATCGTTTGTTCCTGCCAACCGGGCATGTTGACTCCTGCAGTATGGGAACAATGCTCTGCTCAACTCTTATCTTCGTGCATCTTTGGCGACGCAAATAGAGATGTTGATTGATGTTGAAAGTGTGTTCAAAGAACTTTCACCGTAACGCATTGATGGTCAAACCGCATTTAGTATTGGGTATATGAATTATTTACAGGACATTCCGCATCTGTTGCAGAAATGCATTATTGGAAATCAGTTTTTAGATAATTAATGTAAATGTGAATGCATGGGCGAGTAGCCGGCTGAGATGCGAGAGGTTGCGGGTTCGATTCCCGCTGCGGGAAAATGATTGTATTATCTGCAAATATTTGTTCCGGGTCTGCGTGTTATGGTACCACGGTACTCATAGTTCCTGATACCCACGACACAGGGAATCCTAGTGTGGGATCATGACTGCATTTTATGTTGATTCGTTTCTCAATCACGCTGGCTGAACCAATTTAGATGAAATTTGACAGGTTAATTTTTTTTATTTTTTTTCACACAAGTGAAGCCACGGGCGGATGTTAGTATGACAAACTCAAATAGTTTTTTGCTCTAGTTTCAAATCATTTTTGACAAAGTGAAATAAAAAATGTTAATACAATGCTTAGCGTGTGTACATAGTATAGTGTGGTATGATCAGCACAATATTTGATAAACATTTAAAATGCCATTCGTGTATTTGTACTGTACAAAGGAAAACAGAGAATAAGACATTAAGAAGACTGATATTGCATATAAGAAAACCAACACAGTCCAAAGCAAGGAAATGTCTCAGCATGCAGTGACAACATACACCAAACATTATTTTAATTACAAAAAATACAAATCAATGAGTTTGATTAAGAGGGCAAGTGCCGATAGTTGGCAGCAAGCCAGATGTACTTTGGATTGGATTACAGCCAATTAAAAGTACCTAGACTTAGGAGTTGGTGGACCAACATCAATACATTTCACATGTCAGGCCTATCTAGCCACATCAAGGTGAGCTAAATTAGTTTCGCGATTGAGTAACATGAATCAAAATAAACACCTGAGTTTGTTCAACTAGAACTCATTACGAAATGAAAATAATTCAATGGGCATTTACCTGTGATCCCAGTGGGTCAACCCATTAATGGATTTATGTAACTTTATTTACCCATAGACCAGTGACACTAGATTGCAATTCGATGTAATATAAATAATGATAAGTAATAAAACAACAATTCTTCTTTAATAAATAACTAAAAACCTACATTGTGACTATCCATGTACTCAGGATCCTTTGCACGACTAATGTCCAAAATACAAAATGTCCAACTAGGATTAATGTCCAACACAAATTTTGTCCAACTTAAAATAGATTTTAGTTTCTACGTTTTCATTGTCATTCATTTATTTATGTATGTATTTTCATTTTTTTTTCTTAAAATCTGTACAGGCGCACAAAATGTATTATTATTTAAAATTTCAAGTTGATAGCAGCAGTAGTTGCTGATATATTAAAGAGGGAAAAAAGTTTATTAAAATAGGAAATACATATCAGTATGTAGTTTGTATATGTAAGTATATGAAGGTACTTGTTGATAAGGGAATCAATACAGTTCGAAACAATAACCTAAAGAATGGAATTAATGAGTTATTTACAGAAACCTTACTAAAAGCTTTGGTTAGTTAGAATAACAAGCGCTTCTAATTCTGAATGTTGTCTAAATTGGACATTTTTAGACTATTTGTAATTTTTCATAATTGTACATTAGTTGTGCAAAGGCTCAGGATTCTAAAGTATTAACTTGTAACGTTTTCTTTGTGTTGTTAGCTTTATTAGATACACATCATATAAATATTTCTAGTGCCACTGGTCTACAGGTAAACGCCTGATCCAACATTCTTAAATTACTTGTAAAAGCATGTCAGAAGTTGTATTATATAATGTTGTTAGAAGGTAAATAGTGAATATCAATACAGTAAAGAGATTAGGGCAGTAATTGTGAATAATAATGAAAGCCTAGTCACCAGGCAAGCCTACATAGGTAATAAACAGGATATTGTGTTAAGAATCCATACAAGTGAGTGTATCCTAACAAGATTTAAATACCAAAGTCATATTAGATTACCATATTAGGTTCATGACTATGTAAATACAACTCTTTCTTGCTTCGTTTTTATTACAATTTTTAAACAAAGTATTTACAATAATTTATAAATAAATAATGGCAATAGACAGAAATAAATAGGACAGCTTTATTTTAGTGCAGTTTAGGGAGAATGCATAGATTCAGCACCATTGAACAATTGAACATACAATGTAGATTCATAACATAGAGTACATTCAGTGAATAGTTTATTCTTTTTCTTTTTAAAACATGTTCAACAGTCTAATAATATTAATTTTGGCATGTTACAGTAACTATAACAATTTTTATTGTTGTGAAGCTACAATTTACTATTGGTTTGCCCATTTCATTGGTGATTGACTAAACCTACAACATTTATTACAGTTCAAAGCTATTAGTTCTCTACACATAATTACTGAAAGGAATTCAAAAAATGCTCTCAATATAGGATTTGCTACCTAGTTGTTGAGTTGCAGCTATTTAAAAATAATTAAGGAATAGGATTAAGCTAGTAACTATAAATAGACTAATGATACAAGCAAAAGACATTTAGAAGAAGGTAAAGTGTACACTTTCACAGGTGATAAGTACATCACAATTTGATATGAATGGTGCCAATTGGAGTGACAAATATTAATGAAGTGTTGTCTTACCTTCCCCTGCATAATCAGTCTGATAGTGAGGATAAATTTGGAGTCTTCCTCCTGGAGAGAGGGGGCTTTTTCTTCCATGCTGGAGGTGTCCGTTGTACCTCGCGGAATTTAGTCTGCGTACAGGGCTACGTGTGGGTGGACACAGGGGACACTCCACTCAATCTAATGGCTGGGACTCGGGGGCTCGTGGCACGTACTGCAGGCAGGGTAAGCTGGAAAACAGGCGCACATCTCAAAAGGAACGTCCACAGGTGTCGAGCCAACTAAAGGTAAGGGGCATGGGCGATCGTCCTTGTAAAAAGCGAAGCCGATTACCGAATATTTATTTACAGTGACGGTCCGGTCGGTGGCAAGCGTAACGGAATGAGGGCGGCAAATGAGGAACTAGACGCTATTATAGACTAACTGGTCCTAGGTACGACCGGATTCTGCGGCTGTAACGTGAGTCGGGCGGCTCCGGCCAAGGGACCGTTACTTGAACTCCGGTACCTGTTCGCGGCTCGCGACATAACCTCAGCGACGCGCCTCATGGCAAGCCGACTCAGGTTATCGATCCCGTAAATCCCAAACAATAACGCCGGAGCCGACTCCCGCCCGACTGCTCTTACCTCGATTGGTTTTTCACGTTGCAACAATAACATAACAAGTCTTAACACTAATTATCACCAAGATTTGTATAAAAATCACACTTATCACAATTTTCTTAGTAGCTTAGAAATAAAAAATAAAAATATTCCGAACCGACGGTGACGCGTCGGGAATAAAATGAAGCTTGTGAAATTTTGTAAACGTCAAACTCAAAATTAACTCAATTGACTTTGGCATAGACAAAGATTTGACAGAGAGTAAGTGCGATAGTAGCGCCACGAAGCGGATTTTTACTTCAAATAAAGCCCGCGTTATTATAAATGCTAGACAACGTTTGAAAATGTTGTGGGCACCTTTCTACATTATTTCTAGATTTATAAAATATATTATTATATTTACTAGGCATACATTCGTTACATAGGTATGAATTTTTCCATGCTACGTAGGTATAAATATAACACAACCTACATGCATTTTGTCAATGCACAAGCACTAAGGTTCAAAATAGCTACATCACCCTACCCTACACGTTTTTATTGAAGTTGGACTTTGTATCCCATGCAAATGCGTTTGACTTTATTGCCCCGTGCCATTCGACCGAACGCTTCAGCAGGTAAACGTCGAACGTTGGAAAGCTGAGTAATATTATGTTTGCACACGAGCAGTCGAGGGCGTCCTCTGCTTTGTGTTTCGTGACACCTAGAGAAAAACAATGATCAAAATATACTATACTAGTGGTTCGCCCCGAACTGAGACCTCGCGATGCCACCTTTATCAGCCCGACTAATTTAAGAAGGGAAGAAAGGGTTTTGTATTTAACGGCTATGTAAGTATGTTTGTATGGATGATCCATCAGAAATCTAAAACTATCGAGTCAATTTCTCTCATATGAAAGAGATTTTGTGAAGCAAGAAAAAAGTTTTTTTAATTAAGCAGTGCCATCTAGTTGTAGTTTTGCTACATAATTTTTAAAGATTTAAATTTTCTACTCTAAAAATGAATATTACAAAGAAAAAATCCTCAATTTTCGACTTCTCCCCGTAGAACAAAATATACTTAAATAATAAATTTCAGCATTACCAGAGAACTTGAAGTATCTTCGAGATATTTTTTTGCATATTTTACTTTCTTTACCCTTTTAACCGATTTCTAAAAACATTTACTGAGAAAAAAATTTAACCACTACAGGTAATTTTTCTACACATCATCGAAATAGCCTTTGAATAGGACTAAGCAACAGGGCGTAAATACTACATACCTGTTAGTATTTAAAGTACTTGACGAATTAATTGATAACGTCCTGTTGTTTCTTTTGACGCCGCTTTAGCTGCTTACCATGGTCATGTATCTTCGGTTCTGAGGTACGGGTTGTTGGTGTGGGGTAACTCAGTAGATGTTGAGAGGGTATTTAAAATTCAAAAAAGATGCCTCAGAGTGATCAATAAGGCTTGGTTCCTTGATAGTTGCAAGCCTCTCTTCAGGAACTGTAAGATTCTACCTCTCGCCTGTATGTATGTAAGGGAAATTTGTCTTTTTGTAAAAACACATCCAACCTATTTTAAAAAACGTAGCGAAGTGATTGCTAGGCAAAAAAGAATTCGATTTGAGAATTTGCTTTACAAACCCCAATCCCATAAGGATATTTATAAGAGAAATGTTTATAATATGTGCATCACCATTAATAATAAATTACCAGGAGACATAAAAGAGTTGAATGGAGATATCTTTAGGAAAAAGTTAAGTAGATGGTTACTGGAGAAATGTTTTTATAATGTGAAGGAATATTTGGAAGTTTAAATTGTAAAGTAACTAATTTTAATAGTACCTAAGTATAATAATATGACTCACAAACAATTTTGCACGCCTGCGTGCAGGCTGAATACAGTGACTAAATTAGTTATAAGACCTGACATTTTAAAATAAGTATTCTTGCAAATAAATGATTGATTTGATTTGATTTGATTTCGAAAACATAGAACTCCAATGTCATTCAAATTCCTAGGAATGGGGGGTCAACAATGGATGTTATATTGGTTATTGTTTTTAAAGGTTCAGGTTTCTAATTTCTTCAATTTCAGACTTTTCCCTGTAGTTGTGACACAAAAGCCACAAGTATACCAAATTTCAGCATTGTGGGACTGCTGGAAGTACCCTAGAATTTTTGATTTTTGCGTTTTTTATTTTCCCTAATATCTCGGAAACTACTAAGTTTAAATACTTATTAAAAACAGTTTTGAAATGTCCAACTAAAGCGCTTTTATTAGACATCCCTCTTGATCTGACTGTCTCACTTTTATTTTTTGTACCCCCTCTTGGACCCCAATATCTCAGCAACCCCCTGACCGATATAGCTCATAACCTTACCTACAAATTGTACCAATACTATCTACCCCCATACCAAATTTCATGAAGATCGGATTAACGGTTAGGAAGTTTTCATCGGACAAACATACATACATACATACACACATACATACAAACGCCGATTCTTCCAACTTGACTCAGAGAACTCGCTTCGCTCGTTCAATAAAGGAACCTACTTGGTAGAGATAACCAGTGAGAATTAAAGTACTACTTACTAAATGAAATGTACTACTTTTCTACACTACCTCAACCTATCTACGCTTGCCCACTGCCCAGTAATTAAAACATACCACTGAGGTCATGTCGGTAAGCGATGACGCTATTTACTATTTACCGTGTTTTCGCACAGTATGTATTATATTATGTTATCTAGTTTTCATGTAGGTACCTACCTGCTTTGTCGTAAAAGTACTATAAATCAAACATCCAATCAATTTTAATTGAATCATAAAATATAGCACTTTGTGTCAAATACAGGAGGGTTTTTCGTATTTTTCCCGGAGATTACCAACAAACACTAATGGACTGGCTCATATACCCTGTTTTGTACCTAACGCCGCAGGATGGATGTATACTAACATAACAAGCTATATTGAATTTTATTGGTACCTACCTATAACTAACCAAGTTCGTGTTACTGATTTTATGTCACCCTGCGTTAGGTCAGATGGTCTCTGAGCTTGAGGTATGTTGGAACTGAAATGGGCCTAGTGACCAATTGGTGGAGAACCAATGTGGTGAAAGGATTCATAGTTGGTGCTTATTTTAAATAGTTGATGAATCAATGAGTAGATAAGTAGGTAAATATATAAGATAATTATTTCTCAATATTTAGGAGGAGGTAAAAGTAGAACAAGTCACAAGCACAAAGTCGCGCAGCTGGCTATAAAGAGAGCTATGCTCAGAGTTTCTACGTGATAGAATCAGAAATGACGGGATCCGTAGAAGAACCAGATCACCGACATAGCTCTCAGAATTAGTAAGTTGGAAGCCATGGGCAGGCCATATAGTCCGATGAACGAGGCAATTCTTTGTATGCACACCCTAACAATAATTCCTCTGTCGCTGAAACTTTGCTGTGTGATAAAGTAAGGTTTATAGATTACGGTTGACAGGTTATCTAGGATTTTTTTTATTTTTAAATTAGGTATTCCTACCTAAACATGGAAATCACTTATAACATTCGGTGGAAAATTGCTCAGTCTGAAATTTCTTCGGTGTATGTTAGTATACATTAATAAGTATAGATATGTAATGGTATCCAGGAATATTTCGATTTCGGTGAGGCAGAAATTAAAGAATATCTGTTTTTTTATCACAACTTTTTCAGGAAAATTGCTCAGTCAGTTTTTATTTTTTTGTACGCGTAAGGTTGTTTAAACGAATCGCCTTGCAGAGTTATCTAAAAGATTTGCCTTTTCGTTCATAGCTTTATGGTTTTTTGGAAATAACTTTCGGCGGAAAATTGCTCCGTCCTTTTTTATTCATTTATTAGTTAAAGTACACTTAAATACAACAGCATTTTAAAGTATCCAATAAAATTTCGGCGTCGCATACGCATTTTAGACTATCAACATTACGCGCACAGCCACCGGGAGCTACTTTTACTACTTCTTGAGACAATAGTTTTGATCAATGAGAATCAATATATATATAAGGCAAATATCACTCACCTACTTGCTGACTCTCACGATATCTCAAGAACGAAATAATAATAAATAATGTTTCTTTCGGCTTCTAAGTGCTTGTAAGTTTAATATTTGTATGAAAAAAGTTAGAGCCAAATTGAACCTAACGTCATCACATAGAAGTTGAAAGCCGAAGCAAAATCGTAAAGTTTCTCAGACGAAAAAAAATGAGAGACAGAGTCGTCGTGAACAAACAGCTACAGAGGGTCCACTCAGAACATAGCGCCATTTCTGGTAAGGACACATTGACTTTACGTTTACATGTATTCTCACGCAATCTCGAGCAGAGCTCAGTCGCGACTATAATAGCGAGTGCAGGCATTTGTCACTTGTTAACAAAATGAGTAGCGGTATTATTACGCTTGCAGTGTATTTGGTTGTTTAAATACAACCAAATGAAAACGTTCTTCACCTTTCCAAACGAGATTGTTTGTAACTTGTTCCAACTCCTAATAATCTACTCCTTTTCAAAATTATGAATGAATACAGTAGCAACCTTAGTGAGTCAGGCAAGTTTAGGTAATTATTTTCAAGGACGGTGGGAGCGGACCTTCTGTCTATTTCTATATTTTGTGGTCTTACCTAAACTGTCAAATTTTGTAACGTGGATCATTTCTTCTTCGATGCGTTGGCTGTTTTTATGACGACTTCTAGGTGGCCAGTATGTTTCAATTGATTTCTAACGAGATTAAAAAAAAGTACGACTACATACAAAATAAGCTTGCCAAGTGCGAGTCGTAAGTACTCGAGTAGGTGTGCTGACTGACGGTTTTGAATGTGGTAGTTTTCCATGATTTTGATATACACTCGAGAGCAATGAATCCGGGTCACTTAAAGAATGTTAAAAATCTCGGAAACTAAAAATGATAGATTAATGCAATAAATTGTATTTAATAGACAATGTAATACTCCTTAAATGAAGGTAAAAAAAATATGAGTCACCATACATTTTATTAACACAAAATTACATAAAGAAAAAAACTGCTGATCTCTCCTTAAAACAAAAATAGGAAACATTAAATTTTTGAACTTTATTACGATTTTCTTGAATTTTAATACTTCGTATTGCCTCCTCGTGCTTCCATTACTGCGTTTACGCAGAAAAAAAACAACAAAAAAACAGAAATCAAACAATGATAAATGACAGATTACAAACAAAAGCAAAACCAAATGCTGTAATTTCGTAGTTCCATCTTCGAAAGTGGCCCTTTTTCAAATTTGTTTTTTTTATGATATAACTTTACAATAACTAAGAAGTTTTAATACCTTCATTTAAGGAGTATTACATTGTCTATTAAATACAATTTATTGCATTAACCTAGCATTTTTAGTTTCCGAGATTTTTAGGATTCTTTAAGTGACGCGGATTCATTGCTCTCGAGTGTATTTTCAGTAAGTAATTTATTTTAATTTTTTATTCAAAAACGAGTTGAGTGTCCCTGGGAGAATTTTCAATAGCGTTATAGTTTTGATTGTTTTAACAGACACTCGCGATAACTTTCGTTTAATTCTTCATCGTGTTCTCAATATTCTTATTTTTTCCACGTCTTTTTTACGTTATTTTGGAGATAAGTTTAAGGACAGCTACTTTTAGGCGTTTTTTTCGGTGTAAAAGTGATAAAAAAGTTGCTCATAGTATCATCCAAAAAAAAACAGAACCTCGATAACCAAAAACGGAATGCGGATCCCTAAGCAAAAAAGCTGTGTCAAAAAAGGAAAAGCGGTATATCTGGCAGCCCTTGCGCGGAGCGCATGCGTGGTGCGGTGCCCCGCTGTATTATCAGAGGCCCAAACACGAACATCTAAAGTTACGAAGACACGATAGTAAACTTCAAATATCTACTCACAAATATTGAAAATTTCAAGTCACTCCTGTGTCTTTGGCCAATATTTGACGTTTGAGATCGTCTCGATTGCGTCTCGGCAACATTAATTGTTCGTGCTGAGCCCACAGAACTCTGCGCGGTACGAAAATTGTCTAAGTATGAAATGTTGATATTTAAAAGTTTATGTGTTTATGTGTTTTGGCGAAATTTTATTGGATAACTTAAAATTCTATTATAATAAAGTATACTGTAACTAACAAATGAATAAAAATGGACGGAGCAATTTTCCGCCGTAAGTTATTTCCAAAAATCCATAAAACTATGAACAAAAAGGCAAATCTTTTGGATAACTCTGCAAGGCGATTAGTTTAAACAACCTTACAAGTACAAAAAAATTAAAACTGACGGAGCAATTTTCCTGAAAAAGTTGTGATAAAAAAACAGATATTCTTAAATTTCTGTCTCACTGAAATTGAAATATTCCTGGATACCGTTACATATGTATACTTATTAATGTATACTAACATATACCGAAGGAATTTTGGACAGAGCAATTTTCCACCAAAAGTTATTAGTGATTTTCATGTTTAGGTAGAAATACAACATTTAAAAATAAAAAAAATCATGGATAACTTGTCAACCGTAATTTATGAACTTTACTTTATCACACTGCAAAGTTTCAGCGACAGAGGAATTATTGTCAGGGTCAAACCCCCTCACTGACTGGACTAATATACCTAGATCGCAGAACTGACAACCGCTGGGGGATAAGGGAGTGGGGATGTAGCAGACTTCAACTATTTCATGCAAAGTTCTTATTTGTAGATCGCGTTCACAGGCAGCATGGACTTAATATTCCAAACCGGCAGTCAATGATGACAGCTGCTTTAACAAAAAACTATTGTTGTGGTAATGCATTTAGTTATTGTTCTGATCTGAGGGCTAACGATTACCAAGTCTCCTCTTCCAAGGTTAGACAAAGATCTCTCGTGATATAGGTATACCTAATTATGTCAAATGATTATAGACATAAATATGTTCGTCTCGCCGTATGACCGTGTAGTCTTTGTTTCTCTGTCTACGGATGGAGCCTGATGGAGCAGAGTTTTTTTTCTTTTGGAACAGCTTGCGTAAAGTCCATAATATACTTTTCATCCCCCCCATCTCGGAATGAGTATTTTTGCTCTTCGATATCTGAGTGCAAAAGCCGTTTTTAATCGCTAGGCACTAAGTTTGTGAATTCAAAACATCATTAAACCTATTTACTTCTACCTCCATGGTGCCGAGTTTACCATAATATACCTAACCTTTTTAAATTTTTTAAAAACTCAGACTCAGAACCTTCTTGTCGTATTACTTTTCTTTACGCGTGCCATTTTCTTTTCCCGTCAGCCGTCATAGTGTTAAAACCTTAGGTTAAAAATAAGAAACTTGAAAACAAGTGAAAAACCTAAAATGAGTGATTCTAGCGACGAGGAAGTTTTTTTTTGCATTTAGTAATTTCCTCGCTGAGGTGGGATGAAAAGTTACGTGTTGCACTCGAGTGCAAAGATTTTTTTTACCTCGTGCTCTTTTGATTTCTCTAACGCTCAGGATTATAATTTTTATTTTTTTTATTTTAGAATCCTTCGCTGGCTCGGTCATCAAAATTGAGCACGCGGTTAAAAGGCAACTTTGTACTCTTGTATAACAAATAACTATTACTATTATAGTCTCTACTCACAGATGTCCAAAACAAAACAAAATCAACAAGCTATCCCCCTACGAGTACGTATCTTATTAAGTATTTAACTTAGATACCTATCATTAGAGGCACAAGAAGAGAAGGTGGATTATGTCGTTACATTGAAGAACAGAAGTGCCTCCACAGTGGATAATCCCATATACCCACGGATCAGCGTAAGTATACCTCGTATATTCCTTCGACGTTTTGTCTCATCCTTTGATATCGAACGAAGGTCCTTACCTTCGACACAATACAAAACAAATAGTGTGAGGGCCATAATGGTGAATTTGAAATGTAAATGGAATAAATGTATAATAGATAATATTTAAAATGCTTTTTGCACACCATAATACCTTTATAAACAAAAACTATCATTAGATACCTATGTTATGCAATGGGCAATCTAATTGGTTTACTAGTTGCGCCCCGCGGTTTCACCCGCGTGAATAATGATGAAAATTGATGATGATGATGATGAAAAGTAGCCTAGGTATGTGTTAATCCAGGGTATGAGGTACCTCCACTACAAATTTCACTCAAATTCGTTCAGCTGTTTGAGCGTGAAGAAGTAGGTAACAAACATAATAGGTAACAAACTTTCGCGTTTATAATACATATTATACACATTTTGGCTGTAATGGCTTACACATAAGATATAGATATATAGTACTGTGGCGGGCTTTTTTGTAGGACTATTAAAGATAAACATTTCTATCATACATTACATATGTGTAACTCTAGTGGTTTTGGCAGCGCACGCCAGAATAGCTCGCAGATGGTAGTTTTTTTCCTACTTACTTGACACTTATCGTCATATTATGGACAATTCACACAATATCTTTATAAATTGTAGCCTATGTGGTATTCTGATGTATAAGCTATATTATTGTACAGTTTCATTAAAATCCATTCAGTAGTTTTTACGTGAAAGAGTAACAAACATCTATCCATCAATCCATCCATCCATCCATCCATACTCACAAACTTTCGCGTTTATAATATTAGTAGGATAGGATAGGATAGCAATTTCTACCAGACAGTTTTTACAGCAGACTTCACCCGTTTAATTGCAAAAAACTGTGCACTCGATCAATAACTTACAAATCGATTGTCTTGCTTTGTTACTACTATCAATACACGTTATACCTACCTACCTAAAATAGTGTAGGCATTCACACTAATCTTCACTACCTATTGTGTAAATGAAATCTCCAAACATGTTTGGCTAAAGATTAAAAGATTGGAAAACCACTCTTTGTTTTATCCTATCTATTAAATATAAAGAAATTAGAAGAATAACAACTGGTGTGTGCCTGTGTTTTTGTAGTTTGTTTGAATCATAACGTGCATTTTACAAAACCTACTTTTCTACAAAGACCTTAGTTTATATAAATAAATGCCTGGGTTAAGCCGTGGCGTGTGCCCGGCCTAAGACTAGAGCCCTCCGTCTCTTCCCGTGGATGTCGTAAAAACCGACTAAAGGATTACACCAGGGGACAGCATCCACCTGAGTACTCAACACCAATACTGCGATTACCAATCCACCTGCGTAGCGTGGTGTATATCGACTTCTTTAATCTTTTATAGGTAGGTACTCGTGCGTATTATACCTCACCTACAATAAGTACTCCTAGTAAGTACTAATGTAACATAATTAAATGAAGCCAGCTGCTTCAATTCGGACATTGAAAAGGAGTGCGCGATAGTGTTTTATCTAAGCGAGTGAATTATTACATCGGCCCATCTCCATTGTGGTTTGTGTACCTCCGACATTAATATTTATCTCTGAAAATGATGATGAAGGTGAAAATACCAGTATCTCATAATACGTTGTAGTAATTATGTTTATAAATTAATCCAGCTATTATTATAGGTACTTTCATTACTACCTATTATGGTAATGAGTACAAAGACTATGTATTCCCAAAAACTTAACTGGGTTGTTCAGATGATAATTTTATCGATCGACAAGCAGAGAAAAGAGGAAAATTTACGAACTTTTAATTGTTTTTAAGGTTCCGTACCGCAACAGGAAAAACGGAACCCTTATAGGATCACTTTGTTTGTCTGTTTGTCAAGAACCTTTATCTCAGGAATGGCAAAAGATATCAACTTGAAATGTATACCAAATGTTAATGTATAATGTCTGTGATTTTATATTGCTGTAAAAAAACAACCTTCTACCTCAATGCATTAAAAAGACAGGGCAATGAATGTCTTATTTTTGTATTGAAATTGCGAAAATAAACAACCTCTAGGGAAATTTCAGTGACCTAACAATTCTGAAATTTAAAATGTTAGGACGCTTGTGACTCAAATAAAGGAAAAGGTCTAAAAATTAGGAACTTCGACTCTTTTACTCCTAAAATGGAATGGTGAAGTTTGTAAGAAAAAGTGACTGTAATTCGAAAAGGGATCTGACAATTTTGAAATAATTTATGGATCGGAACCCTCAGGATACGAGTCTTGCTTGCACTTTTCCGTTTTATTTGTTATTATAAACACGATTCTTGTATTTTATGATTTTTCTGTTAAATTTCGATTTATTTGAGGCCTTCAATGCCTCTTTTACAACTCATTGCGGCCCTAGGTATAACAGCACTCATAGATCCAAAATATTAAGGCTTGATGCAAGTTTTATTTCAAAATCTATTCCAAAACCAGGTATAACTAGAGTAAGGTAAAAGGAAATTATATAGATACTCACAGGTTAATATTGCTGAAACAGTGTCTCCCAGTGGTACTCCTGTTATTACTGTTACTTTTCTCTGAATTCCTTTCAGTGATACCTGAAACAAGTAATAAGATTTACAATACGAAGGTAAAACATGAAAATAATTTTGCTTCTGTCTCGTTACCAATTTCTGAGATATAAGAGTATTTATGGCATTATATTGTACCTAGGTCTGAACAAGATTCAAATGTTATAGCATTTTCAATGGATTTTCACGAGTAATTGTTTCGTATGGATCATATTGTGAGGATCGTCTAGGCTGATCATAAGTTCTTTCATGTTATATTGGTCGAGGGTCTTCGCTATCAGCCCATTAACTGAAATGCCTATTGAAACGATACTCGTTGAATCCACATCCCACATGGCGGTTATCCCGTGGGCCAAGTAAAAATAAAATAATAAATAAAATAAAAATTATTTATTTATTTATTTTTATTATTATTAGATAGTGCATGCAGCTGTTCCCATAGCAACATCCATATCAAGTTTCTTACAATATAACATAACATAACATAATATAACATAACACCCAACAGTCAACAGATATAAGTTATTATGCGAAGTAATCAATAAGCTTTAGATCAACTTCCTCTCGTCGGGTACAGAATCTCTTAAATAAATGACGTACCAATTAAAGTAATTTATGCTAAAACGCCAGCTTATTGATAAAAATATTCAATGAAAACTTTGAACATCTTAATTATTTTAATTAAAATATTTGGACAGGCTTGTGGAGAAATAAATTTTAAAAAGCTGGCCACACGACAGACCTGTTATTAAATACGTTGTGGGGTCGCGTCGGGTCAGTCAAGCGAGATGACGACGAGCGAGACGCGTTATTTCCTGCGCTACGAACACGCTACGAATAGGCTACGAAAGCGTAGAGCCTATACAGTTCATTTTTCACCAAACTTTAATGGCTAATAAACAGTATGTAAACAGTTTGATCGTTCGCTTAGTAAGCCTAAAATGGAGAGTAGCTACAAAAGACCTTTCTGGTCCTGGAAACAATTAAAGTTAATAATCCCCTAGAATAAGGGATGTTTTAAATGGAGATTTTTGTTTTATCTTATTTTTTAAGGCCTTCTGTGCATTTTGATGTGTTCCCAGAATTTTCGTAGTGTAGAGTGATTAGATGGAGAAGATATAGCTTTTATTTTGATTTATTTATTTTAGGGAAACCATCGGCACATATGGACCATATAACATGAAACCATCCATTAATGATATTTTCCATGAAATGGTATGTTCATTGTAAGTACTTTTTTAAGTCTAAGAAAGCGATTCTTTGCAAAAACATGGTTTTTAGGGTTCTGTAGGTATGGAACACTAACAAAGATCCCGTTTTTTCATCATAATCCTTATTAGGATCACTTTCTCTGTATGTCTGTCTGATTTTCTCAGGAACGTCTATATGAACAAGCAATTTGTACTAAATATAAGTCAGTGAGCTTATAGTGCCGTAAAAAAAATCAAGCTTCTGTTTCAATGCAATTAAAAGATATGCCAACTGATTGTTTAATTTTTTTATAGTAATCGCGAAAATGAAAAACCTCTAGTGTACTTCTAGTAACAGTAAATTCACAAATCTGAATTTGGAATGCTATGAGGCTTTGAAACATAATTAAAGAAAAACTCTAAAATGGAGGAATTTTAACTTTTCTACCCCTTAAATGGGATAGTAAAATTTGTAAGAAGAAGTGGCAGAAACTCCGTTCTGATTAAATGATTTACAGATTGAAACCCTCTGAGTGAGAGTTTCTCTCGCACTTGTATGTTTTATTTTAATCTGAAAATTAAATCCGTAGATGGTTAATTAGAAGATTTATTTTCGTATGGGTACTTTGTGTATCATATCCAATCTCTACTTATCCTAATAGCTCTCTATTTCAATTTGAGACACTAGTTAGATTATACCAGCATATCGAGATACCCCAATAACCTAGTAATTAAGCTATCTCTATGCCTGTCAATATGTCGTCATGTGTATTGGCATGTTATGCATTCATAACGCTGCAGCTACTACAACGTGTCATATAGCTTTAGCCTCAGGAATCCATGTGAGCAGTACGTAGTTTATTGATAGCAGGCATTCCAGTGTGAGGTTAAATGTGGGTGCAATCCATAATCGATGCGTTTTCAACGGATAACAGTCTTCTGTGTGACGCACAGAAATAATATTAGACACATCTTTTTTTTCTCGATAATATTGTATACCTATGTGATCCTACTTTTGAAAAAGTCTATGGAAAATCTAGGTACATAGTTTATCAAAAGCTATTGATCACTACTCATTCACTAATGGAAAATCCAGCCATACAAATAATCCTTAAATATTATAATAATATGTAATGTAAATCGTTGTTCAAGAATTTTCTTATACATAAACGCTATTTACTGTTAAATGCATAAGCAGCTGTCAAACTCAGCACGCTTTCCCCACACCCCTACATAATGTATAGTATCAGCAGCAAGTAAAAAGATCTTGTAGGAATAAAATTAAAAACAGATCGTTAGCAATATTAAATCAACTTTTTTTTAATGGCATAGTTACATCTAAACTTACTACCGGCCAACTTTAGATTTTACAGAATTCGAAAGTTGGCCAGTAGAATCTACTCTATTTTTTGAGTTGTTTATTTTATCTTAGGTTTTTCTATAAGTATGCTTGTAATCAATATAAAGACAGTGAAATGCATAGAAGCAGGTGAAAATAACACGGCACAGGTGTCATTTTCAACCCAGGGCGTGCTAAAGCTTTGCAATGGTATATAGTAGAACCCAAACATGTTAACGTGATGTTACTGAGATAAATTTGGTTTTACCTACTGCGTATCATTAGAATACCTGGCTAGATTCCCAGCGGTCTCTCTAATTGATACAGACGAGATTCTGATTTGTCCTACGAGTATTTTAATTCGGATTTTACACACATTTTCCGAATACGTATCAAAATTTTGAAAAGGCAGGCCTTTGCGATTCTATAGCCTTCCAGTTAATTAACAGGCGTAGTCAGTCGGAATTCAAATCTACGAGTTATATTCAGTAAAGACTCCGACTATATTTATTATTAATTAAGGCCTTTACCTACAGAATGGATTTTGCATTCCCCTACAACATTTGATTTGTTTTTGATTTGACCAAACTACGAGCACCTATCCGCCAGCCAAGCCTGGTGATTATGGCAAATCCCCCCATTGCAAGGTATGGTTGTACGCTATGCATACTATGGGGAAGGCCTTATCCAGCAGTGGATCTCTACCGACTGATGAAGAAGTGTGGTAAAAATAGCAAAACCCCATTGCAAACCTATACACATAACAACAGCTTATAACAGCTTTAGGTGCGTTTAAGAGATGTAGAACTTGTTGAGCCCCTCATTAAATGGAGCCGAGGTAATTTCTCTGTACCAACTTTTTGTTTTGTTTATTATCACACACAGACAAGCATTGCTTTTATTTATTTCCTTATACAGGCCCCAACTGATGGATGTAGGTAGGCTTTCACTTCTCTTAATGGGAGGCTGTAGACTTCCAACCTCTAATTAATCTTTGGTTCTAAACAAAGACCACAATAGTACACGAATATCACAATTGCCTTACTTGCGAAACGGAACAGTAGGACCGGTAGTAACCGGTTGTCGAAAGGTAAATACAAACAATTCCAATATTGTTGGATGCTATTGGCCTACAGCTTTGCGCGTCATGGTCCAGTAGAATTGCAATAAATAATATGTTATGAAGTAGTCCCGCATAAAATAATTGCTCTCAACGTATGATGACCTCAGGCATGAATTACAGATTGCTGAAACTGAAAAGAGTATTCAGTAAGTGTTCTGTTTATTTTATGTTAGAAAATTATATTTACAATGACAACATACACTACAACTTTTCCTCATACTGAAAAAGTAACAATATTAGTGTAATCTGTGATATATTAGAAATTAACCCGTTTGATCGAGTTACCTTAAACGCGAGATGCCAATGAGGGATTTACTCAATCTTACTCTTTAATTCAAACTTTACTTTGCCGTTATACTTGCTCTCTTCTTGCTCTCAATGAAAGTCATAAAGCCAACAAAGGGCTTACAAAAGGGGATGGGCAACAGCATTCATCTGAGTACTCCACACCAATCCTGCAATCACCAATCCATCTGCAAAGCGTGGTGATTCTAGCAAATCTCCCCATTGCATTATATGGAGGAATCATCATCCAGCAGTGACATCTAACTGCTGATGATGATGATGCTTTCTTTAGTGATCACCAGCTAATTGCATGTGTACTTAGGCTGATTACTAACTTAAAAACAGAAGAACAACAAACAGGAAAATACAAGGAAAACAACTTAGAAAAATATATTTCGCGGTTGCTTAACATAGTAGCAAGTTTTAATTGCTTCGTGTGACTCGTACGCGTCTTTCTTGGTTCCCTCGCAGAGTAAATTATTTGTAGACTGCGAACTATACACCTCAATATTGAATTACGTCAAAATATAATAAATATTCCTTATTATGTAACTACAAGGACCATTTTGGAATGTCAAGCATGGTGTCTTGTACCAAACAAAAGCAGTGGCATGAGGGCGTTCAGTTTTACATTAGACAAACTCTACAGAAACTTTCGTTAAATGCTCTACAGAAACACGTACCATTAGTAACCGGTTGTCGAAAGGCTGCGGTAACTTCTTTTCATCAAGTGGGCCGTACGCATGTTTGCTTACCCAGTAGTATAAAAAAAACACGATATAGCAACAACTCTTTGAACACGACACATACACTGTCTGTGTTTCATATGTGCGAGCCATATTGAAACTACGTACGTACTAAAAATCGGCGTAACTAAATAAGATAGGCAATTTGTCACGATTTCTTCATAGCCATATTGAATCTTGACTCAGAACGATAAAGCAATTTTTTTTAATTGATATTTGATTTGGAGATTTACATGTCTGTTTTCGCATCCCAGCATCTCATAGAATACCTTATTTTAGTGAAGTGATTACAAGAATAAGGTCTGAATATGAATCTGGAATAAGGCTGTAAATCTAAGCTTTTGATATAATTTATTATAATTTTTAGTTCTGATTCTTATTTTTAGCAGGATGAGATGAGTGTCTTCGGAGAAATTTTCAATTAGTATAATATTCCATATAATGATGTTAGCTGTGATACAAAATCTTAAAATGAATACAAGCTGAGTCAAGGTGAGGTTGAAGATGTATTGAAAATATGTCGAAGTTCTAAAGTTATTTTTGAAGTCTGATCATTCGTTGTTCCTTTGGAATTTCATCGACGCACAAAGATATCTAGTTTACCTTCATTTTCATCTCCGTGTTTTATCTCTATAGGGTAAATAATGGGTTATTCATGTGCAAGATAGAGAAAAGTAGCTATAGAGCGTAAGGAAGGCATTATCCAGCAGTGGGGAGATGAGACGTAGCCTATTTTTTTAATTTGTTTATAAATAATATAGGGTGAATACGTATTGCATATCGCAGATTGTTGTGTTCAGACAAATTTCCCACGTGAAGGCATCTTAATATTGTGGAATGGGGTACATAATCCTATTACGTATCTCGGAGACGGCGCTTAGGCTTGCCTACCTTACGAGAATCTTATGTTTTGACTGGAAAATAGACGGTTAGTGGTATAGGTATTTTTGTTTTGGAATCCAGAAGACGTAGTGGAAGTGATAAAATTCCGAAACATGTACCTACGTACTATTTTATGCCTTGTATTTTTTTACTTTTCTTTTGATTAAATTTTCTGCAGCTCTATATGTTTTTGACTATTCATAATTTCCTTCAGCATCGTTACAAACAAGAAACTTACCAGTCAACAAAATTGTCTCTAACAGGGCCTCATTAAAAAAAATAAAAAGCTTCAGGGTGAAAACTAATTCGTCAGGAGAGTTTTTCTTCGAATGAGACCCAAGTAGTGGTTACGGCTGTGGATTAGATTTCTAAGGCTAATATATTTTCCAGTGTCTTTTCTTACACCCGCTAAGATCTAGATGACCTTATCCACCTCACCAATTCCATGAACGAATTTCATTTACTTTCCACATGTCTCCATTTTACCTTAAATGCTTTTGCAATTTACCGAACTACCGAACTAATCTACACAGAGCTGTCAATTGCCTAATGTTGGCGAGTTGTACTTATGTGCGGTTAATTTCTGCTCTCAAGTTGGCAACATAGCACCTCTAGACAGGTGGCCGTTGGTGGAATGTACTGCAAAAGAACCAATGTCAAAATGATTAACAAGATGTCGAGAAGCGCTGTAACTGTCAATGTCATCACCATACATTTTCCAAGCGAAATCGTTTGCAATTCGTTTCTTCACCAACCACTTGTCTAAACAGGAATTCCTACCCTACTCATAACGTGTAGCTTGTGAAATACACTCGAGAGCAATGAATCCGGGTCACTAAAGAATGTTAAAAATCTCGGAAACTAAAAATGATAGATTAATGCAATAAATTGTATTTAATAGACAATGTAATACTCCTTAAATGGAGGTAAAAAAAATATGAGTCACCATACATTTTATTAACACAAAATTACATAAAGAAAAAACTGCTGATCTCTCCTTAAAACAAAAATAGGAAACATGAAATTTTTGAACTTTATTACGATTTTCTTGAATTTTAATACTTCGTATTGCCTCCTCGTGCTTCCATTACTGCGTTTACGCAGAAAAAAAACAACAAAAAAACAGAAATCAAACAATGATAAATGACAGATTACAAACAAAAGCAAAACCAAATGCTGTAATTTCGTAGTTCCATCTTCGAAAGTGGCCCTTTTTCAAATTTGATTTTTTTATGATATAACTTTACAATAACTAAGAAGTTTTAATACCTTCATTTAAGGAGTATTACATTGTCTATTAAATACAATTTATTGCATTAACCTAGCATTTTTAGTTTCCGAGATTTTTATTGCTCTCGAGTGTATTTGACAAGTTTTCTTTTTACCTCGCATATATTATCTCAACTTAGGGAATAGTAGGCATTATAGCAAGACGTTTGCCAAAGTATTCGTGTATGCAAAACTTTTAATATAATTTAATTTTAGTACCGCCGTGCGCCATAGTATGGACGATGAAAATGAAAATATTTATAGGATGCGGTTGGTGAAATATCGTTTTAACGATACATGCCTACGACGATTTATGATAAAGCGCTGTTATTAGATTTTCGAACATAATATTTAAGAGATTGCATAACATGAGAAGGTAGGTATCTGAGGGAAGATAATTCGAGAATGGAACGCTCAATGGCATGTCTGCAAGCTGGTTGTCTTGCCGGTGCTTGAGGGTATGAAGCTGCACATTTAGGTATTTTGCGCGAAGGTTTATAACTTTGACAATCTGCTTAACACCTGAATGTGCCCTTTAAGTAAGCATCTGAGAAAATATAAATTCAAGAAGGGCGTGACTAATTGGCGCACTCAAAAAGCTCATTTCGTCTGCACATGATTAAGACGCAAGCGTTAGGTGTCTTATTTGCTTAATGGTCATACTTTTGCTCTGGCTCCACTTGTCTCTATTAAGAATTATTTTCCCAGAATCCGCGAATTATCTCCATAATTTACTCGCGGGCCCAATTTTCTTTAGTACAACGCTCTTATTATGTTTTGAGAAAGATCACTTACAATTATTTCTTAGCATTTAAGTGGTACTAAGAAACATTTTCAAGTGATCTTTCTTTGTGTTTGTTTACACTTTATTTCATTTTTATTTTTAAAAATATAACTGTTACACAATATATTTTTAATATCAGAGATGTCTAAAGTACCACTACTCAGTCAGTAAGAAATAATTATTCTTTGTTCATTGTAATCACAAGGGTTCAAACTTATTATTAGTTAGAGCAGGGTTCACATACACATGAGCGGACTGTTACCGTTACCATCGATCATGATGACAGACGTTACTTTATATTTCTACATGTGTCATACAGCTAATCTGTCAAAAAGAATTGGTCAAGCTTGGTCAAGCTCATTATTAATATAGTACATGTTCAAGCTAAACAGCCGTTTAACCCGCTGATTTCTCGGTGGACTAAATATGTACTAGTTTTAGTTAGTTGTATTAATATATTTTTTATTCGGTCTTGTTTGTGTTGCAGCTGTTGTTTGAGTTAAACAAAATTAATGATTTTCTATTTTGTTCCTGTTTATATTCTTTACCCTTCTCGATGGACCAAGCATAATAAAAAAATAGGTAAATACACTGTAATAACATAGTTATATTAATACACAGTAATAGTACTAAACATAGTAGTAAAATACACTGTGACAAAAGTAAGAATAAGATTACGCTGTTTCAATTCTATAGATTTTCTCTCAAAAGTTAAATCCTTGGGGGGGCCGATAAGCGATTGCCTCTATAAAATTGAATTGTGACCCGAGTTAGGCGTAGGTGAGATAAAGGTGCAGCGAGATTCAAGGGGACGGCCCAGATATTCATTGGAGAATTTTGGACCGAAAATTTCGTGTTCCGTGAATTACAGACCATGGCAGCGACATTATTGGTTAATGGTCCGCATTTCCACTTAAAGCTTTGAGATTTTCTGATAAAAATAAGTGAAAGTATTTCTATATTATTATGAACATCATTAAAAATTGTTATAGGATTGTAGTATACTAGCGTTTGCTTGCGGCCCTACCCGCGTGGAACCTCTAATATAAATTGCAGGCTATATACGTTATTCTGATATAATATAAGCCATAATATTGTAAAGTTTTATTAAAATACGCATACTTAGTAGTTTTAGAGTGAAAGAGTAAAAATCTTACATTCATCCATGAGGATGGATCCATACATCCATCCTCACAAACTTTTATGGTGGCACTTCACTAATTGGTGTATATTCGTTAATGTTTGCGTTATTTTGCCAAGGAAAATAACATGATGTACCGATAGACTCATGGTAAATTTTACCTTGGAAAAATAACCCAAACATTTGCGAATATATACCAAGTGATGTGACTCCATTACATTTATAATATTAGTATGAATATAACCATGGAAGTAATAAGTACTACGTACAACAGGAATGAGCTGTTGTCGCAAAATTGAAGCCGAGCGACAGCTCAGTAACTGTATCTCTTATCCCTCTCTGGCGATTGTGACTATATTGAAATATGATTTAAGGACAGTAATTATAAAAAATAATTTGTGATCTGACGTCAGCAAATCATTGCTTCAGATGGATTTAAATCGGAGATGCTAATGATAAACTTGCCCTTTGCGGCACTATACATTTGCTGTTTTTGCTATCTTTTCACACTCGCGTCATATAGGTAGGTACTTATCTACTGCCTACTGGTCCTTGTGGGACACACAGACTAAGGAGAACACGACATGCAGCTAGACTGAGATAAAATTACGATAAGCTACCTATTGTGGTATATTTAATTAATTAGGTAAGAAAAAAACAGTTAAGTTTACATTTAAGTTTAATTCTAAATCAGACATTGCAAAATAAAACAGTCTTGTGAAGTTTCTGCCGCAAACCCATCGGTCAGTTTTCGGGTAGAGCTCATGGGTATAATATTTATCCATATTTCCCTAACATTAGGATCTTTTGGAAATCTGAAATTGAAACAAAGCTATTTTAATAGAGACAGGAATAAAAAATGCATAGGTATTTAAATTATTTGTTCTTGAACTAGGATTGGATAGTCATGCATGGTCACCGTAATTATTCACTAACAAATTATGTTTAAAACTATTACCTGTGAAAAGATAAACCACAATCAGGATAATACTCGCTTCCGCAAGCCTCCACGACACAAATTCTCCCCATTTTAACTAAATTTCTTCAAAAATATCACGAAATTTAAAAACACTCCGCCATTAACGTCCGATTCGGTGATTTCTTGTGGGGTTGTCAGGTCAGGTGTCCGTATTTCATACAAACATGGAAGTAATAAGTACTAGTAGTACTACGTACACATAGACATACATCTAAATCTATGTACGTACAGTACTTATTTCTTCCATGTATACAAATAAAAGAAAACCTATACGCCAATCGCAAAATTTTTGCGTCAATAAGGTTTTAGTCAATAGTCAATAGTCATTTATTCATAATATTCATTATATGTTAATGTGGAAGGTACTATAGTGTACTCTAAGCTAGCTATAAAATTATAAATATAACCTAAAAATAAAATCATTATAGGTACTACCTATAACGTTACATTATTTAAGTATTAAATAATTAGTTAAATAAGTACAATACCTAATACAAAATATCATTGAAATTAACATTAATTATTAATAATAACACGTAGCAACAAATAATATTGCTTTAACATGTCGGTAATAAATTATTATTTATATTTAGAAACATTTTAAAAGTAAATGTTTTTACTTCATTGCATTACATCAATCGCATATTTTTCTACTAACAACGAAAGGATTCAAATCAACTTAACTCTGGCAACTCTTAAGTCACTGTTAGAACGGGACACAGCGTTCAGCGGTTGCCCTCTCACTCGGCTTCATTTTTATTTTGCGCGCAACAAGACTCTTATGACCTTAGCATAAGGTTTTATTTTCTTTATTTTAGCTACAAGATGCACAGATAGAGCTCATTCCTGTTGTACGTAGTACTTATTACTTCCATGAATATAACTTCTTTTTTTTGACGTATAAGCCAAATTCATTTTAAATACGACCGGTTATTTTCAAACCAGCGGAACCAGTGAGATTTGAATTTGGAATTCCACAATTCCAAATTAGAATGGTCCAAAAATGTATGGTCGTATCAATAAAAATGCATGAATTTTTGGTTTTTTTACAAACTTTACCTACTTTCAAACTTATTTGATGTTGTAAACTTTCATTTGAAACGTAAGTATCTCTACAAATTCTGCTTTTCATTGCACAAGGTACATTTGTAGCAAGCTCATTCTCTGGGCAAGTTAGACGAACCTTATATTAATTTTGGCAAGGAGCACAATTGCCTATAGACAAGTTTAATTCCTCTGTAAGCGGAAAAGAAATGAACAGACACCTCTGCCAAAATGAAAAGAGGCCTGATTTACGGGCTGCGTAAACCGGAGGTCGGATCCTTATTAACATTACTTTTTATAACGCGGAGGGTGTTAAATTGTAACAATGTAGAGTGAAATTTAATTAAAACGTCCAGTAAGGTGTTAACAAGAGCGTCAAGTTGCATGCTTGCGAGAAAGTGCATTTTATCTCGGATCTTTCTTTGTCAACTGACACAATGTATTCGCAGGAGGCTTCGTGAAACAACCATCTGCATTCGCATTATATTATTTCTTTTGGGATCTGAGATTTTATTTCTCTAAAAGCTCTAGATCCGGGATGCAAGTTTGTTCATCTGTTCTCTCGTAACTCCAAAACGGCTTAACGGAATTTGATTGGTGTATCATATGAAGTGTCTTGACGTTCCACGTATTATATACTACTAGTTGCGCCCCGCGGTTTCACCCGCGTGAAAAATGATGAAAATTGATGATGATGATGATGATGAAAAGTAGCCTATGTGTTAATCTAGGGCGTAAAGTATCCCTATTCCAAATTTCACTCAAATCCATTCAGTAGTTTTTACGTGAAAGAGTAACAAACATCCATACTCACAAACTTTCGCGTTTATAATATTAGTAGGATAATGTGTGATATCACAATCCATATAGTGGAAATAAAACTAAATTTTCCAACCTCATCAAAAATATAATTAATACACAAGGAGTTTGGTGTCAAATGAAAGGTCTCAATGAGTATATTCCAAAAATAAATCTCAATATAAATACTTTTCTAAAAAGTAGTAATTAAAATAAAAGCTTAAAAACTAAAATGCAACTACGCTAAAGCTGGAAGTTTTCAAATATTGGAGAGAAAGGCTAAAATCACCATTCTATAGTTAAGGCCTTCAACATAATTAATAATCGTAGTCGGAGGCTTTTCTAAACACAAGTCGACGATTTGGCCTCTACCGCAATTAATTAAGTTGAAGGCCTTTTGTATAATATAATCGTGTGTTTGGTATTTCTTTACAACATTTTGATACTTGTTTTCAGCTTTCGCTTAGTCGGGTCTTAGCTTTTAAACTTATTTATTAAGATTAAAAATCCAGTTGTTTTTTTTTTGTTTAGCTTTTGCGTAGTCAGCTTTTAGCTTTTAAACTTATTTTTATAAGTTACCTAATCCAATTGTTATGTCTACACGTTATGATAAACAAGACACATCCAGTAAGTAGGCACTACCTAACGCCACAGAGTAATCTATATGTATAGCAGTATAGCCTAAACATAATTGTGCCACGAGATTTCCCCACCAACCTTGTAATTCCATCACGTAGCCTCAGGCAGTTGCCTTACATGGTTCTTATTAAAACTTCCTAAGGTAAGTGAGGGTAGGTAAAAGGAATCAAATAAAAAAATAAACTGGCACAAACAGAAGGCAGCAATCGTTAGTGAAGCGAAAAATACTCAGTAAAGATAAATATTACTCGGCCACTTTTGCCGATCAACTATATTTAGGTATGCTAAGCACGAGACTAGTTTATCTTATCACAATCATGCTAAAAGCTTACTCGGAGTCGTATTATACTATTCTGGTACTCACTAAAACACAGTAGATTATAGTGCGAGTTTACTGACACAGTAGGTTAGTGTCTACGTTCGCCTTCTTTAAAACATTTTCTTCGAACGAACCTTTATATAATTTTATCAGTTACGTTTTTAACCAAATTAAAAAACCGGTCAAGTTTGAGTCGGACTCGCGTGGACAGGGTTTCGTTAATATAACTACTAGACCAATTTAACTTATAGTCACTCAACACATTTTAATTATATGTATTTTCTCTGTATGGATATTTTCCGCTTCCCGTAGGGATTTAGACAACGTGTGAAATTTTGGGGGATGGTAAATTTTCGTGCATTTTCTTTTAAACTAATCATTTTAAAATTATAATAAAATACAAGTTTTTTAGATTAAAAAAATACTCATTTGACAAATTCTCAAGTCAAAGCAAATATTCTTATTTGCTTTGACTTGAGAATTTGTCAAATAGGTAGCATCCAGCAGCATCCACCTGAGTACTCAACACCGATACCTGTCATCACCAATCCGCCTGCCAAGCGTGGTAATTATGGTGATTATTTTTATTTTTATTGGTGATTATGGTTATTTTATGGGGGAGGCCTCGTCCAGCAGTGGACGTCTAAATGTTGCTGATGATAATGATGATAATGTGAAATACACATTGACCCACTCGTATATCTTGAAATCCTTATTTTGGACATGGTCCCAAAATAAAAACGCCTTTTGTGTTTGGGCTTACATTTTTTACCAGATCCGGCGTTCAAGCACCCTTACCGCGCGCATACACCAGATTGATTTCCTGGGATTTGGCTGGTATTTTTATTTATTTTCGTACGGCTTTTTATACTCAATATGTAGGGAAGTGCTACCCCCCTGTCTATTTATGCTGCCTAGCTTGTTCCGGTTTGCTGAACTACTGGGCGGTAAACCTTATTAGTTCATTTAACTGAACATAGCTCGAAATAAACGTGAAGGTGAAGACAGCTGACATGTGGGTTCAGGTGGTTCAGGTTTAGTTTTGGGTTTCAAAGACCAAGTTTATCTATCTACAAATAAACTGACGTGCATTGAAAACGGGGTCACTTGGAACAGCCAGTATATCTTAACTGTGCAAGGTGAAACAAATTTAACTTATGTGAAAGAGTTTTTTTTGTACAAAAATTATTGTATTTAATGCCAAATAATGAAAAATTATATGATATGTTTTTTTTAAATTCAATATAGTTAATTGCGTAGTTTGAGAGATATTGTGGTTTTTCTAAGTGTTTAATTATTGCTTGTTTATTGCACGTCAGCTTAGTTTTTTTTTACTTGTTACAAATATTTTTTTAATGATCTTTGTTTTTTTTTTTGAGTTTGAAAATTTGTGTCATATTTCCGCCACATTGAATTTAATGTGACGTTATATACATATATATAGCATAGCATAGAACGAGTGGAGACGCTTCAAATGATACGCTCATTTATCAAAATCCATCAAAGTAGTTTTGGAGCTGACGAGGGAACAGTGCAAGGAAGACTGCAACAAACATAACCCTCCTTTTACTTTGCTGTAGTCGGATAAAAACACGAAAGGTATCAAATCAACAGAAAACTATGAAGACATTGACAGGTAATAGTGTCGGAAATCGACGAGGGTTGAAAAGGGTCCGAAGCGGGGCAGATGTCCGTATACCAAAATATTGAAAACAATCTTCTAAAATTGTCTCCCAAAGCGTATCTCACGCTTCTGGATATTTAGTTTACCTGCGGTGATTTATAGTTATATGTATGTTTGTAGTTACATGTATGTTACCCTTCCTTACGTAATGGATTTGTTTTTTGGAAGTCAGTGAATGGTGGTAGCCCAAGACCGGGTGTCGTGGAATTTTATGGGGAGGCAGTGTAGGTACATTTATAGGCTGATGATGATGATGATGGTTATGAAGTACCTACCTATTATCTTATTTAAATTGGTCTCTCGTTACAAAATTCCCGTTAGTTTCCATTTCATATCCCGATAATATTTTAGAATTCGATTATTTTGAATAGAAAAATAAATTTTATATGTAGTATCAATTTCGCCCCTCTAAATGCTATTGAATTTTTTGAATTTTTTTTTTACGTGTGTTGATATTTTGTTTGCGTGTTCTCTAATGGTATTAAAAACAAATCCATTACGGATAGAATGGTAACAAATATTTGACTACTTTATACATACAGAATCTATTTATTATCTTCGGACTTGTTGATCAAATATCGTTCTCGAGTTGGTCGTGGAAAGCAATGGTGGCGATGAGCTCACCACTTTTCACGACTATATTCCGGCGATTGTGCAACTCACGGCGAGAAGAGACCCTTTGGCCTCTGCCTTCGAGGAAAAAAAAGGGGTGTGTTTATGCGTATGTATTTATGAATTCGATGTCAAAAGTAAAAATTCAATCTTAACAAAATTATAACGACCGATTTGTAAGAAATATAGCGTCATGCTTGTTGTTACCCGTTATTGAATAAAATTGGAATGGGACTCTGTATAAGTAGGTACCTAATGTTTTCGTAGGTATGCGGAAAAAAGGATGAGATAAGGGTATGTGAAAGGCCAGCTGTAAACCGAACAAAATATTTACAAAATTGAAGGAAAAGTTTTTCATGTAAAAATATGATGTCAAATTGAGGTAAAAGCTTTGAAAAATTCTAATGTTTATTGAATTTCCGTGTTGTTAGTTGGTACTAGATTTCATTGAAGTTTTAAATGGTCCGTGAATACTGGGGCCCTTCACAGTTTTAAAATTATTTCAGGGTGTCTAGTCGAAGGAACGCGGGACCCGAGAGCTGGCTCTTATTTCTTAGATATTTTGTACTGAATAGTTTATGAACTGAACAGCTATAAGAACTCATAGTAAGGCCTCTGGTTCAACGCATTTGTATTGCCATTTAGACTGGCAATGAAGCTAGCATCTTAGGGACGCTTCTGTCTGTTAGTGAGTTCATCTTTAGATCGTTTGCAACAGTAGCAGATAGTTTAACTGTTTCATTTGTGTTTTTAAAATGTCGTATTATAATAGTTGTATTGTTTTTTCTTTAAATAAACATAAAATTTCAACTATTGAAACCTACATCCGCCATTATATGCAGCTATCTGGATTATCATCATCCTGTTGAAGTTCACTGCTGGACGTAGGCCTCCCCCTACAATGTCACGACGGACGGTCTTGAGCCACCTCCATCCACCGACGTCCTGCAACGCTTAGACAACAAATTGATAACTTGCTCTATTTAAGTATCTAAGTTATAAAGCTCAAAAAAACTTGATTTGATTAAAGTTAGTTTTATTCACTACACATCGTCGCCTTCTTCACGTCTGATTATTGTATCTATAAGGTATACATTTTTATTGGCTTTATTGTTTAGGGTTAGTACATTTCCCAATAAGCCCGAAATAAATAAAGATTATTACTATTAATATGAAATAACCAACTCATCAGAAATGCAAAGTTTTCAAACAAAAATATTTACTTACAAAGCTTAATATTATTTTGTAATCGAATGGAGGAAGTTGGAGGCTGCGATCGCAGATTTTTGAATAAGATCGCAGTCCGCGGTTCCATTTAAGTCCGTAGACGATAAATGCTAATTTTATCCCAACTTTTGGAACAAACAAACGCAACAATCCGCAATACAACGGGCCATTTCTGAAAGAATTCTCGGTTTCGATATTTCTAAATATAAAAAAATATTGAAAGCCGGCTTTGACTGATATCAATTACTACTAATTATTACTACTATTAATTACTACTTATTAATAACTACCAACTACCACTACCAACTACTACTTATTAATACATACCAAGCATGTGGAATAAGTAAAAATATAATTAAAATACCGAAGTGTAAGTTAGGTATTACTTGCATAATCAGTGTCCCAAAAAACTCTGCGGTATGGAGAAGAGAGTGCTAGAGTGCGTCTAATTTATAACTGAAAGCCCCACTATTTCATAATGTCATAATAAAAGTCAGTGCCATTTAGAAAAATATTACTTGCAACATGGACGAATGAGGAAATGGACGAACGGGGAAATAGACGAATGAGAAAATGGACTAACAGGAAAATAGATGAATGGGGAAATGGACGAACGGGGAAAATGACAAACTGGGAAATGGACGAACGGGGAAAATGACAAACTGGGAAATGGACGAACGGGCACCGAGTGGACGAACGGGGAAATGGACGAAGGGTGCCGAATTGTAAAATTTTCCATAATCCGTAAACAAAGGACAGTTGTAGTGGCGTGTATGAAGAAAAGATTCCATAATATATAGTGTACCGATTTTTCAAATTAGGTTGGTAAACTAAAAAGTAGCAAAGTTCGATTGACGAAATCATACTGAAATTTCTTTAAGAATCTATCTGCTGTCAAGAAGCTTACTGGTAATTTCAAGAAAACTTCGGTTAATAGTTTTCATATTACCATACTTCCAAGTAGCTTACTGTTCCGCCCTTAGGATTAAAGTTCGGTAAACTATCGATATTTTAATCCATACTTATACATTATAATAAAACAGTTGACCCAAAAAGTGTGTAAGTACTTTTTATAAAAATTACGAGATGATGATGTTTATTTACGAAGATCATGAAAACTACGAAATCAATTTTTTTGCAACTTATAGCGCCTGCTCTTTTTTTTTTGCTTTTTGCGGCTTTAATATCACTGCGGCCATAAGGCCTATTGTGATCGCAACTCATAGCGCCTGTTAGTATAGGATCCAAGGTGTATTTAGAGGTATAATTGAACGGGCGAAGCGAGTTCTCTGAGATAACTTAAAGGCCTCATTGGCATCTCGCGCTTAAGGTAACTCGATCAAAAGGGAAATGATAAATTATTAATAATTATAGTTATGTACCTACTACCCGGTCACATTATCTCGAGACCTGGCGTCGAACAAATGTGACCGGGCTAGTCTCGGCCTAAGAATAGGTCTCTTTTTTTTTTTAGGTCTTAAGTTTTTGATTTATGCTAATTTTTTTTAAAAACAGCCCTCTATTTTTCTCAGTATTCCGATAATGCTGATCGGACTATGATTCGGATTTATGAAACAAAAACAGGATAAACTTTCGATATTTGTACCCTACAGAATAAAACACTTATTACAGGTATCTAAATGTTTTTGAAGTCGGTTAAGAAAGTTAAGAAAGTACATGCCTTCTCAGTTCGGGGCGAACCACTAGTTTATTCTATAGGATTTTAGTTTATGATAAAATTAACAAACATAAAAAGAAGTTGAGTGAGTCTGCTTATTTAACCAGGTGACACGAAATAAAATAAAAACACGCGTTCGAAGTCACGGGCTACAGCTGGTCTTGAATAAGAACTCGTACTTTTGAAACTTGCTGACGGAACTTCAGAAAGTTTTACTTAGGTATTAAGTAAGGTCAACAGTTTTTAACCACGGGTTAAACTTGTCTATGTTGGATTTAGGATCTAGGTTTCGTTACAAAACAGACATCATCACCAGCCTATTTATCCACTGCAGCTGGACGGCTCATTGAATACAACACCAGGGATTTGCCATACGCCATTTGCGACGGTTGGCAGGCGGATTGGTGATCGCAGTTTGGTGATAAGTACTCAGGTGGATGCTGCTGCTCATCCCCTGGTGTAGTCCCTTAGTAAGGCTTTTACTATATCCACGGGAGGAGACGGAGGGGTCTATTCTTAGGGCAGACATATTCGAATCTATATTACTGCTTTTGAAACTAAGGAACACGCAATTTATTACAAGCATGACCTTTGTCTATAAAATAAATTTGTTTTATTAATTGTAAACAAATAAGAAGTACCTATCCAATATTATATTGATTTCCAATCAACTTGTTATTCAATCATGCTTAAGAGGCTCTCGCGTTTTGAATCATAATATTCAATTAGGAGTGGTGGAAATATAAGGGAGGGAAGTAAGATACCCGAAAATGGCTTATAAGATCTTTGATGATACCATTATTGCGTATATTTGCGTCTTCAGATTTGAAATATTTTATCTGGAATTTATAACACAATTTTTATAACAAATAAGAAGATATTTTGGGGAAATCCGTATACAGAGCGTGTTACTAAGATTTAAAGTTGTTTTATTTATTAATAGAACAATAGCGAATACCGAGTTTCTAATTAGTTATTTTAATCTAAGCTACGCCAATTATATTTTTCTTAAGGGCAATACGCCAATAATATTTTTTTAAGGGCATGTATTTTTAGTAAATATCCATAAAATGCCCAGTTTCACTACAGAAATATAAGGTAAAAATAGTTCTGTGAGCTCCCATCAGCTGCCCATTAACACTTCAACTTGCTATAGATGTAGTGATCTTAGTTCTTCTACGGATTTCCTCTTTTCGGATTCGATCACGTAGTAAAACTTTTAGCATAGCTACATAAAAACCAAGATCATCGACATAGCGGTCAGAATTAGCAGTTGAAGTGCCAATGGGCAGGTCATAATAGCTCGCAGAACTAACAACCGTTGCGGGATAAAGGCTTTCGGATGGCAACAACAAACCAGACGACGCAGTGGAGGAAGGCCCTCCTCTCAATTGACTAAAGACATTATAAAGGTCACAGGAAGTCGGTGGATGGAGACTGCATAAAACTGTTCGTCATGGCATTCTAGAGGAGAGGGTTATGTCCAGCAGTGGACTTCTATAGGCAGATGGTGATAAATAATAATAACTTAAAGTAAGTATATCTAAAATCTATACCTACCAGATCACTACGCCGTCACCCGGTGGCAGCGAGTTCAGAAGGCTGGCTGCATTGCCACATTGAACGGTATTAATTTTCATAGATAATAATATCTTTCAAGACAAACCCATCTTAGTGATGTGATGAATAACATAAGTGGTGAACAACTTTAATCAACTTAAGTAGGTATTAGTTTGATCGTATACTGGCTATTAAATAGCCAATTTGACCCCAATTATCGATGTTTGCGGGTCTACGGGTATATTGAAAACGATCACTACGCCGAGAGTTCCTATTTATTTAGCGTCCTCGCGGGATAAACTGGGGTTGTGGCCAGTGATAGCTTATTTGCCAATTTGCATCATTAATGTGCCATGAATAATTGATTTGATATGTAAATTTTGCTATAAAATTTACACTTACTTTTGATACTCGGAATCAATAGCTCTATTAGCTGACAATGATGTTCTGCAGCAGGTAGTTTTCCGAAAGTATTCCGTACTTTTCTGGTTATCGCAAAATGTTTACGTTGTTTTTGTTTGTGTAGTGTTTACTCGTATTAATAATGTAATGTAGAGAAGGTGCTACCTAAAAATAAAATGCAAAAATTGTCTTACTCTTAAATAGCAACTGTACGAAAAGTATTGGACACATTCTTAGATATAATGTAGTGTATAAAACTAGGTCGACGTTAAATTACAACAATGTTTAATACTGTACTTATACTAGGAACAATAAAAAACATACCTACGTTACAACACGTTTTAAGGGCACCCATGAACGGACCCAAACGAATATACAAGTTAATTAATAAAACAAAAACCAAACCCCGACTATTCAGTGTTTCATTTCTAATGAAAAAGCAGAAATCGTCAATCGTTGCACCCTAGATCCTATACATCCTGAGCTGGTCATCATCAGACAAGTTTGAATTCAAACTTGAAGATTCAGCTTCAGTAGTACCTTAGATCCTGTTCATCTAATGATGCCCATCATCAGACCCTGAGCCTGATGTCGTGGAAATTGAACATTTTGAGCTCAAACTGAAGGCTACAAAAATACCTGAGTTGCCACCAAACATAAAAAACGAAACACATCGCAAACACCATAAAATAAATAAATTATCATAAAAAACCGCATTGAAAACAGAGCTATGATGTCACAGACAAACATATACGTACAGACAAACATACTATAGCCCCGAACTAATGACACCCATCTTTTTAGGCTGAGGTTAAAATTACCCGTATTACTGCCAGTAGCACCATCGGTAGTACCACGGGTAAGCACCGAAAAATTAATAACCACATTGATTTATTCAGAATTGTTTACTCAAGTTCTTCCAAACGATAAATTGAAGTGTTGGTACACACAAACAGTATAATTACAATATTTTACGAGGTTGAGTTACGAGTAGTGCGAACCAACTGGGCACAGAATAACTTTCAGTAGTGCATTGACCTTACAATTCTTGCGGTATACGAGTAGCGAGCCCGAATATTGCTGCTATTAATCAGATTCCTCCGGGGCAAGAAGAATGGCACACCAAACAATAACAGCGATTTCCACCCAGGAACGTAGTCAGTGATAGAACTATAAAACGAACGCGAACGGAAGAGGTTAATGGGTGATTCCGGGGCAACTGACGGGGCAATAGCACCTGCCAATGGATCGCTGACAGAGAGAGTGGGGAGAAATTTGTATACGATCAAGACAAAACAGAAGCACATGGCTCACTTTGATTCCAAAAAATGGGACCAGCAGTGAGTGTGACAGTTTTTTAAGTTGTTTCAGCCAGCGAAACATGTATAAGGCAATAAGTTTTTATTTTCGTGAATGTTTCTGACCCTGTAATTTATTTCCCTGGCCACATCCCTGCCAATGACCAAATGGCACAGCATATTTGTATGTATTTGGACGATACTTTACGTGGAATTATAAATGTTTGCACCTGACGCCGCGGGCATAGTAATGTGCACCAACTAGCGAGGAAATATTTAGCAGAAATTGTTGTGCTATTTGAAACTTTAGCTAAAAATGTGCTCTAGGAGGCATTAGTCCAAAGGTCAGAATGTCCAAGGTGTTTAAATATCCAGATGCTACAAAGACAACTAGTTCATGTCAAATCAATTTGTCACAATCTCATTACAAAAGTTTTCGTGGGTCTTGTTGTCAAAGTCAAGACTTTTCGATTGAACTAACAGTAGCAGCCACATATTGGTTCTGAGGAACCAATTAAAGTTTTCATCCGAATTCGGAAACTAATTTTCAGTAGTTTGACAGAGTCAGCTCGGCCGATATCGACAGGTAGAGGTAAAGTTGGTGATGCAGACCACTCGCAAGCTAAATTGTTCCTCAAATTAATATCGACAGTTTTTAATTGAGGCGTCTGATGGGAATGTTTTAGAAACTTTGATTTAGCACCTTTAGATATTCTTCAACGGTCGCTTGCATGCATTAGAAAATGTCTACTTAGCCTATAAGCATTTTAAAGTGAATACGAATGAAAAACTTATTCCTACTTAGAATTGCTTTTTAGTAGGCCCTGATGGGTTGTAAATTTTATGTTAATTTATAAATTTTATAAAAGACTTTATAAAATTGAATTAAATTAAAACGAAACAGCAGTAAATTAACTTCTCAGTGGCAGGTCAAGCACTTTATATTTCAGTTGTTTTGTTTCAATTAGAACTGTAGATTTTGTGTTGGCTAACAAATAATTATGAACTGTTCGTGGCGCGATGAGGAAACTTTGCCTCTTTCAACTTGGTAAATTATTCGTCGCATTATTATTCGAGTTTTCATATGAAATAAGATGCACAGAAGAATTGTATTTGTTGTGGAAAACAAAACAAGCCAAATACAAGTTGAATGGGTTAACTTCCAAAAGTTTTACAAGAAGACCTTGGAACATGAGATAGTTTAGCTTGTAATTTATCTATTATTGGCCGTAATGTATCCGTCATCCCGTGGATGTAGTAAAAGCCGACTTAGGAATTACACCAGGGGATGGGCAACAGCATCCACCTGAGTAGGTACTCAACATGAATACTGCGATCCAATCGGAGCGTGTTGATTATGGCAATTCCCCTTCCAATTCCTTCCCTTTATGGGAGAGGCTTCGTCTAGCAGTGGACGTCTAAAGGCTGCTAATTATGATGATGTATTATCATAAGATTTTTGAAAGTGCTCATATTCGACTTGGCTTGATGCCTATTGATGAGCAACGTGTTACTTATAATTGTTCAAGAGAATACAGTAGAGCTCATTGATGTTCTACCATCCTCTTAAGAACAATAGACGTCAAGATACAGACACAAGAGCCAAGTTGATGCGTCCCAGATTCCTTGACATAGGACACGACACTATTTCAACCACAAAGCCACTGATAGTTACTGATACCGACCAAGCTGATTGAAAACGTCAACGCGATACAATATAAGTGGGACGGAGGAAGCCTTTACAAACCGCACAGAAAGACTCGTAATGCGATAGTGGGAGGCAGGGGTGGAGTTAGGCTGGGGATATGGGGCTACAAGTGAGATAGATTCCAATGAGATAGGATGGAGCGCAATCAGTGGAACTCCACAAAGTAGCTAAGGTTTTTTTCTTTGATGAAATGGCTTAACAATTGGACAATTACTATCAGAGTTTGCTCTCTGTTTATTATTTCATGTCATCATCATCATCATCTGTCAGTAGAAGTCCACTACTGGGCATAGGCCTCCCTCATAGAATACCACGATGAACGGTCCTAAGCCGCCTCCATCCATTGAGTTTCTGCTACATTTATTATAACCTTAGTCCATCGAATAAATAATAAATAATCGAATATATATGTAATATCCTTGGTCCTATATTGCGTCGTCCAGTTTGTGGTCGCCACTCGAGAACCTAATAAATTCATAATTCTTTATTATACACAAAATCTTGTGATCACGGTTCTTCTACGGATTCTCATTTTGGTTATTATGACGTAGTGAAACTCCTGGAATAGCTCTCTCCATAGCCCGCTGCATAACTTAAACTTGTGTATAAAGCTAATAAATAGTGATCACGTCTCAGTGCCGTTAAGTCACCAATGGCAACACGCACTGATTATAGAATTATTTCATGTACCGATGAAAAAAAAAAGAAGGTTCAGTATTTGAAACTTCACACGGTGCCAATTTTATTCGTCACTATAATGTTACTACTGATTGCAAAGAGCGCCAAAATATGCTCCTTGTCTTTCCAGCCTTCCTATCTCCCATCTGCTCTGGGTACCTGTGCGCCAGAGAACCTAGCTCCAACCCTGAGGTGGGCAGATGTAGGGTAGCCATTGTTAAACATAACCGCCGACACTCACGGAAGCACTTGTCACTGTCACAACGGGTGCCTTTAGATAAATGTTGCTGAGCATTACTGTAGCATTACGATATGACGCAGAGACATGACATCTTTAATGCCTTTCCTTCCACCTTCCTCCATTATGGAGAGTAAAATTTGCAGTTTTATTTAATACGAATGTGGTCGGTGAAGCAAAGGGATGATAAGGGAAGATAGATTATTTTATGTCTGTCACGGCATTGTGTCCTTAATAGTTTTATGTTGCGATGGAACATCACAAAATCATTGTAATCAGATACTACCAATCTACATACTGCTAAAATGAAAGCCTTTCTTTTTAAAAGCGGATAATGTGGAGTGTGGACAGGGAATTGCAATATAAGCATTCGTATTGGATGCTTCAAACTTGCCTTCTTATTAGTTTTAACATGTCTACCAAGATATTTATGTGTAATTAGTAAACTGTAAAGCCCCCACTACTGGCAAGGGTCTTCCCCATTTGACGACTTCTGTGGCGCGGCTGGCGAGTAGCCGGCTGAGATGCGAGAGGTTACTGGTTGAATTCCCGCGGGACAAATGTTTGTATGATCTTCAAATATTGGGTGTTGTGGTACCATGGTACTCGAAGTTCCTGAGGCCGTAGACAAAGTAACATTCTAATAGCGATGACGCTATATAGAAAAGTTCAAAATGTATGAGATTGACGTAAGCTATCGACATATTACGACTGTAAAAATAGAATCGCTTCGAAGCGAATAAATACCGTTTGTCTAGGCCGGCTGATATCCACGACACAGGGAATCCTAGTGTGGGATCATGACTATGTATGTGACTGTGTGGGTGTGTTATGTTATTTAATGTATTATTTATTTTTAAAAATTGCGTTTGATTGCCACAAATAAATCTTCCTGGAAGGCATCGAGGTCATCACACCAGCAGCATCTCTACTAGGCCTGCCTCGATGTTGACTATCGTTAGTGCGTGACGGTAGTTGCCCACTTAAGCTAATGCATGCCTCTCACGTGACCCGCTCATTCCTACTTCAGCCTGGGAAGCCTTATCATCTTTGTCAGCAATGCCCGGTTTGAGCGTACTGTGGTGTTGCGGATTATGTCACCCCTCTTTACTGCATACGCATGTGTTTCATTGCCCTCTAACAAACCTTTAGTTTAAATTTTTGCGACTCCGTTAAAAACCACGTTTGTGCACCAGGTAAGGCCAAACAGATTACACATGTCGATGTGTTTACGTAGTGTCGGAGGAAGATCTGAGCCCATGGGAAACCAATTTGATTCATAAGCACTTTCATAGACTGTTCCTTTAACTCGTTTTAATTAAAGTAACTACATTTACCTCCAATAGATCCCGTTGTCATTACCTAAGCTCAGAATTAGTAATGCTAATTCTTTAAGCTCGGCATTATTAGCCGCATCCTTTCAAGGGTCTAATAAATAAACATGAGGGCGATTGAGCCCATGGGGAACCAATTTGATCTGATACCTACTAAATGCTAATTTAATTTTGAATGCGTATCGACTAAGCGAAACACCCAATTTTCTCTTTCAGCCGCTCAAGAGATTCTCTTGAGAATTTTCAATTGACATCTGATATCAATTCAAAATTTTTATAATAAGGAATTTCAATGGTCGATGTCATTCTTACTAAAAGCAAATAGGCTGGTATGTATAAGCAAAGTACCTGCCTCATTATGTGTCATAAAAAGATCATGTGGGTAGTATGTTTGAATACGTTATTTTAATGACTAACTTAGTACATAAAATCTTTTTCGCAATAAGTAGTAGCAGTAATTGGTAGTTAATTTGTAGTTATGTTTATAACTAACAACACCGTGACATTTACTAGGAAGTAGTTGGGTAGGACCTTAACTTAGTTATGAGTTGAATTCGTTTGAAATCACGCTCCTGTAAACCAGACGCTGTGAATTTTGAAATTGTTTCACATTCCCACGTTGCAAACTGTAACTGCATTTAAATTTGTTAGCTAAATACAATTGTTTGATATTCATTAGAATTTCTGAAGGAGGTATGATCTTTAGTAGGTAGGTACAGTTTCCAGCCGTTGCAATCGTACCTAACTACATTACTTTTTACTTCTTTCGTATAGTCTTGTAGTATTTACGTACACCGTATTCTTGTAATCTTACAGATCTCTCTCCATCCAAAGGTTGTCTGGAAGAAATTGCTTGTTAGCGATAAGACTGCTAATTGTACCTACTTTGAATTTTCATTTGAAGTTTTGTTTATTTTTTATAATCTTATGGTGTAAAATAAAGTATTTTCTATTCTATTCTATTCGACATTAGTTTTGCTTTTGTAAAACGTTCACTGTCGTACTTTCTCCCTAAAGACTCGTTTGGGATACACAACTATGGCTATTTTTAAGATGTGCCATAGCATCAGCATGTACTTACTGTACAGGTTGCTTCATTATCCGGGCACAAAGAGCACTCTAATTAACAATAGATATAATGTACGCTCGATGATCATAGATATCGTCTTCCATATCATACATTCGTAATAATTTTGAATAAGTTATTTTATCCTTTGACGTGTACCGTGTATCGTGTACGTTTCATTATTAAAATGGAGCAATGATACAATATTATCCAAATATTAAATCAAATCATACGAGATCACAAAATTAAACGACGAAGCTATAGGAGGCCTTTCTATATGGCCCTTCAGGCTCAATAAAGACTTTATTACACTTTCTTCAGTAATTTCTCATTAAATGCTTGTAAAACAACCGAAGGAGAGAATATAATTTGCAGAGTGGAAGCGAACATCCCGAATAATTCGTTATTGAACAATAAAACCATGCATGACTTTTGTCCAATAAAGAAATGCTTAGACAGGAGAGCCGGAGAGGGAATATTTATTCTTGTAGATGAGGACTCGCAATTATTGGACAAATGTTTACAGTGCCGAGTAGCCTCGCATCTCTTGGAGTTGAGTGTTATGTGCCAAGTGCATATTGTAGACGAGTACTATTGCTTTCTCACGAACTAACTGCACGGCACGATGAGCCAATAAATAGAGACTAAATAGCTAATACCAACTGCATTTACGTGACTGTTGTTAAAGAGGGTCCTTTGCTGCTCTGAACGTGATTGGGTCATATATATTATTCACAGTGATAAAACAGACCACTAGTTTACCTTCAAAAAGAATTAGCGGGACAATATTGCGAAAATCCCGAACGCAAAATGTAACAATATTCACAAGGATATTTACGAAACGTTTCCGTAGTAAACTTCTGAAAAAGCTCTCATGTGAGCATATAAATCTCGATGTGAAAGATAATCGGGTTGGCAGAACTGATTCGCTCACAAATTGAATAAGAGGCAGGGAATATAACCCGAGTGGGAGCTTCGGGGGCCAGGCCCCATCTAAACTGCAAAACACTCCACTTATAAGCTATTGCTCTGTGCTAATGAAATCTTCAAGTTTGTTTATACATACGGTTTCAAGTTTGTCAGAGTGTCCGGAGGTTTACTTTGGGATTTAGTGTGGTGACACTTATTTGATTAATAGCTTAAGTTGTAGGAACTGAATGGTCCTGATTGTGGTGGTTTTACATTGAAACCAACTGTTTGTATTTTAATGCTCTCAAAGGTCATAAATTCGGCACTAACTCACATAAAACAAGCAACTGTTTTCTAAAAACGAATAAGAATAAAACTTTCCATCCCATCTGAAAACAATTACCACGTAGCCAACTCCTTATCTGAATAAAGTCAAACTTGCAAAATGCCATCGTTTTACCAGATCAGTGTCCCTCGTAAAGTTCTTTTAATGTCTTCCCGGGTTTCGTGAGATCTCTGGAGAGTATTTCATTACCTTTATCTAATTTAGCGGAAAATCAAATCTTTCAATGGGATTATCCCGTCGGCCGTCGTCGGCGCTGTACGCTTCGACGGGTTAGCGCCTCGACCCATGCCACGCGCCTTATGCAGTTACAATTTACTTGATACCAAATCTGATTGTATGCCAATACAAGATATCCTCATGCAGACAATATTATTATACCTAGATAATTTATATAGCGTTTAAATTTGATTTTGAGTCGTCGTTATCATAATGAAACCTAGAGATTCGTGAAGTTAAATCAAACAAATCATTCGCAGTCCTTTGAAATAAACTCTGTTAAAAGACTTGTCCCGACTTAAAGCTGACAAGGAGAATCAAAATAATGTAGAGGAAAGCCAAATCGACGATTCTCTAATAAACGCCTTCATTTTATTCAATACCTAGTTAACTTTTAAAATCTGGTTATTTATGAATATCTTGTACTTTATTTATAACTTTTAAATGTGACGTACCTATTGTATATTTTTGCAATGTACTCAACATACCCGCTAATTTACCTACAACCAGAATGTTATAAGTTTGAGGCCATAGTGACTGTATGTCTGTTTGTCTGTGGTTTCATCTTTAGACTCCGGAAAAGGTGCTCTGATTTAATTGCGGTATTTTCTGTATGAATGATGGTATTTATAAGCTAGTATTTAACTATATTTGGTGGAAATTAGTGCAGCTATTTCTAGCTCTCAACACTTATTTTGAAGGAAACTCAGGAACTTTTGTAACTAGAACCTTCAGTGTGAGCTCAAAATAATTACTTTTAACGACATTAGGCTTTGACAATTAGGGTTTGATGATGATAAGCATAAGATGAACAGGGGCTTAGGTTACATTTTTTTTTTCAATTTGGTTCAACAGTGGTAAAGGACATTGAGACTAATTTCAGGTTGGGTTTCATATAGATATTTTTATGTGAGCAAACCTTCCTTAATAATTAAGTTGATACCCTATTATAATAACTTAATATTTTTCATGTAACTAGCTGTTAGTTTTCCTAAAATAAAGTAAATAAATATAATGTCTGGGTTGAATAAAGTATATATTTATACACTGACGAGCAATATAAAAAAGCCACTTGCAAAGTGCCTGCAAAAATCTAAATATCTACTTAACCATACAAGTTAACTTCATGAAATAAAAATAATCTTGAAAACAGTTTTATGTTGCACATTAAAACTTTTATATATCTACATACACATACATAATCTGCTAAATTACTAAATATTGTAAACGGCTAAAACCATAATTGCAGAGTATCCGGCCTAAGAATAGACCCCTCCGTCTCCGTCGTTGATGTCGTAAAAGCCGACTAAGGAGATTACACCAGGGGATGAGCAGCAGCATCCACTTGAGTAATCAACACCAATACTGCAATCAGCAATCCGCCTGACGATCGTGATGATTATGGCAAGTCCCGCCATTGCATTCTATGGAATGCAATGGCGGGATTTGCCATAATCACCTCGTTCAACAGTGGATTTCTAACTGCTGATGATGATGATGATAATTAAATCATAATCCTCCTTTTGCTTTGTGTTAGTCGGGCAAAAATCGCCACCGTCCACATTTCGCATACGACCGGTTTCAGGAGCGTCAAAATTTAATCAAGTATGTAGTACGCACTCAATTTGATTATTTATTCAGTAAACACGCCCATGTTGAGCTCTTTTAAACATCAGTAAATATTGCTCACTTTATTTCACACTAATTTTTAGTCAGATATATTCTGAATTGAATATTCTATCCCTTTCATATCAAATCATGAAGCGCGTGTAAGTAGCTCATAAAAAAATCTCTTTATTCACTCATTCTCTATACGAGCATACTACATTTCGTATTAATATAGACCAACTCAACCCTAAGGATGGCATTCGATAGGTTTCTTTTAAAACCATTTTCATGATTTTATACTGAGCTCTCCAAAAAGTTAGTAAAGGTAGCTTTAGTTGATATATATATTATACATATATTTCTGAAAGTTTTCACTTTTGAAACGCTTTTCTGCTTATTTTTTTCATGATGGAAAACTGATTAAGAAGCCATTGCGGCCACGTTTAGTCGGCAACAGTTCAAGCGCGAAAAGAAACCACGGTTTCCAAACGACTCCCCGATTGAAATTTCATTCCGATTTCGCGGTGCCTTTGACTTTTCACGCCAACAAAAAGGCAGGCACGGTTGCTTTGATAGAATTAATTGAAGTTTTCGCGTGAAAATACCTAACTAATTAGCGGTAGTTTAGCCACGGTAGCTGGCCGCTAGCGGTTTTCTCGGCTGCAAGTAGCCGTGGCTATGGAGGCGTAGCTCGAATTTTCCAGTTCACTCCCGTTTCTACGAACTTATGCACCAACTACGGCTGCAAAAATTTTAACAGTTTCAGACGTAAATAAATTTAAATCATTACGGCAGTAAATCCCTGTTATTTTGTAAGGTTTTCAATTATTTCATAATTATTTTCTTCACTTAAACATATTTTTAGCAAAATTTACTCAGTTCATGGCAGTGAAAAAATATCTTCAGCATATTTCTGAGGGCATACAAAAGTTCAAACCTAGATTTTGATAAATTTTCTCAGTAAAAATTCGTGAACGAACGTTTTGATAGGTGCTTCTACCATAAACACCTCTATTACTTATCAACGTACGTTGGTAAAATTATTAAAAGTAACAAATAGTATTATTATAAAGAGCCAAGTAAATTTATATTTTCTTAAATAGTAAGTAGATAAATAAATTTACTCTTCGTTTCGCGAGCGCTATTCTATCTCTGTATAACTTACCAGAACTTTAATTAATTATATAGTGATAATTATGGCACAGTTCAGGAAACTACGTCATATCTTAGCTGCTCTGAATATGATAAGATCAAAAAGAACCATGGTTCTTTTCTGAGTTTCTTCTTTGTGTTATTGCAGTAACACGTTAAAAAAGAAGAAACTTCAAAAAATATTCAACGTTTTCAGAGATATAAAATAAGTAACGGGATCTCAGTAGGCAATTCAGTGACTCAACACGCCTTAAAATACACTACTAAATAAACAATGAAATGACCTGAAGTTAATAGTCCACGAAATATCCTCGGAATGCTATCGATTTCCTACATTCAATTACATTAAAGGAAAGGAGCAGTAAATTCTTCACATTATTCGAGTATAAAAAGCCATGAGAAAAGGGTCTCTTCTTCTTCATAAATATTTTAACAACTGCTGCTTCTGCTTTAAGAATACAAAGACACCGATTCCGTAAGTACACTACGGTTTTCAGAACTTGTACTAGTGCTTTTATAACTAGTGGTTTTTCGTAATAGTCTTGGCCTAAGAATAGAACTTCTACAACTCTTCTCGTAGTCGTTAAAAAGGGACTACCCCAGAAGGTAGGTAGCAGCATCCATCTGAGTACTAAACACCAATACTGCGATCACCACTCCGCCTGACAAGCATGGTGACTATGGAAAATCACCCCTATTCCATGGGGCGGCCAAGTCCAGGAGTGGACGAAGCTGACGAAAAACTGGTAGTTATATAATTTAACTTAATTTGTAAAGAATTAGTAAGCGATCTAAATTTTTTATCTGAAGGAGTATCCTGTACCTGTTTCAATATTATTAAGGTGATTAGGTATGCAATAGCATTTCTTAATCTAAACTGTAGATCTTTGACGTCTAGAAATAAAACATAAGAGCAAAATTATTGTCACAGGGCCTGAGGGAAATTGTGAAGAAAATTTAAACAAAATGAGTCAAATGATCTTTTTATGAAACTTTTACCTGCTTAGATCCAGTGTTTAAAACATTTTGTATTAGAGAATTTTTATTGAACATTTAAATTTCGACAAAAAATGCGGATGAACTCAATATCTTTTATATCGGGGAGTTTATTGTGTTTCATCCTAAACGAGTTTTGTTTTAATTTGTTCCACTCAGTCGAGTTTGAACACAATTTAGCTCTCATGTATATTATGAATTAGTAGAATGTCTTGAAAATTTCTCATATTTTGTTTGGTTTTTGTAATTTTGGTGATAAAGTAAATATTTCACAGAAAATCTCTAAATAACCCATTTATTCGAAATGTGACATTTACTCTTAATTCAATCCTTTTGCTACTACTCGTATGTAAGGTGCAGAATTCAAAAAATTACACAGGACAAGATGTCTCACCATTTGCATGTTATGAAAAAATCCATATTGCACTCGCGTGATGTCACATGTTTTATCGGCAACAGCGACGGGATTAATGAAACATGGTGCTGATTATAAATTGCGGTGTCAGGGGAAATCTTGCTTAAGTTCCGGCCAACAATGCCCACATAAAATATTCCTACTAATATTCTCATTTATATGAACGCTCCCGGGACGTTTTACTATTCAATATTGCGTGCTAACACTTTTATGGTTTTCTTCCTTGTGTTTAGTTAGAAGTAGTAAATTCTCAAGCATTTATGGTGATAATAACAATTCTTGTACTTAGTAAATACCCAATACTACCTATATTTAGACTACAGTGCACAAAGTGATAACAAAACAAAATTGTTCTTTTCGCGAATCGTCTTGAGACTCAATAAAATCATAACGACCAATGTAAGCACTCAACCAATTAATAATTTCAACACCAAAATAAAATATTCGTAATTATTTTTTACTTAAATACACCAAACAGATGATATAAAAAATCTATACTTACTATCAACAACTTAGAAACGAACGATACTATATATTATATTATAATAACCAATAATATAACAATAACACCAACAGATACATATATAGTGCTGACTCCACACTAGGATTCCCTGTGTTGTGGGTATCAGGAACTACGAGTACTATGGTACCACAACACCCAGACCGGGAACAAATATTTGCATATTTCGCACTTGTTCCACAGCGGGTAACGAACCCGCAACCTCTTACTTCTCAGCCGGCTATCCCATATAAGATCTCTAGGACATCCTACCTACATATATTTGAAGTTAATCTACAAATCAAAACAAGTAAAATGCCATCAATTGCTCAAAATTATCATTAAGTATTGTCAATTGATGTTAATTTTACTTGTTAAACGTTAGTCACCGAGTGACTTTTAGTTAGGGAATGAGGGGGCAGATCACCAACCACTGGCTGGGTGCCCAAGAGATGGCAATACTGATTTTTTCGAGGTAAGCGTCTCTTTGATTACTCCTTGAAGAAGAGCCACGCATCGGATCCCCTCGGACCTTAAGTTTTTACCGCAAAAGGCAGAAATGGATACCCATTACCAATGCGTAATTTATAATTTTAATTAATTCGTCCATTAATTTAAATCATACAATATCAGATTTGTGCTTGTCATAGTACAACTTTTCGTTAGAAGCCTAACCTGCTAAAGACATACTAACGCCTTTTTCTCTTGTATTTTATCTCATAGCGCTAAAAGAGGTGTATAAAAAGTTTAATTCGTTTGTTTCTGTTTGTCTGAGGCTTCCTTTCTTCCTTCATTAATGGGTGCAGTGATTTTAATGTGTTTTCTACGATTTCATTTTATAGCTAAATTTGTCGTAAAATGTGCTATAAGATACCACTTCAGGATATCGATTGTGCAGTTTGAACATCCTTTAACTTGGAAACTGTAAAGTAGTCGTGGCCATAGTCATTACTTTTTTTGTGATGGAGTTATGCCACCATGCATGTTAGATACTTTTTCTGCTATAACCAAAGATCAAGTTTTTAGACTGAGCATGTATTTCACAATTGACCATTGGGATAAGTTAAGTTATTCAGGGTGCCTGATCAAATCCAAAATAAAAACAAATGTATTTTTCGCTTGTTGTCGCTTGTTGTGCCGTGGTGTGTCCGGCCTAGACCCTTCCGTTTCCTCCCGTGGATATCGTAAAATCCGACTTAGGAATTACATCAGGGGATAATATAACCATACTGCGATCACCATCCGCCTGTCAAGCGAGGTGGTTATGGCTAATCCCCCCATTGAATTTAATGATTTAGGCTTCGTCCAGCAGTGGATGTAACAGGCTGATAAAGAAGCCATCTTACGCTCCTCTAATTAAATATCCTTGAATGCCATCTCTGCGCCTGTTAGAAGTAGCAGGAAAAAAAGTTTTGAAACAAGGAAGTTTCTAGCTTGAAATTTTTCTTTCACAGTACTGTAGTTTTATGACGTAAACGCTGATCCAGAAAGTGTTTTCTAAAAGTCAACCTCAGTGTTAAAGTTTATATTATCATCATCATTAACCTGTAGAAGTCAACTGGCCTCCACAATGTAGTTTTACGACGAATGGTCATAAGCCGCCTCCATCCACCGAAAGTTTAAATAAAATGAAAACCTTATTGTAAAGGTTTATAAACGAAATATTTAAATACTCTGCAATGCGAATAATGTAACATTTACTTATTGTAATTTCATTAACTTCTCGGCTAAAAGACATTTTCTTGTTTTCGGTTTTATTTTTGTCAAGAAAGATTTGGCTAGAGTTAGTTTACCACGATTTTAAATACTTGCCTGGCAACACACAAGGTTCAAAATAGCTTGGTCAAATTGCAGATAATATATGACACGTTTGCGTGTGAACAACTTTTATTTTGTAAGTTATCTTTAGATTTCTTGAAACATAACTATAAAAATATATTGCGTTAAATTATGTATGTTATGTTATGGATACATATTTTCATGAAAACATCCTTCCATTAATAAAATATTAGTTACATATATTATTATACCTACAGATTAATTCATAAGGAGACTAATCAGCTCAATGTGGATTACGGATTAAATTACATTCCGGTTTTCACCAATTTTAACAATGTGTAAATTTCAATTACATCGTTATTTTTACGCCAATTAAACCGTCTGTAGTTTAATTGCAGCGGGCGAGTTTCAATCACAATGTTGTACCAAAACATTTTTATTAACTCATCCACCGCATATTTTAAATTAATTTTTCGCCAAAGTTCAGTCGACACACTGATCCTTGTTTATATGTTTATTTTTCTGCGGGACAAATTTTTGTATGACTTGCAAATATTTGTTCCGGGTCTGGGTGTTACGGTACCATAGTACTCGTAGTTCCTGTGTTGTTCCCACGACACAGGGAATTTTAGTGTGGTATCAAGATTACGTATGTGATTGTTGGATGTTAATGTATGTTATGTTATGTTATGTATGTACGCGGTTTTTTACAGAATATACTAAAACAAGCCGGCTTTAATAGATTTTAGTAGAAAGATTCGTGAGGAATTTACATAGAAAAGTTGTACATTCATAGCTACGTAAATGTTTGTTTGTGGCCGGTGATGTTTGCTCTATTATTAAGCAAAATAATAACTGTTGGAGTCGTGGCTCGCTAAGTTGTTTTAGCGGCAAAGTTACATCGTGGTAGAGTGGAGTTTAGTGTCACCACGTGCATTCTTGTGGATAAGTTTGACCATAGAAAACTTTGTACTCAGTACTTTACGTGCGTTGTAAGCGCCTCACTAAATGTCGTGCTTAAGAACCCTTTAAATGAGACCAGCTCTCCAGAGTATTTTTTCATTCACTTAGATGTTTTTTTCTGTGCTTGCTTGCCTAGGAGTAACTTATTTTGTGAAATTGATTTGTTAACGGGTGTTTTATGACATAAGGAACACTTTGTCAACCATTTTCATAAATGAGAATCTTGTAGGAGCTTGATCTTAGACAAGACAAAGAAAAAAAAAGAACAGAAACTAGAAATAAAAATTAGAAGAAATATAATTATTTTGTTTATTCCTTACAATAAAAGCACCTTACAAGTGGATACAAGAGAGGGAAGATTATATAAGATCCTGAAAGAATTTAAAGATAACATTGCTCGAATCAGAATTCAAAACATTTTCTTCAACATTTTCCTTTCTATCCAAAGTATCAAACAAAATGGAGTATTTTTAAAATTGTGTACATAAATACTTGTATAAATTGTATTATACTTTCTGTAAATAAAGATATTTTCTTTCAAATAGAGTTATTTCTGTACTTAGCAATCTCTGAACCTCAGAGCACAATATCTTAGAAATTCAAAGCAAGTTGACTCGTAGCAATTCAATTCGTATCGTAACTATCGGGGCACGGCTGACTGCGTTGCACAGGGTCTGAAATAATTGATGTCTTCTCAATCGTACTGAAATGTACTAGATACCGAATGCTACGAGTTCTAACTGTTCCGACTCAGTAATCTCTATTACGGGTTGGTTAACGCTCTAATGGGTACCTACAAGTTCTTTCAGGTATTACACGTACTTATTCATTACTTGGATACATACCGCGACAACAAACATATTTCTACAAAGATTTCCAAGAAATCGTAACTAATGGGCTTTTGAACGAGCTTTTTATCGTAAAAATTACCTAATGGGCAACTGGCGAACCAAAGCCTCGTGCAGAATAACAACTGTAAAATGTGAAGTGTGTAATGATCGTATTCTTAGATTTTTATTGGATATCTAAAATATCATATTCGGTTTTTTTTATTAGATATCCACAAACCTACATGGCTGAGCCCGAAGGGCTACTTATCAACGGACCCCTAACTCATGCTGTTATATCTCTTCTATCTCTATTCCGTAGAAGTTTTAAGGATCAAGGATATTTTTTTTCGTGGGACCTTCAATCGTTTCGTGGTCAGTGCTCATGAGGAGGGCCTTCTAAATGGTCAACGAAACGTCTGCAGGAGAATAGTAAAGTACGTGATGTATAGTCGTAGTTTTTCTAAAATGAAACCAAGCCATGATAATTTAAATTATACGATGACAACGCTTGTGTGCAACTGAAGGCTCTCGCTTTGTTTTGTACTTTTAATCCAGCAAAACATTATTGCGAGTCTGTCAAGCTTACCATACGATCCGACGCCGACGGTTTAATCCGATAATTCCGGAAACACAATAGGTAGGTAAACAGGTGTATCTGTCCTCGAGGACTGTTACTTAATGCTACATCATGGTAATTAATATCACAGTGAAATGTCCGTGCTGGTGATCTTTGTGGTGGCCCTTTCGGCAGTTGATTGGCTCATTAGCAGATGGACTGCATATTTCTCCGATTTCAGTTCTACTTACAACATATATAACCAGTGATATAGCGCTAAATTGTTTTATAATTTTGCGTATCATTATAATAGCCCTGGAACATTTGCTCCAGCTTCATTATGGTGTTATTGTTTGAAAGCTAGTACTTACTTAGTTTTTGCCCACATTTGATGAAAATCTATCTATATCGTTCCCAAAATACATGTATGTAACATATTTTATAATTGGTATTACAAAATCCGGTGTTAGTCTAGCCAATGGAACAACAGAAGTAACAGTTATTGTTGTAAAGGGCAAAAGTTTTGGGATTGTGTTAAAAGCTACGGAAACTTACCTTATTAATTAAGTTTGGAACAGTTTCTGAAATTTTCTTCGAAGTTGAAGTTAATCTGTAACAAAGTAGAAATAGATTTGATTAGTTCAACACTACGTAATATACAAAAAAATCTGATATTAAAGAGACTACTACTACTTTCTAAGCCGTGGTGCGGCCTAATAATAGACCCCTCCATATCCTCCCATGGATTTCGTAAAAGCTGACTAAGGGATAACACCAGCGCAGCAGTAGTTAGTATAGTAGAAGAACTTCCTGTGAAAGAGTTCGTCCGGAGAAGTACTAACACTATTTCTGCCGCCAAACAGTTCTGCTCGCATTGCTGTGAGTCAGTTTAAAGGGTGCCGGTGAAATTACAGGCACATGAGACTTTTCATCTTCATGTCTCATATGGTCGGGTATTCAACATGAATACTGCGATCACCAATCCACTTGGTTCAAGTAACATATATTTTTATCAAGTCTCTATTTACAGATGGATCCGTAGCACTTACATACGAAAAACCTTCAAAGAATGATCACGCTCAAAACTGACATCAAATCCGTTATTCAACACCTAACAAATAGGACAAATGGTAAGGATAAGTACTTGATACAGGGACTGACGGCAAACCCCATTGGTCTTATTACGGCTTTGATACAGGTATTCACAGCAAAGCTTACATACATGGTCTTATTACGGCTAACCACCTCATCGACCGCGTGATTAAATGATTGTTTGATGTTTGCTTTGCTATACACACGTAAAGAGTGTGCAATCAGTATGGACCTACCTAAAATTGGTTATCAATCCATGTTATACCTTTTTCATAAAACAACTTATTAACTTACCACTGTTACTAGACATTGATGTGTACCGGGATATTGATGGAGCCGTTATAGTATAATTTCACACAATAAGGTTGTCAATCTCACAATACGGGCCCATTATAAGATTTTTCTGTAGAATGACTACTTGTGTAGTTAAAAAAACCTAACTTCCTATCGAAGTACTATCCTATGATATGGAGACGGATATAGAGACGATTGACAATCTAGCGTCCAATTATAACATAAAGGCGCAGACCCACCGCGGCGCATGCTGTGCTGGAGCACGCGGCGCATTTTAGCTGCGTGGATTTATTTGTTCGACAACGTGGGTCTACGTTTCCACTGCAGTACACACTATACACGAATACTAACCCACGACTATGTACAGCGCCTGCAGCAGGGTCTGCGCCTCACACGACTATGTATAGCGCCTGCAGCAGGGTACTGTACATAGTCATGGGTTAGTATTCGTGTATAGTGTGTACTGCAGTGGAAACGTAGACCCACGTTGTCGAACAAATAAATCCACGCAGCTAAAATGCGCCGCGTGCTCGTGCACAGCATGCGCCACGGTGGGTCTGCGCCTTTACTATAACGTGAAATTATAATACGGCTTTTTCAATAACCCTGTGACATTTAGACTTATGTTACTAAAGTAATCAAAATATACTGTTGCAACTAACTGGCTGGCTGACAATCAATGCACATAATACTTATGTAGTAGGAACATAACATTTTGGGCATTTTTATAAATGCAACCCTAATGTTGATTCAATTATAAACACTATTGATGTTCATCGCAGCGTAAAACGTAACATTCAATATACAAACATATTTTGTCATAATCATCATTAACCTGTAGAAGTCCACAGCTAATAAACACAATTAGGTAAATGTAATATAATACGCTCTAGTCGTTTACCAGTGAAAGCAAAGTGGTTAATCTAGCTGTCTGTCTGTTTGTAACTCACTCAAGGGTCCTAAGTAAACCTCTTGAGTGTGCTCTTGCCAATAGCCTCGAGATTTCTTTCCTAAATTACATCTACAAGGTTTTATTATTATCTTATTTTCATTGTTTGTTCTGTTGGAACTCGAATTTATACATCTTTATTATAAAACGTATGGGCATGATGGATTCAAATGTGATCTGTTTTTTATGGTTGTAACGGTCTGTGTTGATTTTTATAATAACACGGCTCTTTTATGGCTTTACTACAGTCCTAACTTTGTAGGTCTAACAATTTAGGAATAGAAAATAACTCTACTACTTAACCCTACCCTGATGCCCTAGAGCAGAGGGCGTATTACGAGTTTGCATTGCAAAAACCGGAATGCGAAATGTGAGCATTCAACGTGACTTACGTAGTAACTATTCATCATTCTGTGCCGCGCAGTCGGTAGAAACAGTACAGATTTATAGATTAGATTAGATGAGATTATTAGATTTATATTTTTTTTTTCTCTCTCTTTGTACCCTCCGATTACCGTTTAATTAACGACTGGTTACAAGGCATGATCATGAAGTTTTAATTTTACTTTTAACAACCCGCCTTGCTGCTCATACTTTTAAAATAGCACGTGTTAATAAGTTTACTTTCGGAGTTATTTTTATTTCCTCCAGTACAACCTCGTGGAGAGCGAGCCAGCGCACCAAGCGGTGCGCCAGCAGCCGGTGCAGCCAGCGTGCCATGCGGCGCGGCAGCAGCCGGCGCAGCCAGCGTACCACGCGGCGCGCCAGCAGCTGGTACAGCCAGCGCACCACGCGGTGCGCCAGCAGCCGGTGCAGCCAGCGTGCCATGCGGCGCGGCAGCAGCCGGTGCAGCCAGCGTACCACGCGGCGCGCCAGCAACTGGTACAGCCAGCGCACCACGCGGCGCGCCAGCAGCCGGTGCAGCCAGCGCACCATGCGGCGCGCCAGCAGCTGGTACAGCCAGCGCACCACGCGGCGCGCCAGTAGCCGGTGCAGCCAGCGTGCCATGCGGCGCGGCAGCAGCCGGTGCAGCCAGCGTACCATGCGGCGCGCCAGCAGCTGGTACAGCCAGCGCACCACGCGGCGCGCCAGCAGCCGGTGCAGCCAGCGTGCCATGCGGCGCGGCAGCAGCCGGTGCAGCCAGCGTACCACGCGGCGCGCCAGCAGCTGGTGCAGCCAGCACACCACGCGGCGCGCCAGCAGCCGGTGCAGCCAGCGCACCACGCGGCGCGCCAGCAGCTGGTACAGCCAGCGCACCACGCGGCGCGCCAGCAGCCGGTGCAGCCAGCGTGCCATGCGGCGCGGCAGCAGCCGGTGCAGCCAGCGTACCACGCGGTGCGCCAGCAGCCGGTGCAGCCAGCGTGCCATGCGGCGCGGCAGCAGCCGGTGCAGCCAGCGTGCCATGCGGCGCGGCAGCAGCCGGTGCAGCCAGCGTACCACGCGGCGCGCCAGCAGCTGGTACAGCCAGCGCACCACGCGGCGCGCCAGCAGCCGGTGCAGCGAGCGTGCCATGCGGCGCGGCAGCAGCCGGTGCAGCCAGCGTACCACGCGGCGCGCCAGCAGCTGGTACAGCCAGCGCACCACGCGGTGCGCCAGCAGCCGGTGCAGCCAGCGTGCCATGCGGCGCGGCAGCAGCCGGTGCAGCCAGCGTACCACGCGGCGCGCCAGCAGCTGGTACAGCCAGCGCACCACGCGGCGCGCCAGCAGCCGGTGCAGCCAGCGTACCACGCGGCGCGCCAGCAGCTGGTACAGCCAGCGCACCACGCGGCGCGCCAGTAGCCGGTGCAACCAGCGTGCCATGCGACGCGGCAGCAGCCGGTGCAGCCAGCGTACCACGCGGCGCGCCAGCAGCTGGTACAGCCAGCGCGCCAGCAGCCGGTACAGCCAGCGCACCACGCGGTGCCCCAGCAGCTGGTACAGCCAGCGCACCAAGCGGCGCGCCAGCAGCCGGTGCAGCCAGCGCGCCACGCAGCGCGCCAGCAGCCGGTGCAGCCAGCGCGCCACGCAGCGTGCCAGCGGCCGGTGCAGCCAGCGCGCCAAGCAGCGTGCCAGCAGCTGGTGCAGCCAGCGCACCAAGCGGCGCGCCAGCAGCCGGTGCAGTCAGCGCGCCACGCAGCGCGCCAGCAGCCGGTGCAGCCAGCGCGCCACGCAGCGTGCCAGCGGCCGGTGCAGCCAGCGCGCCAAGCAGCGTGCCAGCAGCCGGTGCAGCCAGTGCGCCACGCAGCGCGCCAGCAGCCGGTGCAGCCAGCGCGCCACGCAGCGTGCCAGCGGCCGGTGCAGCCAGCGCGCCAAGCAGCGTGCCAGCAGCCGGTGCAGCCAGTGCACCACGCAGCGTCAATAAAGTACCCAATGGTAAATAAAGTACCCAATGGTAAATAAAGTACCCAATGGTAAATAAAGTACCCAATGGTAAATAAAGTACCCAATGGTAAATAAAGTACCCAATGGTAAATAAAGTACCCAATGGTAAATAAAGTACCCAATGGTAAATAAAGTACCCAATGGTAAATAAAGTACCCAATGGTAAATAAAGTACCCATGGTAAATAAAGTACCCTCTAGCCTAATATCTGGCAATGGCAACAATAAAGTACCCTCTAGCCTAATATTTGGCGATGGTAACAATAAAGTACCCTATAAGCCTAATATCTGGCGTTAGTATCAACCATTGAGTAAACTAATAGAGGCACAAACCTCTTCTTTTGCAGTGAATGACGTAGCTTTGGTGCAGGTAAGTGATACTAGTAATCAATTTTAAATGAACATGTTGAAAAGTAAACATCGTTCTCATAATTTCTCTCTTTAAGCCTAATATCTGGTGTTGGTAACAACAAAGTACCCTATAAGCCTAATATCTGGCGTTGGTATCAACCATTGAGTAAACTAATAGAGGCACAACCCTCTTCTTTTGCAGTGAATGACGTAGCTTTGGTGCAGCTATGTGATACTAGTAATCAATTTTAAATGATGTTTAAAAGTAACCATCGTTCTTATAATTTCTCTATTACTCTCTACACTAAAATAAAAAGTGCGCAAAGCTTTGCACTTTATTGTCTCTGGTTGGAGGTGTGAAATGGAAGTTTTCCTGAAGCTCGACTTTGGTCCACTGACATTATTTTGATGACTTAAGAGTTAATTTCAATCATTTGTAAAAGGCCCGTATACACTGAACGCATTTTACTGGCTGCACTTTTTTGTGATCAATGTATCTATGTAGTTCTCCAAGTTTAGAATGATACAAATAAAGATGCATTAGTATTACTTGTCCAAACTTTCCTTTGGCTCAACTTTGTTTTGATCGAAAGGTACCTTAATCAATATCAGGCGTACTTAACATGTGCCATAAACATGTCGACTGAGGATTGGTACATCAGAATATAAGTAGTAAATACCTACACTTAGAAAATAATATCGTTTGGAGATTAGCCTCATCAGTCTTACGTCTAGAAGTATTACAAGTTGAGAATAAAAAACATGACTGCTTGTTTTAAATTTAATATTTGTGAAGTTATTTTACTTTGATGATGTTTATAGACCCAACATTATCATTGTAACTAATTATTGTATTTGGTAGGTACTGAGTTAATCTTGAAAGTGACATAAAACTAAACAGTACTAGACTGTTATCGTTAACAACATGACTTTACACTCGGCATCAAAATATTATTTTGGAGAATCGGTTATTACGATGGAGAGATACAATCCACATACTTACACCTATTCTTTTGATAGGTATTGTATTTTATTTTATTTTAAAACTTGTTATTTTAATTAAAACTTGTTATTATAATATACTATTAAGTATCTGCGTTTTAAGCTTTTATCCTAACTCCTCTCGAAAGAGAAAATACTACTAGGCACATTCAACAAAAAACTAGCATTCACTTAATAGTGAAGGCGACAAGCAGCCATAATTCATAATGAATAATAAAATTCTCATGATGATGATTTATATATTTTACAACATACATATACATATATTTTACATAGATACATGTCCACATGGTTACTTGACCACAGAACAAACATCTAGACTGTCGAGAGGCTCATGGGAGTTGATCTGCCTGTCCTGCCTGATGTATCGTCTCTCTATTATTCTAAAATACAACATATTTTGAAGTTAATTGTAATCACTTAAAAATGTTTAGTAAACTGTTGAATAGCTTAAATATGAATACCAACAATCAGTTCTAGAGTTTTACGACACACAAAATATGATAAGTACATACAACAAAATATTACAATGCAAAATAAATGTAAGTCTCAAATTAAAACCATAACGAAAACCGAAAATGGTGGACCCTTATCAATTATCCTTTTTGACTGCTTAATAGCTACAAATACCAATTGGCGATAAGAGTATTCCCCAATCATATAGGTACTAAACCAATAGCCGTAGCAAAACATTTCGTTTCATCCATCGATTACGTTCCTTTTCCACAATTTCAAAGGATTTCTTTCAAATAATAATAACAACAATAATCTACTACGTAAATCTACTGAAATCTGCATCTGGAGTATAAGCCAGTCAAGTGGCTGTTTATCTTCTTAGGCCACTGTTCACCAATACATGAACAGATGGTTTAACGACTGTCTAACCTAACTGTGCCTGTAGCCTAACTAATTCTTTTGACAGATGCTTTCATACATTATTTGTCACATTAATTATGTCTTATTATGTCCTTTGCTGTTTATCATATATTTGAATGACATGCCATGACATTATTTGCAGACGACAGCACAGTGACTATAAAATGTAATAGTATTCATTCAGATAAATCTGACATAAATAATTCTCTTAGTTCAATAACTTCCTGGCTTGACAATAATAATTTAATAAGTCTCAAAAAATAAATAAATAAATAATAAATAAATAAATTTAAAAATAATCTACAAAAAAACAAATATTATGCATTTTAGCCAAAGAGTTCAAAATCAAACTAACCTAAATCTAGAATTTCGAGGCAATAACGTAAATCAGGCTGACTGTACAACATTTTTGGGTATAGACATTGATAAGCGGCTAAACTGAAAAAAACACATCGAGACACTAAGTCAGCGAATTAGCAGTTCAGCCTATGCATTATACAAATTATCCTCAACTGTCAACATAGTCACTAATCACGGCGTATTATGGAATAGTTGAATCCATACTCAGGTTTGGAATAATATTTTGGGGAAACTCAACCAACAAAGACATCATCTTCAAAATGCAAAAGCGGTGCATTCGATCGATGTTTAGAATGTAAACGACTGATAGCTGCGTGCCACTATTCTTAAAATATAAAATTCTAACACTTCTGTCCCTATATATTTGTGAAATGGCATTCTTTGTAAGAAATAATCCTAATCTGTTTCCACGTATATCTGACGTTGCAGTCCGGAACAGACGAGATGGAAACAGATTATATAAACCCAACTACAAAACAGCATTGTTGCAAAAGAGTGTAGTCTGCATGGCAGTATGTATTTATAATAAAATACCAAACTCTGTAAAAAAAAAACCTTAATGAGAATTTATTTAAAGCTAATGTCAAACAATTATTAATTTAAAAATGTTATTATATTATACATGACTTTTAGATGACACAGTACCTACCTACTATAATGCTTTGGTACCTGAATTAGGTGAGGTACACTGAAAATAAATGACAATCAGGAAGTAACTGTTCCATCTCTTAAAACTCAATATATATCACATACCACTACTACAGTCTTATGTACTACTGGTAAAAACAATATAATTATAATAAAATTGAAATTATCGTGGCTTGGTATCATTTTAGAAAAAAATGCGACTGACGCGAGCTACGGTGAACGAGTTACTGCTTACTGCCTCTCGCCGCCGCCCCCGCCGCCTGCCCCACTATCCAGCCGGGCTAGCGTGTGGAGCGACGAAGCAGAGCTACTTCCCGTCTCACGACCTCCGAGCGTGGTTGCGGTCGATGCTCATGAGGAAGGACCTCAAAACGTCAGCAAGAGCATGGTAAAGTACGTGGTGGATAGTCGTAATTCTGCTAAATTAAAATTTTAATTAACATAGTAGCAAGATTGAAACATTCAACCATAAGCACACTTTCATTGTATTCAATATTATTGAAGAATACAGACTTGGAACCAAACTAAATTAGCAAGAATTTTGAAGGTACACCTATACCTACGGATTTCCTCGAACCATTATATGTATTACAGTGCTTACATGAGTGAGACCCATTAGATGTAAGCCATTTGAAACTATTTGAAAACATTGACCACATATATTAAAATATATATATTTTGTCATTTATCTTGGCATCGTAGAAAAGTCAAGAGTATATTTATTGCTGAATTACATGTTAATAAGATGTCATACAAACTAAAACTTAACTTTCTGTTTTGATTATGTAAGATAATAATCATGTTGAAGAATGTTAGTGTTACTGTTAGTCTCATAAAGAAGTGAGTAATCTCGAGTCGCTTCTAAATATTGTAATCGATCTAATAATTTATAATAACATGCGGTGCCAATACTTATACTACTAATACTGGTAATTATAATAACAGGGGCTATGTACTAGCATAGTAGCTATACCTACTATTGGATGTAAGCTTAACATTACATTAAGCATAAACAAATAAAATTTAAATTGGATATGTTATTTACAGTTTGTGTTCTGTCGATTGAAATATACTTCAGAGTTGCTACTTGGGTATTAAGCCAAGTTATAAGTTAGTATTATTACTAGTTTTAAGTTCATGCAATTAACTATTACAATGAGTAATTAAATATAAATAAATAATTAAATTAAAAGCACGAGGGCGTGCTAAAATAATTTTGGATGGCCGACTGTTGTAAATTATTTGAAGTTGTATTAAAATAGAGTTTATTTTATGATAACAAAGCTTATGTAAACCATACAAAACACTGCTTAATAATTAATGTAAAAGCAGTGTTTTGACTTCCTTATTAGCGACTGCCTGAGTGAACTAACTCGACCAATCGTAGCCGGTGGTGGTACGGCTTTAGCCGACTACCACCGAGTATGATTATGGGATAACGATGAGACATTGCGTAGCTGTGATATCGGTATCTCACAGCTCAGTCTATCGTTGATTTTGGAAGGAATAAGTTGTTTAGTAGTGAAGTGAAGAAGTGTTCTGTATTTCCGGATTGGTGATTAAGGAACTAAAGGAGTATATTAAAATTGAGTATTATCCATTTTTATTATTTTATTTTACCATCCATCCTAGTTGACGCATCCTGGAGGGTAGAAACTGTTGGAAATTCTAGAAGTGCCAACATTAGTAAATAGTTACTAGGTAAGTCACGTTGAGTGCTCACGTTTCGCATTCCGGTTTTTGCAATGCAAAACTCGTAATAGGCCCTCTGGAATGCGCCAAGCTATCATAGACATTCTTAATTTTTTTCTGAGAAATCATTATGCAAACTGCCAAGATTGGTATCTACAAATAGAGTAAATAGTTCTTAAAGCAATGTCCGTAACAATAAATAGAACAGAAAACAGCCATCTTTAGAATCGTTTGGGACGCCATTAGTCTGTACTCGTTACCTTCGCGTCCAGTGGAGACAAATGGCGTAACTGCGAGTTGGCGCCTCCACTAGCCGTTTATTAGTATTAACAAACTTCCCAGCCAAGATCATTTATACCAATAAAAAAATAAACCAGACCGTCTTGGAAATACTCATTTATTGTTCTATCTTTATTAAAACTTTGTTATTACTGTCGTAGTTCTGTTAATTGAATATAAAACAGATTAATGATATACATAAACATAAACACACACCTTTTTTCCCGAAAAGCAGAGCCTCAAAAGGTCTCTTTTCATCGTGGGTTGTACAAGCGCAGGAATATAGGCGTGACAAGTGGTGAGTTCATCGCCGCCATTGCTTTTCACGACCAACTCGGCTAACGCTTTCTTCTAGAATGACGAATATTGTATACGCAGAAATTCAGTGTATAGTATCGTGATATATCGAAATTAAAACATATTTCGGTCGGTATGAATTAATTTGTGGGCTCTCTCGGGTGACGGCGCCCGACGAAAGGTATTACGAAAATTTAATTGAAGTTTTGAGTAAGCACTATCACACACACCATGCCGGGGTTTAACGTTGGCGATGTAACCAATACTTATAAATAAACGTATAAGTATAAATTTAGGGTTCCACACTATTAAATGATTGTACAACTTTTCCAAACTTCGTACGGAACATTAAAAAGTCTAGCGAAAATCAAACAGCAACTTGTGTAATTACTAACAGCAGCCAACTGACTTACCTTAGTTAGCCGTGAAGTTTCTTAAAACAAATGTTACGCTCGCTCCTTTGTAAAATTGAAGATCTTTCCTTGGATTTACGGAACGAGAGCTCTCGAAATGCGAAATCTGTACATCGAACTTCAAATGTTTTGGCTTTAAATATAGATTTTAGGGACAATGGTTTAGGGGTCATTGTGTGTCGTAGAGGGGTGTAGTTGAGTCGTTTCGACTTTCGGCCTGTAAACAAATAATGGGAGCAAGGGATTGATGGGAGCGCGTTCACGTCCTAAACAAACTTCTGTAGTATCCAAACTGGGAGCATTGTGTTGTATTCAAAACGACAGAACTGTCGAACCGCCAAGGAAATATTGATCTTTTATAGTTTATTCAATGCTGAATACCTGAGTGGATACCCTCCCATCGGGAAAAATTGTTTGTAATGGAGCTTGGGATTTAGGATACCAGCGCTTAATTATTTTAATAATTCTAATTTGCGTAATTTGTGAAAATAACTTTTATTCTTGCTTTTTGACACTTTATAAACGTGACCAATATTTATGGAACGAAAACAGGAATTCTAATTTGCGTACTTTTAAAGCTTCTTGTAACGAAACACAAATAAAAAGTAAACTATGTGGAAATTATTATGAAAACAATAATCCATCTTATAACTTCTTAGTATCACAAAAGTTGAAATCACCCAAAAGTCACATACATAGTCCTGAACTCATACTAGGATTCCCTGTGTTGTGGGTATCAGGAACTACGAGTACCATGGTACCACAACACCCAGACCCGGAACAAATATTACGCAAATCATACAAACATTTGTCCCGCAGCGAGAATCGAACTCGCAACCACTCGCATCTCAGCCGGCTACTCGCCCACTGCACCACAGAGGTCGTCAAAATCCATCACCTTGTTACGAAGATGCACTAACTAACTGCGCCACCGGTCCACTAACATCAGGTCAAAATTATTAGAACGGTATCGGCTGGAAGCGCCTTAACAAGTGTATAACTATGAACATTTGAAAATAGCGGGAAAGTATAATTCCTATTACATTCGAATCTGACATTAAATATCTCTCGGCTGCGACTCGCGGCAAGCAAACAACACAACTTTTATAACAGTAAATCGTATTAACACCTAACTTGCTAAGCCTTTTTATTGTCACCGGGAGTGATGTGGAAACGGGAAACGTTATTATGACGCAGAACAAAAAAATATTAATCTGTCCTCCGTAGCACTGCTACAAAGTTGATAAAAGAGACTGCTACGATAAAATTAGATGTGCTACGAAGTTCGTAGCAAACTATTTTTATCGGAAAATTGATCAAATTAGTTGAAACAATGGCCGTAATCCTTCATCTTAGATTTTGTTCGCTTGAACACCTGTTAAGGGTCAAATTATGAAAATTTCTTCTACTATGTCTTGTAACGAATCCAGTCCTCCGGTCGTTGATTGCCAGTACGCAATCGCAACAGTATATTTAGATACAACTTCATTAAATATATTTGAGTCATCATCATCAGCTGATAGACGTTCACATGTAATGCAATGATATAATCACCACGCTTGGCAGGTGGATGGTGTTCGCAGTATTGGTGTTGAGTACTCAAGTGGTTTCTGTTGCTTATTCCCTGGTTTAATCCCTAAGTCAGCTATCACAACATCCAAGGGATGCCAGATACCTTCACCACGGCACATTATGGAGTCAATTGTACTTTATTCTACTGTAGAATAAAAGGTCGTCTTTCTTACAAAAAGTGAATCGTAATCTAGCATAGATGATAACAAAATATACCAGAGAAAACTTTTTTACTTTATATCTTCTGAAATCTCTTTAAACTTTCGATTTTTCCAATAACCTCTATAGCAATTTATTTCGTCTCGCGTCTCCGACTCCACGCGCTTATACTTCAGTAGATGATTATAAGTAAACTTCAAAGAGGAGAAATCCTTGATAGTAGCTAACTGGATTTAAGATTAAAAATAAAATACTGCTATGTAAATGATAAAATTAATGAGAATCATCATCACCATCAGCCTATATGTGTCCACTACTGGACATAGGCTGATGATCAGTAATAATACATCGGCTGTGGTGTATCTGGCCTATGAATATATCCCTCCTCACGTGGATATCGTTAAAGCCAACTAAGGGTTACACCATGGCATGGGCAGCAGCATCCACCTGAGTAATATTTGAGTAAAAAAAACAAACATCAGTCACTCCGCAACGAGCAATTTGCTACTTATAATTATTCTGTGGCACTGCGAACGAACCGCATCCGTGCTTTATTTTCAGATTAGTTTTATAACTTAATTGTCAATAAATTATTGTTTGCAATATGTTATTGATAAGTTTCACTGTAGGAAAACCTGATTGTCTTTTTTCGAGATTAATTTTAAATTATTTTATTTGCCATTAATTTATGGGCTGGCTTGTGATATAAAGTTTCACCCGCTGTCAAAACATGGTTAAATAAATTTGAAAATAAGAAGCATAAATGATTTTTAAATTATGTTTAAAAATGACAATATTATATTCACATTACACATTTCTGAAAAATCTTTTTACTTTAATCGTAATTTGTCCACGAAAATCAAGATCCAATTTTGGGAATAATTTTATTTATAGGTTCGTGTCAAAAAAATTTAAAAACGTGTAAAAAGTTTTGGAGGAAATCGCGTAGGACTGATGGATGGATACATTCCATAAATGTACCGTTATGCAAATTTGGGTCAGAACACTATGAATAAAATACAAGTTCATTTTGTATAACGGGAAATTTTTAGGTACCGGTATTGTTGGTCTTACAAAATGAACGATATAATTCAGGAAAGTTATTTTATGAAATACTATATAATAATATATGAAATTGTTCGTTGAATCATAGCATAGCTTTACCCATATCACAAAACAAAAATGAGAGTTTGAATTCGTACAAAGGAAATAAAGGAGGGAAAGAACACTATACTTTACAGTGCGATAATCACGACTGGAAATTATTATGAAATAAATAAAAACCTTGTTTGTAACCTTAATCCGTGCACACCAACAAACTTGAACAATGCCCGAAACAAAAACAGGCCCTATTTTTTATTGGGGCAACAATGAGAGGGGTTTTGTGACGTCACAACAATCCCATAAGAGGGAAGCCTCAGTCGCATTGAAAGCCACGTTAATTACGAGTTTTCACTGCACCGCGGTCGGTAGTTGGAAGAATAAACTATCTCAAACTCAGCCATTTTCTGCCGCAGCGAGAAAGAAACAGCCATAGCACTTGGGCACTAACATATTACTATTATGGTCAATTTGACCAGAAACTTACTTCAAAAATATTTGATCCAGCATCATAATATCATAATGAGTTTGATCAGTTGCCAAGGTTTTTCACAAAAAGTTGGTTCTGCTGCTTTTGAAGTTGTGATATCCGCAGAAAGTATTTTTTTTGGCTCTATCACATTATTATCATCACCGGCCTGTTTACGTCTACTGCTGGACCAGGCCTCCCCCATTGAATACAATAGGGGATTAGGCATAATCTCCACACTTCGCAGGTGGATCAGTTTGCTGCTGCCCATCTCCTGGTATATTTTATTAGTAAGCTTTTTACTACATCCACAAGAGAAGACGTAGGTGTCTATTCTTAGGTCAGACACGCCATGGCTCCATCACATATTCTGAGATAAATGTTTATTATACTTATAGTTTAAGTACGATAGCTAACTCATGGTACGAGAGATCATGACTAACACCATGCATCGCCGATTTCAGCCAGAACAATAAAAAAATTGTTAAATTAGATGATCCTGAAATCGAATAGGTGAGCAGTAATGGCCAGCAGATTGTAGGAGCTAATTTCCGCTATCTTAAAAAAATTACCACATTGTGTATTTTGTGTGACATTAAAAATGTACATAGATTTTACCTTTTTGTTACGTAAATGTTTGCTTTCAGAATTTGCGCATATAATGCGGCCTGAATACATTAAAAACAAAAAACAACTTTAACCAAACTTTATTGCTATATTCCCCATTGTATGCAATATGGGAATCATCCAGCGTCGGACATCTTTAATCTGGTGATGATGATGATGATTGCTATCAAAATTGGTCGTGATCTCTCGTACTAGCTGTAATGTTCGGATATGCCATACAAACGTTGATTCGACAACAGTTCATAAGCACAACTCTAGCATGGTCCCTTTTGGGATTTGTTTTTTTGCATTTGTCTATTGTACTATTGTATGTTTTTTGTGTAATTTATGTGTAATTAGTCTGAAATAAATTATTTTATTATTATTATTATTTGTATTATTTACATAGGGTACATCAGTGCATGCCACAACAACACATAATTTGTGAAAAAAATAACTTAGCTACCCCATGCGACTGCCAAGACATACCCCTGTGATAGAATACAGATAGACAGACAGACAGACGGATGGCGTAGGGCTTAGTAAATAAGGTCTAGCTGGCACCTTTTGGGTACGAAACCCTAAAAAAATTATTATCTCAAAGAAATGGCCTAGTTCTATTGACTAATATAGGTATTACTAGCGTATCAATGCTTAGTTCATATACTATTTTAGATATAATATATTAAGGCAGGTACAGTGGAATAATGAAAACGTTTGCCACCTAGGGTCTATTTGTGATTGTTATTTCGAACTGCCATAATGTGTCAATATTACAAAAAATTACACTTCAGATGCAACTAAATAAAAAACGGTCTCGTGTCAAAACATAAACAAGCAACTGATTAAAAGTTTTAAATTTTAATTTTTGTTACTAAACAAATCAATTATGGTTTTCTATACAGCAGTATACTCAGTAGGATAAATAGAAAAGGTGCTCGCAACATGCTAAGGAAATTTCTTTCAAAACTGACGAACGTTTTCGTTCCACCACTGTACAGTACATGTGGATTGAGTCAACTAGCTCTTTTCTTTACACTGTACTTTTATCGCATAATAGTTTATAGCAGTCAAACAAAGTTGGCTGGTGTTCGTTGTTTTCAACCTTTCTAAGCATAATTGAATTTAGCGGGCATTCAAAGCTGTAATTTACGTTTACCTGCTATTCCAGAAACAAGTAAACATAATAACTGTATCTACTATAATAATTATATTTAACATAAACTGTTCTATTTACTTTAACGGTCATAATGACTCCACTGATATTCATCATCATCGGCAGCTGCTAGACGTCCAGTGCTGGATATCATGAATGCAATTTAATTGAACGAGCGAAGCGAGTTCTTCTAGTCAACTTGGAAGAACCGGCGTTTGTATGTATGTATGTTTGTCCGATGAAAACTTCCCAACCGTTTATCCGATCTTTATGAAATTTAGTATGGGGGTAGATAATATTGATACAATTTGTAGGTAAGGTTATGAGCTATATCGGTGGGGGGGGTTGATGAGATATTGGGGTCCAAGAGGGGATAAAAAAAAAAGTTAGACAGCCGGATCAAGAGGTGTGTCTAATGAAAGCCCTTTGGCTGGAAATTTCAAAACTGTTCTTAATTAGTATGTAGACTTAGTAGTTTCTGAGATATTAGGCAAAATCTAAAACGTAAAAATCAAAAATTCTAGGGTACTTCCAGCAATCCCACAATGCTGAAGTTTGGTATGCTTGTAGCTGTTGTGTCACAACTACAGGAAAAAGTCTGAAATTATAGAAATTAGAAACATGTAGCTTAAAAAACAAAAACCAATATAATATATATTGTTGACCCCCCATTCCTAGTAATTTGAATGACATTGGAGTTCTATGATTTTAGTCAAAGGACGTTATCAATTAATTCGTCAAGTACTTTAAATACTAACAGGTATGTAGTATTAACGCCCTATTGCTTGGTCCTATTCAAAGGCTATTTCGATGATGTGTAGGAAATTACCTAGAGGTTATTTTTTTTTCTCAGTACCTAAATGTTTTTAGTAATCGGTAAAAAGGGTAAAGAAAGTAAAATATGCAAAAAATATCTCGAAGATACGTCAAGCTCTCTGGTAATGCTGAAATTTATTATTTTAGTATATTTTGTTCTGCGGGGAGAAGTCGAACATTGAGGATTTTTTCTTTGTAATATCCATTTTTAGCGTAGAAAACGTAAATCTTTAAAAATTGGGTAGCAAAACTACAACTAGATGGCACTGCTAATTTTTTTTTCTTTAGACTATCTCTCTCATGTTAAAGAAATTGACTCAGTAGTTTTAGATTTCTGATGGATCATCCATACAAACATACTTACATAGCCGTTAAATACAAAACCCTTTCTTCCTCTCTTAAGTAGTCGGACTGATAAAGGTGTCATCGCGAGGTCTCAGTTCGGGGCGAACCACTAGTTATTTTTTTTTTTTATAAAAAATTTAATTTTCAGTAGTGACCAGCCCCGGTCACGCTCGGATAGCAACAAAAAACTGCTGTTAATCCGATTGCTATCAAACTGCACAGGAGTACCCGCTGGGCTAATCTGAAGATTGCATGAAAAAAATTTCATCAAAATCGGTTCAGCCATTTTGGAGTCCATAGGGAACATACACACCCATACACATCGATTTTTACACAATTTTGAGTAGATGACAGTACTGAAGTGACCGGGGGTGAATCAAGGCGAGCAAATATTCGATATGAATTTCCAACGTGCAGGTAGGTATATTCACACAGTTACGAATTTACCTACTCGTGATTTCAATAGATGCACGTAGCTTTACTGCTTGTTAACAATGCAACCCTCTTGGGACTCTTGGCCCTGATACTTCCATACTATTTATTTTGGATTAACTATCAAAAAAGATTGAATTTTTTAAGTCTTTTCGGTTTAAAATTCACCCGTTTTAGGTGTAGGAAAGCTTTAACTTTTCAATTCAAGACTTTTTCTTAGTAGGTACATGTCACAAAGGCTCTTCAGCATGCGGAATTTAAGTATTGTAAGGATTACTGCAGAAGTAGGTAAAACCCTAAACGTATTTAATAAAGTAATTTCAGTAGGTAAAGTTTAACTTGAAGCTATCAGCCGTTCCTGATAAAAAGGGGCTTGTACTACAAAAGAAACAAATAAATGATCGTTATAAGGGTTATTTTTTGAGGTACGGAACCCTAAATTACTCAGGTCAAGCAAGATAACACCCGGGTAAAATATTGATATGGTGAATGTATAGATTTAGTCAAATATAACAATTTGACATAAATGAGTTGAAACTAAAAAACCGTTTCTGAAATTTAGAATTTAGCTTCATTATTCTAAGTTTTTTATTTAAACTAAGACCACATTCGTAACTCAGTAGAGACATAATAATAGTATAATTGGTCAGTGCAGCTTACAAAATTTATGGTAAGCATTAAATTGAAGTTATAAAACACTATTCATGCTGCATAAAGGCGGGTAATCCCCTAATAACGTGGTGCATCCTTGGCTTCATCGAAAGGGGAAATACCATGGAGCGCGAAAAAATACAGCACATTTTCGGACATTTGTGTCTGTTGTATTTTTTTAGTCTGTGATAAGTGAACTTTGCTGTTCGTATGTCTACAGATGGCTCTCTAATAGATTAATAAGTGCCAAAAATATGGCTATAAGTATGTCAGTGTATTTACGGCGTGAAAAATAATTGCTTACCCATTGACAGAAAGTTGGATGATACTACAATGCCATCTAGTCAGCATCAGGGAACTAAACCGGCCTACCACAGATTAAATAATCTGGAAAACATAAAGTCCGTTCTATCACAACTGAATGTGTTTACACATTACCTACAAAATGGCAGGTGACCCACTATGATATAGCTAAGATGGCCTACTACGTTATGGTCGCCTTTGGTGGTATTGGCTAAGCTTTTAAGTGGTCTCCTGTTTTATTTTGCCTAATTTTAGGCGTTTAGGTGTGTTTAGCTAGGTATCGAGCTACTGTTTCATCTCTGTTTGAATGATCTTTCAATTAGTAGGTGTTCATACCCGTGTCTATTGTTCGTATGTGCCCGCTCTACAGCACAGTGTTTCTCTGAGGTGGCTTCATTAAAGCGGGTAAGCCACCTGCGGCCATGGAAAAATTTATTATGTGAGCTAGGCTTGATGCATTCATATTATTTATATACTTTTTTAGGATTTTATCCGACTTTATGATGGATGAGGTTTTAGAAGTTTTCGTATCATGTAATTTATTAACGAATTGTATAAACTGATACAAATAAAAAATTATATAGCCCTAGACATCAACACTAACACTAACGCCGTACACATACACACACTAAACAAACGCACACGTTTTACACTTATTTAAACAAATCGTAGAACACAGATCAGGTGATCAGGGATTATTTAGGTATTTTTAATCCAAGCTTCTATAATAACCAGAACATTGTTGTAGAAATGCACATTGTTCTTCACTGAACACTTGTATGGTAATAAAATCTCGCGTAAATAAGCAAATAGTCCTGTAGTATCTCATTTAAATGTTCACCAGGTGTACATTAAGCCGACTGAATACGGCCGTGTGGCTTCACTGAAATTGAATTTAAAAAATATTACCGAGTGGAGGAGCGTTGGCCGCTCTCCAAAAGACAATACCTACCACCTACCAACCTTCTTGTACTAATTTTTAAAGAATACTCACTGTACAAAAGGAGCCTTGTTAGTAGCCAAATGCCTGGAATAATAGTCTTCATAAAACTACTTTGTATTTCAAAAATATTTAATGAAAGAAAAGTCAAATGTGGCCTGGAACTTTTCTCTTGCTCAAAAGCTGTTCATAGAAAATACTCAAAAGATACCTGACGGATTTATAGGAAAAACTTCTAAGCGGAAAATTCTGGTAATTACATTTCTGTAGTGTACAGAGCAGCATCGGGCAAAGCACTTGTTAAATCTGTTGATGTTTTGAATGCAAACAAAATAGCATCACCACCTCGTGGAAGTTTTTACATTAGCCGGTTGCCGCTCGGTCGAGTCTGTTTGTTTCGTGCCTTCGAACCAGGCTTCGAACTATGGCACAAGTTTTGGGTCTCATTTTAAAACTCTCTGCCCTCACCCGGGGTAAATTTTAATCATAAAAAGACAATACAGGCACACGCGAAACTTTCACTTAAGTCTGATTTATGTGGCATTTTTTAGCATTCTGCTAGTCGAGGAGAGACGACAAATTATGTTTTCGAATAGGGTATTTGACTGTATTAAAAATAAGGGTCGTGCTGATGTAAACCTAGAATATTAATAAAAAAAAAACATAATTTTAAAACACAAAATGATGTCTATATTTTTTATCAAACACGAAATAAATAAATAAATAATAGGAAATTATTTGTTTATTTTATTTTTTACTGAGATGTAGTTGTTGAAGTCACGTGAATGGAGTGTTTACGCGTTACCATTAATTATTTGAATTTATTCTTCGATTTGTAATAAACCTTTTGAAAATTATGAATATTTAAACAAAATACTGTGTATATTATGTATATATACAGGACTTCCCACGGATATGCCACATAGAGGGAAAGTACCTTGAATATTGTAGATGGAACATTTTACTGAAAGAAGACATTATTTGAATTTAAAAAACTATTTAAACTGCATTCATAGATATTTAAATAATTATATGGTTGAACCGGGAATCGAACCCGTTACACGACAAAAATAATCATTCTGTAGTTTTATCTTATTATAGTATTGTATATATAATACATGCGACGACGCGGTACAGAAAGGCCATCCACTCGATAGACTAAAGACATTATAAACGTTGCAGGAAGTTGGTGGATGGAGGCGGTTCAACACCGTTGCACTTCCACCGCAGTGGACTTCTATAGGCTGATGATGATGATTTAATAATAACACTATTGACAATTTGTTTTCTAAAAACAGTCAAATACCCTACTTCTTGTTGCCTACCACTTCGTCTACGTTTGTCCTATGACAAAGAGCATTAACAAATTCTGTTAGTTAAATTTGCGGACAACAAATAATTGCAAAAAAATACGGATTTGACCTGAAATTTACGGAATAAAACATATCTGCTAATTAATCCCACAGTAGGTATAGGCGCGAAAATTATAGACCTACAGTATTTTCTCAGGGACCAAATTATAAGAGATTATCAAGGGTGTTGTCGATCAATACAGCCTTTGTCAATTACAATGTCATCAAAGTTAAATGATTAGCCAGCGAGTTGATCTGTAAAACGCAATTAACACTTACCTAGTGGGAAAGGCTATTGAACACCAGCCAGCTTGATTAAATTCGTGCTCAGTTTCAATGCAATTTCCATTCATGGTTTAGATGTCACGTTGATTTTAGTTGGTTTTCCCTATCGACTGTACTGTTAAATTATTTAGCTTTGAGCACTCAAATTCAATTTAAATTCCATCTTTAACCTTTAGGCGTCGCGCTGTGGTGTGTCCGGCTTAAGAAAATACCCCTCCTTCTCCTCCCGCGGATGTAGTAAAAGCCTTACTAAAGGATTACACCAGAGGATGGGCAGCAGATGGAGTACTTAACACCCAACTGCGATCACCAATCTACCTGCCAGGGCCAAGCGGTGGTTATGGCAAATCCCCTCATTGTATTCAATGGGGGAGGCCTCATTCAGCAGTGGACGTAAACAGGCTTGTGATGATAATGATGACTCAAATTAAATTAAATTTTCTAAGAAAAGTTGGATCATAATGTTTAACAAACAATATCCTAAAATCTTGTAGGAGTTAAGGTAAAAGCTAAAAAGGTAATAGCTATTTGTTCACAAACACAAAAATAATAAAGTTTTCTAGTATGAAAGGGGTATAAGTTAATCTTTGAGTTATTGTTCAGTTTTCCATGCTCGGAAAACCACTTTAGCCAAATGTCAAAACCTGACCCAGAACAAAACTAATTATTATTGTGAACGACTCTACGGAATAAATGAGAAATCATGCTTATGTTGGTCGGGATATTATAAAGAAACCTGAATCCTTATTCCCAAACTCATATTTCTGGACAATTATCCCAAATAAGTTTGCGTAAACTCATTTTGTGGTAAATTGCACACCGCTTCGTTAACTCGCCTATTAAAATTAATAAGACAAGTTTGTGGGAAAATCTGACCAACAAATACCCGAAATTCATATTCATAACAGCTGCTGTAAATACTAAAAAAGTTGTAAAAAGCTCAGAGATCATTTGAATAAACATAGCTATAGTACTATTAAAGAAGGATGGCGAAGTTCCATACATTTTCTGACCTACCTTTTTTGTCAATTTCACGTTACCTTCAGTAGTACTACTATATATGATACTTTTGGTTTTTGGTTAATATATATGCTATGAGAATTAAAAAACAAATTGAATGAAGTGTGTAGAAGTTGGGGGAAAATAATTGATAGATGTTATTTGATGATGTAAAAAACTTCGCAAAATTTTGTTGGAATATGAAATAATACGTAATGACACATCGACTGTCATGAAACATCTACTATCAACTGTCCAAGTTGGCAATTTTTTATAGGTTAAATTGTACAAAACTACCCTTTCAAGTATTTATATATAGTTGGCTATCATAAAGTCGAAAGTAAAACAAGTTGTTTATATAGGTTAGTCTTCTTTATAAGTTTATGCTATAAATTGAATTAGATGTAACTTTTGATTCCTTACTTCTAAAAATTTACAAGGTCTATGGAAAAAAATCCCAAAATATATTGTTTAGAACAATACTACTACTTGCTTCCATGAAGGAGACCTGGTTAGTTTTTTTTTACCTGGGTCAAAAGTCGCCTACCTTCTTTACAGTACACTATTTGAAGGAAGACTATTATTCTTTCTGTACCAATCTCATCACAACCCAATCTATTGTGAACATTGGGTAAAAGCTTTCCCTATCCCAGCGACATTGTAATCGCCTTTGTCCTCGCTAATTAAATGTTTACCCCCCTCCCCCATTTCAATAAACATGTTCTATACCAAAACTATATAATCCTTAACCGTACTTACCACTGGTAAAGGGAAAATCTACCTACTTCTACCTCCGTTTTGATAGTGATTCCGTTAATAGATTCCGCTGTAACGAAGCAGTTACTTCTGAAGCTCGTTCCAGCAAACTGTTATAACGGAAGCTCATTATCGCTCCGACCGACCAAGAAATCCTATAATCTCCTTCACTTTGAAATAAAATCTTGAATAATTGAATATTAAAAAATAATCTGTAACCGTTAAATACGAAAAAGGTTTTTCCTTAAGGCGAATATCCATAATATTTTTCTAATAGGTACTCAACCGAATATTTGTTGACAAATAACATTAGAAGAGGAGAAATGATAATCAAACCGAGAGTCAGATTTCTCGAAGCTACAAATTACGAGTGTATCGCCATGGTAACGTCATTATTTAATTATATTGTAAAGGGAAAACACACGTATCTGTGTAGAATACATGCCTAAACACTTGTTATATTATTATATAACTTGTATTTTTCTAGGCTTAGGCCCTAATTTAATATCTAACAAGTGCAATTTACAACATGGATGGATTTATGTATGACATAGATGGCTCTCCGCTTTTCAGAGTGAATTCCTGCGTTTGTATTATAAAACTCAGTTAACTATTATAATGTATCCTACTTTTTAAAAGTATCAGTTTTTGGGGCACTTTTTTGAATTATTTGATTCTCTACATTATTTATTTTTGTAATAAATGCCAATGGACTATTGCATTTGTAAATTTATGCCTGTTTGTCTACACTGCCATAATCACCACGCTTAGCAGGCGGACTGGTAGGCGGATCGCAGTATTCATGCTCAGTACTCTGGTGGATGCTGCTGCCTGTCCCCTGGTGTAATCCCGCAGTCGGCTTTTACGGCATCCACGGGAGGAGATGGAGGAGTGGATGGGGGGAGAAAGGCGGCCTTTCCAAGGGGATTTTTAGGAGGGAAAAGTGGAATGAGTCTATCATGGACACACCAGGTCGTTAATTTTTGGGTTTTTTTGTATTAGGTATTTTATTCAAACTGTCAATGTAAATAACTGCAAAGTAAACCAGTAACTAAAACTACAATGTTCTCAAGGATAAACACTCAAACCAATGAAACAGTCTTCCAACGGTACACTAACATTTTATCTGATGTTTAAATCCGCAGTATTTCTGTAGTAAGCTGTTTGGCCCTCGTTTAACTCGCCCTTCCCACATCATTACCTGACTATAGCCAGTCTTGCTAATCTTGGAGCTGTAAAGAAGACTTGTCTGGTATATGGCATTAGATTTCTAAAAACTAGGTAGGTATCGTATCGTTGAGCTAGGTATTTATGTATACCTGTACATTTGTCGCAAATTATTGTTTGATTCCTACATAAAAGTAAAAGTATTTTACGTATTGTATATATTAAGATTAGGTAACTAGGTATAGATGATTGTCTCCTATGTATAATTTATGTTACAATAACCCCCTTCTACTGCATACAGTCTATTCCATCTAAAGGTTGTCTGGAAGAGATCGCTACTTAGCGATAAGACCACCAATTGTTGATCATATTAAGTTTTTTTGTTACGTTAAAGTATTTTCTATCTTTCTATAAGTAAGTATAAGTTCATAAATCTCAGGGTCACTTCTCTACATAGAACATTATTTGGGAAAATATAACCTTGAGTTGTAAATACTTATTATTTAGGTTATTATTAAATACTGCTGCTGTTTTCTGCTATGTGTAAGATGATGAACTAAAACTTAACTTACATATTTATTAAATAAACGATACCGGTTTGTGGGAACTCAAAACATCTGAATTTTTAATACCTACTCCAATTTCACTGCCACCTGTGTAACGTTTTGGGTCGGTTTCATCTGTTTTTGGGATCCTGTGGGATTTTCCAGGAAAATTAATCGTTTGTGTATTTTCAAATGCTTCCATGTTTCTATTTACATGGATCTTATTTCACGTGGGTATACATTTAGTTCATGCGTTACACTACATGTAAAATATATAAACCATTTGGGAAACATGGAACGAGGTGATGACGACCCTAATATATCATAAACAAAAAAAATATAACCTCTAAAAAGATCCGTGCAAGGCTAACGCTAGGAGCTACTGTTACAAATTGTAAACAGTAAATCGCTAAGAATTAAGCTAGGAAACATAATGCAGTGTCTTAAATCCTAACAAAACAAGGCATTAAAACCAAATGGCAAAAAAGTCAAATGGGTCCGATTAAATAGGCCACGGATAACCAAAAACATTGAATTAAACAAAAATTGCACTTGCAATTTTAATATGCCTTGAATGCTCATGCTACGACGACTTCACGCCATCTATATGACGGAAATCAATAAATGTAGTGTCATCTCATAACTGAAGTATAGACGTAATAAAAGTACATAGACATAAAAAGTTCCCTATCATGCACGTAACCAATAATCCATCTAGCGAAATCTTCATCCATGGATCCTATCCTACAACTATAATAAATGTAAAAGTTTGTGAGATGGATGGATGGATTTTTATTACTATTTCACGCAATAACTACTGAACGGATTTTGATGAAACTGTACAGTATATAATAATAGCTAATAATAACATTTAGGCCATAATTTATAGTAGAGGTTCCACGTGGGCAAATGCTAGTTTGAAATAAAATAGACCACTGCATGCCCCAAACTAATTACGACGCCGACGCTCATTCTTCGTGGGTTATCGTCTCAACGCCATCTAGAAATGTTTAAATTGCAAAATTGCTAGATCTTACTAGTCCTAGACACATCAATGTAGACGTATTAAAAGTACATTGACATAAAAAGTTCCTCCGTAACCAAAAGCCCATCTAGTGAAATTGCCATCCTCTGGCTCATTACGGACTGAGCCAACCGCGGATCCGATATCCCGCCGCACGTGACTAAAGGAAATTGAAATCTCTATCGGTTAATGGAAATATTCAATGGAGTTTTCCAAACACAGAATTTTAATTGTTGAACATGATTTTATGGTAATTTTGATTTCAATGGTCAAATGATCCTATGAAGTGAGGGTTAAGTTATTCTACAGCGTGGGGCTGTAATGGTGACTTTAAATGAACACACGGGTAGAGCCATTTGTCAGTAATCACAAAAAGAAACAAAAATAAAAAAAAGTAAATTCTTGAAATTTCTAAATTGTTGAACAGATTAATTTAAAAATAATAAAACCAATTTTCTATCAAACTGTAAGTGAGGCTTCTTTACTCTACACAAAAATCTAAAATTTTGCATCCAAAGTAAAATATTCTGTAATCATTTTTTTGTTTTGTGTTACTGTTTTAAATAAAAATCATTCAGTTTGTTTTTATTTAAAGTCGAATACATAACTGAAGGTTATTTTATAAAAAGTTACGTCACCAAACTCCAACTAAAACTGTCGTGTTTCCTATAATTGAGAAGTTTTTTAATACGCTTTTATTAGCTTCAGACGTATGTTAGTATGTAACGGAATCTTTGAACATGATTTTGACCCCCTTCAAAACGTCGGATTAACTCAAAATTCGGCATACTTATTAAGGACCGATGACAATTCAATATTTTAAACATTTTGACCCGTTATTTTTACTAGGTTAATCAGGATCAGCGATTTTTGTTTTCCTGAGACACGGAAGGTCTGCGTCAATGTCTAGTAGCATAGATAATAATTACAAACAATGTCCAGTCGTCAAGTAATCTGTCATGTCATGTTCTAGTAAATCGATGGCAGATTACTAGAATGCATTTTTAATTTTTAAATCAATAATAAGCTATTAATTTGTACAGCGATTGAATAAGCGAACGATACAGCGAATGAATTTAAAAGAGCTTATTGATGTATTTCTACCACACTCAATGAAACCTGCAGTATTTTAAAACCCATTCTGCAGATTGTAAATGGTTTGCATTGATAGCAATATTTAGAGTTCTGCATTTCTGATCTAAAGTACCTATCAACGTAGACTCCATTATCTAGCAAAATTTTGATTTTTTCACCACTACCTTTCGAAGCAGCGTAATGAATTGGTGACATCCAGGTGTCAGTATTAATATTAGTACCTCCAGATATTAGTATCCCTGTAATTTCTTTATCGATATTCAAAATATTTTAGTGTAATGGGGTGAACCCATTTTTCCATTTTGGACCAACTAAATTAGCATCCGCACCATGTTGACGTCCGTTGTTAATAGCATCATGAAGCGGTGTCTCATCCTTATTCATTCAGCGCTTCAACATCTGCACCTTCCTTTAACAAGATTTCCACTTTAAATAATCACTTAAAAATTAAAAATAAATAATAGTTTAAAAAAACTAAAAAATAAGCTTTTATAAAAAATTCCACCAAAAAATTAAAAAAAAACTAGTTAAAAAAAATTGAAAAAATACGCTTTTATAGAAAATCCAACTAAAAAATAGAAAATAAATTTAACAAAATTTGAATTTAGAATAGTGTAAATAAGAAAAAAATATTTTTTATTGTAAAAAAAAGCGTGGGGTGCTTTTTAAGATATTATCAAAATGATAATCCTTCTACTCATATCTGTCAAAAAAATATTTATAACTATTGACACCATGCACCGCACGCTTTTTTTACAATAATTTTTTTTTTCTTATTTACTCCTGATTAACCTAGTAAAAATAACGGGTCAAAATGTTTAAAATATTGAATTGTCATCGGTCCTTAATAAGTATGCCGAATTTTGAGTTAATCCGACGTTTTGAAGGGGGTCAAAATCATGTTCAAAGATTCCGTTACATACTAACATACGTCTGAAGCTAATAAAAGCGTATTAAAAAACTTCTCAATTATAGGAAACACGACAGTTTTAGTTGGAGTTTGGTGACGTAACTTTTTATAAAATAACCTTCAGTTATGTATTCGACTTTAAATAAAAACAAACTGAATGATTTTTATTTAAAACAGTAACACAAAACAAAAAAATGATTACAGAATATTTTACTTTGGATGCAAAATTTTAGATTTTTGTGTAGAGTAAAGAAGCCTCACTTACAGTTTGATAGAAAATTGGTTTTATTATTTTTAAATTAATCTGTTCAACAATTTAGAAATTTCAAGAATTTACTTTTTTTTTATTTTTGTTTCTTTTTGTGATTACTGACAAATGGCTCTACCCGTTAATTCAAATTTTTAAAAATTTATTTTCTATTTTTTAGTTGGATTTTCTATAAAAAGCGTATTTTTTTAGTTTTTTTAAACTATTATTTGTTTTTTATATTATTAGCTCAGTAAATATCTTGATTCAGAAGCAGTTTCAGACTTCAGTAATTTTATACTGGTCGAGTTGTTTTTGTATGTTTTTTGTGTATAGTTGGTTTTAGCTTTCATTTAAAAATACTACCTTAGAAGTTCAGCCAACAACAAAAGAGATTAACAAATCATCATCATCATCATCCACCTGTAGAAATCCAAAAGGTCCACAGGTCCACACGTCCATAGGTCTTTCCCAAGGAATGCCATGACGAACGGTCTTGAGTCGCCTCCATCCACTTCCTGCTACCTTTATAATATCTTCTATCGGGAGGGGTGCTTTACCACACTGAGTTGTCCAGTTTGTAATCGCCACTCAATAACCTTTATTTTCCAACGATTGTCAGTTCTGCGAGCTATATAAAAATTAACAATTACGATTGTAAACAGAAACAGGCTTAATCAATACTTCAGCCGTATATTTTTCATCTTATTAATGAGTTCTTTTATAATGAACAGGTGAAGGTTGTGATTAGAAGATAGCAAGGGCAGGCAGTACCATGGAACAGTAGAACCCTCTCATTATGAGCCTGCACGACTCGCTACTTGAACACGTTTGCTTGCCACAATCTTGAGAGTCCTTTATTTTGTCATTCGATTAATTTCACTTTTTTTTGCTTAGTTTGAAGTCAGGGCTCCCTGGTAACCTAATACTTGTACATTTGGCTAATTTATAGAAATACTTGTCTGCCTAGTTTTGCTTTTATTGATTTCCCAAATAATATTATATTAACTCTCTAACCCATGTACATTAATTACAACTGACTGGATACATTTGATCAAGTAATGGTAGCTACAGAATTTCCGTTTTTCAAAAATAAATTAGCCTACATCATTTTGCAAAAGATATTGGTATTGGTTTATTGTTTCATTTACTTCCAGAAAACCCATATTTACTACGAAATATCACAGAAAATCACCTATCAATAGCTACATACTTGTTGGCGTGATTGTACCGTAAAACAAGGGATTTTACTATGGAAATTTAATTATTAACGCAACCTACGTTGAGCGTGCAACAAACGTGAATTACTGATTTCGTTCACCGCAACCAGTTTCATTATTATTGTGCGATGCTTAGTAATTTCATTGATATAACTAAGGAGCGTTCACGCATATAATCTAAACCAATTATACGTATATTACTAACGAACTTCAGTATGCTAAAGGAAGGCAGCTTAGTCTCTACATGGTCACATTAGTGGTTATACTCGTACTCAACTGAATAAAAAAGTGATAGATGATAGATTAACACATTATTCTTCACCAGGAATACATAATAGGATTTATTAAAATTAGCAGTATAATGGGCTATCGCTTTATGGCAAAGCAATTTCTTCCAGGCAACCTTTGGGTGGACAGTAATGACTATATTCTCTAGATCACTACTACTAAATCCAGAGCTTTCGATAAACTACTCTGAAACTGTTATTTGGTTTCCTATCTCTTCAGTTAATTTCTGGTTTATTTGTAACACTGTGTCCTCAGTAACATTTGACTCATAACTTACGAAGCAAAGGGTATGGGAATGACGACTTTCCGGTTACCTAAAACGGTATGAAGCTCCATTCATTATCACCTTGTCTTTATGGTATAGTAGTATTACTTCCCTGGGCAAACTCTTTCACAAGGAGCTCTACTACCAGCAAACTTCTATTAAATTGATACTAATTATGTGCAATTGGTATGTGTATGGATGAACCCAGCCGTTTATTACAGCCTGTGCCTGAGTCCTGCATGACAGCAAGGTGTAAATGGAGGCAAATTCGTCAATTTATATGCGAAACAGGCGCCTTTGAGAAGCGATCACGCCTTTGGTACTTCAAAAATTCTATTAGTTTTCTGTAGCGAAGAGAATTACGACGACACTTAACATTTAAGGAACTTAAACGAACCCACTCATTAAGTAAAACAGTTTCTGTTAACTTAAGTTATCTGTTCTTCGCTCACGGACGGTCGAGCAGAATAATGCTCTCACAGATGAAACCCTGTCCACTTTTATCAAAAAAACATTTAACCGTTACATTTTTTATAGATACCCAGTTGATAGCTTATCTCGCTGATCAATGAATCAAGAATAAGTTATTCATGGTTAATAATTAATAATTAGGTGGTTCTTACAATATCCATCATAATCCATTAAAATTATGGACAGCCATTAGCCGATGAGTATTTCAGAGTAAATTATCAGCTGTTGTATTAAACCATAAACATTATGGGCTTTTGTAAACCGTCGGTCAGAGAGACGTTTATCATCAATTGTTATAACTTTGACAAAATATCATCATACAAGAGAGTTATGGCATAAAAAAAGTAAATTTTGGTAAAATTTTGAATAAAAGTATACTAAGAAAATATATGGTAAGACAAATCATCAAAGTAAGCCAAGCCGTGTTTGTTGCTGATTCTTCTAGGCTTGGTCGTGTTGGAACAGGAGTAATTTTAGTTTAAACGACTATTAAAAATGATCCTTGTGATTTTAATGAATACAATTAATTTTGATGTGATTTGATTGTTTATCTCTGCTCTGCTCAAGCATTACAAATATTAAGCATGCTTAGAATTTGTTATTACTGGAGTTCTCAGTAAATAAACCCCTAAAGCAAACATTGAATAATAACAACATAACTTTACGCGAACTGCGAGGTGGTCTTTATTATTTAATTATGATTTTTATGGTTATAATAAAGTCTTATTACGTGGCAAACGTCGAGGTTCATTAAAAACCTTTTTTCCGTAGCTTGGCTTTAATTATCCGTCGTCTTTGTTTGCGAGCGATGCGTTTGTTACCGGCAACTCGCAAAAGAATCGTACTAGTTTCTCCCTGCGGCTTCGCTTGCTTGATAGCCAGGTCACAGAATATACCTTATGCAAAGTTTCATCTTAATCCTTTCAGTCATTATAACGTGCTTGTGTAATCGGATTTTAACAACAGAAAAACAAATTATTTAAACATAGGTACATTTAAATGTAATACATAGTTTGATGTAGAGCATTGCTTTAAGATAAATTACAGTAATTAAGAAAATTAACCTTTGTTTTTAAATAAAACCTGTGAATAGTAAAAACGATAAAATAAAAAAATAAACTAATGTAAACATAAGTATATCTAGAAACGAAAAAAAACTAGTTAATTAATGATAAGTACGCTTTGATTAAAACTTGGTTTAAAATCTAAAGTCTCCATTTCACCAGAAAATAGACAACACAAATGTAATTACTTATTCCAAAACATAACACTGCCCTAAGAAAACTTTAATCAAAGGTTACCTAACCGTTTCCTTTGTTTAAGCCCTCGGTACTTCAGAGTAGGTATCTACCCTTTGGAAGTTGTTTTATTCCAATTTTCTCTTGGAATCTTACTTTTGATTTTTCATGTTCAACGACAAAGCATTTTTATTTCTTCAGCCTTACATTACTGTTGAATTCAGAGGGGCTTCTAGGTACTTGTATAAGTGACTTATACAATTAGAACTTATACAAACCCATTAGAAGTTAGTGTTTTTATTTTCTTACAAGTGTGTCCTGTATACCCATTACCAATCACTTTGACGAGTTTATGGCTGTCATAAAAAATATAGTTAGTTGACTCCCATTAAAATGCTCTATCTGAGCACTGTGGTACTAATCAGACCCCAACTTCCAAAGTGACTTGTGTTGGAAGTACGAATAGAAGAACTAACACTAAGTGCGATTGACCACAACACGACAAATCACTTAGCTCTGCCCTGACATTACTTTCAACTTTTTCCTCAAAGGCTATTCCCTCTTTTTTCTTGTTTTTAATATTTTATTAGAGCACTTGAACGTGGCGATCCGCAATGATTAATCTTTTTGCTTTTTCTTGTACGCCAAAGTGTATTGACAATGACGTACACCACAATACTTACTGGGGTTTTGAACGCTTGGAACACAATATCGTTTTGAAGCTGTCTTCTTTGCATAAAGGCTCTCCCACACAGGTGAGATATACCAGCCGGGTTTTTCTTATTAAATGTTCTTATTAATAGGTTAATTTTATATTATACCGCATATTTATCATCTCACGCAAAGCTGCGAAGGTCGTCATCATACACTCAGCAATATCCCCGATTTTAATAATCAGTATTCCAGCCGGTGTATGGATCTGTGTCGGAGAGTCTTAAACAAATTTTAACACAGATCAATAAAGTGGAAATCTTTTCTAAAATTATCAAATAAGGAAGACATTTTAAAACAAAGGAGTTGTTCCAAAATGGCCTATGTCTATGTCCACCAGACACAGAATGGCGAAAAAATCAGTGATTTTTGAAAAAATACTCTTACTCTAATTTGAAGCTTAAATAACTGCATAACAACGTTTGAAATTCGAAGAATTTTTACAATGGTAACATATTTTTTTGGGCAGTCATGACAGTGAATGTCGCATTTGTTGCTCTGTGGTTGCTTGCTTCATTTACTTGTTAGGAGTTGTGTTTAAAAACGTAGTGTTTCAATACTCTTCACAGTTTTCAACTGCTGTCGCAGTATTTTACGACAGAGTATATTGTATCTGGCCCGCCATTTTGTTATGTTTTGTGTTGCTCTCCGTGAGAAAGATATTTTAGGAAATTGCATCAAATAAAACGTAATAATAAAAAATTACAGTGGGATTTTTTTTTACATTCTATTTAGCCACGTGTATACAAGTGAACATCGACAAGGGCTAGGTTCCATAAATTGTGAAACAACTCCTTTAATAAAACATTCGTAGCTAAATCCTGATCATGTTCATGTACGAAATTATGTCAAAAATGTGGCAGGTTACAACGCGAACAAATTTGAGAGGCCAAGCGGAAGATAATAATTTTCGGCTCCATTTACTTTATTACGTTTCGGTGCGGGTAATGAGCACGTGTAAGAGAATATGAGATTATCCAATGTACCTATAGGTACTTATATAGATGCAGAGTTAAGTACCTAATTACTGCAGGTACTCATATAAATGTATTACTATAGTGAGTATATAATATAGTGTACAGTGCCGTGGTCTGTCCAGCCTAAGAATTTACCCCTCCATTTCCTCATTTTGTCACGGATATCGTAAAAGGTGACTAATAATAATAATAATTTTATTTCAGATAACAAGATCCATATTATGTTAGTATGACTTAGAGCTATGTTAGGCACCAAAATAATAGGTAATAATAATAATAATTACAGTAATAAAATAACTAATAAAAGCTAGTATTCGGGTGATGACGAAACAATATTTACCTACTTATTTCGTCATCACTCGAACACAGTGCTTAAAGAAGGAACTATCCCATTTATCAGCCACAGTATTCAGGATGGTGTTGGTGGTCCCGTGTAATCTGCTCACCATCGAGGCGACCTTCTTGCGCATGCAGGCGGCGAATCCGTCAGCACGTGCCTCCGCAAACATGCCCGAGGCGCTGCAAAACCGCGGGAGCCCCAACAGCATCCAAATGCATTGTTGTATTGGACGCGAAGGGTGTTGAGGGCTTTTTGAGTATACGTGGTCCACTGGCTACTCGTGTAAAACGACTGACAGTAGGCTTTGAACAAAGTAATTTTGACCTCACTTGAACAACGAGAAAACCTACGGACCAACATATTAGCTCTAACCGTCAACGCCCTTCGCTCCCTTTCCATATCCGCCTCATCATTTAAGTACTCGGTGACAATATGTCCCAAATACTTAAATTGAATTACTCTATTTAGAGTCGTCCCATTCATCTTAATGGGTGGAACATGCTCAGGCGCCTTGCCTTTAGGCGCAAACACCATAAACTCACTTTTCTTTACATTATACATTATAAGGGATGGGTAGCAGCATCCACCTGAGTACTCAACATAAATACTGCAATCACCAATCCACCTTTCAAGCATCGAGATTATGGCCCCATTGTATTTCATGGGGGAGGCTTCGTCCAGCAGTGGGCAGCTGCTAATGATAGTAAGTGCTATTGAATTGAATATTTTTCTGGCTCTTTCATTTTGTAGCACCAACGGTTGGTTAGTTTTTTTACACAACTTAAAAAGAAGTAAATGAATAAAGTTATGGTGAAAATAAGCCAAAGGTTTAATGTAATAACTGTTGCAACTGCCAAAAATATCCCGGATACTATAACCGGCTTTGAGCAGAATTTTGGCAAGTTCCCCAAGTTCAGAATGAATATCTTAGTGGCGGGACATTGCTCTTGGGACAACCAGACATGCTATGAGCTCTTGATACTTGATCTAAGTACTTATTGATTCTCTCGATTGGTAGATTCAAAAATATTGCTTTGAGAGTTCCTAAGAAATATTGCACATACCTCATATCCTACACTGCTGTTACACGATTATTCCGTGTAAGAGAAAAATCACACTTTTTAGGGTTCCGTAACTTAACAAGAAAAAAACAGGACCCTTATTATGATCACTTTTGTTGTTACTGTCTTACTGCCTGTGTGTCTGAAAAAGTCTAAAGTTGAGGAATTTATTCGTTGTTATCACTATAATGTGATGGTGAAGTTTGTAGAAAAAAGTGGCTAAAACTCAAAACGGGCTGTGACGATTACGAAATATTATTTATGGATTGGAACCATAAAATTTCACTCCCACTTGACAGTTTTATTTAATAGATGAGCTACAATTTGAAATTATTTTAAATAAGATGAATACAATAATTACAAAATAAAAAAATAAAAAAATTGATTTTAATGTTTTGTGTGCACTGATTTTTATATCATCAGCCGTCTTTAGATGCACGTGGACTACTTGACGAGGCTTTCCCCATAGGGTGAAATGGGTGATTTCTTTGTTTTTCACTAATGATAAGTCTTAAACTGTCTAGCCCTTTGTCTAGGAGTTAGTCGAAACGAGTAGTGTGCTGTAGACTTTTAATAATTAAAAAAAAAACAGGAAACCTCCAAGTAGAAGTTCTTGAAGCGTTCGTCCGTGGAAGTACTACCAACGAACCTATTTCTGCCGCTAAGCAGTAGTGCTCGCATTACTGTGTTTCAGTTTGAAGCTAGGGTACGGGTGCCGGTGAAATAACAGGCACGTGAAACTTTTCGTGCGTGTGATGACTCTGGTGTTGTAGGGCGTCCATAGGCTACAGTTACTACTTTCCATCAGGTAGGCCGTATGCTATTTTGATTGCCTAGTACCTAGTATTAAAAAAAACTAAATACTTAGTCAATAATGAAACTAACCTAGAATGACAACTTGATATGGCTATTCATTAAAGCAAGCCTAAAACTCAATCCATAGAGTTTTCCCATTCCAATAAATTACATCCTCATAGTACCAAACCTTCAAACTTATGTGGCGTCCGGGGAGAGAGCCATAGTAGGCAAGGTATATTTTATGATGTAGGTGGTCCATCCGTCATAATTTGCCAATATTGGTAAGCTTCCTTCTTGCGGCTTCCTCGTAAAGTATCGTTTAGGTACTTAAAAAATTATTTAGTGTACTTACTGTTTTTTGCTGTTTACAACCAACTATCGTACCTTTTGGAATTTTTAAGGAGAATGTTAGAATTTATGTTTATTATGTATTTATACCCAAAATGTTATAGAAATAAAATTGCGCTGCCACGCACGTTTTTGTAGTGCTTCAGAGAGGTTCGCTCAGGCTAGGACGGATGGCTTCCATGATATTACCCGTAAAATGACCGCAACCATGATGAGCAGGGTACAAGGCCACAACAGTATGTATTTATTATTTTATTTTTGAAATCAATTTGTTTTACTGTAGGTACTTGTCTTTTTGTGATTATACTAACGTGATGTACGCCACCGTCCTTTTTTGTTAAATAGTTTCTGTCCATCCAAAGGTTGTCTGGAAGAGATCGCTCTTAAGTGATAAGACCGCCCATTGTACCTCTGATTTGAAACTTTGTATCCTTATTTTTTTGTTGTTTTTTATTTATGGTGTGCTATAAAGTTATAATCTATCTATCTATCTATCTAACAGTATGAAAACAGTGGCAGAGCGATGTATCTCTCCTATTTGGTGACATTTTGTGAGTACCAACTAATAGAATCTGTATTCTTTAATCATAATCATCATCAGCCTGTTTACGTCCACTGCTGGACGAAGCTTCCTCCATTGAATAGAATGGGGCGGATTGTAGTGATCGCGGTTTGGTGTAAAGTACTCAGTTATTGAATCTAGGTAAGATGTCCTTCGCTTGGTAACGAAGATGATGTCAGTGTCGTATAGAAGTTTCAAATGAGCATGACAGCAAATTTTCTAAGTCCTATAGGTATATGTACGCACAAGGATATGCTAAATTTTATTACTCATACTTCTTGACTATTGGTTTGCCGTGCCGTGGCGGGTAGTGTACCTACTACCGCTATAATGGAAGCGTCTACGAATAAAGAACCCTTATTTTTGCATCTGCGTGTGTTGTAAATATTTACGTGCATGATAGCCTGGAAGGTATTTATTTTGTAAGGGCCTTATATTAATATATTATTAAAGTATTTAATTTGAATTAAATGTTAATAAAATTTATCGATTTACTTAATTGTGTCCGTTGAATGACGGCTGCGTTTCTTGATTTCTTAATGCGCTCCCAATATATCAACATCAACAGTTTGAGAAACGATGCCACGTGTCAGAATGAACCCAATAATTCTCATGCTTGATATAAATATGAGCGATCCAATATCGTGAGTGAGTAGTGTCGCGTTTCTCAATGACCCATCAGCTAAATCAATCTCCGGTTACTGTCACGTTGGAAATGGGCTGAGAAACGTTATAAATAGGTAAAAGGGCGCGCAAAACTCGGGTAACGTAGGTACGACTATACTTTGATTACCTATGCTAGGATGAGTATTTTTGATTATTATTTTTTGTTTGTTGGTTCGTTAAGTATCATACTATATATTATTATCATAGATGCGAAAGTTTGTGAGGAAGTTTGTTACTTCTTCACGTCCGAACGGCTGAACGGATTTTAATGAAATTTGGAATGGACATATCATATACCCTGGATTGACACACAGGGTACTTTTCATCATCTTTATCATAAATTTTCATCATTGTTCACGCGGTTAAAACCGCGGGGTGCAGCTGGTATTCAATAAAAATAATAAGAAGCACAAAGTTAGTAAGGCGGCGGCGGCGCGGCGCGCGGGCTTAGAATTATGCTATACATGTTATGCGAAGAGAAGAGTGTCATGTGACGAGAAGAGTATTAATCATTAAATTGTGCATGGATGAAGAAGTAGAGGTATTTAGACCAAATTAAATCTAAGAAACAAAATTAAACTACATCTTACTAAGGCAAGAACTAACTACGGAAAGAAAACGATATTGTGTGGGGGAGCACAGCTGTATATTAAGTTGCCTAGCAGTGTAAAAGAGTGCGACAACTTAAATATGTATAAAAATAAACTTAAGAAGTATATATATTCTATTGTATAAGTACATTATCTAAGGCTACAGAGGCCAAACAGCATAAACATAATATTAGTATTATTTATATCTCATTGTAAGTGAACTATTTAGTTTTTATGAGAAATAAAGTTCTTTAAACCTAAATAAATTATGGATGGATTGTGTGAAAGATGACATGGGTAAAAAAGGAGTGAGTACCGAGATGGTTCATAGGGCTTAATGTTTATTAGGTATAGATATATAGGATTTATTTATTGTACATTTCCCATTTAGCCTGAAATAAATACACTGCTCAACACGGTCTAGGGATATTTCATACTCAATTAAATAACTCGAAAAGTACCGGCCGCATTGGAATCTTTTATACACCGATTTGTTTGTAATTTATCTCAGACGAATTCCAAATTCAAATTTTTGAAAATTCTTTTCTTTCGGTGGCATAAAAATGTCTTGATGTATAGAAGAGGGAATTTTCATTTGTGCGAAATTTAGAAAACAATACGAATTACGTTTAGTTACAGTTTTTTTTCATTTTTAAACGAAAGATAAAGTTAAAATTGAGGTATTGTAGCCATGCAACGCCAACATTTGACGAGGGCGGAGATGTTACGAGCCTTGGGGAATGCTGGAAGCTGGGTCTGTTCAGCGTAATGTTGCTGAGGCCATAGGGACCCACCAAAATGTAATTTCAAGATTGTGGACACGCTATCGTGCCACAGGTGAAGTAGCGGAGAGGCACCGGGGGCCAAGTCGCATCACTACCCCCAGACAAGACCGATTTTTGCAAATTACTGCGCGAGCTCAACCAAATGCAACGGCGACTCAATTGGTCCAAAGGCTGCGAGTGGAACATCAAGTGCTTGTGAGTGACCAAACTGTAAGAAGGCGACTGCATGAAAGCAATCTACGCTCTCGTAGACCACTCCGGGTCCCACCTTTACGGAGAGGCAATCGTGGACGACGATTAGAATGGGTTCGGAACCACGTGGACTGGGGCCGTGAGCAATGGTCCAATGTGCTGTTCACGGATGAATCCAGGTTCAACTTCCATCCAGATTCATGAAGGACGCGTGTTTGGCGAGTTCCTGGACGATGGAGCCGTCTTCAGAACCCTCAGGAAGTTCACCCATACCAAGGAGGAACAATTATGGTTTGGCCAGGAATTCGCCTTGGAGGACGGACGGATCTCGTTTGGGTGCGGGGCAATATGACGGCAGAACGATACGTCCAACAGGTGCTGGGGCCCGTAATCTTGCCCCACAGAACACAAATGGGGCAAGATTTCCTGCTCATGCACGACAATGCCCGGGCACACACGGTGAGAACGGTAGCAGCTTGGTTACATACACACAGTGTTAGGGCCTTAGACTGGCCTGATCAATCGCCAGATCTAAATCCCATTGAGCATGCGTGGGATATGCTGCAAAGAAGAGCTCTGAAGGAAGTTCCTGAAAATCTGGCTACAGAAGATCAACTTTTTGCGCACCTCAGAAGGACATGGGACAATATTCCGCAGCAAGACATTGACAACCTTGTTCTGAGCATGCCGAATCGTTGCCGATGTGTTATGAACATCATGGGCGCTTTCTCAGACTATTAACTTCAAGTTTATAAACACAAATAAAATGATTTTTCTATTTTTTTCAGTTTTTACTCATAAATTAAAAGTTAATTCATATACGGTTTCCGTCTATGATTCATTTTTTTCCATAAAATCCTGAAATTTTAATCGAAGTACCTTAACCATTATTAAAAAATGGTAGAATATTAAATAACGTATCTTTTAAATACACTCGAGAGCAATGAATCCGGGTCACTTAAAGAATGTTAAAATCTCGGAAACTAAAAATGATAGATTAATGCAATAAATTGTATTTAATAGACAATGTAATACTCCTTAAATGAAGGTAAAAAAAAATATGAGTCACCTTACATTTTATTAACACAAAATTACATAAAGAAAAAAACTGCTGATCTCTCCTTAAAACAAAAATAGGAAACATGAAATTTTTGAACTTTATTACGATTTTCTTGAATTTTAATACTTCGTATTGCCTCCTCGTGCTTTTTTAATTTAATTTTAATTTAATTTTTTTTATTATTAAATTTTAATTTTAAATTTTAAATTTTAATTTTAAATTTTTTTTAACTTAATTTCGTAGTTCCATCTTCGAAAGTGGCCCTTTTTCAAATTTGATTTTTTTATGATATAACTTTACAATAACTAAGAAGTTTTAATACCTTCATTTAAGGAGTATTACATTGTCTATTAAATACAATTTATTGCATTAACCTAGCATTTTTAGTTTCCGAGATTTTTAGGATTCTTTAAGTGACCCGGATTCATTGCTCTCGAGTGTATATACATGTCACATAAATAATTAACACATTGATAGTAATTCGCTTTTTTTAAAATATCCCTAGACCGTGTTGAGCAGTGTATATTGTTTTTATTATTATTAATAGCTTTAACATTATTGTGACATCCTTACGCTTGTCTGTTTATTAATGGCTTTGATTGATTCTGTCTATAATTGTCTTGTTATAATAAATGTCCTGTGCGTAAATTTGTGAATTGTGCTGTTAGGTTCTTACGAAGACTTAATTAGGTAAAAGTAGAGTACGTAACCGTAACGTGTACGTACGTATCGTGTAAGTAAGTAGTTTAAGTATGAGTACTAAAATAATATATCTACCATAGTTGGCTTCATAATTTTGTGTTGCTTTTGATTTTACGATTTCTGAACTTCCCCAAACTGTCACTTGTCACAGCTCACGCAAGCATAACCGTAGCTTGTGTAAGCGTATAACGTGGTTCACGTTACGTGAAAAATTTGTCAGAAACGCGATTCCTTGACTGACAGTACAATGGGTTTAATCTCCACGCAGAGAAAAATGTAACCTGAATAGAAAGAGCACAATGAAAACAGTTTTTCCTCTTTTGGAATTGAGTGACAAGTACCTACCTTATATTAAACTTGATTAGAAAGAACATTTTCTTTTGGATTAAAAACAACCTATCTTGTTTTTTTAACCATACAAAAACAGACAACTTTTGATTCAATAAGGTTCACTTTTTAAACCTACAAAAAACGAGATCATTGAAAAATAAATCTGCTTTTCCTGGTAAAACGAGAAAATTAAACAATTCTAATGAGAAAACTTTCAGGGTTCCAGCGATTAAACACTGGAGGTCTACAGAGAAAACTGGCCATCCTTGTCGTTTGCCTCGTGTGCGAACAGGTTGAGTAGGTATAATTTGCATAGGGGCTGAGCTGCCCCGACAGCACAAATAAGTGCCTGCGTAGTTGTGATGACCTTAAACAGCCCAAATGCTGTGAAAATAAACACATTATATCAGTCGATAGTGGATGTCAGCCTACCGCATATTACGCAAACATGCCGCTTGACGGAACAATTTGTTGGGCCCGTTCTTTGTAAACGTCTCGCTTTGTGATTCCCGTGAACATGGCGTGAACATTTTGACAAGTGGAATTTGTTCTGCAAAGGGGCTGAAAATATACTCTGCAATGATAATTCTGCCGTTGCGAAAATGTGTTCGCGTGACTCTGATTGTAAAGACTCGGCTTTACTACTGTTAAGTTAATATTTTACATATTTAACGTAAAATCTTGGTATAAGTAGATTGAACAAAGGAAGCAAGAGTAAATTTAAGGGTATACATGTTATGGGTATAGAGTGATTCGAAAGGAAAGTTATTTAATCTTGGGAACTGAACTTGAACACTTTTAGGCTGAGCTTTAGAAAAAGAACCTTCAAAATACAAACAACAAATCGGACATGAATTATACACATTATTCACACACAATTGTAATAAACAAATATTAAATATTTGAAAATGATAATACAGGTCAAAAAAAATTATATCTAATTTTAGATTTAATAATCCCCTCTTAAAATACGTCTGTCATTGCAATCTGGCGTCAAAATATAGTTGATGTCTCCCGCGCCTTCGCGGCTTGTCACACACAAAATGGAGCGGAGACAGAGCCTTTTGTAACTAGTAGGCTTTGTATTCAAAGTATGCTTTCCTACCGAACCGTCTGTGATGATGAAACTTGCCAGACACCGCTTGTGAGTGTGCTTTATGTCGTGAATTAAAACTTTACAGGAGGAAATTAAACGTCAAAAAAATCCGGTAGGCTAAGGTATGTAGGCTTTTTATGTGAATGTTATGCATACAATTATATACACTCTTTAGCAATTGGAAGACTGCCCATTGTATTACTCTTGAATCAACAATATTGTATATTTCCCTGTGGTAATCAATAGAGAGTTATCTATATATCTTTGTGGTTGTTAAACAAAATAACAATGTTATCTACTATATTTAGTTATTTGCACCTATGACATGGCATTTTAAATGATTAGTTCAAAATTACAACATAAAATTTTCCCTCGCAATTTCACCACCCACGGCTCAAACTAGCTGGCAACGTTTAAAATTATTTAATCATTAATACATCAATGATTAAACGCATAGAGACGCGTTGTGAAAGCTTGTGTCACTAAATTAGGTACATCAAAATGTAATAGATGTATTATTTGTTTTGTGCTGTAATGCAGGAGAGAAAACCTATATAATATAGAGTAGTTACTGATAGATCCTGTGGTTATGATCACTTGTACTAATATGCTCAAATAAGTAAATAATTAATGATTACAGTGTAATCTTACCAATTTATCACCACTTCTTATACCAAAGCCAAATGGTAGATACTAGGGTAAATCTATATTTCACTCTTATGGTCCCCCAACTATAAACCGTGTCCATAATAAAACGCTGGAAATATAGCGGATTATTTCTTTGACATGGTTATGAGAAGCGGCAGTCTACTAACTACATAATTGACGGTTTCATAACATATAGCAGATACCACGATTAACCTTAGTGCGTATGTGCACTATACGTTGGATATTAAATCATCGAAGTGGCCTACATAATATAATTAAGTTTCTGTCCACATGACATCCGTCAACCACGATCAGTCATAACGGACTCAAGACTTTTGCTGATTGGATCTCCCGCTTTATCGGACCGCATTTTTTTCCCGGTGAGTGACGCTCCAAATTACTTAAAATACAAACCACTACAGACTTATCCACGAAACACTGGAGTAGGTGTACACGTTTAATCACTTTACCGATATCTGCAGCTAGGTAAAGGAGCCTTTTTGAAATCGGACTCGTGGACAGAGAACTTCTGTCGATGCATCTATCATTCGACGTCTGTCATCCATCATCCGAGCTCACATCGAACCGTGAACAAATGACAAACACGCTTACGACAAACAAATAACTGACATCTTCTGCGTCTTCGCTATTCACTATACCTACTAATAAATGTTATGGTGCGGTGACTTCAGAAAACCTTAGTTGCATAATAATTCTGTAGTCCCACAGAATAGTAGATTATGCACTAAGGGAATAAAGCAGTGTCTTATGTCGCGGGCGGCATATTGAACCCTGAGCGTAACGAGGGACTCTAAAGTTAACTCCCGAGTGTAGCGAGGGAGTTATATAGAGTCCTGAGTGAAGTGAGGGGTTCAAGCTGCCCAAGACGAAGACAGGCTTTATTCCAGAGGAGCATACTCTACTTTTCACACCTACTGCGAGGCAATAAAAGGCTGCAATAAATAAGTATCGTCTGTTTTGATAAACTCTGGGGTAGAATCATTATCGCTCGACATTTTTTGTTAACACTAATATTATATTACAAAAATATTGCAATAAAGTTCACTGAAAATCACAACACCAAACATCTCTTTTGTTTCACATTCTTTAAAATCGCGCCTATTTTTTTTTTCGAGTTTTGCTATATTGGCCAGTTCGATTTTCGAACAAACCTCTTTACAATGCCATATGGACTTTTTTTACTCAGAGTTTTACATGAGTTTCCAACACGAATTTGACGTTCTAAATTCAAATCACTTTAATCCCTAGGGAGTTTCATACAACTTTATATCCCTAGAGAGACAATGCTGTACTTTACGTTGAGGTTGCATGATTTGTAATTGGACATTGTCGAGCAGGTGGTGTGAAAAGATCATTATCACCTTATCTTTTGTATCTTGTACAATCCAACGGGGCACGTCACGCACACCTGTCCCTCGATTAAACTGTACTGGACGACATCGGGACATTTGGGACGTTTAATTTCGAAGTGAATAGTTTTAGGGGTGTTATGACAACAACCAAATACCAAGCAGGGAAAGGACACTTGGAGAAAGAAAATTTGTCCTCAGTGTAAAGGTATTTTTATGGGCATTTTGCATCTTGTAACAAAGATAATACGAGCCACAACGAGGGCACGTCACACGCACCTGTCCCGCGATTAAATTACGCTGAACGATATCGGGACATTCGGGACGTTTAATTTTAAAATGAATAGCTAAGCGCTTCAGCTTCAAGCGATGGCTTGCAGCCAATCTTGCACCAAGTTATGTTGAACCTAATGTTAAATCATATAAATCTACATTTTATATTGAAAGACAAATCGTTTGTCAGTTTGGAATTTTGAATTCAAATGGACGGGTCAGGTAAACGGACATTAATTTCTAGTATTTTAGAATTTTTAATTTGTCTTATGAACCCTTTAAAAGTGTCATAAAAACAAAAAAAAGGCGGTCGGGAAAATATAGATAATAATTGAATATGTTTAAATCATTATCTATTTAGTTAAAAACTAGTATGTTTGTAAAATAAAATAGAGTTTATAGGAAGACTCTAAATAATTCACCCACAATCATTTTGTTAGAAAAACATTTCAATTATATAACAAAGAAAAGCTGTACATTTCCTAGTATTCCATTCAGTACCTGTAGATACGTACCTAGTAGACCTACAACAATGATTTTTCTACCACAAAAACAAAAAATACGTAGATCCTTATTAAATCTACTTTTTCATAATAATATACCGTTACAATCGGTACCTAACCCTAATAAGTGAAGCAGTGTCTACTCCGCGTTATTATTTTGGCAATAACATTACATAATGCTCGCAGACGATACACTCCCCCTCGTGAGTCACAGCCATACCCCCTTTCTGGCAACGACAAGCTACAGAAATAGTATTAGAAATTCATGTTCTATTATTGAACGACTACATACGTACGTACATATCATTATGTAGCAAGAGTAAAAGCTTTGCTTTCGTGATTGAATATTGGTTGGATCGATTCGTTTTATAAAATGTTTGGCTTTCATTTTAGGAAAGTACCTACCTGTAAGCTGTGTTGTGAATATAATTTCTTATTGAAATGAGATATGAAGTTTGCAATACCAGGAACAAAGCCACTGCAGTACCTACCTACAGACTTTAGGTGCACGTAACTTTTGGAAAAATTACGACTTTATACCACGTAAGTACTTTACTATTCTCTTGCGCTGACGTTTCATTTACCATTGAGGTCCTTAATGAGCACTAACGCACAACGCGACCATGCTTGAAAGTCATGAGACGGGAACAAAAGAAGGGAAAATTGGCTTGCAAGATTTTAACCAAACACAAAAATATACAGGACAAATTAAATATGAGCTGTTAAAAGTTATTCATTTGGATTAACAAGCTTTCATTGTGTTTGAAAATAACGAGACCTTTAGGCCCGGTTTCCACCAGGGTGGAGAGGAGAGGAGACGAGGTCAAAGCTGGCAGGTTATTGGCAGGCAGGCTTGACAGGTAAAAACGAAAAGGAAATAACGAAATCGGGTTGGTTTATTCAAACACATCTCCTCTCGTCTCCTAACCTCTCCACCCCGGTGGAAACCGGCCCTTAAAGGATCACATTGCTCTGTCTGTCGGTTTGTTGGTCTGTCTATCTATCTGTATGCCTGTAAATACCCATTTTCTCAGGAATGGCTAAGGAAATCAACTTGAAATTTGTACCAAATATCTGTAAGCTTGTGCTTTACAAATATCAAACTTCTAACTCAATGCATTAAAAAGATATAGGCCATATCATAATGGCAATGAATGTCCAGTTTTTGTATGGACTTCGTGAAAATTAAAAACCTTTAACCTCAGTCTCTAGTCCTCTATTTCTAGTTTTAGTAACCTTACAATTCTAAAATTTGGAATGCTTGGAGGCTTTGTATTACAAATAAAGGAAAAAGTCTAAAATTTAAATAATTTACACTCAGGGCGCGAGTCTTTCTCGCACTAACCGTTTTATATATATTTTAATCAAAATGATTAGAAAAAGGTTAGTACAGTTATCGCTTGAATTTTAAATTTAGCGACCAAAGAAATCAAGTCTGTCAAGAGCAGAGACAGTTGTGCGTCAGCTTTTGAACTTTGTTTTGAGAAAATTTTACTTACATTTTATATCTTTGATAGACGCCGATGGAAATCTGAGAGACAGCGTCAAAAACCTCTACTACAAATTACTCGCCTAAAAAGCGAAGCTAGGAAAGTTTGCCATACGTCATAGTGTTAAGCCATCTCTTGAGGTGAAACATGAAGTGGATAATACACTTTTCTAAACAAACTAACCCGGAGAGAACTCTTGAGAACAAGTCACAAGTTAATAACTCTGGTTGATTTTGCTCTATGGATAGAGCAAAATCACCAGGGTCTTCAACTTTGTCTGAAACTGTATTTCAGCTGTTCTGTGACGTAACTCAGGGTGAAAAAGAAATAAAAAAGAACCACGCAAACACGAAGCAGTACACGAAGTAGTAGGTAGTACCGAGTATATAGTTACTGATAGATCCGATGGTTATGGTCCGTTGTACTGATAGATCCCGTATGCTTATAATTTAGTTACTGATAGATCCCGTATGCTTATAATTTAGTTACTGATAGATCCGGTATGGGTTTTTCTGTGATGTAAGTACAGTAACGTAACGAATATGTATACTTAAATACGTACTTTATATTTTATGCATTACTGTTCCAATAAAGTTTTTATTTTTTATTTTTATTATATTATAGGGTCATGGTAGAGTGGTTTCGTCATCGGGTTGTTATATAATGTAAGAATGTTTATCTCTGGCTCCAGTATCTAGCTTAAATGACTCGCGTTATTAAACTCACTAAGTATAACGAGGACTTAAATTCGAATTTTTGTAATAATTTACCCGGAATGCTACTAGAGAATTTATTGAATCTTTTACCACCAATTTCAATTTTACTTTATTGTACAAATTTCAAACATATTTATAACAGTAAATATAATACAAAAGCGATGGGACTAGTTACAGTGTGCTCTCATTGTCCAACAAACGATTTTATGAAACAGTAAAATAGAGCAAGAAAATTGTAAACCTTTCACACTTCCGATCGTATAATGCATAATAGATATACTGTAACATAATTCACTGGTTCCAAAATGGTAAAATCTAAACTTGATATAATATACTTGAAAGCAAATAAATACATAAACCAATAGTTATAAAGGAATTGTGAGGAATGACGCAAGGTCTTTCTTTACCCCTGTACCAAAATCCCTTCTAAAACTTTGCAATAACTTAAAACGGGACTGCCTCTCCAAACACCAAAGAATTTTATTATGAAACCTCTTTGGGAAGACCCCTTTGAGAGCTTTTCAACTTCCGATGCCAATGACGAAATGAAAGTTGGCATATTTCAGTACAAAAGGAAACCTAATCGCCGTCAAAATTTGCTTAGAAATTGAATTTATTAGGCAGGCACTAATAATGTAAAACGACGTAAATAAGTGTCCTTGGACGTTACTAAAAGGAATAAGAAACAAGGCAAACTTAGCCCAAATGTCCACATTTTATTTTATTTAAAGACTAGAAAAACCGTGTTGAAATATTTTGTTGGGGGTCGTCAAAACAAACTTCACTGACGTAAATCGATGTAGACACGTGCTGTGTCAAGCGCAGTGGATGTTGGTGAGTGTGAGAGAGGCCTCGTTATACAAACAAACCCCGAGGTGATACTCAGCCCAACATATTTCTAGCGAGTAGCCTTCTAAGCATGTAACCCACTCTAATTGTTAGGTTGTTGAATCATCTAAGTTTATTTATTGGTGGTTAGATATTGGACTATTTCCAGCAAGATAAAAAGCTGTTGTATTAATTAAATACACTTAAAAAATTGCGAAATAAATATAAACAAAACATTGTCACTCTGATTTTTACAAGTTTCTATAGTGATAATACAATATTATGGTGATGGCAAGCTAAACTGATAATGGGACGGAAGGTCGTCCGGAACTACAATTCGCGTATTAAAATACAGTCATAATAAAGCTCGGACCATATTCCAATCTAGAGTCAGTCAAAAATTATTTTCAACCATTGCCGTTGTGTGTTCGGCTTGAGAATAGACCCCTCCGTCTCCTCCCATGGATGTCGTAAAAGCTGACTAAATTACCACCAAGGGATGGGCAGCAGCATCCACCTAAGAACTCAACACCAATACTGCGATCACCAGTCCACCTGCAAGCTTGGTGATTATGGAAAATTGTATTCCCCCATTATATTTAATGGGAGTGGCCTTGTCCAGCAGTAGACGAAAACGGGCTGGTGATGATTAGTAGGACTAGGCAGTTAATATACAAATTAAATAAAAAGGCGAAATAATATACCACGTCCCATCCATTGGAGTCAAATAGATTATCAATACCTTTGAAAAATTCAGTATATATAAGCTATTGGCTTGACATTCAACGTAGCGCATCGCTATAGAATCGATTTTTAATGTAACCCATTAAAGTTAGAGTGTCTGCCTGATTGCTCCATCAGCAGGGTAATGCGTTTACTGGTACATCACCACCACTAAAAGCAATTTGCGCCTACGTCTTACTAACCCTTTATGTAAGTTTCAACTAACTGATTTACCAAGCTCTTCATTATAACACCATGTTTACATCCTTCTTACGTGTCACTATCACTCCCAATCATCAACATTATCAGTCTTTCAAAGACCACTGCTGGACATAGTCCTCACTTCTTGAATGACACGACAAATGATCTTGAGCCGGCTCCATCCACCGACTTCCTGCAACGTTTATGATGTCTTTAGTCCATCGAAAGGAGAGCCTTCCTCTACTGCGTTGTCCAATTTGTGGTCGCAACTCGAGAACCTTTATTCCCCAACGGTTGTGTTCTGCGAGGTATATGACATGCCCATTGGCACTTCAACTTGCTAACTCTGAGAGATATGTAGGTGATCTTGATTCTTCTATGGATTTCTTATTTTGAATTCTATCACGTAGTGAACACTCTCTCCATTAGTGTCTTCAATCAATCTCAACAAGAACTTAAATTTAAATGCCAATTTCAGTAGGTTTGATGCAGTAGTGAACTTTTCGGCCTATTAAATAATTGAGGTCTAACTGGGCCGTAGTGGTCTCAGTCGAGTTGGACCCCTCCAATTCCTCCCGTGGAGGTCGTAAAAGGTGTCTAAGATGTTACACCACGGGTTGGACAGCAGCATCCACCAAGTACTCAACACCAATTCTGCAATTACCAATTTGCCTGCCAAGCGTGGCGATTATGGAAAATCCCCCTATTGAATGGGAAGGCCTTGTCCAGCAGTGGACATCTAATAATCAATAATCATTTATTTGGTAAGAGTATTACACGTCATATAAGTACATACATTCACTATACTGCAGTATAGTATATTATTTACCTACATAATATAGCATTACAACATGCTTATAGAAACAAAAATAAAGAGATAATAATATAATAGGTGTTCTTAGGTATTAGTCTTGATGAACACATAGATTGGAAATCGCAAATAAAATTAGTGTGCACCAAAATTAACAAATTTATCTATGCTCTTAGGACTATTAAAAAAGTAACGTTAATAAAGACAGTATTAGTAGTTTATCATAGTTACGTAGGGTCCATCCTCAGATATGGTATATTATTGTGGGGGAATTCCACAGATTTACAGAAGGCATTTGTTGCTCAAAAAAATGCCTAAGAGCAATCTGGGAGATGGAGCAATTAGAATCGTGCAGGCCCGTTTTTAAAAAACATAAACTTCTGACTCTTCCGTCATTATATATATTTGAATCTGCAATGTTTGTTAGAAAACATTATGACCTGTTTGAACATAGAGATAATACTAATCGGAGAGCTGTTACACAAAGACCATTAGTAATGCCAATACCGCAACTAAAACTCTATAAGCGAAATTGCGTTTATATGACAAGCAAAATATACAATAAACTGCCAAAATTAATATTGGAAAAGAGAGGCAATGCTTTTAGTAATGCACTAAAGGAATGGCTTGCTATAAATTGTTTCTATTCAATTGAAGAATTTCTTGACATGTAAAATTATATTGTTCTGTGTGTATTGTGTTGTAAAATTGAATTGTTTTTATTTTTATCTCTTTATTTCTTAATTTTGATTTCAATGCGCATCCCAAAAATTCTTTAAATTGTTAATTATTAGGTACTATTTATAATGACATGGTAATGGATGTATCTACCAAGTACCTACTTATGGGAACTAAATTATTTGTATGTCATATGTATGACTGAGTATGTTGGACGTGTGAATTATGACCATCTATGTAAAATTACCATATTCAAAACAAATAAATTATCTTTATCTTTATCTTTATCTTAATAAAAATTCATGAAATTATTGGTCAATTACAATGATATTAATAAATTTAAATTCAGAAACACTGAAATAATTAGTCAGAAAAAGTAATTACATTCTACCAGCCGATGAAGAGAAGTGGGCGCCAAGTAAAGTCTTTCAACTTAGATATATTTTTTAGGAACTTAGGCCCTCTACTCATTACTTAACTTACAAGACATGATGCTTGCAATTTGGGGGAGAAATTTGCGGTTGCGGTTGCAGTTACAGGTTGCGGGCCAACGGGAATCAAACCCGCAACCTCCTGCATCTCAGCCGGCTGCTTACCCGCCGCGCCATAGCGATCGTCTAATGATATAATAGTGTTGATTGAGCAATCGCAACCAGCTGCCAAGATAGAATATATAATAACTACTCTTTCACAACTGGTTGCGAAACTTAGTTGTCAACGCGGCCAAAGGGGAGCAAATCCCTTAATTCTGTGCTCCAATTATATTTTTCTCTACTTTACTCAGGCACGTTTTAATACGCTTTTCTCCATGCAATATAAAATACATTAATAAAGTTTTATAATGATAGGTAAACTACTAATACCGTAACTGCTATTAGCGGAAGTGAAGTGGCGTAGCAATAGCTGATATAAACGATATTAAAATGCTAATTATGCATGCAGTACTTCCCGAAACGTGTTTCATATTGTTTCATATAAGCTTAATCGGATAATAAGTTAGATTCAAGTTAGCATTTTCCATGTTCTCAGTATTATAACGAGAATACAGTTCCTAGACTTACAGGATGGAATAAATTTGATAATCACTTTGTAAGTGAATTTCGAGATTGTTTAATAGAAATACCTCAACTTGGGCTGAAATAATTATGTTGAAGGTCAATTAGAAACATTATAGTATAAACTTAATTCTATACCAAAATGTATTTACATAGAATTTTACAAGCAGATACAAAATGAAAAAATTACAAATGAAATATGTAGCTGTGCTATCAAATACCGTTGCAAACGATCTAAAGATAGCTTAAGTGATCCAAAAAACAACCTGAAGGTAACGTCCCCTAGACGCTGGCTGCATTGCCACGCTGAATAGCAGTACTAATGCGTTGTAAGAGCCAACGGGTCAAGAGTCACATCAACCAGACACCCTGAAATAATTTTGAAAACGTGAAGGGCCCCGGGCTTTCGACCCCAAAAGGCTCAATATACATATATTTATAGATACCTGTTACAAACTAAGAGTTAAATTTTTATAGACCTTCATTTGACCGTGATCTCACCTGTTGACGATGGAACACAAATACCTAAGAAGACACCTATTCACTATTGCCTTGAAGACACCCTGATTATAGTTTTCAGTAAAGACAGACGACGGTACTGTGATCCACTCCTTAGCAGTTAGCATTATAAAGGTAGAACCAAAGCGTTTAGTGCGAATTGAAGGAATACTGATGAGGTAAACTGAGCCGCGCGCCTGCTTGTCCTATGATGAAAAGGAGACGGTGGAATCAGATCGTGTAGTTCCTGGGCACATTCCCTGAATTGTAACCTATAGAAGATCGAAAGGCATGCAAATTTACGGCAGTATTCGAGACTCTGGGTTTTAGTCTCTATCATATTTTACATCTTGATCTTATCCAGACAACCTTTGGATGGGCAGGATCTATGGTTTGTTTATCTTTTACTTTCGTTAACCACAAAACACCTATTTATTAATATTGTCACGGGTATTTATCGGGTGTTACGTTATTATTTATTATTCCCGACGTTTCGAATGCGTTACACTTTACATAGCAATCGTGGTCACGGCTTGACTCACCCCCCACCTTCAAATCACCTGTAAAGTATAAAAAAAAAAACCTGTAAGTGATTCAAGCTCGACTACAAAAAAGATGGACCTATATATTGAAGCACAAAATACACGTGTAACAAATGTATGTGTCTCGTCGTGTTTGTTGCGAAACGAGACGCTGGAGAGCAAAAAATCTATTTTCAACTTTTATAAGTTCCGCGAAACCTCGATTTATGTGTTTCTGTAGTTTATTGATAAAACAATCAAATTCCCTTTCGAGTCCTGAAATTGGGTTTGTTATTGTTTACTGTGTATTTCAAATAATATCTACTTACAGAAACGAAACGGGAAAACTGTGAATTCTATGTTTGTCCTAAAATTCTGTTTGTTTCAAAACTTAGTAAATATTTAGAGACTAACTTAGTTCAAACATTGATACAGGAAATCTATTTGATAAACCAATTAGGAGAGTGGACTCATTTCAAAATTATTTTTTTCAAAACCGTCCCCACCCTTCCAATCTAAGTTAGATTAGAAAAAACTTTAATAAATATTTCAAGATTATTAAAAGGCCTCCCTCAAAACATACGTGAGAGATCTGTAAGATTATAAGAATGGCCAATGGGGGTGTACGCAAATTTTAAAAGATTATACAAAAGAAGTGTTGAAAACTAATACTTTTAAAGAATAACTATCGAAATGAATAAATAAAACGGTCTGTTACATAATAAAATACTATACATAACATTATAACACCCAACAGTCACATACATAGTCCTCATCTTACACTAGGATTCCCTGTGTCGTGGGTATAAAGAACTACTTATTTATTTATTTATTTTACTACGAGTACCATGGTACCATAACACCCACACCAGGAACAAATTTTTCTAGATCATTACAAACATTTGTCCCTCAGCGGGAATCAAACCCGCAACCTCATAAAACTCAGCCGGCTACTCGCCCGCTGCTCCACAGAGGTCGTGGCCCGTCGTCGATCGGTCGAACATCAATAAATTCCCACATTAAAAAAAATCGCCCATAGACGCTTTGCCCCCTACTATGTACCGTGGAAACAAGAAGTCCACTAGTAATTTGTTTTAAGTTCGAAACCAAAGGCAAAATCAAATAATGGGTTCCTAAATGATATTCATGGTATTGATTTTGAATTTCCAGAGTTGAATCTTGATTACGCGATATTATTATTAATGTCCCAAGGGCCAGGGTCACACCAGCACAACATTAACAACACCCGAAACAGACGGCACAAGAGTAATGGGCATAAGGCTGCGTACTCCATCAGAAGAGCGATGAGCGGAGTGATCAAGAGCTTATTACTTACAGCTGTAAGTACCTCCTATCTAAGCGATACAAAAATAACGTACTCACCTACTTACTTAATCAAACGCCCTGCTTTTATGTTGTACCAACTTAAGGTTAAATGTTTATTTCTCATTTAAGTGACATACTTTTTCTTTTAGGCCGTCGAGTGGAGGGCCTTCCTCTACCGCGTCGTCCTGTTTTTGATCACCACGTGTTGAATCCGCATCTCTTGCATCTCAGCAGCCAGCTCTCACCACCGCCACGCCACAAGGAATGCCAACTTTTTTCTATGCGCTGTTTTTCCAAGATCGGTTTAAAGAAATTGATTCTCAATAACTTTTCATTTAAAAAACCGACTTCCGCCATTATATTCGACAAAATATTTGGATGAAAAAAAAATGATGAAAGAACCATAGTGGTGAAAGGATTGTTATACTTTTTGAATGCTTGGTTTGTTGCTGAAAATAGTAAAATCGCCATATGTATGTCTACAATATTTGAGGAGTTCCCTCAATTCCTCATGGATCCCATCATCAGAACTGGATTCTGAAAAAAATGGGACCAATCTGGAAGTATATCTATTCAAACACAAAAAGAATTTTCCAAATCGGTTCATAAACGCCGGAGATATGCGGTAACAAACACAAAAAAAAAAAAAACAACTGAATTGAGAACCTCCTCCTTTTTTGGGAAGTCGGTTAAAAAGACGAGTCATCTTCACATACATCATCAGCCAGTAGAAATCCACTGCTGGACATGGTCTCCCCCTTAGAATGCCACGGTACAGGGTCTTGAGCCGCCTCCATCCAAAGACTTCCTGCGACGTTTATAATGTCAAGATCACCAACATAGCTCTCGAATTAGCAAGTTAAAGTGGCTATGGGCAGGTCTTACAGCTCGCAAAACTGACAACCGATGGTGAATAAAGGTTCTAGAATGGTGACCATAAAACGGATGACGCAATAACGTGACGGGGAAGGCCCTTCACTCAATGGACTAAAGACATTTATAAACGTCGCAGGAAATCTGTGGATGGAGGCAGCTCAAGAACGTTCATCGTGGCATCTAGGGGGAGGCCTTTGTCCAACAGTGGACTTGTACAGGCTGATTATGATGATGAGTCTTTTGTAAAAGGAGATCCTTTTACAAAAGAGAAATATAAACATCCCCTGTATTATGACCGGGGTTATAACTTTACGTTCGGGGTAAGTAAACTGCTTTGGATTAAATCACTTAAAAATAATCTTAAAAAGTAAACTCAGGAAATAAATTGTTCCGTTTTACAGCTTATTTGCTGACCAAAGTAGACATAAAAAAAAATACGAAAAATTTGGCTTTGTCGTAATAATAAAGGCATTCGATAAAAATCGAAATTACATCTGTTACTTATGTACGATTATGGCATTAGTGATGCCATATAATTTTTTCATTGTTTAAAAAGGCCAAAAGATGGTGACAACAAAAGCTTTTGAGATAATCCTTGTAGAGCAAAGGCTTAGCTGTTTGTCAAAGTCGTGGAAGACAGTTCTGCGACCGCAGGCAACTGCTGAGATATAGCGAACTTATTTGCACCTGCACTACACACTCGAAGTCATTAGCATTAACTTGAGAGCCGTTTGTGCAACTTACATTCTCAAAATTCAGCAAATTTTATCCAAAATTACATACATTAGCTGACTTATATTCATTAGCACTGAATAGCTTCGGCATATAATTCTCCATTTTTTATAACACAGATTTTGACTCAAAGCGTACCTAGTTTAAACATATTAAATAACTTTCTTATTAATAAAGTATAACAGCCCTCCCATAACACCCAACAGTCACATTCGTAGTCTTTATCCCACACTAGGATTCCCTATGTCGTGGGTATCAGGAACTACGAGTACCATGCTACCATAACACCCAGACCCGGAACAAATATTTGCAGATCATACAAACATTTGTCACTCAGCGGGAATCGAACACGCACCCTCTTGCTACTCACCCGCCGGTGAGCCCACAGTCAATATGTAGTTTTGACTTTAACCGACTTACCGAGGTGGAATTGCATCCAAAAGATAGAGGGAGGATTTTTAACGGTAATTCTATACGCATCGAAAATAAGATTACAATGAATGAATCCATGCTATTCTTGTAATCCCACACTGAAACGCATAGATTAGGATACACTTATTGAATAAAAACCATACATTGCGTATATAAAAGACCTTTAGAGCTCTCTATTACTTAGAATTAAAATTACGGGACCGTAAAAGTTTTCTCATTTATTAGAACCATAAAATTCTCGGATTTTCTTTAAGTGCGGCATTATAAACATTTTGTTTCGATCACTCAGGTTTAATTTTCTATTAAAACTTGAGTCAGATTCAATAACCAAAAACAATATCCATAAACCCTCGTCAAATACTTTGCTTATAAATCGAAGTTATCTATTTTGAAAAGTTTAAGGGTAAAAAGTTAATAGCTGAATCTGTAGATTTCATTGATGGTAAAGATTAAAATGTGAAATATTTATTTTTCGTTATTCAGCCAGGTAAAATTTTGAACACAGAACCGAGGCCTTACCATGAGCTCTTAAACAGATTCAATTCAAAAACTATTCAGTACAAAATATCGGTTCGTCGTTGATATCCGTCATCATTGAATAACTTTAATCGCAGAAGTCTATAGACCTTCTATAGCTTCTGTGCCTTTAAATATAACTGCGGACATCACGGAACCGATATTTAGTACTGAATAGTTTTTGAACTGAATCGCTATAAGAGCTCATGATAAGGCCTCAGGTTAATGGGGAATATTCATAGGCAACTGATAAACATCTGCTAGACGAGGCCTCCTCATAGAATTGCCATAATCACCACGCTTGGCAGGCAGACTCAGATGGATACTGCTGCTCATCTCCTGGCGTAATCCTTGACTAGCTTTTAACGACATCCACGGGAGGAGTAGGAAGTCTTATTCTTAGGCCGAGACCACTACGGCCAGTGGACATTTCACACAACATTATCTAGCCCTATATAAGCTATATAAGCAGAGCTTGTGTTATGGGTACTAGATAACTGATTTACTACATTGATAGATATTTTTTTATTATACATAGAAAAATACCCATAACAACCTGAACAATTATCTGCAGATCGTACAAATATTTGTTCAGAGGCGGGAAACGAACCCGCAACCTCCTGCGTCGCAGGCGAACTTTCGCCCGCCGCGCCACAGAGGTCGTATATATAGGGAATATTACAATACATTTATTAGATACTGTGAGAGATTAACATCTTGCTAATTGCTCCCATTGTCCAGAACTTAAATAACAAAGTGAACAAGATAATTATATAACTTATAGCATTTAAATCTACGGCCTATTTAACGGAACTTTTAATTTGAATGATGATAAACAGCGACAAATTTAAAGTCTGCCTTCCACAGAGAGGGCAGCGGAATCCGGAGTCTCGTTGACTCGCAACAGTATGAATGCATAGAGGTTCTTCCACTGGGAAAGAGTTGGATCAGCAAGTTAAGAAAAATTACCAGCATAGAAAGAGTCTGCTATGCAGTAAACGGCAAAAATATTTTTGGCAGTAAAAAAACAGCCACCAATATCATCATTATCAGCCTTTAGGAATCCACTACTGAAACTGCTGGCCTCAACAATAGAATGACAATATAAAAGGTCTTGAGCCGCCTCCATTCACCAACTTCCTGCGACCTTTGAAATGTCGTTGGTCCAACGAGAATGAGGCCTTCCTAATACTCTGCGTCGTCCGGTTCGTTGCCACCACCATTATTAATTATTTATCATTATGAGAACCATTATTCCCTAACAGTTATCAGTTTTGCAAGATATGGTCTGTCCATTGCCAATTTAACATGCCAGCAAAATAGAATATTCATATTCATATTCATTTATTTCAAACCATAGGGACTTTATGAACACTTCGTTTTGTCAATTCGTTTACATAGTATTTATATGACACAGTTAAGAAAAAAAAAATTATACATAATAAGGTACAATAAGGTAATTCATGTTTAGTTGCAGCTGTCAAAATATTAAATATGTAAAAATAAAAATAATAATTAAAATGTCACTACAAAGGTATTAATTATACTAATCAAGTAATAGCGGTTGTAAAAAGCCTTGCCAAAAACTAATCTATCTACTAACTATATCATGTCATGTGGTTGCAGCTGCACAGAGGTTTTGTCAAATAAGTTTGGCGAACTCAAGTCTTAGCTTGTTGCACTGAAAAAGAGTTTTCTATCTTATTCTGCTAGGCTTTTTGCCCGCTCCGTTCTCACTCGCAGTGGAAGGCGAACCTAGGAGCTAAATGAGGGTGCGAACTCCTAAATGTAAACATTAAGTTCGTCTAAAGGGACAATCAAAGGGCCGACCCGTGTTCTCGTGACGAGGAAACTCTAATTAATTGAAATGTTTATGACATCAGCCCTGGGCCATCCAGGGCCCGTGTATCTGTTACCCAATTTACAAAGTTTGTTGTTATAAGTTATATTGTATGTAGAGGTGGATAGTAGGTAATCACATTATTATAACGAGGTGCTAAGCCGCTACTGTTAAAAGCCTTGCTCATCTTAAAAAGCTTATTATTGCAGTTTCAAACGTTGCTTATAACTAGTATGTCTGCGAACAGTAGACCTCGCAAGCACAAACTTTTTTGCAACAATTGTGATCAGGTTGGTGCTTTGATGATCGTTGAGTTTGAGGCGCAATTGAAATAAACTTTGAAAATCACATCCATTGCGCAATTTAGCATATATACCCAATCTTACCTAAGCCATAGAGTCGTTGAAACTCTAACAAATGAGAGCATTTTTTTAGGGTTTTTTTTTTTAATTTTAACTTAAAAACTACAACATTCTAGAATAAAAATTAAAATAGTTTTGGAAAGTTTAGACAAAGTTATTTTTTATGACACCCCACTTAAAGGTAAATGGCACTGAAGCAAACTTCCTTTCCCAATATTTGGGGGAAATACTTCTCCAATCAAAAATCGCCGATGACAAAAAAATTACTTTGATTTTTTAGAACCTGTAAAATATAAATTTTCGTCAAGATTCTTTGAAAAATACGAACTGTACGGGAATACCAACATACATACATTCGGAGAGATGAAAGCAAATTTTGCCTGTTATTGCAAGGACTTAGCTCACTTCGCTCGCTCGGTCAACTATCAAAATCGCAATTATGTAGCAATAACGCAAATACCATTAATTCATGCATTCAAACCAGAAATAATTTAAAGCTCGACCGTTGAAATGGCCACTCGGCGAAATGGTTGCGCTAAAACAAGAGAGTTCCATTTGTCTAGCGACACTTTCCGAAAGCGGCTCGATCGGCGCTAAATTAGGATTGACGCCGACAGGTTTTGTAAAAGCATTGCACTGTTGAATTATTAAGTCAACTCTGGCTGCCTCTATATTTGTACGGCCGCGGCCGGCGCCGCCGCACCACCACTCCACGTCTGATACTCAGAACCTATAGGTACCAACCCATGTAACGCTTGGTTTACGGAACCCGCCTCATTTTCGATCTGACACCGGGCTAAAGTGGTCGACGAATGAATAAGCCGCAGTAGGCAATTCGAAAACAAAAAACCATTTCAACAATTGAAACCTTTTAGTCGTTATGAATCGGGGGAACTCCGCCCGCGGTTGGTAAAACACCGATTCCATTACATACGACTGACATAGGTACCGACAAGTAGGTAGGTGAAATATGGTTGTTTGTATCACATGCGAAAATTTATGCACAACAATGAACTATGCCGTACTGTATGATTCAAACTATGCCTTCGGAAATTGTGTTTGGGGCTTATTGAGGGTGGAAAAGTTTGAAAGCAATTTCGTGAAAATTTAATGTTCCCTAGAACTTACGAGAATGAGGAATTTCAGAAATAAGCCAACACTGAGCATAGTTAATTTGTTGTGAATTTTTAATGAGGTCCACCGAGTCTCACAGTCTGCTTTGTAATTTCAATTTTTAAAACGAGCAGATATATCGAGCTGCGTTCAAAATACTATTTTCAAACTATTTTGACGGTGTCTATTTTAAAGGCAAAACAATTTTATAAGATGATATTTATCATAAAAACTTCATAATTATGTATTTTAAACATATTATAACATCTAGGCTGCTGTGCCCAGTTAAGTGTAACAAAGCTAAGAAAAATCTAGAGCCCGCTCCGTGCGATTCTTTAGTTTAATTTTCCTAGCTCCTTTCTACAGACAGACAGCCTATGTTGATATACTTTTATGAGGAAATAGCGTGATTCCGAAGCGCTAACTGATTTCGATAACGATAATAATTCCCTATTTTTCGACTTGATGACACTTCTATTGAATGAAACAAAGGGCAATAGAAAATCGCGACTAAAATTAATTAAATTGATGTAGGTGCTTATCGTACTCAAACACGCGCCTACAACTCCTTTTTACCTGACTGCTTTTATCAGGAAATGAAATTCAATAAAAAAAATGTTGGAAAATGATGTGAAAATGTATAAACATGTTATCTAAAACTCAATTTATTTCATAATAGATATGATATTAAGGGTGAGTCTAGTCTAAAAGTGAACGCCCGTGACACAAGCCTAATATTCAAAAACAGAGGCCCAATTCTCTAATTTAAAAACATTCAATTCGCAGTATAATCTCGTCTCAGTCGCACTGTCAGCTGTCACCTATATAGTAACTATTACTTAATCTTCGCATGCATACGCGAAGATTAAGTAATAGTTAATATACGATACAGTGCGACTGACACGAGATTATATTGTGACTGGAATGTTTTAAAATTAGAGAATTGGGCCTCTGATCTTTTGTTTACGGATAATGAAATATTTTATTTTGGCGCAATTAAATAGTGGCGTGTTTAGTTTGGTTCTTTCACGTCGTTTTGTTTTAGGTTAGACGTACTCTACCTAAATATTTCTCACAAGATGCGTCACAATTGTTTAATGTGTGATGGAAGCAGGTATTTTTGATCATATAGACCATCCTATAACATACAAAAATCTTTGATTTTCTCATGTCACTATAGCGACGACGAGAGTTCATCCTAAAATGGTCGTCTGGTGCAAGGTATAGAGTAGCTCCTTCAAACTGAACAAACTAATTACCCGTTTAGACTATTTGCTCTCGTAGTGATTGCTGTCGCCCCGGGGCGTCCGGGACTCAGGAACAGCGAACGGTGCCAACGGGAACATGACTGGTGAACAACCATTGTGGAATTGAAACTACAGTGCATGGGAATCATTAAAAAGGAATACACGGTGATGTAACAGAGATAATTAGTCGTATTTTCATTTTAAAACCAACATTGTTTTGCACATTGTGTTATTGATAAATAGTGTGCGTCTAAAGATGATGCTATAGAAAATGGAGAAGGTAGAAATAAATAGATCTCGCAATCCCCAAACAGAATATTTTATACATAGCTAGTCCACTATGGATTATGGATTTGCGAATCTATAATCACCATACAAGGCAGGTGCCAAGCGTGGAGATTATGGATTCGTGATTGCAGTATTGGTCTTTAGTACTCAGATGGATGCTGCTGTCCATCCCCTGGCGTATCCCTCAGTCGCCTTTTACGATATCTACAGGAAGAGTTGGGGAAGTTCTATTCTGAGGCTGAAATCACCACGGCCAATATATTATTTGAAATTATAAAATATAAAGGTAAATTTCATCCAGAATTTTGCTGTAAAATACTGGTTCTGCACCATTTAGGATCTAATAACGGAACCTTAACAAATATTTGCAGAAAACTTAATCCCGTTATTAATAAGTGCTAGACGCCGCCGGCCATAACGGGCCAGCTTCCGTCTGCGGAGGCATTTCAACCACGTGGATAGTTTTCTAGCAGGTGAGCCGAGCCACCATCCTTTTTGCACGAACGTTGTTTTGATTAAGAGCAAGGGAGTGGGCATAAATTCCAGAGACATAAATCAATAACCTGGTGCACTCACACCTACGTGTTTGCGTATGGTTACGTCACACAGACAAGTTGGCAGACGATATTTTGACGGGAGGCTGTTCGGTCTGTTTAGAAATTATACGGCTTGAATTGAGGGTCGGCAGCGCGTGGTATGGTGTGGAGACAAACTAGATTATTAATGAAGATTAGGAAATAATTGCAATTTTCTCATCAAAATTGTAAGAAAATTTATTTATTGATGTATGAAATTGTAAAAGATGGTATAAAAGATATTTACTTGCCACGTGATACAACCAAAAATTAGGTAAATACACAAAAAAATTGTAAATTAAAATAGAGTAATATGTTTATATATATATGGGTACGTAACGGGAGATACAAAAATATAAGCTTTGTGAAAGTACCTCAGGCAAAGTACTCTACATAAACGGTCCCATGAAGAAGTAGATCTATTAAAATGTCCCTAGAAATGTATTATTCTTTTTCACAGAACTTTCAGTTAAATTCGTAGAATTAATGGTTGAAAAGCTCGCTCAGAACAACAGAATAAAATGGGAAAGAGGGATTAAAACGGATGATCTAATAATGGATTCCGGTTTCGGAACACCTCTGGATATAAGACTAATACCGATCTAGCCACCGCTGGCGCCCGCCGTGTCGGTTAATATTGGATCGACCATTCTCAAAATACAAAAATATTGAATTATAAATGGGTAGTCTGTGAAGATAATGATGAAGCAAAACACGGAACAGTATAACTAACATTAAATAGCAAACCCAGCCATCTATAAATATAAATTATGATAATTATTATTTTATCATTACAAGCATCAAGATCTTTATTCTATTAAGTACACAAATAAACACATAAAACAAAAGATAGAATGAAAGATTATTAACAAAAGTGAGCTTAACCTTATGAAGAGTTTTCATCCAGCAAACCTTTGAGAATAGAGAGAGGGTGAGGTAGTAGGTTCGGACGTTAGGTACATAGAAAGCAAAGTGATATTGTAGTCGATCTATGCTAAAATTGTGCCATGGTGTGTCCGGCCTCAGAAAAAAGCCCTCTGCCTCCTTCCATGGGTCTTGCAAAAGCCAACTAAGGTATTACACCAGGGGATGGGCAGCAGCACGCACTTGAATACTCAACACCAATACTGCGATCACCAATCTGCATGGGCCTGCAAGCGTGGTGATTATGGTAAACCCCCCATTACATTCTAAGAGAGGGCCTTGTCCAATAGTGAACGTCGAACTGCTGATGATGATGAGTTGAACTGTAATGACGAATCATGTGTCGCTTACGATACGAAATCAGGTAATACTGTAATAACAATAATAATGTACAGCTACGCCCTCAAATCACTAACGTAGCTATTTTGCCTGTATTTCATTTCCATCTTGATTTTTACTGCATGTTTAGGAAACATACTGTACTCTCTTAAAGCGTAACATTACTTTAACATTGTATTATTTTATTGACCCACGTACGAAAGAGGCTATCTACCCACAACACAGGTTTTTCTAGGGTGGGAGCTAGCGCACTTACAAATTAATTTGTCAATCCAGATTATGTTTTTGTATTTTAACACTGCAACAATATTCATAATTATTAATTGTAACGATTGTATTATTATTAAGTTTGTAACATCTAAATAAACTTTATACTTTATCCAACGAGTACCACAGAGACTATTTATTTTATAAATTTTTGTTGGTTGTAAAAACAGAGAAAATATAATTTACGTAGGTACTCTTAACTCTTAACTATTCCAAAGGAATATTAATGGATGTATCGGTCTATCGGTAAACAGTTTATAACAGCATCATCATGTGAGGATTCAATTTACTGTCAACAAAGTCGCCCATAGTTTACCAACGTGAATAGGCTGTCCTCCTATACCAGCCCTCACTCAAACCTGACAGAATCGATTTACCCACTTTTGATTTGCGGTAATCGACAAACGCAGGTTTGGACATCGGTTAACCGACACGTCACCGTCAAAACCTACCTATTCAATTTTCGGTTCGGAATTTATCTGATTTTGAAAAGTCAAGTTAAACCTCGTTTTGAAAACTTGGATAGTCATTAGTCATTCTCACAGAAATAGTGATGATGTTTTTTTTTTTAGATAAAATAATATCTAACGATCGGTATCTAGACCTCTTTATTTCCCAAATGAAAAACAGAGAATTATACTATAATAATGATGTTATTTACTATTATATTGTATACTATCATTTGCTCGCGGCTCCACCCGCGTGGATTATCTATTGGCTCCGCCCTCGTGGAACCTCTATTATAAGTTATATAATAGGTATATAATCCTAGGTATATAATATTCTGATATAGGCTATAACAGTGTAAAGTTTCATCAAAATCCGTTCAGTAGTTTTTGCGTGAAACAGTAACAAACATCCATACATTCATCCTCACAAACTTTTACAATTACAATATTAGTAGGATTCGATATTGCTAAGGCAACAAATTCACAAATGAGTCTATTTTTATACAACCCATTAGCATTTCTTTGCTAAACAAACTTTAACTGGTTTAAAATGCACAACAAAAGGTGCGAAACCGTTTTCTTTGCTTATAGACAGGTAAAAGTATTTTATTTTCATCACGTTCCGCCTGTTTGAAATATTCAACAGCATCGATTATCGGCTCACTCTGTACACAAATACTTTTTATTCAATTTACCGATGAAGACTCTCCGCGACAAATTTTCATGGTAATTTCAGGAAAATGCAATGAGGTATCGACGTTTTTATGAGTTTATTTTTCTTTTATGAATCAAATATTGTTTTAGAGATGTTTCCTATTTTAATTTAACCCAAAAAAACATGTTAAAATTTTGAATAATGAATGATCTTTGTTAGGTTGCGTAAAAATCATGAGTAATGTAACTCATGATTTTTACTTAACTTAACAAAGATGTATTACATGGTTTTGTATCGTGATTAAGGTCATTAAGTTGTAAATAAATGCTGAACATTTCACACAACATTATCTAGCCCCAAACTAAGCAGAGCTTGTGTTGTGGGTACTAGATAACTGATATACTTAATACAATACAATACATAGATAGATATTTTTTTATTATACATAGAAAAATACCCAGAACACCCTGAACAAATATCTGCTGATCGTACAAATATTTATTCAGATGCCTGAAAATATATATAAATATACAGCGTCTGCATGCTGGTTCAGATAATATTCAAGTAGATGTATTCAATCAGGTAGATTTTATTCCTATCACCCAGATAATCAGTGTAAGCTTATCCGATAACCAGTTCAATCGAATCGATAGCTACATATATAATATTTCTTATAGGAGTATAGAAATAGTCAAATACCTTCATACTGATTCGAGACTTGTTTGCACAAATCTTGTTAGGAAGGGACACGGTAGAGCCCTGGGTGAAAATGAGTTCGTAACTTGCATCAAATATAATATGGGACGAGGGAAAAAGCCGATGTAATACGCCATTAGGCCCGTGTTCATTTAAAAAGCAGGTTGCCAATGACTGTTTACCGACGCTCCACGCACAGGGACGAACGGGGCTCTACTTTGACATATCGTGTCGGTAAACGCTTGTAGATAATCAGCAGTTACCTGTCTTTTATGTGAATGTATCCTGTATTCATACAAGTGTTGACAAATAAAGAGCTGGCAGAATCAAGTACTTTCTCGGCAGGTGGGCTACTTGAAAATAAATTAGAGTAAAGTAATTGGAAACCCAATCTAACGCAATTGACTCAGAAATTATTTATGTTTTTAGGGTTCCGTACCTCAACAGGAAAAAACAGGACCCCTATAGGATCACTTTGTTGTCCGTCTATCAAAACACTTTTTCACAGGAACAGCTAAATGTATCAACAGAAAATTAATTATTAGATTATGTATTATAGTCCGTGAGCTTATAGTGCTGTAAAAAAAACAATATCAGTTAAAAAGATATGGCAGAGAAGGTAAAATTTTTGCTTAGATCATTTATACTCTCTAAGAATTTTTGTAAGGAAATCGTGAAAACGAAAAACCTCTAGGGTACTTTCAGTGATCTCATAGTTCTGAAATTTGGAATGCTAAAAGGTTTCGTGACATAAATAAAGGGAAAAATCTAAAATTGAGAAATTTCGTCTGTTTACCCCTTAAATGGGATGGTGAAATTTATAGGAAAAAGTGGCTGAAACTCGAAAAGATCCTCTAACAATTTCGAAATAATTGACGGATTGAGACCCTCAGGGTGATCGCACTTGTTCGTTTTATTTCTAATGTTTCGAGCCAAGCCCCATTCCAAAACACCACACTGGTAAAAATCCAAAAACCAGTTTAGTGGCAGGTTCTAACATTTTAGAAGCTGTAACATAAAGTAAAACGCATTAGATATTGAAAAATAGAATGAAGTCGAACAAACATTGAGCTATATTGTCGCAGACAAGCTCTCTAAAACGCGAGTAGCTAGCTCAGCTATATACCTACTACAGTTTATAACAATCTTTTATTTAACATACCTTGTATGTTTTTGATGTATAATGTATGTAGGTAGTATGTGTTGTTTGAATATTCAAAGTCGATTTTGACGTACTCGTAATACTCGTTATAGGGTAATAGTTGAAATTTTGCATTTCTATCAAATTCCGATGGAAAAACGACTGTTTCGTGTGATCAGACAGGGCGTGATCGATTTCATGTGATCAGGCAAGACAAACCCATTATTATGGTGACAGTAAGCTGACCTTATGGTTTAGACGAAAAGTAGACTATCAGTGTTTGGGATCGTTTTGATCAGCTTGCAATTCCTTTTAATAATAGCTATGACACTTTTACATTTGAGGTAGGTAACAACCGAAAATCTAAAATTATATTTACTGTCATCCTCCCGCGTTAAGTGCGGTATCCATGGGTTAAATTAATTTGGTTGCCGTTTTTAGTTACGGATAGTACACTAAATTGAGTTTACAGTCGGAATCAGGATTCAATCAACGAGTGACGACTGTCGAGTGTCGCCGTCAAGCCAATCAGACCATCACACCAAATTGGACTTGTGACTGTGCATACTTTTCAAAAGGACGCTATATTGGGTTTTTGGACGTGCAATAAAAAAATGTATATCAGCCTTTTTTAAACGGACAGCTAGTGCAGCTAGTTTTGTTTTCGACTGTTTTGAAGAAATTCCAGGCAGCTAGAAACCTAAGTCTAAAATCAAAATAACTGGTTTCGAGGACATCATACCGAAGATTAGGGTTTGATAATGAACAGCACAGGAACACCATTGCAGGATCTAAGGTACCACTGCAGCTAGAAACTACGAGTTTGATTTCAAAATTCAATAAGACGAAGGTTCTGTAAAAATAACTGACTTTGCCCATCTGCAGGTATTCTCACAAAAATATAAATATGTTGTTACGTTAATTATTACACGAGCAGATTATGGAACAATAAACAAGAACCATTAATCTGCGTCAAAATGGCAGGCTAAAGGTAAAGTGGGCGATTCCGGGACCCTACTCGGAGACATTAGTGAAATCGCTTCTGACTTGATACATTAACCACTGTCTCTTCTTGGAGAACCGCTAGAGTTACTCCAAGTTTAAGACTCTAGTGACTGCAGTCGGAAACTATTGCTATGGCACATGGTGGACAAGAAAGAGTGAGAGAGAAGTACTGTCCGTGACTGGCTAACTTTTTTTTTTGCTACTTGCCAAGCAAACAAGCATACGGCCCACCTGAAGGAAAGCAGTTACCGTAGCCTATGGACGCCTTCAACACCAAAGACATCACAAGCGCGCTGCCGACCCCGAGACATAAAGATGAAAAGTCTCATGTGCTTGTAATTTCACCGGCACCCGTACCCTTCAAACCGAAACACCGCAATGCGAACACTATTGCTTGGCGGCAGAAATAGGTACGGTGGTAGTACTTCCCCGGACGAACTCTTTCACAAGAAGTTCTACTACTAACTAAACACTAACTTTAAAGAGCCTTTGTTTTTGCCTCTTCATCAGCCGGTAGTCATCCACCATAGCATACATAGCGTACAATGGAGGGATTTGCCATAATCACTGAGCTTGGCAGGTGGATTGGGGATCGCAGTTTAATGTTTAGTACTCAGCTGGATGCTGCTGCCCATCCCCTGGCGTAATTACATTGTCGCCTTTTACCACACCCACAGGGGGAAAGTGTACCTACTCAGATTCAGGCCGATAGAAACCCTATTAATAAAGTGGTTAATAAATAAATAAAGGAACGATACCTATAAATAGAGCATTAAAATTCAAAAGCAATTTATACCCAAACCGCAAACTGGGATAAAATTTAATTAGAAACTTGATCATCAAAATTGGATTCTGGCATCATTAGATCACATCAGAACTAAATATCAATGATAGACCCTATCAATCTTAATTACTTGGCAAGTTTTGGAATGGCCGAGCTATTATCTAAATGAAAGCGAAAATAACCGGCCCTAAATGGCCAGGGTAGTGTTGCCAAATCATAAATCATAAAATCAGGACATTATATAATATCGGGAGAAGCCGGATAATTTATTAAAAATATGTTTTAGTGCTTACAGACACTATAATTTGAAATATCTACGGACTGAAAAAAAACTTGTCAATATGTTTCCTAGGAAATATAAATTAAGTTTATTGTTGATAAATGTATTTTTCAAAACAAGCTTTTCTTAAATTTGCTATCAGAACCTGATTAAAATGAGCCTAAACACTGACAAGCTTCTATACTAATCATCAAAGAGTTCCGTTGTCCACCTTCCTTGTTCGTCTTCATCATCAAATCAGCTCGCCGTTACCATAATATTGTATTGTCATCTGAACTTGACAGGTATAAAAAATTTCAGCTCAATCGGTTAAAGATAACTGATTTAAAATTAATTTGCAAGATTCTACCCGGACAAATATACACATACATTGCAAGTTAAATAAAAGCTTGTAAAAAGATTACAAGTAGGCCCAAAGTTTTTTTAAGTCTGATTTTTTGCTCACATAACCAGCTTCTTATTCTCTCTATTCTCTGGGTCTATATAGATGGGACTTTGAAAGGATAAAGGTTAGGGTTAGGGTACGCCCTACAGGGAGGTTCCTGAACATGCACTTAACCGGCTAAATCTAGAAATTAGGCAACCCTACCCGTGAGTTGATGTAGACAGACATTTCCAAGCATTAATTTCATTCATATTCCACCTTCGCTACTCCAGTTTTTGTTTAGAAATGCTTAACAAAATACATTCATACCTGACGGTGACACACTTTGTTAAGAATCGGATCAGTAAAATAGTAATAATTTGCATAACAACACAAATTCTGATCATTTCTCAAAATAATTTGTCATGGTTTTAGTTGTTTACTCTTTATTTTAATTGCTGACAACTTATTAACTGTTCAATGTTTATTGGTTTTAAACTGTTAACGCATAAGTACTCTAAATTGCCTCGTAGCGACGTAGCTTCACCAATAGAGGAAACATTACAGCTATGTAACAGCTTATGCAATAACAAAAGTTTAATTCAGTTTTAGTAGATACTGATACCATGCCAAGAATTTTGACCTGACTAAGGCGGATTGGTGGCGCATCCCCGTGGCGTGATGGCATCTCTGAGCCTTGGGAGGGTATTTTGATTTTATAGTATCCCAAAAATTAGTTGCTGGCTAGGGTAGTTTGTAGTAGTTTTTGGGATAGTATAAAAACTTGGTCTTTCAACGTTTAATTTTAAATTCAAAACCAGCTTCAATTTAGAATCAATTATGATTTGAATGGATCACAATCACCACCAATGTGATCCTTCCAAATATTCTCAAATAAATTGGAAACCCAAACAAAAGAACGAAATCGTAAGCTCGGATGCGAAGGCAAAGGTTTCAAATAAGAATAAATCTGAGCAGTGAAGGTGAAACAATATTGTTTTCTTTGGAAATAAATAATTTAATAAGATATTCGATTACCTTCGGAACTCACGCGGATAAAATCAAGTTAAACATTCAGAAATCTTCTAAAATAGGTATGTATGAATAATAAATTGTATAAAAATACATTTTAAGGCTCAAATAATTAGATAAAAACAATACTTCTTCATTAGCCGGTAAACAACCACTGCTGGACGAGGCTTCCCAAATATCATGCATAGTGTATAAAACCATAGCTTATAATGGGAGATTTGCCGTAATCACCACGTTTAGCAGGCGGATTGGTGATCGCAGTTTCGTGGTAAGTACTCAGGTGGATGCTGCTTTCCATCCCCTGGCGTAATACCTTAGCCAACTTTTACGACATTCAGAGGAGGAGTTGGAGTACTCATATTTTTAAGCGGAGACTACCATGGCTCAATACATTTATTTCATTACTTTGCCACTAAACCTCACGCAATATTCAGTTTCTAGCTTAGCTTCTTTGAAGTTAGGTAGATATCTATAAAACAAAAGCACTTCTCCATGCCATAGTTATAATGAGAGACACATTATACCATTGTAACTCCTTACTAATGTGTTAACAGCTTAATACAAGCGAAGCCAATAAAACAAACAAAGAAGGTATGCTGACGGGGCAAAATTATTAAATTGCCTAATGTCACAACATTATAGAATTTATTAAACTCTACTCTTCTGTCTACATACTATGGTTTTCCTTACAAGCATAACAAGCATCAATTAGCTATACTGTAGCTTATCAACAAAAACACTTATGCACTTTTGATTTATTTACATACACTTTTGGCAAAGGATATCCAAAACATTAAACAGTATTGGACAAAACAACAAAACAATGTGGATACAGCAGTGAGAACAAAGACCGTGATCAGGATTCTAATGGGGCTCTCCGTGCGTGAGATTCTAACGGCAGTAAGTAGCTTAATGGTCTGGAACTCATTGGAAATTTGCACTTGCTCTACAGGATTATTTGCTGTTCTTTTTAAGCTTTGCAATGGAAACGCAAGCTTGCTCTTAGCGAATCATTGAAAAGTAAGTATCTTTTGCGTATTTGCTATCGCTTTGTTTTCTTAATACATTTTATTGGCTCAGTTTGGATTTGTACTTTGCTAAGCTTAGCTTTGCTTTGTTAGTTTTGAGCAAAACCTTTTTGTTCTTTGTTCGTTTAGTTGTGTCGTGTTAGTGTGATTCCAATAAAATACAAATTTGTAAAAGCTCTTCTATACACTGACAAAAATGTTTTATAGGAAAATGAGTATTTGATTGTGTGCCTCTGTGGTGTGGCGGGTGTGTAGGCAGCTGCCACGCAAGAGGTGTGGGCTCGATTCCCGCTGTGGGACAAAATTGCTTGTACCTATGATCTGCAAAACATTTGTTTGACTCTGGGTGTTGTGGTATCATCGTACTCGTAGTTCCTCGAGACCCACGACACAGTGAATCCTAGCGTGGGATCAGGACTATGTATGTGACTATGGGTGTTATTGTTGATATTGTTATTGACTGTACCGTCAATTTAACTATTAAAATTAAATAGGTGCGTTTTTATATAAATATTGTATATTATGGGTTTTCGGAAATAAATTAACCAACGAACCAATTCCATGTTTTACTACCTAAGATAAAATAAGATTTTCAATAATGTCTTAGTTCTTATGAATCGCGGCAATTTTGCTGGCTTTAGGTTTAAAATAAAATGTCAAACAAAAGTTACTTAAAAAAAAAACAATATAAATGGGAGTTTCCCTTCGGTAGATACATTTTCCCACCAAAGCAGCGGGTGTGGGCGGGCATTGAAAATTAGGCCGGGTTCAGACGATGCTATTTCAGCATGCTTAAAGGTTACTTAATAAAAATATATAAAACAAGCGGGCGCACAGGAATTTAGATATTTTATGTTTTAAGGCAGGTTTAATCTATCTGTAATAATTTATTTATCGTACCGAATATAACTTAAATTGGCACGACAAACATCCAACCATCATAATCATGAATTTTAATTTTTTATTATTAGGTAGGAATGTTATTTTTGATATTCATTTAATAAAACCCTTGAAGAGTTCAAAAGCTTTTCCTTAACTAATAAGTATGATAAATCATTTTTTAGTTACGACTAAAGAGTTAATGCATGCTCATATCATATTCTAAATGTGACATTAAAATGATCTTTTTTTTATAAATATTTTTTTTCCATAAATTACGAGACTGGGCATATGGCATATGGGCAGATGCATTGATTATGGGGGATTAGCCATAATCACTACGCTTGAAAGGCGGATTGCTGATCGCAGTTTGGTGTTAAGTACTCAGGTAGATGCTGCTGCCCATCCCCTGGTGTAAGCACTTATAGTAAGACTTTACATACATCCACGGGAAAATATGGAGGGTCTATTCTAATGCCCAACATACCACGGTACAAGGCATCTATTCACAGATAATTTAGTGAATGAGGGCAGAGGTCTAGTGACCTTCTGACCGGCTGCGAGGTACGTGACTGCGGTGTAAACTAGCACTACCCCGTAAGTGTTATCAGCTGTAGATATAAATAGATATAACAAAGTACTGTCGCTAGAGTAATGTGTTGAAGAAGTTTGATTTCTTTGGAGTAGGCTGTCTTTTAAATGTCAATCAAATCAGTCAACTAAATTCAATTAAATTCAAAACTCGGTAGTTGTTACAGCCATAACACACTTAATACTAATGGAAAAAATAAATAATATTAATGTAGGTACTTTGCCACTAAGTAGCACTTAAGAGTGCTCAATGTGCACCTTTGTCAGTGCTTCATAAAAACGCTCTCAACATCTATCCTGCCCGCTATGAGTTTCAGGTAGCTGCCCCGCACCCACGAAAAAGGCTGATGTTCTCTTGCGAATGATCACGTAGAAGTCATCGAAGCGTGCATCCACAAACATACCCAATGCACTACAGAAGTGTGGGTGCCTCATTAGCATCCTGAAGCTTTTATTGTAAAGGCCTGTTGTTTACACAAGCACAAGCTTTGTGTTTTAGTTTTGTGGAATCTTACTTCGCTTTGGTGTAAAACTAATGAATCACAGTATTAATTACAGTAATTTATTCATTATAATAGAATCGTACAAGTCAAACATCACTACGATCCACGATTTGAATTGTTCAACCATCGAATAAGTTCAATGTAAACACAGCCTAAATACTCATATCCATTCGTGGTTAGATACCGTAAAACAATTTCCGTAATTGGACAAAAGAGAATAAAATCTGATATAGGATACGCAAACCGTTTCATAAAACGCGTCAAAGCGATGTCTTATACAGGCACGAGTTGAAATAGCTCCCGAATGGAATGAATTAAGGTGGGAGAGCGACAACAAAAAAAAAAGTTGTACCTATTCTGGAACATGTATTGGCATTTACCTGAGAATATCTTTTAGCCGTCGTGCCATGGTGTGTCCGGCCTAAGAATAGACCCTTCTTTTGGATGCCGTGAAAGCCGACTAAGGGATTACACCAGGAGATGGGTAGTAGCATCTACCCGAGTCCTGAACATGGATACTGCGATCACCAAATCGCCTGCCAAGCTTGGTGATTATGGCAACTTCCCCCATTGTATTTTACACCTCTTGGGAAGGCCTCGTCCAATAGTGGACGTCTAATAGTTGCTGCTGATGATGATGATAATCTTGGGCCCTCTATCTTGGAGTGCGATCTCTACCATGTTTTAATTATTGTATGTATTTGCTATCGGAAAATTGAAACTAAATAAATTCTTCTAATTCGCGAAATCGCGGAAAACCGTCCGCAGTGAAAGTGTGAAATATTGCTTTGTGGAAGCACGATCAGCATTTTAGAGGATTATAAGCATAAAAGGGTGTTTGCAAGCTTCCGAGAGTACTCAAGTATTCTTATCACAGTAGGTTAATAAAATATTCAGAGATGGAGTAACCCTTAAATTTCGTGAATAACACCTTTTATGCGAAATGAGACGGGATGATTTGTAGGCAAACATTTATTTTGCAATCGTTGATTCTGTTATGATATCCTTTGCTATATTTTCATGTTTATTGTTTAATTTTCCTGTTGAAAAAACATTACTGCCAAAAAATAAAACGCAAAAAATAATAAAAATCTTCTTCTTCACCAGCCGGTAGATATTTACTGCTGGATGAAGAGTAGCAAGCATAGAGTGCAACCCATAGCGTGCAATGGGGGGATTTGCCATAATCACCACGCTTGGCAGGCGGATTGTTGATCGCAGGTTGGTGTTAAGTACTCAGGTAGATGCTGGTGCCCATCCCCTGACGTATTCCCTTAGTCGCCTTTCCACAGTCACTTCCGGCTTCGATCAAAAGTTCAAGTTGAACCCAATAAACCACATAAAAATAAAAGTCAATATTTCTACGACATTATGAATATAAAAGCATGCATTTCTTATTATCTGGCTCAACAAATTATATTTATTTAACAATTTTTTTTATAATATTTGTATTAGTTGTATAATTTTTCTATCTAGTAGATATCTGCGGTGTTAAATTGAAATTTGATAAAGAAAAATTTAGATAACACAATATTGATTGAAATATACACATAGGCTTAAATTTATTCTGGTGTTTCACACCAGCTAAGTTGCGGGCGGCAGCTATTTACCTATAATTTGGTCATAAAATTGCCTTCTCATACACTCTTTGACAGTAAAATATTTTACGACTATATTTTATGACAAGAAACACTGTAAGTGGCTTCATGTAAGCTGCATATTGTATTTATAACATTATGTATGCATTAGCCTTATAACTAAACAATCTTTTAAAGATGGCAGTACTTTAATTATTTTAAGGTTATTGTTATTTTCCTACCTAAAAGAAAAAACATTAACAATTCACAATTGTTTACGTTAAAATGGAGATTGAATTTAATAAATGCTTCCCCAACGACCTGCACGTTACTTAACATGAACTCAATATTGTCAGGTTATTTATTAAGTACCAAGCGAAGTGATAACGGTTATTCGGATCTGTTAATCAGTAACACCCACAGTTCACTCAGGGCTTAGGGCACGGGAACTCCACTGTTAACTAAACACCAGTAGTTTCGACGTTTCGCCCGTTGCGTTTCAATAACAGCTATTACAAGGCTTCTGTAACACCTTTGTGGTGTCGGTACATTTGCTACGAGAGTTCAGAGTGAGTTCAGACAATCAGGATTCAAGCAGATTGATGGGACGCACCTGTCTTAAGGTCCCTTCGCCTTAATTAAAAGACTTCACTCAACCGTATTCGCATAATCGGATCGTTTGTCTCGGTTCTAAACTCAATTCCATTCGTTGCCAAAATAAACTACTGTATAGCTCGATATAATCACTTTTTGGGTAATGGCTGCTGATGAATTAGATATAAAAACAGGTTTGAGATGCTTGCTGCCTGGAAAAAGGCATGTATTTATGTATGTATATATGTATGTACGAGCCTTGCTACAGCCTCGTACTACAGCCTGTATTAGAGGATTGAGGCGTTTATGCACAAATAGATAGAGAATAGTAGGTGTAGAGTCCACAGTTTGCACAACGTATTGGAATTATTGCCAAAAAAGATAATTTATGAAAAAACATATTATATATATTAAAAAATGACAGTATAATTTTACCGTAGCAACTGGTTCAGAGCCGTGGTAATATCTCCACCAACTCCTCCTTCGGATGTCATAAAAGACGTCTAAGAAATTAACGCCAGGGGATGGGCTGCAGCATCTACCTGAGTACTTAACACCAATCCGCCTGCCAAGTGTGGTGATTATAGCAAATCCCCCCATTGCACGCTATGTATGCTATGGGGGAGGCCTCATACAGCAGTGGATATCCACCGGCTTATGAAGAAGAAAAAGAAATGATTCAGACCGGTCATTATGAAGGGTGGTTTAAACCTGAGTTTAAATAGGCCTACCACCTGTTGAGTACCCAACCCTACCTACCAAACCTAAGAGTCAACAATTTAAAATCAATTATTTTTATAAAGAGGGTAGGTACTTGAATATTTTCACCAAGGTGGTTTCAAGGCACCAAAAGTAAGCAAGTAATATTCCTGTTTATAGATGAATTCCACAAGACCTAGATGACCTAGACCCCCGGCACAATGATGGCTCTTAACGATGGGCTCCGACCGGTCACTTGTTCATGATTGCATGACAATGGCTCACAACTCAGGCTCAATTCACATGATGTTGACTACACAGTAGGTAATTTAGATACCGCAAACATGGCAAGGAACTAACCTACCTATTGTTGATAAACACATATCTAAAGCATGTAAACTAGGTAAACTATTTGGCACACTATTGTAAAAAGATACTTACCTCTCAATGAGAAAATTCACCTTCAAAATCTGAAACAAACAAACAAGAGAGTCAGTGAAATCGAACGTGACCCAAAAACCAATGGCACAAGAAGTTATAAGACCAACAATATACTTATCATGTCGTAAAAGTGAGTAGGTAACAGTTTATTGACCCTAAAGGCATGTTATCGTTACATTTGCATAAGGCCGGGAGCACACGACTCCTTGGCACTAACCCTTCGGTTTTACGAGCAAGATGTGCATATATGCTCTAGGCGTAGGTATCCTACTTTCGGAAACATATTTTTCCTTTCTTGTGGTAAGGTATCGATAACTTTCAGTAAAATTAATTTCTGCTAATCCCAGTTATGACGAATAAACCTCTGAAATAAATACGAAACAAAGATGTATAACTTCAGTAAGATTAACTTTGGTAAAGATCTAAACAGGATCTCTGTTTGAATTTTTAAGAAATTCTATTCTCGCTCCACTCAAACAATAATCCTTGTTTGAATGCTAATTAATTCGAATTAATTAAACACTCCGAAAAAGATGTAACGAAACAATAGAAGTTTTTTGTGAAGAAATCTCGATGATTACGACGGTGCCTGATATTGTTATTTAAATTAGAATAATCTTTTATTACGTTTGGAGGATAAACGAGTTTGTTAAATCCTGATTAAGTTGGAGAAGCGTGAAATATTGAGTCCATTTAGTGAGAAGCGAACCGGCGTCTCTTGAATGCAGAAAAACTTCCAGTTGATTGCATCCGTAGGTTTTGTTATTTATTTACTGTAAGCACGAGTAAGAAAATTCGAGCAAACAACATTCTGAATGACATGCTAATTCACGGGATATCACGCTGCTGTTAGACTGTGGCCATGCACTATAATATACATTTATTTAAGTCATATTTACATCAAGGCCATATTTTTTTTAATTCATCATATGTTTTGTCTTTTAAAGCTTTTTCTTAATACATAATTACTGTATATTCCACAAAGGCATTTTGTGAAACTAAATAGTAATAATAAGTTAATGTTTTAAAACAATATTTCGACAAAGAGGTCAGCCGACGAACCCACTTTGAGAAACTGCGCCACATCTTCTCGTCACAGATACCGCATTGACTCAAGACGAAAGTCTACACCTAATCAGTAAGTGTTGCCAGTGATGAGATGTGGTTGCTAACTATTCACAAGCTTAAAGTCACGCAGTGGGCTATGGAAAGGGCTATGCTCAGAGTTTAACTATGTGGGATTCAAAAGAAGGAGATCCGTAGAAGAAACAATATCACTGTCAGCTTACAGAATTAACAAGTTTAAGTAGCGATGGGCTGGCCATATAGTTCGCAGAACTGACATCCATTGGGGGGATAAAGGATCTCGAGTGGTGAATACGAACCGGATGACGCATTTCTCCCTCTCGATGGACCAACGATTGAAGGAAGTCGGTGGATGGAGGCGTCTCAAGTCCGTTTGTTATGGCATTCTATGGGCCATAGCTCTACAGGCCCAGCAAAGAACTTCAAGAATCAGAATATAGGCTGATAATGCTCATTCAAAAATATATTTCGATAAGTAAAACAAAATTATCTTTTTCAGATCATCATTATCATCATCATTAGCATGTAGAAGTCCACTGCTGGACAAAGGCTTCCTAGGCTTTTCAGAATTCAAATGTATTTATTGTTACAGCTGTGAAAGTTAAACAAGAAATGTATAACTTTAGTTAGAAAATGAAATACCCTTTCGAAGCTACACTGCTGTGCTTAGAAATAAATAAATCACTTAGCAGATGCGGTAGCTTTGAACCTCACGGGACTCGAACTTGAAGCGCTTGCTTTGCTTAGTTTAACTTAAATTGTTGGTGTCAATTTATGTACTGTGTCAACTGTGTATAACAGAGCTTAACTCTCTCCAAGTTATGAAAGTGTTTGTCCCTTCTGTTCAAGGCAAGCCAGGCTAATAAGTTTTTTTATTTAATTATAACTTTACTGATTTTATGCCGATGTTATTATAAATCAAATATAAATTCAGACGATACACGAAAATAAAAAAAACAAGCAATGCAAACAGAAAAAAACTCGGCCTATGATTAGACCTCAATCACGTCATTGAGGAGTTGATGAATTTTCTTTTGTGTAAACTTCAAAATTAATAAAATTTATTTTCAAGAACGTGCCGTAGTGTGCCCTGCCTAAGAATGAACCCCTCCATCTCCTCCCGTGGATGTTATAAAAGTCAATTTCTATTAGGGGATGGGCAGCTGAATGACCACCTGAATACTCAGCACCAACAGTGCGACCTTGCCAAGCGTGGCAAATCTCCCCATTTCATACTATGAAGGTCTTGTCCAACAGTGGACGTTTTACAGCTGATGAAGTGAATAAGAAGTTATTTCAAATTAATCTGTGGAGAGTTCAAGTCACCGACCGGATGAAAGGTACCCAAAACTCTGGCAACGTTAACTCGTTGGATGGCTATACTGATTTTCTGACCAAGGTAAGGTATAGTTAATAAGATCATTTGTCTCATCTATCAGCCTCTTGGATAAACATAACTAAACTAGTGAAATACCCGTGACTTCGTAGACTTTTTTCCATAAAACTTTTGAAAATTCCTTCCTTAGTGATACCCCTAGATCACACCTTTCAAATTTCAGGAATCAGGCTGTGCGTCTTTCATAAACAATCTGTGCGTAGATAGTCAGTCAGTTAGTCAGTGATGCAATGACTTTACATAAATAAATAGATTATATTTTAGACGAAAATCTACTTAGTAGGCAATGTTTATGCGCTATGAATTGTGAATGACCTGTTCTGGGTTTTTAGATAATTTAAAATAAATTTATATCCAAACGCATAATAAACACACATCAAATGATTTTCACAAAGGCAATAAATATAAAATTCGTCGAAATGGACGGAACAAACAGGGCTAACATTCATCAAGACTTTGTAAATGATTTTTAAGGCAGGCACGAGAACTGAATGGCTAATGAGGTTCCGCATTGGGTGCTTTGTTTCAGCATTTCATTACGTATCTACCAAAGTACCTGCCCCCATCTCGTACACAGTCCGACTCAATGAGGACATTCAGCTTGCTTACTCTCCGAGAAAAAAGAAGCTTTATTCATCAAGGTAAGTACTAGTAATCATCAAACGAAATACGTGTACTGCCAGATAGGCCATTTCCCATAGAATGTTTATTCCTCAACGTTTGTCAGTCTGCGAGCTATATAGCCTGCTCAGTGCTATTTAAACATGCTTATTCTGAAGTGTATGGTTTATTTGTTTTTTTTCAAAGAGACCTTTATAAGATCACTGCGTTCTCCGTCTGTCTGTTTGTCCAGCTATCCACGTGAAATAATTACCAAATATAAAAATCTATGATCTTATTTATAGTACTATACAAAAATTAATGCGTTTAAAAGATATGGAATGCGCGAAAATGAAATACCTCTATTCCAGTAACCTCAAAATTATGAAATTTGGAATGCTTAGGACAAATAAAGGAAAAATCTAAAATTGAGGTATTTAATTTTTATCACCCCTGATATGGAATAATGAAATTTGTAGGGAAAAGTGCTGAAACTCAAAAAGGGATGATTTCGAAATAATTTACGGATCGGAACCCTCATGAGTGCGAGTCTCGCACTTGTCCATTTTTTTATCATAGAATCCCGTAGCTTTTTGCTTTAAGAACAACATCCACACTGCACTGCGGACTAACTGTGTGTGTTACTGGTGCGAGCATTTTTCGACTTAGTATCTGAAAAGTTTTTGATTTTTGAAGTGTCCTGGCTAACTTTAGTGCTCTACATAACATAGTCAGATGCTCAACAACCCTGAGGGCCCAAACACATATGACGAAAATTACGTCACCGATCTTCCGTCATGTAACGCCTTTTCACAATTCAATATAACTATCTCATACCGTACACATTTGAAGAAGCGTTAGTATGAAAAATGACGCGATGGATGATTGGCGACGTAAATTCCTCCAAATGCAAAGTTTCGAGTGAAGAGGTTGTCCTCGTTGGACTATGTTGGTTGCTTACAAAAAATGGTTCATTGTTCTCTGCCTACCCCTCAAGAGTAAACAAACAATATCTCAAACAATTTTGAGGTCAAGCGATCTTGTCCGACGAATACTCAAGAAGATAATTAAAGGAAACAAGCTTAATTGGTTCAAATCGTCGTTATGGCAACGAGGCAAGAAATTCTTATGATAAAAACCGTGATTTAGTATTGGGAATTGTAACGCATAATTGTTTGTTTCGTTTATGGGGCAATAAGGTTCATTAATTTAGGTACTAGTGAAAATCTCGCGACTTTGTCCGCGTGCAGTTTTTTCCATATACAAATTTCAACACCCCACATCTTTTAGGACATGAATCTAGGGTGCTCGTAAAAAGGGGTTTCAAGCACCTTAGACCACGAAAGGAATGTATCCTCCGAAATTCAGGTCTCTAGAACTTAAGAGTGTCACACACGTAGCAGATGCGGTAAGATATCTGTACATGAGCGCGTATCTGTCCATATCGCTCTCTATACTAAACTCAAGGAGCAACACACACGTAGCAGATCACTTATATTTTACCGTCAAGCATCTGTAGACACCGACATAAATATCAAAAGATGGACAGATGATATATGTGTATACAATCCGCACCAAGAAACAAGTATAGACAGTTTGAAGATTTCCGCGTGAATGTATCATTTTTCTATTTTTCGTATATTATCGTATCTGCTACGTGTGTGATACCTTCAAATGCGATAAGTTTTTATACGCATATAAAATACTACCGCATCTGCTACGTGTGTGATACCTTCAGATGCGATAAGTTTTTATACTCATATAAAATACTACCGCATCTGCTACGTGTGTGATGCACTTTACGGTTTAGCTGAGGTTTAGACTGTGCATTAGTGTCAATCAGTCAGTCATACAACGATTTTTATATTGATATCGTGGCTATTAAATGTTACATATTTGACGTGCTGAAACCCATGTACTGCCTAATAGTTTATTATAATGGATCCTGCAGTAACATCAAAATTTACCAGATCACGCTCACCAGAGTTCAGCAACTACTTGAAGGGACACCTATAACTCAAAGATAGCGTTTTTTTCCTATAACGGCTTGATTCCAATACTTACTCTCCTATCAATAAAATTTTCTTGTTTGGTTAAATGAAGTGATGTGAAGCTCCTTACTCGGTATAAACTTGCGGGATCTCGGATCCGAGAATCAAGTTATGTGAGTCATGTTACAGCTACTCACCTCATTGCAGCGCTGAACTGATTTAGTGCAGTTTACAAGCGCTTTTGAGCACTCCAAAGTCTACTTAAGACAGCTAGATTGTAGCTCTACATTTTTGAATTGGTTTAAGTTTGTTGCGCTGTGTCCATGCTTACATTTACATAGTGCTATCAGTGTTACGACGATACAAAATCAGCATATTGTACGTTGACTATTTACTTTAAAAAATACCAAGTTAACTTGCTTGAAAAAGCTCAAATGTGCTATAGCTCCCTATTCACGATTTTTATCACTTCGCTAGAAAATCCAGCAGGTTCTACAACCAATAAACAGCGAGCCACAAAAAGGAATTTTTCGACACGCAGAGCACCTCACCATTTTGTGGATCGAGTAAGTGTTGTCGGATAAATCCGATCAAATATGGATAGGAAAATTCTGCAGGCACCCGTTTTCTGTGCAGCCTTTTGCATTCGTCGAAAAATGACGCATCATTGGGTAGAGTGTTCTGCGGTATTTCAGTACACCTCTGCATAATTATTTTTATATTTTCCACATTATTATGAATAATTATGAACAAGTCTATCTTAACGATCCAACTATCGAGGTTGATTTTTATTTGACTTTATTTTTCTGAGAAACTCTGGAAAATTATAGAAAATGACTCAATCGCAACTTGACCTGCGCGTAGGTTATGACGTAGTAGGTAGGTACCCTATTGTAATTACCTAGTACCGACTTGCTTACGCGTTCTAGATGAATGTTCGTCCGCGCGTAAGTTTAATAGGTACGTACCTACAGTTCTTATCTAGTTCCTACCTACTATTACGCATTCCAGATGAAAGTAGGTACATAAGCACGTAGGTTAGGTAACGAAGCTACGCATAGTTATAGTTTAGTTATAGTTTTAGTTTAGTTAGTACGCATTCTAGGTAATTTTTTAATGATTAATTAAAAATAAAGATAACAATGCAAAAAGTAAGGACCCTGGGTTTTGAATTTTGTGAGTCCAAATTAAAAGTGTCACACCGCAGTCATCTTAACCGATACGCGTAACGTTGAAGTACCTTTTAGTATCTGAAGACAATTTGATTGTATTTTTCATCCCCAATGGAGTTGATGTACCGTGGTGTGTCCGGTTTAAGAATAGACCGCTCTATCTCCGCCCGTGAAAGTCGTAAAAGCTAACTAAGGGATTACCAGGGGGACCAACACCGAATACGGCGATCACCAATCCGCCTGTCAAGCGTGGTGATTATGGCAAATCCCCCCATTGCGATTTATGAAGGAGGCCTCATCCAGCAGTGGACGTCTTACGGGTGATAATGATCAGGTTGATTTTCAATAATCTTTAAGCATAGCTTAATTATTTGTTTCCCTCATTTGTAGTGCAAAGTTTCAAGATTTTACACGAATTATATACTAATTGAATTACCTACGGGTAGTTGGAAATGTTAACTAAATCCATAATCCTAATCCTAAGATCCTAATCTTATAATGTAAGTATACCTACATTGAACCATAATTCAAATGTGTAATCGTGTAATTATGGATGCTTTAATAAAGTTGTAGACAGCGTAAAATCAAGAAATTCTCTGAGCTTGGATATTTCTCGGCTTTCAAAGGGAAATCTGTAACAACATTTTACATAGGTACCCAACTTATTTAGCTCATGCTATAACATGTTACAAATTATTCTATTTGATAATGATTTTGCTAATAACATTTACAAACTTAAGTTAATATTTGAATTTCGTTTACTGCCGTCAGCTGTTTTCGTTCACTGTTGGTCGAGGTATTCTCCATATAATGCCATAATCACCACGTTCTGAAGGTAGATTGATGATTGCAGTATTAGTGTTAAGTACTCAGATGCTGCTGCTGTTCAGTCCCTGGCGTAGTACCTTAAGCCGTCTTTTACGACATCCATGGAACGAGTTGCAGAAGTTATATTCCTAGGTCGACCACCTAGGTTCCTAGGTGGACTACCACGACTACCGGGTATACCACGGCTGTCATCCGACGATCGATACGACTGTTATACGTACATAACTCTGTCACATTTTAGGTGAAATTTTCCAGTAGTTGGCACAGTCCACAATAATAATTTAGGAGGATTGAGTCCCTGTTCGCAACCACGATCTGACTATGTTGGACAGCAGTGCTACCGTGTAGCTAGTTATTGAGTAATCTTGCTGGTGTGTAAGACAAAATTGCGACAGTGGTGTGTCCAGCCTCAGTGGATATCGTAAAAGCCAACTAAGGGATTACTCCAGAGGCTGCAGCAGCATCCACCTGAGTACTCAACACAAATATTGCGATCACTTATACACCTGACAAGAGTGGTGATCATAGCATTTCTCCCCATTGTATTTGATAATCTCATTTGAAAAAAGGAACTACAAAAAATGACAAAACTTATCGTATACAAGAAAAGTTTTATGTAAAATACAGCTTGTTGCTTGTTTCTGAGTAGAGCAATGATCGAACTGTTGACCTGCCGTGCGGCACATTACGGTCAAGAGTCGAGCCACATGTCCCGGTGGCGAGAAAGCACCCATACCATCAATATTAGATGAACCATCCGCGCTGCGTTCAAATATACGATACATTTTTGACGTCTATAAATTAGGTTTGGTAGCCAGGTTAACATTTTTGATGCAACGAAATTATGCCTAAATTCGTGACGCGATAACTGTAAATAATGGATCGATAATATAATTATCATCGATAACATTCAGAATGCTTACCTACTTTATGAAAACTCTGAATTTGAACATTTGTTGAATAACTAAACAATTATTCAACAAATGAAGTTATCTAAGATCATAATGGACGTGTGCAAAACTTACAGAAATAAAGAAGTTATGCACAATTTACAGGCGGTCTACCTCATGAACAAGTGAAACCATGGGTTTAAATACGACCTTAAATGACATTGGCTTAAAAAAACAATGATTAAATTTTTATGACACAGCTAAATTATTATTATTTTTAGGCATTTAGGATGGGCCTAGGATATGGTCCAGGTTATAGGATATCAGAGGAAAGGGCTGATCAATAAGAACCCAAAAAACACCCAAGCAATATTGGCTTTCATATAAAAAATCAAATTCCTGCAAAGTTAAACAGAGAAGAGATGAGTAAACGGAGAATAGAGGCCTTAGACAAAGTAACATCTAATAGCGATGACGCCAGTAGAAAAGTCCAAAATGTATGGAGTTGACGTTAGCTATCGATATGTCACGTGGTCTATTGTATTGAATTACGACTGTAGAAATGGAATCGGTTCGAAGCGAATGCCGTTTGGCTAGGCCCTCAGGACGTTTTTACGTAAAATCGTACAGCTCGCACACGAAAGAACTCATTTAATTTTTGTTGCATTTTTAAAATGCTATGTTAACGGAATGTAATCACGGTAATAATACGACCGTTTTGATGGCTGCCCATTCGGGATTTATGATAGGTAGCTTTTAATAATTTAATAGTCTATGCAAATGAGATACCTAAAGGTAATGTGCTCTAGTATTAAAGAAAGATTTAATGAAGTGAATACTGCTGCCTATTCCCTTAGAGCTTGTCCAGAAGAGGCGATTTCCGCGCGATTCGACTCGCGCGATTAGAGTCGTAATTGTGAAATACTAGAGCTTCGTACATTCCGTCCACATGCAGTCGCGCGTTTTGCCGCTCGTCATGTGGACAAGCTCCAACTTTTATGACATATCCACGAGGGAAGATAAAAAGTCTATTCTTAGGCCGGACACACTACGGCCACGGTAATTTTACTGAAATGTTGTAAATTCGATAATTCAATGTTTAATTCAACTACACAATAAAAAAAACAATTATGGTGTAAACGTTACTTGTCGTAATAAATAACCTGCGTCTTATTAGACACAAAAATCGTTAGTTACGTAACATACATAACATAACACCCAACAGTCACATACATAGCCCTGATCCCACACTAGGATTCCCTGTGTCGTGGGTAATAGGAACTACGAGTACCATGGTACCACAATACTCGAACCGAAACAAATATTTGCAGATCATGCAAAAATTTGTACTGCATCGGGAATCGAACCCGCACCTCTTGCGTCTCAGCCGCAAACACACACACATCAATAGTTTCATATCAATAGGCTATGCACTATTTACTATTTTCTGTACAACTTGGGAGGAAGAACTTCATCTTTAAATCATTGCCATTGAAGCTTTGCAATAATATTGAATATTGAAAAATTGCAAGGTTACAAAGTTAGGAGGGCCTTAATATGCAACCTACCTCCTTTTATCCCGTATCTTACCATTGAACTATTATTACTAGCGTAGTAATTACAACTCACTTTATTTTACGTAGTTTTTGTTTTGTTAGTATAATAATAGATCCTGTATTGTAATTTGACAAAAATACAGAATAGACTCAAAAGTCTAACATCTAACATTCATCTAACATGAAGACATGTTAGAGTGCTGAGCTTCCCCCAAAGGGGGATATAATATAATCACCACACATGGCAAGCGGATTGGTAACCGCATTATTTGTGTTAGGTACTCAGGTGGATGCTGCTGCCCTTCCTTGTCTTCTTCAGCTTTTTTATTTTATTCTTTAGTCATCTTTTATAACATCCACTGGAAGAGACGGAGGTGTCTATTCTTAGGCCAGACACAACACGGCTTACAATTTAATGTGTAGTTGAGTACAAATATTAGGAGCTTATTATTTACTTACTTCTATTTAGGAAGAAATAATAATATAATATTTACTAGAAGAAAAAGAGAACAGAGAAGAGAGTTAGAGTTTTTTTGTTAGTAGTAGAACTTCTTGTGAAAGAGTTCGTCCGGGGAAGTACTACCACTGCACCTATTTCTGCCGCCAAGCAGTAGTGTTCGCATTGCTGTGTTTCGGTTTGAAGGGTACGGGTGCCGGTGAAATTACAGGCACATGAGACTTTTCATCTTTATGTCTCAGGGTCGGCAGTGCGCGTGTGATGCCTCTGGTGTAACAGGCGTTCATGGGCTACGGTAACCGCTTTCCATCTGGTGGGCCGTAAGCTTGCCTGCTTGCCAAGTAGCATAAGAAAAAAAAAAAAAGCGTTAGCCGAATTGGTCGTCGAAGGCAATGGCGGCGATGAGCTCACCACTTGTCTTGTCTTTATGACCCTTAGAGGTTCTGCCTACCCTTTCGGGGAAAAAGGCGTGTGTATAGTATGTTTAAAGAAAGAAAGAAGAAAGAAAGAAAATTTATTTATTCCACCCAAAGAAAACACAACACAAGAATATACAAAAAGAAAAATCAAAACATAATAGAAACAAAAGATTAACATTAAAAATAAATAAATAATTTGTATGTATGTTGAGTACCTACAAAACATCAACTTTTTGTCAATATTCTTGAAATTGTTTCAGTTTGGATAACCAACACCTACTGTGAAATGTGTACGTATGTGGCTCTGTGGCAACACTTCGTTCAGATGACAATGTTCAATTCCCAGCAGTAATAAGTCGTAAATTTGTATTACGTTCTGTACAAGTTCGACCGCTTTGCTAACTACGAGTTACTGTATGTTTGTATGTAGATTCAAATTGAAACCACGTGGCGATCAAAAAGTTATGTGTGTTCTATGCTTGCTTTGTACAGACTTATTTTTGCTGGATTCCTGTCGATGCTTATGAAAACAAGATAATCTTTTAAGCTACCGCTAAAGATGGCAGTAACTCAAAATATCAGCCGATAGTACTTGTTAGATTGTACTACTTAGCTTTGCTTGTAGATTTTATAATGTACACATCATCATCTTGAACAACCTTTTGGCGTCCACTGGCCTGAGGCCTCACCTATAAAATACAATGGCACCAGGTGGATTGGTGATCGCAGTATTCGTGTTGAGTACTCAGGAGGATACTGTTGACCATGCCCTGGTAATCCCTTAGTTGGTTTTTACGACATCCACGGGAGTAGTTGGAGGGGTCTTTCATAAGAACAGACACACCGCGGCTAATAAAAAAATGTGAATATGCTCAAGTAAATAAACGACATGAAAATGTTTTTTTTTTAATAGGTACCTATTTTGTAGTTTAATTATTTATTATTTTGTGATGTTACCAATAGGAAAAGGTATCGTACATTTTCCTTTGGTTGTCTCTCAGCAAAAAGTAAGTTCCGAAATGCCAAAAAAAAATCGTCTTACATGTGAATGACGTGCTGTTAAAATAAAGGGCCTTCGTACGACGACGGTCGCGTCTCCGAGAGTTCGCTACAAAACGGATTAGGCCTCGCAAGAGAGATTTAATTAATAGGAAATTATGACAGACGTGTGTGAAAATTAAATTTTAAATCTTTGTATTTTCATCTCAGACCTTTTTCAGTCAACAATGTTCGTGAAAAGTTAAGGAACTTTTATAAAGTTTATTTGGGTCCTTGAAGTTGGAGTATTTGTGTGTGAAAGTTGAGTTAATATAATTACGCCAGTTAATGTAATTACGCCATCCCTGATTGGTTTTCAATTATTTGAGAGTTCTTGTTTATAGTATTCTGGTCTGATGAGAATTTTTAATATCATCGTTATTTGCTCAATTACCCCTATCGCTACAAAATAATTAGTAAAGTATTTTAGAATATTATAAAGTTTTTAGTTTGTTAATTTAAGTAGTTAGTGTTATTAGCTGCCCTATTCTCGAGGTGGATTAAGGCCGTTCGTCGTGGTATTCTTGGGGAAAGTAAGTAAATAGTAATAATAATAATTTAATAATAATTATGTCCAGCAGTGGACTTCTACATGCAAGTGATGATGATGATGGTGATGATTAGGAAAGTTCTAGATTTCGCTCTTAATTATTAATAATTTTATTCATTTCTATGAATACCTTCTCGTATTTTCACATTCCCCAAGAGCATGAGAAACTAACGAAACATTTTAATATGTAAAAGCGAACATGAATTAAATATAAACAACCCGCTCGCCCCTGCAACTTTCCTTTGAAGCTTAGATACCCATTAAGAAATAATCTCATTCCGAGTATGTTTACCTGTGTGACACTTGAATTGAGGGAACTGAATCCTCCTCAATATCTTAAGGCTGATGTCTACTAGGGTTACCGAATTCACTCACCAAAAATCACCATTATGATGATGAAACGTAGGCGAATGAAGTAATACGGTTATGTTATTTAAATTATTTAAATACGGTGGTGTGGTGTGGTGGACGTTTACCTTTATGATGTCGAAATGTCACGAGAACAGCATGAAACCCTCGTGTCCTGCCAACCAACACACTAACTGGATTATCTTTGAACCACAGCTATGCTACTCACTGGATATGCCAAAGGTGTGCATAATGATAGCACAAAGTAAGTAAAGGCGACGCGCATGATAGTCAGTTTGCTTTGAATATGATGTAATTTTTAACAATTCCTCAGGTTTTTTTGTAATTAATAATCATTCAATTTCTTTTAGAATACATGTCCGTTTTCTGTCATTGTGTGTGAAAACTAGAATCTTGGAAGAGTAGAGTGGAGTTTGTGACTGAGACTAGTGTCTCTCCTTTCTGATCTGAGGCCGTAGACAAGGTAACATTCTAATAGCGATGACGCTAGTAGAAACGTCCAAAATGTATGAGATTGACGTAAGCTATCGATATGTCACGTGTGGTCTTTTGTATTGTATTACAACTGTAGAAATAGAATCGCTTCGAAGCGAATACCGTTTGTCTAGGCCGGCTGTTCTGTATTATTCATTGCTAAAGGTTGTGCCTGTAATAAAAAGACCTTGTTAGAAGTATCAACGTGCTGCTTCCACTTTCTTGCTGCCTTTTGTGTGTGTATAGTACTGGTGATATATCCAGTGTAGCTATCTCCATCTAAGGACCGACGTCGTATGTCGCTGCGCACTTATTCAATAATCTGATTCAATTCCGAGAGATGGTACAGTTTCATGCTTACTGACGTCTTATTTATAAAGCTAGCTGTGCACACCCAGTTTCACTCGTGTAGAAGTGCAATGGTTTATTTGTACGAAGCTCGTAGGTATCGTTTTCCGCCTAAAACGATAGGAGTTGCGTTGATTTGATGTAAAACATATTTATCTAGTTTAAAAAACACGCTTTTTATGTGTACCTCAATCAACAATTTGACATTTTGAGCGGGGCGTGTAAGACGGGCGTAGCTTTTTTTTTAGAAGAAGGTTTTAGTTTAAGAAAATGAAACAACAAAAATGTACACGAAAAAGGCTTCTTTTCACCCGGGTGCACAATCACAGGAATATAGACGTGACAAGCCGTGAGCTCTTCGCCGCCATTGCTTTCCACGACCAACTTGGCAAACGCATTCTTCCAGTAGGTAATAACACACTCCTAAATAAGCCAGCAGCCAGGACAAATCTTATGCCAACGAAAATTGCCCAACAAGTCCGGGTTTTATTACCTCTAAACAATCCTTTGATTCAACGTTGGTAGACGACTTATTGAAGTTGGATGTGTACTGCAACGAACCACGATTTTACACATACTTTTAATACATAGATTACTCAGGCTTATCAGTAATTATCATCAATATTTTAAAAGCAATCAGTCCACTTAATTAAATTCTGTGGGAACCAAAATAATCTACAGAAAGTAACAAAAGCTTATAAAATTCTGAAATGTAGATGATTTTTTATAAGATTTGGGGGTCAGTTAAGCATGTTTCTTATTTTAAAACAAACGTTCCAAATTCAAAAATGAACCCAGGAACTTAACACCTATTATAATAGTCATAAATTTGGATTTCTTTGACGGATTATAAAAGCATTCTGTCGATAAATTGAATATTTTCAAGCGGTTATAAGACGCCAATTTAATTAATAGGTACCAACGGAACCATTACCATTAGCGATACCATTATAGGATCACTCCCATTTCATGTCTATCTGTCTGTCAAAGCCTTTTTTCTCCGAAATAAAGGGGAAAAATGTTGAAATTTGTTTCATATACAGAGTAAGGTGACCTGATCACGGACGTATAGCCTAAATAAACGAATTATGATTTTGGGGGGCCAATTTTGGAAGGCAAACTAGAAAAAAAAATTACGTTTATCAAATGCATCATAGGACATATTTAACTCTTTGAGTTGCGGAAAAAGGCGGGGAAATCCGTCAAAATGACAAAAATTTACAAAATTATTCTTTATTGATAATAAACAACAAACAGAACAAAAGAACTAAAAAAAAATACACATAACATGAAAAAATGTGTGCGTTTGTTGCAAGGCACAAAAGGGGTTTTTGGGTTAATTCTCATTATAGTGTATAGATTTAATTTCTTTGCTCACACATCTGTGAAGGTTGAGTACCCCTGCCCCTCGGATGTTCAATCAAATGTAACAAGATTGTGAACAGAATTGAAGAGATGCAGATACAAATCAACAAGGCTTTCTTATTTTGCAACGATCGCTATTTACTTTCCAAGCTTCTCTTTGATGTTTCCAAATCTTAGGAAAGAAGCGCTTTTCGCATGATACAATTTAGATTTCCTTGATTTTAATTGGCTGTCAATTTGTCTTTACAAAAGTTTGAAATGACGTTATTAATTTTGCAAATTGTATGGAAATTAAATAAGTTCGTCTTATTTGTTTCACAAGTTTGATAATAGGTCGTTTTCAATCGACACAAGCTCTTTGACGCCTTTACAAACAGGAAGATTTTCTTGGGGTGATTTATTTTAGTAAATCTGGGATGAGGTGAAAGTTGAGAGTTATTTTTTTTATATTTTTGAATCGTGATCGTCATGTTCCATAGAACAAATGGGAACTACCCTGATATATCTGAAATGTTCGATGATTGGTCCAAACTCTTGTATCTCGATCACTCTTGTAGCCTGGTAGAAATCACTTACAGCGATAAGGCCACCCTTTTTACTGAGCTAATTATGTCTATTTTTTTGTTCTAATTACCATCACTTGCCATCAGGCGGCCCGTAAGCTAGATTGTCGAGACATAACATTAAAAACAATCCTCCCATTGTACTGCTAATTTGAATAAATCCTATTATATCTTCCTGGTGAACAATGAAGTATTAATCTATCGTTCTATCTTTCTATGAAGGAAGCCTATTTCCAGCAGTGTGCATCTACATCAAGCTAATGCTATCATCATCATGATAAACTCTCCTATGATGAAAAAGCCTCCTTGCACATCAAATCCTTACTCCAACACTAAATCTTTCTCCTAATGGCTAAAACTAACGGTTGTTTTCAGTGCTACATTGCTCAGGGAACTCAAGAAAAAACTAGTGCTACGAGAGAAGACCACTAAATTTTGAATGATGAGAAATACTATTCGCACACCCTCTAGAATGTCTAGAGTCTACTCGTAGTAGGTACTTATCGTCCACTCATGATTACATTGGCGGATTATACAGGCTGCTCCAAAACTCATCCAAACTAGAGGGGATCGATTATTCAGTTAATGGACGTTGTGTTGAGTGGCTGTGATTAGGTAACCGATGCTATGTTTTGGGATGTATTTTGCTGGTTATCTTCATGATTGATTTGATTTATTTGCAAGTGGGTTTGATACCATAAAAATTTAAAGTCGAGAAGCCGATCACTATCAAAACGCTAATCTTCTGTTCTGGGTGTCTCATTGTAATCCAACTACGCTGACAATATCATGTCATACAAAATGGATAGTAAAAGTTGATTGTTTAGTTTTTTGTCAGGAGCAGTAGTTTAGTGTTGGAATAGGTAAGTTAAGTTTATAAGACAATTCAAATGATCCTTGTGATTTCAATGAATATTATTTTGATTTGATTTTATTTGAATTGTAATGTTCTTAGTATACATTTTGCTATTAGCTGATCCGTGAAAACTAAATCTAAGTCATCCCAGAAACTAAAATCATAATATAACATAATCAATCTTTCGCAAATTAAACACATATACTTTTTTTCCATTAAAAGAATTTAATGAAAAACCTGATCATAAGGGACCTATCAGTACTAGGGATCTAAACCACAGTAGCTATCAGTAACTACTCTTAGGTAGATGCCCACTGCTGGACGAGTCCTCCCCAATCGAATGCAATGTAGGGGGAATTGCCGTAATCACCATGCTCGGCAGGCATATTGGTGGTTGCAGCATTGGTGTGAAGTACTCAGGTGGATGCTGCTGCCCATATCCTGGTTCTCATTTAAATAAACCAACAGAAAATATTTATAAATATTTTCACAAGTTGTACTGGAGCACTATAATAGTAAGACAGTGCTACCGGTTCCCACTAATGGTCTACCGGGTACCGGGTACGTGACACAGATAATGTTTTCCAACCACGAAAGTGTGCAAGATTTCTCCACGACCCACTAGCTTTTATTGTCTTTACAAATGAATGAAGCGCCGATTTTGGTAACAAAGCCAAACTGAAATTAACTTCTTATTTTTAACTGTTACAAAACACTTACAGACGATGATTTATAACATTTCAAGGAATTAGTGTGATAAATGAAAGCACAAAGAGCATCGTAGGAAACGACATGTGGTTTAGTTACTTGCGTATTGGCGTAAATACTAATTGCAGCACTATTATTTTGCTTTATCAGCCTCTAATCCGATTTTTAGAGTTCTCATGCTCATAAAGTTCTTGTTTATGCTCGGTGTATCGGACTAAAACTGCTTTTTATGCTCTTGTGCATAAAAACAATATACCGTCTACATCGTCACAAATTCAAACAAATACTGTGAATATACGATTAAATTAAACATACAAATTGTTCAAATATAAATTTAAATTGTAATTACAGAGACATTTACCCACAATATCATTGTTTCATATCCTCGCAATCATCTTCTTGAATCCGTGTATCCTTGCACTCGTTAGTAAAACCCATTTTATCCTCGACTTATTGGTAAATATCTACCCTCACCTTCGGCTCGGGCGCATATTCGTCTCAGATAAAATGGTTTGTGACATGCACTCGTTGTACAACCTACAATAATTGTAGCAGAAAGCACAACTTCTTAAGCTTATTTTATCCAAGTCTGCATTAAAATATAGTGCGCGTTCAAAGAGAAAATAAGGTTTGCCCATTTGAAGCCAATCGTTTAGTAACCGGTTCAAAGATCTTCATAGCGGAATCAGATTTCTTTATCTAAAGAAGCTTAATAAATGCGAAGGAAGATATCATAAAGCTATTTATTTTCTTATTTTATCTTGAACGAGTAAGAGTTAGTGAGTAGTTACTGATAGTACCTTTGGTGGCGTAGAATGAAGCCATAAAATGGTTCGCACTCTGAGGCATGAAAGGAATGTTTATAGTGCAGGCTTTTCACGCTAAGACAAAAAGCCAGTTTAACTATTTTTCATAATATTGCGCATTTTATTTATTTTTTATTTAGTCTGTAGTTGATTATTCGCTTATCTCTCTAATATCTATAAGTAATTGCCTTTTTGCTTTAAAATTGAAGTCCACTGATATAAGTGCATAGGCTTTCTCCGAAAAATGCCATGACGAACGGTATATTGCCGCCTTCATCCACCAATTTTCCGCGACCACCACAATGTCATCATCCACTGTGATAAAATCTTTTACATTTTCAAAAAACAATGTTTGTAGTTCGTAGTCCAATCAAAATTTTCAGATAATCTTTTTTCATGTTTATTTGTTGACTTGGCTTCTTCATCAGCTGGTAGGTAGACATCCACTACTGTATGAGGCCTCCCCCATAGCCATGCCTAGCGTGCAATGGGGGGATTGGCCATAATCACCACGCTTGGCAGGCGGATTGGTGATCGCAGTTTGGTATTAAGTACTCAGGTGGATGCTGCCCCCCACCCCCTGGCGCAACCCCTTAGTCGCATTATATATCCTCCACAGGAGGAGTTCTATTCTTAGCTTGAGAAAACCACGGCTCGTAATTTTTGACTCGTAAGTCCTATTTAATATTTTGTAGAATTAAACACATTGGCGGAAAATGCATTTCACCTTCTTCACATAAGCGTTCAGCGGTACCTTTTCAAAGGCTTTCTGTTCACTCCGCTTTTCAATAAATGCTCAATGAATGCCTCCGGTGAAACTTGACTCTACGGAAATTAATAACCTTTCGATTCTCACGTAAGCGAAGAATTCAGATAGCGTCTGAGAAAAGAAAGGGATAATCTCGAAGTCAATTCAAGTTTTCAGTGATCGTGGATTTCAATTTGACGCGCCATTGTTTGTGGGTTTAAGCAAATGATACGATATAGATCACTTTGCTTTATGTGGGTCAACGAATTGAAATAAACCAGACATTTGTCTCCTCTTGAACCACGCATAGTACAGGGTTCCGATGTTTACTCAACTCAAGACATCTGCAAATTTCAACTAAGTATCAAATTTTTTCTCTTACGGGTTGGGATATATACCTGTGGCATAATCCAGATAGACATACAGATAATAGTATACTATTTGACACCCTTTGGATACAGAATTCTAAATAAAAATGGACAAGTGTGAGTGAGATTCGTGCCCTAAAGGGTTCCAATGGTAAGTTATTTCAAAATCATCAAAGCCCGTTTTTGATTTTCAGCCACTTTTTTCTAGGAACTTAACCATCCCATTTTAGGGGTAAAAAGTGAAAATTCTTAAATATTAAAAAACCTCCAAGCATTCTAAATTTCAGAATTGTGAAGTCACTGGAAGTAGTGTAGATAGTGTATGTATTAGGTATAGATAGTGTAGTGGTAGTGCAGAGGAAAAGTACTATTTTTTGATAAAAACTTTCGTTAGTGGTATTCATATTTAGATAGATTATAACCGGTTTAACTTACGTAGATTATTTCCGAGTATACGACCCGAGGTTTCAAGCAATTTAGATGCTCTTAATCATGTATGAGTGTTATTCCCGCTGCGCGACGCGGAGGGCACTGCGTCTCTCAGCTCTTGCGGCCCGGCTGGTTATCGCCGGCGGCGGTGGGAGTTGCGACGCGGATGACTCATCCTCGTCCTCCGAGCTACTTGGATATGTCGATTGAAGAGCGACGCACACTGAACTAATCGTATCCGGACTATCGTTGGTCATGGAGACGTGAAGTTTCGCCGACGCAGCATCCAATAGAGGTTTCCAAGTCTGCGGAAGCATCCAACCCCTGTCCCTGTTAAAAGTGGCATGTCGACCGATTTCTATAGCCTCTCGTATCTTCCGTGGGGCCCAAAATTTCTCCCTTGAAAGTACGGTGGCTTTATCAAACCGAATAAAATGGGTCGCATTCGACTGGCACGCGTGTTCGGCTACGGCTGATTTCTCCACATCCAAACTTTTTACACTGCGTATGTGCTCCGTGAGTCTGGTTTTAATGTTGCGATGCGTCTCTCCGATATAGCACTTTCCACACTCACACGGAATCATGTATACGCCTGGCACATTCAACTCGAATTCAAGTTCGAGGAAAGAGCACTGAATAATGCCCAATTAAAGCCTAGATATTGGTGGCGGTACGTAGATGATATCTTTGCTATTATTAAGGTAGATGATTTGGCAGGCTTTTCTTCTTACCTTAATTCGATACACAGGAAAATACAGTTCACAGTCGAAGAAGAACGGGAGAAGAGTTTACCGTTCTTGGACGTTCGTGTTTTTCGTGAGCCTAACGGAAAGTTGACCCATACTGTGTATCGGAAGCCAACACATACTGATAGGTACTTGAGGGCGGATTCACATCACCATCCATCTCATTTGTCAGCGGTACCTAGGGCACTTATAAACCGCGCACTATCGCTGTGTGACCCACGTTTTGTCACGGAGGAGCTCAGACACGTGAGGCAGGTTCTAGAAGATAATGGTTATGATTGGCGTCAGTGTTCTAGATGGGCAAACAGCAGTGAACGTAAACGGCCTGTAACTGTCGAAAGAACACCGGCGTACTTACCGTTTATTAAGGGAATAACCGACAAAATTGGTCACCTCTTGCGACGGAAGTACAATATAAAGACCGTGTTTCGGCCGCCTGGACAACTGAGGCAGTGGTTGAGGTCGCCTAAGGATAGAGATCAGTTGAATGTGCCAGGCGGATACATGATTCCGTGTGAGTGTGGAAAGTGCTATATCGGAGAGACGCGTCGCAACATTAAAACCAGACTCACGGAGCACATACGCAGTGTAAAAAGTTTGGATGTGGAGAAATCAGCCGTAGCCGAACACGCGTGCCAGTCGAATGCGACCCATTTTATTCGATTTGATAAAGCCACCGTACTTTCAAGGGAGAAATTTTGGGCCCCACGGAAGATACGAGAGGCTATAGAAATCGGTCGACATGCCACTTTTAACAGGGACAGGGGTTGGATGCTTCCGCAGACTTGGAAACCTCTATTGGATGCTGCGTCGGCGAAACTTCACGTCTCCATGACCAACGATAGTCCGGATACGATTAGTTCAGTGTGCGTCGCTCTTCAATCGACATATCCAAGTAGCTCGGAGGACGAGGATGAGTCATCCGCGTCGCAAGTCCCACCGCCGCCGGCGATAACCAGCCGGGCCGCAAGAGCTGAGAGACGCAGTGCCCTCCGCGTCGCGCAGCGGGAATAACACTCATACATGATTAAGAGCATCTAAATTGCTTGAAACCTCGGGTCGTATACTCGGAAATAATCTACGTAAGTTAAACCGGTTATAATCTATCTAAATAAGTACTATTTTAACGATTTCCAGACAAAAATTAGACATTCATTCCATATCATTTAATGCATTGAGTTAGAAGCTTGATTTTTGAATAGCACTATAAGCTTACAGCCCTTTATATATGTATATTAATACATTTCAAGTTAATACCAATGGTTGTTCCTGAGAAAAAGGGACAGACAAACAAATAGACGGATAACAAAGGGATCCTATAATAGTCCTGCTTTTCCCTGTTGAGGTACAGAACCTTAAAAAGCAAACAACTACAGAATTAACCAACTGGCAGTGTATGTTATATATCTAAGTACCATTATTTTTCTTCCCACATGGATGTGGGTTGACACTTTAACAAAAAATAATATAACTACCTAAATGTGCACTAATAGAAGTTAACATAAAATCACTAATAGCTAGCGTACTTGGTAGGTTGGATAATTAAATCGATCAATCACATTTAATCAAACAAAATTAACTACGATTTAACAATGCTAAATGTAATTCACTTGAGCGTTTTCAAATTAACTTTACTTAGAATGTACAGACAGCTTTTGTAGATGTTAAATCAAATATAACGGAATGAAATGGAAAGCCGGAATAATAGGGGAATGGGAAAAACGATCAACTTGTTTGTTGAGTGGCATTTACAATATCAAATTCCGGCATAGTCGTTTGTGTTTATATTTTGAATGCGGCGTTTCACAACGTGGATTTACCTCTGCAAAAATATATCATAAACCCGTATTTACCTACGCAGACCTACACTCAACTAAATTATTGTTGGAATTTGTATGACGTTGTAGTTCAGTTAATAAAAACGCTCATATATCTTAACATGGTTTTAGTTTTACAATGTTACCTGTGGTTTTCTTTTAATACTACCATCATATTTTTTTGTGTCTTAGATTTTTTCAGTTTTTTTGATAATCGTTTTTTTTTTCACAAAATTAAAGAAATAATTGAATAAATATTGATTTGTTTGCTTTCATTAGAAACCTAAATCGATGGGGTTGCAGAATTTGATTTTTATTTTAGTATATAACTTTCAGGAAGTCGGTGGATGGCGGCGGCTTATTGCCATTCATCGTGGCATTCTAGAGGGGAGGCCTATGTTCAGCAGTGGACTTCTATATTCATAATCAAATGATGATGATGATTAGTAAAGTTTCTAGATTTAGCTCTTACTGATTAATTATTTTGTAATTTCTATGAATACGATCTAGTATTTTCACATTCCCCATTTTAAAACATTTCAAATTTAACCTATCATTCATTAATTGCTCACATGAAAGTATGTACAGTAAACTATTACTTACTAGTTGCGCCCCGCGGTTTCACCCGCGTGAATAATGATGAAAATTGATGATAATGATAATGATGATGATGAAAAGTAGCCTTTGTGTTAATCCAGGGCGTAAAGTATCTCCATTCCAAATTTCACTCAAATCCATTCAGTAGTTTTTACGTGAAAGAGTAACAAACATCCATACTCACAAACTTTCGCGTTTATAATATTTTACTTATTACTTATAATTAGTAATTAATTATATTCTTACATAATAAGATATAATAGATTATACTCATACCTACTACACAGCCGTGGTGTGTCCAGCCTAAGAATAAACCCCTCCATCTCCTCCCGTGGATACCGTCAAAGCAGACTAAGGAATTGCACCAGGGGATGTGCAGCAGTATCCGCTTTAGTACTCAACATAAATAATGCTACCAATAATCAGAATGCCAATAAAAAAAAAACTCTTGCTTGTAACTTTTAGCTCCAGAAGGAGGTGGCAGACAGACAGGCACACCCAACACCCAGCAGTCAACATACTATACACACACACCCCCACATACACACACACCCCCGCATACACACACACACACACCCACATTCACACACCTATACCCACATAGTCACAGACATTTTCTATGCAGGTTATAAGTAGACGATACCATAAAAATCCAACACAATATGCCTATTATGGGAATTAATTTAAATGAAAACCGCATTAGCCTTGTAAATTTAATCAGGTCGCAAACAAATGACGAAGGTGGGGACCCTCACATTATCATGGGAGCCACGGACTACAGTTAATATGAAAATGCGGGTAACCAGCGCGAAAATATGATGGCATTAATATAAATTGCACTTAGTCTGGCGTTGGGGAAAAACAACTAATATGCCCGCTAAAAGGAACACTGTAGTAGTGTAATGTGAGCTCGTCGCCAGCGGCGCACCTATTTATAATTGCAAAACACATTTAAGAAAATATGAAACAGTTTCACTGACAAAAGCCGCTTTAGCCTTTACCCTTCCGATATCTTACTTTTTGATTTAGGTGAGTAGGTATGTGAAACTTACAAAAGGTCCTACAAACAAAAATAAGTATAATCTTTTCGTTCGTCCCTCTTACGCCTGGATCAAACACACCCATTGGAGTAGGGAACGGAATCGGCAAAGCGTGTTTTCTTTGAAAACTGATCCCATGAAATGCCTTTCCAACACGGGTTGAGATTTGACGTCACTCTTTATAAAAACAGCCCCTAGAGTGCCCGGACTCTACATCGACTGTACCTATTTACATAGTGCTACCGCCGCATTTGATGATGTAGTATCTCTTTCATTCTTACGTAATCCTGACCATGAAACGCTCTGAGTTGTAAAAGTCAATTCAGTGTTCGGACCGCTCCATTAAATGAAGTGTTTCGAATTTCTCTAAACATAAAATTTAATTTGGAATTTGCGATTTGTTTCTGAGAATCCAATGCCTTGCTAAATGATAAAATTCTAATTTGTTTGGAATTTAAATTGGATCGCTACCTTTTAAACTGCCGTTGTCTGACCTCTGTGTTTTGAGAAAGGATAATTTATGAACGCTCACATGAGCGTTCATAAGTTACGTAAAAAACAAAGAACAACACCATTAACAACAACATTAATTAATTGTTGTAATTAACATTAATTTTGAGCTTTTTGGTAAGCTTTAATAGCTTCTTAAACCTTTCATACCTTGTGAACAGGCAAAATTACTTATTATGATAATTAGTCATGAACTCGACTAAATATATTAAAAACATAATGATAAAAACACACACTGATGAAAATTACTGTGAAAAAATTCTCGTCGATGTGTTTGTGCGGTGATACACGCTTAGGATTTGTTTTTTATTTACCAGGAAAAAAAATATACCAAAGGTTATGCAAAAAAATGTATTCCTAAAAAATAAAACTTCATTTGTTTTCATTACGTCATCATTATCATCATTATCATCAAGCGTTACCTAGACATAAGTGAAGAGAGTTTTTTTTAGAATAGCATAGTAAAATATAATTTTGGCACATATAAGAGCACTCAAAGCCAATACTAAAACAGTTATCAAATAGTATAAAAAACTTCATAGTAACGTAAGACTATGGCCTCCGTTTACCTAAAAATCAGTGATTGGTAATCTGTTAACTTAGCCGATTATTTTTGGCAAATATTCTCAAATAATATGATCTGCCTACGGATGAATACGGACGCACTCAGAAAAAACCCCACTTACTTTTATTCAACCTGAAATGTTCTTTCTATTAATCTTACTATTTCAGGGCTATACTTGGTTTTTGAAAACATCCCAAGCGTGCGTCATGACATTATAGGGTGGATATTATGGTCACGTAGATTTTGTGATACCTAGTGTATTGAATTTCCTTCCTAGGTTTGTTTTACAAAGAGACATGAGTCGTTGGCGTCGTATTGCTTTCAATATTCTGTGGTGGCGACCACAGACCGCAAGCCTCAACTGTGTCTAGGTAATATATTTTTTAGCTAGCGGTTTGGATGGAGTTTTTCTTGTCACAAAATGGAAGACAATAAATAATCATTTTAAAAAACTATACAATAATAGTACTGCTACTTCGTGTCACTAGTTCATTATAGGTCACACTGCCTTAGTTCAGCAACCAGCTTGAGTTGTGGTGGCCCTGAAAAGGACCAGTGAGCAATGGTTAAGATCAGGTTGGTGAAAAGGTTTATTGCGCCTCGCACAAACTACTTTCATGCACTTATCACATGTCTTAAAATATTCGGTTCTAAGACATGCTGGTTTTCTCCACAACAACTAGACAATAGTTAATTTGATTTAGCTGCTTAGTGCTAATAACGTAAAGGAAGCAGCATACCAAACCACTTGGTTATTGATCCAACCTCGAGGAACCTTCGACCGAGAATTCGTCAAAGCGAAAGTCGTTCCGTCAAAGCATAGCTATTTATAATATGCTTGTGTAACAGTGAATTTGTTTGGAACAAGGGATACAATACACCGTAATCTTTCGCTAAGTCCTTAATGAAGCACTCGTTTTCGACAGAGTAATTTGGCAAGTTAATAGCTACCCTTCATGTTTGAAATGCTCGGTCTCAATGTGTGGAACAAAAGATCACCTTTTGTTGACAAAGTAACTTGCTTCATGCTCCCCCTTTGGAAATAATTAATTAAGAATATTGTATGTTAGTGAATTAATATTACAGGCTCGCTTTAAAATAAAAAGGTGCTGTACAGCATTCTCAAACCTAATACTGCTCCTTAAAGTCTCTATAACTTTTTATCTTTCGTCAATAGTTTGAAATATTCTTTTTCATCAGCCGAGCCACTGTTGGATGGAGCTTCCCCATAGCATGCATGGCGTGTATAAATTTGCCATGCTTGGCAGGTGGATTGGTGATCGCAGTATGGTGTTATGTACTCAGGTGGATGCTGCTGCCCATTCCCTGGCGTTTTCCCTTAATCGCCTTTCATGACATCCACAGGAGGAGTTGGACGAGTCCTATTCTTAGGCTGAGATTACCAACAGCTCCAATTTAAAATAAATCAATTTTAAGTACAAAAGGCTACAATATCAATAGCAAAAATAAAATATTTACTTGCATGTCATCTCGAAGTTGTGCCCTGTCGTACCCTTCTATAATCCTCAGTCACTACATGTAGCCCCTTTTTGTTAAAAAATGAATGTAAAAGAACCCTTTTTTCAGCTCTTTCAATACCCTATACTAAGAATAAAGCAATGGAAGGGTTGTAAAGGAAAATGTGATCATAATCCGCGATTTCCATATTTGTTTGGGACAGCCCGAACTCACTGATAGAGTCAGCGTGGTAAATTGTCTTAAGATTTTATCTTTTATCTTAAAGCCACTTTAGCTTTATTCGATTTTGATTATACCTTTCGAAAGAACTTTACCTGTCTATGGTTTAGGAATACATTTTTGCATGACTACTTTAGTGAGCAAGGGTAATGTATTCAACGGCTATGTTTTTATGGATAAACCATCAGGAAAGAACCAACATATGCATGTTACTGGAATAAAACAATGGGTTAAATGGAATGGAATGTGAAACAAATAAAAACTGTTTCGCTGCACCACGTCCTGAAGTATACCCTTAATCATCATCATAATCACCAGCATTTTACGTCCACTGCTAAACGAAGCCTCTCCCATTGAATACAATGGGGGGTTTTGCCATTATCACCATGCTTGGCAGGCGGATTGGTGATCGCAGTTGGGTGTTAAGTACTCAGGTAGATGTTGCTGCCCATGCTGTCATGCCATAGCGTAATACCTTAGTAAGGCTTTTAATACATCCACGGGAGGAGCAGGAGGGGTCTATTCTTAGGTCAGACATACCACCTACCTTTAATATAATAATAATAATAATAATAATAATATAAGTTTATTGATCAATCAAGTTTGTACATCCTTAAAAACAAAGGTATAAAATAAATTTTGACAATAAAATAAACTGATTGTACACACTGAAAAAAAAAAACATAAATGAGCTCCTTGACCCCTAAACTAAGTTAAAAACTTGTATTTTAGGAGTCAATGTCACTCATAATCTATAAAAGATGCTAGATGCTAGATACTAATACTTAAAAGGATACAGATTGTACATTATGAAAAATAACAGGAAAGGGCTCCTTAACCCCTAAACTAAGTTAAAAACTTGTATTTTAGGAGTCAGTGTTCCTCACAATTTATAAAAGATGCAGTTACTATAGTAAGTACTCAAAGGATACAAAAACTCGTCGGTAAAACAAAAAATAACAAAAACACTATAGTTTATAAAAACATAGAACAGTACTAAAAACTATAAATGAGTACATAAAATCATGGAAAAGTGAAAGTGAGTGGGTGTATGAAAGGTAAGTGTAAGGTATAAGTGTGTGAGTATGTGTGGTGGGTGTGTTGACGGGTGTATGGGTATTTAAATGTATGTGCATTATACTATTCTGAGCAATAGTTGCTCAGTGTCATCGTAGCTCAAATTCTGCAACCATTTTTTAACTTTATTCTGAACTTCGTATTTGTTTAGAGAATACATAGAAATAATTATATTAAGCTTATTATACAGAAAACAACTTAGAAAGTTAAATTGACGGTTAGCAAAAGATGTTCTGAATTTGGGAAGGGAACAAACGGGAAAACTTTGTCGTTTGAGTGCTAAGTGTGGGTCAAATACCAGTCTTGAGTGTTTACGGATTATTGTTTTCAGAATGTAAAGTTGTCTGAGAGTGAGTAATCCGCATTCACTGTAAAGTAAGTTAGTAGGATAGGCGATGCGCTTATAGGTCATTGTCTTAAGGACCGCACGCTGGGCTCTTTCTAGAGTTATCAGGGTGGTTTTGTAGGTCCCTCCCCATACCGGGATACAGTATGTCAAAACAGATTGGCACAAAGTGTAGTAGACCAACTTCAAGGTATCAAGGTCAGAAGATTGTCGTAGACATTTAAAAATATAAATGAGTTTACGACTACGTTTTGTCGTAATTTCAACGTGCTTGTCCCAGTTTAGACTTTGGTCGATATAGACGCCAAGGTATTTAACATAAGGAACCATAGCTAGGGAAAGACAGGAACACCTTTCAGTATTGCCGTTACATGTATTTGCATGTGCTCGAATGACGGATGATTCCAGCGGTGGTTTAGAGGCAGAAGATATGGAAAAACGAATGAATTGAGTTTTAAGAACATTGAGGGTAAGGAGGTTAGAGGAAAGCCAGTCCATTACGACTTTAATAGCAGTTTCAACATTGGCTTTGGCTTCCGTCCAAGTTTCACCATAAACCACCAAGGCAGTATCATCAGCATATGCGAAGATATCACAGTTAGGTATTGAGAGGTTACATAGGTCGTTAACATATATCTGAAAGAGAGTAGGGCCCAGTATGCTACCCTGAGGGACGCCAATATCTATGGGCTCTTCATCGCTGATTTGTTTACCAACTTTGACACACTGTGAACGTTTGTGTAGGTAATCCCTAAAAATTGACAAACTTACGCCTCTAATGCCAACACGCTCCATCTTAGCAATCAGTTTATCGATTGAAACGGTATCAAAAGCCTTTGATAAATCCAAGAATACAGCATAACATTTATCCTTATTATCAACTCTTTTGACAATAGTGTTAGTAAGGCTTAATACAGCATCTTCAGTAGAAACACCTTTTTTGAAGCCAAATTGGTTTTTTGCTATTATGCTGTATTTTTCGAGAAATTCACTTAAGTGTAGATTAAGTATTCTCTCTAAGACTTTTGAAAGCGTTGTGAGCACTGAAATTGGTCGGTAGTTAGACGTGTCACTTCTATCTCCACTCTTAAAAATCGGTGAAACCAGTGCCTTTTTAAAGACATTAGGGAAAACGCCAGTCTGAAGAGAAACATTGCAAATATGTGCAATCGGTGCAGACAAAATGTGTCGCGAATCCTTAATTATTTTGGCAGGGATTCCATCACAACCTGTGGCACAGTTTCCCTTGAGTCCCTGAATAATATTAAAGACTTGATTTTCATTAGTAGCAATAATGCCAAGGGAATTACTCGTACTATAGTGTGAGCGATATTTATCTGATAGGGATGGATTTACTGGTGGTTTAATATCCTTTGCCAGCTGTTTGCCCACGCTTACAAAGTAAGAATTTATTTGGTTTACTGACGCTCTACTGTTGTATTTTAATAGTTCAGAGGGTTGTTCGCGTTTTGAAAAGGTATTAGTAATTTTTCGTATAGCAAGCCAAGTAGCTTTTGGGTCATTCCTAGCCTGTCTTAGTTCATTTCTCTCGTATTCTATCCTAATTTTACGTAAAAGACCAGTTAAAAAATTTCTGTATCTTGTATAAGTAGTTCTAACTATCATATTATCAGGGGTATTCTTCAATTTATAGTGCAGTATGTCTCTATTTTTGATACAGCGGATTAAACCAGGAGTTATCCATGGTTTTATGATTCTTTTGGATCTACAAATTTTGGTATTTTTGGTGTGCTTGGCTACAATGTTAGTAATAATATCAATAAATTGCTTAGCTGCCTCATTTGCGTCTGATAAATACATAATTCCACTAAAGTCTGACATCTCTATCTCCTTTTGTATCTCCGGGTAGTTCATTTTGGTTGCATAACTAATAATGTTTCGGGTACATTTAGATATTTGATTTGAGCTTATACTCAGAAGGATGGGTTTGTGGTCGGTGATAGCTGATTCAATTACCAGCGATGTAGCAGGGACCTTACATTTTAAAAGTATGTGATCAAGGCATCTGTCAAGTCTGGTCGGTATTGTATAAGCAGGTAAGAGGCCAAAAGAAGCCGTAGCAGTCAAGAATTTATTAAGATGCCTATCAGAACTGTCATCAGCTATGTCAACGTTTAGGTCTCCAATTACAGCAATGTTGTTGTAAGTATTAAGCGAGGTCATAACATTTTCAAGGCTACTAATAAAATTGTCTATGTTGTGATAGGACGGGGATCTATAGATCGATATGATTGTCGTGTTACCAATTTTACACACTAAACAATTTGCATCTTGAAACGTAGGCTCGTGAACAGAGGCGACTAAGCTGTTTTTCCAATAAATAACTACACCATCATTTTGAATGATATTATTGGTAGTACCGAAAGATTTGTACCCATCAATGGTGGGAATGACATTTATTTTTTAAGCCAGCACTCTGTTAAAATTATTAGATCACATTGGAATTTCATGATGGAAAGCACAGCTAAAAATTCATTGAGGTTCTTGTTGATACTGCGTATGTTTAAGTGTATAATGTTCAGGGCAGGAAACTGAATGTACGTTGAGCATTTATCAATACTGCAAGAGAATGATTTTGCAACATTGAAATTATCAATGTCACTGGTTAGTTCATCTAGGTTACCCATTGATAACAGGAGAAACGAATTAGCAAAAAACGATCGACAAATTGGTAAATAAACAAATTTAAATTTGCGATTTGCACTTAGGAGCACGAGGGCAACTGATATATAATAGGTAGATTACTATTTGAATGTGTATTCAAAACGTATCTTGACAAGCGAATCGAGCAGAAAAAAAAAAAAAAAAACGATGTTAGCTGATAATGAGCGCAGAGTTAGGTGAATGTGATTTTAGTGTCATGTAGTGACACAGTAGTGACTACAGTAGTGTGTGTGTTTGTAGTGTTATTGTGTATGTAATTTGAATGAGAGGTATGGCTACAATACTATTCCTAGTACAGCAGTATAGTAACTGAAATAGTATTGTGTTTGTAATAGTAAAAATAGGTATTGTCAGGTAGGTATGTACCCAAAAGATGTGATATGGGCTGCTTTTCAGTGTTGTGATTAGGTAGGCAGGTAAATAGAGAGGCACCCTGGAATTAAATATAATATTATGTAAGTACGTAGTAGGTACGTGGTACCCACCCAGTAAGCAATCACCCACCCCGCAAGACTACTGATCGTACGCTCATAGGTAATGAGTTTAAGCAGGTTTATAGGTTTTTTAGGCGAACTGAAATATAGGTATTATTTAGCGAACAGTACCTACTGTTTGACCATTAGGTACCTATAAAATTTACCAAGTAATTTACTAAGATCCAACCAAATCACAAATATACTTAAAATTCACTGGTTCAGTTCATTATACATTTTATTTAATTGTTCTTCGGACTTCACAAAAACCAGGGCACTTCCCTCTTCCTTACGAAGGAAGACTTGACCGTTAGCAGTCCAGCAAAAGGCGAAGTGGCAGCTCTTCGCCACGTTACGCGCCAGGAAGTGTAGGCGCCTCGCACTTGAGGTAAGGTGCTCCGAAATGAAGATTGGGTCCTGTTCACCATCAAGTCCCAGGTCCTTTGTACAAAGTCTAGCTGATTTGTTCCTCTTTTTGGCAAAACTAAGGAAGTCTGACCTCAAAAAGGTGTTGCAAAAATCAACCACGACCGTCGATTTGGTGTCCGTAGCTTTACTAGGTTGACGGTAGATGTCTCTAACTTCACTTTTATCAAGTGGGAGACCAAGGGTGTTTGTGAGATTTTTGAACACCTTGTATAGGCTGTCTTTATCTTCTTTGATTTGCTTTGGTACTTGCCGGATTTCTACTGTGGTTTTGACTGAATTTCGCTCAACACGTTCGATTTTATCATCCAATTTGTTCAAGTAGACACACATATCCTGCCTCTTTGATTCCAGACCATCAATTTTGGTTTGCATCAGCGACAGCTGTTCGGTGACATTGCCCACTGACTTGACAATATCCGTATTTGTGGACTGAATAGTGCTGCTTTGACTTTTCAGATCCCGTATGTGGCTCTCTAAATCGTCAAGTCTGGAGTTTTGTTTGGTCATAAGTCCTAGGATTTGGTCCAGTTTACTAGAGTTAGCATCATTTAAAGGCGCAGCGGCGACACGCCGACGTTTGCCTCGAATAAGGCTTGGCTCAGGTTCAAGGTCAGCGTCCAAAAGATGGGCTATGTCGGACTCCGACTGACACTTCTCAGTTGTCGGACTGCGTAACATATTTTGTAAGTTGCAGCAAGGTTTAGGTAACGCGCGTGCCTTAGGTACTTGAGTTATGGGTCACGTACAATTCCGTAGTTTACAAGTAAAGTAAGTACGTTTACAAGTAAGTACACGTTTATAAATGATTCCAAAGAGGTTGTTTACATTAAACTGGCAAAGCGTTTGGCAATTAAGTGAATATTGAGGGTATTTATATATCACGAGAGTTTCGGTCACTAGCATCACACTTTTCGGCGTATATTTCAAAGTTAATTCACTGTTATTAGGTCAAACACATAATATTTTTCATAAACAGACTCACTAGTCTTTACTTTAGCAAAAGAAAGTACGGAGATTATGCACTATTTACTATTAAAATTGTATAACTTAGCGGAGCGAAAACACTAGCGACCACTTCGATTGACGCCATCCCATATGTCTTTCCAAATAAGATTGTTTGAACATTTTGCAGTTTCAAATAAGTATTGTGTGAGAAATATGAAAGAAGAGTTGCCTTTTACTGAGTTGCACAAAGATGGACTTAACTGAGAATGTTATAGTAATTATTGTGTATTATGATTCACTGAAGTTAGGCTAGAGTTTCTTTACTGCCCACATTTAAAAAAAACGATAATAGGTTGTAAGGCAGTCAGACGTCATGATTTGTGCAGTCCAGCAGTTTCACAATCAGATAGAATCCACCCTCTGCCAACTGCTTCAGCCAACAGTACTTATGAGAAAAAGTACATAGAAAGTTTACGCGTTTAATTTCTACAGCTCGTACTTACTATTAAAAACCTACCTATCTACTAATATACCTTTTTTGCTTGTTATTTCAACATTCAAATTAAAGGTATTCAATGCTATATGCATATGTAGTGCTTTTTAATATCAGAAATGACACTATTACGTTGGTACAATATCTGGTGCTAAAATTTGAGACGTTTTGCAACTTGTGTTTATGACGGGTTGTAGGGTCCAACTAGAAACTAGCTGCAATGCAAGTTGCCTTAAATATAGTGAAATTCTAAAGGGATTGGTGTGGTAAATCAGTTCAAATTGCAGTCATCTATAAAATGTACGGTTGGCTATTAGATGTTATTCCACAAATTTGTTTATTTATTAATAGAACGCGTAAGTTAGCGGGCGTGTAGCCAGGACACATCGCTTAAGGTGCTCTGTAGTCCGTAGCAAATTCGTACAATTTAATAGAGCGCGAGCATTCGAAATGCAACAACCGAGGCGTGCGCGCCCAGAACGCTTGTTTTCAACCCCGTCTGTTATCCGTGGTACTACCAATAGTACTACCAGTCCCTTATGCTAGAGATATGCTGCAAATATCCGACACGACGTTCCAACGTGTTCATGTTTTCAAAGTACTGGTTTATATGGAAGCGTGCACACTTACCTAACATGTTATCGGGTGTTTGCAGTATGCACGCCTTTATTATATAGAACCTATACTACTTCAGAAAATGTGTTCAGACGTGTTCTCGGGTCTGATGTTTGCACTATATCCCTGGCATTAGGTACTGTAGGCTAGCAGTCATTTATGACCCTTATGATCGAGTTACCTTAAACGCAAGTTTGCCTAAACAGCTGTTCACCCTAAACGTAAGATGCCAAATGAAGCAGATGAACTGTAATAATTCTGAAATTCAAAAACCAATAGTAAACAGTTAAGTATGAACAATGTAAATTTTGAATTTCATAGTCTAGATTACTAAAAAAATCGAACACAATACACGTTTCAGGATACACAAATATGGTAATAAATTCCAAAAAATTTAATTGTTCAGCAGTTTCCACCCAATTACGCAAACAAAGAAAATTGCACATTTGCAATATCAATGATCCGGTCGGTGGAAAAGTTGAATAATAATGTGGACTGATTGAATAATAAATCAATTCCATGGTTCTGCTTCAAGCAAACAATTTTATGACTAACGGATTTATTAACACGCTATTAATTTAACGCTCAAATATAAATAATATTCGAGAACGTGAATTTAGTAGGGCGTGAATAAAATAAAATGACTATAAAAAGCAGGACCTGAAGTTCATAAAACATTTCTCGGAAAACGTATAATTGTCACAAAAAGCACGTTGATACACTACGCGACGAATTCCGCAGTGGGCGAGTAGCCGGCTGAGGACTCGATTCCCGCTGTGGGAAAAATGTTCCTCTACCGCGTCGTCCGATTTGTGGTTGCTACTCGAGAACCTTTTGTACACCATGGTGATGGCCTATACACACGTTCCAAAAAAAAATCAATAGATTGATTTGCGGCTTCTGTTTGCATACCTTTTGTTTGATATATACGAAGGTCGTTGGTTAAAAAACTTTTCTTCTTTGTTTCAGACAACCAGTAGACGTAATAAATCGTACGTAAACATTTACTCTCGCATGTTCTACACTCAATAAATGTATGAAGTCATTTCTCGACTGGCTGGTACTAAAATTAGGTAAGTATGATTAGTGCTAGAAAGTAGCAGTTCAATGTAAACTGACGGCAAATTTAGTTCACGCCAAATATATAATGTTACGGCTAAAGTGTTTGCCACAAAATTAGATTTGACTGCATATTTCTGTACGAGTAATTACGGCATTTCAGTTTAGATATCCTGTAACTTGTTAAATGTTATTGAATGTGATTTATTATTCCTAGAAGCTATGGCTAGTTTTTCAAAAAAAGTTTCACCGGGAAGTGAATGTCATAAAAGTTATTAAGGTCAATATTGTGTCCAGGGTTTGATTTGAACACAGTGACTTATTTATAACAGTGTTCCAGTCATACAGCGAAAGGTTATTTTTTGAAGTCATTTATTTTTAAATCGGTAAATAGTCTTTTAGATGGTACATAAGTGCTTGATATTTTTTCTGTTATTATTAATTACTGGGTACCTTGGTGGTCAGATATATATTTAAATTTTTAGATTTTTAGTTTTATAGATTTTCAGTCACTTTTTTAGTCACTTTTTTAGTCTTTTTTCAGTCACTTTTTTTGATAGTTTTTCAGTCAGTTTATCATTTTTTCAGTCAGTCAGTCACTTTTTCATTTAGTTTTTCATTAAATTTTACAGTTATTAGATTTTTATGGTTCAGTTCAGTTTTTCAGTCAGTTTTTCGGTCAGTTTTTCAGTTTTTCAGCTATTCGGTATTTTCGGTTTTTAGTTTTTTAGTTTTTCAGTTTTCAGTTTACAGTTTACGTTGTCTTGCGTTGCGTTGCGTTTCGTTTTGTTTCGTTTCGTTCAGTCGTTTCACTATCGTTATTAGTTTAAAATAAAAGTAGCCAAGGTCGTGTCAAATCACGCACAGTCTATGTTTGAGTCCTGCACTGTCAGACCGCGTGAGGAATAGCATACAAAACACGAATTGTCGAAACGAGAAATTGACAAAAAAGTTGGGTCACATAATGTATGAGACGACAACATCCTTCTTTAAGTAAATAAATGTTTTTCTTTCAGTAAATAAATGTAATCATATCAGGAACTGTAGTTTTTTTGTTAATTAATAAAAACTGCTAAAATATGCAGGAAAATAAACTTACTAAGTGTTTTAAGGGCTGTTGATAATTGGAGGTTATCAAAATATGCGCAACAGACGGAAGGTTAATGAAAACAGCTAAATCAGGGAACTGATTCCCATTACTCAAGAAGTCCAGAGTACCCACTACTAAAAAACATTTGTAGTACCTACGATAAATCTTCGACCTGTTGACTAGAGAGCAAACATTTAAGAATACACTTTACAAAGTGGAAAGAGATCTACACTGGCAATAAACAAAAACAAACTGCACTTACTTGGCTTTGAAACCAATCAAAACTTTTCACACAAAGAAGTTCAATGCAGTGTGACAAGACATCGCTATTTTATAGAACAGGAAGGGAAACTTATTAAATTGGTTTGTAACATAAACTTGAACGGTGTCGGGTTAAATATTGACCAAACTATGTCACAGTAGCCCATAAAGCTCGAACCAAACTCTTACCCTTCAAGATTAACTTCATATAATATTTGTAGGATATACACTAAAGTTATGCCCCGAAGAAGAGCGAAAAAAGCAAAATTCAGTAAGACGTAAAAATTTGCATGCAAAACAAATTTAAATTCTGCTAGTAAAGTTATTTCTTAAGTAAAGTCGTTATGCCATATTCGGGTTTAAAAGCAAAGCTGACTTGTTTATCTAATTAGGTATGTACTTAGTCGGAAAACGTAAACAGATCGGTAGACTGGGGTAGGTACTCAACTAAGGAATTTTGGTGAATAGCTCAACAATACAGGATTGTTCGTAGAAACTAATCCCTAAGTTATCTGTGAGTCCCGACATCCCTTCAACTTGCTTGAAGATTGGGTTCAAGTGGTGTTTGTCGTGCGCCAAACAGACTTTAATTTCGCACCTACTGTGAACTTAGTCTGGCATCACTAACTAGCTAACTTATTAGCATGTCTGTAAGCCCCACTGTACCCAATTCGGTACGTTTACGGGCTTTATTGAAATCGTGTGAACAATTGAGACGTTATTACTTAAGTTTATGATCCTAGCGTGTGTTTATTTACTTTCAAGACAGAAAGGAGAGTTTTCTAATAAGGCACATTTATTGTTTTACGTAGTTGCTTATAGAAAGTTTTATCTAAATCAATTTAAAATCAACCCTCGCACAAAAAAATATCCAGACTATATTTTAAGAGCACTTCCTCGCACAAAAAATAATCTAGACTATATATTAAGGGCACTTCATGTTAACTTTAATTTTTTGTTACCATTTCTAAGACTAGTTCTTTTATATTTTTATAAATTTTACCAGACAATCGATACTTATTCATAATCATTTTGATCAAAGGATTAAATATCAGTGACTAAATTCACTGATATTTAATAAAATATAGTCTGGATAATTTTTTGTGCGAGAGTTGATTTTACACTGATATAGGGCACTTGTATTGTTTTACGTGGTTGCTTATTGCAAGCAACCACGTAAAACAATAAAAGTGCCCTATTAGAAAACTCTCCTTTCTGTCTTGAAATGAAATAAACGCATCATCATTTGAATTTGGCGGTGGTCATTTAACTAGCCAGTTTACTGGTCTGTTTGCTGCAGCCACAGTGCCGTACTCATCAGTGCAGTACTTACTTGTGTACATTTACACTGAGGGTGTTTCGATATAAACAATTTGCATACTTTTTTTGCTACATAGGTAACATGCTCGTCAACCAAATGTGTATTCAACTTCAATGTGTTACATACTTACGTAATTAAACACATAAGTACACTAACCACTACCACTTACAATAATTGGTATTTCCTGAAGAAACAAAGAGAAAGTTTATTAACTGCGCGTTTTGAGTTTCCTAAATAGTAATTTCTCAGTGCATTTTCATATCCAATACACCATAAAAGTGGTGTATTGAAAAAGGAGCTACACAGGTGCATGCTAAGGAAGCATTGTTACGAGGATGTCATTTCAAATTGATTAAATGTAATCTACGAGTATTCTGGAAACATGTCACCTCACAAAACCTGACAATGTTTCAGGAAACGTTAAAAAGTTGGAAGGAATTTTATGTAACTACGCTTTCATACCTTTTGAGTATCAACGACAAGTGCATTCTATTGTTTTCCGATAGCAGCCGACAGTAGACAGATGTCGGTTCCATTGTGTGACTTTATAGATAGGTAAAGCCCGGGTATCGTGTTAAAAATTACCATACATATTTCCATTCCGTGCCAAATCACCGTGAAATGTATCATTTCATTTTGGCCATCGTTCATTTTTCCACGTCTAATTGAAAATAATTTTATATTTCCATTTGTTTGATGGATTCATCAATATGACGGTTTAATCCTACAAACATACTTTCAGTACCTATTATCATTATTTCAGTAGGCATTATAATGCCGTTTTTCTGTAGCATATAAAACTCAGCTAATAAAATATCACGGTGCAAATCGTTCTAGGTGTTATCGAATAACGAGATGAGCAATTCCCAATATTTTCTTCTGCGAAGTTTTGATATAGTTGTTTTTTCGGCGAAAGACTTCGCTAGGTAGGATTTGTACGGATTTGAAATATTTTTGAGGTTGCCAATCTGTGTCGTAACCGCCCCAGGCAACTGAATACTGGATAAAAAGGTTCTATTTATTCCTTGTTAACTTTCTAAACGAACAAAGAATGTTCTCGATTTCCTTTGTTAAACCTACGAACAATGAGAAACGTGACAGGTGATCTTGCCGTATATGTTGGTGAATTCAAATATATTTACGAAGCCAGATCGTGTCCAGTTGAGCGTCCGTCGAATCTTATTGTTACAGTACCTAATGGAAAAGTACAAACTTGTTTGTTAGGCTAACAGTGAAGGCACAGGTGGCTCCACTCAGCAAATTATGCAGAACCATATGGGCGCTAATCCATCAAGTGATCGTGATCGTGCGCTGGCTCACATTAATCATCCTCTATTGATTAATGTGTCTCCGCTCAGTATAAGTAATTTACTTCGCATCAACACCCAAATTGATGGACCCCGCTCCAACTTTGATTTTTGGGCTGACGCTTTGTATAAAGTAGAGATAACGCTACAAATAGCATACAACTGTGGTAGCCTATTAGTAAGAGTCGACCACGCTATATCGTTTAATTGTTTGGGACCATATTTAGTGGTCTACCTTACCCTAGTGTTCTGTGTGATTATTAGATACCTACAGATTACTTTAATGAATGTGAGTTGGTTCGTTTATTTGTTCAATGAGCTTGTGAAACACCAAATAGGCTATAACACCCTACAGTCCTATGAAATCACCATTGCGGTCAGACGCAAAGGCCTCATTAATAGTAGCCTCTATATTGTTTAATCCCGATGCCATCCCGAATGGTCTGTTCTCCGGAACATCAGCCGGGCTCGCATAATTAATATTGCAAATGTTGTTAGCAGTTACGGCCGCGTGAGGTGTATTTAGGCACGTAGAAGCGAATGCATGGCGAGATTACGTCAATAAAAGTTAATAGACTTTTATTTTTGTGTTTTTTTTTATTTTCTATGTAAATTAGACATAAAATATGTGATAGCTTTTTTAGGATGCTCGATGGACCGACAATATTTTACAGGTCACAGGAAATTGGTAGAAGGAGGTGGCTAGGGACTGTTTGATGTAGCATTCTGTGGCCTAAGTCTAGCAGTGGACATCAAGTAGCTGGAAATGTTGATGAATACTTTATATAAACATAGTGTATTTTTTATATTGTTTGTTTTTTGTTTTGAAGCATTAGCCATTTCATGACTATTTATAGAAATTCAACAGTCGTCAGTCTTGTTGCATCTGCCCAGTTAGGTATATAAATCAATACCAGGCTTCTTAAAACAAATTCTAACATTATTAAGAAGCTTGGTTAAACAATTAATTAGTCTTTTACTCTTAAAACCATTTCCCTGCCTTAATTTCAATTTTAGATGAAATTTTCCGGAATACTTCAGTTTATTCGTCATTGGAACTCTTTACGAGAAAGCTTATACTGGGAGCTACTGGCTGGCATTCCCGCTTTCTAGCGCCGAGGCATTGCCGTGTCAACACATTGAAATACCTCTATTACACTGGAAATACCTTACTGGAACAACTTACTTTACTTTTAAACAGAGACTACTTCCACTTAACTGCGTTGTCGGAAAAATTCTGAGCAAATGCAATTTAGTGTTTTAGAAAAACTATGATTTTATCCTGACTTTGTACTGAAGGTAACACCCCCTTGAAAAAGTACTGTACTTTTTTGTTTGTTTTCCCAAACAGGTATTTCTCAAATTTGTTGCACTGACAGAGTTTAAAAACACTTTAATGTTCCAATAGATGTTGTTTAGATAGAAAAAAATACCAAGATATTTGTGTATACTAATTTAATAATTTGTGAAAAAAACATTGAATAATTAAGTTTCTAAAACATTTAAGTTTGCTAATCGATGATTGCAAAAAAAATAAAAAAAAATATCGGGACTTTCTCTGTAAAATGGAGAAAAGTGAGCCGGGCCTTTGCCCGGCTCACTTTTCTCCATTTTACAGAGAAAGAAAAAAACTTTTTTGAACGTTAATTTAATTTAATTTATTTTTATTTAATCCATGTTCTGCCCATACAGTTATTGTAAATAATAATAGAGTGTATAATATTTTATGAGCATGCTGATGATGATGATATGACTCATAATTACTTTTATTTTTATTTTCGGCCTGCATTTAACAAGTTTATCTCTGTTAGTATAGTATTATTAAATTGCAAAAGCTGTTTTATTAATACTTGCAATCAAAATATGACAGGTTTCGGTGCCAAAAATTTGAGGTAAAATATCAGAGCCACCTATTTAACTATTAAAAAATGATGGTTTAAAATGTAATAATTCAGATAAGTATAATAATATCATAATATTCAAAACTATGAGTAGGCACTTGTCATAAAAATATACAGTAAAACAAATGAAGGAAAATGAACGAACACAAAAAGCAGGTTGAGTAATCAAACAAATAAAATTGGAGCCGAGCGCTGAATAAAATTCGCTCCTCTTCCAGTAAGTCGATATGTCTTTAGGCTTTATGTTGACAGGTTGACGACCCATAAAAAGGCTCGTGTACACCGGGTACGGTTGTGTCTAGAACTCTGTGCATCGCCTAGAGAGCGTCGTTAGCGAGTGCAGCACCCAGTAACTGGATATACCGATACCTGTTTTTAATATCTACCATTCAGTTTTTATTGGAAATTCTTTAGAGTACCGTAACAAACCCGTAGAAGAATGCATTAGAAAATTAAATGTGTCTCGTTTTTATGGATATAAGGATGCAAAAATTTTAATGGATTAGTTTATTTTGTGAAAATTTTATGCTGAATGCTTTTAGCTGCAGATTATTTTGCAAGTTTGAAGTTCAGTCAATGAGTTAATTTGTCAGTTTTAAAAACCTGGATTGCAATTCTAAAAGCACTCATTTCTCCCTTTACCGTTTAATCAAAATAACATTGTAACATTGAACTATTTACATCAATGAACATTGAACTAAAATTTGATGTCTCCTCACTTGACAAGTTTCATAGATATTGGTTCATACTACGTGATTGAGTAATTAACAAACATCTAAACTTTCACATTTCATATTTTTATACTTTATTTGAAAACGGATTGTGTATGTGTTTGTGTGTGTGTGTGTGTGTGTTTCTGTGTTTGTTGTGTTGTGTGCATAGAAGTCGTAATCGCACAAATCGCGTCTTTCCATTTAAAAATAAACATTTCATATAAAAACATATCTAAGCGATGGGAGTACTGGAGCATGCTACTTTGTATAACAGAACTACTCCACATGCGTTGTGATAGAAAAGTGTGGGAGTTGCCGTTATCTTTACCTGCTGCTTGTTACAGGAAATGTTTTTGTAGTTACATAACACTAGTATGTAATATTGTCTTTTTTTCGTGTTTTACTATTGTAAAACGGACAAATAAACTAACTAAACAGTGCGTGTAGTACAAGTTTCTCTCAAACACGGGATCAATAATTTTAGGGATAAGCAGACCACTCTATCACTCACAATGTTGATGACCACTTCCAAAGTCCAGCGATAGAATTGAATCAACCGATTTATAACTCTCGAATGCGGCCTTCTGTCATTCGAATGGAGTTGTTCGATGACATTCTAGAAATCGAACGTTTTATTTGAATTTGATTTGAAATCATAATTAGAAAAGTATTTTCAACGTGTTTAGGTCACATATTGCAAGCTTTTGACCCAGTTTCCGATATTCGATTGAGTTCAAAATATTTGCATGAACTTGTCAAGTTTCCATGAAAATATGGTGACACTGAGCTGATCTGATGATGGGGACAGAAAATTAAAAATTAAACTCCATGGTGGACAATCCAATGTGTTGAGAATTTTTGTATAACTGTCATGTTCCATTAACAATACTTTATGAAGATGACAGAGCTTTTCTTTGATTATAGAAGTGAAGTTGGATAAAGATACTCAAGTATATATAGGTAAGTATTATTTATATTGATATATAAATAATACTTACCTAGTACACTAGTTGCACAAACTACAGGCGGCGCGCCACCTTTAGGTACTTTGTCCTAGTTGTGTTTGGGTCATAGACTTATATGTTATAGGATATTTGGACTCATTTTTATCAGTTGCAGGTACATTTTATAAATTACATAAATTGTTTTTTTTTTAAATATGAATATTTTGCAAAGTACCTACCTAATTTATTCAATAATGCTTTTTGCATATCTGTGACGGATGTTTTTCCTAAACTTACCCATTAAAAAGTTTGATAAAAAATAAGGGGTTTTAGTGGGTTAATAAATAAATCCTGGACATTTGACACAATATTATCTAGCCCCAAGCTAAGCAGAGCTTGTGTTATGGGTACAAGATAACTGATATACTTAATACAATACATTACCTATATAGATATTTTTATTATATATAGAAAATACCCAGAACACACTGCACAAATATCTGCAGATTGTACACAAATATTTGTTCCGAGGTGGGAATCGAACCCGCAACCTCCTGCGTTGCAGGCGAACCTTTACCCGCCGCACCACCAGAGGTCGTCACGTCAGTAGGTAAGTGACAGAACTGGTAGATGACCCCATCTGATGTAAGGCGGTTACCTGTACCTAATATGTATGGGGGACCTTTGCAGTGCGGCGGGCATGTAGCCGGCTGAGGCGCAAGAGGTTGCGGGTTCGATTCCCGCTGCGGGACAAATGTTTGTATGATCTGTAAATATTTATTCCGGGTCTGGGTGTTATGGTAACATGGTACTCGTAGTTCCAGATACCCATGACACAGGGAATCCTAGTGTGGGATCAAGACTACGTATGTGACTGTTGGGTGTTATGCTATGCATGTTAATATAACGGAAGCCTTAAGATAGAGACAACGGAGGTACTTGTTTTGCATCTCATTTATCACCTAATTGCAAGTTCGGCTCATGTGCCTGTAATTTAACTATCTTGTTTCTCCAATTATAACTAGTATAGGTATGTAAAACTAGGTGTAGTGAGGACGTCTCTAGGTCCCTTTCATAGCTCGCTCGACTCGCTCCACTTTCTGGAGCTCGGCATTATTCCCGAAAGCGTAGCCTAAAGCTAATTGGAGGAAGCACCGTAGAAATGAAAACTTTTAGATTTTTTACTGTTCTGTACGATCTCATGCCTACGAATGGCACTGAAAACAGGCTTTAAAAAGGTTTTTTTGTGGTTTAAGATATTTATTCTCAAAGAACAGGGTTCACTTAAAGATAAATATTAGATAACATTATTGTATGTAAATAATTCACTGGTAATATTAACCGTGTTTTACGACCCAGTTCATGGTACAAATATTTGTGTCTTCTAATGTCACTTTAAAAACAAGATAACGGTCTTCGTCGATCAATGGACTTCTATTGGCCAAAAAACGTTACTCAATAATTTAATCTTTTAACAATAGTTTTTAAAGTCAGTTAAATCCTTCTAAAAACAATCTCTACATTATCTCAACAGTACCTAAGCTTATTAATTTTGATAGGTACGAGCATTCCTATTGACACATCAACAATCAACAAAGCCCAACATTATTAACAAAGTATTAATTATTTGAACTCATCTATCCCGTTTGCAACGAACCGCAAACTATCAGCAATAAATTTTCATCGCTCGCTGCTATGATTATGAAACTGAAAATAATAACCTTGGCTGATATAGAACTAGGGAAATATTATTCCACGTTTGTGTCGGAGCGTTGTGCCATTAGAAAACAATGAAATCCACTCGAGCTGGCGCTGGTGTCACGGGACGACACTGCGACGTAGATGTCTGAGATCCATACTACGGAGATCACTAAGAAAGATTTCATACCTTTTTGTATTAACTACTGTTTTCTTAAACTGAGATTACAGTTTTTCCAACAGTTTTTAAACGGTTACTTCGTAGCGAAAGTTTGTAATGTTCGAAAGAAATTCGTGACCCGTAGAGGGTAACGCGTTGAAGTCTTTTGTATCAGGAGTCAAATCTCAGGATGACCACCTTGACCTATGAGAAGTTTATTTAATTTTCTTCACCTTCAATGCATTATTTGCATCTATGATAATAATGTTCTGTTATTTTGTATTTATTACTACCACATCACGTTACTTTAGTTCATTTAACAGTCCAAAATAAAAAAACACGATCCTTTCGAGATTTCACAGTAGTGGATTCGTAGTCGTCGTTCACTTCTCGATATTGAGACGTACCAACGCGCTGCATATTGACACGAGAAACCCACCACTATAATAATGGGATCTGGGGAATTTCGATGAATAGAACGTGGATAAAGCGGAGTAGGCTTGACTTGGCGCAAAAAGGCAATTGCTGCATATTTTAACTGCAGCGGGGAATCGGATAGACTAGGCATAGTAGGCATCTTTAGAAGGCATTATGAAACCAGTGAAGTACAGGTATGAAGACATATTCTTACTTAAGTCTGATTTTTTTATTCGTCTTTAAATGTTTTTTTTTTAACTTCTTTGACAAAAAAATACCTATTAGTTTTTTGTAAAATGAAGTTTCTAAAACGTAGGTATTGAAAATACTTGCCGTGCAAAATCATATTACAATAGCGTCTTTCTAATAGTTTTATTAATAATAATATTAACAAAACTAGATGTTACAATATAAACTAATGGATTATTCAGAAATGTTGGTGATCCATCTTATTACAGATCAGTTTGTGTAATATGTACCTGCCATCTTCTCACAATACTAAGTTAAACATTGGCACAGCCACAACAGAACTGGGAACATACAAAGACTTATAATGAGGAAACCAATATTTGTATACAATACTAGTGGAATGCCTGCGTCTTCTTCCGCGTAGAGTTTTTTCCATGCAAACTTTAACACCCTACTGCACTCCTTTAGGGAGGGTGAATTTTAGAAATTCCTGTCATAATTGTACCCTAAGACCACAAAAGAAATATATCCTCCTTTCAAATCTCTAGGACTTAACATCAATAGTCAGTCAGCCACGCAACGATTTTATATATAGATTCAAGATTTATGCCATTTAAAGCGGTTTACGTTGTTTTAATTGGAACCACCGTCTAAATAAAATACAGTATTGTTAATTAGACTGCTATTTGGTTTTAAAGATTCTTCTTCATCAGATAGATGAAATAGCATCCGGTAGATATCCACTGCTGGATGAGGCCTCCCTCATAGCATGCAAAGCGTGCAATGGGGGGATTTGCCATAATCACCACGCTTGGTAGGCGGCTTGGTGATCTCAGTTCGGTGTTAAGTGCTGAGGTGGATGGTGATACACATCCTCTGTCGTAATTCCTTAGTCACCTTCTACGACATCAACAAAAGAAGTTGAATGAGTCCTATTCTGAGGCCGAAACTACCACAGCTACTATTTAACGATTACTTACTAAATTATTAAGAAAGAAACACAGCTAAATAGTATTACAAACATATTATTTACCACGAATTATCCAAGATATAGTGGCGATGGGTTTGCAATTTTTTAACTACTATGGAATGCTAACTACGACGGAAAAGATTGTCATGAACCAAATACAATGTTTGAGCTTTGCTTCGTCTATCCCAAGTAGGATATCTTCCATGGGAATTAAATTTATGAGCCTGTATGCATATTCCACGTCCAATTATGAAACGAAAATATAATATTTCCATGAATGTTTCAAACTTGTTTTATACAGCAAACAGCAAATTGCGCTCAACATTTTTTTAACTTATATGAAATATTTTGTCAATAGCGATACGCTAGGTGATTTCGTTACGTATGAACTCATCGTATTTACGGGGCCTTTAATCTTTGCTCTCAAATTGTACAGCTAGATGTATAAGTTGGTAAAAATGTAAGCAAAATTTTGCTGCCTCATTCATATTCTAATAGCTGTTACGGTTTGCGAAAATCAAGATCACACGTTGCCTAAAATGTAAAAAGACTGAGTGATTGCTAAACTGGGTACTCATTTATGTAAAGTTATTTTAGAAAAGATTTATTTATTTTATACTAGTTGCGCCCGCGGTTTCACCCGCATGAATAATGATGAATATTGATGATGATGATGATGATGAAAAGTAGCCTATGTGCTAATCCAGGGCGTAAAGTATCTCCATTCCAAATTTCACTCAAATCCATTCAGTAGTTTTTACGTGAAAGAGTAACAAACATCCATACTCACAAACTTTCGCGTTTATAATATTAGTAGGATAGGATAGGATAGTAGGATAGGATGATTATCAGCATAAAGAAGTTCACTGCTGGATGTAAGCTTCCCCATATAATACCACACCGAGCAGTATCGGGTTGCCTCCATCCAACGACTTTCTGTGACCTTTATATGTATTTGGTCCATTCAAATCAAATCAAATCAATCATTTATTTGCAGGAATATTTATTTTAATTTTTTGACGTGTTAACGTCTTATAAATCGATGGAGCCGGCTGCACGCTCGAAAAAACATGACTAATGCGTCGTTACCTCGTCATACGTCGTTACCTCGTCATGCGTCACCTCGCAAAACGCATGCGGTGACGCTGCATGCGCTATGCGCATGCGCTATATATGCTATATATATATATATATATGCGCATGCGAATAGCGCATGTGATATATATATCGCATGCGGTAACGCCGCATGCGCGCGAGCGCGGAACGAGCGACAAAGAAGCACAATAACGACGTTGACACGTTGAACTATCGTCAGTAAACCGACTTTACAGACAACCGTTTTTTTTGTAGCCTTCCTACACTGCGCCGTCTTTGTGATCGCCAATCGAGAACCTTTAACCTTATTTAGTTCTGCGTACTATATGGCCTGCTCATTGCCACTTCAACTTGCTAACTTTGAGAGCAATGCCAGCGATCTTGGTTCTCCTATAGATCTCCTCATTTGGCATTCTATCTCTTAGTGAAATTTAAGCTTGTGTATGAGTTCATATTAGTGACGTCTCAGTGCCGTAAGTTATCACTGGCAACACGAACTGATTATTAACTTTCGTCTTGAGGTTCGTCTTGAGATATTTTTATTTATTTATTTATTTTATTATATTCGGAAAACAAACAGTATGTATAACTAGTAAACCACAGATTAAAAAACTGATTACTATTAACATGTTTTCGCATATAAGAGTAAAAAAAAAACTTGTTTTGCCTTAAATACTTACATAAATAATTGAAACGGTAAAAAAGAAAGAAAGTAGCAATATAATGTTAGAACTAAATTAGCAGAAAAGTTATTGAACCAACTCAAACCAATGGTCAGAAAGAACGCGCTTGAAGACGGATGGACTATTACTAAACAGATCTAAATCAGGGAAGTCAACCAGTTTTTTAGAGCTATTTGCTGATCTAATAAAGAAGGAATTCTTCCTATAATTTGTATAGGATATATTTCTACATACATACAATTATTTATATGATACTGTTATCGTTTACATAATTTTGTAATTTGAACTCATACTTACCAATTCACAAATTATTTTATTCCAATATTTATAGAAAAATACATTAATCATCGTAAAAGCGTGTCCGAATGGGACATCAAAAATTTCCAACCGGCCGGAAATTCATTTTGCCGGTAGCTCTTATTGTGATTGCAGTAATCTCTCTCTAAAAGCTATAGTTTGTTAAATGTTAAATAAACTCCCACGTAACACATAATCAATGTTCGATATTGGACATCAAAGATAACAATCCAATTTCATGATTAATTTATCATTAAAAAACTGACAATCATTGCAGAGATATAGTTGAAAACTGTCATCGTGTCCATTCCAAATATCAAAATGATTGATGATAAAACATATCTTGGAAAATATCGCGTTTTGTAGAGCATCGCATCCGTTTTGGAGTAAATTCTATCATAGTACCGCATCGATGCGCAAATCGGGCGAAGCGCGTCCAGTCACGCGTACCAGATTGACAACTGACGAAAATACCAACAGAGGGTCGGGAAAATCATGAAATCTCAGATTTTATAAAGAACGTCGCACAGGCTAGAACCATCGGAACGAGCGTCGACGTGGGGAGACGTGACGATAATTTACCCACAACGGAGCTTCTGATATGATGCGTTTTTGAATACTTGCAATGATTCTTACTTGGGTGTTTTCCTTAACATCAATCCTTCTACACAATGCTATTCTTTGCATTGAGTGCTTGTTTTATAAAACAGGATGTTTTTTTTAAATGGGACAGTATGGGGATATCCGAATCCATAAGAGATACGGGAAAACTGTCTTTGGAACCATTTGCTAATTTTGTATGAAAATGATTTTGGCATAGTTATTTTTTTGGTCAAGCGTGAGTTCTCCATGAAAATTAGTAGTTTTGATCAAAAAATTTTTTTATGCTTGTCGACTCAGTTTTATGTAAGGATTGTTTCATTGTATCGGAAGAAAGAAATCTGAGCAGCAGAAGTTAGTCAAATTTAATAAAATGTTTTATCATACAATTTGTAAGTAATCTGGTACGTTACGTTAATAAAACTATCGCAATAAATTTTCAAAATGGCCTCCCTCTTGCTGTTTCCAGGTACGGGCACGTTTCAGAATAACTCTAGTGGCCTTAGACAAAGATGTTCTTATTAAAGTTTGACTAACTTCTACAGCTCTGATTTTTCTCATTTCACGAGACCATCAGAGCAGTAGAACAACATTCCCCGCACATCTTTGTCTAATGCCACTAGAGGTGTTCTGAAACGTGCCCGTACCTGGAAAAAGCAAGAGGAAGGCCATTTTGAAAATTTATTGCGATAGTTTTATTAACGTAACGTACCAGATTACTTACAAATTGTATGATAAAACATTTTATTAAATTTGACTAACTTCTGCTGCTCAGATTTTTTTCTTCCGCTACAATGAAACAATCCTTACATAAAACTGAGTCGACAAGCATAAAAAATTTTTTTGATCAAAACTACTAATTTTCATGGAGAACTCACGCTTGACCAAAAAAATAACTATGCCAAAATCATTTTCATACAAAATGAGCAAATGGTTCCAAAGACAGTTTTCCCGTATCTCTTATGGATTCGGATATCCCCATACTGTCCCATTTAAAAAAACCACCCTGTATAACATAAAACCCAACAGTCACATATATACATATGTCTTGATCCAACACTAGGATGCCCTGTGTCATAGGTAACAAAAACTACGAGTACCGTGGTACACCCAGATCTGGAACAAATATTTTCAGATCATGTAAACATTTGTCCCGCAGCGGAAATCAAACTCGCACCTCTTGCGTCAAGCTGGCTACTCGCCCGCCACGCACTACTAAAGATTTTAGTTATTATTATTACTATTGATCAAATTGTTCCATGGTCTACCCAAGTGTTTATTTTTCAAAAATATGCATGCAATTCAACAAAATTCTGTATAATAAATTTCTGAAATTTATTATACAGAATTAATTAATTAATTAATTATATTATTATTAATTCATTAATTTATTATATTATTTATTATTTATTTATTTCATTTTACTTTTATGTTTATTTTACATTTTACTACATAATTCAGTCGGCGACCTGAACTCTGTTTATTATCTATGCGTAGATTATTTTTTTAGTATAGTAATATATGTTAGTACAGATTGATTTTAGGGTTCCGCACCTCAACATAAAAACACAGAACCCTTATAGGATCGCTTTGTTTGCCGTCCGTCTCTGTCTGTTTGTCTGTCAAGACACTTTTTTAATCGACTTCAAAAAAAGGAGGATGTTCTCAATTCGGTTGTATTTTTTTAATGTTTTTTACCTCATATCTCCGTCGTTTATAAACCGATTTAGAAAATTCTTTTTTTATTTGAATGGATATAATTCCAGATTGGTCCCATTATTAAAAAAAAAACGTTCTGATGATGGAATCCATGAAAATCCATAAAATATATTTGGCAGTACATATAGCGATTTTGATATTTTCTGCAACATGTCAAGCATTTGCATTCAGAAAGTATCATTTGATGAGTGGAACTTGTGAAGAAGACCACAAATAGCCACCAATCAAAATATCATTCAGATACTTAGTCAAATACAATGGCGGCAGTCGGTTCTTTAAATGAAAAGTTATCTTAAGAACAGCTAATATATCAAATTGAAATGACGTACATTTCAATTTTCAACAAATATAAAAAAAAGAAAGAAGTAAGTCTGTGAATTGATAGTGCTATGAAAAAAATCAAGCTTTTAACTTAATGCATTAAAAAAATATGCTAGTGAATGTCTAATTATTATATGAAAATCACCAAAATTAACAACCTCTAGGGTACTTTCAGTTACCTCACAGTTCTGAAATTTGGAATGCTATAAGGCTTTGTAACACAAATAAAGGGAAAAGTCTTAAATTGAGGAATTTCAACATTTTTACCTTCTAAAAGGGATGGTGAAGTTTGTGAGAAAAAGTGGCTAAAACTCGAAAAGGGCTCGGTACGGCTAACACAGGCTGATTTACGTTATATAGACGCTAGCGAGACGACCGCTAATGTTAATATTAGCCAATGACATCGGGGTAGCTTAAAAACTTTGTAATTTGATTGGTTAATATTTGACATTTACTATCGTCTCGCTATCGACTTCCAATCGCTTCTGACGGTAGTCAGCCTGTGCTAGCCGTACAGATTACGAAATGAGATGGTAAATGATGATTCAATTTACGTTCTATTCTAATGTGTATCAATTTATGTCTGGCACAGAAGTTGGTTCAAAGTAAGTACCCACTTTTCTCCGCAACAGGCGACTACAGAAGAAATTATTTCCTTATTATTTATATGATACTAATGCCCACCTGGGGCTTTGCTGATGTGGTACCGGAATAAATAGCAGCTCATATCTCAATCTAGGTCATAATCTATTTCTGTAAAAAAAAATCATAGAAATTGGCCTAGCCTTTACAGTAACAAACAAAAATCTACACATTCTAACATCCAAACATTGACATTTAGTAGGTAGTAGGCATCATTAGTTCAATAGTACCCTGATGTGATCGGCCTATGAATAACCCTCTCCCTCTCCTCCTGTGGATGCCGTAAAAGTTAACTAAGGGATTCCACCAGGGGATTGGCAACAGAACTCACCTGCACACAGCTGTACACACCTCAACACCAATACTGCGATAATGGCACCGATCCGTCTGCCAAGCTTGGTGTTTAAGGCAAATCCCTATATTGCATACTCTGAGGAAGGCCTCTCTTAACAGTGGACTAGCTTCATTAAACATGAATGCTCTTCATCATCACCAGCCTGTTTACGTCCACTGGTGGACAAAGCCTCCATTGTATACAATGGGGGGATTTGCCATAATCACCACGCTTCGCAAGCGGATTGGTGATCGCAGTTTGGTCTTGAGTACTCAGATCGATGCTGCTGTCCATCTTCTGGTGTAATCCTTTAGTAAGGCTTTAATTACATCCACGGGAGGAAAAGAAGGGGTCTATTTATTATACATCACGACACATGAATGCTGTAGTTAAAAAATATTTGAAATTGCATGATTGTACAATACTGCACTAGGTTTAATAATACTGCAGACTGAATCAACCTATCTCGATGCTAGACAGAGAAAATTCTCCTTTAAATATTTTATAGTTGAAGTTCACTTTATGGAGGAGAGGTAAAGTTTGTATTACCTCGCAGTAAATTAGTCACAGAGGCATCCAAAAGTTCTGCTCTCCGGAAATAGCTTAAATCAATACGTCGGCCCAAAGCCTACTAAGTTATTTAAAATGTAGTTGACACGTCATTCAGCAAATGCAATATTCACCTTTCTCATGCGGAAACGCGGTTAAATTCAATCGGGTTTTTATCGAAATATTCAGGCATTATTGATAATTCAAAATGTAGAGTTTATTCAATGAATAGAATGTTTTTATTATTGAATGAATCCGTGGGTAGTCTCAGCCTAAGAATAGGACTCCTCCAACTCATGTGGATATCATAGAAAGCTAACTAAGGGATTATGCTAGAGGATGGGCAGCAGCATCCACCTGAGTACTTAACACCAAACTGTGATCACCAATCCACCTGCCAAGCGTGGTGATTATGGCAAATCTCCTCATTGTATGAGGAGAATGAGGAATCAATGAGGCCTCGTCCAGCAGTGGACGTCTCCAGAAACGCAAATTATGACAAAATCTTCTTCATCAGCCGGTGATGAAGAAGATTTTGTCATAATTTGCGTTTCTGGATAAAACTGTTTTTCGCCTGCCTACCTAATCCTAACAAGACCCGTTGATACTAAATGTCAAACAAATAACTTTTCATTTAAAAAACCGACTTCCGCCATTGTATTTGACAAAATATTTGAATGAAAAAATAATTATGAAAGAACCATCGTGGTGAAAGGATTATTATACTTTTTGAATGCAAATCCTTGGTTTGTTGCTGAAAATATCAAAATCGCCATATGTATGCCTACAATATTTGAGGAGTTCCCTCAATTCCTCATGGATTCCATCATCAGAACAGAATTCTGGAAGTATATCTATTCAAATAAAAAAAGAATTTTCCAAATCGGTTCATAAACGCCGGAGATATGCGGTAACAAACATACAAAAAAAAACAACCGAATTGAGAACCTCCTCCTTTTTTGGGAAGTCGGTTAAAAAATCGTGATTTGTGGTGCCTATCATTTTGAATCTAATACAAATTTAAAAAAAAAGGAAACCTTTATTCGATTGCTTTCGAAACATTCTAAAATACATCGAGATCAGATTATACGTATTTAGGGATGAAAAAACGTTTTCTCTTTTTGTATGGAAAAGTGCGCAGTATACTAGCCTCTTAACTTCTATATATGTACATTCGTTGCAAAAACATGTAAAGACTCGAAAGCCACAACTAGCACCATAAATAAATTCACCGCTTCACATTTATAAACGGTAATAAACACGTTTTCCCTTGCAGAGTCGTCAACAAGCGGATGCGGATACGACTCGTTGCTGAGCTTTACAAATGATGGCTTTGCTGCCTGATTCTCCGCACACGTCACGTCACCGTCTTTCAGCATTTGAATCTTCTGTTTTGTAATTTTGGGTTACTGAACCAACGTGTATTGTTTATCAAAGAACTCAACCAACCTTTATTAGAAAAATAAACATTATTATTATACCGACAGATTTTTTAACTGGGACAGTATGAAGATATCCAAAACCATAGGAGATACAAGGAAACTGTATTAGGAACCATTCTTTTTTTAGTAAAAATCATTTTGGCATAGTTATTTTTTTGATCAAGCGTGAGTTCCCAAAAAATGAGTTATTTTGATGTCCTTTTTTTTAATGCGGTTTGACTCAATTTAACGTAAGGATCATTTCATTGTAGTAGAAGAGAAAAATCAGAGCAGTAGAAGCAAGTCAAATTTATAAAAAGTTTTCTCATGTAGTTTCATCAGTCCAGCGCAAAGTAAATACTGAATAAGAACTTACATATTCAATAGGTAAATGGTATATATAATATATTCGATAAAAAATATGTTATTTTTAAAAAGTTATTTTTAAGGTATTGTTTTTAATAAGTTGTTCGCTTGGTCATGAATAACATAAATAAACATGTTTGTTTACGTCAACTGCTAAAAAAGGTTTCCCCACTGAATACAATGGGAAATTGGCCATAATAACCACGCTTGGGAGGCGGATCAGTGATCGCAGATTGGTTTAAGGTACTCAGGCGGATGCTGTTGCCCACCCTCTCGTATAATTCTTTAGTACCTAATGCTTTTACTACATCCACGAGAGAAGAAGAACATATTAGAACAAGAATAAAAAGAGTATATTCTTAGGCCGAACACACCATGGCATAATTATGTTTACGTTCTCTGTTTATTAGTAAATGACAGAATAAATTGCAATTGGCCCACCTGATGTTAAGTGGTAACCCCCAAGTCCATTAGAAATGCATAGGTCCACCTCGGAAGTATCTTTCGTGGAATCGCACTGCAACCGTCATCCTGATACATAAAGATGAAAAGTCTCATGTGCCTGTATAATTTCATCGGCAGCCCTTCAAACCGGAACACAGCAATGTGAGCACCACTACTTGGAGGCTAGCTATAATATCATCATAGGCTTCAGCATCGCACCTATACAAAAAGGGTATTATATATATGGAATGTCATCAGCACGTGCGATCGATGATAAGATGATAGCTTGACTGTTACTAGCAATGATGAGCTTGAGGTCACGAACTATTTGATTATAAGTCATGAAGAAGTGACAGGGGTAAGTTAAAATGTAAAGACAATTCTATTAAACTACCTGAGGCCTTACCATGAGCTCTTATAGCGATTCAGTTCAAAAACTATTCAGTACAAAATATCGGTTCGTCATTGACATCCGTCATCATTGAATAACTTTAATCGCAGAAGCCTATAGACCTTCTGCTACTGTGCCTTTAAATATAGCTGCGGACATCTCGGAACCGATATTTTGTACTGAATAGTTTTTGAACTGAATCGCTATAAGAGCTCATGGTAAGGCCTGTTCTTTAAGTACAAAGTTCTCTTAGTAAGTTGTTCTCTGTTTTTTTTTTTAAGTACATATCGTCGTGATGATACGAATCGAAGAGATCCGTAGAAGAACCAAGATCACCGGCACATCTCTCAAAATTAGCAAGTTGAAGTGGCAATGGGCTGACCATATAACTTTGAAAACACAGTATGGATTTCAAACACTTGTTATCTGACACAAATTATGCATCACGCGTTTTCTATAACTTTTTCAAACAAAAATTATAATATTAGAGAAATTGGGACGAGAGAAAATGTTGAAAAGAAAAATATGTGACTTTTACTGCTGGGACCACTCAAGCCTCTTCTTGAACAGTGAGAGGGAGTGGTTCATAATTCACAGGGACAAGAGTAGAATTTCAGGAAAATATCTTTGAAAATAAAAATACCTACAGGTTGCCTGGCTTTGCTGTGCAAAATTATACAAAATATTAACTAGGGAGGATCGTGTTTATAACGTCGTTGACGACCTCCGTGGCGTGGCGGGCGAGTAGCCGGTTACTTAGACACAAGAGGTGCAAGTTCAATTCCTGCTTCCATTGCATGCTCTGCAAATATTTGTTCCTGGTCTGAATGTTGTGGTACCATGGTACTCATAGTTCCTGATACCCACGACGGTGTGGGATCAGGAATATGTATGTGACTGTTGGGTGTTCTATTATTGTATGTTATATACTATGCAAAAGTAAATTTCCATAAACTGCATAATTATATTATTAATTTGTTTCCCTTTGTGTAAAAGTTAGCTTTTTCATGTTAGCATTCAAATTCTGTAACAACTTGTACATCTGTTACTTATCGTGGAGCTGAATTGCTTATTTGAGGGTTTGTTCATCATAAAACAAATACCAAATAGCTAACATTAGGGTTTACGCTGAACGCAAATGATTAGCTTAACAGCCACGATAAACCAAGGTACAAATTACGAAGTTAACGGCTTAGACTATTGTGTTCAGCATTATTATGTTGGGCTGGGGATCTACGGTGAGCCAGAAACCCCAAGACGCATAATGCATTACAATGAGGACTTCTAATGAAAATATTAAAAACATTTCTCGTTCATAATCCAAAATGCCATGGTGTGTCCAGCTTCAGAATAAACACCACCGTCTCCTCAGACCTCCTCCCGTGGATGTCGTAAAAGCTGACAAAGGATTACACCAGAGGGATGTGCAGCAGCACGACCTGAGTAGGTACTCAACAGCAATATTACGATCACCCAACCCACCTGCCAAACGTGAAGATCCCCTCATTGCACTCTATGGCGGTGCCGTCGTCCAGTACTACACATATAAAGGCTGATCATGATGATGATGATGTCAAGATTTTAACCAATTCCAGTGGTTTTTTTGTGTGATTAAATGATTGGCCTTACTTACAGGCTCCTTTTCACTTAAGCATACTCGAATTTCAACAAGAGTCCCATAAAAGTTATGCAGAGAGAAAAAAGCTATAGTCACAGTCATAAAGTAAACACAGTAGTTGAATAAGAAAAATCCAAAAAAATACGAATGAAATACGTAATTTGCAATTTTTTTTACATCATAATTAAGCCCTAGGAAGCTTTCCAGACCAACTTTTCTTCATAATTCAACTAGTATCAAAATGTTTGGCTCTGAACAATCACATGGAAGTTTGCAGATACCTTTGTATCCAAAACTTGATCCTTGGATTCAAAACTTGGTGTTTTCCTATATGTATCGGCTGAACTTTGTTTTATCTTGCTAAATCTGCTTTCCTGTCTTTCAGTACCGTATCAACTGTGCCAAGGTTGTAACGAATGAGCTTAGCTATAAGACTTTATACCAGGATATATTGTATTCTGTAAAGTAGGATAAAGATAGTTAATTTGTTTTTTTTTTTAATCTTCAGTTTTACAAATTAGAGTGAGTATAGAAAAGACATTCCGAAAATTCCGAAAAACTCCACGTGTGCGTAGTTGTTGTCGCATTCCACTAGAGTGCTATCAAAATATAGATTCATTTAAAAAAAATATGTCATTAGCTTAGTTTTATTTGAACCTAAATGGTACAGTGTACTACAACACTAATTTTGGATTTTGAATTTATATAATATGCTGGTAGGCACATGCCTGTTTACTGCCTGGTCTGTTTGTGGATTATTCGCGCGCCTCCACGTATCGCGAGGACCGTCTGGGAAGATGCTAAGACCTGTCAGGTTGTTGACACTACAATACACCTAAGCTAGTGAGCTTGCGGGAAAACGTCAGACGTAAACATTGACAGAGCTAATATGAGATAAGCAAACTGTAGCATAGAATAGGGAAGCGTGGACTTAAATAATTAAATGTCTATTATAGCTGGCAATATTCTAGGTAGGTAATTGCTTTGCCGGTAGTGAATAGGCAAGTTAATTACTAAATTTAAAGTTAGTCAGGGGCCATTCGTAGAAAAACTACAAATTCCGCTTTTATCATGTACGAGTAAAATAAACAAGAACTCCCTACACCTTTGTGTACATAAAATATCAAAGAGTTTGATGCTCTCAAAACTCGATACAGGAGAAATACCTGAATAATTGATAAATACCGACGTAAGAATTCAATCGAAAATAAAAGATTCCATTCAAAAAAATTGTTTGAAGATTTGCAGGAATCCCGAAAAAAATTATCCCTCGATATAACGAAGATAGAATGCAAATATGTGTTATTTTTGCAAATATTTTCCTTACGGTTTACTCCAGTATTCACTGGTAAAAGCCAGCACTAAAATAAATAATAAAATTAAGCGAAAAAGGCTAGTTGCTATAGTAACAGTGTTACTCGTTTGGGTGTTACTCGTTGGGATCGTTGGGAAATCTTCAGAGCAAGATTTTATTAGGGCGTGGTGTGACCGGCCTGTGAATAGACCCCTCCATCTCTCGTGGTTGTAGTAAAAGCCTTGCTTAGAAATTACACCAGGGGATGGACAGCAGCCACCTGCCAAGCGTGGTGATTAGGGCTAACCCCTCCATTGTATTCAATTAGCCTTAGCAATTAGCCTTAGCAATTTGGCCTTGTTCAGCAAACATGCTGGTGATAATAATGATGAAATTTTCTTTTTAAGGCTATACTTATGTTATCTACTACGAGTGCGTTTTCGTTCATACCCGCAGTATATGAAAGAGGAACTAAAACTAAATGTATGTTACTTTTCTAGTTTGCATAACCACAGTATTACTCAGTGTTAAGTATTGCCCTTAAAAAGTAATTAAGGCAGTTTATTCTATTATGGCTTTCGATTCAACTCAGCGAGTTTCTCTTCAGATATATGTGGGTAGTTAGCAACTTACCTACCACACCGGTTATTCCTGCTGTGCCTGACATTGCATTACAGCCTGCTTAGAATTGAAGTTCGAATTGAATCTTTTTATCGATTTTCCAAGTTGTACTGCTAGTTTACCTACTTATGAGGTAAGGATTATAGGTAGCGAGTATTTGTACAACTTAAATTTCTACTAGAAGCGCAATTCCATGATCTCAAACAGCGTTGCCTTTATCTTTGAATCAAATGACAACGTGACATCGAACTACATATATACATGATTCCACTTACTTTAAATAGGTACTTTTATAAATTTTATGTTATATTACCAACTAAAAGCATTTTAGTGGATTGCTGGTTTAAGGGTCCACATGGAATAAAAATGGAACAACATTGTCCAGAAAGCTTTATGAAGGTCGTTAATTCACACTGAGCTAACGAGCTTAGTTTTAATGTAACCTGGAGTTATGGGGAAACTATTTTATCCAAAACTCAGAGCGTGTTAAAAGTACTATAAACTAGTGTAACATTACGTAGAACATGTAATACAACAGGAGGATAGGCAAGGTATTTATATTTGCGATACCAAAATGGGGCACTGCTTCATGATGCGGCGGAAAATGGTAGAGCGAGCGATGGAATCCCCAGGTTCCATCGTAAAATGCTTCATACCCTTATCAAAATAGCTATAATAAACTGGTGTGCAATGAAATAGAGTCACTCAGAAAATCCACAATACCTCCCAAACTATGCAAAATATTGAATTGCATAAAAAGCGTATTAAAATATATTTCGGCAGTAAATACAATAACTTTTATAAAAAATTACTTAACATTGATGAAATAAAAATAAATAAATAAAAATGAGTTTGGGAGGTATTGTGGTTTTTATAAGTGACCCTATGTCATTGCACGCCTAGTAAAAAATAGCTACTCAGATCAAATTTATAAAAAAAAAAACAAAGATAGTAGATAGATAGTTCAAAGTATATATTTTTACTAGTTTTTTCGTTGTAAAAAAGTTGCTATTTCCATGTTAATTGACTTGTATCGCTATTAATTTGTTAACATTTTGTACAAAACCTTGACTTGAAAATCAATCTGATTTGCCACAACAAGAGAAACAGCTTTCATTGTGAATCTCTTACGTAGGAATTCCAAAAGCCAATCTTTCACATAACAATGTAGAGCCACTCGTATACATCACTGGCCCCAGCCAAGCGAAGAAAAACCTATGTCATGAACTTGTAATTTTTCTCCCGAACCCCTTATAGATTGTATCGAAGAATGTTCAGTAAAAAATACGTCCGCATACCCCTATTGAATAACACACAAAATGTAACCATAAAATATGAATGGACCTTTGCAATGGTCATGTATAAGCAGTAAGCATAATAACTCTGGAGTCCCAATAGTGGTGTATGTCTCCATTGCGAGCCCCTTGGCGAATATAATTTACGCATAAAGAACCTAAAAGGGGAAACTTTGGGACGTATTTATTTTATATACCTACTTACCGTGAAGTATGGATTGTTGATGTTGGGAAAATTTGGTAGTTTCCCTTTTAGTTTGTCCTTCTGGATTTCAATTGGTCTTAGCTTTTTTTTAGACTTTTATTGCTTTGACAAGAAAAAACAATCTGCTAAATGCGAAATGTGGTAAATTCATTCAGAGTGGTACTTTTTCGAGTATTGATTAAAAATAATGATAAGATGCATTGATAAACTCAAGCGGGAGATTAATTTTAATTATTAATTTAAATTTATATTTAGATTAATTTATTAAGATCTGGAGATGGCCAAACTAAAGAAGTAAGCCAAAACCGAAATAATACAAAAACTATTAAAACCTTATCAGAGCGTTATGATATGAAATCAGGCCTAAGAGATGACTGGATTTGGATCAGATATATCTTCAATGATAGCAAGTAGTACCTATTCTAAATACGATGAAATTAGATTTCCTGCTTAAAAACAGCTGCACTTTCCCGTACCATTTTGTATTTTACCCTGCTGGGAAGTTCAGCAGCTTTGAGGCAGGCTACACAATTCCAACTAAATAATACTTCTAGCTTTCATGAAAGATTATCTTCAACAGCCTTTAGACGTCCACTGTTGGACGAAGCCTCCCCCATAGAATGCAATGAGGGGATTTGCCATAATCACCACGCTTGGCAGGCGGATTGGTGATCGCAGTTTGGTTTTAAGTACTCAGGTGGATGCTGCTGTCCATCCCCTGATGTGATCCCTAAGTATGGCTTTTACAACATCCATGGGAAGAGAAGGAGCGGTCTATTTATAGGCATGAAACACTACGGCACTATCATTAAAGATATACCAGAGGCCGTAGACAAAGTAACATTCTAATAGCGATGACGCCAGTAGAAAAGTCCAAAATGTATGGGATTGACGTTAGCTATCGATATGTCACGTGGTCTTTTGTATTGAATTACGACTGTAGAAATGGAATCGCTTCGAAACGAATGCCGTTTGGCTAGGCCCTCTGATCTGAATTGTCATGCATGTGAGCAGCTGTTAAACTGGCCAATTCCATCATGGAGAAAATACTTCTAGCTTTCAAATATATGCGATCTAAATCTAGATGAGTTCAGTCATCTCATAAGCTGGGTTTTGTTCTATTTCTCTACATGTGGCAGATATTTAGGCTTTCCGGAAGATGTGAACGCTCGATCTTCAAATTACTAAATAAAATGGTTCAATGATGAAGTTGGATATTTTAATTAGGCAAAATAGCTTATGAGCGTAATCCGGATCAAACATAATCCATGTTATTTATAAACGTGGCTAAGATTTGGCGTAATTGCTGTTCTGCTAATTCCTTTTCTTTCTTAAATAAGTATTTTGCTGAAAAAAATATTTTTCAAAATAAGCTTTAATTAAATCTTCCTAATGATAATGAAGAAATAATTAATCGAAACTGTGAGCTGATCAAAATGAGCACAAGTCACAACACAAGTCTACTATTTTCCAGCAAGGAGTTCCATTGCCCACTAACGTTGATCATCAGATCAGCTTGCTGTGTTTTCATCGGAACTTAGCAGGTATGCAATTTTAAGTTCAATCGATTAAGTGGAACTTGTTTAAAATTCAGTTGTAAGATTTTACCACACACTAACAAAAGTGAAGCTGAAATTATCAAAGTAATAATTTTTGGCTCCCTCGATACAGTCGCCTAGTGAGGAAACCGCCAACAACTCCTTCCTGGTATTGATTTTTCAGTATAGCAAATTGTGTATCCATTGTTTAACCTTAAGATGTGTTGTTAAACCAGATAGTTTGTTTTGCTGTAGTAAATTTTTATTTTTTTATTGTTCAATAATAACATTGTTATTAATAATTGTATTTTGTATTATAATAATAGCAGACGGAGAAAGGATGCTAATTTGAAGCACAACTATACCGTAGGCATTTTAATAAATAACAAGGAATAATTGCAATTCTCTTTGTTCTTCTGAATCTCAGCCTCCAATGAGATACAGAATCATTATGTTGTAATAATTAATGACCCAAGCAGGAAGTGAAGTAGTATTCCCCCAATAATCTCATCCCTTTCGCCCTTAAAAGGCAATTAACGTACAACTTAATGCCTCTACTTAGTTTTCCCGTAATTTTCCTTACGAAATTTATTCAATACCAATTTGTGTTTTGTTAGGAAATGAGATTGGGAACAAAACTTTCTGAGGTTTGCCCGGGACTTAGGCACTGGACCTTATCAAAAATGTAAAGGTATTGGCCGAACTTCCCTCAGGTTATTCAATTTGCCCGTGACAAAGTTAGGCGTATCCTAAAAGTTGTTATGCCTGTGAGCATTCTCGTTTCAAATAGAACGTGGAGTAAATGTAGGTAAGTACATAAAATATTACTTTACTTGGCTCTGAAAATTCAAGAAATTACATGAAGTTGGAAGCTTTGCAATGTAATGAGAATTTTAAATTAGAATTTGTCCAAAAGCGTAAACAAAATGTGTCAAGCGTCTAATTAAAATAAAATAAAATTATACATACAAACCAATTTTTAGCAAATTAAAATGAATCTACAAAGAAAATGAGGCTCGTCTACCATCTGTTCATCCAGTAACCACGCTTCTTTGAGATCAAAAGCTATTCAAGAAAGATCTCAAAGACCACTTGAAAATACCATGCGAATATTTTAAAAAGCTGACGCAGCAAGTACTCACCTTGTGCTTGACAGATGCAAATGAGACCGGCCGGCGAGGGTGGCCCCTTCCCACTTCAACCTCTTACAATCCAAACAATCCTTTTTACACACAGAGCTTCAATGTTCTAATGAATCTCACAATAGTTTCTAAGTTCTTATTTTTCTAATTACACTAATAATAAATTTAGTTTTATATCCTAAAAAATTAGTTGAGAGGGGTGGTGATAGGGTAAGTTGTTGATGTTCGCGTGGAACGCGGCACGCTACAGTTAGTACCGGTGGAGTTGGAGAGATCGTGCGTCACGGAAAGAAGTTCGGACACACGATCGAGGAGACCGAGACGATGTGAGTGACGCTCCGCCACCGGTACGGATGCCTCCCGCCGCCCGCCTAGTAGCCGCCGCGAGCAAGAGGGATGCAGCAAGCAAGTCCCGAACCTACGAATATCGCCGCTCGGATCTGCGAGCCAGAGTCTCAAGTGCTCTCTGCGCCCGCTGAGAGGGAGGGCTTCCACCTCCTCCAAGCCCAAACGACACATACAACAACCACCGTCATAATTCCATTTCGAACCCTACTCTCTCGATTTAAAATAGACTTTCACATCCGTACCGTGAGATAAACACCTGACGTTCGGCGTCATGTCAAAAACGTATGCCCCTGTTGGCTAGGTGTAGCAAATACCATAACGAATACTTTGGCTGAATACGTTTCATATTATGCAACGTTACAGCTTTTATTGAAGATAGCTTTTAGTATTAAGTTAATTGTACGTGTATTCAGAGAGGAATATATTATTGTATTTAGAACGTAAGTTTTGGGACGTGTCAAATGTCTGGCGTACCTTAACACTCTCCTACCTACCTAACATACCTTTATTTTTGAGGAAACTTTGTGAACCTGGTTCGAAATGAACATTAGTGGAGGGAAAATTAAAAAAACAATTTTTAATGAATTTTTTAGAGGAATTCTGCATAAATAGGTGCCCATTAGATGAACAGCTCTGCAAGTTTGAAATCAAAATTTCTAAACTTTTCGCTTGTTTATGGAAATAATTATTTGTGTAGTTTAAGACACAGTATATAGAGTTTTTACACCACCTGCTCGACAATGCCCAATTACAAATCATGCAACCTCAACGTAAAGTAAAGCATTGTCTCTCTAGGGATATAAAGTTGTATGAAACTCCCTAGGGATTAAAGTGATTTGAATTTGGAACGTCAAATTCGTGTGGAGACTCGTGGAAAACTCTAAGTAAAACAATGCCCATATGGCATTGTAAAGAGTTTGTTCGAAAATCGAACTGGCCACCATAAGCAGAACTCAAAAAAAAAAGAAAAAGGTGCGTTTACAAAGAATGTGAAACAAAAGATTATTTTGTTTCACATGACATTTTTTATTAACATGAATATTAACACGTTGTGCGCGTGTTTTGTGCTGTGGTTTTCAGTATTTTTTTTGCAATATTCATGTTGATAAAAAATTACAAACGATAGTGATTCTACTCCAATGTTTATCAAAACAGACGCTTTAGAGATTATTGATAATCTACTACCGAAAAATCAAAATCCCTGGCTTTTTATTGTGTCGCAGAAAGTGTGAAAAGTAGAGTATGCTCCTCTGGAATAAAGCCTGTCTTCGTCTTGGGCAGCTTGAACCCCTCGCTTCACTCAGGACTCTATATAACTCCCTCGCTACACTCGGGAGTTAACTTTAGAGTCCCTCGTTACGCTCAGGGTTCAATATGCCGCCCGCGACATAAGACACTGCTTTATTCCCTTAGTGCATAATCTACTATTAAGGTTGTATAGTTTTTAAGGAATGAGCACATAAATCAACTTCATCATCATCATAAGCATGTAAAAGTCTAGTGTCGCTGTATACAGGCCTCACGGCTCATCCATAGAATGAAAAATTAAAAAAAAAATGCAAACGAAAAAGTATTTACCTATTACAGAAAACAAAATATCAGGTTTAACAACATGGATACACAATTTGTTATGCTGAGACAATGAGAATGCCACGCTGAACGGTCTTGAGCCACCTCCATAAGCAATTATCTTCCTGCGCGATATCGAGAAGCCTTCCTATACGGAGTAGCCAAGCCATCGATCAATAAATATTAAAAAAATAAAAATTTAATTCAAAACGTAAATGACCTACATTATTACATGATTTACATTAACATTTGACACGTTTTGCGTAGGACATTTTGTGAAAGGTACGTTTTATGTCATCACATCATCACCCTTATTCGCTATGACCAAACGCAACATAACGCGGGCTCGTTACGATATCTGCGTGGAACCATCGCTGAATCGTATGGGCGACGTCACACGTTATTGACAAAGAATCTCTTAGGCCATAGCGAATAACCACTTAGCCTGTTTACGTCCACTGCTGGACATGACCTCCTCCATTGAATATAATGGAGGCATTTGCCATAGTTACCACGCTTGACAGGCAGATTGGTGATCGCAGTTGGTGATCAGTACTCAGATGGATGCTGCTGCCCATACCGTGGTATAATCCCTTAGTAAGGCTTTTACTACATCCACGGGAGGAGGAGGGGTCTATTCTTAGGCCAGACACACCACGGCACATGTTTTTTAAGCATTCATTGATTTGTTTACCTCGTTTGGGGTAGAGGCATTAGGCCCATGCGGACCAGGGGCATACAATATCTACAAGGACCTGGCGGAGAAGTTTCCAGAGACTACGCGTGACCAGAATTCTGGCTTTTATTTTGGCCAGCGAATAAGCATTGCCTTACAGCGTGGCAATGCCAACAGCATTCTGGGCACGCTGCCATCAGGTGACGACTTTTTTTTATACTACTTGGTAAGCAAACAAGCATACGGCCCACCTGATGGAAAGTAGTTACCATAGCCTATAGACGCCTGCAATGCAGAGGCATCGCACGCGCACTGCCGACCCTGAGACATAAAGATGAAAAGTCTCATGCGCCTGTAATTTCACCGGCACCCGTACCCTTCAAACCGAAACACAGCAATGCGAGCACTAAATGGTGGCAGACATGTCCATGTAGATAATCCAGAAGACCAATATATATTATTATAGGCCAGATGCCCGCCCACCTCAGCATTGGGCCAAGATGCATTCAGTTCTGGCCAAATACATGTATTACCGAGTGCATTTTGGCCCAGTATAGTTAGAAGATAAATTAAGCTGTTTGTGTTTAGTTATAGGTTTTTCTGGCAATACGTTTGTACTAACCAATGGATATAGTGGTCCGAAATAAAGTTTTTTTTACATGGAATTTTATGGTTAAGTTAAGATCCGCCTGCCAAGCTTTGTGATTATGGCAAATCCCCCCATTGCATTGTATGGGGGAGGCCTCGTCCATCAATGGACGTCTAAAGGCTGCTGCTGATGATGATGATGATGAAGTTAGATAGATAGTACATGATTTAATTTAGAGTCAGAGTGATAGAGTAGATTATTTTATTTTGTAATTATTTTACTGTGAATAAACCCATTATTACCTGTTCAAAATAAACCAAATTTAAGGAGCCTCATATCAAACGTAGGTAACATATTTATTTATATTTTCACGGTTATTGTAAGGGTATTATTATTACGGGAGTAAATAAATATGTGTTCTTATCGCGAAAGTTTAAAAAAAACGTAGGTAACATGATCGTACAAAACAAAAATATACTTAGGTCTACTATGTTTTTGTTTGAGGAAATTCGTTGACTACGTACTGTTACGTAATCTGTGCCGGTGTCGAAGGCACGAAGCCACAACATCAATCCATCAATCAATTAGGAGTGGTTAGCCTCCTTTATTTATTGAACACGAGCTCCTTACGCTTTCATGAAAAGTTTATTTTCCGGCTTATTTTGAATTGTAATGAGTTCTCGTTGTTTTACTGTTGGTATTGGTGGTATTTGTTACGAAGTTATTTTGCTGATTTTTATAACTATTTACTTAATAGTCCTACATGAGGACGTGTGGTTCATAGACATATTAGTTATGGTAAAAACTGCCTAGAATCATTTACAAAATAGTTTTGCACACTTTCGACATAGAGGACTGAATGAATAGATACTTAGATTAGATTATTGTTTACTATAACTATGTTTTTTTTTACAATACAATGGCCTTATCGCTGAAAGCGATTTTTCCAGGCAACCTTTGGATGGTCAGTAATGAGCGATTCGGTAATGGATAGCGATGCAGAGTAAAATATAATAATTATTATTATAGATGGATAAAATACAAGTAAATGGGTCACTTATGAGCGAGCTTTTAAATAATTGTAATTAATTCAGCAGAATCAGTGCTTTTGTTAACACATAACAATATTCCTACTGTTTCCTCATGAAATGTAGCGTTATTTGTCTTTTAACAAGCATGTTTTCCTCCGTTCGCATGATGTAAACGTTTTAAAGGGTAATATTTAGCGTGCATTGGCCGGAAGTTGCCGGCGGAACGGTCGCTGGGCAAACAGGCTGCGAACGCCGAAACATTCACAAGCCTTTTTTTCTATTTCAACGATGGTTGTTTGTTTTGCTTAAAATTGACCGAACCGTGACTTTGATAAAATGATAACGGTGCGTTTCTTGTATTTACTTGGATACGCGTGTTTATAATTCAAATTATCATCATCAGCAGTAGCCTTTAGATGTCCACTGCTGGACGAAGCTTCCCGCATGGAATGCAATGGGTGAATTTACCATAATCATCAAGCTCCTCAGGTGAATTGGTGATCGCTGTATTGGTGTTGATTACTCAGATGGATGCTGCTGCCAATCCGCCGGTGTAATACGTAATATCCCTTAGTAGGGCCACGGGAGCAGACGATGGGGTCTCGGGCAGCAACTGGTCTTTTTTTAGGCTGTACATGTCAGGGTCCATGGAAGAACTAATACCACTAATACACTGCAAATACGCACTTGAAATTATGTTTATTTTTAACCGACTTCCCAAAAAAGGAGGAGGTTCTCAATTCGGTTGTATTTTTTTATTTTTTTTTTATTTTAAATTGACAGATTTTTCTTTCTGGCTGGTAGGTATTCAGTTCAATCCCAAATTTCGTACTACCGTGAATTTCGTGAGTTTAGATTTTGTATTAAAAACTCGTTAAACAAATACGGCCAGTCCGTAACTAATCCAATGGGTATGGGCAGCGGCATCCACCTGAGTACTCGACATGAATACTCAATCCGCCTGCCAAGTGTGGTGATTATGGCAATTCCCCAATTGTATTTATGGGGGAGGCCTTGTCCAGCAGTGGACGTCCAAGGGCTGGCAATGATGATGATGATGTACAAAATAAAATAGGCATAGTTAACTCAGTAAAATGGGTGGCGTTATCGCTACAACTTCTCCCAGGCAACTAAATTATATATTTATGTATTCCCGGGCGTCGTTTTGATGACGTCAAGCGTGACTTGGCATAACACACTCCAATATGTCTCCTCGATAACACAAATTGATCCTGACTACATTTGACACCTCGTTGATGGATGAGTTGCCGTTTCATTAACCCAATTGCCAACATTCCTGCCTAACTCTTTCAACATAAACATGTGATTAGTTTTCGGATGAAAAACATTCGTTTCGGGTTATTTTTTCATCTCCAAAAACGTTTTACGGTTCAAATATACAGAAATCATTTAAATTACATATAATCAAAAATGATTTAAAATTTTGAACGAGTCAATCTGGAACACGTTTTACCTATACCTAACATCATTAAATTATTAACAAACAAAAAACGGTGTTTTTTTATTTTTGTTGGTAAATTATAATTTAGTTCACTTAAATTGGTTTTATTTTATTTACTGATTCCACAAATTAAAGATTTGTAAATAATAACACTAATTTGTAACACTAACCAACCAAGATCACTGACATAGCTCGCAGAATTTTAGCAAGTTGAAGTGGCAATGGGCAGGCCATATAGCTCGCAAAACTGGCACTGGTGAATAAAGGTTCTCGAGTTTACGTAGATGTCCACTGTTGGATGAAGCTCCCCCCATAGAACGTAATGGGGGGATTTACCATAATTACCACGCTTGGCAAGAGGATTGGTGATCGCAGTATTTGATGTTGAGTACTCAGGTGGATACTGCTGGCCAGTAATACCCCTGGTGTAATCCTTAAGTCGGCTTTTATGACATCCACGGGAGGAGACGAAGGGGTTGAGGGGACAATTGGTTTTTTTACGACAAATGTGTTCCAAAAGCGCATTTATGAAAAGAAAAGATACCAAAGCAAAAGTATTTAGATTATAAAAAAGAATAACACTGTGCCATTTGTTTTTCAATTCTCCAGTTCCACATTGAGTTTTGAAGTAAAGTATGCGGAAACATTGCATCATAAGCAACCTAGGGCCTGCAGAGCATGCAGCGTATGTATGCAACATTTCAATACGCAAATGTTTTAACGTGTTCAACCTGTTTCCCTTTTAAATGCTGTATCGCACTGCTAAGCGTTTCATTCGTATCTCTTTATTATGAAATGGTCACGAGAAATTATTGAGATATACATTATGAAAATCACCATGTGACCATATGTTTTTATTTTAATTTGTTGTGAGTGACTATTGTAACTGATGTTATTGTAAGACAAATAGTTTTGTTTTTTCTATCCTATATAGCCTTTAGTCAAACTAGTGTCTGAATATATATATATTTTTATTTTAATCTAGTGTTGTTTGTAGGACGACCTCTGTGGTGCGGCGGGCGAGTAGCCGGCTGAGACGCGTGAGGTGCGGGTTCGATTCCCGCTGCAGGACGAATGTTTGCATGATCTGCAAATATTTTTTTCTGGTCTGGGTGTTGTGGTACTATGGTGTTTGTAGTTCCTGATACCCACGACTCAGGGAATCCTAGTGTGGGATTATGACTTGTATATGTGACTGCAAAACACAAAAATCATTACAGTTTTGTGTTTGTGTTTTGTTGTGTTGATATTATATAACATAATATAGTTTTGACTATTTCTATCCTATAGCCATCAGTCAGGCTAGTGTATGAGGCTAAATATTTTTATTTTATTTTATAACTAGTTGCGCCCCGCGGTTTCACCCGCGTGAATAATGATGAAAATTGATGATGATGAAAAGTAGCCTATGTGTTAATCCAGGGTATAAGGTATCTCCACTCCAAATTTCCCTCAAATTCGTTCAGCTGTTTGAGCGTGAAGAAGTAACAAACTTTCGCGTTTATAATATTATACACATATACACATTTTGCCTGTAATGGCTTACACATAAGATATAGATCTATACTGTGCCGGGCTTTTTTGTAGCACTATTTAAGATAAACATTTCTATCATACATTACATATGTGTAACTCTAGCGGTTTTGGCAGCGCACGCCAGAATAGCTCGCAGATGGTAGATTTTTTCCTAATTACTTGACACTTATCGTCATATTATGGACAATTCACACAATATCTTTATAAATTGTAGCCTATGTGTTATTCTGATGTATAAGCTATATTATTGTAAAGTTTCATTAAAATCCATTCATTAGTTTTTACGTGAAAGAGTAACAAACATCAATCCATCCATACTCACAAACTTTCGCGTTTATAATATTAGTAGGATTTAGTGACTTGTAACTAATGTTATCGTATGACATACAGTTTCTTTCTATACTATAGATAGCCTATAGTGACGTGGTGAGTCCGGACTAATATACCCCTCTGTCTCCTCCCGGGGATGTCATAAAAGCCAACTAAGGGATTACACCAGGGGATGGGCAGCAGCATTCACCTGAGTTACTCAACACCTAATCACCAATCCGCCTGGCAAGTGTGGCGACTATGGCAAATCCCCACATTGCTTTCAATGGGGGAGGCCTCGTCCAGCAGTGGATGGGTGATGATGATGATTATCTATTAGCTTTTAGTCAGATTAGTGTCTATACTTCATATTTTATTTTATTCTGTTAGTTTGTTGTAAGTGACTTGTTAATTATAATATGACATTTTAAAAATTACTTTTTCTATCCAATGTAATTTTATTTTCTATCTTTGGATTCAATAAATATCCTGATAAAATTACCCACAAAATACTCGCTCAAAATTACATAAGATAGGTACGCAATTTAATTGTGCCGTACATCTACAAATTCGGATGTTAGCAGCGCTACCGCTCCGAAGTTAAACTAACTTCCGGCGTGGTGTAATCGCATTTCCTTTATGTTTCTGGCCGTCGCTGAAAATTTGTTAACAAACTCATTGTGTTACCAGTAAACAGGGGTGCTTCCCAAACATCCCCTTGTCCAATTCACTGGTCTTCAGGGTTTTGGGGGCAAAAATGCTTTTCAAGCGAAACGAAATTGATGGCCAATGAAAAGAATTTTCAAGAATGCTCGTTTTTTTGTCTCTGAAATAGTGTGTAAGCTGAATGAAATCAATAGAAAACAATGTGGAGTGCAGTATTCCTGTCAGCCATCCTTCAATGGACAGTAAGTTTTACTTATTGGAGTTAAATAATAAGATTATTCAAGTTTTATTATATCCTCTACAATAAATCGTTTATTTTGAAACGGTCCAATGTTTGAGATTTTACATCGATAAAGTAATTAATATGATAAATAATTATTTTTAATTACGTTAAACGCCTGAGGTAGTTCTGATCCAATTCCTGATCCTGAAGTTTGTGACGTTTGTGTAAATCCCAGGAGTGTTTGGTCTGGCGCACCCTACCCCGTTTGACACAATGCCAATCTGCTTTCCGTTGTTCACAGCTGGGCCACCGGAGTCGCCCTGCGTGATAACATAGATAGATAGATAGATAATACTTTATTCATCCGTGGCGTCACACCACCACCCAACTTTTCCGAACAGTTGGCATTTGTAAGAGTCGGTACTTGGACCACCCTGAGGCTAGTGGGTGAAGAACCTCCCTCTGTCTGAAATAATAACATAACTTCATCATTATCATACCATACCAAACCTATATAGGAGACTTAGGAATTACCCCTGGGGATGGGCAACAGCATCCATTAGAGTACTTAACACTAAGCTAGAATGAATTCGATCACCAATCCGCCTGCCGAGCATGTTGCTTATGGCAAATCTCCCCATTGCACGCTATGCATGCTATGGGGGAAGCTTCATCCAGCAATGGATGCAATGGCTACTGGCTGATGAAGAGACGACACCTATGAAGTGGTGTGTCTGGATACCATGGTGTGAATAGACCCCTCCATCTCCTCCCGTGGAAGTCGTAAGCTTATTAAGTGATTACACCTGAGCTCCAACATAGAGTAGTAGTAGGGCAGCACCCAACTGAGTACTCAACACGAACACCTGTGATCACCCATTGTATTTTATGGGGATGCCTCATCCAGCATTGGACGTCTGAGGCTGCTGATGAAGATGATGAGGATTCGCAATTCCCACATTAAACTTCAAACCTGCTTTCGATATGATCTCAATACTATGGTATAAATATATTTTCTCAGAAGGTGGGACCGTATGAATGAACTATTATAGGTGCGATCAGCCCCCCTATTCCATGAAAGTCACTCGGTGACCAACGTTTGACAAGTAAAATGACCATCAATTTATAGTTATTTTACTTGTCAAACGTTAGTCACCGAATCGCATTTCCTTTATGTTTCTGGCCGTCGCTGAAAATTTGTTAACAAACTCATTGTGTTACCAGTAAACAGGGGTGCTTCCCAAACATCCCCTTGTCCAATTCACTGGTCTTCAGGGTTTTGGGGGCAAAAATGCTTTTCAAGCGAAACGAAATTGATGGCCAATGAAAAGAATTTTCAAGAATGCTCGTTTTTTTGTCTCTGAAATAGTGTGTAAGCTGAATGAAATCAATAGAAAACAATGTGGAGTGCAGTATTCCTGTCAGCCATCCTTCAATGGACAGTAAGTTTTACTTATTGGAGTTAAATAATAAGATTATTCAAGTTTTATTATATCCTCTACAATAAATCGTTTATTTTGAAACGGTCCAATGTTTGAGATTTTACATCGATAAAGTAATTAATATGATAAATAATTATTTTTAATTACGTTAAACGCCTGAGGTAGTTCTGATCCAATTCCTGATCCTGAAGTTTGTGACGTTTGTGTAAATCCCAGGAGTGTTTGGTCTGGCGCACCCTACCCCGTTTGACACAATGCCAATCTGCTTTCCGTTGTTCACAGCTGGGCCACCGGAGTCGCCCTGCGTGATAACATAGATAGATAGATAGATAATACTTTATTGCACAAGACAAAAAACAAAAAGGTACCTACATAGACGAACTTAATGGTAATTAACATTTTCTTCCAGCTAACCTTTGTGTAATGTAGAGTGGTTGGTAGTGCTATATGGAATAATTAGAGATCAATAAACCTATTTTTTTATTTTTAGTTTTTAGTTTTTTTTGTTTTAGTTTTTCCTGTCACTCTAGTGTAATTTCACAGTAGTATATGGGAATATATTTGATGGTTTTCTTACAAAAACCAACTTCCGTAAACGCGGTAGATGTAGGCCCCACTCAATGGAATAAAGACATTATAAACGTCGCAGGAAGTCAGTGGATGGAGGTGGGACAAAACCATTCATCATGGCATTCTAGGGCCGAAGCCTATGCCCAGCAGTGGACGGAACGTCGAGACGCTTCATTATGATGCCTCATTTGTTAAAATCTGTCAAGTAGTTACGAAGCTACGAGGGAACAGATGAACAAACTTACATCATCATCCAGCCTTTAGACGACCACTGCTGGACGAAGCCTCCCCCATATAATACAATGGGGGAATTTTCCATACACACACTGGCCTAATAGTAGATAAAACTTCAATGCAATAGAGCCAACTGACCAAGTTACATCGTATTCAATTGTAAGTTCACAAACACTTTTATTATTCTCGAACTCAATGTTATACCTGGCACGAGTCCTTGCCACCCTCGTCCAATCCTGCGCATAGCATCCGTGGCGTCACACCACCACCCAACTTTTCCGAACAGTTGGCATTTGTAAGAGTCGGTACTTGGACCACCCTGAGGCTAGTGGGTGAAGAACCTCCCTCTGTCTGAAATAATAACATAACTTCATCATTATCATACCATACCAAACCTATATAGGAGACTTAGGAATTACCCCTGGGGATGGGCAACAGCATCCATTAGAGTACTTAACACTAAGCTAGAATGAATTCGATCACCAATCCGCCTGCCGAGCATGTTGCTTATGGCAAATCTCCCCATTGCACGCTATGCATGCTATGGGGGAAGCTTCATCCAGCAATGGATGCAATGGCTACTGGCTGATGAAGAGACGACACCTATGAAGTGGTGTGTCTGGATACCATGGTGTGAATAGACCCCTCCATCTCCTCCCGTGGAAGTCGTAAGCTTATTAAGTGATTACACCTGAGCTCCAACATAGAGTAGTAGTAGGGCAGCACCCAACTGAGTACTCAACACGAACACCTGTGATCACCCATTGTATTTTATGGGGATGCCTCATCCAGCATTGGACGTCTGAGGCTGCTGATGAAGATGATGAGGATTCGCAATTCCCACATTAAACTTCAAACCTGCTTTCGATATGATCTCAATACTATGGTATAAATATATTTTCTCAGAAGGTGGGACCGTATGAATGAACTATTATAGGTGCGATCAGCCCCCCTATTCCATGAAAGTCACTCGGTGACCAACGTTTGACAAGTAAAATGACCATCAATTTATAGTTATTTTACTTGTCAAACGTTAGTCACCGAGTGACTTTCAGTTAGGGAATAGGGGGCAGATCTCACATGTTCGTCACGTGTTTTCCACTCACCTGAGTACCCCACCCTGTAATATTACATATTGTCCCCCCAGGTATACTCCTGCCACTCCTGATCAGCCTGATTTTCTTCGTGTTGGTACCATCCAGTTCCATACCCTGTGCGATATAGACCAGTGCCACGTCATAGTCAAAAGTGCCGTTACTCGGGTTGTATCTCGGGTGAGTGTAGAATATGTTTGAATCGTATGTAGAACCTCCAGAGTCTTTAGTCGTGCTTCCGGTTCTTGCGGTGAGCGATATAATACTGAAACAAAACGATAGCCCATAACGATCCGCGCCGCGCCTCAGAGGTCGTCTATATTCCAGCGATTTCACGACCTAATGGTGAAAAGAGGCTCATTGGAGCTCTGCCTGTCGGGTGAAAAGGCACCGCAAAGGAAAACACACCGCGGCACATTGCAAGTTTTTTTTTAAAAACCCAGTAATGAATCCGCTGCTGGTTTTGAACCTGCTGCTTTTGGATTAGAAGTTGGGGTAGTTCCCACTGTTAGTTTACAAAAGGTTACATAAGGTAAAATGTATGACACGATTCTTCTGTTACGAAATTGGGAGCCTCCCATTTTAGCTACCAATTGTAAATCGAATAATGGCCTATCTAGTTTTAGAGAAACTCAGTCAGCAAAATTCAACTCGGTCGTTCTGGTTGAAATAGTTCTAGAATAACAGCTTAAAACAGTATGCCAGTTAGTTGAAATTAAATTTAAAAAGTGTAGACTAAAAATTGCCTTGATTAGATCGTTAGGTTTGTCATAATTGGTACAGTTCAAATGGGGTTTGAGAAGTAGTAATTAGATTTTACCAAATGCTGTGCCGTGGACTGTCCAGCCTAAGAATAGACCCCTCCTTCTCACACTGATGTAGTAAAAGCCTTACTAAGGGATTACACCGGGATCTGGGCAGCAGCTTCCAGCTGAGTACTTAACACCAAAATACGATCACCAATGCGCCTGCCAAGCGTAGTGATTACGTCCAGCAGTGGAACTTAAACGGGCTGGTGATGATGATAATAATGGCACTTTTCAAATAGATCAAATACCAATTAAAATTATCCTTATGATTTCAATGAATCAATAACTATAGACTATAGACTAATTCAGTTACTGCTGGGCAAAGGTTTCCCCTAACACCTTTCAAGCTACCTGTTGTCATCCTCTCTGTTATCTCGATGTATCGATGCATCTATTTATATATTATAGATACATCGAGATAATTCTACCAACTCAGCCGACCACAACATAGGTAGGTACTTCGCTTATATAAAAGTAAAAAATATTACTCCTCAAAGCAATGCGCCGCTGTTAGAATGTATCGTCTGCTGATAATAGAACCCCCACACTCGTAGTAATCCGTGCCATCGAAAAGCACCAAATAGGCCATGTGAGGATAATCTGTTATATTAGCTTCAGTTCCTCCAACTATATAGTTTTCACCACCAACATTAGATCCAAGATGGCGGCGTGCTAGTATGACATCTGAAAAATTTAAAGTAAACCAACCTTAGAAACCAACGATAAAGATTTTCAACCTGAACTCTGCTTAGTACAGCTTATCATTATTATAAATAAATAAATAAATAAATACTGGACTTTTCACACAACATTATCTAGCCCCAAGCTAAGCAGAGCTTGTGTTATGGGTACTAGGATAACTGATATACTTAATACAATACATTACATAGATAGATATTTTGTATTATACATAGAAAAATATCCAGAACACCCTGAACAAATATCTGCAGGTCGTACAAATATTTGTTCCGAGGCCGGAATCGAAACCGCAACCTCCTGCGTTGCAGGTGTACCTTCGCCCGCCGCGCTACAGAGGTCGTCAAATAATCATAATCATGCATAAATCGTATATATAAAAATATTATTATTTATTAGTTCATATTAGTTCCATTCAGCGTAGCATTGCAGCCAGCGTCTTAGATACGCTTCCGTTTGGTAGTGATGTGGATCAGTTGCGCTATCTTTAGATTATTTACAACGGTCTTTAGACAGTTCAACTGTTTCCTTTGTATTTTTAAATTTTGTAGTAAATTTTTGTGTTTTGTCAGTTGTACTTTTATTTCTTTAAATAAAAATACCTTTAAAATATGTCTAGCTTGTAGCATGGCTTAATTGAATCGGCCTGTAATATTAGCTAGGGTTCAAGGCTTCTAGATGAGAGTGCAGATTGAGTTTTAATCCTCCACTTCGCTGGCATTCAATGGGAGAGGCCTATGTCCAGCAGTGGACTTCTACAGGCTGATCATAATTATGATGATGATGACGCTAGGTTGAATGATGTCATCATGCCTTCGAATTGTTGGTTACAGGACATGTTAGTTTCCTTGCGATGTTTTATATCTTCGAATTTGAGGAAAAGGCATTACAACGCACATTTTTGTATAATACAAAACTTATTGAAAACTAACCGTGAATGGGAGCCCATCCATTAGAGGAAAGAGTTCCTCCCACAAGATTGTACCACTAGTTTTAGGAACCTAACTATGATGTTGTACAAAATTATGTACCACACAACATCATTATTTAGAACAAAAATATATATTTCAAAACAAGCTTTTATGAAATTAGTGATCGGTACCGTGAGCTGATGAGCCCAAACACTGCCATAGGCTACAGTTAATCATCGAGGATTTCCGTTGTCCACTTTCCATCTCCATCATCAGATCAGCTCGCTGTCACCATAATATTGTACTGTCATTGGAACTTGATAGGTATGCAAAATTTGCACTGGAAGTTGGAACTGGTTCAAAATTCAGTTTCAAGATTTGACCCGAAAAACAAACAAGGTGGTTATTCGCTATGACCTAAGAGATTCCTTGTCAATAACGTGTGACGTCACCCATGCTATTTAGCGATGATTCCACGCAGATATCGTAACGAACCCGCGTTATGTCACGTTTGGTCATAGCGAATAAGGGGGCATGTCAGCAAAATAATATCTTATATCTTGAGACGACCTTCGTGGCGTGGTGGGCAAGTATCCGTGTAGTAGCCGTGGCGGTTGAGACGCAAAAGGTGTGGGTTCGATTCAGCTGCGGGACAAATGTTTGTATGATTTGTTAATATTTGTTCCGGGTCTAGGTGTTGTGATACCATGGTACTCGTAGTTTGATACCCACAACACAGGGAATCCTAGTGTGGGATCAGAACTATGTATGTGACTGTTGGGTGTTATATTATGTTACGTTATGAGAACGAACAATGAGAAAAACAGCGTTGTATCGGAGCTTTTCTACTACAAATGACAAAGGTTTAGTAAGGTGTTGTGACTCACCGCTGCAGAAAAGTGCACAAAGCAACAAAACCAAACGAGCTAAACAACCCATTTTTTCAGATGTTGAAACAACTGTGTAGTGCCTTTGACAAGAAAATGCTTATATACTTTACAATGCATTATTTAATATACCACCATAAAACATAATTAAATACCCTTACAAAATTAGTCTAAAAATAAACTAACTAACTTTGACGTATAATGGTAAGGTATTTGCTACCTACATTTGCAATTGTAATACAGCCCATTTCAATAATGCCTGATAGTGCTCAATAACTCAATTAAAAATAACCTTGCATAGGTAATTACTGTCCTGAAAGAATGTGCAAAGGTATTTACGACGTAATGAGTAGTTTCTTCTGGTAGTTTTCACTTTGCATAAATATTATGCAGGAATGTGACCTTTACATTTAATCTGCGTTCTGGCCTTAGCAAATTCTCCTGTGGATGTCATTATAAAAAATAAATAAATAAATGCTGGACATTTCACACAACATTATCTATCCCCAAGCTAAGCAGAGCTTGTGTTTTGGGTACTAACTGATATGCTTAGTACAATACATTACATAGATAGATATTTTTTATTATACATTTAAAATACCCTGAACAAATATCTGCAGATCGTACAAATATTGGTTCCGAGGCGGGAATCGAACCCGCAACCTCCTGCGTCGCAGGCGAACCTTCGCCGGCCGCGCCACAGAGGTCGTCTAAATCGTAAAAGCTAACTAAAGAATATGTAACACCAGGGCAGCAGCATTCACTACGATCACCAATCGGCATGCTAAGTGTGATGATCTTGGCAGATCATAGTCATAGTCATAGTCATAGTCATAGTCATAGTCATAGTCATAGTCGTTTATTGATAACGAAAACGGCATCCCTTGATTGCATTATATGCGGGGGGCCTCCAGATGGCAATAACAGTAGTTGTCTACCGACTGACTAGGTAAATTTAGTCCTGTTTTAAGGCCAAACCTAGAAGAGTAAACTTATCAATGAATGCCTCCTAATCTATAGCAGTAAGTATGTAAATAATATTAATTTAGTTTTATCATCAGCCTGTAGAACTCCATTGCTGGAAACAGTCCTAGAATGCCACGATGAACGGTCTTGAGCTGCCTCTATCAACTGAAATCCTGCGACCTTTATAATGTATTTAGTCCATCGAGAGGAGAACCTTCCTCTACTGCGTCGTCGTATTTTTGTTTAGCCATGTATACGAGTTTATAAAAGCTTTTCGAAAAATTGGGGCTTCAATAGAAATTTCCCGGGCTTTATCTTGTTATTCACCTGAATGTACAGGCTACTACCATGCTCCACTATCCAATTAAGAACTCGAAAATATACAAGCTTGATATTTTTTTCAATAAAAACAACCACGTCTCTATTAGCCGGACGAGTAGCCGGCTGCGATACGAAAGGTTGCGGGTTCAATTCCCGCTGCGGGAAAAATATTTGTATGATCTGCAAATATTTGTTCCGGGTCTGGGTGCTATGGTACCTTGCTACTCGTAGTTCCCACGACACAGGGAATCCAAGTGTGGGATCAAGACTACGTATGTGACTGTTGGGTGTTATGTTATGTTATGTGATACCAGGATAAAAAGTACCCTAAGTAACCCTAAGTAATATAGCTATTATGGCTCCTGCAATATAATACATTACATTAACATTATCATTAGTACATTGTATAAGAAGCAAATAGCATTAGTAAGATTATCAACTTGTAGGAAAAAATATCGTGCCGAAACTCCGATTGCATATATTATGTAATAAAGATGACCAAAATATAATCTGGTAACTTTTAGGGTTTCGTTACGTATATAATTATGGTAAAAAAGGAACCTTAATGGTAAGACTTCAGTGTCTATACGTTTGTCTTTCTACAGTGTATGGTTCTCAGCAAAATTGCCAATGCAATCGACTTGAACTTAAATGTTGTTTTAGCATATCTATGCCGGGTGGGACCATTTGGAAAATATTTATATTTCTAATTAATATAAGCGTTTTAAAGGAGCTTCTAAAAGTTAAATTTGAAGCAACCAAACAAAGTATGTAATATAATGAAAATTATTACCACAGTTCAAAACTATTTTATACGAATTAAAATTTAAGCTGGAAACTCTTTTATGGATTTATGAGCTAAAATATAAAACTCTCGGTACGCGAGTCTGATTCGGCCGCGACCCGTCCACCCACCAGCTTCACCCACCAGTGGGACCACAGGGAATTTTTTTTCCCCGTGCACCCACTGCAACCTTATGCATAAGGCAGGAAAAATATATATCGATATAAATACTATTTTAACAGTTCTTTATTTCGCTCTTGGTCAATTTTCTTGTTGAATGCGATGTGTGATTCACGGTTTAAAGAGACTGAATGAGGCTTTGTCTCAGTCTTCAGGGGAAAAGTCGTGTGTCTATGCACGTATATGAGCTACTTTGTAAATACCTTCTTGGGTAAAATCAAAGATAACTTGGTACCTTGGGGCATTATCAGTTGTAAACTTGTGAGTATTTCCCAGTATCTTCTTGCAACCCTTGTCTCTCAATAATGTCACTCAAGCACACTTGTAACTACGGAAACCTTAGTAAGGGCCCTGTTTACATTCCAACGGGGCCCAATCAAGCGTGACACGCCTCGTCACGTCACGTTACAATATGTCGATAGCTTTTGTTCGTGACGATATCCCTATTAATACAATGCCTTTGAACTATTTAATATACATACATAATACATGCACAACACCCAACAGTCACATACGTAGGCATGATCCCACACAAACAATAACTATGGTTACCTATCTAGGTTATCGGGTTAGTATGCATGCCCTGCTTGGCGTCACCGGTTCGCAAACTGCCTATAATGAGCTCTTTAAATTTTATAGTTTTTATATAGCAAAAAATATAATAATGGTATTGGCCTTTTATCTAGTGAAATAATAAATTCAATAAGTACACAATTTGAATTATTTTACTTGAATGAATAAAAAACAAAGATTACTTGATTTGAGACTTACCAGCACCTTTTTAAAACTATTTTAATAGTTTATTTTAGAATTGCTTTTTTAAATTATGAATTTAAAAAACTTTTTTGAATTACTTATTTTAATTATGTATACACCGGGTTAACTTACGTAACTGTATTTCTTGATCTTAGCGAAGTAAAACTTACTTCTTACATGTTTTAATTTTTGGAATGTATTAATTATTATTTCTGAGTTAGTGAATTCATGACCAAAATTTAATACACATTTAAATGGGATTTTGTAATTATTGTTTTTACACAAAATTGTGGTAGATATCAGAGCGTGCGATCGCCTTCTTCAGTCCGTTTGCAGATTTTGTACCTAAATTTTAGGTAATACATGGATGACCTCCATGATGGATGTCCTTAGCATTTATGCCTCTATACTACACCTAAACACTCAAACATAGCCACGATGCAATGTTACGCAGATACAAGATCCATTTCAAGACGTCTGTCGAGCGTTCCAAAATACGCACTTTTCATGCGTTCCAATACACGCTCTGTAATTCCCTTTACAAAAAAAACTTAATAAATTTCACAGCTTCAGTTACTAAATTTACCAGTTCCCAATCAATGAAAACTCAAGCACTTAAAGTTTTCATTTGTTCCGTGAAAGAGTCACGTAGCGGACCAGCTGCGATATTTTCGTTCACAAATAGAAAACAAACGTAGTGCAAATGTACAAATAAGTAAAGGTGCCCAGTTCGGCCACCGTCCGACTCCGATCCGCCGTCCCATGAATTTAGATTGCAAGTTTATTCCAAATTCAAAATTCATCCGATATTCGCACATCCCTATAATATAATTTCATGAACGGAATACGATTTCGCAAACCATGTACGATGGAACCTAATCTAGATACAGGTTACAGTGTTGCATACAAAATTGTAATCGACCAAAATAGGAAATGGGTACCCCTTCAAACCGGAACATGCGAGCATTAGTGCTTGTTATCTATTTTTAACTTCCGGCTAAAAAGAAAAGTATAAAGAAAGTTATAAGTTTAAGGTGGAACGTTAGCAAAGAGGTGCGATATTCAAATTTTATTGGGTTTTTTGCTCATAACAGCTTATCAAGACTTCTTGAGACAGCAAACTCTGATTTTGCGGGAATCATTTATTTTCAACGACACCAGGTTCCATGGTCAGATGATGACTTGCATAGGATGAACAAGATCTAGGGTATTGTTCTTCATCAACAGCCTTTAGACGTCCAATGTTGGACGAAAGCCTCCCCCATAGAATGCAATGGGGAGATTTGCCATAATCACCACGCTTGGCAGGTGGATTGGTGATCGCAGTTTGGTGTAAAGTACTCATGTGTATGCTGCTGTCCATCCCCTGGTGCGATACCTTAGTAAGGCTTTTACTACATCCACGGGAAGAGGAGGGGTCTATTGTTCTATTGGTCGTGGTGTGTCAGGCCACGGCACATTTATTTAGGGTATTACTGAAACTTAATCTTCAAGTTTGAGTTCAAAGTTCAAATTACAACGACGTGAAATGTCTTTCTCCCGCAGACTCGCAGACCAGCAAAGGATGAATAGGATTAGGGTGCAATCGTGTGTTTTCACAGTTGTTCCGTTTTTTGAATTTAGATGGAAAACAGAAAATAAGAACGGTTTTTTATTTTTTATAAAATGAACTTTTGTTAATATTACTGTGAGTGCACGTGCTAGCCATACTTGGTCAAAAAGGATTATGTAGTCAGTGAAAATCATCAATCAATCTTTACTGTGTTTTACTTCGTTTTATTTTTCCTGTAAATTTCTCAATGACACTGATCAATTTGTTTTTTTTTTCAGATTTACCAACTCGCAATCTATGAAGAATGATTTTGTCTTCACTATTTGACGCTTATGAAACTATAGTTTCCGTTTTTCGTCCTAAAAATATGTAATGTACAAATAACTCATACGACAGTCCCATTTGATCTGGTTTCCCACAATTGAAACCACATTTTCAATTGTAGGAAACCATTTATGTTAATATGATACCTACTCCTCAGCAAAATATTGAAACAAACGAGTTCTACAACAATACAAATTAGACGGACAGACAAAGAAGTCTCTTTCGGTTTTTTTTTAGATTTTAGGTAGTGAAACCCGAAAAAGGGAGGTGGGTACCCTCTTAAAACTCGGGGTTAGCAACATCGTTGCCAGCCGTCAAAATAAAAGCCGAGTAATGTACGAAAATAATCCATAACAAGGCGATGACAGCGTGAATTTCAAAAGCTATTATTGTGACAGAAAGTGACTGGCTTATTACAAAAGTGAGGATGGCTGGATCCGTAATGAAATGGAACAGATAATTTTCCTTATCGTTGAGTGGAAAGCACCAGTTTAGGATGTTGTTTGTTTATGTATAATGCATAAAATAGGTAATAAACATAGAACGTAAAAAACGTAGCTCCATTATAAATGCAGTAAACATAATGGTCCTCCACCAGGCTGCTCGCACTTGCCGGGGCATAACGTATGAGGCAGGTTTGTTTGTCAAATATTATGTGATTGTTGCCTCCGTATGACCCTTATGACGTAATCACTGCTGCGAATGCGGTGGTGATATCATCCAATCACGAAAAAGCACACACTCTCTCTACCGATACAACGACTCTGCAGGCAGGGTCGATAATTCTCTTCAATACCATCAGTACAGCCTACAACTGGTACAAGTATGTTCCAGGGCATTTTTTTTATGAAAATTCATGTGATTATTTCTTACTAGTGCGACAGTATCACTTCTAGTACCAAGGTAGATATTCTGTGGTATGGGCTTGTTGGTGATGTTTGTGCGTTATCTATACAGAGCACGCGTCAGCTCTGTGAATGGCAAACAAAGACGTAACTAAAGTAATTTAAATTAGCACTGGAATCGTTTCAAAACATTATAGCAGGTTGGTGAAATGCATTTTTAAGGTTCCGTACTTCAACAGAAAAAAACGGATCCCTTATAACATCCATTTGCTGTCCGTCCGTCTGTCTGTCTACCTTTTTCTTAACGGCTAAAGGTATCAACTTGAAATTTATACCAAAAATGTTAAGGTCTGTGGGCATGTAATGCCGTAATGCAGCTTTAAATTCAAAGATATGACAATTAATGTCTGATTTTTGGATGGAATTCGCGAAAATGAAATAACTCTAGGGCAGTTAACGTGGATAACTCTAGGAAACTTCCAGTTTCCTTACAATTCTGAAATTTGGAATACTTGGAGGCTTTATAGCACAAACAAAGAAAAAAGTCTGAAATTGAGGAATTTCGACTTTTTATCCCTAAAATACGCAGTAGAGGAAGGCCCTTCCACTCAATGGACTAAAGATAACCGTCGCTGGAAGTTGGTGGATGGAGGCGGCTCAAGACCATTCGTAAAGCAATCTAAGAGGGAGGCCTATGTCCAGCAGTGGACTTCTATAGGCTGATAATGATGATGATAATCTCTCAGTTAAGTAATAACTAATAAGTTATTAACATATTCGACATAGTATGACGTAAATCATTATTAATTGAATAAAATGGTGACTTCAATAAACTGAAATACCAAGTGTTGAAAGGTAAGTTACAGACATTGTGAAGGAAACTAATATTCACGAAGTATTTGTTAGAAGCTTCTGTAACCTTCTTGACTATATACATTTAGCGGACAACCTGAAGCGGAAATCATTCTCTCAACAATGGCAGTGGTCGCGCCACACAGGTAATTCAAAAGGAGCTTGTATATGCAGCGCGGCAGTGTTTTACAAACTTTTATTAGTTTCATAGCTGTTTACTGGCAGGGCTATTCTTAATCTCGCGAAATGTTAATGGCGTAAATTGTGCAGTCAGTGCTGTCAAACGGTAACTTTTGTATGAGAAAAGCGATCAAATGTCGCAAGAGTAGCTAGCTAAAGTTTCATGATCGCACAATTTACGCCTGTTGCAAATCTGTCGCGAGATAGAGAATACGGGGGCCGGTCTAATTAACGGTTTAATTATTTTAAACTTGTAGCATCATTTTTACCCTCATTCTGTTAACCGTATGAGTAAAAATTTAAGTTAGAGCAAATACTGATAATTATACAATATAATGATAACAGCGACCTGGTCTAATGATGGAGTCGGGAGATGGACAGCGGAACTCCTGTTCAGATAATAGTAGACTCATTTTAATCAACTCATGGTCCCGATCTTATAGACATTTTATCGTCATCATTAAACTGAATGGAAGGCTACTAATTCGGGTTTTTCCCCGTGGACCCACTGCTATGACCCACTGGTGGGACCACGTTCCATCTATCCCTACCAGCTTTTCTTCTCTGATAGTTTTCATAGTATGATTTCTTAGCTACTTCTTCTTTCTAGTAGATCAGGGTAGTTTTAGATTCTGTTTCTTTAATTTCAGAAATTTAAGAGCGGACCAGCCGCTGCTTCTTTGAATTTGTCCGATACCAAAGCATATAGCTTTAGAGTCATAACGATACCTATCTCCGGAGTAATAGTACCTTCTCCGGCAACTTTATTAAAAGTTTGCTACGTGATCCTTTCTTAGTATAGCTATCTATTTAGATACGCTGTCTGTGATTTTTACAAAACTTCTCTAGGTAGAGCTTAGGATAGCTCATATTTTGTAAACGAGCTTGCTTATTATAGGCAAAGATAGTTTAACAACCTATTGGTTTGTTACCGTTCACGGCAGAAACAGCTACTTTAATCAATTTAGAAAAAAAAATGCTTCAAATTAAATTTATAAAAAGCTTAAAAATACTGTATTGTGTTTAAAATATCTACGTTAAAAATTGCTACAAATTTCTACGCTTAATTATCTTATTTTGATTAGACCCACCTATGTTTTCATCCACATGTAAGTTTACTTAAACTTCGTTTAACTAAACATTGTTATTCAACAGCACAGATAAGATTTAGGAGTTGAATCGCTTGAGTTGAAAATTATAGATTAAATTTAATTCTCCACGTGCACAGTAAGGGGAAAGTGATACGTGACCAATTTGAGGTTCCCACAGTGGAACACTCGTCCTGAGTAGGCCACATTCACGTGTAAAACAGGTTTCACTGACTGCTTTCTGAAACGAATTGAAATAGTGAGCGAGTTCATGCTGGTTTGTATAGCAGTAAGCAGCTGCCGAATATCTTCTTTCGATGTAAATGCGCCCAAAAGTACACATTGGTTCAACGGCTCTGTCTAGCTAGACCGTTGCAAAATACGAATTTACCCTGGCATCATGAGGATTTGAAGGGCCAATATGCTGGAGGCATTGTGGGGAACCTGGAGAGCGAGATTTGATATTCATTCGTTGGGCAGATCTAAAGCATTTTGATCTGTGCAGTAGACTATTTTAAGCTCATCTTACTTAGTATCTAGATTGACAAAACTGGAAACCAGCATCCTACAGCTAATGTGTTCATGTCTGTACTTAGTAATTTCACTGTCTACCAGATTCATGTCTAAATAAATCACAACATAAATAATCTATGGATGTATCATACAAAATAATTTACATATCAGAAGCATTTATTTTTGCACGACCTGGCTCCACATAAAATGTATTCTACATGTATTAAAATTGCCGACCAAATAGGATCGCGAGAAACAAAGGCGACAAAGTAATGCGTTCTCACAAAAGGCCCTTTCAATAATGGGATAGAAAACGCGTACCTACCTACTGCTTCACTCCTATAACCGAATACTTACGCTTTTAATGAACGTATCCAAGGTAGAACAGTGGGGCACTTCAGTACAAACTAAAACTTGAATAATTCACAGATTTTTCCGATGGAAAGTCTTACAAGTGGCTCGAAATTCAAATTTGATTGTATTTTTGGCACATTACAGCTCATTAACACTTTTTGAGATAGTGAAAACCAACGATCTCTAATACTCACATAGATATCGGGTCGGCGCAATAAAAACGTCTCGGTGAATTTAAGCTCACTTGAAAAGTGAGTTTGTATTTGATTTAGTTCGCTTCAAACAAAGCCAATGTAAACACGTGTCACAATGCCGCAATGTATATTTAAATGTTGCAATATTATTCCCTGAAAAAACAATTTAACGGCCGGAGTGTCTTACTTTCGTTAAGTACATGTAGAATAAGTTGTATTTTAAGCTTTAAACTAACAAAAAGTATGAAATTTTGATCAAAATTACCGATTTTAAACCACTGCTACAAATGTTTGGCCAACGTTGACGCAAAATTGTCTGTAACAGAACAGTAGATGCATGGAGTAGATTTGTATTGTAATAATTTGTTTTTACCAGAACTTTAAAAAATTTTAATACTACTTTTGTGTCTGTTTGTTGAACTCTCATCAGATACTTGGCTTTCCTTTTTTTTATTTTAGCTTTCCGAGCAATCCATTTACGCTACTGTTATTTAACCAAATCTTTGGTTAACAACCCCTTTACATCTATACCAACTGATAATGAGTCCTCTCGCTTTGTTAAAATTTATGAACCAGAATCACTTATAGAACACATTATCGTAAAAAAACAGTACTTTTTCAAATTCTTTTATCATATTATAGGTATATTTCCCAAATATCAAATAAATGCCCAACCTACGGCAGGCGCCTGTACGCCCGCCCTCAAGCACTTTACGGTTTTTGTTGGAAAACTTTGATGGTCGATATCTTTTTTTATTATGAAACGAGACAAACGTAACAGAACATATATTTTTTATATTTGAGCTTTTTATAACTAGGGCTTCATTATCAGCCTGTAGGTACGCAGAATGGAAAATTTTTAATGTTGAGCTGTTTTAAACATTTTGGGTTTTGATCAAATTATTGCACTAAACTGTACTTGTATTATAAAGATTGTAAACATGAATATAAAGATGTGGAATTTAGTGATATTTTTATTTGTGACATCCAGCGATAGACATCTTGGCCAAAAACATAAACATACACATAAATATACACACAACAGAACGTTAATAAAATAACAAGTATATATACTATCAATATCAAACATACATGCCCAAAACATAAATAATTTTAACTTAACTTTAACGTGCATATTATAAATTATTTAAGTGATCAACGCGACTCCATACCTTCTGTAGTTAAATTTGAAGAAGCAAACAGAAGCGAAACCATGGAAACGGATGGATGTAGCTCGCAAGGTAATAACGGGAAAAAGAACTTTATTTGTAGCTCTTTAAGGTTGATTTCACACTAGTTGTTTAACCTATGTCTTTTGATTTGACAAGTGACAGGAGTAATATAATTGCTTTGCTCGTTTTTTGTGACGAATGATCGTAAGTGTAAGATAATATTTTGAAGATTTGCTACTTTTTTGCTAGGTGTCATGGTTGTAATTAGGTTGAACTTAGAACTGTTTTAAAACTTTCATCTTTGTTCGTTAGTAAACAAATGTAGCTGTATAAGTATGTATCCATGCGGACAGTTTTTAGCTTTCATTTTGTACGTGACCCTGGATCTATTGTGAATTATAAGATCGTTGGTGAAAACAGATTTTGTGAGGAGACTTATAACACATGTTTAAATTTTAATAGCATCTTTGTGACTTGTGAAATGTTTCACCTTAAAGGAAGACAGTTTATGTCTTTCGTTGAAGTAGATATTCTTTCTTTGGCGCGCCATGTCACCACATTTTCTGGAGAAAATGTTTTTTTTTTTATTTGTATGAATGACGGAACAGCTTGGGGCTCACGAGCATTAAGCCTCAGCAAATGAAATACCTCTATTAAAAATATAATCCTGCTTAAAATAATCTGCTGTAACTAATATAAACTCTTCACCACCTTGTACATAACTCTTTCTCATCCCAGTCAAAATCCTGTCCCAATGTTAAAAACCCAACATGCTGCCGCTCCCAAAAAAAAACTTACCCCATACTGGACAACGTCTGTCCCGCTCTGGACTAATCCTAGCTACGTCCTTGCTTCAATCTCTCAAAGTTCAAAAGGGCAAACGGAACGAACTCTACAGGCGAGAAATGAATTTGTTAATACTGTTCTCAGAGTAAGTTTGACTGAATAAAAGAAAAGTTGAGTTTTGCCTTCCCCTATGTACAACTTTTTGCTGAGTGTACACGAGTTGTAGGTTTATAAACAGTTTGTTGAAGTGATTTTGTGCATACATGGAAGCAAAAGCAAGTTTAGTTTAGATTTTACACATAGTACGCACCTAAATACTGGATAGGTTTATTTTATTATCTCCTCGTTAATGTTTATATTTGAATTTAAACTTTACTTTAATTATTTCTAGATTATTTTTGGCGATTAACTAGGTGATGTAGTTCGTTTTCCAATTTTGTCTGTTCTAAAATGTGTTATATTATAATAAAGTGAGCCTCAAGTATTATAAATGGGCATTAATATTTCCAGGTGAGTAGGTACTAATCTACTATTTTTAACATTTAACATTGTATTAAAACTATTACATAGAAATAGCACTTAAAAACCCACCAAGGTTTGTAGGGATAGTGCTATTAGTGAGCATAAAATAATTAGAGAGCGTGTTATAGCGTTAAATAACTTTTATCAATTATTATAACTAAGCACTTTATTAGAATAAGAGTAAGAGATTATTTATAGAAAGCATTTTAACTACTCCCAAAAGGGTGCTAATAATACAATTGATACAAGTGACACAAAATAAAATAAATACAAATAATACTCTGAATGTCAATACTAATGCGTTGAGCCAGCTAAGAGCAGCTCTTTTAATTACCCCCTCAGCGGCAGCAAACAATATATTGCAGACATCTTTATAATAGTGAATATAGAGGCGCAAATTCTTTAAATAATTTTGATAACGTATGAAAATCTTTATAAAACTTTAAATGAATATAATATTTGATATAAAATAAATAAATAAATTCTGGACAAAATTAAACAGAGAAAGGAATCTGAAATCTTACGTGACGGTCAAAATATAATACTTATAGCTACATCATGATCCAAAATCCTTAATCGAATTCCAAGCCATCTTCAGTCCGAAAGAGTAAATAAAAGAGTTTGTTTGTAGAAGACTGTCTGAAAAATATCAATTTGTCAGAGGTAACGCGCCGGGCGGGACGGTTAGCCCGGACGTGACCGTGGTGCTAACACAAACCGACTCCTAGTGGATGGGACATCGATAGGGTTAAGTTGGCGAATAATGTGATTTCATGATTTATGCTTTTAGAAAAGGCATTATCAGTGTTGATAGAGCAGATTTTTTTTCGTATTTGATGATTAAAATTCTGTGAGCTACACATGTTCAAATGGCTGTCAATATTAATGTAACTTGAATAAGAGGAGCTTCGGAACAAAAACCGATAAATACACTTTGACAGTTTTTCGGTAAATTGAAAAAAAAACGATTTTATCGACGGTCAGCGGTAAACGAGAATGGAGTATGCCAATTTATCGGTAATATTAACACTAATTGGACACCTAATTCACACATTTTTGTGTAGATATTAAAAAATTAGTCGTGCAAAGGAAAAAACAAAATGGATATAAGTATCTGTTTTTGATCAGACCAATTGGATTTATCCATATTATGTCATATCGGAATTCATGTTTAACCTGACTAGACTATAGTATTTATATTTTATATCTTTCGATTTTTAGTTCAGAGGCTCAATCAAGTACCTACGAGTTCTGTAGCAACCATCGTACGATGACGCCTACGTTGATACTCCATGAATTACGTAAAATCTATCAACTTATCTGAGTGAGCGCGCTCGATAGAAATGGCACAGATTAATGGTTCTTCTTCATCAGCCGTTAGACTTCCACTGTTGGACGAGGCCTCATGGTATGCAATGGAGGGATTTGCCATAATCACCATGGCAGGCGAATTGGTGTCAAAATGTGAAATTGCTAATGATAAAGTTTTTATGGAACATTTTTTGTTGCAAGTATTTGTGCATAGTTTGTTGAGTTGGTTGCTCTATTTTAAACAGTCACTAAAGGAAAAAACCGGGCAAGTGCGAGTTGGACTCGCGTGGAAAGGGTTCCGTACAAGTAGGCTAAGATAGTAACCACTAGTACAATTAAACTTATTAGTCAATCAACACATTTTATACGTATATTTTTTCTTTACGAATATTTTCCGTTTCCCGTGGGAATTTAAAGACTCAGGGTTTTCATTAAGATTTATTATTTTCCCAAAAGATCTCAGGGAGAATAATTTTAAGTAAGTGTACTTGTTGGGCAATTTTTGTAGGTATAAGATTCGTCCTGGCTGCTTGCTTATTAAGGAGTGTGTTATTACTGAAGAAAGCGTTAGCCGATTTGGTCGTGGAACGCAATGGCGGCGATGAGTTTACTACTTGTCACGTTTATATTCCGGGAATTGTGCAACCCATGGTGAAAAGAGTCCCTTTGAAGCTCTGCTTACCCCTTCGGGGAAAAATACGTGTAAAATGTGTATATTTACATAGTATAATGAAAATTCAAGTTTTTTTTTAAATAAATTTCTATTGGCATGATAATGGCTATTGGTTTCAATAGATTTCAATGCAGTTTCTATCCGAAATAACCATCTTGCGATTACCCAATTAACGCATTTTGCTTACAAAGGTTAATTGCAACAAGACTGCGTAAATTAGGTAATCGCTTAAACATTATTTCAAATAGAAACAACATTGAAATCGATAGAAATCAAAAGCAACAGAATTACGTAATCGCCACTCTGATATTCGCCTCTCATCGGCAATGTTTGACCGATTCGGCCAATTTAGTCAAGCGAATAGTTATTTGAAACTTGAACTATTCTCACAATGACCCCTAAATAGTTTTCTATAGTAAAACTTAACACTACAGTGTGCACAACCAGTTTCTGACTTCAAGTACCTAGTTTAAGCTTTTAAAGGATCTTATCCTTTTTGCGTCGCAGTTGCTTCAAGCACTTAACGGTTAGCTTATATCGATAAACGATATTCTGTAAAAAAACAACCAACCTAAGCGGGTTACTTGGTTCATTTAATTTAAAACTGCGATCGTTGAATTAATTATGAAAGTAGAACATGCAATATTTAAATCAAATTGCAAAAGAAAGAAATCTTTTGCAAAGTAAAGGGAAAATTTTGCAGAGGTTACCGAAAATAATACAGGGTGTAAAAAGATAACTCTGCAAAATTTCAGGCACCGGTAAGCCACCTATAAGTTGGCTCCAGGCATAGAAAATGATTTATCAGGTAATATGCGCCCTAGGTCAAAACAAAACATGGTAAACGCGACGGAATTTTTAAAATTATGATTGTAGTGTGTATGGGTTCTATTTGTGAAATATCTTTTGTGCAGGAGCCCTGGGGTCTTGACATGGCTACGAGCTATTTGATTTGGCCTAGTTCAGGTATCTTTAGATCGTTTGCGGTCTTTAGTTAGCTCAACTGTTTCATTTGTAGTTTGTTAACTTTGTGAGCAAAGTTTTTTTGTAGTAGTTTTGTTTTTATATACATAAAGTTTATTGTTTAATGTAAGAGGTAGCCATGACTGAATAAACTCAATTCAACAACAACTCATTACATTAATCCAGAATCAGCTCTAAAAAATAGCAACAATAACAAGTTTTTTGGTGGTAATTTATCGAGAATAATGGTCTGATCGTCCCGTTTAAGTATTCGGGAGTTTTTTTACGCCCCGTATAACTTTTGAAGTACCTACCCAGTATGAAAATCGTTTAGTAAATACGCATGGGATAAATTATAGCTATAACTGCGTTTCAATCTCATAGTAAACCACTTTGAATTTTACTTGAAATCACGTTTAAAAACACTTTGGCTATTAGGAAATTATGCTGGAATTGCGAAAAAGGTTCATCTATTCTGGTTTTAGAATTTATAAAAGTTGATAAATGTTGGGCATTTACTTATAATTAAAACAAAGCCTATTAAATCCATTAATAATAAATTTGAAAGTATGTATGTTTGTTTATTACTGGATTGACACTAGGTAAATTTTAATCCGATATCAAGCAAACGAATCCGCGGGCGGATGGTAACAAAAACTATATTAGTGTCGAGCTAGAGTCTAGCTAATATAGTTTTTAATTCAACATTTAGCTGCTAGATTGTTAATCTAAATGTTGAATTAAGAGACGTTTATTTCCACAAACGATATCACAAATTGCTTACATCCCTAACTAACAGGTAAGCACGTATATTCCAAGCTCTGCTCCAGTACAAACTAAGAGGTATGACACTATTATATAGAGCCTGTCATATATTCAGTGACCTGAGCAATTTTCTTTAGTAATTGCTCTGAGGACCGAAGTTTGAGTTTTATCAAGCAATAGATTACCTAATAACGATTATTAGTATTGTATTTGTCAAGTATTTGGAAATGGTGACAGGTGGTGGTACCAAACTTTACGGTTATGTAATTGATTCCCAATCTATAAAACTCATTTTAGTTGCGAGCCACTCGTAACAAACGGAAAAGTGTGACGGACGGTCAGAGCCAGCTGGTGTTAAGGACCCTTCTTTTCCTCTATGTCAGTCATGTAATATTTAATGTATTCTACTAATACCTTAGGTTAACTATTATGGGGTTAAGAGTCTGGGAATTATTGGGAATGCTAAGTACGGACTTGCAAAGTTGTTCATTAGTATGAGTCTGGCCCGACTTGACTGCTGCTTAATCTACTCATGCACGCTCTATTGTATATTTTTCCTCCATGGTTAGGTACTACATTTCCCCGCTGAACGAGTACTTACGTTACATCTTCACATCAATGCCTCAAAGGGAAACCGTAAAACCACCGAAGGATAGACATTAATTAGGTGATTATTTATGTTAGAGGGATGGTAAGTAATTGTGCTGTATTTTATAGAGAAAAGTGGTTTCAATGGATGATAGTATATTTTTATAAGAATTTATCTAAACTATATTATCACTTGTCATGTTTTTTTAGTTTTAAGAAAGAATAAGTTCATAAAAACCTGACTTTTCCAAAACTAAAACAAGTTTTCTACCCACGTTTACTCTCCAAGCATTTAATTTTTTATTCATTTGAAGCTATAGGTTTTACAAGTGTTGGATGGTTTTCTTTAAAAAAATAGATAACATAAGTTTTGTAAATACTTAGGTGTATTATTATTGATTTGGACGACAGTCTCTTCTTCTTCTTCTCAGTCGTTACACTCTTGACAGAGTGGTCGTGGTCGTCATGAAGTACTGTTGTTGGGGGCAGATGTGGCTCGCCTCACGATATCTCGCCATTTATCCCTATTGGTGGACATCCTCGTGCATTCATGTAGGTTGCCACCCACTGCAGACTTGATCTGGTCAGTCCAACGCATGGGTGATCTTCCGCGCGGTCGGGTGCCTTCTACTCGTCCTTGCACAACAAGACGCTCAATCGAATCAGTGTCCCGCCTCGAGACGTGCCCGAAGAACTTAAGGATGCGAGTTTGTACTAAGTCTGATAGACGCCGCTTAATGCCGAGTTCCTGAAGTATCGAGACATTGGTACGAAATTCTGTCCATGATACCCCGAGCAGTCTTCTCCAGCACCACATTTCCAGAGCATCTATCTTTTTCTTCTCGCCTTCCCGCAGCGTCCACGTCTCTGCAGCGTATAGAAATATGGGGAAAACAAGTGTTCGCACTAGCCGGATCTTTGTGGCTTTAGTGATACTACGATTCCTCCATATTTTCTTCAGCTTATCCATTGCGGTCCTAGTTATCGCCATACGTCGTTTAATTTCATCTACGCAGCCGCCATTGTTCGAGATCAAAGTTCCAAGGTATACGTAGGACTGGACCACTGTGCAATTCGCAATCTGATTCACTTCCGGCAAGTTGTTGTTAGCGCGGTCCACGATCATCATTTTAGTCTTGCTGCGATTTATCTTCAATCCGAACTCAAGGCTAACACGCTCCATTTTGAGAAGTAACTCCTCCATATGCTTAGCACTAGTCGCAAACAAAGTCGTATCATCTGCATAGCGAAGGTTTGCAATTTTATAGCCACCAACAAAAACACCGTCTGCCCAATCTTCCAAGGTGATACGCATCAAAAGTTCAGTGTATGGACGACAGTACGTCATCAAAAAATCTATGTTCGCTGAGTACAATTTGATTTATATGGATCAGTATAACGAAAATCGCAGTAACAAAATATGGTATTCTTCTCAACTGATGTAAATGTGAATAGAGAGATCCATGTGACACTTCAACGAAGCTGCATGACAATATTTTTATCATTCCATTAAATTCTAGAACTTATTAACCATCAAAATTGAGTTTAGTTTTGGACTTGATCGAGAGTAGACTAAATTGTTATTGTGAGGGAGCAGAATATCTACCGATTTTCAGTCGATTCACAATTCAGTGTCGGTTCAGTCAACTTTCAATGTGGTCTTAATTACTTATAGCAACGAGAATTTCGAATTGATCTTTTTGGTTATTCTAAAGTGTTAAGTTAACCCTGTTAATAAAATCTAACAACATTTTTGGATGATCTTGTTAAGTTCACGAGGTATTCAAAAACTATTACCTATTTAGAAGCTTATTCACTTACTTATCGCTGTTTTGGTGTTACATAGCAAAACAGCTATATGGATATTCTGACTTTATTATCATCAACGGATAGTCCATACACTACCTCCGTTGATTGGCTGAAAATGCAGTGCAGTGAGCTGTTGCAGCCTGTTGGGCTCTGATAAGTCACGTATTCATTAACCCGAGCTTTGTATGAACTGGCTGAATATATGTATCAGAAGAGGTAGCATATTGGAAAAACCAGTGCCGTTTGTAAATTAAAATACTGTTAGAAAAAAAACTCAAAACAGACTCGGCGTTCATCATACTATAGTATGATGAACATACTCATCAGTTGCCTTCAGGTGTCCATAACTGGACAAGGTTTGTCCCATAAAATATAATGAAGGTAATTGCCATGATCACCACGCTTGGCAGGTGGATTAGTGATGAACATAGTAATGAAACGGGTACAATTGGAACGGAACGTAGGACAGGGAAAAATGGCGGGATGTGACTAGATCATACAACGATATAAAGATCGTTCGTAATAAAAAGTAAGTAATTATATTTCCACAAAACTGTCGTTTATATAACCAATACATGCTGGTAGAAAACCAAAAACATTAGCGAATAACTTTTAATTTAATAACTTTTCATTTAAAAAACCGACTTCCGCCATTGTATTCGACTAAATAATTTTCGATGAAAAAAAAATTATGAAAGAACCATAGTGGTGAAAGGATTATGATACTTTCTGAATGCAAATGCTTGGTGTCTTGCTGAAAATACCAAAATCGCCATATGTATCCCTACAATATTTGAGGAGTTCCCTCAATTCCTCGTGGATCCCATCATCAGAACTGGATTTTGAAAAAAATGGGACCAATCTGGAAGTATATCTATTCAAATAAAAAAAGAATTTTCCAAATCGGTTCATAAACGCCGGAGAAATGCGGTAACAAACATTAAAAAAAAAAAAAAAAAAAAAAAAAAAAAAAATACAACCGAATTGAGAACCTCCTCCTTTTTGGGAAGTCGGTTAAAAAACCGACTTCCGCCATTGTTTTCGACAAAATATCTGGATGAAAAAAAAATTATGAAAAAAATCATAGTGGTGAAAGGGTCATGGTACTTTCTGAATGCAAATCCTTGGTTTGTTGCTGCAAATATCAAAATCGCTATATGTATGCCTACAATATTTGAGGAGTTCCTTCAATTCCTCATGGATTCCATCATCAGAACTGGTTTCTGAACAATGGGACCAATCTGGAAGTATATCTATTCAAATAAAAAAATAATTTTCCAAATCGGTTCATAAACGCCGGAGATATGAGGTAACAAACATTAAAAAAAAAATACAATCGAATTGAGAACCTCCTCCTTTTTGGGAAGTCTGTTAAAATGTGACCGATGATGGAGATCGAACCAAATTTTGATTTGTAACTCAAGCTTCATTAGCTATTTTTAACCGACTTCCCAAAAAGGAGGAGGTTCTCAATTCGGTTGTATTTTTTTTTTTTTTTTTTTTTAAATGTTTGTTGCCGCATATCTCCGGCATTTATGAATCGATTTGGAAAATTCTTTTTTTATTTGATTAGATATACTTCCAGATTGGTCCCATTTTTTTCAGAATCCAGTTCTGATGATGGGATCCATGAGGAATTGAGGGAACTCCTCAAATATTGTAGGCATACATATGGCGATTTTGATATTTTCAGCAAGACACCAAGCATTTGCAATCAGAAAGTATCATAATCCTTTCACCACTATGGTTCATCCATAATTTTTTTTTCATCAAAAATTCGTTAGTCGAATACAATGGCGGAAGTCGGTTTTTTAAATGAAAAGTTATGGTGCTAAAGTTTCGTCAACGTCACTTTCACACTCTGAATAACTTTTCCGCTAAAAGAAACTTAATACCTAGTTTAATTTTCTGTGATAATATTGGTAAGTATAATATCTGTGGTTCTGGTCGCACGATTTGGACATTATCATTTATTTTGCCAATTCTACCAAACAACATGTACCAAACTTATAAAATAAAAATAAAAACAGCTACGATTTAAAATCCAATATTTCGTATTCGCCTGGAAGTAATTTCATTACTGCATTCAAAAAATTCGATTTTCAAATTTGTTTTCGGGTATGAATATGGAACTTTTTGCGCAAGGAAAAAAAAACATTTGAGCTACCTAGCAAGCAGTCAAGTGCTATGAAATGATACCAATTATGGCAATGTTGAACACAAAGTGCACAGATTTCATCGCAGTTAAAATACGTAATAGCGCAGTTTGTCAGTGGCGGTGTAAAATTCGTTGAAATGTCTTTCTCTTTTATTACAAGTCTTGTGCTCGACAATTTCTGAGCTCATTTGGGGGTCTGATTTATTAAAAAGCATTTTCTGTACTGCCCGAGGCAATGACACGCATTCTAATAAAGTAATCCATCTAAAGAGAATTACAGTACAATAAGTAAAGGTCTAATAATAGTTAAAAAAAATAGCGTTCATTTTTACTTTGATAGATTATTAGATTGACAGAGATAGGTAACTGGTTTATAGATGAAAAAAGTTTTGAGTCACTAAGTCATAACTGTGTACAACTGTAATTTTATTGTAGGTATAATAAGTATAATACACATATTGCAGCACTTTACGTTTAGCTGTCTTGTTAGTTTATTTCATTTTAGAAAAATTACGACTATACACCACGTACTTTACTATTCTCCTGCTGACGTTTCGTTGACCATTTTGAGGTTCTTCCTCATGAGCACCGACCGCGACCACGCTCAAAGGTGCGTGCACGACCTTGTGTATAGTCGTAATTATTCTAAAATGAAACCAAGCCACGATAACTTCAATTCTATTAGTTTATTTCATGTTTGTTTAAACAAAACATGTCAAAAATAAACAACTAAGATGGCTCCATGTAAACAAAGAAAATAGAAGGTACTGTTCTTGCATTATGCTCTTTTCAACGATACCCCAGAAGCATATCGCCTCCTGTTTTGTAGTGAAAAATCATCACAGGAATAAGTCGTAGTATCCGGCCTATGAAAAAAGACAACTAAGGGATTACACCAGAAGATGGGCAGCAGCATCCACCGGAGTACTACATCACGATCACCAATTCGCCTGCCAAGCGTAATGACTTGGGGGGGGGGGTTTATGTCTATGCTTTAATAGTTGCATTGCCTAGCTTGCGCTTTCTGCTTTTCTGGTGTCTCTAGTTTAGCCGCTTGCATAGTATAGATATAAGCCTGCCTTACTTGGCTCCTCAAGCCAGGTAAGGTGCGAATGGTCTTAGGGGAGAGAGACACAACAGTTGCCGTGATCCCTAAGACAAGCCTGGTGGGTTAGCCTTCACGTGGTTGCCCCCTGTTTTTGGTCTAGTTCAAAAGAAATAGACGTAACTAAAACCATCAGACGTACACTGCCTGCGATGCGAGGAGCATGTCCAGGCGGGTCCATCATCAATAGTTGATTGGTGGATAGTAATGACCTCACTCCTTACCTTCCTTCACCATTATCCTACATCCCTACCTCATTCCCTGTCCGCTACGAAGTATGGTGGTTTGGCTTCGTGGGCCGGTCATCCAGTAGGTGTGATTGATTGGTGGGGGGCGAACCACCTACGTTTTTGATGCTGTGCGTCGGGGCCCCGAACGGAAGGATGCAACAATCCTGGTCGCTGAGCGGACAGATATCTCTTCCGCAACACTCGTCTTTGGTGTGAATTTCTTTTAAAACGGGGGGTCACGGTCTTGCCAACTGTGGCAAATCAGCATGGCGGCAGGTCACAGCTGTCGTCGGCGAGAGGGGGGGGGGGTCGATGGGGACAGCGGTGCACGCCTTAGCTTGGCATCGGTGGTCCTTGCTGAGTATGGTGGTGCCGTTTTGGCTAGTAGGCAACGCGATCAGCCCTTCTATATCGGACTGGTATCCCTGGTGTATAGCAATACATCCCCAATGGTGCGGACTCCGTGGTGGGTGGGGAGCCGGAATGACGAATTTTTAAAACTTTCTATACAACATGCCTAACAAAAACAACAAATTGGACCATTTTAAGACCCCCTCTACTGGGGAGGCGGTGGAAAACCTGGTGGCGGCCTTCGCGGTCCCGCAGACTGACACTGCTGCCTGGACGGTCGTTGGACCTAAAGGTAAAAGCCAAGATGCTCGAGCTGGGAAAAGGGAGCAAAGGCCTCTGGCTGGACCTTCCCGACCCAAGGTTCCCAATCCCATGGTGGCTCACGTCCCGGGGAAAAGGGACTTTAGAAAACAAAGAAACACAGAGACGCAGGGACAGAAGGGAGTACGACAGGTGGTTCCAGGAACCGCTGAGCCTGTCCAGAACACCCCTGGTCCAAGCTTCTTTTATAAGCAAAGAGCAAGAGAGAGAGAGTCCCACCCGAAACCGAACGCCCCGGCGGTGAGATCTACGGGCTTGCCCGTGGTGACTGCCGTGCCTGCTGGTAGCGGAGGTGAGGGTTTGAGGACGACCAAGCATAAGAACAGAGCCAACCGCAAGAGGCGTGCTGCCTTGGCCATCGCAAGATCGGCACCGGCCCCGGCCCATAATGAGCCGAGCAAGCGTACGCGGATGGATGACACTGTGTCTCCGAGAGGGGACCGAAAGAAACAGAAGCTGGACAACACACGTCGTGCCCCCGGCATCAGCTATGCAGACATGGTGCAGAGTAACCTGTGTGTAGCGGTAGCCAGGGTGGACAGCCAACAACTGACTGAGGAGCAAGCCACTTTAGTGAAGAGGTACCTGGAAAAGTGTATCTTGGAAGACATCAAGAACCCAGCCAAGGACTTTTCCCCCCGCTTCATGGGCAAGCCCATCATCGCTGAAGGTGTCCTAAAGCTGTGGTGTGAGGATGAGCCTTCACTTAAGTGGCTGAGCGAGGTAACTGCTAAACTGCCGAAAGAAACCTGCCCAGAGCTGAATATCATCAGGCAGAGCGACCTGGTCAAGAAGGTCAGAGCGGCCCTATTTATTCCCGACTGCACCAACACGTTGGAGGACACTAGTCTGGTCTTAGCCGAGCAAAATAAATGGGCCCATTTGAACACGTGGACTGTGTACAGCCACAGTATGCAGAAGGATGACATCCTCCTCCTGCGGCTTGAGATACCGGAGAAACTGGTTCCCGAGTTGATAGCGAGAAAACGTAGACTCGCCCACAACCTGGGTAGTGTCTATGTTAGGTTCATGGCAGAGGATGGGAGCCTGCAAGACGAACCCCCGATGCCTAGGCAGACATCGTAGTCATCAGCACCGACGGGGCCTCTGGAACCACAACCAGGTCCCAGCGTGGAGCAAGTCCCGGAGCAACTGTTTCCAGCGGCGTCTTCACACTCGTCACCCATACCGTCGGGCTCCAAGCCGACGGAGGAGATGTGTGTGGAGCAGGAGTCGGAGATCGACCTGCTGGATAGCTCGGAGGGGGAGGAAGGGGTGAGGGAAAACCAAGATGTTGGTGACCCAAGCCGCCTCTCCTAATGACTACTGCATCATTCAAAGCAACCTCCAGCACAGTCTCACTGCTACGGCTAACCTGCGCAGAGTGCTGGAGAAGAACATCAAGACCATAGCCTTGATCCAGGAGCCGTGGATCAGGGCAGGGCGTGTGTGTGGTCTAAATAACTTAGGCGGTAAGTTACTGTATGATAAAACTTGTAGCAATCCACGTGCGTGCATATACGTACCGTGTAAACTAACAGCTGTGCCCTTAACCGAGTTCTGTTTCAAGGACCTAGTGACAGCCAGGATCCGAGGCATCTTTGGTGAGGAGACTGAGGAGGTGGTACTTTCGTCGGCGTACATGCCTGCTGATGAAGCCATCCCTACCAATGAAGTTACGGAGCTGGTAAGGCATTGCGAGCTACAAAGCTTAAAATTAATTATTTCAGCAGATACTAATGCGCACCACCCGCTTTGGGGTATGCCCGTAGCAAACAGCAGGGGAGATGACCTGGTAAACTTCTTATTTACTACCTCTCTCGTTATAGCAAACAGGGGTGCCGAACCGACTTTTCTGACTAGGCGGTGCCGCACCATCATCGATCTTACTATGGTAACGGGTAACTGCTCAGATTATGTAAGAGGCTGGAGGGTATCTGAGGAAACTTCCTGCTCCGACCATAGGTGGATCAGATTTGAACTGGAACTAAGCACAACAGAGACAGCACCATCCCGCAACCCGCGGAGGACTGACAAGGTAAAATTTGTTAACTCCTTAGAACAGCGCCTTGGCACGCCGGGATATAATTTAACAAGCACATCTGCCATTGAAGAGGCAGTTGAACACATTACTGCTAGCCTGACTAAGAGCTTTGAGGAGGCCTGTCCTCTTACTCAGGCCCGTCTAACCGTTAAAGGGAAGAACGGCTGGTCCGAAGACTTAGAAAGACAAAAAGGTAAAGTGCGCAGGTTATTTAACAGAGCTATGAACACATACGACGACTCGGACTGGGACAATTACAAGGACGCCCGTGCTGAGTATAAGAGGTGCATCCGGAGAAAAGGTCGTATAAAATGGCAAAAGTACTGTACAAGCATCGAATCGGACTCACAAGCGAACAGAGTGAGGAAAATCCTCGCGACTGACTCGAATCGCGAGATAGGTTCACTAAAAAAGATAGACAAAACTTACACAAAAACAACAGCAGAAACGCATGAACTGCTCCTACAAACGCACTTTCCAGGGTGTCTTATAGACCAAGAAACCGTTTGGCGGGTCACAAATGATAGGACGCCATCTGAAACAGACTGGTCGGTTGCGCAGTCTATGGTTACTGGGGAGAAAGTGGACTGGGCGATAAGCACATTTAAACCTTACAAGTCCCCGGGTTTGGATGGACTCTTCCCAGGCCTTCTACAGTGGGGTAAGCTACGTCTTCTCGAGACGCTCACAGTTGTCTTCAGAGCTTGCCTTGCTTTCCGTTATGTTCCACGGTTGTGGAGAGAGGTCAGGGTCCTGTTCATACCAAAACCGGGGAAAAGCGACTACACTGAAGCAAAAGCCTATAGACCGATTAGCCTAACATCATTCCTACTTAAAACTTTGGAAAGACTGTGTGACCGGTATATTAGGGATAGCATGCTCTTAACAACACCACTACATCCGCAGCAACACGCTTATTGCTCGGGCAAATCAACAGAATCAGCACTACACACTGTGGTTAGCAGAGTGGAAAAAGACATAAAAAACAAAACACTCTGTCTGGCTGCCTTCATTGATATAGAGGGTGCTTTTGATAGGACAAACTTTAGCAGCATCAGCGCAGCTTTACAGAGGCATAGGGTAGACCCGACTCTGGCGGGGTGGATCGTTGACATGCTCCAACTCAGGGCAGTACGTGTTGACCTGCAGGGGGAGACCAGGGCGGTGGTGGCGAGGGGATGTCCTCAGGGAGGTGTCTTGTCGCCACTGCTATGGAATATGGTTGCCAACGATCTAATTACTAGACTTAACGCCCAACGTTTCTTTACGGTAGGCTACGCGGATGACCTTGCGATTCTGATATCAGGTCACTTTGCCAGTGTGGCATGCAATATCATGAATAATGCACTTAGGGTCATCCAGTTATGGTGCACTGAATATGGATTGACCGTGAATCCAGCGAAAACGGAACTAGTAATGTTCACTAAGAAGCGTAATCTGGGAGCTTATAGCTTGCCTAAACTCTTTGACACACAACTGCACTTATCCGATGAGGTTAAATATCTGGGGATCATTTTGGATAGCAAACTGAACTGGGCTAAGCATCTCGATGGTAAAATTAAGAAGGCCACGATATCTTTCTGGCAATGTCGTAGAATGATAGGAAAGACATGGGGTCTAAGCCCAAAAATAACCCTATGGCTTTACAATACCGTGATTAGGCCTTCGCTAACTTATGGTGCTCTAGTATGGTGGCCCAGAACCAAGCAGAGTACCTCTATAAGCAGACTACAAAAGTTTCAGAGACTGGCATGTGTGGCGACTACGGGGAGTATGAGAACGGCCCCAACGGCTGCTCTCGAGGCCTTGTTGGGTCTAACCCCGCTTCATCTATACGTGCAGCAGGAAGCAGCGGCTGCTGCCTATAGGCTCTGGGCTTTAAAACTATTAGAACATGACACGCGGGCTACTCACACTACCATCATGGATGAGTTTGCAGATGGGAATCCATTGCTACTCTCTATCTATGACAGGGTACCGAAGAAACACATTTATTCCAAGGGCTACACTATTCAATTACACGAGGAGCCTAGTGACAGCTCCAATACACATGAACTAAGAATATATACAGACGGCTCAAAAATGCTAGCAGGAACCGGAGCGGGTACGTTCTCGGAGGACCTGAACATTCACTCGGCAGTGGCCTTGGGTGCCTGGAATTCGATTTTCCAGGCGGAATGCGTAGGTATAATCCAGGCGGCATACGCAGTGCTGCGTAGGGAGGTTACTGATTTTAGCATTAGGATACTCTCAGATAGCGCTGCGGTACTGCGAGCACTGCAGAAAACCGAACATACCTCAGGGTTGACCATTCAGTGTCACCACCTGCTGGAAGAAGTAAGTAAGTCGAACAATATTACGCTACAATGGATCAAGGGACATAGTGGCTCCAGAGGAAATGACGGTGCCGACGCGTTGGCCAGGAGAGGCTCGGTAATGCTCCCAGTAGGACCAGAGCCTTTAGTACCCCTGCCCTTCAGTCAGATACGTTCTTGGATCCGTAGACGAACTGTTGAGCGACACCAAAAGCTTTGGGTAAGTATACAGGATTGCAGACAGTCGAAGGAGGCGTTTCCGGACTTAAATCCGAGATACTCCCGAAAACTGCTCAATCTGAGACGTGACAAGCTACGGCTCATAGTCGGGATTGTCACGGGTCATTGCTCTCTTAACAAACATTTATTTACACTGGGTATCACGGACAGTCCCCTATGCAGGGGCTGCCTAGAAGCAGATGAGACGCCAGCGCATGTGCTCCTGGAGTGTAGCAGCGTGGCGTCTCAAAGAAGAACTTTCCTCGGGACACCGAGGACTCCCGGGCAGGCCTGCGCCGGTATCAGTGAGTTGTTGGCCTTCCTGGAGGACATCGGGTGGCTGGATTAGCAGCCGCCACTCGCCACGCAAAAAGGGCCCATTGGCGGCCTAGTTGCGGAAAAGAGTCTGCGCTACAAGTACAAGCGTAATGACTATAGCAAATCCCCCTATTAGGTTTTATAGGGGAGACCTCGTCCATCAGTGGACATCTAACGGCTGATGGTGATGATGATAACATACCTACGTACAAATATAGAGTCACTACTGTTTTCTTCATAGCATAACATTAAGAATACAAAATTCAGAGGCAGGACCAAATAATGGATTCGACAGTTCCCATAGAAGTAAGTATGTGGTTGTGAATAATTCTTGTGCTTTCTTTTAGTACTCAACCATATCAAAGAATGACGTGACAGTACTGCAGTAAAGATACGAGGAACTTCTTGCGTTGGACCGCACGCTGTTGGAATGGTCGACATAACGCCTACAAATTAATAATAAAAATAACGTATTTAAAAAAATTAATAATGGATATTTCACTTTTTAAAAATGATCTTATCAAAAGGTCGTATCTAGTAGTAGTAATGAGTTGGAATAAGTGCCAGAAACATAAAGGTTTTACTGCAGTCAGCTGTGTCCCGCAGTTCAGTTGTAAGTATGCGCTGGTATCTAACAATACAATTTGCTAGGAATATCTTGCTAGTGTACCTAGCTTTGTATGTAATTTGATGAAATTAATGTGGTTAACTTTTATGTTTCAAGCGTTTCTATAACTGCTTATTATTACTCGATTGACACAGAAGAATGTAATTTAAAGTAGGTAATTTATTTATCTGCCAATTCAATACAATGTTGGGTTAACAGTTAAACGAATCATCTAAGTGCACTTTTACAACGGGACACAGCTGACTGCAGTTTACTTTTATGTTGCTGCCATTTACCTACCTTTTTATACCTTGAGTTCCGTACCTACTTTAAGTATTAAGATTATAACTATATACATATACTACCACATAGTTTGGTTTTAAACAATAAATATTTGTAAAACTCTTGTTCCATATTTTTTGTACCAAATTTTAATAAACTTTATACTTTATACCTACCTGCTCAATTTGCAGCATCAAGTTACAGTTTGTAACATTGAGTTTCTAAATTATGTAAAAGATCCTCAGAGATTTGCAGAGATCCTGTCTTCCTACCTGACCTATCTTAACCACCGACCACGTCTTCACGTGTAATCATTAAATATGTTTTTAGGTATAAAATATGTATGTTAGTCTATAAGGTATATATTTCTATGGGCTTAATGTTTAGGTATGATTTATTGTATATTTCCCATTTAGCCTGATAATATAATAAATTTATTATGTTTTTTTTTAAATGTTGTATTCTTTCATTTTAGAGTTTTTTGGAAATAAATTGAAACTAAAAGAACTGAACCCAAAACTTTAAGTTAAAAGTTGTTTACTTATACAGTGGTGCTCATATAATTAGAAACACCTATGTCACTTAGTAGGGTATAACACCAACAAACATTTCAACTGCTATTCATTGGAGGTCTTAGACTTATTTACTGCATCACAATAAACTCTCTCATATATTTGTATATTCTCGTACATAGGTGTATGTGGTGGTTATAGAAACTATCTATAGATATATAGAAACATCAACTTTACTTTTGTTTTCAATACAAATTAATTTAATAGCCAATGTTTTAGCGGATTCCTATCGTATTTTATGTAAAATTATCGTCTCTATTATTATCTGAAGTTCCTAGCATAGCTCTCTCTATACTTCGGATATTAATAGATAGTTTCTATAACCACCACATATACCAATGTACGAGGATATAATTTATCAAAAGCATCTGAATTAGGTACCAGTACAATACAAACCATATTTTGTAAGGTTTGGGCATTGTATACGATCAGAGTCCATCATTTACAAGACGTATTACGTATTACTATTCTGAGCTATTATACCAGTTGCTATTAGATGCCATTTAATTCCCCCAACAGTTGATTTGCTAAGTAATTCTGTAAGACGTTATTGGCTTGCCTCTCGGAGCTCACATCGTATCGTAACCTCGTCCGGTTGATTTGGCTCGTTAAGCCGATAGGCTCTTTCATACGATACTGGTGTTTCGCGGATTTTATGTGACAGATTATGTTTCAAAATTAACGATACCATACCTAAAAAGTTTAACGCATTGTGACGCAAATTAATGCTTTGTTATACTTTCAGGTTTTTGTGACATCAGATTATCATTATTCGTAATTCAGTTCACAATCCAATCTCACCTCAGTCAACTGGCACGTTCGTCACTGTGCGAGACGTAGTAACTATTTTATATAATCCTCGCTGATTCATTCCCACTAATTCGCATGTATACGTTATCTTTCTCACTCTAACGAACGCCTTGCTGAGTGACAGAAAGGTTGATGATTAATCGAAAGATGACAGAGATAAGATTATATTTTGAATTTAATGAGAAATTATTACGAGAATTACCTTCCTGTACTGTGTTGTAGTAAGTATAGTATTTGTTATTTTCTACTTAATAATGATTAGACTCATCTGAAAGATGACAATGAAGTAACATAGGCCCAAGCAGATGCGTATGTCTGACGTTATCGAGTCACTAGTGAGACGATCGTAAAATGTCAATTAAATTACAAGTATTTCAAACCACACCGATGTCATTGCGTGTGTCATTTTTATTATTTGATATTGACGTCTCGATAACGTTTTACTCGTGCTGACCCTACAATTTAACATATGAATCAATTCAATCATTTGTGACCATAGCCAAGCCCATAGTATATTGATTTATTATATCATGGTCAAGCCCATCATTGATTGGTATACCTAGAGAGCTTTGTTATAAACTAAACGCTAGTCTGCTGCAAATTGATGTTTACTTTTCAACACGGCATGGCGCGTTGCTTGCAACATAGTATGATAGAGGCCTAAGCACTGGTTATTGTCTAATCAATGGCGAATAGAGAGCTTTGTTCTAAGCACTACAACTCACTCCCTCTCTCAAGTGACTTACTGCGTGCTCTTTTATTGAGCGCGGATTAATAAGCTCACAATGGATTAAATAGGTAGCCTTATTGTTTTACAAGTTAAACTAGGCAGGCGGTTTGGTGATCGCAGTATTTATGGTGTTAAGTACTCAGGTGGATGCTAATGCCCATCCCCTGGTGTAATTCCTTAGTCAACTTTTACAACATCCGCCAGAGCAGATGGAGGGGTCCATTCTTAGTCCAGATGCACCACATCACCTAATTATACCTACCTGCTAATTATACCTATATAGTTTTTGGGCACTACTCGTCTTTTGTGAACATTTTAGTAATCATCATCAGCCTGTAAAAGTCCACTCCTGCCACCTCCATCCACTGACTTTCTGCGACCTTTATAATATCGTAAGTAGTAGAGTCTACTGGCGTCTTCCGGTTTGTGGATGCCACTCGAGAAACTTTTTTCCCAACGGTTGTCAGTTCTGCGAGCTATATGACCTGCCCATTGCCACTTCAAGACCGTTTGTCGTGGTCGTTCTAAGGGAGAGGCCTATGTCCAGCAGGGGACTTCTATAGGCTGATGATGATGATGATGATGAGTATTGTTTTAAATGACGGAATAATGTGCCAAAATACAAATTTATAATAGATTTTGACATAAATTGTCTAACAACGCGAGTTTGGGCCCAAGAATGGGCCCCATTTCTATTGTTTCCGAGTTGTCAAAGCACTCGGGGTATTTCTCTAAGCATTAGGTACACCGATCTGAAACGATTTTATCTTCTTGTACTTACTTAGTATATCTTTCCATTGTAAATTTGAGGTGGTTAATTTGCCTTATATTAATATGGCGACCTATTCCCACGTACGTCCCTTATCAAAGGGAATCATTTATTTGATATAACACGAGCACTCAAATGTACCAGTAGGCATTTAGTGTTCCCAGCTAGTGTGGATAAATTACAGTTTTAATTAAATTTTTGGAAATGCCAACAGTTACTAAAAGTGGTTGTAACGAAGCCTTTATTTACTGACAAAGTAAAAAGTTACGAAGGAAACACTAAAATTGTTTTTGTTTAATATAATATACAGTTAACATGAATTTAGAAAACAGTATAAGTGCCGTGGTGTTTCTGGCCTAAGAATAGACGACTCTCCTCGTGGACCTCCTCCTGTGGATGACGTAAAAGCTTACTAAATGATTGCACTTGAGGATGGGTAGCAGAAACTATCTGAGTAGGTACTCAACACGAACACTGCGATCATCAATCTGCCTGCCAAGCGTGGTGGTCATGGCAATTTCCTCCGTTGTGTTTTACTGGGGGAGTAGACTTCGTCCAGCAATGGACGTCTACAGGCTGATGATGATGATGGAAATTGACGAAAACATCTAGACAGCCTACAGGAAATGTGGGATCAAAATAATCGTTATCTCAAAAGGAACTGAACTAAAAGCACGTTCTAGAATTTGGAAGGTAGCAATTATTGTTTTTTTTGCTCAACTCCAAGCGAAACTCGCAAATTTTATTAAAACTATTGCAAAACGAAATCTATCTTCTTTACAGTCGAGCTGTGTAGATTATTAATTTATTCATTATCAATGACATAAAATTTATGATAAGGTGTGATAAGTAGCGAGTATAGGTACTCCAGCTTTATAGCGAGTACAGGAAAGAAAGAGCTTTGGCTTTCCTCGTATGACTTTTATAAGTATATTTATTACAGTTATAACATAATAAATAGGAAGATAAATAAATAAGGATAAAGATAAGGATAAGATAAGAAAAAGAAAGGGAGGATTTCAGTTTTCCGGAGATATAGAAATACCAAAATTATAAAATATAAAAACAAAACTAATTTATTATTTTATTTTATGTTATTTAATTTGAATTTTAAAATGTTAAAATTAACTTTCTTTAAGGCTTCTTTTTTCATAATTTACTTGTACCCGCCGATGGCTTTGTGCCTATTGTATCGGGATAAAAACTAACTGTCTCAATCCAGGTCATAATCTAAGCACTTAACGTGTAAATCTCATTGAAATCTGCTCAGTCGTTACGGTGCGTTTTATTAATAAACGAAAATCCAAACATCTAAACTTTCAAATTTACAATATTAATAGGATAAATTATAATAATAATAATAATACAATTTAAAAGACCTTTTCGTGGGAACGGGCGCATGTGAGCAACATATACAGGTTTTCTAAGATTTTTCCCCAGCTGTCTATAGCTACACTATTTTCGTTCCAAACATGTATGTTTAAATAGTTAGTGCAATTTTCGAATGGTTCAGTAAAGAAATGCTTTGATTCGTTTGAATAAAGTGAATTGATTTGTGGGTTAAAATAATTAATAATTACTATGAATACGGCCAAATGTCATCGCTCATCTTATAGCAACCTGTTAGAGATTTGATTTTAAATTGTGACAGAGTGACTAGTGACTCTGCCAGCGGACGCAGTGGACGGCAGTGGAAGGTGGGTCGTTCGCTGCCATTCCAGAACACATTAATTTTTCACATCCGGCCCCGGACGTAATTGAGCCGTTACACCTCCGTTGAGCTTTGCGCCACATTTCACATGTTAATACTGGCTGATAATAATTATTGCCTGTTAAGAGCATGAATTTTCACGAGGGTGAAATAAAGAGAGGAATTTACGTACGTGAATCTTTATTAAAGTTGATAATTATTGTTATTTGCACCCCAAAGGCTGGTATCTACTAAACATATAACTTTTCATTTAAAAAACCGACTTCCGCCATTGTATTCGACTAAATATTTGGATGAAAAAAAAAATATGAAAGAACCATAGTGGTGAAAGGATTATGATACTTTTTGAATGCAAATGCTTGGTTTGTTGCTGAAAATATCAAAATCGCCATATGTTTGCCTATAATATTTGAGGAGTTCCCTCAATTCCTCATGGATTCCATCATCAGATTTGGATTCTGATGGACCAATCTGGAAGTATATCCATTCAAATAAAAAAAGAATTTTCCAAATCGGTTCATAAACGCCTGAGATATGCGGTAACAAACATACAAAAAAAAAATACAACCGAATTGAGAACCTCCTCCTTTTTTGGGAGGTGGTTAAAAAGGAACGGAAATGTGTAACATAAAAATTATAATGGTGTTTTTTGACATAGATTTTATAATCCGTGGAAAGCCGACTAAGGGATTACACCAGCGGGATAGGCAGCAGCATCCAACTGAGTACTCAACACCAATACTGCGATCACGAATCCGCATGCCAATCGATTATGGCAATTCCCCCCATTGTATTTTATAGAAGAATAAATAAATGCTGGACATTTCGCACAACATTATCTAGCCCCAAGCTAAGCAGAGCTTGTGTTATGGCAACTAGATAACTGATATACTTAATACATTACATTAGATAGAAAGATATTTTTTATTACACATAGAAAATACCCAGAACACCCCGAACAAATATCTGCAGATTATACAAGTATTTATTCCGAGGCGGGAATCGAACCCGCAACCTCCTGCGACGCAGGCGAACCTTTGCCCTCCGCCTCCAGGAGCGGCCTCGTCCAGCAGTGCCGGAATAAAGGCTAGTGATGTTAATGATGATTTTGACATAAGTAGTACAGGATGGCCCAGACGATTACGTTCAAAAATTATTATTAGCTAACCCTTACCGAGACCTATCCGAATCAATCACCCACATGTAAGTACAAAATTTTTGAACGTAATCATTCGGGCCACCCTTTATACATTCTGTGCATAGGTTTTCACAACCCGGACCACCCAACGCACCTGAAGTTGCAAAGTTGTAACCTTCGCGATATTAACATAACATAACACCCAACAGTCACATAAATAGTCATGATCCCAAACTAGGATTCCCTGTATCGTGGGTATCAGGAACTACGAGTATAATGGTACCACAACACCCTGACCCGGAAAAAATATTTGCAGAACATGCAAACATTTGTCCCGCAGCGTGAATCGAACCCGCACCTCTATTATATCCCAAAAACTTATAACGATATTACTGCAAACGTAAACGCTTCAGTGATCATACGATTCACAAAAAAACAGGTTTTGAAGGAAGTCGGTGTATGGAGGTGACTCAAAACTGTTCGACGTGTCTAGGGGGCCTATGTCCTGCAGTAGACGTCCACAGGCTGATGATGATGATCAGACGATTCTAACTAAAGAGTCACATCTAATTGGCATTAACGAATTCATCATACAGTTTATATACTGCTACGCTGCTTGCTACGCGTTTAGCTACGAGCTGCTACGCTAATGCTCTTTCCTCACATTAAGTACAACTACCGCTTGCTAAAGTACAAAAAGTTACGAAATAAAAGAAGACATCTTAACCATAAAACGGAGCACTGATGGACCAGTGGGTAATTTACCCTGACTTACGATCCCAAGGTCGTGGTTTCAAATCCAGGTCATGTACTAATAGATTTTTCTACACGGAAAGTTAATTTTCGGAATTTGAAAATGATACAATTTTTACATCATTATCAGCCTGTTGAAGTCCACTGCTAGACATAGGCCTCCCTCTAAAATGCCACGACGAACGACCTTGATCCGCTTCCATCCACTGACTTCCTGCGAGGTGCCAATTTTCACATAAGGTGAAGTATGTTGATATATGGTATGCTGTCGTGATAAAAAGAGTGATGCGTGAATACTTTCACCACACTGGTTCTTTCAGCATAACCTAACGCATAGTGATTAAGATAGTAGGTAGTGACCGGGGACCTGAAGTAGCAGTTGAAGCAATATTAGTCTAAAAAGCAGTAATAGAAGCTTAAGCTTATTTTTGACCTATCTTAATAAACATGACTGACTGACTGTCACTGTCACCAAAGCTGGCTATTGGATACAACCTAAGGGTTGGTAACACAATACGAGTTGATTATCTGACAGTGGACAGCTACTGCACCTGTGTGATTGCATGGCATTAGCACTACTTGACTCACCCGATCACACAAGTGCGAGCTTCTGGCGTGAAAGTAGACAGCTAGCTACTGCTCGTGTGTACTTACAATCTTTTCAGTCTCATGTTATGTTGTCGAAAAATATACAAATGATCACAGTTTATGTCATTATAAAAGCTTACGAGCCACTATCATTTTACTAAACCGTGCAAGTTGACGTCCGAGTTGCTGCTTGTAGCATGGTGGGGGAAGGTGAATGGCAAGTAAAAACAAAAAATGTTGGATGCGGACTACTGACCTACTCGCACATGACAGTAACTCCTATGTACTGTGCGAGTTGCTGCCCTACAGTAACTGACTAGGCCAGCCCGCATGCTAGCTCGCACTGTGTAACCAGGCCTTTAAAGTACCTTTGCTTATAAGCAAAGGTAAGCGTGGATTCTTCTTCAATATGAATATTGAAGCGAGTCCACGCTGATGGCGGATAGGATTCAGTGGATATTTGCTTGCGAAAATGCCCCACTTAAATATAATAGTATCTTAGCCTTGACTTTTTCTTAGAATACTTTCAGATCCCATAATCTAACCTAATCTAATTTAACGATATATCACTTTTTATAAATAGCTAAAAAGTACTCGTTAAAATAATAACAAGTAATAAATAGGTAATCTATAAAACAGCTAACCTTGCCCGAAACTTGCCCGCGGGGCGACACGCTGTCCCTTTAATCAAAGCTTTTAAATTATGATCCACGCCGTTAGTGATCCGGTGTGCTTTGTTCTTTAACTAAGGATGTGTTAATTAATTGAATGAAAATGCATCTAGAAATATAGACGTCTTTTACTCGTACATAAATCACTATAAATCAAATATTTATAATAAAAAAATGATAAGGCGAATGAAAACTTACATTAACAAAGATGACGTTGATTACACAAAAGAATACGTTGATCCTTTCAAATATCATTCAACTTTTTATTATTTCATTTCTGCGTTTCAAGTGGGAGTTGATAGACCTGGTGGAATAAAAGCGTAAGTTTTTTCCTTTTTTAGGGCAAAATATGATGAAAGTGTTGTGATCTTTTTAGGGTTTCGTACATCAATACGAAAAAACGTGACCCTTGTCACTTTGTTGCTCATCTGTTTCTCTGTCTGTCTGTCAAGACCTTTTTACTCAAGAATGGCTTTAGGTATCAACTTGAAATTTATACTAATATAGTAAGTGAATTTATATTGCCTTAAATAAAATCTTGTTTCAACTCAAGGCATTAAAATGGCAATAAATGTCTAATTCTTGTATGGAAATCGCGAAAATGAAACAGAATTTAAATACAAAAAAAAATATTTCCTTTATTATATAATATGGAGTAAGTGCTAGGAGGCTTTGTGGCACAAATAATGAAAAAAGTCTAAAATTGAGGAATTTTGACTTTTTTAACGCTTAAATGGGATGGTGAGTTGAGTTGGTATCATTTTTGTTGATAGATATTATGTAACTGGCACTTTGACGTGTTTCTGTTTTAGATATTTGAATCAAAATTTGTTTCTTCTTATTGTTGGAGTTATTAGCTTCATGATTTGTTTCACGTCGCTGATCCACGGGTTGAATACGTTCAATCTATACCTCATCACCGAAACATTTTCCTACGCGTCTATACTAGTGTACAAAGTGATGATATTGGCTTGCACTAAGTCCAATTATGAACAATACCAAAGTTTGTTGAGAGAAATGAAAGAAGATTTCAAACATATTTGTACGAATCCCTCAGCGCAAAAGTACAGGTATGCAAGTTAAATAAAAAGGAAATAATTTTAATGGTCACACTCAGAGTCTCAAATTATTTGAGTTGTTCATTATTGTTCCATATTATTGTAAACTGCTCAGGTTGGCGCAAGCTTCTCAAACCAAAGACCGCATTGTTTGTTTTTTTTTATTCCACTGGGTAAGCAAACAAGCATATGGCCCACCTACCTGATGGAAAGTAGTTGTCGTATTCTATGGATGCCTGCAACACCAGAGGCATCACACGCGCGCTGCCGACCCTGGGACATAAAGATGAAATGTCTCATGTGCTTATAATTTCACCGGCACCCGTATCCCCTTCAAACCAAAACACAGCAATGCGAGCACTACTGCTTGGTGGCAGAAATAGGTACAATGGTAGTATTTCCCCGGAAAAACCCATTCAAATGCAAGAAGTTACTACAAACAAAGTTTATACGCCTTATATTCCAGGTTAACATAGGTCAAACCGTTGCGTCTTTTACCATTGGCACGCATCAAGTCACTTAGTTTAAAAACAGCAGCAACACATGTATAAGGTCAACGGATTACATTTTTAGTATATACATTTCAGACAAAGATTCTTCAACAATCAACTACTCACATGGAAAGTCAGCATTTTCACCGTAGTTTTCACTATGGCTATATCTGTGGGCATGGTCTGTTTTGCCATTATAATGCTTGTTTCCTTTTTGGTTACTCATGAACCTGGTGATGGAGAGAAAAGACCGTTACTCTTCCCATTCTGGATGAAAGATGTTGATTTTGGAGCCACGCCTGCTTATGAAATAGCATTCATGTTTTCTAATGTCAGCGTTGTTGGATACGCATACAACTATGTTTGTGAGTATCTTAATTTAGTTATAATTCTGATTTATTTTTAACTTTATACTAAATTGTATCTAATGTTTATTTTAGTTATGATCCAAACAGAAATAGTGTGGGTGAGACACATAGCAACAAAAGTGGATATGATCATTTGGAGCATTGAAGACCTTTTGGTAGACGTTCACCCGTCGAAAAATTATGTAGAAATGGAACACTTTACAAGAACAATTAAATATAGATTTAAAGATATATTAAAGCAGCATCTGTCTATGTACAGGTAGGTATTTTATTTATTTCTATACAACAACAGTATTCAAAGTATTATTGCTTATAGTTTGGAATATAATCTCTTTGCAAGCATAGCTAGAATAAAAGATGGTAAGTAGATTGTATCATAAGGGAGCAAAATAATATTTTTACAGCAAAGGCGTTTTTTTGAATCCAGAGTAAAGTGAGTGATTCTAGACTAGAATCCCGAGCGCAGCGAAGGATTCTTTAGTAGAATCCTGAACGTAGGGATTCAAAGTACGTCATCCGAGCCAAAAATATTTTTTGCGCCCGAGTGATACACTCTACTTTTCATCACCCACTATGAGAAAATAAAAGGCACCTCATATTTTATTTCAATACAAAACCATGAATTTCTTACGAACGATACTAATTTGGAACGATGTTTCAAATTCAAAAAGTGCGCGGCTAAAGTTATTCCTTCATACTTATTTAAATCTACCTATAGACGCACCCTATAAAAAATGGGTTAAATAACCTGAAATATACATTATGCGACTTATTTATTGTAAAATTACTTCCCTTGTTTTATTTCGTTTATAAGTTAGAAGTCTCTGAGAGACAAATAGACGAACGGTCAGCATTGCCACATCAATAGGGCTCCATGCATTTGGACTATTTGGATATGCAACCCTTGACACATACCAGCAGCAGAAGCAGCAGCCTTTAGACGTCTTGCTGGACGAGACTTTCCATATTAAATACAATGAGGAGAATTGCCAAAATCGCTGCACTTGGTAGGTGGATTGGTGATCGCAGTATTCGTGCTTGTGTAGGTACCTGAGGTGGATGCTGCTGCCCATTCCCTGGTGTAAAGTGTGTCACACACGTAGCAGACGCGGTAAGATATCTATATCTGAGCGCGTCTCTGTCCATATCGCTCTCTATACTAAACTCAAGGAGCAACACACACGTAGCAAATTACTTTTACAGGACCAAAAAACATACAGGAATAAAATACCAAACACAAAGTGAAATCAAATCAGTGTTCTGTGGGAGCGTCCGAGGCTGCAAAGATTATTTGCCAAGCTCGAATCAAAATTAATATTAGTCGCTTATTGGTTTGAGACAGATTTTACCGTCAAGCATCTGTAGGCACCGACATTATATCAAAAGATGGACAGATGATATCTGTGTATACAAATTGAAATACAATACAGTTTGAAGGTTTCCGCGTGAATGTATCATTTTCGTATATTATCGTATCTGCTACGTGCGTGTGATACCTTCAGATGCGATAAGTTTTTATACGCATATAAAATATTACCGCATCTGCTAAATGTGTGATGGGCTTTATCCCTTATTCGGCTTTTAAGACATCCACGGGAGGGTACACCACGGCCCATACATACCAGCTACTAGGACTAAATTGATACCATGCAGTAGAACTAAGGTCAGTTACTACGTAACTAGTAAGTAGTAACCAATGTGATTTGAATTAACACGTTTTGATTGTTTTAGTTTGATGGACGACTGGGCTAAAGTATACAAGAAACTTCTAATGTATGAACAGAAAATATGTGGCTTAGTTGTTTGTATTACTGCTTATTGTACCGCAGAGGTAATACGTGCTTCACAATACTTTTGTATTTTTACATTGACTTGTATTCTTACATCATTTTGTAGTAAATTGTAATTTTGATGTTTATTTTGTTTTTCAGAAATTAGACCAAGGTGAATTGCAGCTGATTCTCATACTGCTTTTTACTGCTACGATTGTCTTACATTTTATACCTTGTTTTTTGTGCACTTTTATTGCAGAAAAGGTAATTTTTTTTATGATAAGTCTTCCATTTCATTTTTAGTGCCCGTTTTACCGGGGTATTCGATTAATATTTTTCAATTTAGCATTTTCTTAGTGTTCCAATTAAATCACTGCACAAATCAAAATAGTTAATCTACTTTTATCGATCTCTGTATATATACACTAGCTGCGCCCGTGGTTTCACCCGCATAAGTATCGGCCCAATGGAAAAATTGGGATAAAAGATAGGTAAATGAAAATTCAGGCTATAAGCTATGTTCATCCCAAATTTCAACCAAATCACTCAAGCTGTTTCAGCGTGTAGGAGTAACAAATAATACTCACAAACTTTCGCATCTATTATATTAGTGTGATTATAAACCTTCTTAAATTAAATTCCTATCAACCTGAATACGTTATATTCTGACGATCTCCGTGGCGAGGCGGGCGATTAGCTGGCTGATACAAAACGTTTGCATGTCCTGAAAATATTTATTCAATGGTTATGGTACCATGGTACTCGTAGTTCCTGATACCCACGACAAAGAGGTGGGATGTGAGATCAGGACTATGTATGTGACTTTTGGGTGTTATGTTATGTTATTCTTTGTAAGAAAACAATAACATTACATAACACCCAACAGTCACGTACATAGTTCTGATCCTACACTAGGATTGCCTGTGTCGTGGGTATCAGGAACTACGAGTATCATGGTACCACAACACCCAGACCCGGAACAAATATTTGCAGATCATGCAAACATTTGTCCTGAAGCGGGAATCTAACCCGCTACCTCTTGCATCTCAGCTGGCTACAAGCCCGCCGCGCCACAGAGGTCGTCAAAAAAACGAATTATACATATTATTGTATTAATTTCACAGATCAATTCTGTGTGCGATGCTTGCTGGAACACTCCTTTCTGGAATGCGAGTAAGGTGATACGGCCTTACTTGGTGCTCATAATGCAGAGGTCTCTGCGGCCCCTGCCGCTGCAAGCTCCAGGGTTCGATGAAATATCTCTTAGAACATTTTCTACCGTAAGTATTACAAACATCAACAAAAATAATTAGCCAAGTGTGCAAGTTAGACTCGCGCACTGTGGGTTCTCAACTGACTGGCTGATTGGGGGTTTACAGCTCCCAAATTAGTTTTAACTTTTAAGTACTGTCGAGTTTATGTATGCAGGTGAAAAAAAAAGTCTGTTGTTTTACTAAACGCTTTGATTAAAAATTTATGTAATAACTATATAAACAAAATCGCTGCTCCTAGCGTAAAGTTAGTAAGCTAGCTAGTGAGATAAACCTCATCACAAAACATGTACTTATAAAATGAACGACTTTGATGACCACCCAAAATGTTAGTTAAAGACTGCAGTATATCATTCGTGCAAAACCAATTTTTAACAAGCATACGCAGAATAAAAAAATACATTGACCTAATTTGAGTGCAAATAAAGGTTTAGTAATTTAATATAAGAGTTTCTTCTTAGTGCCAAGGATTTGGTAGTGTATGAATTTCAAGTTCCTTATTTCGTTAAGAAAGTAGAACCCTCTAACGTACAGATATACAGACAGACGGATAGAGAACGTTGCTACAAAAATATGTCTTCATTTGGACCCTTTGGAACCCCAAAAAGTTGAATTTCTAAAGGCTAATCAGTGAGGCAAACTGAATTCTTTCCCACACTGGCTAACGACTTTTTCTTCCGTCACATTTGACTCTTTTCAGGGCCTCCAGGAAGGGTGACCAAGAAAGGATTGCTATGATTGAAGAACAGTCTATAGCTTTTTTGTCAAGCTATTAAGAATATTGTTTTTAATTACAATCTATTATTGCATTACTAATGATCATGCTAGATATAACTGGGGTAGTAGAGTCGTTAAGCTAGACCAGCTCAGGAAACCAGATATAGGAGAGAGATATTCAGATATAGGTAATAATACTAATACACTTTTTTATATTTCAGAAAATGGCAAACGCGTATTCGGTTTTCAACATGCTGAGAACAGCCAATAAATGATGCCTTGCGACGAGAAATCAACCTCGCACAGTGTCAATCAATAAGCGAATTATTTTGTGTATTTTTCTTCATGTGAAAAATTAAATGTGCTTGGTGTATTACTAAAAATAAAATTAAGCTACAAATACCTATTTCCATAAATGATTTGTAAAAGCCTCAAAGGAACTGGCGCGGGCGCGGACATGCCACGGGCGTCTTTCGATTCCATTCAAGTTTCGTACAAAACGCACGGAAATAAAGAAGCGGAAATATGGCGCGCAGTACGGGGGCGTCGTCGTCCGTCCCATACTATTCGGTGTGTTCAAATTGAGATTTTATTTCCGTGCGTTTTGTACGAAATTTAAATGGAATGAAAAGACGCCCGTGGCATGTTCGCGCTCGTGCCAGTTTCTATGTGCCTTATTGACTGTAATTCATGGAATCCATTCATCATCCATCGATATTGATTGCTAGAAATATTGAATTCATTTATTTTTGACGCACATTTATTTGTAGTCTAGAAAATAATGAAATTAAATAACCATTCGTATATCAGCGCTTTATTGTTTATTACACATTTTAACATAATAAAATTATGATTTGAATTAACAACAGCTTTTCCTTTCGATGTCAAGCTTTTTGCCCAAGAGCTTTATCATGGAAACATAATGATCAATGATTTATATATGACTAGCTGCCCTTGCCTTGATTTCGTCTGCATGCATAAGTACCTGAGCTATGCACTCTAATATTTTTTTTGTTATTCATAATAAATATTTCCACTCAATTTTTTTTTATAATCTTTTCAATGTAAATATATCAATTATCAATGCAGATCTGCCCCCCTATTCCCTAACTGAAAGCCACTCGGTGGCTAACGTTTGACAAGTAAAATGTCAATGGAAGAATAAATTCTTCTTCCGTGAAAATGACCATCTCTTATGTAATGATAATTTTGAGCAATCGATGGTCATTTTACTTGCCGAGTGACTTTCAGCTTTACTAGATCATGACTTGACTGAGACTTTGACGACTTGACCTAACTTTATCAAAATAATTACTTGACATTGGCAAAATTGAGGAAAGTATTCCTCACAAGCCATAAAATATATATTTTTTTTTTTTTTTTTTTTATGTTATGGCTCGACATAACTGGCATACGGCCCACCTGATGGTAAGCGGTTACCGTCGCCTATTGACATCTGCAACACCCGAGGCATTGCCAATGCGTTGCCTGCCTTGGAGGACCCTTTTCACATTTTTTTTGAAGCTGTGCATATTGTAGTTAATCGGAAAAACCTCAGAAGGGAGCTCATTCCACAATTTGCACGTATGTGGGAGAAAAGATCTCGTAAAGCGAGCTGTACGAGATACCCACACATCGATGATGTGTGGATGAGCTCCCAACCGATGTCGAGAGGTGCGATGATAAAACCTGGAAGCGGGTATAAGCTCAAATAGTTCCTCAGAGCACTCCCCATTATAGAGTCGATAAAAAACACAGAGCGAGCCGATATCTCGGCGCAGGCTCAGCGCTCTAGTGTACTAGTGAGCTTGGGATCGTTGACGATTCTAACGGCTCTTCTCTGTAGGGAGTCAAAGCGAAGCAGCTGGTACTTGGGGGCCCCGTGCCATAGGTGAGAGCAGTATTCCATGTGTGGCCGAACTTGTGCTTTGTATAGCAGAAAGCGCTGAGTTGGCGTGAAATACTGTTTTGCACGATTAAGCCATCCAAGTTTTTTAGAAGTTAGTTTTGCCTTTACTTCCAAGTGACTCCCAAATTGGACCTCGTTAGAAATTTCAACTCCCAGAATCCCAATGCTCGCGGAGGTGGAAAGAGGAATGCCCTGAAACTGCGGCGCGATGGTAAAAGGGGCTTTTTTTGCGGTAAATGCGCACACTTGTGTCTTAGTGGGATTGAAAGTAACCAGATTTTGGATACCCCAATCTGATACGAGCTCTAAGGAACTTTCCACTTCAGACACAAGCGTTGACCTATTCCCATCCACTACGGTACGAGAGGCGTTTGCACGGCCAGAGTAGAGGGTATCACCAGTGCTGTCATCCGCATAACAATGGAGACCGCTAATTTGTAGCATATCATTGATGTGAATGATGAAAAGCGTGGGTGGACACAGACCCTTGGGGAACGCCAGCGTTGATGGGCATGGAGTCCGAGCAGGATCCATCAACTACGGATTTAATGCACCGCCCGGAAAGAAAACTGGCGATCCAATTGTATAAGCCCTCGGGAAGGCCATATGATGGAAGCTTCGATAGAAGCGCCCTGTGCCACACACGATCGAATGCCTTTGCGATGTCCAAACTTACTGCCAAAGCCTCTCCTCTACTCAATAATATATGAAGAAGAAGAAGACTTTCACTCAGGGAACAGAAATAATAGGGGCTTTACCCCTTTTATTTCTATCCATATCATTATACCTTCCACCTCCATCGTTTTTAGGGTTCCGAAGTCCGACAAGGAACCCTTATAGTTTTGCATGGTTATGCTTATGTATGGCCCTTTTGGTTTTGGTTTTGCCATCTATCCTTCTGTCTGTTTGTCACATAGGTGGAGCTAAAGACTATTAGATAGTAATACTAACAAAGCTGAAATTTTGAAAGGTTATACTAATTGGTGACGCCTACAAAAATGAAAAATGAAAACAAAATAAAATAATGTTAGAGAGTGCGATGTCAAGCAGACTATATTATTTCTGTGAAATATTTAAAATACTTAGCGACGCTCAAAATGGCTTCAGAAAAAATAGATCTACATCTCACTACCAGTATATAAATACATACATGAAATTTTAAATAAGTATTATAAATAACAAAATATACGCTGTAGGTATATTGTTAGATATGTGCAAGGCGTATGACCTATGATATTTTAAAGGTGTAGGAATTAGGGGTTTAGTTTATAATTGGTTTGTCTCATATTTACAAAACCGGAAACAATACGTATAAATAGAACATTACAACTACTACACAGGTCATAATTAATAAAATAAAATTGGAAACTTTTTTAGCTAAAAGTCAATACCTCAGGGTAGCGTACTAGGGTGTGTTCTATTTATAATCTATATAAATGACCTACCTAAAATAGTAGACGATCATTGCACTCTTTTTGCAGACGACATATCATTAGTAATACCTAGTAAAACTGGATCAAATCTCCATGAACATCTTGATATCTCTCTTCAAAGAATAGTGGACTGGCTCGAAGAACATAATCTCCACTCAAATTTGAATTACTCAATCACGCCAAATTAGGTTAACAAATAGATTAAGACCTTTTTGACACTGACTGGCTTCGGAAGACAAACGTGCTTGGCTTGTTTTACAACTTTTTAACTATTGTTGGTATATTTTATGGTTATTTTTGTTTGAGTGGATATCCACAATAGAAAACAGTAGAAGAGTTGTGTTCGGACTCTTGAGTCGTTCTTGAGAGATGACTGATAATACAATAAGAAAATCGGTCTTTTTTTTTTTATGCTACTTAGCAAGCAGACAAGCTTACGGCCCACCAGATGGAAAGCAGTTACCGTAGCCTATGAACGCATGTAACACCAGAGGCATCACACGCGCGCTGCCGACCCTGAGACATAAAGATGAAAAGTCTCATGTGCCTGTAATTTCACCGGCAACCGTACCCTTCAAACCGAAACACAGCAATACGAACACTACTCCTTGGCGGCAGAAATAGGTACGGTGGTAGTACTTCCCCGGACGAACTCTTTCACAAGAAGTTCTACTACTAACATCTCTCTGATAAAGGTCTGATGATAAAAGTGAGAGGAGTTCAACAGAACTCCTTAATGGATGATGTTAGAAGGGTCTTGTTTGAACTCTTTATGCTTGTGTTGTTCATACGTTACATCAGAAACAGGGTCTGATGATGAGGCCGGTAGGTGTTTAACTGAAACTCCTTAAAGTCAAACGTAGTAGATTAGGGCTCTTTCTTTGGTAGAGGCTCGTAATCTTTGGTAGAGACTGGTAATCTTTGGTAGAGACTGGTAATCTTTGGTAGTGGCTGGCTTCCTTAACCGAACGCTTCACCTTTCTGCACTGATAAAAACATTATAAATAGTCACGTAATAATTGTACCTATACTATATTCTACAATGTGTAGCACAAAAAAAAATACGGACGAAGTTGTGGAGTCGCTAGTTAATCTGCGTGACATGATATCACTTTTTATTAAAAGCTTAGCTTATGAGTACTTTAGTCAACCTTGGACTGAAACTTGCCCGTGGCAACTTTCCTTGTCTTTAATCAAAGCTTTAATCAAAATGATGGTTCAGGCCATTACTGCGATTAAAAGCATTAGTTACTGATAATAAAAAGGGTGTAAAAAAACTCAAAAACGGCTCTAACAATTTCTATTTAATTTGCTTTATGCTGTTTTTTGAGGGTGAAAAATCGTTCTAGGTGGGTCTTGTTTCTGGGAAAACGCGTTTTTCAGAATTTTCACGGAGATGGTCAATGGTGACCAAGCAAAGCTGGGTCACCCAGGTTTTTATATTAAATACCCGAGAAACTAACATTCTCAAAAAAATACTCTAAAAACCTACTAGTTATTTATGCTAAGCGGTTGTGTCATGCATTAGGGATAAACTAAACTATGGTCCGAACTTTGAATATAGGCATATTTCAATTTTCAGGAGTAGCAATTGTACCCTGTATATGGTATATATATAACAGGTATTGTATCAAAATTAAATAAACTATACACGTGGATAATACAATTCTAAAAGAAATTAATTAGTAAGTAGACAAGTAGGTAGGTAGTAGGACTAGGTATTAGATACTAAGGTTGGGCTCATTTCATGAAAATGCATCTTGGGATGTAGACGCTTTTCATACATATAAAATCATTATTAATGAAAAATTTTTTGTACTTCTAATAATTGGACTTCTTAGCAGTGTTTGTTTTACGTCGTTTATCCACGGAGTAGACACGTTTAATGTACACCTCATGACTGAAACCGCATCCTATTCGATCTTACTAGTGTACAAGGTGATGATAATATTGTCTTGCACCAATTTCCATTACGAACAGTACCAAAGCTTGTTGAGAGCAATGCAAGAAGATTTCGAATATATTTGTATGAATTCCTAGGCAAAAAGATATTTATGTAAATAACATAAAAAGGATATTGACAATAACAGCTACATTCAAAATTTCACCCATAGTGCCAACTAGCTGGTCCCCGCGACTTCGTCTGCGCAGGATTAGTATTTCGAGTAGCTTATGCATTGCGTAGAAAAGAATATAACCTATATATATATACTGTGGTGGGTTTTTTTTGTAGGACTATTTAAGATAAACAGTTCCATCATACGTTACATATGTGTAACTCTAGCGGTTTTGGCAGCGCACGCCAGAATAGCTCGCAGATGGTAGATTTTTTCCTACTTACTTGACACTTATCGTCATATTATGGACAATTCACACAATATCTTTATAAATTGTAGCCTATGTGTTATTCTGACGTATAAGCTATATTATTGTAAAGTTTCATTAAAATCCATTAGTAGTTTTTACGTGAAAGAGTAACAAACATCCATCCATCCATACTCACAAACTTTCGCGTTTATAATATTAGTAGGATAGGATAGGATAGTCTCCAAGCATAATGACTTTGACATACGGACAGACGGGCAGACACTAGACGGACAGACAGATAGACGGACTACGCGTCATATCGCACTGCGTTGCATTCACGTTGTGTTTTATTACATGGGAGGCCGCGTAAAAGTCTGAATAACAAAAGGACGTAACCACCCTACCGGTATCCTTCTCTTAAGCCACTTCTATTCACTGAGTTTCTGCGACATCAGTATCTCATGACATTGTAACCGTTCGTCATGGCATTCTATTTTTTTTACCATAGGCCCTTTAGATAGCCACCATAATCATAACAGCAGGGTGACCAAATAAGAACCAGTGTCACGAAGTAGAAGTATACACGAAGAGGAAGACAACCGTCTGGTAATGATGACGATAACACTGTATCACCGTGTAAAAGTATTCTATATAATTACGCAAAACATGATTGCCATAATGTACGGTTTGCTGTAATTGATAAGTAAAAATAATTGGTACCAATTACTGAAATTAGCCATTAAATATAGATTACATAGATAGGTAATAGCTCATCGGCACAGCCATCAAGGCCGCGCGCTCTTTTGATGTGTTGAATGAATTTATTTTATGCTGACGTAATCACTTGAATGTTATGATTTTAACTCTTATTACCATTCATTATCATCACTTGGATTGGTGATTGCAATTTGGCTGGATTCTTCTTCCCATTGCTCTGGTGTAATTCTTTAGTACGGCTTTTACCACAACAAGATTTTATGAAAAAGTCCGCGTGGAGTTTTTTCATAAAATCTTTGACACTCCGCTGCGATCTCCTAGGGGTAGGTTTCTAAAATTTGACAATTAAGAAACACACATTTCATGTCTCAAGGACCAGTGGCTTAGCATGTGCGTTGATATATTATGTCAGCCTGTGAATCAGTGAAGACTTTGAATTTTATCATCATCATCATCAGCCTGTAAAAGTTCACTGCTGACCACAGGCCACCCCCCGAGAACGCCATGTATGGTCTTGAGTCATTTAAAAATTACCAATAAATTATATTGATTTTCTTTGGTTTGTATTCCATCGAGAATCATGGTCTTTTGACACCCTGTATAAGGTCGGTGTGTATGAAAATACCTACATAAGTACGCCTTATAATAAAACGATACAGAAAATTCATTAGTGATAGAGTCATGCTTAGTATGGGTTAATTTTTCACTATAAATCTCATCTTTCACTCATATATAAATTATAAATCAAATATTTCTAATATTTAAGCAAGAATGATAAGGAATATGAAAACTTATTTTAACAAAGATGACGTTGATTACACACAAGGATACGTTGATCCTTTCAAATATCATTCTACGTTTGTTTATTTTCTTAATTCGTTTAACGTGGGAGTTGATAGACCTACTGGAATAAAAGCGTAAGTTTAACCATTTTGTAGCTAAAGTGTCGTTATCCACTTTTAATTTCTTGTAAGAGTTCCGAAGTGCAACGGCTAAAATGAAACCCTTTTAGTTTCGTCATGTCCGTTTATCCATTCGTTCGTCGACAGAGTCAGTGCCTTTAAGTTTCACTTCTACAGGGTCTTTTAAAATAAACAAATTATACTCAAGTGGTGGATTCTAAAAAAACACACAACTTGATGCGTGGTGAGGTGATCACAAAGATTGGACTTGTACGAGGAACGCCCTGGGAGCCGGTTCAACGTTTGCACAATACTCGGTGCTGTGGGGTCAGCACGAATAATTTACGTTACCAAGACGCTAGCGAGACGATCGCAAATGTCAAACATTGGCCAATGACATCAGGGTATAACTTATACATATTATATTATATATAGGGTATATTTAACGTTTACTATCGTAACGCTAGCGTCTCGATAACGTTAGTTGTTCGTGCTTGGGCCTCTGTTCAGGCCTCCTGGCTATCCAGTGAGCTTAGACGCTGCTGGAATTCTTTCAGGAAAATTAGAAGGCCAGCGCGGGTCTAGTCGTACATTCGATGCACGAGCCTGCGAGCATCTACGAGGAACTGTTAAGGGGAGCCGAGAGTAGGTTATCGGTAGGTCGTTTAAGCCCTTTTGTACGCAAACGAAGTTTGCTTCTATTTTCTTCTTTATTTTCATCAAACTTCATGAGATTTTATGCACATGATCAGTGCACTAATATTTAAATCCGTGGTGCGTCAATTTTTTCTCAGCTAGAGGTTCTGAGACTTTTGAGTTGGTTGTTATTTATCATCTAATCATAAATTTAGCAGCTTCGTACTTTTGGGACCTTTATATATTTGTGGCTCGACACGATTTGGCCAGTTTTATTTTTTGTTTCAGATATTGTAATCAAAATTTAGTTCTCCTATTTCTTGGAACTGTTAGCGGAGTTCTTTGTTTCATTTCGCTCATCCACGGTGTAGACACGTTGAATTTATATCACGTCACCGAAACAGCTTCCTACGTGATCTTATTAGTGTACAAAGTGATGATATTGTCTTGCACTAAGATCAACTACAAACAGTACCAAAGCTTGATGAGAGCGATGAAAGAAGATTTCCAAAATATTTGTATGAATCCCTCGGCACAAAAATACAGGTATGTAAGTCAAATCAAAACGATATACTTAAACATTTACGGCCACACTCGGAAACAAACCCCAGTTAATTTAATAGTAAAATTCATTGAGTTTCCACATTACAAATAATTTTTATCTACGTAGTAACTATTTAATGAAATTTTGCTTGTACTTTATGCACTGGCATCCACCCGTGGTTTTTCTCGCTTGTTACCGAGATAAACAGTATAGCCTACATTTTATCTAAGTAGCCAGGTTTCGATTTCGGGGGTTTTAACCACTTTCCTTCCCTTAATATTCAAAATGTTGACAAAATCTGATACTTTTTGAAGAAAAACCAGTGTGTTGAATGTGTTTTTTTATATTTTCTTCACTGTTACTATCAAATTAGCGATACTTAATTGTTATTTCTGTGGATATGTAAACCTAAGCTGGATGTTTGTCCAATACATACGTCCATACAAAACTATGTACTAACAGTACCTAAAGAGTAAAAAAACTCGTACTCAACCCTCAGTTTTTGGCTGCCCTCACTTACAAAACTACTCAATTTCCACAACTAGCTCTGCTCGCTGCTTCCAACTGTCAACTGACATACATTTTCGGCTGCTCTTGCTAAGTACTAAAATTAAAAATATTTGACTGTTCACACGATTACACAATTTTCACGGCTCGCTCCTCCCCGGTAAAAATCCTCACCATTACTCGTCGAGGGTAGCAGTTTCGTTTGTTTTTCACATGTATATTAATGTAATTTCGTGTACTTACATTTTGTTGAACCCCCCCCCTATACAAAACCTTGGCTACGCCCATGTAAGTACTTATACCAAATTTCATCGACATCGGTCCAGCCATTACTGCATGTTTAAGTGTAACAAACTCACATTTATGATTGCTACTATGATTTGAATTTCAGAGAAAGATTCTTCGTCAATCAACTACTCACATGGAAAGTCACAATTATTTCCGTAGTTTTCTCGACGGCTGTACCTGTGGGAATCGTCAGTTTTACCATTATAATTCTTGTTGCCTTTCTGGTGACTCACGAGCCCGGTGACGGAGGGAAGAGACCCTTACTTTTTCCTTTCTGGATAAAAGATGTTGATTTTGGAGCTACGCCTACTTATGAAATAGCATTTTTGTTTTTTAATATTACCGCTTGTGGATATGCTTACAACTACATATGTGAGTAATAACTGAATTGCTATTTTATATACCTAGTACCTACCTACATACCTATCTATAACTTATCACATCTATAAAATATATAAATATTATGCAATGCTTTATTATATTGCCATCCCTTACTGTTGCACAGTGTCAAACAGTGATTAACGTTTCTAAGTAAAAGGTTTTATTGTTGTTTCAGTTATGATCCAAACAGCAATAGTGTGGGTGAGACACATAGCAACAAAAGTGGACATGATCATTTGGAGTATTGAAGACCTCTTGGTAGACGTTCACCCGACGACAAATAGGAAAGAAATGGAACACTTTACAAGAGTAATAAAACATAGAATGAGACATATTGTTAGGCAGCATCAGTCAATGTACAGGTAGGTACAACAGGATTCAGGGCCGGTTTCCACCGGGGCGGAGAGGAAAGGAGACGAGAGGAGATGTGTTTGAATAAACCAATTCGATTTCATTATTTCCTTTTCGTTTTTACTTGTCATGCCTGCCTGCCAATAACCTGTCAGCTTAGCTCTCGTCTCCTCTCCTCTCCGCCCCGGAGGAAACCGGCCCTAAAAGTATTTTATAGATCCTCATTTGTTTAGGCAATAATAAATAAAGGTGTTCACAATATTGGACCCAAGATTGCAATAGGTTCATTCGCACGTTAGTTTTAAGGGCAACGAGGAGCTTTTGCAGAAACATACATAGTACTTGAACATACAGAAGTGTTATTTTAAAAAAAAAAAGAAGTATTTTGGCGTTGAATGTGAACAATGCCTCCTCGTATACTCTGGTTTGCAAATACTAGATTTTAGATGTCTGATTGTAATATTTCACATATTGCGCACAGGACATAACTTCTTCCAAAGTTCAATCGTCTCATGAAAATATCTGAAAATATTTTCAGATATTTTCATGAATAGATAGTTCACAGAAGACGTTAACTATCTAGTGGGAATGTAAACGAAGCCAGTTTCTGAGAACACACATGCGTTGCCAATATGCTCTGAATTTATTGGATGTTGGCGTGTTTCAAGAATCTTATCCGTCCCCTTGTGATCAGTGCACTTTTTACATGGTGTTGTTTGTTTAGCCTATATATTTGCAAAATCATGGTCTATGTCACAATAAAATTAAGTAGTAATTACTCTCTGTAGGATACACCTATAGGAAAAAAAAGACGTGGTGAATAATTTAACTACTTAGCATTTTTTCTAAAATAACTTTCGTGAAATATCATTCATTTTGTAGAACGGGAAATTTTCACGTCTCGATTTGTTGGTGGAGACACTAACAGGTTTGGACCCTAATCCACTATACTTAGCATTATAAATTGTGTAGTTTTGTAGTTCTACTAAATAGAATTTAAGTAACCTAACAAAAGTATCTAACCAATGAGACTTAACCAGCTCGAGTACAGGTTAAAGTTTTTAGCAATATTTTTTGTTTGTTTTAGTTTGATGGACGACTGGGTTAAAGTATACAAAAAAATGTTGCTGTATGAACAGAAAGTTGGTGGCTTGGTTGTTTGTCTTACTGCTTATTGCACCGCAGAGGTAATACGGCCTTTACAATTATATAATCTTTACATGATTACGTTAATTTGTTGATGATTTCATTGGTAAATTTACATTTTGATGACTTTACTTTTCAGAAATTAGATCAAGGTGAATTGCAGCTGATTCTCATTCTGATTTGTATTGCAACGGTTGTCTTGCATTTTATACCATGTTTTTTGTGCACTTATATTGCAAATAAGGTAAATGTTTTTTTTTTCTATTATATAATTGCGTGACGACCTCCGTCCGTGGCGCAGTGGGCGAGTAGCCGGCTGATACGCGAGAGGTGTGGGTTCGATTCCCGCTGCGGGACAAATGTTTGCATGACCTGCAAATATTTATTCCGGGTCTGGGTATTGTGGTACTATGGTACTCGTAGTTCCTGATACTCACGACACTGGGAATCCTAGTGTGGGATCAGGACTACGTAATCTCACTGTTGAGTGTTTTATTTTATTTTTATTTTAATAATTATAGGAAAAATTACAGCTAGGTATAAATTATAACAATTATATATAAACATAACATGTCCTTGACATGTTATGTTTATATTATAAAGTTGAAGGCCAATTACAAAGTCTCCGCAAATATGCTACTAAATAGATAAATGAAACAAAAGTCAGTAAACGACAAAAAAAGTGTAACCTAGTACAGACAACAAAACACAATTAAGACTATAAATAAATAAATACTACACCGATTGGACACACTACTGCCCAAAAAGAATTTATCATTATGCATGCGTTTTAACTTTACTACCGATGTGTTAAAAATATCAACATCACCATTCACTTTTGCTAACGTGTTGAAAGAATTACATGCTCTGATAATAAATGCGTTTTGTCTATAGTTCGTTCTGAGACACGGATGTTATGTTACAATGTATCAATTAAATAAATTGGTACAGAACCACAAGTTTTCAAAAAAGCTTATTATTTGTTATTGTCGCTGACTGTAAAAACCTATACTTTTAAAAATTACATTGTAATCATTGGTGGAAAAAAATAAAACATGTACTTATTTCACAGATAAATTCTGTGTGTTATGCTTGCTGGAACACTCCTTTCTGGAATGCGAGTAAGGTGGTGCGATCTTACTTTGTGCTCATAATGCAGAGGTCCATGCGGCCCCTGCCTTTGCAGTCTGCAGGGTTCGATGAAATATCACTGAAAACATTTACTACCGTAAGTATTTTAGAAATCAACAAAAAAGTTGTAGTGAAGCCATTATGTAGGTAGCTACTTTCTAAAATCTAGAGCCTATAGAGAGAGAGTATACATTGGTGATAACTAAAGATCAAACTAAATAGAACAAGGGTTGTGGAGTTGGTCCCAAGAGACTAGAAGGACTAGATCAGCTCAGAAGCTTTTAGTGTTTCAAAGTCATAGTCAAAAACTATTTTATTCATTGAATGTCAATAAGGACATTTTTAATCGTCTTTTGAACTAAAACTCCTCCCTGAAGAACCAGAAACACGGCTTGGCTTGATTTGATGATCCTTCTTAATGCTATAGGTCTCAACACCAACGAGAAGCTGATTCATAGAAAAAAGATAACTTAAAAACCTTATGCAGTCAAAAGTAACATCAGCTAAAGTTCAAAACAAACACAAAAGTGTACAAAGTTCTCGCTACGCTTAAAATAATTATAAATAACAACCTAATAATAATTATATAGGTACAGATATTGCAAATTGACCTTTTAGCAGTCGAGGAGCAGAGCGAAATCAGGCTACGCGGCTTTATCATTAGTACGCTTTCTTAATTTGATTATTCTTTATTTAGGATTTAAATCTCGAATAGGAAGTTTAGATGCACTTTCTCGAATAAAAATCTAAAAAATACTTACTTACATTCACTACTTTAAACGAAGTTTTCGATTAAGTATTGCGTTTATTAATAGTAATTACTTTTGTCCCTCTAGGTTTAAATAAGTAGGTACCTATAATTCCTATTATTTTCTATATATTTCATCTGTTTCAGAAAATGACGAATGCGTATACGGTTTTCAATATGCTAAGACAAACCAATAAATGATGCCATGCGCAGAGAAATTAATTAATTGCACTGCGCACAACTTCTGTGAACAAGCAAATTCTTGTGTTTATTTGTCAAGAGATATACAATATGCAACATACATAATTATTCAATATGCATTATAATACATAATTTAAATAAAATGTTTAATTACCTACCCATATTTTTTTGTATATAGAGTAACATAACTATGATTTTACTGACAGTAGGTAACTGACTTCAGGCATCTCCAGCTAATATTTTAATTCATTTGTTTTTATCATGGTCATGTGAAAGCTTTTAATTTATTACAATCAGAGTAGGGAATCTGGATAAACGAACTTTGCTTGGAAATTTCGGATAAATGCATTTTCCCAGAGATGAGCTACCTAGCTAGATAAATTTTGCCTCCAAAAATCTCCATATTAGTAAATTTCATCGTAAGAACCGTTTTCGAGATCTTAATTAATCCAGCAATTATTATTTTTTTTTTTTTTTTTTTTTTTTTTTAATAATATACAAATACAAATTATACAAAAACTTAGTACAAATATTTAATACACAATATTACTCGTTTAATAGTATTAGATGACTATCAATAAAAACCCAGAATCCAAAAAACTCTGTGTGTGTGTGTGCGCCCAAATAATTTATTAAATCCTGCTTAATGTATGGTACCGACACGGAAATTAAATAATACCTTCCTAATAATATAGCTAGCTGCCATGATACTCAAGGATCTATGTGACGATGTTATAATGCCAAAAACATGAATTTGAATGTTGCTTACGTTTTTTCAAGAGGCGGAAATATTAATCCATAGGCGATTGGACATATTTCTGCCTATTGTGATAAAAAAATTAAGTCCGTAGAGCTGTAAGCATAGTTTTAGTTATATTAGTAGTAAAGTAGAGCAACTTTCAGTTCTTCATCAGCCGTTAGAAGTCCACTTTTGGACGAGGCCTCCCTCACAGTATCCATGTTGAGCACTCAGCTGTCCCTCGCGTGGTGTAATCCTTTAGTTGGCTATTACGACATTCACTGGAATATATTTTTAAGCCAGGCACACCAAAGTTGTTTTTTATACCTCACTCAGGCAAATGTAGGTTCCTATGAATCCATAGCTTTTGGTAATGATTATTTTATTCGTAATTTCACTAAGAACATCATTGTATTCACCATTCATAGAATGCAATACATCTACCTTCCGAATTTCACCCATTTATAGTGCAATTAGTCTCCAAGAAAAATGACTGTGACATACGGACAGGCGGAAAGACACTAGATGGACAGACACTAACATGCCACATCGCACTGCGTTGCATTCACGTTGTATTCGATTACATAGGAAGACTGAATTTAAGAGGAGGTCACCGGTAGCTAACAAGAGGGCGCTTACACCCTTTTGCACGCGAACGAAGTTAGCTTCTAATTTGGCTATTATTTCTTAACTCCATGAAACTTTGTACACTCATGTTCAGTGCACTAATATCTAGACCCTTGGTGCGTTAGTTTCTTATAAAACTAATATGGTTACCAGAACATAAAAATAAAATTAATGTTAATAATTAATTTTTGGAAAAAACATAAACCGACTTCAAGCCTGTGCCTATAATACTTCGTTTGCGTTCAAATTCCTGCGACCATAAGAATGTCTCATGACATTGTGACCGTTCGTCATGGCATTCTATCGTTTTTTATAACCATAACCCTAACGCAGGGTGACCAAATAAAAACCAGTGTCACGAAGTAGAAGTATACAAGAAGAGGAAGACAACCGTCTCGTAATGATGACGATAACTGTATCACCGTGTAATAGTAGATTGTTTCATAAGGGAGCAAAATAATATTTTTACGGCGAGGGCGCTTTTTTGAATCCAGAGCGAAGCGAGGGATTCTAGAGTAGAATCCCGAGCGTAGCGAGGGATTCTTTAGTAGAATCCCGAACGTAGCGAGGGATTCAAAGTACGTCGCCCGAGCCAAAAATATATTTTGCGCCCGAGTGTTACACTCTACTTTTCATCACCCACTATGAGAAAATAAAAGGCACCTCATATTTTATTGAACGAGCGAAGCGAGTTCTCCGAGTCAAGTTGGAAGAATCGGCGTTTGTATGTATGTATGTATGTTTGTCCGATGAAAACTTCCTAACCGTTAATTCGATCTTCATGAAATTTAGTATAGGGGTAGATAGTATTGGTACAATTTGTAGGTAAGGTTATGAGCTATATCGGTTGGGGTAAAAAATATAAAAGTGAGACAGTCAGATCAAGTGGGATGTCTAATGAAAGCGCTTTAGTTGGACATTTCAAAACTGTTTTTAATAAGTATTTAGACAATATAGTTTTTGAGATATTAGGGAAAAACAAAAACGAAAAAATTGAAAATTCTAGGGTACTTCCAGCAATCCCACAATGCTGAAATTTGGTATGCTGGTAGCTTTTGTGAGACAAATACAGGAAAAAGTCTGAAATTTAAGAATTTAGAAACTTGTACTCCATAACAATATAAAATCCATTGTTGACCTCCCATTTCTAGGAATTTGAATGATGTTGGAGTTCTATGTTTCGTCAAAAGGATGTTATCAATTGATTCGTCAGGTACTTGATATACTTACAGGTATGTAGTATTACGCCCGCTGCTTAGTCCTTTTTAAAGGTTATTTCGATGATGTGTAGGAAATTACCTCGAGGTGATTTAAAAAAAAAAAAATAATGGAAAATATGATATGTCTTAGTAGGTACTTAAATAGTCGGGCTGATTATGGTGTCATCGCGAGGTCTCAGTTCGGGACAAACCACTAGTTTCAAAACAAAACGATGAATTTCTAACAATCCGTGAAATTTTATAAAAACGCGTTTTTCATTTGTTTTTTTTATTCAGCCGGCGCGGGGCGCGACTATGGGCGGTCGTATACCAGCCAGTATTTATTCAAACAATATTTTGTTCAAACACTAAGATGTTCCAAATTCAAAAAGTGCGCCGCAAAGTTCATTGCGGCGCACTTATTTGAGTTCGATATGTTCCAAATTCAAAAAGTGCGCGGCAAAGATAATTGCGGCGCACTTATAGAAGTTTCATACAGAAAACACCACCTTTGGGTACACTTAAAGGCGAACCAAGTCGTCCTTTTCGAATAGATGGGATGAAAAAGTATTTTACGTAATTACGCAAAACATGATTGCAATAATGCAGCTGAACGGTTTGCTGTAATTGATAAGTAAAAATAATTGGTACCAATTATTGAAATTAGCTATTGAATATAGATTACATAGCTAGATAATAGCTCATCGGCACAGCCATCAAGGCTGATAGCCCTTTTGATGTGTTGAATCAATTTATTTTATTGAACTCTTATTACCCCTCATTGTCATCATCATCATCACTAGCCTGTATACGTCCACTGCTAGACGGCTTCCCCTATTGAATTGAATGGTAATTTACCATAATCACCACTCTTGGCAGGCGGATTGATGATTGCAATTTGGCTGAATGCAGCTCCATGCTCTGGTGTAATTCTTTAGTGCAGCATTTACTACAATCACGGGAGGATATGGAGGGGTATATTCTTAGACCGAACACAAGGGATACACCCTTATTTTAATAAAAAATATAAATAACTAGTAGAACGCCCGCTACTTCGTCTGCGTGGAGTTTTTTCATAAAATCTTCGACACTCCGCTGCACCCTCCAGGGGGTTGGTTGCGGAAATTTTGTAATGTTAACACATGACAAGAAACACACATTTCATGTCTCGAGGACTTAGCTTTTGCGTTTATATTATGTCAGTCAGTGAATCAGTTACTAGTAGACATAGAAGTTAGTTTAGACTTTGAATTTTATCATCATCATCGTCATCAACCTGTAGAAGTCCACTGCTGGATATAGGCCTCCCCCCTAGAATTTCACGACGAACTGTCTTAATCCGCCACCATCCACCGACTTCCTGCGACGTTTATAATGTAATTACTCCATGGAGCGGAGGGCCTTTCTCAAATTCTTTAAACTTTAATATTCACTAATTATATAGATTACGACTAGGTAGCTAATCCATCTAGCGTCTTTGTCTGCGAGTAACTGTCGAAGGAGCCTTATTTTTTTTGTCAACTTACTACAATTAGTAACAGTACGAAATAATGTATACTGTATAATTGTTTATCGAAATATATAATATATAGGAGTCTCTTGCAATGCTACTTGTTTATGGGAAGAAACAAAATAAACACAAATTTAACTTGAATAAAAACGTAGGTACATTTCATTACATTGACAAACGAAGATTTTGAAATATGGCACCACCATATTACCACCAGTAAAAAGTTTAATAATTACCAATACTTACATCATATTAATTTTCTTTGGTTAATATTCCATCGAGAATCATAGTCTTTTTACACCCTGTATAAGGTCGGTGTGTATGAAAATACCTACATAAGTACGCCTGATAATAAAACGCTAAAGAAAATTCATTAGTGATAGAGCCATGCTTAGGATAGGTTAATTTTTCATGATAATTAATCTTATATAAATTATAATATTTTTATTACTTATAGGTACAAGAATGATAAGGCAAATGAATACGTATTTTAACAAAGATGACGTTGATTACACACAAGGATACGTTGATCCTTTCAAATATCATTCTACGTTTTATTATTTTCTTAATTCGTTTCATGTGGGAGTTGATAGACCAAGTGGAATAAAAGCGTAAGTTTAACCTTTTTGTGGCTAAAGTTTCGTGTTCCTCTTTTAATTTCTTATTAAAGTTCCGAAGCCCAAGCTTAAATGAAACCCTTTTTAACCAACTTCCCAAAAAGGAGGAGGTTCTCAATTCGGTTGTATTTTTTTTTTTTATGTTTGTTACCGCATATCTCCGGCGTTTATGAACCGATTTGGAAAATTCTTTTTTTGTTTGAATAGATATACTTCCAGATTGGTCCCATTTTTTTCAGAATCCAATTCTGATGATGGCATCCACGAGGAATTGAGGGAACTCCTCAAATATTGTAGGGATACATATAGCGATTTTGATACTTTCAGCAAGACACCAAGCATTTGCATTCAGAAAGTATCATAATCTTTCACCAGTATGGCTCTTTCATCATTTTTTTCATCCAAATATTTAGTCAAATACAATGGCGGAAGTCGTTTTTTTAAATGAAAAGTTATTTTCTTATCAAATCCCCTTGTGTTTGGCACTATATAATTAATTGTATTATACTCAAGTGGTGAATTCTACAAAAACACACAACTTGATGAGTGGTGAGGTTATCACTAGGATCCGGGAGCTCTATGACACCCTGGAAGCCGGGCTAAAGTTTGCAACATACTCAAGGCTCCTTGCTATCCAATGAGCTTAGTTAGACGCTGCTGGAATAATTTGAGGACAATTCGAAGGCCAGCGCGCAGGACGCAGCTTGAGCCTGCGAGCAACTGTGGAGGTTACCGGTAGGGCACTTACGCCCTTTTGTACACGAACAAAGTTTGCTTCTAGGCTATTATTTCATCAAACTCCATGAAATTTTGTACACATGATCAGAGGCCTTACCATGAGCTCTTATAGCGATTCAGTTCAAAAACTATCTCATTACGAAATATAGGTTCCGTGATTATCCGCAGCTATATTTAAAGGCACAGTAGCAGAAGGTCTATAGATTTCTGCAATTAAAGCTATTCAATGATGACGTATGTCAACGACGAACCGATATTTTGTACAGGAATAGTTTTTGAACTGAATCGCTTTAAGAGCTCATGGTAAGGCCTCAGTGCATTAATACATTGCGCGTCACTTTAAAAAAAAACTTTTTTTTTATAACTTTTGAAACTATCATGGTTATTAACATAATTATCACTAGAAAAGGGATATTTGCCATGATTTTTGAGCTTTATTGATTCCCGATATTTCGGCACAGTTTCATGCGCCATGATCACAGTTTACCGGTGATCATAAAATAAATATACAAGGTCTATGGAAAAATCGGGCAAAAACTATTATTAAGAACTATACTAATTGCTTCCATGACGGGGACCTGGTTAATTTTATTTAACCTGGGTCAAAAGTCACCTACCTTCTTTAGAAGCTTCGGACTTGCAATTTTTAGGACCTTTATATAGCCGTGGCTCGACACGACTTGGTCAGTTTTATTTTTTGTTTCAGATTTTGTAATCAAAATTTAGTTCTCCTATTTCTTGGAAGTGTTAGCGGAATTCTTTGTTTCATATCGTTCATCCACGGTGTAGACACGTCGAATTTATACCACATCACCGAAACAGCGTCCTACGTGATCTTATTAGTGTACAAAGTGATGATATTGTCTTGCACTAAGATCAACTACAAACAGTACCAAAGCTTGTTGAGAGCGATGAAAGAAGATTTCCAATATATTTGTATGAATCCTTTGGGACAAAAGTATAGGTATGTAAGTCAAATAAAAAGAATATAAACATTTACGGGCACACTCAGTAACCACAGTTAGTTTAATTGTACAATTCATTGAGGTTCCACACTACAAATAATTTTTATCTACGTAGTAACTTTTTAATGAAATCGTGCTTGTACTTTATGCGCTAGCATCCGCCCGCGGTTTTGCTTGCTTGTTACTGGGATAAACAGTAGCCTAGTATTTATCTAAGTACATATACCAAATTCATCGAAATCGGTCCAGCCGTTACTGCATGTTTGAGTAACAAATGAACACTTAAACTTTCGTATTTATGATTCCTACTATGATTTGAATTTCAGAGAAAGATTCTTCAATAATCAACTACTCACATGGAAAGTCACCATTATCTCCGTAGTTTTCTCGACGGCTGTACCGGTGGGAATGGTCAGTTTTGCCATAATAATGCTTGTTGCCTTTCTGGTGACTCACGAGCCCGGTGATGGAGGGAAGAGACCCTTACTTTTTCCATTCTGGATGAAAGATGTTGATTTTGGAGCTACGCCTACTTATGAAATAGCATTTATGTTTTCTAATATTACCGCTTGTGGATATGCTTACAACTACATATGTGAGTAAAACTTGGTTACATTTTGATATACCTAGTACTTCCTAACATATCTTTAACTTATCTACACATCTATAAAATATGACAAAAGTTTAGCAATGCTTTACAAATTGCCATCCTTTACTGTTGCATAGTGTCAAACAAGAACTAATTTTAAGCAACGCTTAAATTTAAATAACGTTTCTGAGTAAGGGGTTTTATTGTTGTTTCAGTTATGATCCAAACAGCAATAGTGTGGGTGAGACACATAGCAACAAAAGTAGACATGATCATTTGGAGTATTGAAGACCTGTTTGTAGATGTTCACCCGACTACAAATTGTAATGAAATGGAACACTTTAAAAGAGTAATAAAACATAGAATGAGACATGTTGTTAGGCAGCATCAGTCAATGTACAGGTAGGTAAAAACAGGATTCAAAGATTTTTGTAGATCCTCATTTGTTTATGCAATAATAAACAAAGGTGTTCACAATATTGGACACGAGATTGCAGTGGGTTCCTTCAAACGTTAGTTTTAAGGGCAACGAAGAGGCTTTTTTAGATAGGAATTTTGGCATAGAATTGTACAATGTGAACTTCCTCGTATACCCTGGTTTGTAAATACTAAATTTAAGATACCTGATTGTAACAGCTCACATACTGCGCACAAGACAGAATCATCTTGCAAAGTTCAATCGTCTCATGAAAATATCATGAGACGTATCATGAAAACTTCTGTGACTCACCCAACTGTGCGACTTGGGTAGTCACAGAAGACGTTCATCATTTGGTGGAATGTGTTCGAAACCAGTTTTGAGAACACACATGCATTGCCAATATGATCTGAATTTATTGGATGTTGGCGTGTTTCAAAGAATCTTATCCGTCCCCTTGTGTAAGACGACTAGAGCACTTTTTACATGGTGTTATTTTTTCAGCCTCTACATTTGCAAAATCATGGTCTATGTCGCAATAAAATTAGTCTAATTACACTCTTTAGGTACACTTATAAGTTCCTGTAGAGTCTGTGCGGAAATAACAGACTTAGTGAAAAATTTAACTACTCAGCATTTTTACTAAAATATTCGTGAATTATATCATTCATTTAGTAAAACGGGAAATTTTCACGTACCTATTAACACTAGTGGTTCGCCCCGAACTGAGACCTCGCGATAACACCTTTATCAACCCGACTACTTAACCAAGTAATTTTCATTTTTCTATTATTATTTTTGAAAATTTTCACCTCGAGGTCTACCAGTACAGTACAGGATCTATCAGTAACAACTCTAATTTCCTACACATCATCGAAATAACCTTTGAATAGGGCTAAGCAACGGGGCATAATACTACATACCTGTTAGTACCTATATCAAGTACCTGACGAATTAATTGATAACGTCCTTTTGACGAAAACCATAGAACTCAACGTCATTCAAATTCCTAGAAATGGGAGGTCAACAATGGATGTTATATTGGTTTCTGTTTTATGGAGTATAAGTTTCTAAATTCTTCAGTTTCAGACTTTTCCCTGTAGTTGTGATACAAAAGCCACAAGCATACCAAATTTCAGCATTGTGGGATTGCTGGAAGTACCCTAGAATTTTTGATTTTTACGTTTTTTATTTTCCCTAATATCTCAAAAACTACTAAGGCTAAATAGTTATTAAAAACAGTTTTGAAATGTCCAACCAAAGCGTTTTCATTAGACACCCCACTTGATCTGACTGTCTCACTTTTTTTTTTTTAACCCCTCTTGGACCCCAATATCTCAGCAACCCCCTGACCGATATAGCTCATAACCTTACCTACAAATTGTACCAATACTATCTACCCCCATACCAAATTTCATGAAGATCGGATTAACGGTTTGGAAGTTTTCATCGGACAAACATACATACATACATACATACATACAAACGCCGATTCTTCCAACTTGACTCAGAGAACTCGCTTCGCTCGTTCAATAATACTATCAGTACGTGAAAGCACCAACAGGTTTCGACCCTTATCTACTATATTTAGCATTATTGTTGTTTCAAGTTGTATTAGATCTTGTAGTCGCACTCGTATCAAGATGATGAAAAACTTTAGCCAACAATAACAATACGCTCACATCTCTGACGCCCATTATATTTTGTGTAGTTCAGTAGTTCTACTAAATAGTACTTAAGTAACCTAACTACCTTGACTAGCTCGAGAACAGGTAATATACTGATACATACTACATACTCAGCAAATTTTTTGGTTTGTTTTAGTTTGATGGACGACTGGGTTAAGGTATACAAGAAATCTTTGCTGTATGAACAGAAAGTATGTGGCATGCTTGTTTGTCTTACTGCTTATTGTACCGCAGAGGTAATACCAGCCTTTACAATTATAAAATCTTTACCTATTTACGTTAGCTTGTTAATCATAGGTAAATTTACATTTGGATGATTTTACTTTTCAGAAATTAGATCAAGGTGAATTGCAGCTGATTCTCATTCTGATTTGTATTGCAACGGCTGTCTTGCATTTTATACCATGTTTTTTGTGCTCTTATATTGCAAATAAGGTAAATGTTTTTTTTTCTATAATAAAATTACGTGACGACCTCCGTCCGTGGTGCAGTGGTCGAGTAGCCGGCTGAGACGCAAGAGGTGCGGGTTCGATTCCCGCTGCGGGACAACTGTTTGTATGATCTGCAAATATTTATTCTGAGTCTGGGTGTTGTGGTTCTATGGTACTCGTAGTTCCTGATACTAACAACACAGGGAATCTGGACTATGTAACTGTTGGGTGTTTTTATTTTATTTTGATGTTTTCAATTTTAGGAAAACTTACAGCTAGGTATAAATGATAAATAACAGTTATATATTATATAAATATAACATGCCAAGGACATGCTGCGTCTAAAGCCAATTACAAAAACTCCGCAAATATGCTACTAAATAGATAAATAAAACAAAAGTCAGTAAACGACAAAAAAAATTGTAAGCCACACAACAAAAACAATAAAGACTATAAATAAATACATAAAGTAAGTACAGTAAAGTAAAGTTTATATTTCAAAAACAGATTAAATACAATTCTAAAACGCTACAAATCGCGCACTAGGGCTAGCCTGTACCGCGGGTATCCGTTCTAAGTTTACCAAAAAAAATACGGAGAAAACATGCGATACAATAAAATAAAAATTTAAGTAAGTTAATAGGATATTACACAACAACAGAAACTACCAACCAAAAAGATGCTTTTAAACTAACCACAAAATATAAATTAATAGGGGGGAGGGGTGGGGGGTAATGTATGTAGTGTGAGTGTGTATGTGATGATGAGTGAGTGAGGTTATACGTTTAAAACCAAAGACCAGGGATACATACCTACATACTACGCTGATTGGACACACTACCACCCAAAAAGTATGCATCATAAAGCATGCGTTTTAACTTAACTACCGATGTGTAAAAATATCAACATCACCATTCACTTTAGCTAACGTGTTGAAAGAATTACATGCTCTGATGATAAATGCATTTTGCCTATAGTTCGTTCTGACACACGGATGTTATGTTATGCTATAATGTATAACCCAAATGTATCAATTTGGTAAAATAGGTGCAGCACCACAAGTTTTCAAAAAAGCCTTAAAAAAATCTATTTGTTATAGTCGCTGACTGTACAAACCTATACTTACTTTTAAAAGTTACATTCTAATCTTTGGTGAAACATTATAAAACATGTATTTACTTCACAGATCCATTCGGTCAGTGATGCTTGCTGGAACGCTCCTTTCTGGAATGCGAGTAAGGTGGTGCGATCTTACTTTGTGCTCATAATGCAGAGGTCCATGCGGCCTCTGCCTCTGCAGGCTGCAGGATTCGATGAAATATCTCTGAAAACATTTTCTACCGTAAGTATTTTAGAAATTAACAAAAAAAACAATAGCAGGAAAACCAGTAGGTTACTTTCTAAAATGTAGAGTCTACTCTACTCGCCTGGTGAGGTGTACAATTGTCAAGCTTTGCATAGTCTGCTAATAGCCATACTGTATGAGTCGATCCCCAACTCGCCAACGTTTTTCCAGTTGGGGAATTGCAAATTTTAATTATATTCGTTCCCCAACTCAACTACTTTCTAATCTGCTGTCGATTCCTGTACAGTCAAAGACCAATAACGGCGGTATTGGTTGTCAAGAAATGATAAATCTTATAGTGCATAGATTAAGGGGGTGATAATAATGATAATACTAGATTTCTACTAGATCATACTAGATAGAAATCTAGTATGATTATTATTATCACCATTGTATATTCTAAGTTACCAGTTTAGCAACCCCTATAGCAGCCAGATCAGCAGGAGTTGTCGAGTTGATTCCAAAAGACTAGAAGGACTAAATCAGCTCAGAAGCCTTCGACTTTTTAGATAGATAATGGTAGCGATTCCGTGCATTCTCCAAATTTAAACTGCGGTAAAATTATAGCGGTCTCTTTCATTTCAGTCTATAACAAAAGGGCGCGCGATAATTTTAGCGTATTTTAAATTTAGATAATACTGCACAGAATTGCTACCAGTACCTACTATTGTCCATAGTAAAATTTTCTTCTGTTTTAGAAAATGACGAATGCGTATACGGTGTTCAACATGCTAAGGCAAACCAATAAATGATGTCGTGCGAAGAGGAATCAATTCATTGCATTGCGCACAACTTCTGTAAATAAGGAAATTTACATAAATAATAAGTTACCTGCCAGTTAGTGCCTAGAAGCACCTACTTACAAAAATTAAAAAATACAATCTAAACACTTGTGGTATCAAAAAATTGTTGCAAAATATGATCTAAAGATATTTAACTCAACTAATCCAAATCACTACCAGACGGAAACGTCTCAGACGTACGCTAAATGTTTGGTAATAATAAGTACTATGTAAGTAGTACTTTTTAATTTCATCGCTACCTAAATGGCAAATATGGCAACCCGTTAACAGCCAATACGTTGAGTGAGCCAGCTCTTGCTCGGGTTACACGTCGCTTCGAACAGAGATAGATAGAAGTAGATAGAAAAAACTTTATAGCACACCACATAAAAAATTAAAACATTAAAACAATCCGCTTCTTAACCGTGGTCCGGTTGTGTAGTCCGGCCAGCCGGACTATGGAAAATTTGTTTTTTCCGTGGTACAGTTGACCGCTCCATGGGAAAAAAAAATTTCAGCAGTCCGGTCAACCGGACCACACTAAATAGTAATCTCATCGTAATAAATGCATGTAATCTTTTTGCTTGAGTGTCACTTGTAGTGAAGGGTACTCAGAATAACGACGAAGGGTATAATTATTCAAAGATAAAAGACTATACTTTATTTTGACGGGATCTGACATTATTGCTAATCAAATTTGCTTTGTGTTGGTGTATTATTGTCAGTTAAATAGATAAATAACAATAATAAAACAACTAACTATTTAAATAACAATAATACACCTAGCCTACATGAATGAAACCCTCTCCACGCGAGTCCGACTTGCATTGCACATGACTAGTTTTTTTTCCATATGATATACGAACGTAGCTATTAGATAAGATTTTAAGCTACGAGTATGTACGTTACGTACCTAGCTAGATAAGATTTTAAGCTACGAGTATGTACGTATCTAGCTAGATAAGATTTTAAGCTACGAGTGTGTACGTACCTAGCTAGATAAGATTTTAAGCTACGAGTATGTACGTACCTAGCTAGATAAGATTTTAAGCTACGAGTATGTACGTACCTAGCTAGATAAGATTTTAAGCTACGAGTATGTACGTATCTAGCTAGATAAGATTTTAAGATACGAGTGTGTACGTAACGTACCTAGCTAGATAAGGTTTTAAGCTACGAGTATGATACCTATGTTTATTATCCGAGTAACTAATTATTATTTTATTGACTGTAGGTAATTGATAATCGCGCATCCACAGCTAATATTTTGCTTTCATATGATTTTAGGCGAACATGGTCATTCGAAGGCTTTTAACGTAATAAAGTTAATAACCAAGTTATATATATAAGTTATAAATAATGTATGTTTGCGTTTTTGTTATAGAAATACCTCAATTATTTTCGGAATAAACAACAGTTTCAATGTTAAACTTTTTGCCCAAGCTTCATAAAAATATCAAAAAGATAATTTTGATGTTTTATAAACTGAGGGCCTTATTCATAATCATTTTTGAAACCTATTTTAGTTAAAAGTTATATAAAAATTGATTGTTTAGTTCTCTCTGATGTCGTATACGTCAAAACAAGACAAAAAATATTTTAACTAAAATAGGTTTAAAAAATGATTATGCATAAAATGGTAAGTACATGTATATAAAACGTTTATTCCAATCTTTCCTAAAAACAGAGTCTGATTCTGAGTTTCTTTTAGATACATAAATAATTTTGGGTACCTTATGTATGTACCTAAGTGTGGGGTGGTGTGTCCTTAGTGTCCTAGTAATAGACTCCTTCGTCTCATCCCGTGGATGTAGTTAAAGCCTTAATAACGTAATACACCAGGAGATGGGCAGCAGCATCCACCTGAGTCATCAACACCAAACTGCGATCACCAATCCGCCTGCCAAGCGTGGTTATTATGGAAAATCCCCCCATTGCATTCAACGGGGATCCTCGTTCAGCAGTGGACATAAACAGGCTGGTGATGATGGTGATGACCTAAGTATTTCCATAATATCTTGACAAAGTCAAAGATAATATCGTGTAAGATGTATAGGTATTTTAGCATTAATATTTGAGCAATATCTAAGCAAGCTGTTTACTTTCTGTTATTTATACATAGTTATTACAATAAAGACACTTTTATTAATTCTACTTTACCAATTTACCCAAAAATGCCATCAATCATGACGAAATAAGTCACAACTCGCAAGTTGACATTGTTGAAGAACAATTCAAGCAAATAGATGTCTACCTTCACACACTTATGCAAGATATTCAAGGCACGTTGTGTCCGAGCAAACACATCAGAGCTTCTAGATAAGATAATTATTTACGGTAGTTGCTACTAGGTATTTGCATTTGCTAAACCTTGATCTACATAGGTAAGTAACATGAAGGTAAACTCAATAAAAGCTTACTGCTGCCGTGGTCTTTCCGGCCGAAAAATTGATTAAATGAGGCATAATTACAGGACCCTATTAAAGCACAGTGAGTAAGGAGATAATAATATTAAAAAAAAAATATTTGAAAGCGCAATACCTTATACTAGCTAAGTTTCCACGACTTCGTGTGCTTTTGATAACAGTCTATTATCTTAATCAAAACCTATATAAGCCTACCTAGCCTATATAACTGACTACCGTTGGGGAATAAAAGTCCTCGAGTGGCGACCACATACCGGCTATGGAGCTAAATGTGATATGGAGAGAGCTATGCTAATAGTTTCACTAAGTGATATAATCCGAATTAAAGAAATCCTACGAGTAGGTCATATTATATAATTTTGCGCATTGCCACTTCAACTTGCTATTTTTGAGAGTTTCTTCTACGGATTCAGTTCACCAGTTCAATGAGTTGTCAGTTCTGAACTTAATGGCGACCACAAATCGGACTAAGCAATAGAGGTAGGCCTTCCTCTCAATTCATTCTCTTGGCATAATATTACCGTATCCAAAAGTATCACTACTGAAGGTAACGTGTAACTGACAAAAAAGGTGGGTCAGAAAATTTTATAGAACGTCGCCATTCTTTGCCTCTTTATAATAGAGGTAGATGTAGACCAACCTCAGGGCAATTATTTAGACAACTATTGACTTTCTAACTAAAAGTAACTGGTTACAACACGTAAATTATACCACTCGAGTGGACACTGAAAATAGACAAGAAGGAAAGAGCCGGCTTTATTCAATAATAATTCTCACTTGAATAGCTCTATTTGCTCGCCGTCGCACGATCTGATATTGAATATGGATAAAGTGAATTATATTCAGAGTGGCTGGTAGCGTCAACTCGCAGACTCAGTTAAGAGGATTACTTACAACTTATAATTGGTTCTCGCCATTTGAGTGAGTAATAAAAAAACCAAACCAGTGTCGTTTTCGCAGGGTCTTGAACACCTCAGCAATTATCTACTTTTGGCCGAATTCTAAATTAGATTAGGGAAATGCTATGTTTTGGTTTGCATTTTCCGTATGACTATTCAAGAGATTTTGAGATTTAGATGCGGAGTTTATTTAGCTAAGCCTGGTTTTACTTTGTAAGTACTCAGTTGCACTTTTTATAATGTTCCTTGTTTATGATAATAATTAGTAGAACATTCATCATCGAGACCTCCCCTATAGGATGCAATGGGGTATTTGCCATAATCACCACGCTTGGCAGGCGGATCGGTGATCGTAGTATTGGTGTTGGGTACTCAGGTGAATGCTGCTACCATCGCCTGGTATAATCTTTTAGTCGGCTTTTATGACATCCACGGGAGGCGATGGAGGAGTCTATTCTTAGGCCGGACACGCCATGGCACAGTAGAACATTAGGTACACCTCATCATCATCATCATCAACTGCCTTTACCTGTCCCATAACTAGAAAACAACAATTGGAATCATAAATTTAGTTATAGGAACCCAAGACGTCATTTATCTACATCAGTTCATCTCGACACTCACACAGCCTAAACAACTAAAGGTAGAAACTGAAAATTTTCATAGTAAGTATCTACTTATTGGGAAATCAACCCAATAAGTAGGTACATACTTGCAGATCATGCAAACATTTGTCTCGCAGCTGAATCGAACTCTTGCGTCTCAGCCGGCAATTAATTAAACAAGAGTTAGGTTTTCACAAACTAAGTTCATTTTCTACTAAACGAGTCAGATTAACTAGCTGCCAATATGCTAGCTAGATATGAGGGAAAATCGTATTACATTTAACAGTTTCACATTTCAACATACCTTAGTGATGTTATTAAGTCCACACGTAACAAGCTTTTATGTAAAAAGTCGTCACATTCAATTAGCGCTAGAAGCCAGTGTGACAAGCCGTTTCAGTTCTAAAGGTTTAGTCCCATCCGCCCCGGTGGCCAAGCCCCGGTACCGGATCAGATGGGACAATTCGTTTTTATTTATTACTAGGCATTGTCGATTAGTATTAATCACCGGAGACGATCTACTTTCATGCTCACCGTCACCAGAATTCGGGAAGCTTGTGCTGCCGCGGCCGATTACTCAAAAATCGATTAATAAAAAGTATCATCCGCCTCCGCAGGAAATAAACCTTACTTCCTATCCGCCCCGGTACCGGGACCGGGCTACCGGGGTGGATGCGACTAAAACAAGTTTTAGAAACTTCTATTTTAGTGGAAGAAACCCGAGTTGTATTATTTTAAATTAGGTACAAATAAATGTCAAGTATGTTTCAACTAAGGTGAAGGTGAGTGTAGCAGGTAAACAAGCTTGACGGACAACTGCCATGCAATCTGGCCCGGGATGTTATGATTCCACTGGGACCCGCTTTAACCATTGCCCATTGCTGAACTTGGCTTCTCTGGTTTATTTTCTTGTACTTAGGGTTTGTGTGTGATAATAAATGGACAGTTTATCTTCGGATTCGTGGTTTTGTGCATGGCAGTTTCAGGTGAAACTAATCTACATGAATTAAATACTAAACTAATACGGTATGAAGAACGGGTAAAACTCCATTGACTTGCTGTATATACTAGACAACAGTCAAAAATTGATTCGACTATTTGTAGGGTAATTAACGTGATTTCTGTTTCAATCAGTTTCAATGCAGTTTTTATTTGAAACTGATAAACATCTGTCCCGTGTTGATCTTGCAAGTGGGTTTCCCTAGCCAGAAGCCTCGTGGCGGACATGTTTGCTACTAACACAATTACCTGCAGTGGGCAGTGCCGACATCCTGCAATCTGAACCCGATTCAATTAACATCGGCTTTTAACTTCTATTGTCTGGTGCTAGGTAGCCAGAGCACTCGTTGGACGTCTCTACTAAGCCACATTAAAAAAAACATTTGGTGTTTGTATCTATTGACTTTAAGATGATAACAATGTTTGGTATTGATGCACGTTAATTACTGAAATAATAAAGTGAAACTAAAGATTTTTTGGAAAGGTTTTGCATAAACTGGTAATTTAAGCAACGAAGAAACGTTGAATGTCCAATTACTATGAGACGAGTAGGTACAAGACAAGTATGAAATTTATTTCTCGAAAAAAATTAACAAACTTAAAACTCCATACTATGTAAATTGTTTGACATGGTCGTAAAGCATTGCGTATACTTTATGTACAGTGGTAAAATTATTAAAATTATTATTTTAGTAGCTGTACGGAGATCAATCAGTTGATTGAATTTACCGAACCTGGGGTTGCAGTGGTCCCTAAAAAATTTGAAAAATATCTAAATTCGTCGATTGAATGCAGAAAATTTACTAACTTTAAAAAAACAATCTATGTGGGTCATGCAAATTGTCATGGTTGACAATTCGACAATATAAAACACGTAGGTATTCCTCACGCTTAGTTGTCTCATAAGGAAATAATATTTGGCCTAGCAAAACTAATTGGAAACCACTATTGAAAGAGATCTACGCAAATCCTTACTTAATCCGCCCTAATATTTATCATGGCATCAAGTGCTATCTCCATAACCAGAGACAAAACAGTGAACCATTTCACTGTCCATTCTTTTGAAATCATCCCTCTTGACACGGTACTTGTAACACAGTGTTGTAGCTAGGGAAATAGGGACGGGGCAATAGCGAGATAGTGGTCAAACGTGACCACATGGAGTAAAAGGATGCAAAGTAAACATGTGAATAAACTGACAAACATTGGAAATTAAACTGCCATTGCGCCCGAGTCTGCGTAAAATTCAAATAAATAATTGACTTTACATATTATGGGAGCGTTCACTCGTATTTCAACTATGGATTTTCTTCAATAAACCATAATTTTCTATAATATTATTAGAACTACCTTAGAAAATTAATTAAATCAATGAGAAACACAATTGATCACAATAAGACTGGACTTTTTATCATTATCATCATCATAATTATCATCCTGTAGAAGTCCACTGCTGGACATAGACCTCCCCCATAGAATTCCACGACCAACGGTCCCGAGCCGCCTCCATCGACCGACCTCCTGCGACCTCTATAATACGTCCTTGGTCCCCAGAGAGAGCTCTATATACGCGGCGTTTTTATATGACCTGCCATTGCCACTTCAACTTGCTGATTCTGAGGGCTATGTTTATTTAGTCGTATATTAAAAATACGTTATAATTTAAATGGGCGCGAAGCTTTAGGATAATCCTGGCGCGTCCCTAGTTACGAACCTGTCTCCTAAAACCTATTTGTCGGACAGACATTATCGGCCGCGGAAAATTTTCTACAATCTCTGTCCCTTTTGTAGCCGCAACTGCTCCTGACATGTCAATTACGATATCCTCACGATGGGTACTGTTGCGGGGCGTGGGTTTATTGTAGGAAAGCCAGTGGATCAACGTTCAAAATATCAAAATGTTTTCACAGGATCAAAATATATTCAAACAATTAGTAGGTAATTAAGTAGATTTTAGAAGAATTATGACTAATTACGTAATTTTTCGTAATATACCACGTTACTATATTCTCCTGTCGACACTCTTACGCCCTTTGAGCGTGGCCGCAGTCGGTGCTCATGAGGAAGGACCTCTAAATGGTCAACGAAACGTCAGCAGGAGAATAGTAAAGTACTTATGTGGTGTAAATTAGTCATAATTATTCTAAAAGGATATCAAGCCTCGATAATTTTAATTATATAATTAGGCAGGTACCTACTAAAATAAAAAATATCGACTTTTATTACTATTCTTTATTTATTTACTTTTGGTAAATTATTAAATTACTTTCGCATTTTTGGGAATATTTTGTTTATGACAGATTCAAAAAACCTGCCCCTATTCAGAAGTTTGATGAAATTGCGCCTGAATCGTAATATTATCGCACAGAGCAAAAATAAGATTTATATGACGACAGGAATTGAACCAATAACGTACGCTGAAATAAAGCTTAATTTCATGATGATATTGCAATGATTTTGCAAATACCTGAAACTGAAGTTTCAAAATAATAGGACTGATATTTTCATCATGGTTTTATCTCAACGCGAATTTATAGCAATTGTGGCATGACTTCTTAGTGAACTAAGGAGGGTCCTAGGTTTTTCATACAATTCAGACATTATCAGTTAAGTTGCATTAATTCAAACGAAAATATGAAAAGTATCCACAATTCCCATAAAAAACTGAGGTACAAAACAAACGTTCTGACAGGACGACGTGACACGTCCGCTGGCAACCATCGCAGAGCGCTGAGTGACACGTTATTTCCTCGCGAACCGTAGCTGTCCGCGCGGCTAGTAGAATCTATTGAGCGTTACCGGAAGTCATGTGAGCGTCCCACTTTACATTGTGATGGGTTTGTCTAAAAGCTTAGTTGACTAAAATAAATAGGTTACTGTTGTAAGATAGCAGCAAACGTTTACAGGCACCCTATAGTTGGGTTCCTCTTATCTTTCACAGAATGGTTTTCCATACGTGCGTGAATGATAACGCTACTTATCTCTTTCGAGTAATTCAGCAAAGCAATGTAGATTATACATTTAATGAAATCACTCAGCTGCCTTCATACATATCTACGGAGTGAAATTAAAGTGAAGACAATTATTTACAAGTTACAGTAGCGACCCGTCAGCCCGCCATTGTCATTGTCCAGGTCTCATTTATTCAGAAACATAATTACAGGCACTAAAGACTTTTCATCTTTAGGTCTCAGAATGACGGCGCAGTGAACCTAATGCCGAAGAGGACGTCCTATAGGTCCACCTATGATGTAGGTACTTATTGCATTTTTTTTGTAATGGGCTAAAGCAAAAGTCCTTTTTGTAAAGGGACCTAACACCTAACACCAGATGACCCAAAGAGTTATCTCCATTTGGTACACTCTACTGATTAAAATGCCATAAAAAAACCCTTACAACGAAATCCATTTCGTACACTGCTTTTTTTTTACACGGAAAATTCAAAAGATTACGGACAGTCATTTGCAAAAGTGTTGAAGCTGTTTTGATGTAAGTAATGAATAATACCAACCCATATAATTTTTTTAAAACATTTGTTTATTTATTTCAACTTGGCATTGCCAACATAGTTTTATAATGCTGTATAAAATAGGTATGTTATTGTCTCTTTCCTTTTTACAAGAGTAATAAAGCAGGCGATAGACAAAATAAAAGAAAGAGACAATAATATTATATTATGTAAACACTCACTGTATGACCTTGAAATAGCCAGTAATGGGGTAGGTACCTGAATCTCACACAGGAGCTCTTGTCAGGAGCCAGGAGAAGTTGTCTGTGCACATACCTACTAATGTTAATAAGTGGTTACCTACCTACGTCCAACATGTACCTTTGACTATTTATTTAAAATCTTATTTGTCTTTTTTAGAAAAAAGTACTTAAGCAATTATGTACCTACCTACCTATACTACTGTCACTCAATATTCTACTGGAAGAGTTTCCCACAAAACAGGGAATCCTAGTGTGGGAGCTAGTTAGTATACAGAGCTATATTAAGGCAATTAAGGTACCTACGTAACCATTATTATAGTAATTTAATGTATGTTTTTCTTGATCAATAAATTATTATTAAATATTATTATTAATATTTATAACAGCATTCAAATTGCTAGATTATGTGTCGCGATTTCTCAAGTTTGTGACAAAGCCTGTTCCGTCATTTAATCAAATAAAAAGAAGGGTTGGGTTCCTGAGACCCCGTTACGCTTTGGCCCCGGATCCTAGGGATCATAATATATTAGATCAACGATGTTTATTTTAAATTTTACATAAGACATTCGATGTTTGATTTCGATTTCATCATCAAATTTTGTTTACGTTTCCTGCTACCTACTTTTAAGTGGTCGCAATTTATCAATAGTACCGAAAACGTTTAGAAAACTTTTCAAACGCAGTAAGACTGCTGAGTTAGTAATTTTGATAGTTTTCGAAACTATATGAAGTTTCGTTTCCTTCCATACATTTACTGACAGCGTCCTTAGTCTTCATCTCGTTTTCGCTAGGGGCGCTGCAAGTTGGCTGCAAGTAAATGTATGGAAGGAAACGAAACTTATATAGTTTCGAAAACTATTAAAATCCGCACTAAGCCCCCAGCAGTTTCAAATATTGTGGCAAAAACGCCAAACGCCAATGCTGGTCGGTTCGTGGCACATCTCTTCTGGAATGCCTATACCTACCAACAACAAGTAAACGCAGACTGCTTACAATCAAAATAGCCAAGTAAGATACCCAAAAATATTCACCCTTAAAGTTCACAGGGTATAAAAACAAAAACTCATCAGTCCTGACGAATTTCACAAAGCAACATCCACTTTCCGCAACTGTGACAAAAATTTGAAGCCTCTCTTGAAGGCTTCAAAGCGATCTCATAATAAAGGTGCGGACTTGTCGCCGTCGCAACCTGTTAATAATTCATGAACATGCTTAGTGCTCGAGGTTTTCATCACAGGTCTTAACCTAGCGGGTGTAGCGAGTCGAGCGGCGAATACAGCGATCGCTTACACGGCCTTTATGCTGCGTTAAGCTGCGTTGCATCTTTTTAACTAGACCACTAGTTTTGTATAGAAACTGCGACTTTTCCATGTTTTGGAATTATGTTTTGTAGGATTTTAGACGTGGTGTGTCCGGCCGACTCCTCCTCCCGTGGATGTAGTAAAACTCTTACTCAGGGATTACACCAGGGGATGGACAGCAGCATCCATCTGAGTATTTATCACCAACTGCACCAATCCGCGTGCCAAGCGTATTGATAGAGCAAATCCCCCATAAACAGGCTGGTGATGATGATGATTATAAGGATTTTTGAAGAGGCAATGCAGCTTGACAGAAAAATAATGGCAATATAATATTTGCAAAAATTACTATTAACGTAATAATAATTAATAACCCGTAAAACTATTATTGTTTGCATGCAGACTGGCTCACTTCCTTCCAATATTACCGGAGTACATAAATACAATAAAACCAATCGAGCGAGACCGTATGAACAGATTCAACCTGCACTAATGCACTACACTTCACCATGAAAGTGTTATCCGACATGATTGGAAAAGCTTTTAAAACAATTAATTGTTGTCCGATAATGCCTCAAAAGCACTCAAATTTATTTTACTATGTAGTGAAATTTAAACGTAAAATTTATTGTTTTCACACGGAAATATTATAGTACCTATATATATCGACAAATTAATTGATAAAATCATTTTAGGGTTCCAATCTCAACAGGAAAAACGGTACTCGTAAGGATAAGACCACTTTGTTGTCTGTCTGTATTCTATTAAGACGCTTTTCCGTTTTTTGACGACCTCTGTGGCGTGGTGAGCGAAGGTTCGCCTGCGACGCAGGAGGTTGCGGGTTCAATTCCCGCCTCGGAAAAAATATTTGTACGACCTGCAGATATTTGTTCAGGGTGTTCTGGGTATTTTCTATGTATAATTTAAAAAAAACTATCTATGTAATGTATTGTATTAAGTATATTATAAGTTATCAAGTACCCATAACACAAGCTCTGCTTAGCTTGGGGCTAGATAATGTTGTGTGAAATGTCCAGCATTTATTTATTTATTTATTATTAAATATATTAAGGTCTGTGAGCATGTGCAAATGTAGCGTGGAATCGACATGCCGGGAACAATTCGTGAAATGTAGCATAGGCTACGTGCAGCGCAAACCCTCTTTTCTATCCCCCTGCCCAGCATGGGTTAAAGGTACTAATGGGACTTTTTTTTCCCACTAGTCCCTTCGATTATTTCAAAGGAACTAGTGGGAAAAAAAAGTCCCATTAGTACCTTTAAAGGGACTGCCCAAAGGGACTAGTGGGAATGAATCCAAAAATCAAGTCAATCAATCAATCTAACTCAAATTGACTCAGATTGGCTGAATTTAAAAATTTTGTATTGAAATCGTGAAAATAAAATACCACTAAATTCTGAATTCATCCAATTCTGAAATTTGGAATTCTAAGAGTTTTAATGACACAAATAAAGGAATCAGTTTAAAACTGAGGAATTTCGACTTCTTACTCCTAAAATGGGATTGTGAAGTTTGTAGGAAAAAGCAGCTGAACCTCGAAAAGGGCTGACGATATCAAAATAATTTATGGATCGGAACCCTCTGAGCGCGAGTCTCGTTCACACTTATAATACTTAGGTATAAGTACTTATATTTTACCTACCTATACTTGTTGGGCAATTTTCGTTGGTATAAGATTTGTCCTGGCTGCTGGCTTATTTAGGAGTGTGTTATTACTGGAAGAAAGTGTTATCCGAGTTAGTCGTAGAAAGCAATGGCGGTGATGAGCGCAACACTTTTTCTCCGGACTTTTAAATTTTCTATCTGGTAACCCTACTAACGTGTAGGTATATTATGCTCACATGAGCTTCATCACTAGTTTTAAAGCACGTTAACCTAAATGATCTACTCCACTTAACATATCGGTTCAGCAAGCTTTTATTTATGTAGCACTTTGAAGTGGCTCATTCCTCTGAAAGGGTTAATTAAGTGAAAGATCCTGGGACCGGTGGACCGAGTGATCGTGTTACACAAATTAGAACGTGCTATTGAGCAAAGAACCCGTCTATGAACTGGTAATATTGCCCACATTACCATATTTTTCACATGCAGGAATATACTTTGTTAAGGCGCTATAGGTCCAACGAAAATTATGTCTCGCACGCGCGCTACTATCTGCGAGACGCAGCAGCTGCGCGCTTTCTTTTGGTGGATAGAGTGCTTGCTATTGTTTTCAATTACATCGATGCGCACATATTTAGTGCATAAAATTAAGTAGGTAGTAAAACTTTATTATTTTCCTTAATTAAATACTTTTTTTTTTATTTGCTCTATATTTTATAGAATAAGTAGTTTCTATGACGCCAGTCAACGTACCTACCTACTATCAGGAAATTAAATAGGTAGAGAATTATGAATCAAAGTCAGTGACTCTGAGAGTCCGTGGGTTTGATATCAATGTTTTTTTTTCATTAACTCTTTAGCCGCTCATTTTTTCTTGGTCTCCCAAATGAAAAACATAGTTAAGAAAATCTTGTATGAAAAAAATCGAATAAAGTCTCAAATTAAAAATATTGAATGTAACATTCGCATGAACAATCTTGAATGAAAAACGTTAATAAAAACTCAACTGAAAAATCCTAAAGAATGAAAAATGCCTAAAGAAAAACCTCGAATAAAAAATCTCTAGTGACAATTCTCAACTCAAGTTAGAATCTGGGGCCAATTCTCGGACTGAAGTCGAAAAAAAGTAAGAGTGGAGAGAGAGAGAGGAGTCAAGAATATTATAAGCAATTTACATCGACGGGGCGTTGTTAAATGTGACAATAGTAATTTAAATAAATTTCAATTTATTTAACTTCAAATAAGTTTTGTATTAAATTATATTCAATAAATCCAAATAAAGCGAAATAAATACAACACACGAGCAAAATGGCACAAATAAAATACGCGCAAAAAGAGCTCAAAATCAAAATAGCAAAAATCCACTAGTTACTTACCTGATGCAATTGTAAATAGGTACCTATCGATACCGAGCTAAACTATTATGTATACCGAGAGATATCAGCTACTGTACGTAAGACCATTTTGATTAATGCATACCTACATTCCAAAGTTTCAATTATTTTCACAATCCGATCATAGTAAGTACCTACCATGTGCACTCACATTCAACACAGTTACTTAATGGATCCTGAGCGATAGTCCAGCAACGGTAGAGTACCTAGGTTCGGGAATGTCCATTATCTATTAGGAACTTGAAACGTTTGATGAAAGGTTCGGTAGAATGCGAGGCTGCCGATGCGATCGAGTATGGTGTTCAAATATCAATAATTTGACAGAAATAGTTTGAAATAGGTTTCTTAAACGAATTAGAGTGAAACTTAGTTCACTTTTGATTTAATTTTGGTGGTACTCGGGTGAATGCTACCCATCCCCTGGCCTTAGTAAGGCTTTTACTATACATTCACGGGAGGAGAAGGAGGGTGCCGGACACACCACGGCACCACGGCATTTAAAAGCGAAATAACGATGCAGATAACATACTTAAAATTTCTGATGCCAAATTGATGTCAAAGAAACGTCAAAAGATAACTGAATAAACTAGAAGAAACATTATTATATTAGTTTGTTCAGTTATTACTTTGTTTGAAATTTAGAAAAGTTAACAATACATCTCTACTGGAGAAACTTTCCAGTGGTTCTGAAACTGGATAAATTGGAATGTATCCTAACTTTCACAAACAGTCGTTAGGTAAGGTATTTCATACAGGTACTTTCACGTGCTTGTTTTTTTGAATCTTTTGCTCCAAGTGTATTATAGTATTAAACCTCTTTTATAGACCTACTATATCTTACAAACCTCCGTGGCGCGGCGGGCTATAAGTCTAGCTCTACGATTTATCATACGTACACTTATCATCATCATCACCAGCCTGTTTACGTCCATTGCTAGACAATACTTCCCTCATTGAATACAATGGGGAGATTTGCCTTAATCACCACGCTTGGCAGGAGGATTGGTGATCGCAGTTGGCTAATGCTGCTGTCTATCCTCTGGTGTAACCCCTGAGTAAGGCTTTATTACATCCACGGGAGGAGGAGCAGGGTCTATTCTTAGGCCGGGCACACCATGGCGCAGTAACTTACAGTAAGTAACTTAATTATTAACACAATACCAAAAAAAACTCCAAATTAAACAGTTGAGCTATCTAAGGCCCATATTAATAAATCGAACTTGACTCTTAGAACGATCTTGGTGTTGTACCAATTTCAAAATTCCTATACAAAAATTATTTTGACGACCTCTGTGGCGCGGCGGGTGAAGGTTCGCCTGCGACGCAGGAGGTTGCGGGTTCGATCCCGCCTCGGAACAAATATTTGTGCGATCTGCAGATAATTGTTCTGGGTGTTCTGGGTATTTTCTATGTATAATAAAAATATCTATCTATGTAATGTATTATATTACGTATATCAGATATCTAGTAACCATAACACAAGCTCTGCTTAGCTTGGGGCTAGATAATGTTGTGTGAAATGTCCAGCATTGTATTTATTTATACTTATTTTTAGTGTTCTCAAGATCTTTCTCAGAGTTGAGTTCGGTCTATTAGTACGGGCCTAAGATTATACCCATCTACCAACCCCAAACCTGCAACCCGGTTTGGTCGTTGCCACCTCAATTTGCAAAATCAGTCGCAAATACCACCCCGGAGTGGTCATTAAAGCTCCCTCAACAACTAAGTACCTATTGTCAATAGCAAAGGTATGGTGGACTTCACTGCATTTCACTTGGTGTATATTCGCAAAAATGTTTGAGTTATTTTGCCACGGAAAACAAAATTATGTACCGATAGACTCATGGCTGATTTTACATTGGAAAAATAACGCAAACATTTGCGAATATACACCAAGTGAAGTGCCACCATAAGATGATGTATGGAACATTATATAGCAGAGGAAGCGGAAACAAATACAAAATCCTAAAAAAGTTATGGCCGCTGTTATACGTAGCTCCTGTAGCCGGACACGTTGCACAAACCCAGCCATGTTTCCATTTCGATTACTAAAATATTGGAAGTAAAATATATAACCGCTATCGTATCCTACGCGACAGCCGGAAATAAAGCTCTGCCGACAGTGTCGGGAGTCGTCGGGCATCGCGGATTCACATTTTGACATCGCTATAGGTATTATTAGTTGAAGTAGCAATGGGCAGGTCATATAGCTCGAAGAATTGATAACCATTGTGGAATAAAGGTTCTCGAGTGGCGACCACAAACCGGACGACGCGGTAGAGGAAGGCCCTCCACTCGATGGACTAAAGACATTATTAACGTCGCAGGAAGTCTGTGGATGGAGGCGGCTCAAGACCGTTCATCGTGGCATTCTAAGGGGGAGGCCTACGTCCAGCAGTGGACTTCTACAGGAGGATGATGATGATGATGATGATAGGTATTATAAAGGCTATTATCTTCTTATCTGGCATAAGTAACCGACCGTTTTTAACCGACTTCGCAAAAAGGAGGAGGTTCTCAATTCGGTTGTATTTTTTTTTTTTTTTTTTTTTTAATGTTTGTTACCGGATATCTCCGGCGTTTATGAACCGATTTGGAAAATTCTTTTTTATTCGAATAGATATACTTCCAGATTGGTCCATTTTCATCCATTCAGAATCCAGTTCTGATGATGGGATCCACGAGGAATTGAGGGAACTCCTCAAATATTGTAGGGATACATATGGCGATTTTGATATTTTCAGCAAGACACCAAGCATTTGCATTCAGAAAGTATCATAATCCTTTCACCACTATGGTTCTTTCATAAAAATTTTTCATCCAAAATTATTTAGTCCAATACAATGGCGGAAGTCGGTTTTTTAAATGAAAAGTTATCGAGGTAACTAAAAAACAACACCAAAAAAAATGTAAAGAGTTTAAAGGTTCTCGAGTGGCGACCACAAACCCGATGGCGCTGTAGAGGAAGGGGACCTTGATGGACTAAAGAAATTATAAAGGTCACAAAGGAAAAAAGGGTCAAAAGGAAGTCGGTGGATGGAGGCACCTGAAGATTGCTCGTCGTGGCATTCAAGGGGGAGGCTTTAGTCCGGCAGTGGACTTTTATACAGGGGGATGATGAAAAAAATAATGTCCCAGTGGTGTATTTTGCGACAAATAAATACCACTATTATACCATTTCTAAGCAAACAAAATAAAATAAATTACTTTTTAAGTATTTCTTTAACTTTCTAATTTCTATTTAAATTATGGTAGATAAGGTGAAATGTATCGGTGTCAGGGCTGAGAGCATTATTTGTAAACGTGGAAATAAAAAGAGAGGTACCTAAATCCTAACTAAACCGAAGCTAAGCTACGTTTATAAATAAGACTGAAATGCGTCATGTAAAATAAACCGTTTTCCTATAGGTTTTTAATTTAACTCCTTTCGAAACACTGTTATTGCTGCTTTATTAACAATTACTTACTGCTATCAATTGTACGATAGATAGTGGTGTTTGCATTATTTAAATAACAGTAAAGTAGATGGGCTTGTAATTGGTAATGTACAAGTGTTGTTAGTGGGTTCGGTTCTGTGTTATACACACTTAAACAGTGAGTTAATGAGTTACATTTCTTACCTTCTAAATTGATATAAGTACTAACTCCCTTATTCATGATCATTTTTCAAACCTATTTTAGTTAAAAATAGCTTTTGTTTTGTTCTCTGATGTTAAATGACACGTCAAAACAGGACAAAAGCTATTTTAGCTATCAAAGGTTTCAAAAGTATTTAAGTCACATAAAGTTGTGCTATTTTATATTTAAAAAAAACTGTACAACTCTAAACCGTGAAATTTTAGCCAAATTGAAATTGTATTTGCATTTTTTTATGATTTCCATGATGTTTTCATCACCACCATCAGCTTGATGTTCAATAATGGACGAGGCCTGCCCCATCAAATACAATTTATTTTAAAAATTATTTCACTAGTTGAATGCTAGTGAAAGAATTTTTACTAAGTAGAATATTATCACTGAGAAATATAGACTATGGTAGGTATTTATTTTTCAGAAAAATTAGGGGTCTCCACGAAAACTCCAATAATGTAACACAAAGTGTAATTTTTTTTTATATAAAGCTCTTTTGCCACTCACTGGCTGACATGCTCGATATATTTTACGAGTGAAAAATTCCATTGAACCCATCCGACCTAGATCCAAACCAACGACCTTCGGATCGGAAGTCAGCTTCACTAGCCACGACATCACCAGTACTCTTGAACCCTGGATAACCCTGCAGCTAATTTTAATAACATCAGCCCTCTGTTAATTCCACCTGCCACGGCCTCACTCCTCGCGATAATCGTCGCCGTTTGGAAATGAAGAGCTGTTGACCAGCCGCGTTCATTACCTGGGACAAAGCGGAGTGTTTTCCACGTTAAATTGAGTGTAGAGAGGCAATCCGGACCGGGCGTCTGCTCACGACACCGGATCCGACAGACCGAGTTTTTTAATTTTTGGCCCTACGCTGCTGGCGTATCACAGAGTCGTATTTAGAGACTTACCGCCAAGCAACGGTGGGGCTCTTGCACCCCTTGAATTACAATCCAGTTTATAAATGAATGTGTGCCTAATGTGTAACCTGATTTATATGTATAACACCCGTGAGTCGCGGACAAAAAATATTACTCGTGGTACTACCAGTGGCACCATCGGTAGTACCACGGGTAAGTTCAGCCAAAAAATACCAAATTCCGTATACTTTAGGAATTTCATCTAACGGCTCAAGACCGTTCGTCGTGGCATTATAGGGGCGAGGCCTATATCCAGCAGTGGGCTTCTACAGGCTGATGATGATGATAGCCATTCAGATAGTTTAATACGTCATAGAATCCCACGTCACCTCGTCGAAATTTTCGGCTGAATTACGCTTCAGCTCTTAATTTTTTCTGGTTCATTGGTCCAAAAACCTAGAACGCTATGTACTACCTACCTAAATAAGATAGGACTTATTAACTATTATTTACCTACCTAAATAAGTCCTATCCAATTAATATTTTTATGAAAATCTAAATAATAGTTTTCAATTTAAAAGGAAACCAGAGCCATACACAACGAAATAAGATCTAAGTTTCGGTTCTCATTGACTAAAACTACAAGTCGGATTATAATAAAATTTTGTAGATGTAATTGGCTAAGACTTATCAAGGTCTTAACAATTATTACGATATATTTTTTCTGGTTGTAGACCAGTTTTAGTTTTTTGGTACTTCGACTAGGTTCAGGTACGTGGGAACCTTTAGTTATAAAATTTACTATGATACCGTTGTTTCAAATTTTTACTCCACTGTGCCACGTGACCACCAAGCATAGGACCCAACGTCCTCCAGTGGGACCAGACAGGTGGGGGACGCTGGGAGTAAACGAGTATGACGACTTCTGTGGCGCGGCGGGCGAGTAGCCGGCTGAGATGAAACAGGTTGCGGTTTCGATCCCATCCATTAAATTTTGATCTGCCCTAATGCCAATCATGACCAAGGGAATCCTAGTGTGGGATCAAGACTACGTCTATATGTATGTGGCTGTTGGGTGTTATGTTATGCTACCTCTGCATGTTTAATGGAGATTTAGCGCCCAAAAATTGTTCCTTCTATTAGATATTGAAAGTGGTGATGGTGGTCAAGTGCAGCATACTAACAATAATTTCCAGGCTAAAGAGAGGAAATATTAAGTCAGATTTCAAAGCAACCGACATATCGACTTGGCCATACTCTCCTTCCAGAGTTCTTGCTAGTAAACGCCTACGAGAAAACTTCTGCACGTCTAGTACGGGTTTTGATAGTTTTAGAAAACTATATAAAGTTTCGTTTTCTTCCATACATTTTCTGGCAGCGTCCTTAGTTTTCTTCTCGTTTTCGCTAGGGGCACTGCAAGTAAATGTATGGAAGGAAACGAAACTTCATATAGTTTCAAAAACTACCAAAACCCGTACTAACCCCCCTTAGCGTAGTCCCCCGACGTTGACAAAACTCACAATAAGGGAAAAACCATGATTAAAAAAATCTATTAAGGGGCTCTTGACGCTTTGGTCGCAAGTTAGCCGAACTGACTAGTATCAACTTTCACTGCGAGCTATTATGGATACTCTTTTATTTACCCTGGGTGATATCAACTGACTACAACCCTGCACCATACACACACACACGCATCTGTTGTTTGTTTTACTTTTAGTTTTCAACATGAGAGTTGTGTGCATGGTTTTCAATTACGTTCTCCAGTTTCCCTTGTTGAAATGTTTTTATTTTGACCTATTGAATCGAGAATTGAATATTGTGAATACCAACTGAATCTATATCTACCCATTGCCTGTCATGCAGGTCTATGGAGGGACTTAGATACGTTATTTTCTATATTATCTCACTTGGGTCTTCTGCTTAAATTCTAACAAAACATCCGACAAAATTGTTTTGATTTCATAATTCATGTCTATGGGTTCTAAGTACATTTAGGTAATTATATGCTGCAATTGTCTGTTTTCAACCGTTTCTATATATATTATATACCTATTAAGTATCTATTCTAAAGCCGTACACACCACGGCTAACGTGGCGTGTCCGGTCTAAGAATTGATCCCTCCAGCTCCTCCCGTGGATGAAGTAAAATCCAATCAAGGAATTACACCAGGGGATGGGCAACGACATCCACCTGAATACTCAACATGAATACTGCGATCACCAATCGGCCTGCCAAGCGTTGTGATTATGGCAATCCCCATTGTATTTATGGGGGAGGCCTTGTCCAGCAGTGGAAGTCTAAATGCCGGTGATGATGGCTGTCTGTTTTTAAGCCGTTTTGTTAACCGTGGCGTTTCCGGCCTGAGTTGTGTAAGGCTGCACGACTTTAAGCTGCCATACGGTCAATAGTTAAGCCCACATTATAAACCATAAAAAAAATATCTTTAATTTTTGCTCAAATGTATGGGAAGTATCTTTTTTCAAACTACGATAGCAGCTAAAATATTGCATCTACAGGTTTCGTGAATAAAAAAAAAAAAAAAAAAAAAAAAATAGAATAGAATAGAATAAAATGCTCAAATTAACGTGCCCAACAATATAAAATCATTTTTTGTCACAAAATATTCAAAATGAATGATCTTCTTTAAAAAAATGTTGTAATCTACCGAAATTAATTAAAAACTTATACAGTTTCAATGAACTTTTAACACTATGAGGTCAGGTACAAATTTAAATAATTTATTTTTAGGAAAACTAACTGCTAGGTTACCATCGGACAGACTAAAATACGAAGCCTACCGAAGTACTAAGAGCACCGATTCATATATTCATGTACTTACCTAATAGGGCACCTACCTATCTACAAGTATGCTAAAGCCAATTACAAGTATCCTCATAGACATAAACATACATACCTACATACATAAACACATTAAACACACGTCTTTTACCCCGAAGGGGTAGGTAGAGCCTCAAAGGCCGACTTTTCACCACATAATACAGCCAAATAATTAGATGTATACAAAAACATAGGAACAGTACAGTAGTAAATAAAACTAGTTGAGGAGGAATACTTTAATGTTTATATTTATCTGATTTATATATATCTTTTAGATATTTTAACAGGTCCAAATTTCCAGAACACACCATTATGATAACCATATACTTATTAAACCTATGTTACTATTCAAAATATTGACTAGTGCTTAAAATAAGAAATACTTAAATAAAAAACGTAATAGCGTGTTTCCTTTTGTAAACACGCTAATGTGTAGGTATAGATACAACATTCAAAAAGACAAGTGTATTATGTAGGTACCTACCTATAACAAGCGGCAAATAAGTTAACCCAGGCGCGTACCACGTGACTTGCGCAGTACCAATTTCTAATAAAAATCCTCTGCTCACGTGGTGCGCGCCAGGGCTCAACTTATTTGCCGCATACTACACTTACAAATTATGACTAAATATCCTGGAGGTCTACTCTAATACACCGAACTACGAAATTTCGTGTTTCGACTTACAAGTCATCATGTCTGCCAATAACATACCCTCTCGTAAGTATAGTACCTACCTACCTAATACGATTAGACGACCCACCACAGGGACTTCTCTCAAAAGTTCTTACAAGTTCATTGATTTAAAAGTATACAAGACAGATATATTGGGAAACAAATAAACTAACAAATTATGGTAAACATCCCGTTTTTTTAATTAATTACACATAGTTATCACTTGCTTCATTCATTTTATGCGGAATTATCGCATTGTAACTAAAAGCTTAATATTATAAAAAATACGCATCTCTTAGTCCGTCGTGCGAGCTCTTTTAAAGCCCTAATTTATAATCAATTTTTAAACCTTTGATAGCTTAAATACAGCTGTTATCTTGTTTTAACATATGTAGGTAATTTTACATCAGAGAGAACAAAACAAAAGCTATTTTAACTAAAATGGGTTTAAAAAATGATTATGAATAAAAGGGCTGTTATAAATACCTATGTAAAATTCAAACATTTAAACCTATCTCAGCGATACTCTTGGTGGCCTCCGAAGTTTAGTTGGCACGTATATCTATATCATCCACTCACCTTTTACTTTAGTTCGCGCTCAAGCTCAGCGAGATACCTACAGACGTATTTCGGATAATTTGTCTGACTTAGTTTAGAGTTGTATTGTCCAAAATTTCAGTTTAACTTTAAGATTGTACTTACTTAAATTCAAGAAGTAAATAAATATAAGTAAGTACCTACTTATTACATGAAAAATGCTGGTAGTTTTATTGTTATTGAATAAATTAATAATAAAACAAAATAACTAGGAAAATATACCCGTAATAAGGTGTTTCCTGAAGTTCTCAGGGACCCCACGCGCAACGAACCGCGTTACCAAAATATGGGCGGATCGAAGGTTAATATTAAATTCCTCTATTAGAGTCTTGTTAAAAGCTTCCTACTCATAAAGAAAATCTATTTTAAGTTAGCTATACACGTCACGCAATATAATATTGGTGGCAGGATCATTAACAAAACTTTTTGCACGTTCTCCATAAACAAACTCTAGATGAGTAAAATCTAGTGATTTGTTAAACTCAACGTAACTTACTATGTTAGGCATCCTCTGTCTCAGGGTCTTCACGTCTTCCACCGTGCTAAACCAATCGGAATCACTAACAAATAGATTCACTGGAGCAGTTATTAAAGAAATAGGAAATTCAGGAGGTAGAGCAGATGAATACACCAATTTATTCCTCTCAGCACCAAAATCATACCTCTGGAAACGCTTGCTCAAATATATTTGAAAGAAATGCATGAATGTTTTTGTTGACACCCCAGCTGGTATATGAGTAGCAATTACTTGAAGTCTATCTGTATTTATATTTGTTAAGTTTCTTATACCATAACTAAGAGCATATTCGAGCTCGCAAAACACTTTTTCAGGGACGTTGTTTCGACATGTTTTTGCGTGAATCAATTTTTGCAGGAAACTTTCTTCGAAAACGTTATATACTCCTAAGCTGTCAAGAACAGATTTAATAAATTTATGATTGTTTGCAAACCAACCTAGATAGGGATGTTTAGTATTGCTGAGCCAGGCTACAGGTGCCAGCAAAACCGCTTGCCTTATTTTGTCATTATATTCTGGTTTTAAACTACACATGATGAGGAAAAGGGTGGTCCCTTGAGAAAATCCTACATAATATATTTTTGATTCTTTTGTAATGGAAGTTATGTAATCGATGACTGCAGGTAAATCTTGAGATCCCATTTTTTCATAACCAAAATCCCAATAAAGCTTATCGGGAAGGTTTTTGACATGACCTTTGCTGTACTTATTTCCTCTTGAATTGTAGAGCCAAATATCGAATCCGAGTGAAGATAGCTGATACGCCAGAGATGAAGAAGGGCCAGTCACCAGCCATGAATCAGAGCTATCACCAATTCCATGCACCAATAAAACTGGAGGTCCTTTATTGGGTATTCGAACTACATTTACAAAGTATCCATCTTCAGTGATCACCGTATGTCGTTGCGGAACGTTTCCGTTTTTTGATATTAATTGTAAAGAATCTAAATTAATGTCTGAATTTGGGTCGATTATTGGATTGACTTCTTTCGTTTTTCTTTTATTTTGCACATATCCGAAACAAAACACTAAAATAACACTTTGAATAAAGTTAACATTTTGAAAATTCATTGTTACACTTCGTTAAACTTGTCACTATACACGAAATAAATATTCATAAGCATCCGCACAACCGGGTGTTGCTTTGGCTATCGATGCCGTAATACAAGCTACTCGTGAGCTGGTATCAGACTACAATGACCTTAAGAAACGATGGCCTAGAGCAGAGTTCGTCGCCATTCGCGTCTGCAGTGTCGTAGCTAAGGTCATGAACCAATAGGGCAATATTGCCATAAGGGCAAGATTTGAATTTTGCAATTATAATAAGCATTTTTAATATGCAACATTTATAATAGAAGTTAACGGCGAGCAGAGTGAGCCGCTAAAGTTAGTGGCTTGTAGGAGCGAGAGCGGCCAACATTGCAACAGAAATTACTATAGCTAGATCACGTAAATTGCGTGTCTGCGAATGCGCAAGGTCCCCCCTGGCAGCTGCCCCCGTATAGCCATCCACTAGCTACGACGCTGCGCGTTTGCGATCATCAGCGGTTATTTATCATTTTTAGTTTTGTCCGTTATTCAAATCATAATGAATTTAATACAGAAACCAGTTAGTTTATAGGTAAGAGAAAAGTAAATGTCTCCATTTAAAAAAAAATACAAAACTTTTTATCTCGAGCTGGATTAGAATAACGCCAGTGAAATGACAAATCATTATGTATGATATGTATCTCATGATTGATAGTTATCTCACACCTATGGGAAATAGCACCGCAGCTCCGTATCAAGGAGACGGTCGCGGGTTCGACCCCGGCCTGGTTGGTAGTTTTTTTATATTATAAAATGTTAATTTCTAATAAGTTTCCCTATGTACCTACATAACTGATATTTTTTATTATAATCTATACATAATAATAGAGTTAATACAGTTTATGTATTTATCTATTTACCTATATTTGAATATCATCTCTAGTTGTATAATCAGTATTACATCAGCGTGTTAATGATTATTAGGAAAAAGATTTTTTAAAACGACCCATTTTATACAATATGGATTGCCTTCAATTCGAATTAATTTGTCATTTAATAGTAATAAGAAGGTTAGAATTAGTTATACTTACTTTACTACGCCATAATCTTCTCGTCACAGATATCGCAGTCTCAAGACGAATCAGTGCGCGTTGCCAGTGATGACTTGATTCAGACGCAAGCTCAAAGTCGCGCAGCGGCCTATGGAGTCAGCTATACTCGGAGTTAGAATCCATAATTAGGAAATCTATAATAGAACCAAGATCACCGAAATAGCTCTCAGAATGAGCAAGTTGAAGTTGCAAATGGGCAGGCCATAATTATAGCTTGCAGAACAGAAAGCCGCAGGGGTAATAAAGGTAAATAGTGGCGACCACGAAATAAAAGACGCAGTGTAGGCCCTCTCTGGATGGACCAAAGATGTTTGTAAGGTCGCAGGAAGTCGGTGGATGGAGGTGGCCCATTTAGTAGTACTAGCATTCTCTAGGCATATGTCTAGCAGTGGACTTCAATAAGCTGATGTTGATGATCCGTGACGCAGCGGGCGAGTAGCCGGCTGACACGCAAGAGGTGCGGGTTCAATTCCCGCGGTGGGGCAAATAATTGCATGATCTGCAAATATTAATGTCCTGGATCTGGGTGTTGTGGTACCATGGTACTCCTAGTTCCTGATACCCACGACACAGGGAATCCTATATATGTGGGACCACGACTATGTATGTGACTGTTGGGTGTTATGTAAGTTATGTATGAAAGATTAAAAGGACTTTTTTGAGTCGATAAATTCTAAATATTATCCTTGAAAACCATTATGTGATATGACCCTGTAATATTATGTGTTATTAACTGCGAATAATATAAAATACAATGCCAGTCAACAAAAAAAAAATTCATAGAGGTAATTTTTTAACTTCAACTATACGGAAGTTAAGTTATTTTAAGATCAAGGATATTTCAAAATGTGTTGAATTTACAAGTTAATGTCTACCTACCTAGCAGTATTCTCACATAACAGTGATTGTATGCATAAGGAGTAAATTAGGAAGGAGGGAATTTTGAGGAAGGCCCTCCACTTCCATGGACTAAAGACATTATAAACGTCACAGGAAGTCAGGCATTCTAAGGGCCAATGGCTTATGTCCAGCAATGGATTTCTACACGCTGATGATGATGTTGCAAAATACATACAGTGCGAGAAAGACTCGCGTACCAAGGATCCCGTTGTCCAAAAATGAAATAAGTACCTCATCATCATTAACAGCCAGTAGAAGTCCATTGCTGGGCATAGGCCTCCTTTCTAGAATGCCACGACGAAAGGGCCTTGAGCCGCCTTCATCCACCGACCAACTAAGATCACCGACATAACTCTCAGAATTAGCAAGTTGACGTCATTTAGCTCGCAGAACTGACAACCGCTGGAGATATTTTTTCATATAAATTTCCCCTTCACTTTTAATTATCCTTAGATTTTGAAAGATAGAAAATTCTTTATTGCACAAGACAAAAAAAACAAGTACATAGGCGAACTAAATGCTAATTAGCATTTTCTTCCAGCTAACCTTTGTGTAATGCAGAGTGGGTGGTAGTGCTATAGGGTAATAAAACATATCGAGCAAATTGAAAAAACTGCTAATTACCACTGTTTTCCGTCACTTTTGCTGACGTTTCGAGACTGAGTTCAGAAGCCTCTTCATCATGAGCACCGCCCGCGACCGCGTTCGACGGTAGACCGGCGAATACTGCGTGCGGCCGCACGCTCCGCTCGCCGCGATAGCGAACTCAGTCTCGAAACGTCAGCAAAAATGACGGAAAACAGTGGTAATTAGCAGTTTTTTCAATTTACATGATTCCCAACTACGAAAGTTTCAATTCTATATCGAGCAAATAAAGTAAACATAATTAATTACCCTACTTAAAATAACTAGATACACACATCATTATATATATATAGTATATGTATCGCATATTCGTAGTTTATAATATATATATATTATAAACTACGAATATGCTATACATATAGAGAGCTAAAATCTACGTGATAAATCCAAAATGAAGAAATCCGTAGAAGAACCAAGTTCACTGATATGTAGCCCTCAGAACAAGTAAGTTGGAGTAGCAACGGGCAGAGGTCATAAAACTCGCAGAACTGACAACCGTTGGGGAATAAAATATGTTCTCGGATGGCGACCACAAACCGGACGACGCAAACCGTACCGTAAGGCCTTCCTCTACGATGGACGCAGGAAGTCGGTGGATTAAAGGCGGCTGAGGACCTTTCGTCGTGGCTGTTATGGGGGAGGTCTTTGTCCAGAAGTGGACTTCTACAGGCTGATGTTGATGATGATTAGATTTTGGAAACGAGCTCGTATACATTTTTGCTAAATCCATGGCACATTACCTACATACAGACAGACAGACGGACAAACAATGAGATCTCACAAGTCTGTTGTTGGTTTATTTTTTGACTTTTGTAGCGAAACCCTAAAAAAGTTTTTAACCAAGGTAAATGTTAACGTTCGTGTCCAAGGTTGCTAAAGAGGAAGAAACGTAAGACCAAATTAACAATAATTGAATGAAATGGAATATGTAGCCGGATTACGACAGTTGATATAGGTAGGAAGGTATTATACCCAGATTTTTTATTTCAGACAATTTTTGTAAACAAACAAATGTCAAGATATACCACTGTGAGTATAAGTATCATGATTGTGTAGCATACGTGTAAACTCACATATGACACACATACATGACACTTATACACACAGTGGCATATCTTGACATTTGTTGGTTTACAAAAATTGTCTGAAATTAAAAATCAGGGTTGATATATTAAGTATATAGGTGACATGATGGAACGTTTTTTTTTCAAATAAACAAGTAGGTATGTGGGTACCGTTTCAATATAAATAGCTAGTGGAGTAAGACCCGTCTAGTGCGAGTTATTTTCGAAAGTATCATACCTACAATCTTTCGATTTACCTATTCCCACTAGTTCCTTTTGGCAGTTCCTTTAAAGGAACTAATTCACCCTCGTTTTCACATTTAAATTTCGACAAAACCCTTTTATAACAAATATCTAGTTTGTTGCTAGGTTGTATAATTATACTTTCGTGATTAAAAAATACCGAAAAACCTAATTTCAACTTTATTAAGGTAACAAGGCCACATTACCACCACCACCACACCACATTACCACATTCAGGCATTCTACTATAAACTGGTGAAAATAGGTTATTTACGAATACAAGAAAGATGTAGTTTATTTAAATGTAATAGCAATATTCTAGGTTTAAAGATCTTTATTTCTTAAAAAAAACAAATAGTTATTAGTATAAATAATACTAATATTATGTTTAATGCTGTTTGGCCTCTGGAGCCTTAGTACCTCGTAATATTCTGAAAATTATAGCAATCTTAGAGCGGCAATTTGTTTCTTTTACGACTGTCAAAAATGTTAAACGAGCACCATCCATGGATAAAATTTTATACAGGGAGGCCCAAGCCCATGCCGATGCTATATATGGAGGGCAAGTAGGTAGGTACCTAGGTACATATGGTAAAGCATTTGATAGCACAGTTATCCAAGAATGGTATAACAAAAACAGATCGAGAAAGTTCCTTAATTTGTGATGTTGGCGTCGAAAAGAATAGACAAGGGTGGAAAAAAAATTGAAAATGTCCAATAACCCGAAAACAGTGGCACTTTTATTGGGTACGTTTTTTTTATTTTCTCAACAGGCTTGATGTCTCCCATTCGCAGGTAAAGGATTATCCACTTATTACGACACACCCATGTATAGATATTATAATATAAATGGAGTCACAAATCACTAGTCACAAATGCCTAAGATAATTACACAACAAAGATCCAGAATGTTTTGTTATCTGTCATCCGTCGCGGTGTTACAAGATCTGCACATATTTATTATTCATAGCACAATGTTATTCAAACAGGAGTGATCAATAATTTTGCTATGTTTGTAAACAATCGGGTTCATGCATTAATGAGATAACCATCCATCTATCGGTCATCGTCAGTCGGTATACTGAGGGCGTTTGAACTATTGCTTTTATGTCTATCGAATAGCATAACAAGAGCGATAAAGAGGCTATATTATTAAGTGATAGTGATTTTAACTCATTTGGCATTCAAGTAAATGAGGTCAACTTGAGGTCAATCATAAGGTCAGTGTTTATTTATTTGCACCTTTGATTTTTTTAAGCTCTAACTGATAACTGTCTTGGTTGGAACTTGGCAGAGCCTCAATGGGCCTCATTTAGGGTTTGCCCTAACTAGTAAGTGTTTTATATGCTAACTTATAACCAAATTGGTGTAGGTTGAACAGTTAGTTGCAGCACATTTTTATTTATTTTATTTTTTTGATAAAATTAGCATTTCGTTTTGCGTCAGCTGGAGATGTTCACTGCTGGACGAGGTTTCCCCATCAAATGCAATGGTGGTATTTGCCATAATCACCGCATTTGGCATGCGAATTGATGATCGCATTATTTATTAGTGGTGAGTACTCAGGGGGGATGCTGCTGCTCATCCCCTGATGTCATCCCTTAGTCGGCTATAACGACTTCCACGGCGACGGAGGGGTCTATTTTTAACCCGGACACACGCACGGTGCATTATCACTGGCTGAATATCACTGTTTAATTTCGTCGCAAACAAAGTGAAAAGCAGAGTGCATAACTCGTTTATAAAAACCATTTTATCCTCTAAGTCCTTAAATATCTAACCTCGACTTTGGCTCGGGCGGATACATGTCTTGGATAAAATGGCATGTCTACTATTAGAGCAACAGAGGACCCTTGGTCACAGATCAAGGCTATCTTGTTTTCTTGAGGAATACTACATAAGCCACCATGGAGCTGGTGTGATTATGCTCCATCATCAGACCAGCTCCATGGTACCTACCTACCATATGTCACCGAAGTAACATACCTAAATATGCCATGGTATTTCAGCTCAATCGGATGCCAGGAAGTGTTTAAAATTGATTAATAATTTTTAACCGGAAACACAGAAAATACGAATGAAGCAACTTAATTATTATAAGCTTATAATAAATAAATAAAATAAATAAACAAATGCTGGACATGGATAATAAAATAAATGGAGGCGGGAATCGAACCCGCAACCTCCTGCGTCGCAGGCGAACCTTCGCCCGTCGCGCCACAGAGGTCGTCAATAATAAGTATTTATACGAAATGATACTAACCCGTATTAAGTAACTTATATTTTTTTTTTTTTTATATATTATGATATACTTATAAGGGTTTGGAAAACCCTACGGCCTTATTACAAAACGTGGTCTAAATCTGAAAGTTCTCTTTTTAACCGACTTCCAAAAAAGGCGGTTCTCCATTCAACTGTGTATTTTTTATTTTTGTTTCATACACGCACAGAACAAGTAAACTGTATATTGATTCACCGGTTATCTAGTATCGTCATTTCTGAACCGATTTGGATGTTTTTTAACCCTTGACTAAAAAGAGGGGTGTTATAAATTCGATGCCATAGTGTGTTTGTCTCTATGTCAACATCAAAAAATTGCCCCTAGAAGCCAGCAAGCGTGCAAAACAGCAGGCAAACCTACTCCGCGGACGTCAATTCACTTAGGGAGTCGATCATGCCGCCACTTGCTACTAAAAGCTACTAAAAGCCCTCCATAAAAGCAATAATTAAATTGGCGTAACGCAATTTAGTAAGGCGATGCTGTGGAAGGAGGGTGTAGAAATATCTACCTACGATTTTATCTATCATATTATGATGGCTTAGAGAATTATATACCGGGCGTAAAAAGACTACTCCCGAAAACTGATACAGTGCATTCAGACCATGATTCTGAAAATTCTGAAACGAAAAAAAAGGTTTTATCCGGTATGAATCACCTCTCAGGCGAAAGCTATTTTATATATAGCTATGATATTATAGGTAGCTTTACCGGTACCTTCAGTATTCGGGAGCTGTCTTTTTACACCCCGTATAAATTCTCTTGACGGACGTGTAAAAATATGTTTAGCTAGGTGCCTTACAGTCATAAAGCCTACTTAGCTTACTTAAATCGTATCGAAAAGTATTCGAGATGACAAAATTACGCAAACGAAACGATTCCGTTAGTCAGCCTGTGCTCGCGGTACCTACAGTTTACAGCTGTAAAGCAACTCCAAAAATACTTGAAGTAGGTAAGTACCTACCTACCTACGTTGCAAAAACAATGTCTGCGGAAAAAAAACAACTGCAAATATCATCAACAAATCTTACAAAAATTAAGTAGGTACACCTATGTGGAGTGCGTCTAATCTGAAACTGAACGCCCCATTATTCCGTCAAAATAAAATAACATAACACCCAACAGTCAACATACGTAGTCCTGTCTAGGATTCAGGTAGGTACAAGACAGGGGGAGCTACCCCCTGGGAGTAGGTACCATGGAAATATTCCATAGACCTTGATTTTTTTCGGTAGTCGACGTGATCTCCACGTTCTTTCTTTTCTCTTCAATGTTCTTTTCAATCCTCTTTCTCCTTCTTATCTCCGTGAGCGCTTTGATTTTCTTGTTCCGAGAGGTAAACCTTGCAGATCGGCTACGTCCTTCATCCTGAAAATTCCTTGTCACTCTTCCAGCCGCTATGGTGGATCCTTTTCTGTCCACGCACTCAGACTATGGAATTCGCTTCCCCACTCGATCCGCGCTAGGTCCATCGCTTTGCATTTTCAAGCGCAAAGTTAAAGAGCACTCGCTATCTTTCCTTATAATATTTAATTTTAGTTGGTATCTATGTATTATTTATATTTATTATTTATTCTTATGTACCTATTCTTATGTGTTCTTGTAACCAGGGTGTTTTTTTGAAATGATTCAGATGGGCATATCCGAATCCGAGATATCGAGATATAAAGGAAAACTGCCTTTGGAACCATATTTACTCATTTTGTATGAAAACGATTTTGGCATAGTTATTTTTTTGGTCAAGCGTGAGTTCTCCATAAAAATGAGTTGCTTTGATAAAAAAAATGTATTGCGTATTGACTCAGTTTCATGTGGATTGTTTCATTGTATCGGAAGAAAAAAATCTGAGCAGTAGAAGTTAGTCAAAAATAAAATGTTTTCTCATACAATTTGTAAGCAATGGTCTACGTTAATAAAACTATCGCAATAAATTTTCAAAATGGCCTCCCTCTTGCTTTTTCCAGGTACGGGCACGTTTCAGAATACCTTCTAGTGACCTTAGACAAAGATTATTCTTATTAAAATTTGACTAACCTCTACAGCTCTGACTTTTATCATTTCACGAGACCATTCAGAGCAGTAGAGCAACATTCATCACACATCTTTCTTCATATTATTCCCGTGTATTGCACAATATAGGTTGTGGAAGGAAATACAGAAAACTGATGAAAACAAAATCGGGAGATAGTTTGGTGTTGCAGCTACATAATCTATCATCTAGATCCGGGTTATATTTAATAATTATTAAAAAACCACTATAGGACAAAACCTTTAATTTTCACCCTGCGATTAAAAAAAAGTAGTTGGAATTGGTTCAATAGATGGCGCTGACTCAACCTGAAGCTGTCAAGATTGAAAAATTTATTTTCTGTGGTGTACGCGTACTATGCTATTATCTAACTAGTCTGTGGTTATTAGAGATGCTATTCTGTTTGTATTTGCTTCTTGAGTGTGCGCTAGTAATTTCGTGGTGTTTTTTTAGGTAGGCAAAAATAAATACCACAATACGAAAATATATATTATCTACGTTGTTCATAAAATTCCGGTAGATGGCGGTGACTTGAAATGGTTGTGTCTTCTTAAGTTTTTTCAAAAGCACCACAGAGAATAAATTATCTTTGTTTTCTCTCTTTTTCCTCCAAGTTTCGCGTTGCGATTCCGAAGCTCGTTTTTCAAGTCTAATATATCAGAATTTCAACAAACTTTACGTAGATACTTACGTTACTTCACCAACGAACAGCAAGAGCGAGTGAAGTCAGTGACACTGACAGTTGGTAGCTGACCGCCAAAATTTAGACAACCATATCTGGACTGCGCCATCTATGCATGGATTTAGAACTATTTTCTTTCAGCTGTCAGAAAACTTCCCATTGGTTCTTCCGCTGGATTTTGGTTTTTGACGTGTTAACGTCTTATAAATCGATGGAGCCGGCTGCACGCTCGAAAAAACATGACTAATGCGTCGTTACCTCGTCATACGTCGTTACCTCGTCATGCGTCACCTCGCAAAACGCATGCGGTGCAGCATCAGCGCATGCAGCGTCACCGCATGCGCTATGCGCATGCAGCGTCTATATATATATGTATAGACGCTATATATATATAGACGCATGCGCTATGCGCATGCAGCGTCTATATATATATATATAGACGCTATATACATATAGACGCTGCATGCGCATAGCGCATGCGGTGACGCTGCATGCGCTGATGCTGCACCGTTTCTTTGTTGTTCGATAGCTTTCAAAATCGATATCTGAGGATCCCTGTGATCACTGAACAAGAATCAGCTGTCAGAAATTAAAAAAAAGTGGCCGCCATTTGGAACTTTTAAGTAGGTAGAAAAACATGACGGAAGACAACCCTGTAATGCAAGTCGGTGCAGACGAGCGCGGGAAGCGTGGGGGAGAGTAGGTATTTATCTCGGCGGCATCGGGGCACGAAAAAAGAGAAGTACCTAAGTACGTATAAGTAGCACTTCTACTGTTTGTTTTTGTATAGTACTAAATAATACCTAACTGCAAAACAGGTTCCCTAGAATACAAAAAATTGGAGTCGTTTCAAAGGTTTTTTTACGGTGTGGTTGTTAAGATTTCAATATTTGAAGGTCCTCAAGGTTAAAATGTGACCCCCAAATTGAAAAATAGGGTTAAAGGAGGTTGTAGGAGTTTGTAGGGGTTTTTAAGGTTTGTAGGGGTTTGTTTGTTTCACTGCGGCCGCATATCTTCTGCCACGTGGACAAAGTCGTGAACGGGTTAGATAGTAGGCAATAAAATGATTCCGATTTCCTTATATTCTATCAAAACCAAATCAAATAGTATTCCGATTTTCGATTAGCGTAACAAAATGAAATCAAATAGTACCTACAACATTAGTTTGTCGCCGCGGTCCGTCTGGTTATACCTTTTTTTTTGTCATTGTTTGCTTGGTAGTTGGTACGTTGGTTGCTTGTCATTATTCTGAGGGTACTTCTTTAAATTAAAACTTAATTTTAACTTGCCACTTGTTACTAAATTCTGTGTTTACATGCAATTAAAAATTTAAGTTAAAATTTAGTTACCTACTTGACAACTTAATACGTGTAAACTAGCCTTTAACGTAGTGTTTGTCTTTGTATGCTCAGTGGGTTGGGACCTTGGAGCAAGGAACAAAATGGAGCGGCAGTAACATTTATTGTGTATGGAAAATTGCCCACCATTCAACCATTCATTTAATACTCTGTGACCTTTGATTGCCTTCATTCAAAGTTTTGTTTACTTTTTGTGTTTTCGTAAATTTTCACTATTTTATTAGCAAATACCTATATTTTTTACTACACAAGTTGGATTTCACAATGCCTGAGTGTAATATTGTGCATTGTGGTACGAGGCAAAGCCAGTATCGGCCTGGGCTGACTTTACACAAGTGATTCAACAGTTTTCATTGAGATTGTAGTTTTGCTTCATTATTTTTTTTTAAATGTATGTTTCGTTAGTGAGCTTTAGAGTAAACATAAGGACATTAGTGCCATTGTTGTGTAAAATATCATTATTTCATAGTAATTCATTTATTGCTTACAAGATTGTTTACAACTAGGGCTCGGTCGGGCAAATAGCCGACCCAGTCCGACCCAAAAACCGAGCACGCCTTATTTATCAGAACAACCGGTTGGGACTTCTGCTTCTGTCTGTCTAGTCTACTCTCCTTAGTCTGTGGTCTGTACTGACCTACTGACTGCTTGGAGCAAGGAACATAAACTGACTGACTGACTGACTGACTTGACTGCATCTGTTTGTTTGTCTGTGGCTCTAACTAAAGTAAATAAAATTTGGCTATTATCAATCAGCTAATTAAAATAATTAATTTGATTATTTCAATAATGTTCATATTACATTATATTTAATGGTTGTGTTGTGGTTAGGCTATTGGAGTGGACGGACTCTGTATCGCGTGTCATCTATTGTTATTCTGTCGATTGCGTTGTTTATGTATGATGTGCTCGCTCTAGTGAAACCGTAATTTAGAATTACATGATGACAGATAGTGTACAAGGGCATCATCAAATAGGTCAGCCACAAGTTCATTTTGCTTTGATGATTACAAGTTGTTCAGACTTTTTGGATGAGAATAATAAGCTACCAGTAGATACCTACCATTTGAGCCTACCCTTTTGTGATTCCTACCTAAATTGTTTTTGCAGGGACCAAAAAATACATACATGAATGTCGATATGACCACCCTTAGCCAAGTTATTGACTATGAGCACATGCAGAGGATTGTTTCAGAGTTTTCACGAATAGGAGGTATGTACAGGATTCCTATTTTGTTACATAGGTTCAGTTAGAAAAAACGACACTACAAGTAAATTACCTAAATATAGTAAAAAGTACAGTATTACCCATGAAATTATTAATAATATTGACTGTGTATAAGTTAAGAAGTAGTTTCCGTTCTTGTCCTTGGCTATTATTTTTGTTAAATCATCTATGTAAACAATATTTAGTATAACTAGCAAGTAGCAATGTTATTTTTTACATTTCAGAAAAGTGCTACTTGGAGAATGCTGGTGCTACACTTTACCCACAATGTCTACTCGGACCTGTTCACGAAGATCTAATGAAGAATTTGTACATGAATCCACACTCTGATAAGTACACAAGAGATTACATTGAACAGATCAGATGGCTAATCCTCAACCACTTCAATACAGACTCCACAAATTACTCTGTTGTGTTCACATCGGGCTGTACGCAATCACTCAAACTCGTTGTAGAATCATTTGAGTTTTCTGTCAATGAAAACAAAACCTCAAACTGCGGTTCTTTTGTTTACTTGAGGGACACTCATACATCTGTGCTTGGCTTAAGAGAAATAGCCATTGATAAACATGCTGATATCATCCACATTTCACATGAAGACTTTTTAACATCTCTCAACCAGGGACATGCCACAACATGGAAGGATAAATGTAAAAATGAAGGCAACACTTTACTGGTGTATCCCGCTCAGAGCAACTTCAATGGATTCAAGTACCCAATTGACTGTGTAAAGAATATAAAAGATGGATGTCTTAATAGCTATGTAAAAAAACACCTGTGCGAAATAAATTGTAACTGGTATATTTTACTAGACGCAGCAGCATATGTATCTACAAACAAATTGGATTTATCTAAGGTGCAACCAGATTTTGTTTGTTTTTCATTCTACAAATTGTTTGGATTCCCAACAGGATTGGGCGCACTGCTAATTAAGAATAGCAGTGAGAATGTTCTAAGCCAAAAAAAATACTTTGGAGGTGGGACTGTTGATTTTGTATTGAGCAATGAACACTTCCATGTCAACAGGAAAACTATTTATGAGAGGTTTGTATGTATAAATTAATATGAGTAAGACTGTTTTATCCAGTAACAGAAACAGCGAGTGACAGTAACTGTATTATTGTTATAGGTTTGAAGATGGAACTGTGCCATTCTTGTCAATAATTGCCCTGAAGCATTGTTTTGATACAATGCACAAGCTCATACCTAAAGTAGTCAATAATGACTTGATGGAAACCATATCACACCACACATACTTCTTGGCAAAGGATTTATACAACCAACTTATTGAATTGACACACCAAAATGGTAATAAGGCAGCTGTCCTGTATATGGATTCAGATTTCAATGATATCAAAAAGCAAGGTGCTATCGTCACATTCAATTTGCTCCGAGAAGATGGATCGTACATTGGGTATGCAGAGGTAACATGGTAATCTAACTACTTATATATATATATATTAAATTATTTGAATTATTTTGTTAGTAGTAGAACTTCTTGTGAAAGAGTTTGTCCAGGGAAGTACTACCACCGTACCTATTTCTGCCGCCAAGCAGTAGTATTCGCATTGCTGTGTTTCGGTATGAAGGGTACGGGTACCGGTGATATTACAGGCACATGAGACTTCATCTTTATGTCTCAGGGTCGGCAGCGCGCTTGTGATGCCTTTGGTGTTGCAGGCGTCCATAGGCTACGGTAACTGCTTTCCATCAGGTGGGCCGTACGCTTGTCTGCTTGCCAAGTAGCATTAAAAAAACAAACATTTCCAAAATTAAAAAAAAAGATAGGCCCACTTCTCAGTAAGTTCTGTATGTTTCTCAATATATCCTATGATAAGTGTTCATAGGATGTAGTCAAAAGCACATCCAAATGTACTTGACAACCACACCCTCTTGCATGCTTAATGCTTATGTAGTTAATAAACCAATTACGGGTTATACCTAAGCCCATCGCCACTGTCATAAGAATAAACTCTATTTGTGCTGCTACCACGAGCGCTTTTATAACGTCCGTTAAAAAAGCGGTTCTAAATAGAACAAAATTAAATATCAAGCTGTTCTGATGGAAGCGCTTTTTACCCCAATTTTTTTTATGAAAGGCTAACGCCTCAACCTTAAGCAATGCTTTATTAACTCTTGTTAGTTTCTCGTTCTATTAATTGTTCCTATGCCAATGCCACATACCTTCAAAGTTTTGGTTCTAGATAATGTGTGTTTCTTTACAATATTTTCCTTCGTTACTGCACGTGTTATTAATGCGCACATCATTTTTTCGAATGCATGAATCCATCTTCGAGCTTCGAACCCATGACAATCGCTACCTCCCACTGCCATACAGCTCCTGAGATTTTACTACCTACCATCGAAATAGTTATAAATCACATTTCTTGAGAAACATTATATTTTTTAGTTCCAACACATGGCCGATCTATTTAACATCAATGTACGCACAGGCTGCTTCTGCAACTCTGGATCATGCCAGCGACACTTGATGGCATCCAACAAAGAAATGAAGGATATGTACAAAGCAGGACACAAGTGTGGCGATGAATTTGACCTGATAAACGGAAAGCCTACCGGAGCTGTCAGAGTTTCATTCGGCTATTTCAATACATTCCACGATGTAGATACATTTATTTTAATGATATCTCGCTGCTTCGTCAAATCAAAATCGAAAAAGCCAAGACGATTCCTAGTTAATTTGGAGGCGTTCGAACTTAAGTTGAAAATACCGAATGGAAATGTCCACAAAAATATAAATGATCAAGAATATATCACTAACGATTCCGATCATTCCGCTGATTCCGAGATCAGCGTTGACTCTGGGATAGAACTTAAAGAAATCGCGATATTTCCCATTAAATCCTGTGGTGCCTTTAAGATTAAATCTGATTGGAAGATAGGACCGAAAGGATTCAAGTTTGATAGAGAATGGATGATCGTCAACGATAACAGAGTATGCTTAACACAGAAGCAGAATACTAGGATGTGTATGATCCATCCAAAAATAGACTTGCAGCGGAAGTTATTGATTTTAAATTTTAGAGGTAAATTACTACATTGTTTCATCATCAGCCTATAGAAGTCCACTGCTGCCTTGAATGCCTCGACGAGCGGTCTTGAGCCGCCTCAATCCACCGATTTCATGCTATCAATGTCTTTGGGCCATCTAGAGCGGCCTTACTACACTGCGTCTTCCGGTTCGTGATCGCCACTCAAAGCTATATTCCCCAATGGTTGTTAGTCCTGCAAGCTATATGGCCTGCCCATTGCCACTTCAACATGCTAAATCTGAGAGCTATATCGGTGGTTTTGGTTCTTTAAGGATCTCCTCATTTCGAGTATAGCTCTCTCCATAGCCCACTACGCGACTTTTGAGTGTGTATGAAGCCAAATAGTTAGCGACCACGTCCTCAGTGCCGGCAAAGGCAAATCAAATCAAAAGAATTTTATTCATTGAAATCACAAGGATCATTTTGAAGAAGTGATGGCTTTGGCAAGTCGTCACTGGCAAAACGCACTCATTATACACCTTCGTTTTAAAATGCCTTACCTTATTTGTACGGATACCGCAGAGCCTCCATCGTTAACACTTACTTAATTCTAAATACATACCTACTTAGAATGTATAGTTTATCAGCAGGGGTGCAATTTTTGACTGTCATCAAGGTGACAAAATATGAATAAAATGGTTGCAAATCAACTTCCGGACGGCACTTTTATTGATATCATAGGTATGGTAGGAATTTAAGCCAACAATGGGCTTCAAAAATAAAAAATCGTTGACTAACGGCCATTGTGTTGACATTTGGTCACAATGACAAATTATCGGACTTCTGCAGGGTGATTCGCCCTGCTGGCCCCCTATTCTCTTAACTGAAAGTCACATTTTTATTGTACTGTTTTATATCCACAGATAAACCATCAATTTCTATACCATTGGAGCCAAAATCTCAGAATAAATTAAAAAATAGCTTACTTTGTCAAAGTAAAATCTGCACAGACTCTGTAAAGGGATACGACTGCGGAGACGATGTTGCCGATTGGATATCAGAAGCTTTAGAAGTGTCATATCTACGCTTGATCAGACAATCCAGTACTGATGGTAGAACTCAGAAAAAAATGGACGAAATTAAACAAAAAATGCTTTCCCTAAGCAACCAAGCTCAGTACCTATTGATAAACAAAGCCACTGTGAGATGGTTGTGTGATAAGATCCGCGATCCACTGTTCACGGATGCTATTGATAAGCTGGTAGACCGATTTCGAGGGAATCTCATTATTGATATGGAGACAGAACTAGCAGAACGGGATTGGAACAAAGTTATTATTGGAAAACATGAATTCAAGGTAGGTAATTAACTACTCATCATCATCAGCTATTAACAGCCCTTTAATGCCTTACTAACTAGCTCCTAATAAGTTGGTAATCACTTTCGATTACGATTTTACATAGCTCTTGAAAACAAGCTAACACGCGGCGCAATAAACTGCGTAATTTGAATCGACAGCATGTTAGGCAATAAGGGATAAGGCCCGTATTCAACGTCACATCTCGAAATTCTCGAATGACGCCCATGCAAAACCCCCTTATTCGCTATGACCAAACGTGATATAACGCGGGCTCGTTACGATATCTGCGTGGAATCATCGCTAAATAGCATGGGTGACATCACACGTTATTGACAAGGAATCTCTTTGGTCATAGCGAATAACCACCCTGGTTTTCATGCGAGTTATGACGTCATGACGTTTTTTTGAGAATCACCTGTAATGGTGCAACTTCACTTGGTGTATATTCGCAAATGTTTGCGTTATTTATCCAAGGCAAAATCAACCATGACTCCATCAGTACACAATGTTGTTTGCCTTGGCAAAATAATGCAAACATTTACACAAACACTCCAAGTGAAGTAATACATGCATACAACATTATTGCATTGTGTCTTTGTTGTGAATAAGCTATATTAAGCCACAAAAATTACACGATACATAGGTATCGTGTAATTTATGACCTTTGATCTTTGTTGTTAAAGAACAACAAAGAAAAATAACAGAAAGATAAAAAAACATCACCGGTAGCTAGCAAAAGGGCGAACTAAGTTTGCTTCTAATTTGGCTATTGTTTCATCAAACTCCATGAAACTTTGTTACACATGATCAGTACAATAATATCTAGACCCGTGGTGCGTTAGTTTCATGGAGTTTGATGAAATAATAGCCAAAATGGAAGCAAGCTTTGGTCGAGTACTTAAGGGCTTAAGCGCCCTAACGGTAACCTCCTCTTAATAAGCAGACGACATAAGAAACGGTGCCACGTCTCTTTTAAAAAAAGGTGGCAATTATTCTTGTTATTTATTTTTATTAAGAGGGCACTATACTACAATTTAGGCTCCCTCTTTAACGCACGCGATAACCCGCGCGCCGTCTCACTCGCGCTACCGATGGTCGTGCACAAAAATGAAGTTTTTTGTTTATTCTGGCGAAAATAAAGTTTTTATCAAAAAACTGATTTTAGCATAAGAATAAATAGTTATTACCTACTTCTTGTAGTAAAATTTATCTTAAAACACCGTGGGGTTCCTGAGATTTCTTCCAAAACGTGTGCGAAACAAGGATTTTTCATTAAATAAAACTACCGAGGTTTTTTTTTACATATCGTGTTTTCAACTTTACTCAATAAATGCAAAAATATGAAATATTAATATTCCAAAATATTTAACTCGAAGAACCCGTAGATACTGAGTTCTAGATCGATTTTGTTGGGCAAAACCACATATTACGCCTTCTTAAAGGGATGTCTTCGCTACTATTACTTTAAAAATTGTTTTCCACTTTGTATTTCAGGTGGAAGGTCAATGTAATCGGTGTCAGATGGTGTGCATTGATCAACAAACTGGGGAGAAGACTGTTGAGCCTTTGCGAACAATTTCGGAACAATTCGCTGGAAAACTACGTTTCGGTATATACCTAAGTTACGTCGGTACAATAGATGGGTCCCAAGATAGATCATTAAAAACGAATACCTCAATTAAACCTATAATTATTAATGACGATGAAATAAGTAGGTGATGTGTTTTTGGATAATAGGAGAATTAATTAGAACAAGAGTAAAATTTACCGAAAATTGCATAATATTAAAATGTTAAATTATTATCATAGAAATGAGCACATATTATAGGTATTAGACAGATTATAGGGGTTTATTTTTGTGTTATAGACAGAAAATAAAAACAGTTTTTTTATTTAGAACGTTTTGGGTTCCGTGGGTACGACTTGGCCTGCTATAAAAATCAATATAGGATCTCTCCAGTACTTTCTAAAGTGAGGCTAAAAATCCTCACTCCTGTCTTCCTATCACTGACTAAATGCATTGCATGCAGCCGTTAACACGTAGAAATTGGAAATCTATTTAATTCTTGCCATTTCATTTGATGCTATATAATTGCTATTTTTATGTTTTAAAAATGTATAAAATTAAACAGGGTGTTGGTGATTTTTTTAAATACTAAGCTATAATTGTGTATTTCAAAAAGGTACCTACCCCATACTTTGTAGTTAAGTAGGTACTTATTTAAATATGAATTTATTTATACAGGGGATTCAGTAGCTGTGATATTAAAGTGATTTTTAGAACACCACTATAGGTGCTCCTTTTATTTTATTATAAACTATGATATGTTTTTTTATTATTAATTTTATTTTCAAATTTACACATTGGTGAACTCTTCGAGCAACACGACTTCCTGCCGCGGGCCGGAAGGGAGTAGCCTTAGCGATATATTACCATTCAAATCAGTCATTTTTTGCGGGGGAAATGTGCACTCAAGCTCAATTCCGCATATACACATCCAAATACAACACACTAACAAACTTTGCACACCTCCTCAGAATAACAACTAGTTTTAACGCATATGCCTACTTTGGTTTGTAGTTTGACAGAGGGGAACGCTGCGAATGGCTACTTCCTTCCGTGTCGCTCGAAGGGTGAACTCAACGATCTTATAATAAAGATCGTTGGGTTAACTAGATGAAGTTACCGATACCTACTCTTAATTTCGGAGTAGGATAGATAATAATAACCACTTTATATAAATAATTAAGCATAGAATGAGGCAGATACAATATAATAATATTTAACTAAGGTTACATGTGTTATAACAAAATACTTAGGTAGGGTGTAACATTTTCTGGTAACAATGTTATGTTTATTGTTGACTATGTATGGTATGACTATAGATTTAACCATTCGGGAGTGATCTCTATTTTGGTTTGAGTGATAAAATCATTGCAAATTAAAGCCAGCTAAGATATTGTGTTAATAAAATGTTATGATATCACACAATCAATTGGTTGTTGTCCTTTAATTAAGCGGGGTTCAGCTCCCTGAGACACGTCATTTACAACTTGCGCTACCTCTTCGTAGTCGGGTAAAGCCATTGTTTGAAGTTTGGAGTAAATCAGTTTATCATTTACTGCTATCTCGAAAGTTCCTGAAAAGTTCATAGTTTTTGATCTGAGAATACAGAGAGCTGATTCTAATTAACAATCAATTGACACGGACGTATGGTGTAGTGTAACACGGATTTTTGTATGGAAAATGATGTTCACAGAGTGTACGCTAGGGGCGCTCATCCGTGTCCTTGTTTCACTACACCATACGTTCGTGTCAATTATGTGCTAAAAACTGAATCAGCTCTCTGTACAAACCTTACTAAGCTGTGTTAAAGGTGGTAAGATAAAATAGAGCCACTCACGAAAAAATCGTTCCCTTTCAACTAAATTCCTTTTACGACCTCTGTGGCGTGGCGGGCGAGTGGTCGGCTTAGATACAAGAGGTTGCGGGTTCGATTCCCGCTGCGGGACGAATGCTTGTGTGATCTGCAAATATTTGGTCCGGGTCATGGTACCGTGGTAATCGTAGTTCCTGATACCCACGACAGGGAATCCTAGTGTGGGATCAAGACTACGTATGTGACTGTTGGATGCTTATGTAAATTCAAGGGTTCGAAAGTCCACCTACGTTACCATACGTGGGGGTTTTTATGTGCTTACCCCTTCATAGAGGATGTCTTTGGAGAGGACTTTCAAAAATATTACGAGGTTCCATAATGAACACTAATTGTCGACCCGTTTCTAACTACCTAAATGAAGCTATAAAGTGGCCATTATTGTTACCTAGTCATGTGTCCCCCTACCTATTGGCCAAACCGCTAATCGGGAATCCTGAAAAGTACCTAACATATTATAATATAATACTGAAATTACAAATAAAATTATCACAGGCTCTTTTACCAACATTATAGGCTTTACTAGTTTATGAGTAGGTAGTTTTGTGATACTATAATTAATAAGCTCCATGCTAAAGTTCTTGCAACGATACTAGATGGCGCTGCTGTAATGAGTCCATTTTATGCATCGTGCTGACGAAAACGCACGGCTATAAAATGCCATCCACCTACAGCCGGTTATTCCATTCCAAATGGTTTAATGAGTTATGGTGTATAGGTAGGTAGTAGGTTATTTAATTTTTAACTGCCTTTAGTAAAAGAAAGGAGGTAACTTACATAATGTAACTTCGAGACCTATCTAAGGCGTGGCTCGGCTCGCCTTGTCCAGTAGGTAAGTACCTAGTGGAGGGAGGGAGACCCTGATAGATAAAAAGCAAAAGATGGCAAATAAGCCAATGCCACCTAATTATTTTTTACAAATTAAAAAAGTAATGACGCTATTTGACAAATTCTTTTTGAGTGGCCCTTCCTTTCTAAGGCTAGGAAAGGAATTTACATGGAAGAAGGGAATTGAGAAGGTAAATAATGAGAGAATAATGACGCAGGTACTTACCTTGTCGGCCCCTTTTGCATGAGACAGTTGCATCTGGGGTACTATTTTTAATAGTCTTTGCCAGGGCTAGGCAATGACCGCCATAGTCACAAGCTCCGCTGAAATTAAATAGCATTTAACCACGCAAATATATAAAAATAAAAATGCGCGGGCATGGCACGGTCCGCACCGCGAAGAAGCTTCGGCTGAAAAAACCGTGTATAAAAGGCCTTATTTACGTATGTAGTTGTAGGTTACATTTAGGTACATACCAATATTCGACATTAACTTGGAGTGTTGTTTCCAATTTATCTGGATCACCAGACATAATTACTATGTAGGTAGGTACGTACTCAAACACAAAGCTTTACTAGAATTTTTAAATTTGTTCTCTCTAAACGATTAGCGACACAATAATTTTCTTGGCATCGTGTCGCACGCACGCGGCTAAAATCAAAGAGGATAAAATAACCAACATTTTAAGATTTTATTCAGAGACTTGTAGGAGTAGGTACCTAAGAACTTTAAAACTTCTACTTTTGTAGAATTGTAATAAATAAATACCTACTGTACTCTGGAGTAGGTAGGTAGTTTATCTGTCTCCACTCCACTCCATGGCACAGACTAAGGAGCTCAATGGCTGGGCAGCGGCCGCGCTAAGGAAGGACTTCCCAGGCCGCCGCCGCCGCACTGTTGAACAGGGGTGCGTTTAATGGATACACTTTGTGGTTGTATCAGTTATAGTTGTCCAAGCTCGGAAGCTCTGAGGGATGCTTACTTATAATAGAGAATTTATACTAATTCTCTAGGAAAAATAGAGCACGGCCGCCGGCGCCCCGGCGCGTCCGAGTGGGCTCGGATTACGTGTATACACGATACTTTGATAAACAATACACATCAAAGACACTATACGAGTAGCGAGCGTCCGAGCAGACAGCCGAGCTCACTCGGTCCGAGTGCACTCGTACTGTGAAAACTCGGCTCGCCCAAGTGCGTATCGGAATCGCACACGAAGGGTTCCCTACCCTTTTACAATAAAACACGTTTCTTAAAATTGATAATATGTCTAACAAAATTCTGTACAAACTACTAAATAAACACGCATGGGCATTTGTACGGATGGCGATGCACTCCTTTCTTACCCATAGGGGAGACCCTGTTTATTTAGGTAGGTAATGGGGAGTTTTCAGGGAGGCAATTAAAAAGAAAAAATAGTTCTTAAAATTCCGGTAGATGGCGGTGACTCGCAATGGTTGTGTTTTCTCTTAGAGTACTATAAATTCTCTAAGTGTTTTCTGAAGATTTTGCAAAAGCACCACAGAGAACAAATTCTCTTTTGTTTTATCATTTTTCCTCCAAGTTTCGCGTTGCGATTCCGAAGCTCGTTTTTCAAGTCTACATAGGCCGGTCTACTTGGTCCGGCTTCAAAAATAACAACAAAAAATTGTAACAATAACGTAACATTAACAAATACCTATATCAGAATTTCACCAAAAACTTTACGTAGATACTTACTTTACTTCACCAACAAACAGCATGAGCAAGTGAAGTCAGTGACATTGACAGTTGGTGGCTGACCGAGACCAAATCGGACTGCGCCATCTATGAATGGATTTAGAACTATTTTCTTTCAGCTGTCAGAAAACTCCCCATTAACAGATTAGATTGTCTCTCTTGTTTCTTTCTTGCTCTTTGGAAGATCTGTGGATCTGTGGATTTTGTTTGTGGTAGAAATTAATTTTTGTTTGTTTGCTTTCCTTCCTTGATTGTGTTGAGTATTGTTTTGTAATCTAAATACACTATTTTAATGCAATTGCGTTCAATCAATGTGATTTGCTAATACAGGTGTAAAGCTAATGCGAGAGAAATACCTAATCAGATATTTTGGGTCATGTATAATTCGGCGAAGCCAACAAGCAATATGGACTACGATTATCTTATAAAATTGCTCTGCGTTGGTGATTCTGGTGTTGGGAAGACTAGTTTCTTGTATAAATACACAGACGGGGTGTTTCATACACAGTTTATCTCAACAGTTGGTATTGATTTTAGAGAAAAAAGTGTGGTAAGTTAAATGTTTTTCTTTAGCTATATAGGAGGGTCTGTCTGTTCTACACTGAAGACGCTCTAGGTGGCTGACAAAGAGAAAGCTCTCGCTAAATAGATACATTTGTTGCAATATGCTACTGCCTACTCATCATCGAAAGCCATAAGGCGTCCACTGCTAGACATAGTCCCATGGAATGTCCTGATTAACAGACCCGTCTCTATTCACCGACTTTCTGCAATTGTTACCATGTCCATAGTTCACCTAGGCTGCCTACTAAAAATATTTATTTAAGTATGACAATCTCTGGTGCAGTGGGTGATTAGCCGGCTGAGATGCGAGAGGTGAGGGTTTGATTCCTGATGCGGTAAATTTGTGCATTGTTCTGCAAATAATTAAATAATAAATAAAATAAATAAATGCTGGACACATTCCACACAACATTATCCATCCCCGAGCTAAGCAGAGCTTGTGTGTACTAGATAACTGATGTATACTAATACAATACATAACATAGATAGATATTTTTTATTATACATAGAAAAATACCCAGAACACCCTGAACAAATATTTGCAGGTTGTACAAATATTTGTTCCGAGGCGGGAATCGAACCCGCAACCTCCTGCGTCGCAGGCGAACCTTCGCCCGCCGCGCCACAGAGGTTGTCAAATTGTTCCGGTCTGGGTGTTGCGAAGCCACGTTACTTGTAGTTCCTGATACCTACGACAGGAAATTCTAACGTGGGATGAAGACAATGTCCCACTATTGTTTGTTATGTTTGTGTTAGGTATTTGTAACAAGAGCCTTCATGAGCTTTCAGCTGTTTTTGACTCCATTATCAAACAGTCTTGCTTATTTCAGCTATATCAACAGAATGGAAGGCAGCATCGAATACATTTACAGCTTTGGGATACAGCTGGACAGGAAAGGTAATCTTTTTTTTAATTGTATTCTTCATTGCTTCATTGTTGTGCCTGTCTTATTAGGCATTGGTAGGAGGAATTGACAAGCTGCGTCTATGCCACTATATCTCTGATTTGTCTTAGGGTGATAGTGATAGGAAGGACCGTTAATGCCTTGACTTATTTAGACCTGTGGCTAGGTGATCAGCCACAAGGTCTGTTCCCCTCTATATTCCATACTACAACTAGGAAAGGTAAGAATATTTATTTTAACTACTGACTAACAACCTACAGTTTTGATTGGATATTTTATTGATCTATAATGACACTTTGTTAGTTTTTTCAAAGCCTCGTTATCTGATTAGGATTTAATATTAAAGTTACCTACTTATATTCCAAACACTTCACTGTGATTGTCCAACCGGTTCCACTTAGTTCAGTTCATAGTGGTGAGCAATAAATGATAAGTTTTTAATTTTCAACACAAGGTTTTATGAAATATACTTCTAACGTAATGATGATGAAATTAGTAATCAGAATTGTGAGCTGATCAAAATGAGCCTAAATACAGTGTACTATTGAGTCTACTATTTTTCATTAAGAACTTCTGTTGTCTACCACTCAACATTCTGGTGTCTCTATTATCTGATCAGCCCGCTCACTATAATATTGTATTGTTAGTTTAGTTGGCTGGATGGAACTGGTTTAAAATTCAGTTGCAAGATTAGGCCTAAGAGAAAAGTTAAATAAACATGTGTAAAAAATTGGTTGCTATAAATAAATTGAACTGAACTTTGTGAAGATCTTGAGCTTTTTATTTTTTTGCCCAGGAGGGACTACACCAGGGGATGAAAAGCAGCATCTGCAATACTGCAATCACCAATTGATCATGGCAAATCCCCTCATTGCATTCTATGGGGGAGGCCTTGTCCAGTATTGTACATCACCAGCTGATGTAATGATGACTTGTCCAATTCCCTAAAGTAAAAGACATTTCAAGCAAATCGGACCAGCTATCAAAGTGGCGCCAGTGGCGGCCGTGCGGGCGTAATTGAATTGGTACAGTTTTACCCAAATTATAAGTCGCCCCGATGTACTTGCGCCGTAGACCAATTTCTATAGCGCGGGAACCTTCTTTCTACCAATAGCAATTGCGCGCTAAAACATCTTGCGCTGTTATTGGTTAATTGATTTCGCGGTAAAAATCGCGGCCGGTCGTGCGCCATCTTGTTCATCAGTTGACTCTGTCCGACAGTGTACGAATCATGTTAGCGGGACAGAGCTATACTATACGTTCGGCTACTGTCGGATATCAGTCAGTCTGCGCTTGTCTGCGCAAACGAAAACAGTCGATCGCACTTATTTTCTGGGTAAAACTATACTTCGAAATCTCCTCCTGTTTTGAAGTTGGTTAAAAAGTATCATCTGTAACTTTGCAGATTCAGAAGTCTAACTACTGCCTTCTACCGCGATGCAATGGGCTTCCTTCTTCTGTTTGATTTGACCAATGAAGCCTCGTTCCTAGAAGTCAGGAACTGGATTGAACAGCTGAAGGTACCCTTTCCTTATTACTAGCTTTTCTCTCTGTTTTTTACTAGCTCTCATTTATGTAGCAAATAAATGAGAGTGTGTTAAAGGAAACGATAGGAGGGAAGAAGCAGGATCGTCATGGCGACGACTAACACACATGGTGACTGCGTGGAAGTCTTTGGAGGAGTTCTATGTCTCATGACAAGCTTATGTCCCAAATATATGAACAATTAATTAGAGCAAAATATGTATCTTAAAAAGGTTAATTTAAGTTACTAATACTAATTTGAAATGTTATAACCCAATCAAGTCAGCAATAAAGGCAAAGCAAAGCAATAAGTATTTATTCTCTTAATCTTATTTATATATTAAAATGCCAATCGTATATGAAAAAAGCTGACTAAGAGATTACAATAGGGGATGGGCAGCAGTTTTTGTATGTTTGTAACTCCTTCACGCTGAAACATCTAGAGCGATTCGGTTGAAATTTGGAATGGAAAAAGCAGGACCACTTGTAGACGTTTCAGAAAAATGTTTTTTGTTTGTTTTTTTTTTGGTCCATACAATATTATATGAAGATCTGACTTGTACTTTTTAAAATAAACGTTATTCAGCCGAAAAGTTCTGCTATGGTGAGGGCAGTCATTCGTCATCAGCCGTTTGACGTCCATTGTTGGACGAGGTCTCCCCACTAGAATGCAATGGGAGGATTAGCCATAATCACCATGCTTGGCAGGAAAATTGGCGGATTGGCGGCTGATCGCAGTTTTAGAATTGAATTACTCAGATGGATGCTGCTGCTCATCCCCTGGTGTAATAGTTTCCTTGCTGGGTAGTTCTTTTAAAATAACAACGATTGTTTTGTTTTTTCAGACTCACAGTCTCAGTGAAGAGCCCGACATAGTGCTGTGCGGGCACAAATGCGACCTACAGGAGAAGAGACTGGTGAACCAGAACCGTGCCAGGGAGTTCGCCAAGAACTATAACCTGCCGTATCTTGAAACTAGTGCCAAGAGCGGGCAGAACATTGATCGGGCAATCGAGATCTTATTGGACAGAGTTATGTTCAGGTAAAAATCTGTGATGTATAGATAAAAATTAAAAAGTGGTATCACGTAATGATGATGATACCAAATATACTATTTTAACTTGACGTGAGCTGTACTGGAAGTCGCAAGAAGTCGGTGGGTGGAGGCGGCTCAAGGCCGTTCGTCGTGGCATTCTAGGGGGAAACCTTATGGGCACCTGCGGACTTCTATAGGATGATGATCAAGATGAGATGTACTGGCAAATGGTGTTGATTGGCTAAAAGTTAATTTTTCTAGTGGTTACTATGGTAGCCTACTTACACGGAACCCCTCCATGCGAGTCCGACTCGCACATGACCGGCTCTTTTAATTGTACTCATGTGGCATATTATGTAATGGTAACATTATGTATTTCCAGAATGGAGAGTTCAGTGGAGTACGCGATGCTGTGCGCCTCAGGCCGACGGCGCAACTCACTACAGAAACTACAAGCCAAGAGGGAGAGTCACATCTGTTCATGTTAGAGTCTGATCTATATTTATACATTCTTTTACCTACTTATACTATTCGTATTTTAAAATCTTATATTTACAAATAATTATTGTTATACTTACTTAAAATTAAGATCTAGTCTGCGTCTTGAGTAAATAGATGTGGCTAAAGGTGGCTTCACACGGCGATTACATGAAATATAATGAGATATAAGTATAGCAAAGTTAGCCTAGCAATATTAGTGCTAAATTTGTTGTAGCACCAAAAGGTGGACTCCCACCGTGGTGCGTGGTGGCGTGGGTGGAAATCCCACGAACCGGACGATGCAGTGTAGGATGGAGGTGGCTCAAGATGATAGAGATGTCCAGTAGTGGACGCCAACCAGATAACGAAGAAAACCGTTGGACCCATGCTAGGTTAACTCAGTCAAATGTCAAGTGGTACAATAGTGTGAAGGCACCTTTAAACCGACATGCGTGCGTTCTCGCACAAAGCGGGCACCAGTTTACTGGCTCGTCTCGCCGGCGGATGATTGAACCTGCCACAGTGAAACGGCGGCACGTTTGGCATTTGTTTTGTAAGGAGAATCGTTCGCCCGGGTAGTCTGTGCGGAAAAATAATTGTTGTGGATAAAGATATTTAGATTTCCAAATAATAACCTGTCATTTTTTATTATTAACTTTTAATCACTATGTATCGACACAAAACGGTAATTTAAAGAGGGAAATGGCGAGTGAATGATGGCTGAGTGAGTGAGAGTAGCGAAAGGGCAATAAACGAGTCTTCTGGCTATGTTTTATAATAAATGGTCGCCATTTTGAACTTTTTAGTTTCAGAACAAAAAGCTTCCCTCGCTTCCCACGATCATTCTCTTTCCGCACAGACTTGTATCGGCTTTGTATGGACTCGCACCCAAAACATGCAAAGAGTAGCTAGTTAAATCATGGATGATGATAATGACTTAAAATCCTTTTTATATTTCGAATTTTGGAACCAAAGTCCCACGACGCGACCGTGGGACTCCGTCTATGAGAGACTGATATTGTTGTTTAATTTACACCCTGTATACGCTTAAAAAATCACATTATATAAAAATAATGATTATTTATTTATGTTAGACTAGCATCCGCCCGCGACTTTGTTTACAGTGTACCGGGATATAATGCCAACATGACCTGTGGTTTTAATCCAAGTCTCTATCTCTACCAAATGTCATCGAAATCGCTTCAGCCTGCTTGAGTAACAAACAAACATCCAAACTTCCACATTTATAATTTTAAACTATTGTTATCCTAGGTAAAACGATATTGAAAATTGAATTCACAATCTAATCTCATCTCTGTCAACTACCACATCTGTCACTGCGTGCGTAGACGTATTTCTTAGGTTGAGATAAATAGACGTTACTTAGCACGTACTGTCCCTGTCACTCTCTAGCACGCGTGTTTTAGTATTAAGTGTGTCAGTGACAAGGACAGTTCTAAGCATTAGTACGGACTAAGTAACGTCTATTTATCTCGACCTTAGTCTTCGCATGCATACGTTATCTTTCTCGCTCTAACGAACGCCTTGTTGAGTAACAGATAGGTTGATGATTAATCGAATGATGACTTCTTTAACAGCCTGTTTACGTCCACTGCTGAACGAAGCCTCCCCCATTGAATACAATGGGGGGATTTGCCATAATCACCATGCTTTGGCAGGCGGATTGGTGAACGCAGTATTGGTGTTATGTACTCAGATGGATGCTGCTGCCCATTCCCTGATGTAATCCCTTAGTCGGCTTTTACGACATCCACGGGAGGAGGAGGGGTCTATTCTCAGGCCGGACACACCACGGCATAGTTACCGAGGTCTGATCACAAGTTTAATTGTATTGACACACCCAAAAAAGATGACGGAGATGAGATTATGATGTGAATTGAGTGTCATACAATAACGAGAATTGCCTTTCTGATTTCAGGCCGACCTAGTTTTGTTAAGTCAAAATCTGTTTGTCCTGGCGTGCGATTTTTGAAGTCACCGAGTGACTTAATATCATCAAAAAGGCCGCAAATTACCGTTTTTCAAGAAATGTATTAGAGGAGGCTTGTATTGATACCATAGGTATAAAAATTTTAGTCATCAATGAGTTTCAATATATAGAAATTTGGAAATTGGGGATTAACGACAGTTTTACTGACGTTTAGTCACTTGATGACTTTCAAAATAGCACCATTGATTGTAAAAAAAAAATACAACCGAATTGAGAACCTCCTCCTTTTTGGGAAGTCGGTTAAAAATTAGAGTCGCTAGAATCGGTTGTTAGGTTATAACAAAAATTTTGTAAAGCTTGTTAGGAATGCCTTGACTAAACTAGTTGTGCCTGAAATCGAGTTAAGCCGGTAACATTATACAGGATGTACATGTACACGTGTCATATTTACAGAAGTTACTCGGCCCAAGATCCTGATTAATAATCTGTGTTGAAATCCAATCGGTATTCATTTTGAAAATCCACCTTGCCGTACATTTATTAAAGCTGACTAAGGGATTACACCAGGGGATGGGCAGCAGCATTCAGCTGAGAACTCGATACCTACCAACTCAAGCGATAACCAATAAATAAATAAATAAATGCTGGACATTTCTCACAACATTATCTAGCCCCAAGCTAAGCAGAGCTTGTGTTATGGGTACTAGATAACTGATATACTTAATTAATTCTATACTATCCGCCAGGCAAGCGTGGTGATTATGGCAAATCATTGCATTGTATAGGGGAGGAGGCCTCGTCCAACAGTGGACGTCTTACGGCCGATTATGAAATGGTTTTGGATTTCAGGCAGTGTAACCTCCGTGGATAAAAAATCCGCAATAGCGTGTACAGTTCTACATTACACCCTGTATATATAAGCAGCTATAAGCGCAGCCAGGGTAATTACTAGTCATGTGATAAAAAACCTAAAAGCGATGTTTTATTGATTTTGCATTCGACGTTTTGCACAAGTGTGAATAATTTGCACAAATATTTTATTTATAGTCTATTTATAACGAAAGTATAGGCATTTATAACCAATTTTGATCTCAGAAATACGTGTGTATGCGGAGCAGGAAACGTATTTTATAAAATATATTTAGGGACTATACTCTGATTTTTAATCTTAGACAATTTTTGTAAACAAAGAAATGTCACTGTGTGTATAAGTGTCATATATATACACATATGGTAAACATATATGACACTTAAACACACGGTGACATTTCATTGTTTACAAAAGTTGTCTAAGATTAAAAATCAGAGTATAGTGGGCTTACTTATAAAAAAGTGCGGGTCGGACTCGCATGCAGAGGGTTCCGAATAGGTAAACTAACATAGTAACCACTAGACCAATAAAACTTATTGGACAATCAACGCATTTTCTCTTTACGAGTATTTGCCGTTTCCGTGGGAATTTAAAGGCTTAGATTTTTCTTTAAACTACGAATAAGGCCAATATTCCGTATATAAAAAATGAAATGGCTCAGTAGTTTTGGGAGGGAATGGTAACAAAAAATCTGTTTGTATTTCTCATTAAGAGTTCTTTTTTTGACACAATTTATTTTTATTTTCTAGTTTATCTCCAAAAATTAACTCCCGGTATCGGCATGGGGGTAGATTCTTAATGATGGGAGATACTGATTCAATATGTATCGAAAACTGGTTACAAAAACCCTAGGTCATAGATACTGTATCTCTTTATACTGTATCTATGTATCTCTATACAGAGTACCTAGCCACAATTTATATGTACTTTGTTCGGGTAACGGCCTATTATCCTATATCATATCATATGGTACAAACTGAATAAAAATTAGCTCAGTCCAAAGATTTTATTCCAGCAATTGCAACATTAAACTTTCGTATCTACTATTTTCACTATAATCGGGAGAGCACATTTACTCTTGGTTTTAAGAATATCAAAGTATTTATTATTCAATAGTTAGGAACGAATTTTGATATAAATGTGATCATATGGCTTATTAATGTTTTAAATTATTGGAATATTAAGTATTAATAATTATGCTTGCATAACAAAAGTATTATAAATCCTTGACCAACTGCCATTTATTCGTAAAATGTGTGTCAATTTGTGAAAAAATATTATCTTTGATGTTTTTCTGTGGATTAAAAATAAAATTTAAAGTGTTTTGTTTTTATCATCATCATCATCAACTACATACGCCTCCAGCATAATGCTGGACAAATGCCTCCCCCTTGAATGCCACGACGAACGATCTTGAGTTGCCTCCATTCACCGACTTCTTGCGACATCATTTACTTAATTTAAAGTAATTATCACTAGAAACGGGATGTTTACCATGATTTTTGAGCTTTATTAATTCCCGATATTTCGGCACAGTCTCATGCGCTATGATCACGGGTAAACTCACTGCCGAAATATCCGGAATTAAAAAAGCTTAAAAATCATGGTAAATATCCCGTTTCTAGTGATAATTATGTTAGTAACCATGATAGTTTCAAAAGTTAATTTAAAGTACTTACATACGACTTCATTCAATTTATTTATCTCTATATATTTTCCTTGCAGTTACCTACATTGAAGTATGTTACGTATTCGTTATCAGGCTTACCAAGTTTCAGTTGGTAAATTTTGGTGAGTCTCATTTAATCAATTTCCTGTAGATTAGAAAGGCTTAATTTTAAGGGCTCTGTCTGCTGACAAGTGTAAGTCGGTCGCTGTGACATCTTCGGCGAAGCATCGCACGTTTTCAGGGGTCTGTACCCAAAGTTTGCCAAACCAAACGGTACATTAGTAAGCCTATCGCTGTCTGTCTGTCTATCTGAGGCCCAATTCTCTAAATTATTATAAAACTACACTGAAAGTTGACCGAATCGAGACTGAATTATGAATTGACAGAAAGTCGGTATTCTGCTCCCTTATAAATAACAATTTAGTCTACTTTCAATTCACGGTGACTACCATTAGAGTAGGATAGTTATATATATATATCATTGCAAAGAGTAAAGAGAGACTATCTACAATGCTAAAATTATCGAAAAAAACTTTCGTTCAAGTTTCGGTCACATTTCGATATAATCACATTACAGTGTTGTATTTTATGTTTAGAGAATACCATTTCTGACATTTAAGACATCGACACAAGATCGAAACATGAACCGAACTCTATTTTAAATATTTTTAAGTTAGTGAATTGGACCTCTGGATTCTGTCACAGGGGTCTACCTCGGCAGCCGAAGAGAGGTAGCCAGTTGCAATTTTCACAAATGATGTGTTGAACACCCTATGTACTAAATAAAAATGCAAAAAACCATATCCCCAAGAGCGGTATCCGTATAAGAGTTATCCAACAAAGGAATAGAACTGATAGCGCGTTCTATTCTACTAGTGACGGGCGACATCTAGTCTTGAGTTGAGTAAACTTCGATACTTTGGTCTTGATTATTTTTCTCCGAAATGCAAAAATAATAATAACGGGTTATGACTCAGGATAGGACACTAAAGAAATGACCGGGATTTTTAGGGGCTTCTAAATGATGAAATACCCGACCAATACGAATACTGCGACCAACGGATTCACCCGCGTAAACAATGATGAAAATTTATGATGATGATGAAAAATTCGATTCCCGCAGAAAGTCCGTCGTTCAATACCGGTCAAAAATTGAGTTGTATGGGCTGTGATGAGTGTTTCTGGTAGTTTTAGGGCTTGTTAGAGTTCTAGGAAAAGGTAGTGCCTTGCAGGGGTTTGAATGAGTTATAGAGCGTTTACGGGGGCTATATAGGGCTTTCTATGGGATTTTCGGGATTCGTAGGGAGATTAAAGGGACCACGGAGGTCGTTTGTAGGGGTTGTAGGAGTTTGTAGGGGCTGTAGGGGTGTTTAGGGGTTTCAGTAGTTTGCATGAGATTTTAGGGGTTCTTAGGAGCTTTTTGGAGTTTTTAGTGGTTTTAGGAGTTTTATGGTTTTTTTTAGGTATTTTAGCGTGTTGTATTCTAGGGATCTGAAGGAGTTCTAGCGTGTTTTAAAACGTTATTTACTAAATGTATTTACAATCTCATAACTCGAATAACTAATGCAGTCGCTACAAAAGAAATGCAGATGATATCTTTATAATATTATGTTCATAGTTCAACACCCTGGTATTGTGAGGGTTAGTTCCTTTCTTGGGTTCACCAAACTGCGATCATCTGGTCCCCTACGCACGTGATGCGCGCGCCCGCAATGTTTTTACTACTCTCTCATCCTAAAACCACCTCTTGTTCACAAACAATAGGCTTCAAAATCGCTTGGTTCGTTCTGATAAGCTGCAGTCAAGGGTGATGCCACCCCTGTGTGTGGACTCTGTTTGTTGGCCCCGAGTGTCCAAATTGGCCCTGCATTGGAGAACGCATCGCGCTCCCAACGCGCAGACGCGGAAGAGTACGTCACACTAGCGCTAATCTTGCTCTTACTCCACGTTGTTTTTGTATATTTTCCTCCAATAACCAAGTTCTCCGAAAAAATAAATGGAAACCTCTTCCGGGATATGTTGGTTATTTTATAGACTTGGTGATTTTTTAAAATCTTTTTATGGCTTTTTTAATAGTGATAATGAAGCTGTAGAGCCCTCCGAACCGCGGCTATCTTCATCTCATTCCGTTTGTTTATGTATTGAAAGACAACAGATTGGTGCAAGCCGGCATTCGCGAGGCCCGTGGAACCGAGTGATTTCAGTAAGACTCGAGTCATGAATGAAGACAAGTAGGTAATGTTCTGGTTTCGCTGTGTATGAACTAGGACGTAAAACAGTGTAAAACGAAGCCGCGTGGTTAGTGCAGTGTTGACGTTCTAATCCCGACGAATTGAACTTTAATTGAACGAGATACTTTGAAAATTGGGGTAAGTTAAGATAAAAATAAATAAATAAATGAAACTTTGTTCGTAAGCAGATAGTTACATTTTTTAGCTATGCTTCTTATATTTTTTCTTAAAAGTTATTAAAAAAACGCAATAAAAATTTACCTATGTTAACTTAGTAAGCTTAGTGTAGTAGTAAAAAACCGTCGGTGTAGATTACCTACATGCCATTTACTTTTAGTTATGCTAAGCTGACACAAAACATGAATTCCTGATTTGCTTGAAATTTCAACATACACTCCTGAAATCTTTCTGTTATCAAATAAGGTTATTTCCCGAGTTTTTCATTTTAAAATTGCTGATACATTCGATCCTCATTCTCCGCAATGCACGCTTTCTGTATCGTAGGTCGTGTTTTATCACTGTTCTCTTAAATTTTCTATTAACGCATGGTAAAACTCGTAGATTATCTTGCTTATAATTAAACGGTTAAGGTATTTCACTAGAATTTAGAGTTAGACGAATGGAAAAGAAACTAGCTTCTCTTCAATAGTATATCTCCCTAAGTGTTTGCTCTACCATAAAAAATTGAATTAGATTGCAAAAGTCCAGGAAATACGATGGTTTTTAAATGATGTACTTTTAAACGTTAGTCGTTATTTTATTGCAGCATTTAAAGAGCATTATTATATAATCTTCAAAAAAATCATTAAGATCACTTTTGCGCCACAGAACCATGTGTTCATCAGAATACCCGAGCCTATTGCAACCAATTAAGCTTAATTATTTGTTAATTTGTATGAAGTGTGTAGTCTATTATATCCATTGTAACCAAAACAACGGCTTACAAAGCAATCATTCATAGCGGTACTCACTCTTTAAATCAAGGAAACTTTTATATGAAGTAGGATGTAGGGTACACAAAGGTTTGGGGGCAATTTGATCGAATTGAGCGCGATTTCTTGATAACCTTTCAGTTGTATAACTAGAATGTAGATCGGTTTTTGTATCATAAACATAAATTTAAGGTCTTAAGAAAGACCTCATAAAGTTCATCAAATAATTGTTCATCATGTTTGAAAATAGGAAGTTTAATAGGGTGCACGTTAAATTATCCAATGACAGCAAATTGCTTTTTACTCGACTATGGCGAAACAAAAAGGAGGGTTATGATTTTGACCGGTAAGTATATGTATTTATTTATTAAACAGTATATAATTTAAGGTCAAGTACGTAGGTAGAAACTGACACAACAAATATGCTTGGTGCATAGCATCTGTCTATATCTTATATTCCCAGCGTCCCCCACCTATCTGGCCCCACAGACAATGACGCAGAGACAGAGAGGTGTTGGAAGCATTTGAGATGTGATGTTGGAGGAGAATGAAGAGGATAAGCTGACAGAAAAAGGTGTCAAATGAACACTTACGTTAAAGAATAAATGGGAAAAAGAGTTCTTGTAACGAGATAATAGATGATTGATCATCTTACACGACATCAAAAAGGACATATTATCTAATTAAAGGAATTAGGTGAAAAGGGAGTGAGGTTGAGAAAGGCCACCAATAAAATACAAAAGTCAAATAAAGGAGACCGCTGTCATATCGTATTCGGAAGTGAATTAACTTTGGAACGAAGTTAATGAAAACACTTGCATCAGTTGCGCCAAAAGGAGCAAAAAATACTAAATAACAATTGCTGGCACAAGTATAAAGCTCCGATATAAGTAGTCCAAATTAGGAGATAAATTTATACTGTATACTGTACTGTGTGTATACTGGGTGTTTACTGTGGTGTAAGTGAAATTGTGAAGTTCGCTATTTGATTGTCTCGATGCCTATACAAAGTTATCTCATAAAGATGAATGGAATGGGGGTAAATGCCCATAATCACCAAGCTTGGCAGGCGGATTGATGATCGCTTGTGTTGCGTACTCAGGTGGATGCTGCTGTTCATTCCCTGTGTAATACCTTAGTCGGCTTTTACGACATCGACGGGAAGAGATGAAGGGGTCTAGGCTGGACACACCACGGTAACTACACGGCACTATGTACACTATTATAATATCTCATAACCGACGGGAATCGATGAGGGTGCTTTCTAGACATCGGTACCATTCTAAGAATTTCGACCTGACTAGGAGTGGACCAGTAGTGCAGTTGGTTGCGCCCGGTCTATAACATTTGGAATATTTTAATACAAAGTGCTCTACAGTGCTAGTAGGCACTAAAACGCAGCAAAAGCAGTCAACTTTGACCCGACAATGCATGGACAAGAAAGAGAGAGAGAGAGAGTGAGAGAGAAAGATGTTTGTCAACACAGGCACGATCGGTTGTGTAGAGCGTTGTCTCTGTCGTATTTCTCACGTTCTCTGAATGCCACATACATGGCACTGTGCAGTAGGGCTAGGCTATCACAATCAATTTTGTAGACCACCATCGTTGTCCTTAGTACATACGCAACAAGAATGTGCGGCAGAGATAACGCTCTACAAATCCGAACATAGCCGATCTTGGCAAGCATATCTATCTTATACACGATGTGCCATTGCAACAGTCGAAAACTGTACATGGATTTTCCTGTGATCCATGCGGCGTGAAATTAGTTATGCAAAAGCTGTATTATCGTGCCAACTAGCACATTATTTCGGTGTATGGGTGGGTACACCGAAATAATGCCTATTCTTTAATACTATTCGTATTCTGTGATAATTATTTTGCCATAAACGCAAAATATGTTAATCTGAGGTAGGTATACGGTCGTCGTTGAAATTAAATTTTACTGTGAAAAGTGTTTAGTACAAGTCAAGCTTATCGTCTTCGTCAATTATCAAAACCTTGACTATTTTTTTTAAGAAAATCATACATCTGTTCCTTCCATATGTCGCTCAAAAGTAAAACAAAATATTGTAGATTGGATGGATTTAGTTACGATATAAATAATATAACAGGATGCTTTTCGTCTTTTTCATCGACCGATATAAACAATTTACATTAGATAAATTGGGATAAGGTTAAAGCTTCTGATATGAAATGTCTGTATTTACGTCTACTAACATTTTTTTCACGAAAAACTTGGAAGCGACGACCTACAGACAAACACTACTATAAAGTTTTCGTGTGCCATATGTTTTTTTATTCATATCCTCCATTGAATTTGTAATTTATGCTTCATGGTTTAAAATTTGTACATTCCTTGAATGACACTTGTGCAAATTATTCGTATATTTTTAGAATTATTTTTCTGTTAAAATTGTTGGTCATGTTTACAATCTTAATAACTTTCTATTTACTTACCTGAAAGATGACATATTTGATTAACGGTGAAAAAGCTGTATCGTTCCCAGTAAATATTTATTAAATAAGGTAAATGTCACCTGAAAGAGTTGAAACATCTCTTAATCTCCTAAAAATTGAGACCTTGTCAATGAAACATCTGAGGGAATCTTTTCAGATTGAAATTTAAGAAGATATCGCGATAAAATTGGATCCCGTTGAGATGGAATTACGATCTGGCAATGACGTTGGCGACAGTCCGGCGCGGCCTTATCTGTAGCTGACCCAACCCTTTTCACTGCCACTTTCAAGAGCATTATACCTTTCTGGCTATACAGATGCCCTCATGAAGTCGTATGATTACAGTAATAGGACTATGTCTTGGTCTCAATTCTCTAACAATTGGTTTGCAATCCTTTTTCATTGTTATACGATGAAATATCCAAACTACGTATATTTTTACTACGTATGTTTTATTCTGTATCAAGGTTCTAATATACTTACTCAGCAGAAGAGCAACTTCGTAATATTTATCAAAATGTCTGTGTAGGAAAAGTATTGTCATTCGCATCTCGATTCCCCAACTAGATAGGAACCTAAAGAGAGTTATCAAGATTGTTTCATTCATCGGTATTCACGTCACTTGCCAGAAGTATTTCTGGTACATTCTAAGCACATTCCTTAAATCGATCAACGGTCTCTCTTTCCCGTACAAAATCCTCAGAATCCCATTTAATATCTTCTGATTGTGATACGGTGGGGAAACAATGTGTATATCAGTATAGATCGGTTTTTATTTATCTTTTAGTGCAAACGAATGGCCCTGTGATATCTTCCGCCACCTTTTGTTCGTCAATAAAAATAACAACTCAGTTGTAAATTCATGCTCTATATTTTGAGCTCATCACCTAATTTTGTACACTGTAATAGGCCATAACTGCTTTACGAGTGATGATTACGTAATAATGACGCAATTTAGGAGCTACTATTTAAAATTTGGTGCCTAATTTATGTTCATTGTCCACCCAAGTCCTGAAATAAAGAACGGTCTGACCCCTAGGCACGGGCATGTTGAAATAAATTTTTCATTTAAAGTTTTGCAGACAAAACTTATACAGCGTCTGACAGTGAGATAGTGGCGGCTAAAATAGTTGTTTTGCTTGAAAACTGGTTAAACAGCGGGTCTCACGTCCCACTATAAATCTGTTGTCAGATGCCTCTTAGTTATCGGCAGCTGACCGTCCAACCCTCGGCGTACACCCCTAATGAAGCGCCCCGTAGTTATCAAAGGATTACATGAGTATTTAAATTACTATCGATCGGTCTTTGCGTCGACGTGTCCTTATTCATTTTAATAATCCAAATAATGTTTTTTTATACTACTAGGCAAACAAACAAGCGTACGGCCCTCCTGATGGAAAGTAGTTACCGTAGCATGACGCCTGCGACACCAGAGGTATCACACTCGCGCTGCCGACCCTGAGACATAAAGATGAAAAGTCTCATGTGCCTGTAATTTCACCGGCACTCGTTCCCTTCAAAACCGAAACACAGCAATGCGAGCACTACTGCTTGGCGGTATAAGTTTAAAAAGTAGAATCCCTACTGTCATTATTTTATAAAAATTGCTTTTTAATACACAAAAATTATAGCGGACAGCGCCGTCACGGCCTTGTTATCGCACGTAAAAATATGTGCATAGCATGCACACGAATTTCGCGAGGCGATTTATTTTCACGGAACGTTTTGCATTTCACTAGGCTCGGAAGAGTGCACTTAGGCTGTGCACAGTAAATGCACAATACAACCGAAATCCATCAATGTCGCTAGCTGTACCTATGAGAATGTAAATTTATGTAGGTACTGTGACTGCTGTCGTGTACATAGTTGCACATCATTATTATTTAGCTATGCTTAGAATCTTCCTATGAAATAATCACTGGTTTGTCTTGCGATGTTATCTTTTTTGAAATGTTGTATAATTTTTTGATAATATAGGTATAACAAATTTGATAATTATTTGTTTTTCTTTCACTATTGTTGCTAGCCTGTTTTTGCAGTTGAATAAAAGTGTTAGAGAGCAAAACTCCTTTACGGAGCATTTTCCAAAACTTAATTTGGTCGCGCTCACCGTTCTGTTTCCACTTGACGCATAGTTCTTTGTAGTTCTCGTATCTACTCGTATTATAGCGAGGATTCCACATCCGTATATCGTGATCCCTTCTGATTGTCATCTCTTACGATTCTATAGCTCGCTTTAGGCGACCTTTTCGTTATCGGCGACCTCCATGTTTTGTTGCTGCTATTCTTCTGTTATTTACGATCTATTTATGGTTGGAAAAAAATTCTTGCTGAGTCTAGGAGGACCTAAAGATCTTTGATATATTTTTGCTTGTTTGTGCTTTCTCAAGGTCTTATTTACTTTAAATGAGTCTCACTGCTTGCCCATTTGGCTGTGTGTGAATAATATATATCATTTAAAGTGAAACAGTTCGACTTTAAGTGATATTGATATTAGTATTATACTAGGAACACGATAACAACTCCTTTTCGACAGTTGCAATTTAATCTAAAGCTGTAAGTCAATGGAATTATCGCGATGAAACAGACCAGTTACAGTCCACTTTCATTCACAAAAGAAATGAGACTGATTCGTTGTTCGATCTTTTTCTGTAACCGATAGGTATATTTTAAGAAACTATAGAAACGTCTACGTCAATAAGGAGTCGTTAACGTGTCCCTTGTACAGGTACTCCAACAATGCAGTGCGACGCAAAGAAAAAAACAAAAAAAAATATGAATTAAAATAATGAATAAGCATAAAATACTTGCCGGTATCTATCGGTTGTTATTATAACTTTTCATTTAAAAACCCGACTTCCGCCATTGTATTCGACTAAATATCTGGATAAAAAAAAATGATAAAAAAACCATTGTGGTGAAAGGGTTATGATACTTTCTGAATGCAAATGCTTGATTTGTTGCTGAAAATATCAAAATTGCTATATGTATGCCTACAATATTTGAGGAGTTCCTTCAATTCCTCATGGATTCCATCATCAGAACTGTGTGATCTGTTATAAATAAATAAATAAACTATAAACTGGATTCTGAAAAAAATGGGACCAATCTGTAAGTATATCTATTCAAATAAAAGAGATAAAAAAGAATTTTCCAAATCGGTTTATAAACGACGGATATATGAGGTAACAAACATGAAAAAAACCAACTGAATTGAGAACCTCCTCCTTTTTTTGAAGTCGGTTAAAAAGTAAGTTTTACCCGGACTTGTTGGGCAATTTTCATTGGTAAGATCTGTCCTGGCTGCTGGTTTAGGTACTTAGGAGTGTGTTATTACTGGAAGAAAGCGTTAGCCGAGTTGGTCGTGGAAAGCAAAGGCGGCGATGAGCTCACCACTTGTCACGTCTATATTCCTGCGACTGTGGATAGAGTACTTGCCGGTAAAATACCACCAAGCTTTCACATGATTAAACTTAATCTGTAATGGAAGTTTGCATTAAAGCTGTTCTTTGTCTCTGCTAGGATTCCAAAATGGTGAGTCCGTTTGCCAGTTACAATGAGATGAAGCATGCCCGGTCGTTCAACGTTATTATCTTTGTATAACAAAGTGCCCTTTAACATTGCATCTGAGAGATGCTCCGTAATACCACAAAAACGCATAGTGATCCCACTGTTAATCATTAAGGCGCAGAACGAGATTGCGTGGAGATTTCAGTTAGATTTAATTTTGGAAGACAGGCGCCAAACCATAATATGCTTTTTAAATAAAAAAACTAATCAATTATATTCAAATTAAAATTTACCTGAATTTTATTGTGTACAAAATGTGCTTGTCTCCAAAAAATCCTGAACCAAATTGCTACTATTTCAAGATGTAGAGCGAAGTTTTGTATGTATATAGAGCCTACTTTGGAAAATAGTTATATCAAAGAAATGTGATGTAGTCGTATTTTCCTTTTTCCCGATTTTAGAATAAAACCTCAAAAATCATGATAAGTATCTTTTTAAAAATTACATACATACACATACATACATATACATACATAAATACACACCTTTTTTCCCGAAGGTATATCGACAGAGCCTCAAAGGGCCTCTTTTCACCTTGGGTTGCACAATCGTATGAATATACGTGACAAGTGGTGAGCTCATCGTCACCATTGCTTTCCAAGACCAACTCGGCTAACGCTTTCTTCGAGATCCACATTTATTCTACACATTGATGTACATTAAATCAAAAGACCATTGTTTTATCAGTATCCAGCGCCTTAATGCCTGCGATATGATTGTGGCATGCGACTGGCACACGGTATACATTGCATTGCGTGTTGGTACTTAGGATAACCCGATATTTAGTATATCTGAATAATGAGCTCATTATGCATAAACTTTCAACTGACTTGGAGAGTATTTTCATTCGCTCTATGTATTTCTGCTACGAACGTTTACTGCTCTTTGCAAGTTTCACAGAGAAATCTTATAAACTTTGTCATCCTTTGTGGTTCCTTCATTTTTGTTTTGTTGCATAGAACAAGAACCAAACATTTTGCAGGTGCTTTCCCTAAGTTGGTCTGGAAAACAATAAAAAAAAAAACAAAGTATGAAACACCGATGGCAAAGAACTGTTTGCGCACCATATTTGCTGTTCTGATTGAACAGGAAACAGTGTCAACTTTGGTTAACGTGGAACTGCATGCGTGACACGTAGAATCGCAAAAGCAAACCTGCCGGATTTGTGGGAATTAGAATTCGATACTTGCATGTAGGTTTTCCAGAACGAATCTTTTTTCTAAAGGAAAAATAATACTCGTTCTTGATAGACTAGATCACACAGTACGTACATGCCCAATAAAACGAATGGGATAAGAAGTAAACTTTTGAACACGGCTTTTGCCCTGCAGTGGCAAAAAACAAAGGACGGTACAGGCCCTTAATTAATTAAGAGCCTGTAACGTTAACTGTTTTAATGGTAGGTACCACAATTTTAAAATTAGTAATTAAAACGGTAACACCGCCTGAAATATTTTGTAAAATAACGATTTCATAAGATGATTCATTTCGTTTATAGCCCTGGAAGCTTGATGGTACCATCAAGGGACCGTGTAAATTCCCTGGCTTTACGACCCTTTAAAATGAAAATACTACGACAATTACTATTACTCCAAATATAGAACAGTCACACGAAACACCCGCGACATTTGTGTCTGCTGAATTAAAAATGTTAATTTGGTCCCCGCCATAATAAGTTGTAAAGTTGATGTGCTAAGTTTCCCGGACAGTAAGTTTCGAAGCCGCGCAAAATGGCGGGTTCGCGTTTTATATTTAGCTGGAAGCCTTTGCAATTGAGTAGAATATGCGTTTAGTAGCATGACAGCGATAAATTCAGGAGCAGCAAATGAACGAGCATCCGTTAGTGCTATGTTCTGTGGGCTTTCGTTGGGAACGGAAGAGATACGGAACATGAAATACCCTCGGAAAAGGATGAGCCGTAAAAAGAATAATTTTACCATATTTAACTCCTGTTATATTTTTTTATCTCAGTATAACTTTATATACGATTTAACTCTGTAACACTGTACCGTGGTGATCTCGACTTAAGAAAAGGAATCCTCCAACTCCTCCCGTGGATGTAATAAGCGACTAAGGGGTTACGCCAGGGGATGGGCAGTAGCATCCATTTGAGTACTTCACACAAATACTGCGATCACCAAATCGCCTGCTATACGTGGTGATTATGGCAAATTCTCCCTGTTCTATGGGAAGGCCTCGTCCAGCAGTAAACTTCTACCAGCTGATGAAGACCTTTGTAACTGGTGAGTGGTTCGTTTATAAGTAAATGTTTATCAACATTACCATGATCTACTTACCTGTTATAATAAATTATAGGTACGTATTAAATACCCACCGGCCATTCATTCCTAATTTATCACTTCAACTTCCAAACGAAAATGCCCTTAGGGGCTTTAGCAGCCTCCAATGAATCAAAATGTACCACAAACAACGTTAAGTTTGTTGTGCAAAACTTTCTTACAAATAACATTATTTATTGGCTGTTTGTTTGATCTAAAAAATATTTTTGATCAGCTCGTCTAAGCTTGTTGTCTCAGGCCTAAATGCTCGAGCTGTATTTGATGTTTTTATGAAAATATAGAGATACAAAAGGATCTTAAAAAGGTTCTGTTTTCTGAATTCCATCTCTACAGACAAGTTATACTAATAAAGCTTTGTATGCCAGAGTACAGTACCTACCTAGATGAGAGAAATCATCTAAAGGTAGTAAGATAAGGTAGTCTCCTCCTAATCTGAAAAGTCGCTAGTAGTAGAGCTCTTCGGAAAAGTTCGTCCGGGGAAGTAATACCACCAATCCACCATACATATTTCTACCAGCAAGCAGAAATGCTCGCATTGCTGTGTTCCGGTTTGAATGTACACCGGCCGGAAAAATTACAGACACATGAGACTTCATCTATATGTCTCAGGATGACGGGCGCAACGCAATGCCTTAGTAGGGCGCTTACTAGATAGACATGGCCAAAGAGGTATTGCATTTGTAATGGGCTGGGTTTACCGATTGATATCAGATAAGCCACATGCCAATAATTTAAATAAAAAACAACTTCAAGCTTTTAACATTTGCAGAACAAAGTAAGTACATAATGTCAATTCCCGATGTACAGATTCACAATTAATTTATTTCACATTGCACACAGATTTTCTAGTCATTGAATTATTGTCTTGTGCTGTAATGGTGCACGAGATTTAGGTCAATGCGATCGCATGTGTAAACTGTAAACCATCGAATGCAAATACCACGGTATAAATATAGCCTGAATCATTCCCTGTTTCCGTTGATTAAGACATAGAATTTTTCATACAAATGGGTTATACCTTCTCCCATGTAGTTTCCCTGACAATATTGGCAGGTTATCAATCACTAAAATGTTTTAAAGTGAACTAAAAGTAAACAGTGCACCGTCAACAACACAAAGTGAATTGGAAATATTTTTGTGTTCGGTTACTGTGGGGTTCAGACACCCATTTATGGGTCGGGAACTGGTAGGAAATCAGAACAAACAAACAGATCGTAATAAATTACAAGCGGCACGCCCGCTTCGTCCGAACGTTGCCGAAGCAATGTCACTCACCGGGCGGGCGGCCCGATCGCAATCGCTTTATTTCAAAGGCTGAATACCACATCTCTTCCTTTTTAACAAATTAAAAATTAACAACTGCTTATTTCCAAAAGTTAAATTAATATTCTTACTTCACTATATACCTCTAGTGATTTTACAACATAATTATTATTCTAAATCGAATTTTATTTTAACAAGTAAATAAACTACGCCGTTGATGTTTAATTAAGTACCTATACAATTATCGATCTCTTTACTAGGTACGCTATTATTTGTCCTCCTCAATTTCTTCATGATCACAGATCTTCCAATTACTACCTTCTACTCTTTTCCAGTGTAGGTATTATATTCCGACGATACTCCCGACCTTCCTGTATCAGAGCCTTCCAGATTTCTGATCCATGTGCATCGCAGAAGCAGCCTACACCTTCTGTATAGATTGAAGTAGTTCCCACCTCTGCTTGTACGCAGTCTCCGGTTAGTCAGGTTAAATCCTGGTGGCAGACTTGGAAGACTGTGGCATATTCAGATAAGATAGGCGTTGGGATGGGTTTGCTACTCAGTGATCTGTTAGGGCAAGTTGTCACAAATAATTGCTTTCCAAATTCCTTCACAAATTATCAATATTCACAAAACTTATAAATACTACGACACCACTCTGATAATACAATTAGGTGAAAATGTGGTGTCATGCGATATGATATTATTAGCTAGTTGTAAGTTAGTGCAGACAATCAAATAGTTTTTAATCTTAATTTAATGTTGTACAATTTGACATGTCGTCATAGAGACGTTTTGTATTTTAATACTAATAATTTTATTAGAAATTTTGTTTTGACACGAGATACTGTAGATATACAGTATATTGAGTCTTGAGTTTATTATTATTTTATTAAAACAGACAGCAGACATAGTAAATTAATAATTGCTAAATTGTTAGCATTTCATATTTTTAATCTCGTTATAAGTATCTACTATCACGCAGTTCACCGACGAGTTCGTGGTTAGAAGTAGGTAGGTAGTACTAATGAGAGTAAAAGATAGGAGTGTCAGCTGACAGTCACTTAAACTAGTTCGACAATGAGAAGGCCGGCCACATAAAATGTACAACCCCTTCCCAGCAAAATCTTAGAATTAGAAACATTTTTAAACAGTTTTAATGTACATTATCATGTATGTAACTGAACACTGGATGTTACAATTTGAGTTACTCCCTTATGAGAATTACAATATTGTAAGTTCATACAAACGCAAGAACGCCATAGGGTTCCTAACTGTTGTTCGAAAACCTTTAAAATGCAAGAAACGTAAAGATGTTGCAAATCTCACTATTGAGAGGACTATTGAGCTGTATTGTGTTGAGCTAGAGATGCATATCATTGTGTGTTTACCGTCCCCCTGACGCAGACTTCGTGTTATAAGTATTGCTCAAAACTTTTGTACATAATAAAATGCTAATAGTCTGCGGAAATTTCAATATAGGTATTTACAAAATACCTGAATACTATTTTGGTTAGTTTTTTGTCTGACAAGCTGTTTAATTTGTTTAAATGTTTTAATTTACATCACTTCTTCGAATAACCAACAAGAGTGACACTAACAACATCCACCTGTTTGGATAATATTTATTGTAGTAGTGTTCCAATTGATAAATCAATAATTAAACATTTCACCTCAGATCACTATGGTCACAGCACAGTGCTTTAAATACTTGTAATTTCACTTATCACAGATAATCGCATTATGAAATTCCACGGCAGTATTGAACTAAAAATGCCACTTGTACGTACCGTGCGTATATGATCCGAATGACCTTTTTACCAGTTTGTCTAAGTTGATAAGTGAGGAACATAGTGAGATTATAAAGATAGAGCGAATGTCGGGTTAGCTGATTGGGCTACAACCCTTTATTAACTCTATATGGCTGGGGAATCAATGTTGCACGACCCAAAGTTTATCTTGTACATAAAGAACTATTCCAAGTCCTTCAAAAAGTTTGTCATACATTAAAATCATTGCATTTGAGAAATTCAATAGAAAAATCAGCAAATAAAATTAATACTTGGAAATTCATAATGAAACAGGTAAATCTAAACCTTGTAGTAACCAGATGAATTTAAACACAAACAATACTATGTTATCAAAAATATTCAGGCCGCGAATGCCTTTGATAGTTTTACTCTAGTAATTGTGCTAGGTGCTATAATTATTGATATTGCGCCGTGTATGGCCTACATTTTCAATAGATGTGTTGACAAGAGTCTTTCCTGATCTTATGAAACATAGTAAATTAATCCTTTGTTCAAGTCTGGAAATGAAAAGATCCAGGTAACTATAGGCCAATTTCTATATTGCCTGCTTTAAGTAAGATCTTCGAGAAACTTATTCTTACTCAGTTATTGTCACACTTCGACCTCCACGGACTTCTTCAGTCATTAATTTGGAATAACGAAAGGTCATTTGACAGCCGATGCTGGTACCATGCTCTTAGAACACATATTTGAAGCGTAGGAGAACTCGCAGAACGCAATCGTTCAAAGCTTTTGACTGTATGGCATGATACATTAATTTCCAAGTTAAAACATCATGGCATCCAAAATCAGGTAATTAATCTTGTTAATTTTAACTTATCCAATAGAGTCCAAAAAGTTGATGTTGGTGGTGAAAGGATCGACTATTGTCATGGGGGTGCCACAGGGTTCAATACTAGGCCCTTTTTATTTCTAGTTTACACTATCAATCTCCTTTTTTACATTATGAGGCATAGTTATGTTTGCTGACAATACTTCTTTGATTTTTTTTTTCAGGGTGTTCTGGGTATTTTTCTATTTATAATAAAAATATCTATCTACATAGATACATGTATTATATTATGTATATCAGTTATCTAGTACCCATAACACAAGCTCTGCTTAGCTTGGGGCTAGATAATGTTGTGTGAAATGTCCAGCATTTATTTATTTATTTATTATTTATTATTTTCAAAGTTGACAGATCTAAAGAAAATTACAATGGAGTAAATGATTCACTGTCTCAAATTCTTGTAAATAATGTTTTGATCACAGTAAATAATCTTTTGATTAACGCTAAAAACGAAAAGCATCAAATTCACATAGCCAAATGTAAAACATTATTATCAAACTAAATATTAAAATAAATGAGGAGACACTTGATCTTGTTAAGTCTACTATTTTCTTAGGGCTTAATATTGATCCAGGGTTGCAGTGGGCACCGCAACCCTGTTGTGGTTTTAGCTGGTAGACTTAGTTCCACTGCATATGCAGTTCGTATGATAAGGCAGCTTACTGATGAAGCTACAGCTAGGCTTGTTTATTTTAGCTACTTCATAGTGTTATGTCATATGGTATCATGCTGTAGGGTAAAACAGCTATATTTCCAGCTAAATCTCTCTTACAAAATCGGGCAATACGTGCCATTTATAAAATGAAGTCACGTGACCCCTTGAACGCCTTGCGTTTCAAAGAAATCAATATTCTCATAGTCATTTCGCAATATATCTATGAAATATTATTACATACACATAAACACTTGGATAGTTGTATGAAAAAGGGTGTTTTATACGAGAAATAAAACCAAACTAAATATACCAAAATTTCGACTGAAGAAAGTAAATGGGTCTTTTATGAGGAATTCTGTACAGTTCTATAATTAAATTCCAGAAGGTGCATCCAAATTTCTTATTCGAAGATAAATGGAAATTTCATATTCATAAATCATTTATTCACCGTAGGACCACTGGGAGCACTTGGTTTTGTTATGGTGTACTACTTTTAGCGGCCGCACATAAGCCTTGTCAGATAATTGCTATATCTGATTTGAGCTGATTTGCTATAATATCTGTACTTTTCTCTTTACATGGTTCTATTAGATTGTTATAAGTATACTCATACTTATTTATTAAAACCATGGGAACAATTATTAAGAACACTTGGTCACGTCATACATTATATATAGAAATTAGGTTATATCAAGTGGAGCGTGTACTGTCTTATAAACTTTTGCTGATGTTTATTTACATTTGACTAACTTTCTTAGGTTTTTAAGTTCTCATTTAATATATATCAGCAACTCCCTGCTCCGAGGCACCACACAGGCGCTTCCCACCTTGTGGTAAGACGTATCATCAAAGTAAGTCAAGCCGTGCTTGTTGCCTGATTCTTCTGGGCTTAATCGCGTTAGAACAGGAGTAATTTTAGTTTATAAGGCGATTCAAAATGATCCTTGTGATTTCAATGAATAAAATTCATTTGATTTGATTTAACAGAGGGATCAAAATGCACTACCTTAGAGTACGTACCTACATTAAACATGTGTAGGTATCGGAGTTTATTGCCATTTATCGCTCCATACTGTCACCATTTTGTAGACATTAACATTCGTCTTTTAGGCAAACTTGCGTAAATAAATACGTGGCACAATTTCAATGAGTAGGTAAAAGTTTAGTTGACTCATTGAAAACAACTTTATAGAAGCTCGTAACACTTTTGTCCATTCCCTGGAGTTGGTTCACATCAACAAGAACTTTATAGGTAGTTATTTGCTATGAGCAAGGTACCAGAAATAAACTCATAAATTGGTTGACATGAACTGAAACATTTTGCCTCATTGTTTTGTCATTTCATTATGGTTGCGACGTGTTGCGAGATAATTAGCCACCATAAATTTATTTCAAGTAAGAGGGTACTTAGTAAAAACTTTTAAATTCGAGTGGCCGGTTAAAAATCAAGTCAAAAATATCTAGCTACGACCACGTTATGACTGATTTAAATCACTAAGAATAAGTACCCTTCCTCGAGTTTTAGAAAAGTTTTCCAGGTATTATTCAATTAACACAACACTACGCAACTTTTAGTCGAATTATCGACTAGGTACTTACAATTTTTTATCCTCGTCGCCAATGTGGGGTTCAGACACCCATTTATGGGTCGGGAACTGGTAGGAAATCAGAACAAACAAACAGATCGTAATAAATTACAAGCGGCACGCCCGCTTCGTCCGAACGTTGCCGAAGCAATGTCACTCACCGGGCGGGCGGCCCGATCGCAATCGCTTTATTTCAAAGGCTGAATACCACAGTTACCTAATATTTTTATGCTCGAATATTCTATTGGTGGTCGTTTGCTTGCCCTGCATTCATTCGTTATATTAATTGTTAATTTCGCACTATTTGGAACACTGAAAACTGAAAGTTCTAGGTTCAGTTGGTATAGTCGAAGGAAATAATACCAATCTAGTCAGAAGCATGGGAGCGTGCTTTGTTGTTCCCCCGTGTATCGGTTTAATTCTCATCAAGTGCGTAACTCTATGCCGAAATAGGTCTCTGAGTAACCTGGGCCGTATATCGCAGGCGTAATAACGCGGGATCGAATAAGGCGACTCGTATAAATCAACCTGCCAGCGCCGACTTACCACAAATTCTGCTCTATCCCGGCTTTGTCAGTTGAAAGTGTATTATTAAAGTGTTGTATAGTCTTTGATAGTTCATTTATCGATCGGAAGCTGTAGAGTGGCGTCAGATAGGCGTGAGACAATTTGTAGAGCCTTTTTGAATTATGGATGCAGCACTGCCTGCCTGCATCTTTTATAATTTTCCATAGAGTGACAACATCGATACATTTAAGCATAACCCAGTTAACTCTTGAGATTGAAAATAAAAGACGCTGCTGATATAGAGCTACTCATAAATATCTGTCTCTACCAACGTTTTGTTAGGAATGAGAATACAATATCCTGTGAGTATATGAGTAGGATAGTCTTGTTTTTAACTTCATTGTTAGTTAAAAGTCTATTTTATAAAAGGATATTATGTATTCGATTTTTACAATAGTTTTATTTTAACTATCTATACTAAATGATTATTTTTTGCATTCAGAGGGTGCCTGGGAGAAATTGCTTTGCGCTATAAGGCCGTCCATTTTACTGCTTATTTTAATAAATATTATTATGTACAGGTACAGTATATGGTGTTGGTACAATATAGTGTTAATTATATAAGTTTGTTGTGTGATTTCTCGGATTTATTTTTGTTCGCTGTCTTCAAAGCGAGAAGTAAAGCCATAAGAAAAAATCGATAAGTTGATCGTGAAATGAAGAAAAGGTTTCTAATAAACGTAATATATTAAACTTGTTACCAAAAGCGAGGGGATGGAAAAACCAACTCCCTTAATAGGCAAGACCCTTTAGCAAATCACTAGCCGGACCGTACTGAGTAATAAAATACGGAATTCTTGGACAATAGTAATTCTTGTCAACTAACATCTAAAAGTGCTTTCGCTGTCCCGTATTAGAGTTCAAATTAGTTTATCTTTGGCAGTTATTCGGGTGTTTTCTGTGGTCGAGGGTAGGGGTCAATTTAATTAATTACAGAAACCGCAACTTGCGCCCTATTAAACTTTTCTTACGTTACGTGGCAATTTTTATTTTCCTTTGCGCTTAGCGAAATTATTGGTACTGCATTCAAAGCCGAGTGTGGAAAGTTATGTTTATGATTCTACTAATATAATTGTGAAAGTTTGTATGCATGTTACTAAAAAACGCCGTAATTGCTTAACCGATTTCGATGCAATTTGTTTCATAGATAGATATAATGACCAGGATTGACACTTATGCTACTTTTATCCCGGTAGGACGCCAGCGAAGCCTCGGGTGGATGCTAGTGTTTCATATTTCATGGGGGTCTGCGGTGCCTGAATGGGCGCAACAAGCTTATGTTACTCATGTTAAAGTACACTGTGCACTTATGTCAAATAAATGAATATATATTTAACCGACTTCCCAAAAAAGAAGGAGGTTCTCAATTCGGTTGTATTTTTTTATTTTTTTTTTTAAACAAACAACATTTCATACGGTAACAAACATTTTACCGCATATCTCCGGCGTTTATGAACCGATTTGTAAAATTCAAAATCCAGTTCTGGTGGTGGAATCCATGAGGAATTGAGGGAACTCCTCAAATATTGTAGGCATACATATGGCGATTTTGATATTTTCAGCAACAAACCAAGCATTTGCATTCAAAAAGTATCATAATCCTTTCACCACTATGGTTCTTTCATAATTTTTTTTCATCCAAATATTTAGTGTATACAATGGCGGAAGTCGGTTTTTTAAATGAAAAGTTATGTTAATCAAATTCATACTGATTCAGTGAAGTTCCGTATGGATCTGTCTCGCTTCACTGTCTCTACAAGTCACAAAAGTGATACGCACGATACGTATGTTGGCCTTTTGTGCTGAAAGCAGTTAGAGTGTCGTCAGAGAAGCTCTCTAGATTTGCTAATCTGTATAAGACGTGTGGGCAGTTGACCGAGCGATTGCAATTGATAATTGTACTGCACTCCAAAGATGCAGTGTTATTTTATGCGTTACATATATTTTTGTAAGATTAAACTTGTAGTTCCTGGATTCTCGATTTAGGTACACTGTTCTGAAATATCTGATTAATGGGTTTTCTGAAACATGTAACTTAAGCCATGAGTAATGTAACCATTATATTCAACCTTCGATTAACCAATGTAAGATGAGTCAGACGCAGTGCGAGCTATTAAAAGAATCCCAACGTCTTTGTACTGACACTTGGCGCTACAAGCTGATCTATTTTCAAATAAACCCTACCTTTCGTTCATGGAAATTAGTTACCTGCAAAACGGTCGTTGATTTTATTACTTCCGTCTAAAAACGCTTAGTAAAGGCTCCACAATCCAGCAGTTTTGAACAGGACAAATTTTACTCATTTTATACGAATTGCCGATATCAATGTGTATTTGTAAGTTAGGAACGAAAAAATGTAGAGTAGTGCTTTTTTAATGTGGACTTACATACAAAACAATGATTCATTTCCGCAAATACAAACGCGTCGGTACGGTAAGATAGCGCGGTCGTTTTCATCTCTCTGAAATGCTTTAGTTAATAGTAGGTACGTAATCGAAGAAGATATTTTGCCTTTGATCTCTTATAAAATAGCTTGATCCCGAGATTTGGGGATCTCATAAAAATTTACTATAATGCTGTAGCTATTATTCATGAAGCAGTCTGAGGTAATGTTAAGGTGGTAGGGAAGTTTGTAACTATTGTTCTTAGGAAGCTTTTCTGTTTACTGTCTTTAAAGCAAACAAGTTACTGGTTGTTTCATCTTTAGGCATAGTATGCCCAAAATCTAGACTTGTCTGAGAACCGAGTTGTTTGGTCACGTTAAAAGTTCCACCGTAAAGTAGCTTTTCCTGTAAGCTTATTAAGCTTTACTGTAGTTCTTTGAATTGGTAGTGTTTCTGCACACATTGTTTTCGATTGAATTACAGGGTGTGTGTGTGTGTGTGTGAGTCCTCGAAATAAGGCCAACACAAGCACGTGTCGTATCTGCAGAGAGATGGCAGCAAGGCTTGATTCAGATGTCACTCCCATGCTTCCGCCATATTGAAGGTTGTTCGCTTGGAGCTTATTTATCGTATTCACTGGTAGAGAATGCGGTTCACGCCTTTATGTACAATGTGCCTTGCGTATTTCAGTCTCGTATTTTGCTAATGTTTGAGCTATGAATTCGTTTGTGAATTGTCTATCAAATGAACGAGCAAAACGAGTTCTCCGAGTCAAGTTGGATGAATTAGCGTTTGTATGTATGATAGATAAGAAGATTGAAAATACTTTATTGCATACAATAAACATTTCAAACAATTCAATAAATAATAAAACATGATAATCAAGTTACTAAAATAACTTTCGTGAGTTTTCATTCATTTTGTAAAACGTGATCGGTACGTGAGTGCAGAGAGTGTAGCGCGGATTGCACTCACCCTGAAGAAGACTCTCGGTTAATGTCGAAACCTGTTGGTGCCTCCACCTATACCGGTAGTTAAAATTTCCCGTTTTACAAAATGAAGGATGAAGTAGCGATCTCGTTGGGGAATAAAAGTTCTCGAGGGACGACCACAAACCGGACGACGCGGTAGAGGAAAGCCCTCCACTCGCTGGACTAAAGACATTATAAACGTCTACTAACGAAAAGTTTATAACTTATCGTTGACTTAAAATATCGTTAATTGCATCTACCTATTTATATATTGGCATTTATTATGGAAGATAACCACCTGCGGGATGCTGTTGCTATAACCTAGCGCGCGAAGGCATGGTGGTGCCGATGCCGCCGCGCCGCGTACGCCTCTATAGACATACCAGATGCGTTGCAAAACCGAGGCAGCTAAAGACTGACATTATGCCTCGAAAAGGGATATTTTCACTTTAAAACACGCAAACCACCTTGATTTCCCTGGACTGCCAGAGCTCTGCGTTTCCTCTTTTTGTTTGCAGAATGTAAGTATGAAAACATGCATAAATTTTCGCTCTTTCGTAGTCATATACTACTCATACTACTATACTCATACTACTATAGTCATACTCTACGTATCATTCATTATTATTGTGGTTACGTGGATGGACTAGACTTCAGTGATTAAAAAGCACTAAGTACCTAGGTACCAGCAACAACGCAGAAAAATTCGAAATAAATAAACTTTCGGGAACAATTAACAATGTCATAATTACAGTACAACCAGAGTATACCTGCATGTTGCTTTAAGCTCGAACAGTAATTCATTGGCGCGCGTTCAATACAAATTCTGGCTCACGTTTAATTATTTTCTCATTTAAAATGATGGCGGACATGTCTCACGGTACCCACATAATGGGTGGACGTGTTTACACATGTGTCACAATGCTGGTCGCAAATGTTCGGTGCGCGAAGGGTGACCGCAGGTTTAGACGTCATCATTGTACCCTGCGGCTTTTTGGACGCGTGTTGAATTAATTTTGCAGCACGATCACATTATTTGAAACCGCAATAAGCATGTGGGCTGCCCATGTTCACATATTCTGAAAATAAATAGAAATAAAACTGACCATGATGTCGAACACATCTGACGGAATTTACGTCGCCGATTTTACGCCGCGTAACACCGTTAATCAATACAAATATCTCACACCGTAAGATGCGATAGTATTTACGAAAAATTACGCCACGAAGATTGGCGACGTAAATTTCGTCAGATGTATTCGGCCAACTACAGCATGCGACAAAAGTTCCATGATTTACAACTTTATCAAACGGAAAAGGAAAACAACTGCTACTCTCTACCAAAACAGTTGTCCACAGCTTCAAACTATGAGAGCTGTCTAAAGCTTTCGTAGTTTTTTTAAGGTGGAACGTTTCGCAAGTGGCGCGAATGTGTTTTTTGCACATCACAGCTCATAAACATTTCTTGTGATTATTGTGAAACTGATTTTGCAAAAACTAGGAGACACATGTTTAAATTTATACTTAGAAAAAATACCATTAGCTTAGCTGCGAATGTCCTTGAATCAAAGAACACTGTACCTACAAATCATTGAAGAAGCTGTGATAAGCAATAAAACACAATAAATTTTCGCGCCACTTGCTAAACGTTTCACCATAACGAAGGGTTAGATAGATACGCTTCCATAGACCGAACATATCACCAGTCACCGCCTCACTATTACGTACCTACCAGAAAATAATCTCAGGTGAACTCTGAAAATTTAAAAATGATTCATAATCCGCTTGCGCATTGACCTTCATGTCTGATGTAAGACTGCATCATAGCCTGAAATAACAGTTGCTCACCGACCTCGTATGAAGCTAAGAACTACTTTTAGTTTACGACACTGCTCTTTATCTAGGTGCGCTTAAAATACTGTTCTTCTTAAAAACAATAAATATTAGTGCAAGCAATACAGCAGTTTATATTACAAAAGTTGCCAAGAAACTTTGGAAATGCGAGATTCAGAAAAAAGGAAAATCAAACTTTCGTTCGACAAGATCTGAATATCTGGGGCCAAATTCTCGTATTTCAAGTCTATCAAGACTTGAAATTTTCATGCAAAATCTGTTAGTTTTGATAGATCTTAAGAAAAGTTTGAGTTCAATATTTATTTAATTAGGCTCATGAACACAAAAAAACTCTACCCTTCAAACAATTCCAAAAATGATCGAAAATTTGGGTCGAGTTTCATTCAAGATTAGGATCTTCTTTCAGACTACATCTGTTACACTCAAAGGTTTATTTATGGATCTTTACAACTTTACGAGATCTTAAAACGATCAGGGACTGTCAATAAAACTAAATATACAGGCGTAATTGAGTTAAAACCACACAAGATGAGCTATTGAGTAACACGGCCTTGTGATTGGGATACCTAAGTTAAATTTGAACATTAGATCAACGATCCGAAGGCCAATATCTACTTAATTAACTGATTAGGGAGACAGGGTTCTACGTCTAGCTAGCACCGTTGCACCGTTTAATTACCCTATCTACCCAATTAGGCGGTAATGGCGACCGATACCGTCGCAAATGATACATTTCGCGATGGGTACTGCTTTATTACCATCGCATTTTATACCATGCCATTTAAAAACGATTATTGTTTGTTACAGGCTGAAAACCTCGAGGGACGACTGAATACATTGTGATATTGAAATGACGGGCTTCCATCGCGTTTTAAAATGAGTGTTGCACACTGACGGTTTAGTTCTGTGGATGTTCGTTGATGTGTTGGTGCGGGGAGTGATGGTGTGAGGGGCAGGCGATGACGGCGCGGGAGGTGGAACTGGCGGGGGGCGCGCCGTGGGGCTTCCGCATGCACGGCGGCGCCGATCAGAACCAGCCACTCAGGATATCGAGGGTATGTAATTTAACTTTTGATGTTATATGAACTCCTACATGTGAATGCAGGCAATTAATATAAAAACATGTGATTACTTGTTGTGGGGTGAGGCCGTAGTCTGAGTTTTGCACAGCTACATTCCCTCTCACTCGTGAGCGTTATTCACGGATATAGGCACTGTTTAAAAAGGCTAAAGGCTAGCGGCACTGTTTCGGGATCCATACAATAATAATTTGTATAGAAGCTTGGAATGTACGTAACAGGGCGAAGGAATTTTCATCCCAATTGACACTTATTTTTTATGGTGCCATCGGGTAGGGGGGGAAATTCCTAAAACTTTTGTTAAGACCATCGAACCCGAAGGTTCAAAGCCAAGAAAAAAAAAAAACAAAAACTATCAAAAACAAAATTAAAACTGTTTTCATCTGCACTCAGGACCTCGGTAGGCCGTTTTTTCAACTATTCAAAAAAGGCTTTGAATGAGGTCAAAGCCTTTTTTGAAAAACTAATTATAACCTTGACCTTTTTCGTGACCTTTAGGTAATCCTAACTCATTTTCCCTCAGTGCCTCGTTCCTTGCACCATGACCGAATCATCGGTCGTTTTATCAAATCAAAAGTTTTTGTGAAAGTCTTAGGTCCAGATAAATAGAACGTACTTACATGTTAATCAAAGTGCAACTTACGAAAGACCTGTCCCTGTCACTTTCACACAAATGTTAAAACACGCGTATTAGGAAGAGACAGGGACAATTTCAAAGTAAGGCTTAGACATATTCACCGTGAAGTACGTTCTATTTATCTGGACCTTAGTCTGTGTTACACGCGAAACAACGAAAATAAGATCCGCTGATCTGACAATAGGGATGATCGATCATGGCTGACTGAAGGAACTCGCACATGTTCACACTTGAATCACAAAACAGCAGGCCTTTCTAGTAACGTATCTCATACATTATTATCTGTTGTCTGTTTATCTGCTATCAATAATATTATGGGCTCTTTAATAATACAAAACTAATTAATAAAGAAGTTAAACTTGAAAGCTCCATAAGTTCAGCCAATATTTGCGATACCAAACAAATTGCTTGGCATTTGAAACTGAAGAGGAACAGGATCTCTGCTTATAGTAAAAGAAAAGCAATTTGTTGTTTGCGAACTCGGAAGAACAGTCTAGTATCAGATTACGCAATTAAAGTTCGTTGTAAACCGTGAAACATCTCTTGTAGAGAGCACTTTGTTTGCGGGGAACGCTGCTATTTGTCAAGAGAATAGTATTATACCTCTAGAGTAGCCTGGAAAGGGCAGCTGCGTCGCTGTACGCGATTATTGTACCAACTCTGATGCCTAAGCGTGTAGACGTCAACCTTCAAGTAAAACGCATCGGTTTCAGCTTTTGTTCAGCAAATAAAAAGAAAACTTTTTGTTGCGGAAGAATTCCAACTGCTTCTAGGTCGCACACAATCACGGCAATTTTTATGTACAAAATCCTCCTTCCGGGACAATCATCAGATCCTCATTAACAGGTTAAAATAATAGGACTTATGAGACACATCTAATAAGCCCAAAGTAGCCAAATCAAATCAAATTTAAGAGTTCTGTTACCCACTTTTCAGCTCCATAAGATGCTTGTTGCATGGCCGTTGAAGCTTGACTCAGGCTTTGTCAGTCGTTTCCGTGAAATGGTCAAGCTATTCTCATTCGACTGTACCTGGTGTAAAAGTGAAGCACAGTCGGTGCTAACGCTCGTTTGTGTCGTGAATTACCCACAATGGTTTATTTTTACGGAAAATGGAACTCGGACTGTTGAAAAGCGCTGATGAATTGACTGTTATTTGGAAAACATGAACTGAAAATTATTGTATAAAAAGGCTCAAATTTTGTACGGAATTTACCATGTTACAAGTATTCGAATGAACTTATGTGCTTTTTTAGCGCATGATCTTATCCCAAACTAACTCTAGTTAGTTGTACAGACTTAGAAAATCATGGACCAAATTAAGAATGCATATTTGGAAGATAAAATCTTAGCTAAATTTAGGTTTACACTCTATGATGTAAACTATACCTTCAGTAGAAATACAATCTCGTTATTAACGCTTAAAAATATCCGATGTTCGTTTATTTCAGAGCCTCAGCGATACGCCCTACCGCACCCTTGATGTGAGTAAGATTGTTTGCCAAATTGTGTTTGCTAACCAAATATTAATCAATCATTTTTACTAACGACTTGGTATCGTCTTTATTAAATTTTCTTTTCGTGCCGCACGGGAGTTGTCTTGGATCAAATGATTGATTTTTCTTTTACCTCGTATTTCGCCGTTTTGGATGGCAGTTATTAATTTCATACCTGTCCATCATGATCCTAAAATATCTATTCCTAAAATAAAGCCAGATATAGGCTTATTCGCGTTCTAGAAGATATAATAGTGTATACCTATATCTACATTGAATTATATCTACGTTAGTTTTATTAACGTATGTACCAGATTACTTACAAATTGTATGAGAAAACATTTTATTAAATTTAACTAACTTCTGCTGCTCAGATTTTTTTCTTCCGATACAATGAAACAATCCTTACATGAAACAGAGTCGATACGCACTAAAAAAATGTTTGATTAAAACTACTCATTTTTATGGAGAACTCACGCTTGACCAAAAAAATAACTATGTCAAAATCGTTTTCATACAAAATGAGCAAATGGTTCCAAAGACAGTTTTCCCGTATCTCTTATGGATTCAGATATCCCCATACTGTTCCATTTCAAAAAAACACTCTGTATATACGTGCCGCAGACCCGCGATGTGTCCGGCTTAAGCATAGACCGTCTCCGCCCGTATATCGTAAAAGTCGATTAAGGGATTACACCAAGGGATGGGGAGCAGAATCCATCTGAGTATTCAACACCAATACTGCGATTACCAATTCGCCTGCCAAGCGTGGTCATTATTGAAAATCTCCCCCATTGCATACTATGAGGGTGGCCTCGTCCAAAAGTGGACGTCTAACGGCTGATGAAGATACACGTGTAGGTATTAGTTTTCGTTTGACCATATGATTTCAAAGAGCTCGGACTTTGTTCAAGTAATATCTTTGTATTTTCACGGTATACGAATTCGATAGATGTCGCTGACAGAGGTCTAAATCCCTCTTGTTAGTGTAACAAGATACTTGTATCTCCTTTCGATCGTTCTGATGGTTCAATAAGTATCAAAGATTAGGGGCCTTTTGTTATTATTCGTATCCATTACAGTAGGCTTTTATTGTTTTCGTTGGGTGTACATACCTGCTTGTATACAGTTGACGAGGGTTTATTTATTTCTGTGATAGTCTATCATGGATCTTGAACACAAAAAATATTCTAGGTGACACTCTTCAAATATTCTCAAAAACTCTTAAAACAAAATGATAGCATAAATATGTAGGTAAGACCTTTAGCCTTTCACAATATATTTTTTACCTAAATATGTCCTGCAGCCACACAGTACCTACGTGATCAAAAGCCCAGTTCTCGTATGAAGTCGAAAGATAGAGGGCAGGCATCATTACGCACAGATTGTAAGGGTTGAGACTGGCTTGCGAAAACTGCATCACTGAAAAACAGTTATCCACAGGTATTTAACAAAATCATTGAACGTATCGCCCTTTTGTATCTGTAACTCTCAAAAGTATTGATCTGGATCACTTGCACTATAGGTTTTATTCCTTTGTAACAGAAATCTTGTACGGGGCTTTTTCATTATTTGCATAGAGTACATGCCAAAACAACATTATAGTCTGTGAATATTTCAACTGGCTACCCCTTACGGCTGCCGATACAGAATCCAGACAGAAAGACATACATAACGGCGTAGGCTTCTTAGACAACCCTAAAAGGCAACCCAACCCAACCCTGGAACCCTAAATATAATTAAAGAAATTTTTTTTCGGGAATACTCTTCTCGTGACTATCTAGATCCGATTGCAAGACTGTGGGTCTACTCTTGAAAACAGTTCCAATCGCAACCCAGTTCCAATCTCAATCCAGTTTCAACGCTTGTTTGGCACTCTTGGAACAAATCGAGTTTGAAATTGAGATAGAGCATGCGATTGACTTTGCGTGAAGAAAAACAGAGACAGAATGTCGATTTCACTTAGTTCCATAAAATTCCAGTCCAAATTGTGCGCTAGTATTGAATTCAAGAGTACCAAATGACCAAGGTATCTAGTACTCTCTGAGGACAAATGACACTAAATCCTGAATTAGGATCGAGTATCGTTAAGAGTAGCCCTTGCTGGTCTAGCTAGCCTATGACGTATACACTTAAAATTTTCTAAGGTTTTTTTTTATGAGTGATCATAAACCGATCATTGAATCATTTGTATCATTCACTTGCGCACAAGCCTAAGCCTAGATTGCATGGGGTCGCTTTTGACGAAGCTTTGTCGCCAGCGCCAGTCCACGCTTAAATTATACCCCACGCTCCGACATTACGCTGCTCATATAGAAAATCGTCATGTTAGTAACTGCACGATTACGCCTGCGTGTGCTGCGTTTAATGTAGGTAGTACGTGTAAAATTCTACTTTGGTTTTACTCAGTTATATATGATCCAGTAAACTTACCATGCAGTATCTACATACTTGCTAAGACTTTTCTGATCTGAATTAAAACTGGAGATCTGAGGTAGTAATGATTTTATTATTAGCGAGGTCTCAGTTCGAGACAAACTACTCGTTACCCGACTACAGCAAAGCAAAAAGAGGGTTATAGTTTATGATCTGTTTTGTTTTCGCAAGAGGTTCTACTACTTACAACTTCTAATCTAACCTACCTGTACTTAACTTTAGTTGCCTAGCTTTGTAGTTGTGTCATCATCATCATCATCATTAGTCTGTAGAAGTCCACTACTAAATATCCTCCCTCCTAGAATGCCACGACGAATTGTCTTGAGCCGCCTCCATCCATCGACTTTCAGCGACGTTTATAATGCCTTTAGTCCATCGAGTGGAGGACCTTCCTCTACCGCGTCGTCCAGTTTGTGTAGTTGTGTTGGATAGTTAAATTGTCGGTAAGTCGATTATCCTCGTTTCGTTTCAGGAAGCGAAATTCTCCGAATCCATTATTCCGCATTTGGCTCATCCCTTCTGCTTTGACACCGAATACAAAGTATAGAGTGATAAAAGTACAGAATTTCCCAAAATAAGTAGGATAAATTGGGCATAGGATTCGAGTAGATATGGAGTTGGATCGTGAGGCGACGCACGTGCGTGCGGAGTCACGCGGCTTACGTGTTCCGCATGCCAACAGAACTTGCGCCCATCCAGTTGAAATAGAGCCTTGCCACATCTAATCTTTCCATGTTCTCTACTGCCTGACGCTCCTGCGAAGAAGTCGTGGAGATCAGACTACGTTGGGGATAGTAGTGTATCCTGTAGGTATCTTGAGACACCCTTTCGTGTGTAATTTTATTACCATGATTATACTTGTGATTTAGGCACATTGATTTCGACGGCACAACTCTCCATTTCACCTGTTGTTATTTCTCTTAACTTTACTATGCATGTGTGTAAAAATGTTTGTTGTTTTTGTGGCCAAATGTTAATGTTTTGTTTTTTTTTTCTTTTAACGTAAAATATGTTATCCTCTCATATCGTAAAATTCGAATTATAAACTTCAAAACGATATTGTGTTTATAAAGTATGCCAATACTTTATAAACACAATATCGTTTTGTGTTATAAAGTATTGGCATACTTTATAAACACAATATCGAAATTTAAAAAACAAATAACTTTTCATTTAAAAAACCGACTTCCGCCATTTTATTCGACAAAACATTTGGATGAAAAAAGAAATGATGAAAGAACCATAGTGGTAAAAGGATTATTATACTTTTTGAATGCAAATGCTTAGTTTGTTGCTGAAAATATCAAAATCGCCATATGTATGCCTACAATATTTGAGGAGTTCCCTCAATTCCTCATGGATTCCATCATCAGAACTGGATTTTGAAAAAAATGGGACCAATCTGGAAGTATATCTATTCAAATAAAAAAAGAATTTTCGCAATCGGTTCATAAACGCCGCAGATATGCGGTAACAAACATAAAAAAAAAATACAACCGAATTGAGAACCTCTTCCTTTTTTTAACCGACTTCCCAAAAAGGAGGAGGTTCTCAATTCGGTTGTATTTTTTTTTTTTTTTTTTTTTTTTTTTTTTATGTTTGTTACCGCATATCTCCGGCATTTATGAACCGATTTGGAAAATTCTTTTTTTATTTGAATAGATATACTTCCAGATTGGTCCCATTTTTTTCAGCATCCAGTTCTGATGATGGGATCCATGAGGAATTGAGGGAACTCCTCAAATATTGTAGGCATACATATGGCGATTTTGATATTTTCAGCAAGACACCAAGCATTTGCATTCAGAAAGTATCATAATCCTTTCACCACTATGGTTCTTTCATAATTTTTTTTTCATCCAAAATTATTTATTCGAATACAATGGCGGAAGTCGGTTTTTTAAATGAAAAGTTATGGGAAGTCGGTTAAAAAAGAATCATTTTTGTAACACTTTTTCTCTAACAAAATAATAATAAAACCTCAGAATAATTACTCTTGAGTATATTTTTTTTTACTATTACGATACAGGGCTAATCCAAGAAGGATCTCATCAAGGAGATTCCATCAGATGATTTTTTTCTAATGGCAGCGCCCACAAACCTGACGACGCGGTAGAGGAAGACCATCCTTTCGATGGACTACCTAAAGATATAATAAACGTTGCAGGACGTGGGTAGGGGTTGCAGAGGATGGAGGCGAATCAAGACCGTTCGGCGTGGCATTCTAGGTGGGAGACTTCGTCCAGCAGTGGACTCCCAAAGGCTGTTGAAGACTCTTTTAACTTTAATCTTTTTAACCGACGTCCCAAAAAAGGAGGAGGTTCTCAATTCGGTTGTATTTTTTTTTAACCGACTTCCCAAAAAAGGAGGAGGCCCTCAATTCGGTTGTATTTTTTTTTAATGTTTGTTACCGCATATCTCCGGTGTTTATGAACCGATTTGGAAAATTCTTTTTTTATTTGAATAGATATACTTCCAGATTGGTCCCATTTTTTCAGAATCCAGTTCTGATGATGGAATCCATGAGGAATTGAGGGAACTCCTCAAATATTGTAGGCATATATATGGCAATTTTGATATTTTCAGCAACAAACCAAGCATTTGCATTCAAAAAGTATCATAATCCTTTCACCACTATGGTTCTTTCATAATTTTTTTTTCATCCAAATGTTTAGTCGTATACAATGGCGGAAGTCGGTTTTTTAAATGAATAATGATATTATTATTACCCTTGTTATGTACCAGTTTCATAAACTACTATTATCGTAAAACACGTCTACAGGGTCAGTTGAAAAATGCGCAATTTAGTTTTGGTCCGAATACGATTTTGGAGAACCTTACTTTTTTGTTAAAAGTTTTGAGGTTATATATCTAGTAATCAACAAAAACTATCAAATCAAAGTGAGATTTAAACTCGGTCTCTAACAGTCAGAATATGATACAGAGCCCGATAAACGGCTAATAAAGTTACAGCAGTATTAAGACTACCCATGCACCGTCATCCATTATTCAAGTCCACCGCATGATTCCGTTTAAGTTTTAAATGGATAAAGTTGTCTGGTGTCGAGTGCGGCGCTACGCTTGATTTAATTGCACTAACAAGACACCGCTGTAAGTCTTGCATTTAATTTAATATGAGACGAAACATTCGAGGGAAACTTGTGTGTCACATGAGTGCTATGTTCCTAAGGTTGCAAAAATACAAATATTTTCGTGCTGAATACTGTGACTTTTGTGTGAGGCTATAAGATCGGAAAACTACTCGATAGAGTTGTTCTCTCTGTATAGGTCTGCAATTCTTTTAAAAAGCGATAAAGTCTCGCCTGTATTAAATTTGCATAATCTTACCGGCTGCATAAGACGCCACTGTTTTCCATAGCTATCAGTAAACGGTAGAGCTTGCATATTCACTCTTCATCGATGTTCGAGGAACCCACATTAATCTGAACCTAAGCTCGAGCATTTCCTTACACGTTTAAGCTCTTTGCCGCCTCACATGGGCATGGAACAATGGACTAGCAATTTGAATTTCCCTTGCGCTGCGGACGCCTTTTCTTTCCATATTCATTGCATTAGAATAGCTCTTTTCCTTATCGCCTAGACTGGCGCGTTCTTACCCTCCTGCGGAATGTGTTTTAGTAATCCAAGTCCTACGTACTTCACACCATCTTGAGTGTTTTGAAGCATCTCAAATTATACAAGAGGGTATCATAAATGAGTATTATTACTATGTTCAGGTTACTACGTCTCGTAAGTAACTCGCTCGATGTTAATTTACTTTGATGGTTTAGAGTAAGTGGCATTAGATGAATAGTTAAATTAAATTGGTTCTCATAACGTAAACATAACGAAGCTGTTCAAATTTTCGCACTTGGAATGATCTTAATGTTATTTCCATACAATGTGGAGGTTCATCGTCCCATTAAGTACACGCCCGTGTCCCTGGAGACCGCGACCAGTCGATACCTCGCCTCACCTTCAACAAGATTAATATTCTTGGCGAGTGATCGTCCCCGACGTAACAATAGGTGTGTGTCCCTCACGGTAGGCGCATGCATTTTCGAATAATGCCCATATAATGTTTCGATGAAATTGGCTGTTACGTCGCGTGCCTGCCTTTTGTGGTTCAGTCTCGTCCACGACTTTCTTGGGCAATCATGACTTTGACCGCGCTTTAGATAATGTCGTAAACGATACCCTCTGGTGTGTGTGGTTATTTTGCCGTTTATAATTGTGCCTTGGGTTATTTTGTGTCATTAACTTTGTCATCATACTAACGAGTGCTTGTTATTCTAAAATGACTTTATAATCCCTGTGTGTAAATAGCAATGACCTTTCTCAACGTAGTGTGCGTGCTCGTAGGTTGAATACTTTTAGTGGTTGCGTGTGCGTGTGGGTTGGGGCGGTTCGCGGGTGTTTTGAGGGTGGTCGAGGGTGCGCTTCAGGAAGGAAACATGTTGAAGTTCTGTTCTCCGGCGGCAAAGCGTCGGGAACCGAATGCGGTTTGTAACTAAAGTTGCTCACTTGTTTTTATGTACCTACTCGTACGTTACCTAATGTATGCGTTATAACTTCACTAAACAAATATATCGCCGAGAAATTGCGCATTTCTTGTTTGTTCAACATACGTGTTGATTTCTCTATCTGTATTAAGATTCTAAATTAAACCAAATGTGATTTTTGGTATGCCTATTACTTGGCTGAACTCCATTTGCTTATGTTATATGTAAATAAGAGGTTATGCTTGAATCTGAAAAGGCGATAAGGATTCTCGCAAAGATTGAAGCATCTATGCAGAAAGCGTAACCGAAAAATACAGTGGAGGGAGGTTTCGTCTACGGTAAAAATACCTGATCATTCAAGCGCACTAAAGACAGCGTGATTTCAACTTATCACCAATTTTAGTCCTTGACTTTTTTATTAGATTGATAGATAGAAAATGCTTTATTGCACAAGACTAAAAACAAGTACTTACATAGGCGAACTTAATGCTAATTCTTCCAGCTAAACTTTGTGTAATGTAGAGTGAGTGTATCTATTAGAGGATTGGGTGGTTTTGTAGTCGATAGATACACCTATCATACAGATAGAACTAGCTTTAATCCTTAAAACCACTTGAAACTTTACAACCCTTAAACACCCCTAAAAATCTCTTTCAAACCCTAAAAACTCCTACAGCCTCCAAGAGCTCCTAAAAACTCCTACAAACCCCTAAAAACCTTCATAAAACCTTGAACCCTCTACAAACCTAAAAAACCCTACATATTCCTACAAACCCATAAAAACTCCTCAAAAACCCCGTAAACTTAAAATCCCTACATCCCCTTAAAACCCCTGCTTGGCAACAAGCTAGATGTAGATGTTACCCGTGGACCCGTTAATGGGTTGACCCACTGGGACCACAGCTAAATGGTCAAATCAATAGTTCCTTACCTATTGGGGGGCAGGGGCCTTACCTTATTTGGTTTTACAGTGTTCCAATATTTAATTTCAGGTGAATCCAGGCCGTAAGGCTTCATTATGTGGAATCCGCGAAGGAGACGTGATATCTTCCATCAACGGTCGCCCTACCAGGAGTATGAGCAATGCTGATGCTCACGCCATGCTCAGGTCGGCCGGCCCTATGCTCAAACTTGGATTGAACGAGTGAGTATGGCCTTTATACCTGAGAACTTAAAGCCTTGAAATGTGTGAAATCGGTATGGTTCTATAATAAACTTTCAAAAAGTGCATCTAAACATCCCATTTGAAGATTTAAATCTTACATAAAGAATACTCTAATTGAAAATGATGAAGCTGCGTGGCCTGATGTCGCTCTGCCCCTCGACTGCTAAATTGACAATTTGCAATATACCTACATAATATTATTCGATTATTTATAAGTATATCAGGCGTAGCGTGTGCTGTTTTATGAACTTCTGCTGATTTTCTTTAGATTTTACTTTTCAGTTCTATTGAAGGTACCTAAGGTTTTTAAGTTCTCTTTTTTACGAATCAGCTTCTCCTTGTTCCACGCAGGTGCTTCCACATCGTAGTAAAAAAGGTCATCAAAAAAACCCAAGCCGTGTTTGTTGCCCTGATTTTTCTAGGTTCGGCCGTGTTGGAACATGAGTAATTTTAGTTTACAAGACGGTGTTGACGTACGAGTCTGCCTGCTGGACTTATAGGTAGACTTTAATAAAACGAAAAAGTAATAAGTATGAGAAAGATTAAGGGATCTCCTAAATTAAAGAGTAATTGATAGAGCAAACGATTAAACTATTTATTTGCTTTTTATACAGCTAGATTGTCGAAAAAATACCTGCTTTTTATGAATTTCCGAGAAGACAGATTTCAGATTACTAATACCTACTGTAAACAGAAGCCAGATTCAAGACCATACCAAAACACAGTTAATTAACAGTTTCAGATTCCCAAAAGCTGAGGAACGTCAAACGAACATGCATTTACAAGTCAAAGTGATAAAAACAAAGCAAAATCTGAACTGCCTTTCTGCATACCGTATAACCAGTTATTACTAAGCAAACAAAGCGGGCTGCCGGCGCCTGTCTTTCATTGAAAACGATAAATATTGTTGTAATAGTCGTAGCGAGTGCGTCATTGTATTAGCGTCCATTTAAAAGACATCAACGCGTCACGCACTACGTAGCTAATTACGTAGACAAGGTGCTACGAGTTGGCTACGAGATGATCATATAGCTATTTTTTTTTTATTACTCAGTGATAAACAGTTTAGGAACAATAGACAATAATACAGTACTAAGATTTAAATTAGATGACTGCTCAAACGCCTATCATCGGAAATACAAACGTCCGATCTTCGTCCGATTGTGATATTCATCTAGAGATTACAACATTTTTATATAGTGAATTTTGAATTTATTATAATAGTTCGGAAAATAAAAGAAAAGTGTTTCAATTTGTTTAATAGTTCATTTTTTTTAGTGACACCATTAAACAAACAAAAAATAGTAATGATTAATCAGTCGGGACCTAAAATAGTTTCTATGTTTGTAATTTTCTATGCAAATTATCATTATTTATTTTAATATTATCCAAAAAATCCGCACTGCTATGAAATGAAATGTGACAAGTGTGGTTGTTGACAGCTCTGTATACTTCCAAATACTGCAACCGCACGTGTTGCCGCCTTTGAAGCTCGATGGTGACTGACTGACGGAAGGGCAAAGAAAGAACATAATAATACTCTCTAAGACTGTCCAGTCTTAGAGTATATATAAGTATTATTATGTTCCTTGCGAGTTAGAGGGTATTATTATGTTACGACATCGTGACGTTACGAGCTGTGGGACGGCCGGACCACAGAATAAATATTAGTACAAGCCGGACATTGGTTGCATAATCGTAATAACTCGGAAACACGAACGCTGAGGCCGAGGCATTTAATTTAAATCGTAGTACTGTACATATTTTACCATGGTAACCCCACGCTTAGCAACGGTACTGCGTGGATTCGTACCAGTGAAGATGCCGTCGTTGCCGACTGCCTGTTTTATACGTGAATGCAGCGAATCTGAGTCTGCAATGCTGCACGTCAGCATCTGTACCAGCGCTGACGGATGTTAATCCGATCACTCTTCGCCGTTTCACATGAGAATCAAACGGTCTGCCGTCTGCAGATTACTGTGACGTGCATTGGACCACTTAGTACCTGTATGACCGGCCAAATGGATTCAGGGAATACCTTTGTGGGATTCGATGAAGCGTAGCGTTGTCACTGTTTGTTTATTTACTGTAACAGGGAAGGTAAACAACTATACCCTGATTTTTAATCTTAGACATTTTTTGTAAACAAAGAAATGTCAAGGTATGCCCTTATATGCCAAGTCAAAGTCAAAGTCAAAAAGAACTTTATTCATTGAAATCACAAAGATCATTTTGAATCGTCTTATATAAAATTAAATTACTCCTGTTCCAACGCGACCAAGCCTAGAAGAATCAGGCAACAAACTCGGCTTGGCTTACATAAATGGTCCGTCTTACCACTAGGTGAGAAGCGCCTGTGTGGTGCCTCGGAGCAAGGAGTTGCTGATACATAGTAAATGAGAACTTAAAAACCTTAGGAAGGTAGTCAAAAGTAAATAAACATCAGCAAAAATATGCAAGACAGCACACGCTACGCTTGTTATACTTATAAATAATAATCTAATACAAACATGTAAATAGGTAAGTACAGATATTGCAAATTTCCATTTTAGCAGTCGAGGGGCAGAGCGACATCAGGCCACGCCCAAGGTATATACAGGATGTTTTTTTTAAATGGGACAGTATGGGGATATCCGAATCCATAAGAGATACGGGAAAACTGTCTCTTGAACCATTTACTCATTTTGTATGAAAATGATTTTGGCATAGTTATTTTTTTGGTCAAGCGTGAGTTCTCCATAAAAATGAGTAGTTTTGATCAAAAATTTTTTTTATGCTTATCGACTCAGTTTCATGTAAGGATTGTTTCATTATACTGGAAGAAAAAAATCTGAGCAGCAGAAGTTAGTCAAATTTTATAAAATGTTTTCTCATACAAATTGTAAGTAATCTGGTACCTACGTGAATAAAACTATCGCAATAAATTTTCAAAATGGCCTCCCTCTTGCTGTTTCCAGGTACGGGCACGTTTCAGAACATCTCTAGTGGCATTAGACAAAGATATGTGGTGAATGTTGTTCTACTGCTCTGATGGTCTCGTGAAATGAGAAAAATCAGAGCTGTAGAACTTAGTCACTGACGACCACTGTGGCGCGGCGGGCGAAGGTTCGCCTGCGACGCAGGAGGTTGCGGGTTCGATCCCCGCCTCGGAACAATTATTTGTGCGATTTGCAGATAATTGTTCCGGGTGTTCTGGGTATTTTCTATGTATAATAAAAAATATCTATCTATGTAATGTATTGTATTAAGTATATCAGTTATCTAGTACCCATAACACAAGCTCTGCTTAGCTTGGGGCTAGATAATGTTGTGTGAAATGTCCAGCATTATTTATTTATTTATTTATTTATTTAGTCAAACTTTAATAAGAAAATCTTTGTCTAAGGTCACAAGAGGTATTCTGAAACGTGCCCGTACCTGGAAGCAGCAAGAGGTTTTTTAAAATTGATTACGATAGTTTTATTAACGTAGGTACCAGATTACTTACAATTTGTATGAGAAAACATTTTATAAAATTTGACTAACTTCTGCTGCTCAGATTTTTTCTTCCGATACAATGAAACAATCCTTACATGAAACAGAGTAGATACGCATAAAAAAATTTTTTGATCAAAACTACTAATTTTCATGGAGAACTCACGCTTGACCAAAAAAATAACTATGCCAAAATCATTTTCATACAAAATGAGCAAATGGTTCCAAAGACAGTTTTCCCGTATCTCTTATGGATTCGGATATCCCCATACTGTCCCATTTAAAAAAAACACCCTGTATATATATACACACAGTGACATTTCTTTGTTCTTGTGTCCGGCCTAAGAATAGACTCCTCCGTTTCCTCCCGTGGATTTAGTAAAAGCCTTACTAAGAGAGAACACCTGAAAGGTCTATTCTTAAGTCGGGCACTCTACAGCACAGGCCGAACAACAACCCTCATTTTGATGGAGAGCGTCTATACTTGGTTGTTTTTCTAATCCTTGTTTTTTATTTGTAATAGAGAAAGGCTAAGTCGCGCGAGTGCTTATAAAAGTTAAATCTAGGTAGTAGCTATGAAAAAGTGTTCATATGGTGATCGTAAGCGAATCGGATTAAAAAAAGTCACCTGGTACATTGTTTGAAAAAATATTGAGCTATTCTTTTTATGGCTTTGGCCTGCATGCTACGGCAAACTAAGAGTACAAAGAAAATGTAACTCAGGAACTTTTTAAAATGGGAAAACGTGTTTTTCCCACCACGTGCCGTATACTGTAGTTAGCCTATGCGTTTAAGGTAACAGACAATGTTGACGACATCTTAGAAAAAAAGGTAATCTTTTTCTATCCGTCGTTAGAAAAAGGAAGCAAAATATGATCGCTAAACTACACTGAATTTTAACTACGTTCATGAATACGGTAGATATAGTTAGTTCATACTCATAGTGTAATAGAAATGAACTAAAAAGTAAAAAAGCTGTACATTGAGGCTTTGCCTACCCCTTCGGGAGTAAAGGCGTATGTCTATGTATGTAAGATTTATGTATTATTCATCATTAGCCATTAGACGTCCACTTTTGGACGAGTCCTGCCTCATAGTATGAAATGGGGGGGATTTGAAATAATCACCACGTTTGGCAGGCGGATTGGTGATCGCAGTATTGGTGGTGTATACTCATGTGGATGCTGCTGCCCATCCCCTGGTGTAACCCCTTAGTCGACTTTTACGACATCCACAGGAGGACACAGAGGTTCGTAGGCCGGACACACCACGGCATAAATGTTTTTTTTTTAATGTGTTACAATTTCATATTTTAGTGTTTTTAGTGTATGAACCTAACTCAGTGTATGAAATCTAAAAGAAAACTTTCCTTTCATCAATATGGAGGCCTTCGCATGTCATTGTATAGAATTACCCTCTGAAATTCAAGTCTAGCTGATACCAAAACCCTACTTGAATTGATGAATGAGCCTAGAAATAATATTATGGACGTCAGACATTTTTGTGCCTTGAACATTCCGACACCACTAGAACCGAACCTAGAAAAATACGATGGAAAACATTTTTGTCCCAACATTCCACAATGCCCAATATTGGTTATGCCCAAGTTTATGTAATTGTATAAGTTATTCAAAAGGCTGTATTCTCCGTAGTAATATAAGTTTTGTTGTCGCCAGAGACAGAGAGGTGTCACCGCGGAGAAGATCTATTGGGAAAGGCAGCGACTTGAAAAGTAAGTTTTTTATTATCTAATCATTTTGTAATTGTTGAAAGCGTGTGTTCCATTCGCAGTAAAACTATCCTGCACTTCGTTACTTTTGTAAAGCCTCGTACCTAGTTCCTATCTTTCTTACTCGTTTCTCTTCGAATGGGACACTCCGATCATCAGACAGTGGCTCGCACGCAATGTTACAATTTGGTTTGGGATCCTATTAGATAATTATTTTAATTTTACTTTATTTTAGAATCTTAAGAAAACTTACAGCTAGGTAGGTACACAGAAAAATAACTATATTAATACTAACATGCAAAAAACAAATATAACCCTAAAGGTTGGTACCTCTCGCCGATTCCACTTCATTTGACAGTTCCCTTCATCATCATCATCATCATCATCATCATCATCATCATTAGCCTTTAGACGTCCACTGATGGACAAGGCGGGCTCATAGAATGCAATGGGGGGATTTGCCATAATCACCACACTTGGCAGGCGGATTGGTGATTGCAGTATTGTTGTTGAACTCTGGCTGATGCTGCTGCCCATCCACTAGTGTAAACCCTTAGTTGGCTTTTACGACATCCACGGGAGGAGACTGAGGGGTATATTCTTAAGCCGGTTACACCTCGGCAACATGTAACCATAGAAAGGTTTAAAATATTCAATTGTGTTTTTACCTGCCTGTCATTTGTAGGTAAAGGTCTGGTTTGACCTTTTCCTTGAAAAACCTCAAAGTTAATCCCTTAGTACGATATGGATTATATTCTTAGCGCCGATTGAAGTCCCAGAAAATTGACTGTTCAAAGGCAGAATTTTGTCCGTAAATGGAACTACTCACAATATTTTATTCCAGTATTATCCAGCTAGAAATTAGATGTGTCTTTAGAATATATAAACTGATTTGAAATCACCACAAATTACAATTTCTTGAGTTCCGTGAATATCAAAGCCATTTCTCTTAGCGCTCACAATAATGAGAGCTAAACTAAATGGTGCTTCAAAGGACCACGATAGGATTAGCTGCTCGTTTCTTAATGGGATTTCATCAGCATTCCTAGCTCCTGCTTGCTATTATGGATTAAGTTTGTTATTTATTTAATTAGGTATTAATTTTTAGGGTTCTGCACACAGAGGGTGGGAAACAAGACCCTTTTTTTGAGCTTACACCATTCGTCCGACCGTTTCTCTGCCTGTCTGTCTGTCGGTCTGTCTGCGTCTGTTTTCTGTCACTGTGGTATATCTCGGCACCCGTAAGGGTAGCCAGTTTATCACAGATTACACGTTGTTTGGACATGAACCGTATGCAAAAAACAAAACTATAAAAAAACCCCTGCACAAGAGCTGTCCAACTAAGATATAAAACCGATGCACATTTCCATCTACTAGTGGCGACATCTAGTCTTGAGTTGAGTAAACTCTTCTCAGTTCTATCAGAGACAAGTAAATAATATTTACTAATAATATTATTACTAATATTATTTACTTGTCTCTGGTTCTATTCACAAATAGGTTTATAAAATTATAAATAAATGTGGCTCAGCCTACTCTTCTACGATACATTTTAAGTTAAAGACGTGGTCCATGGTCTTCCATGGTGCAGCGGTCGAGGCGTCGACTGTGACGTGGGATGGTGTGGGCTCGATTCCCACTACGGAACAAATGCTTGATTATGCAATCAATATATGATCTGCAAATATATTTTCCGGGTCTGGGTGTTGTGGTACCATGGTACCCCACCACCCAGGTGGTTGATTCAACCCGCGAATGTTCTATGTAACTGTTGGGTGTTGGGTGGTGGGTCTATGTTGGTTGTTATTCTATGCCTGTTTGATAAGTGAATTACACTTTGTACTCAAAGTGACAGCTTGTCATTAATAGTTGTCCAAGTCGGTGTCACGTAATCCAGCGTTTCTCTTGGGGTACCAATTTACAAATCCTAGCTAAATTACTCGCTCCTCAATAGAAAAAAAACCTAACAATACCTTTCGTACCTGGTGCTTGCAATTATCGATTAGCCTTTGCCGCGCTGATTATGATAATCCCTATGCGCTGTTGTTTGCTGAAAAATATTCCATTTTAATTAGAAAATTACTTTGTACGGCGCTTTAATAAGATAAGCCGATTACTTTGCTATTTAAGTGTAGACTTGTGAAGGCATTTTTAATGGACAAAGCTACACGGATAGTTACAAAACGAGGACAAAAAAAAAATGGAGGGAGTTGAATCGTGCTTCTTTTGAAATGTTCGACGAGCCCTCCAATAATCTATTTGATAAGACACCAAATGGCATCTCTGTGTTGGTACTAGCTAAATTATTTGAAAATTACTGTTTACAGACCAGCATTTATTAAGTTTGGCAATTTAGGTCGTACATGGCGGAACGAAATTAATAAGTTTCTGCTGACTCGTGATGTCTGAAAATAATGCTGGGGTCCCAGTAGTGGGACGCAAAGGGCTAGAAATAGAATAGAATTCTAAAAAACACATGTTGCTATCACGCAAGAAATTGTCCGTACCTACGACGTCACGAAAATATTAATATGTAAACCCTTGTTATGATAACACTACAAATACAAATTGAGACGAAATAGAGCCTCCATGTGAATCTGAGAAGGCAGAAATGTACTCCTCGCTTCGCGCTGTCTGGAATATTTCCTATTGTACAGTTGCGCCAAGTAGGTATTTACTTTATCGCACGTCTGCATACACAGAGAACCATTGCAAAGCTAGCGCCGGCGACTTTATCGAGCCTGCCTGTTTACTCGCATATGTGCAAAAGCAACTGGTTACGAAGCTTTGAAAGTTTTCACTTAGTGTTCATGCTGCTAAAGTTCAGTATTCCTTGTCAGAGATTTAAATATATCGGTCCTTAGATTTTATTCTACGATGCATTTTTCGCACGGTATTACTATCGCACGATCGTATCTTTGAATATCCTGGATTAATATTATAAATGTAAAAAGTTTGTATGTTGTATGAAATTTGGATATATTTTGCATTGGCACATAAGTTTTTTTATCCTGGCACCGCGCGGCTTATCTATACGATCAACGTTTTTCATTTATGTTTTGTGGGTCAAGAAGTAACGACGTGGATGTATGATTGTAGCTGTTTGCAATGTAATGTGTTTGTTTACAGGACCTTCGCAACTGATTGCTGAGGTGCAAACCGGTAGAGCGACACCTCAGGCTCCGATATACGCTACAATACGGCCTTCACACTCTCCTCAAAACCGACAACCCTCATCTATTAGATCCTCCCTAAACTCTCTACCAGCTGCGCTCAATTCTACATCACTCGTCAGATCTATAGCTTCAGAAGATCAGCCCAGATTTCACCCCACGAATCCTTTCTATACCACTTTACCTTCAAATTATTCGAGTGCTTCCAAGCTGCCGGTTCCTAACGCTAGAGGCTCTGTATCCACTTTAGATAGAAACAAACCTAAAGAGACGCTATTCCATGAATATAGTAGCGATCTGAAATCTCCTTCCTTCTTTACCAGAACATTGGATTCCGGTCCAACTAGTCTCCCGTACTCTCCTTACAACGACACCGAAAATACGAATGGACACGATTCCACCGCGAAGTGCGATAAGAACGATTATTTCAAGAGAAAATTCGATCAAATCAACAAACAGACTCTCCCAAACGAGGGTAAAATTAAAAATCCTTTCGACACGAAAAGAAACAGCGATCCATTCGAAAAGTATTTGCGACCCGAGAATAAGATGAATGGGAGCTGTGATTTCGATATTAAAATACCGAGCTCGATGAGCGATAGTAATTTTAGTAGTTTGAAGGAAACTACATCTTCAACGATTACGGAACATAAGATAAGCGAGGTGGAAGAAGTGAAGACGATTAAAAAATTAATATTAAACGGGCAGGAGGGTTACCACGATACGCTGAAATCCCCGATGAATGGAAAAGTCGCTGGATTCTCGTTGGATAGTAAACAATTTCGTTCCACACAACAATCGCCTGGAAAGGAACGTATTCTCTCGACGACGATCCAGCAACGGAATGGACCTTTTAGAGCGACATTCGATCAAAAAGCCGAAGAAAGGAATTTGACGCCTTCGACTATTTCACACAGTACTCCGCAAGAGGTTTACAACAAGATGAATTCAGGTGAGTTTTTGATATTAAGTACTTTCGAGTCATGTAAACATTTTATTTTTCAAGTAAGCACATGATTCTTAATTAATCATAAAAAAACATTAATGATACTTGCAATACAGCTCGCAGTAAACTTAAGCAATTAATTTCATTAGAGTCGTCTAAGAAAACTGCAGGTTTACAACTCAAAAATGCGCCTTACAACACATGCATAAGGTTGCTAATTATATTCTCGTGTGGTTAGTACGATTTTGCGGAAGGTAGATCGTTACAGGGCGGGCTTAGTTCCGATACGACGCGATTTATGGCTACGACTTTCTTCGTCACGTATCCCATGTGTAAACTTCATAAAACGCTACGGTAACTTACCTAATAATTATAATATTTCAATGAGATTTACCTTATTCGATGTTAGTTACCTGTTTTCATGTAGAATCACCACAGAATAAAGCTATCGTACGTACCCTAGCGAATCAAGTGTATGGAACTAATGGTAGAGCAAAACAAGAACAAAAAAATCATTTTTTTATTCATTGGATTCACTAGGCTCGTTTTGAATCACAAGCAACGGGCGTTTAAACGGCTGTATAGCCTTTCTAAAGCTTTTTAACAGATTTTCTCATACATTCCTATCATCATAACCGACGGTTAAAGATAGCAGTCCGTTTAAGAGTTGAGTGTTCAAAGGGACACAAGGGGGGGGGGACTCTCGGAAAGTTTTGTGTTTAAAGATCTCTAAAGATAAAAATTCTTGTGTGGGTTGTCATACGAGATGTGACTTTGGCACGTAGACGAGATTTATCTGAAAATACGGGCTCTGTGGCCTTAATCCTTATTATTCTAAAAATGTATTTCTAAAGTAATTTCGCAAAATAGGAATAAGTACCTCTCGGTATTTTTCGTACTCGTATAATCACGTGCAAATTAAATAACGCACCTAAGGCGAAAGGTACTATTATTTTAGGGACAATCTTGAAAAACTTCCAAGAGTTCTATTTTACCCGTAATACCTCCAGATTTGGTACACAAAATGGCGTCATGTTTCCAAGAAAAGATTTACGCGAGAGTAGGTGCTGATATATTTTATTAGGTACAGCTTTAGCAAACAAATTGTTTTTGTGTTTATCTGCAAGCCTTATAAAATTCAATATCTAGAGTAATATTACAAAAATGTAAAGTTTGTTTGTGAGTTTGGATGTAGGAGGTAATCTCCGGAACTACAGATTCGATTATGGAAGTCTTTTAATAGGAAGCTACATTATCCCATAGTACTATAGGCTATTTCATGCGAACGAAGTCGCGGGAGTTCAGCTAGTCTTTTTTACTAAAAGGAGTCAAGCTTAATTTGTATGACACAAACGTTTGATATAAACACTGCCTTTATGCACGTGCCTCGTAAACTTAAAGGTTTATGCAGTGCAAGCTTAAACAAATATGTATTTTGTAGTACTTACTTATGATATCATCAAAAATAAGTATTTAAAAGTTACAGTACCTACCTGTTGTGAAGGTATTCTATTACGTCGTTCATGTTCGTAAATAACTTCTTACTTATCCTTGCAAAGTTACACACACAAGTAGGGACTTACAAAAATATTAAAAAATAGCAAAGTTATCTTTAAGTATTTTTTATGTTTCAAGATGCAGGTAACTTGCATAACCTTATTAGTCTCAAGTTCTACTTCATGATTAAGTTAGCCATAGTAATTTGCCTAACTGATAGAATAGAGTCCACGAAGCCTTAGTGACTTGCGTCATTATAGAAACTGGAGGAAACTTCACCCAAGTTAAGTTTTAAAACTCAAGTAAAGTGGCGAAGTCAAGTTAAGGGGTAAGTAGGCACTCGGTCGCGAGTTCCCGACTTATTTAAAGACCCATTGAAACGGTTTAGAAGTGTGTAAGTACTTACGCGGTACATCGACGCTCTGAATGCAGATTACAATGTTCTTGTTACCCGCCGTTGAGAGAATTGCCTTTTTGATTTCAAAGCGAATTTCGCAGACAGTAATTACCACGTACAAAGAAAGATTTCTGGTGAAAACGTGAGCTTTGACGAGAGATATCTGAAACTTGAACGCAACTCGCGCTCCTGTGATTTGCTATGCATATTATTTGAGACGCTAGAGATTTCCACACTGCTACTCTTTGCTCGAGTATCATGGTAGGGTTTTGTATGAAAACTGTTTACTTATTTGAGCGAACATAATACAAAAAGTGATTAGAAATACTAAGATTTGATGAAATACGTCAACAAAAAAAATTATTGGGTCTAATAGTAAGCTTATCGTTGATTGATGTAGCCAGTACACCTTCTGGCATAATAATATCCATGTTTATTTCCCCCGGGGTGGTAGTGAATGGATGAAGGTCCCTTAAAATTAGATAAATGAGCTCCTCTGGACCGGATAGATCTATTTCATACGCGTTCAAGCAGAAAATTGTTCCTTTCTTGCTAATGGACTTAATTGGTTGTCAATAGCTACTATAACTACTGAGTAGGAAACACTTTTCCAATTGGCAAGCAACAGCATTGGTCTGTAAATTGATTTCGCTCCAATAAATCTGCATAGTCTACTAAGCAACATTATCTAAAATATAGGTCAAAACTCCAGTAATCTAGATATTTAATTAGCCATTGAACAGTCTACATAGCCTCATTCCATTTAATTACGAGCACAAATCTTAATAAGACAGCCAAGGTCCCAGGGGCTTGTCCTGAGGAGTGGCGTTCCGCTCGACGGCCTTCCTGGATAGATCATCTCTGATCTTAACCAGTACTACCGCCGACAGTCCTACACTCTCCTAGACTTTACAGAGGAAAGACGTTTATTTAAAAAAAATTGCTTAAAAACTTCAAATGTTGTGGTCGCTAGTCCATGCTCGTGCCGCGTGTAAGTGATCTGTTCTCCGTGAAGATGAATTCACCCTGTTTCGCAACTAGTCCATATATATTTCACCCGATGTCGGAGACATCGGCAACAGAATCTGACGATAGTGTTGACTCTGGCCGAGACAAAACTATTGGCGACGGTTACCAAACGAAAAAGTACGCCGATCCGAAACAAAGAACTATTAACAAAGTCAGTAAGAAGATACTGAAAGCTATTGAACGACTAACATGTAACCTAACGAGGAGCAAGAAAGGGAAGAAAGTTGCGGTGCCGGCGGCGGAAAAGGGTTAGTGTCTCATTATAATGAAGCCCCTTTCACTGGAGGTATATTAAATAGCTGTACAATAAAATAAAGTCGTATTATATAGCAAAATGAGTCAGTACATAAAGGTGTATCATATCGCAAAATGAGTCAGTTCATAAAGGCGTGTGATGACGAAATAATCCAAAATTACAATATGGAACTTAAAAGTAGCACAAAAAATTGTCTTTTGACGAAAGGCCCCTAAGAGATTGCGATCACTTTTAGTATTTTCGATTATGAAAAACTGTTTTTTTTTTTGAGAATACGTAAACTGCTCTAAATTAACCTATTTCTTGTCCATTAGACTATGTGCCTACAACTGTTTATAAGAGCTATTCTATGAGCATCGGAATTTTATGTCCATTTTCGCAAGCAAGAGCATATTTTCATGCACCGTGCTTTTGTAAAAAGTAACGTTCCCTCTCCATATTTTAGGTGTCTACTAGGTAGAAAATAATGGTAGAGCATTTCAACATGTTACAAGAATAAAGTTGACATTTTACGTGTTTAACGGCTTTAAATTTTCATCGTTCACGAATAAAAATGTGAAATAGAGGAATGCTACGGTTAAAGTGTCTAGAAAAACATATTGTTGCTTTGCATAAATCCAAAGCATGATATGTTGGTGAGCTGCTTTATGAAAATCTTTTTGTGAAAATATTAAATAAAAGAAGTAGAATTTTGACAACAATTTAACTATAATTTTAAGATTTCGGCAATTTACATAAAATTGTCGTAGGTACATTAACTTTTTCCACATTTTGTGATTCTTCTTTCTTTCTGATTATAATGTTCAACTCCAATTTCTTCTTTGTGCACTTATAGAAAGGCAGAACAATTCAGAATTAACGTAGAATCCAGTCATCACTGGTATGTCTTTTTCGAACGATGTTATGAGAACTAGATTCAAGTAATCTATTTAGGTCCTTGACTTTATGCAAAAAGTAAAATATCTTGAGCTTTGTTATAGAGCCAGTATAATAATGATTGTACTATGTAGGAACGTATAGGTACACAATCTCGGAATGATTACAGTAAAGCTCACGCATCGAGGTTTAGTTCGGATCGGAACAATACAGTTAAGTGAGGGTAATGAGAGGGATTCGTAGGGGCCTCGTAAAATGAACTCGCATAAATGTGAGCTCAGGTCCTCACAGGTGCCGCCTTTCAACGACAAATTGATCGAAATAAAGTTACTTTCTTTTATCCTCGTTCCTGTTGCTATTTTATAGAGCCGTTTATAGAATCGAATATAAATTTAAGGCAATTTAAAACCTTGTAAAACCTCAACCACTGCAGTGCTTAGTTTACGGGTATGCTAAATACCATAACTTTTCATTTAAAAAATGGACTTCCGCCATTGTATTCGACTAAATATTTGGATGAAAAAAAAAATGATGAAAGAACCATAGTGGTGCAAGGATTATGATACTTTTTGAATGTAAATGCTTGGTTTGTTGGTGAAAATATCAAAATCGCCATATGTATGCCTACAATATTTGAGGAGTTCCCTCAATTCCTCATGGATTCCATCATCAGAACTGGATTCTGAAAAAAATGGGACCAATCTGGAAGTATATCTATTCAAATAAAAAAAGAATTTTCCAACTCGGTCATAAACGCCGGAGATATGCGGTAACAAACATTTAAAAAAAAACAACCGAGAACCTCATCCTTTTTTGGGAAGTCGGTTAAAAAAAATACAACCGAATTGAGAACCTCCTCCTTTTTTGGGAAGTCGGTTAAAAACCTGACTTCCGCCATTGTATTCGGCTAAATAATTTTGGATAAAAAAAAAATATTAAAGAACCATAGTGGTGAAAGGATTATGATACTTTCTGAATTCAAATGCTTGGTTTGTTGCTGAAAATATCAAAATCGCCACATGTATGCCTACAATATTTGAGGAGTTCCCTCAATTCCTCATGGATCCCATCATCAGAACTGGATTCTGAAAACAATGGGACCAATCTGGAAGTAAGTATATCTATTCAAATAAAAAAAGAATTTTCCAAATCGGTTCATAAACGCCGGAGATATGCGGTAACAAACTTTAAAAAAAAAAAAATACAACCGAATTGAGAACCTCCTCCTTTTTTGGGAAGTCGGTTAAAAATTGGCAAAATTGCCATTGGGCATGTCAAAATTACATGTTTCTATGAAAAAACTGTCTTAAAAGTTACAAGTTACAACTTGGGCTAGGAATCTGTAACAGAAAGTAAATAGCTCTCGTCGAAAAGAGCTATTCTTGTGGTTCTACGTATACTAACGATAAATTAAAATTATATTCAAAGCAAACGATGATAAGATTAGGTGCAATGTGGGACCAATTTAGAGCCTTTGTATATTGCATATTCCATCCGACCCAAATGATTAAAATACCCGTGCTGGGTCTGGAGCTTTTACTGCCAACGAGTTCGACCTTTAATCTCCAATATTATGATAAAAAGCCGCTCCGATCTTTGCAACATAACCTATAACAATAGCATAGTCGGGTAATAGCCGAGGGTTTTGTGTAAAGTTGTTTATTTTAGATGTTTTTGTTGTTGTTTTGAGCAAAAGCTTGTTAAATAGGAGTACTTACTAGCCAAGTCTAATATAATAATTCTTATACAATGTAATGGTTCCGTGAATGATCGGAAACACGCATGCAGTACGAGCTATTTATTTGTATTAGTTCAACGCACTCTACATGGTACCTACCTACCTACGAAAAATCAGTGTCTCATCTTCATAGTCCTCGGCTCGACTCACGCGAAATATATGGTAATTGCATTCCTTACGCTTGCATAATCATTTTGACTTGCCTCGGGATTGTCGTTTAGCATCTTATTAGAATTATTTAAAAAGAACATAAGAATCACTTTCTTATAAAGAAAACTCACTGCAAGTGAGTGACTCCATAAACGGTCTTCAATGGTATCATAGCCTGCTCTCTACAACTAATATTCAGATAACCTACCTTTAAAATGAATTAATAAAAGTTAGGTTCAAAATTATAAAAATAAATCTATAATTTGTTGCGGCACTGTCTGTCTCCTAGCACAACGGCAGGCGGTACAGTAAAGCACGCTTTGCCCGGCCTATTAGACCTGTTGCAACTGCCCATATTCAGAGCATTGCTTAAAATACTCACGTGCTTACATAGTTGTTCCGTAAACTCGTACTCTCTTATTTATATCTGAGGTTAAATTTTCCAGTACTTACATCATCAGCCTATAGCTGGACATAGGCCTCCCCATTGAATGCCACGACGAACAGTCCCGGGCCTCCACTCACTGACTTCCTGCTACCTTTATAGTGTCTTTGGTCCATTGAATACCTGGTACTGGTATACTTACCTGAACCTAAAGAAAACTTAACTGGCAAGTGTCATCACCATCATCAGCCTGTAGATGTCCACTGCTGGACATAGACCATTCCCTACTGGAATGCCACGACAAATGGTATTGAGCCGCCTCCATCCACCAACTTCCTGTGTTCTTAAGATCTGACAACCGTTGGGGAGTAAAGGTTCTCGAGTGGCTACCATAATCCCGACGACGCAGTAGAGAAAGGCCCCCCTCTCGATGGACTTAAGACATTATAAAGGTCGTAAGAAGTATTATTTACATATTAAAAATCCCCCAGACTCTTATCTCGGAAACGGTTGTTCCAGTTCCAGTCACAACATGACTGAGAACCATCTCGCGAATACCAGATATCAAAGAAACCGCATCGAAATCCGAGCTTCTGTTCCAAAGATGTGATTTTATGTGTGGCTATTATCCGGTGTTACTAATAAAATAAATTTATTAGCTCAATTTCTAGGCAGTATTCTTATTACCAACTGATCCAGTGACGATCTTGCTAATGAAGTTCAGTCTGCAAAAAATAGTATTGGAATATCTTTATTAAACTACCAGAAGACTAAGGGATTCAATATTTGTTTAAGAAAAACAAATATTTTCTCGAATTAAAAATCTTAAATTAAAAATCTCGAATTAAAAAGTTAGCATAAAACTGTTTGAATGAAAAATCTCGAATGAAAAATCTCAAATGAAAAATCTCGAATGAAAACGATAGGCGTTAAACTTATTACAGCTTATTATTATTAGTCTGCGGTTAAAACACAATTTTTTATCATCTTGGTCTGTTCGTCAGCAGGGGCTAAAGCTCACCAAGACACAACCGGTCTGCCTGCTATAACCATCGGTTATGATCACAAATTATATGTATGAAAATATCTGTCAAAACAAAAACAATTAATAAGGCTAAACAATTAACTCTACATGTAAGTGAACTTTGGGCTGTGAAGATCTTGAGTACTATTATTTGATGTACTTATCTTCATTCTGAAACATGTTTCTACTATGGAGCAATGTATGAAACTCGAGACTTCAAACATCCTTGGTCGGAACAAATACTTGCAAATCCAACAAATGTTTACTGTTCCGAACTGAACCCGGGAAACTGAGCCACGAAGCCCGGATACTTGCTCCCCGCAACACTCCCTGCAATATTTCTTATCGCAGAACATCTCACGTCTCGTCACAGCTCCCAAACCGTTATTAAATCGACTCTACTAACCCTGAAAAATTTAAACTGATGTGGCTTCAAATAGCTACTTAGAGATGTGGAAAGTAATATGCCTGCCAGCGTCTTGGAGACGCTTACGTCTGGTAGTAATTTGGATCAGTTGAGCTATCTTTAGATCGTTTGCAACAGTCTTTGAGCATCTCAACTATATCATTTGTATAAACTTGTACTAGTTGTATTATCCTTTCTGTAAATAAAGATATAAATATTATCCCGATGAGATTTGACTACTATTCAGAAAAATATTCTTATTTTCCTATACAAGTTAGCAGATGGTGCCTTCAGTATATTTGAATAGTTCTCGTAATTTGGGAATACAACGCGCTCAACGCTCTGTGGTTTGTTTGGGCGTCCTAAATACAAGCCGGAATTTTCATGTTAACACTGTCCCCCAAAACCTCGCAAACGCTTCTCAATTACATTTATTTGCTGGGCTCGGTGTTATTACCGGATGTTAGTGCCACTATCACAACTATTGTACAACTATGCGCAACTCCCAGGCTGAATTACCTTTCATTCATGAAATGCGCGTTGATCTCTATTTCAATTCTAAATTTTACAACAACCGGATACAGCACAATGATAGCTTTTCCAACATCGAAAGGGCAACAGGGGTGCGCCTACGCATTGCGTTAATTCTGACAGGCACAGTTCCGCCGATCTGATTGGTTCTGCTCTCGTCACGCTTCAACGAAAGCGTATGCTGGCGTATTGCGGCTTGCATAATCGACCATTGATGATTTTTCCCGCGCAAATAAATGCGACCAAATTATATGAACCGATTTCATTCTTATGGATCGTTTTGTTCGGTTGTATTGAGCAGATCATTTTACGCTGGTGCCTTTCGGTAGTTGTATGAGAGCGCTCGAAAGGAAGGCTCGGACACGCCTGCCCTCGTAAATTGAATTGTTATAGTGATATAATCCGATACAATATAGCAGCTTTAAACTCATTTAATATTGTCTGTTTAAAACGCATTTCCTGTACTTTTATTTTATGTTTTACGGTCATATTCCTAGGGTAGTAAAGCCAATTAAAATCAGGCAATCAATGTCACAGCAACAATAAGCAATCAGCACAAAGCTAAAATGACAAATTATTTCGTGTTCCATGTCCCACATTTCTGTCGGTTAGTGGCACACTTTGAATAGACACTGTGACACGTATCGGAGTGATGGATGGTTCAAAGTGAACTTATTTGGTCTCGCACAATTAACCTGACATTCCGCCACCACACCTTGTCTTTGGACAATACATTGTATGTCAATCACTGGTAATGCGCACGGAACTATGCATTAACGTTGGGTCAGTTTGAACATATGTAAAACTGCTGATAGACATCGAAATTTACATTCTGATAATCTAAAAATAAAATCATAGTAATAATCTATATTGACTAAAGCCTAGCTTTTAAAGATAAAACACCAAAATGTCAAATTAATTTTCAAATTAACCCTAAACCGCTCAATCGAAAAAGACATGCAGCATGGAGCGCATAAAGTCAAAATTCGCTCTTGCATCTAAAATCTGATGTAGCCAGGATGATGTTCGGTGTTTAGTACAGCGTGTCGCAATCAGTTTACAAAGCGGGTATTTTATTGTGATTTACATACAGAAACTGTCCATTGTGGGCGCTTGCCCTGTCGCAGTTGCCCTCTGGCCTCCGTGGGCCAGCGCTGCGTGGTCTAGTTGACCCGCCATTCTCGTTTATAAGGTTAATCTATGAGTGAAGTGAGCTTACCGGTTACCGTCTCCGCCTTACGCGTGCCGAGGTTTTCCGCAACGCGAGCTTTGTGACTTTGATTCTTGTAAGTATTTTTTCATCAATCAATTGGATTTTATACTAATTTCTAAATCAGTTGCCATTTAGTCGAGAGCAGAGTCTGTAATAAATATTCAATTTAAAAAGTCTTTGGAAAGAAGAGAATGTAATATTTATTGGCTGACCTGCCTAATAGGAATTTATTGAGATTGAGTTCTTTAGATGCTTATTGAAGACGATTTTCCTCAATGCACTTGAAAAGAAATTACGTATATAAACATCCGAGATGATCCGTTTGTTGGGATAAAATGTTGCCGACAACCTTTGCAAATTATTTGAACTCCCGTCGTTTGAAAAAGAATTTAAAATCGTCTCGGGCTCATATCTAACGAAGGAAGACGTTGTACAAACGATCCCCTCTCAATCGTACCACTCGTAAAATAAACTTATCGCTTTGCCGAGGGTCATCCCGTCTCATCGAATTATTGACTCTTATTAAAATTTCCTTTCGATGCTGATTTAATTTGTTTACAATGCAAAGAAGTTTTTTTGTTAAAGAAAGGTATAGGAATAGAGTTGAAAATTGTGTGGCCCAGATAGGTTTTTTCGTGTGCCGATTTCAAGGCACTTTCTAGCTTTGTCGTAGGTGTTGTCCCCTAACAAAATTCAGGGCGTTTAGTCGACCGCTCGATGGACGCTAACATTAACAAAACATATAAAGTAATATGTTGGTGGGCTTTGTACTTCGCCTGACAGATTTCGGCAAGTATTACATATTCACAAAAGTTGTGATTTAGGGATTTAAATGTACTCAACAAAGTAGTAGGTAGGTACTTTCAGATACTCTAGAAACTTCATAAATTGGTTTATACATGGTAATGTTTTATAAATAGTAAAAGTCGACTCTGAATTTTAAAAGTAAGTAGCATTATAGAGTAGGTCAATGTACAGAGAGAAGTGCCAATTCCTGGGTTCATTTCCTGGTGTTGATCAATCTAGAGGCGATCGCATTTAGTTCGAGTCGTATCGTCAGTGGTCCGCAAAACTCATTGCAACGCACTGCCCGGGAAGTGCAACGCTTCTGATTACAACAACAAACTCCTTAGATCGAGTTCAGTGGAACCGCTAATTTTAAACCTATAGGAAAACGTATGGCCGCATTGGCCGCTCCAAATTGATACACAGCTGCATCGATTACAACTGCATTAGCAATACCACGCAGATTTCAACGAGTATAATTCCACTATTCTCTCAAATGAATATCTGCAGTCGTCTCGTTTTAATTTGTCCGAAATTATGGTTAGTTATTTTGTCGTTCCTGGAAATGTGTTTACGTTGATTGATATTGAATCCAATTTCGCTGAATTGCTTATTGTTTACCGGAATTAAGAGATCTGCTTCCATTCCGACTTCAATGTGAAAAGTGATAACTTGCTGATTCTAAATAACTTTGCAGGGTCTCGTTGGTAAGATTCCGATTTAATAATATTTGATACAACCAACGTACTTCGCATTCATTACACAACTCCACTCCCGCTCTTAAAGATTTGTGTAGTGTAGAGCGTTCTTGTGCATTTGCGATATGAGTTTTCGCGAAAAATCTTGTGTAAGTAAACAGAATGGCGTTAATATTGTGACTCTTGCTTGAGCCGGGCTGAGATGTCAGACAAATATAAACAAAGTGCGCGACACAGTCGGAGCGGACTACAGCCCCGAATAATTTATTGTTTGTGAAGACGCTACTTCATATTTGTTTTCGCTATTTCTTTTACCTTTGCTCTTCGCCTTATTAGAGCGAACCGAGTCCTGTCCTCAGTGGGACAACGACATTTACACAAACACTTTGTGGGTCTACTACTTTCCTCAGCCTTTGCTAGATAAAAAAGTTGAACTGAATTACTGTTTTTCTATTATAGTTCAGATGGATTGAAGTGCTGTTTGAGTCAAGATAGCATTTACCTACCACTCGATTTGAAGTTTTGCTATAGGATTTCTCAACAATAGATCTTGTAATGATTAGTATCTTGATTTTTTGCTGACCACATATACTATAGTAATCTTTATTTTTTACGCAGTGGAGACGTCGCCGGTCGAGGTGGTCACCGAAAAACCTCCAGTGATCACGTCTACACCTGGCGTTCAAAGTCCGACAGCGAAACGTGAGTATACATATCTACAAACATACGTATAGGTACTTTCGTTCTACTTACCCACATATTGTTTTGTGCCACCTACCCAAATGAACCCTTTGTTTGTAGATATTTGAAAAAACCCTTTGTGTTTGAGCAACTTGACACCGTGACTTGCGCCGGATTTAGCATTGACTTTCCTCTATAGTTACTGCCATAGCTTGTACCGTATTTTACTATAGTTTGTACATTTACGCGACCTTTGTTCTCAGTTTCGATTTCACACATTGTTAGTAAAGGTGCTCGAGGTCCAACTATGATTAGATTGATAAGACGCTACCTTACAATACTAAGAGGTAGTGAAAACTCAAATATATTTCTAAGTTATGATTGTGAGTACGGGTCTTTAGCTACCACCTCTCTGCCAACAACTGCAATTGTTTAATATGTATGCCAAACCCTACAATTTAAAAGCTTTTTATATCACACTGGTGGCAATCCATTGCTAAATTCATATCATCCACATATTTATGTATAGCATTATAGCTTAGTGTGCGTGATAGTCAGAAATATGTAACGTTTTAGGAATTAGGCTGTCCATCCGTTTGTTGTCACTCGTATCATGACACGAGGAACACGATAACAAGATACATTATGCCGTCGGTCAGTCAGCATTTGCAAGTGAAATTGCCCGATTGTCATACAACGACCTGGCTTACTTCTCCGTATTTGGTTTGGTTTGCATCTTCGATTTAGAATTATTATTTTACCGTTACTTATTTAAATAGGAACTAGATACAAATTTTAGTAGAGTTTTGATGAAACACATCTGCATGTGTTGCAAATTATTCTAAGCGATGTCTCATGTCACCCAATATGTGACATGTGTTCGATGACTTGTAAAACCATAATATTAAAGAAACTACTACAATGTCTGTATGAACTCAAGCGTTAAAAAGCTCTTCCATGCCGACATCAGTCTGTTTCACGCCAGACCTTACTCGCAGCTGCTTCGTGTTTTATGGCAGGCCGATTAGTGCGAACATGCTCCGTATCTACGCAGCTTAAATGCACATTGTAAAACACAATACGATTTATTGGTTCACGCATGCAATCGACACATTCACCTTATAACATAACCCTTTGTCAGTGTGCCAAAAAAAAAGCGTCTGAGCGTCCGGCCGCAGCTCTTTTGGCACACTGGCCCGGATCTATCCAGCGATTATGTCATGCATAGCAATTTCGAACGTTCAGTTTGTTGTTCGACGGTCTCCGCAAACAAAATATCAAAATGGCGTTTTATTGTCCTGAAGAAAGCGGGACGGTCGCAGAGGGCGGGATATTTCTGGAAGGTTGCGGGCACGTTTGACGTTGTGCAAATCGCAGTAAACTCATACATGAATTTCAACTGAAACTGAAATCTGTGCTTTTCTGTATCCACGTCTCGTCTGAAGGATTTCTATCTGATATCTTTGTACAGTGCTGAGTTTTAACAGTTCTTTATTTTGACTACTATAAATCTTATTTATTCCTTATGCAATGTTGAATAATCTACGATTTCATAAAAGTTAATTTATAAACCTGCACCTACTTTTTTTTTAAATTTTTTCATTCATCATCAGCAAGTAGACGTCCACTGCTGGACACAGGCTGCCCCCTAGAATGCCTCGTCAAATTGTCTTGAGCCGGCTCCATCCACCAGCATACTTTAGTGGCCGAGTTAATAATAACCGTATATCCATAGATACAATATAAAAATACCAATGAAACCATTAACTCTGAAAATAAACAGTACTTTTTCAATGAGTGTACGGTCCGTATTTAAACAGGCTAAACACAAGAGTAGTCTTGACCTATTTGTTTGCTTTTTTTATTTTACTTTATTACTCTTTTATTTCCAACTGGAATCATTTGAAAATTTTATAGACGCTAGAAATAAATATGAGTCGATTTTTTAATTACATAGACCATAAACAAGTTATGTATGAAAGTAAAATAAAATTAATTAGACACCTAACAGTCACATACATATTCCTAATCCTACACTAGGATTCCCTATGTTGTGGGTATCAGAAACTAAGAGCACCATGGTACCACAACACCCAGACCCGGAACAAATATTTGTAGGCCATGCAAGCATTTGTCCCGCAGTCCCGCGCAATCGAATCCGGAAGCTGCCTCTACATTTGTATGTACTAACTAAATGAAATAATTCTTAGGTGAAATAGATAAAATGGTGTAGCAGCAATGAAACGATCAGAACGTTAGGGTTTGCGACCATCTAGATAAAAAGACGACTCCTTAACGATTACATAGATTTTAACCGGTTTAACTTACGTAGATAATATTCGAGTATACGACCCGAGGTTTTGAATGCCCTCCGCGCCACGCTGCGAGAATAACACTCATACATGACTAAGAACATCTTAATTGCTCAAAACCTCGGGTTTACCCTATAACCTATACTCGAATTTAATCTACGTAAGTGAAACAGGTTAAAATCTAAGTAATCATGTATACCATTTACGAAAATATATGTTTTTATCAAAAACACGTTTAAAAGATTACAGTCCCAATACCATTAACTATACTTAGTAATGTACTTATTCTGCTTCAACCAATGAATAGGTTTCAGGACCTCACACCTGCGGTATACCTAGCTGTACCATCATCATCATCAGCCTGTAGAAGTCCACTGCTGGACATAGGCCTCACCCCTAGAATGCCACTACGAACGGTCTTGAGCTGTCTCCATCCACCGACTTCCTGAGACGTTTATGCGAATGGGCAAATCATATAGCTCACACAACTGACAACCGTTGGGGAATAAAGGTTCTTGAGTAGCGACCATTAACTGGACGACGCGGTAGAGGAAGGCCCTCCACTCAATGGACTGAAGTCATTACCTAGCTATAAAGAAATATATATTTAGAAATTTATTCTGCCGCGCCGTAAGAAAGGTAAATGACGTACATACTCAACTATTTAAATAATTAAGCACATTATCTCATCAGCGCCAGATCCGTCAATGAAAGATGTGGATCGTTGGCACGCACCATATTTATTTTAAGAAGACAACATAAGTAACGTTTGTATCACTTCTTATCGCCTTGCCCTACATACCTTTGCTTTTAATTCTCTTTTATAGATTTTGTAAATCGGAAGTAAAACATTGATATGAAGCCTTTTGTAGGAGTCTTGAAAATTGACAAGACGATCATAAGACCTGAGGGCCTAGCCAAACGGCATTTGCTTCGAAGCGATTCCATTTCTACAGTCGTAATTCAATACAAAAGACCACGTGACATATCGATAGCTAACGTCAATCCCATACATTTTGGACTTTTCCACTGGCGTCATCGCTATTAGAATGTTACTTTGTCTACGGCCTCTGTCGTATTGTACATGGATCTGAGTGTTGAACCACCAAAGCAACGTATGAAAGAAATGACAGAAATGCAAATGTCGAGATGGATGTGTGGAGTAACTAACAAGAATGGAAAATAAGGAATGAGTACATCAGGGCATGGTATAGTAATATACTTCGCCAGGTATATTATGCTGTTCCGAGACACTATGGTCACGTGGTTAACACCAGCCTACGTCATCGCTAATGAGAATTGAGACAGCCCGGTCCAGTGCTACCAGCAACGTGTTATCTAATTTCCCGACCCCCTTATATATTGCCTGCCCGAATCCGATAAAACCACTAGGTTTGAACTAAAATTAAAATAAAATTGATTGATTACTTTTGATTTGAGCAGCGAATTGACGATTTAGATATTTTTTTTTACTGAATGATCACATAGAATATTTGTCGTAATGCCGTAATAGTTGCAATAAAGTGGCAACTGGATAGTGACGTAAGCTGGTGTTACTCTCGGAGAAGCCGAGTTTGTTTTATTAGATTATGCATCAAGGGCAGTTTGAAAGTAGTGATGGAAAATGTTGAAGTAGGTTGTAGTTTAGCGTGGTGTGGACATGTCATGTGAAGGGAAGAATGCTATGTGACCAGAAGAGAATTAAATATAACATATTATAACATAACACCCAACAGTCACGTACATTGTCCTGATCCCACTGTCCCATTCCTGTCCCATTGTCTGACTAGGTTTCCCTGTGTCGTGGGTATCAGGAACTACGAGTACCACGGTACCACAACACACAGACCAACAACAAGAACCAACAAATATTTGCAGATCATGCAAACATTTGTCGCGCAGCGGTAATCGAACCCGCAACTTCTCGCATCTCAGCCGTTTCTCGCCGCCGTGAGGTCGTCACAGGTCACTTAATTGGCTGTTTATGATTATCGAAAAAAATATGTTGTAGAGGCCACCTCTACAATCTCTCTATGAATGTGGATGGATATAGAAGTACCTCTACTTCTATATCCGTAAAAGATGGATGGATTGTGTGAAAGATGACATGGGTAAAAAAGAGTGAGCACTGAGACGACGACGGCTGATATAGACAGGAATGGAAGCAGAAAACAGTGCTGTGCTGCCCCCACTTATTAGTGCGATAAGGACATAAAAGTTATGAATAAGGAACAATCCCTTGAAACATCACGAGTTTGCTTGAAATTTGAACAAACGTGATTGAACTTTGTACATCGATTTTGGCTAAGTTTTGGTTATCTGGTTTAGCTGAAAGACCAGCTTGTGTGTGTAGTTCCAATGTCAAAACGACTTATAAATTAGTTCATACTACAAAACTATCGTTTGCTAGAGGAAAATATACTTTTTGCAGTAATTATTTGTTTGGATTATCGCTCCTCTCATGTATGTAAAAGCCGACTAAGAGATAAGAGATAGCAAGGGATGGGCAGCAGCATCCATCTGGGTACTTAAAACAGATACTGCGATCACCAATCCACCAGCCATGCGTGCATAGGCCTTATTGGACGTCTACAGGCCGATGATGACTTTTTTGTTAGTTCTAATCGTCCCTGAAACCTTTAACTAAACTACCGACACTTGATTGGTCATGTGCGCTGCGCCAGTGGAAGTGCTCAATCAGTCTAGATGACCTGCAAATCTACATTCTAAATGTACTCAGGTCTTGTTAGTCCACTTCTAGACCAGTCCTTGTCATGTAATATCCTGCCTTTCCTAATGGTTATTACAAGAATTCTTGAACTCAGTAACCATTGGCGCTACATCCCTATCGAGTAAATAATCATTACACATACTTACATTTATTTACAAACATACAAACAGGAAAGTACAAAATTGAAAAAAATACGAATGAAACAGTAATTAATTAAACATATAAATTGTTGATTAAAACAAACTACATACCTATTTACATAATATTCTCAAGGTAAAAGATAATAATAATTATCGGTGCTATCTATATTTTGATAACAATGACGGACGTTCCGCGGCTCCGCGTGGAACTTAGGACTTGCAAAGATACTCATTCATAAATATCCCACATTACAGTGAAAACAGTATGAAAACACGTCAAGTAGAAATGTAAAAAAAACCGGGCAAGTCGGACTCGTGGGAGAGGGTTCCGTACAAGTAGGATATCATAGTCCCAAAAAAAGTCTAAAGATTCATTTAGGTTTTCCTGTAAATAATGAGTAAGGCCCAATCCTATCCTACTAATATTATAAACGCGAAAGTTTGTATGGATGTTTGTTACTCTTTCACGTAAAAACTACTGAATGGATTTGAGTGAAATTTGGAATGGAGATACTTTACGCCCTGGATTATCACATAGGCTACTTTTCATCATCATCATCAATTTTCATCATTATTCACGCGGGTGAAACCGCGGGGCGCAACTAGTATTCCATATTTTTTCAACATTTTTGGCTCAATAGTTTCGGAGATAGGGGGGAGAGGGGGAAATGGTAAATTTTCGCATATTTTCTTTATATCTTTTAAAATAAGTTAGCATTTAAATAAAATGTTTTTGTTTTTCTCATAATGAGCTCTTTCATTTGATATGTCACACACATGACGCATTTGACGCAAGTTTTTTTTTTTCTATTTGACCCCCAAAATTAACCCTCGAAATCAGAATTCGTTAACTTACGCTGTACGTCCTTGATTGGGTCACCTAACTCTATGTATATATAGCAAGTTTCAGCTTCTTTGACCAGTAGATTGGGAGAAAATACACAGACAATAAATCGACAGACAGACTGAGTGATCCTGATCGATGGTTCCGTTGGTACCCTTGAGGTACGGAACCCTAAAAATGCAAAAGGTGGTCAAGCCCGGTCAATGTGAGAAGACGCTTAACTTAGAGTTTTCTTTCGGACTTCCTTTATAAATGTAGGTCAATCTTCCTTGATAAATACCATAAAACTACAGTAAAAACCGCATTTAAATCCCTCCTGGAGAAATCAAGTTGTAGGTAATTGTAAATACATATACAGACAGACGTTGTGGTATAAATAATAAGACGACCGAGTTTCCAGGGCGCCTCAACTTTGAAATAACCAACTGTTGGATTTTAGTTAGCTGTGACTTAGATACATTTATACTTATACTCAATATACATCATATTAATATTGAGGTCAGAAATAGACGCTACAATTATTTTTGTCACAAAACTATTTACTCAGCTTCAGCATCTAAGTTGTATGTTCTTTGGCTATGGTTTATGGTTTTTGCAAAGATAATGTGCCTGCTCACTTACATAAAGTTACAGTATAGCTCAAATCAATCTTATATTTTGCTTTATCAGTAGAATATGATAATTGCTTAGTAGTCAGCAGTACTATACCTACTAATAAACAACATCCATTCCCATATTTTGAGCACGATTTATTGTTTAGTATTTTGAACTGAGAATAACTTATTTTGTTTGCGTCTCATTCAAACCCTAATAAGTCGAAGCTATTGTGTTTTAAAGTCCTTCCCGTTATTCCTCCCGAAAATGGAAGTAGAGTGTGTGTGCAATATTAATGAACGATTTACATAGTAAGCGATAATAATTTAGCCGGAGTTAGCGCTCCGCCGCGGAGCGACCGCTTGCGCTCCCTTCGGTGCCGAGAGCCGGCGTCGCGCACACACCACTCGTGTACACGCCTCCGCGTAAAAATAAAGTCCACAGAGCGCTCGCTCGCGTACTTCAACCAATTTATAATTATCAGTAAATCTCCGCGCTAGTGCACGACTGCCGCGGCCGGCTACTGCTCGCCGAAAAGAAAATTACAATCGCTAACCTCGAACCCGAATCTGACGTCCCCGTCCCGCGGGCCCTTATCTGACCCAGTGACGATACGAGAACCCTAGCGACCCACGCTAGGACGCACCTAGGCGTGCCGTCACTCCTACGCAATAAATACCGGTGTCGCGAGACGCGTGGAGCCGCAATCCAGTGTTGTGTGATAATGATAATGTTGTGTCAGTGATAAGTGTAAGGATTCTTTTCAAACATGCCGGAAAAGCCCAAACGTCGCAACAAAAACAAAAACAAACGTAAGAACAAAAATAATCGATCGGAAAATAACAAAAATGGTAGTGATGTGATTGGAAAAGATAGTGAGCCGTGTAACATTCAATCTGATATTGATAAAAACTCTGAATGCCAAAAAAACAACGAAGCGGCTAGTGTTAGTGAAAATGTCCTTGAACAAAGTGTAACTGAAATTCCAATTGTTTCGGAAATTATTTGCGACACAAATGTGCAACAACAAAATGTGCTATTAAATAATGAAGACATGAATAACAATAGCAATAATCATACTGCACAGGCCCTCAATGTTCTAGTGCAAACTCTCGGTGTTCCTGCCCTAATTCATGATGTACTGGACCCAAGTATTGTAGCCATTGAAGATGGTACTGCCACTGAATCACAAGACACTGAGGCGTATATCGTAGAATCTCCTGAACAGTCTTTAAAAACTAAAAGTAATAAATCAAAATTAACCATCACCATCAAAAGTAAAAGTTTAGATAACGACGATGAGCCAAAGATTGTTGAAATCACCGAAGATATTAGTACTCAATCTGAAGAGGACAGTACATTAGCCGTTATCGATACGAGTAACGTTTTAGTTTCGGATATTGAATCTGATGTTGAATGGGAAAAAGCTGATGAATTACACGATGCTGAAATATCACCATCGAAAGAAGTAGCTACTGGAACAGTTTCAATAACATCTGTTCCCCTTAATATGGCTCAGTGCCAACAAACAAAACCATTGACCCCTGAAATGGAAATATCTTTGCGAAACTATCTAAAAACGTTAGATTTATCCACTCATCCAGAAAATATAGAATCTGTTGAAATAAAAGCGGAAATTGAACAAATTATAAATCGTGAAATCAAGCACAGGTTACGTAAAAAAGCTCTAGCCGAAGACTTTGTATTGCAAAGATTAGGTCCACCAAGAATGTTGGATGTTATCGATGAAGAAGGCAGTAGCGAGTCATCGATAACTTCGCGTAGACAGTCATATTTAAGTGATAAGAAAAGTGATATAGATGACTTAGAAGATGATGTATTTGAAGACGTTAGTAAAGCTAATGCGATTTCACAAAAAGTCGCAACGACTTTTCCGAAACAGACATTCGGCCGGCTAGTGCCGCAGCAATGCGTTTTGGTAGGAGCTAAAATTAAAGACCCTGAAATAACTGAAGCGAGAGGTGATTGGACTATGAGCACAGTAGAGAAAATGACTGGAGCTGAAGTTGTGTACCTCACAGATTCTTCTAGCAGTACTAGCTCTTTACATGACTTTGGAGATGAAATTGATGATGGGGTTGAAACTGACGTTACAGTGCGAATGATAACCCCTACCATAGAAGTTACTGATACAGAAAACTTACTCAAGAAAACATTCATATCTGAAACTAAAGACGAATTTAATCTCTGTAATAATGTCAATCCAGTGTTCGCTGACCAAAACGTTGATACACTTCTGGACAGAGAAAAAAACGAGGTATCACAAAAAACAAATAATGAAAATAATCCTCATGAAATTGTTGTTCTATCAACGGACAATTTAAAAACAAATCTGTATGTTAAAGATATTCCAAATTCGGATATAATAAATGATTATAAAAAAGAACCGATCTCAAGTTATAAAAACTCGTCTGATGTCGATCAGCAACATAATGACGGTTATGATTTGGAAATGAAAGTTTTGAAATGTGAATTAAATGATGCTATAAACAACTTAATAAAAGAAGTTTCTGATTCAGAACTTAATGAAAATTCTAGTTCGATGTTCGCTCGACAAGATTCCTCTAGTAGTGTGTGTTCATCTCAATGCACGGCAAAATACAACCCTTCTCACTCGTCCTTAAATGATGTGTCTAATATTGTGCATGGTGAGGTTTACGAAAACAACATACCAAATGTTGAAAGTATCGAAACAAATACTACAGCTAGTCACGTTAAGGAAGTATTTGAACATGTTACAGGAACAGCTGCAAAGAATAAGAAGGTAATTGAAAATAACAGCCAGCCATTATTTCTACGAGATATATGTGTTAAAAGAATCGCCAAATTTCCGTATGGTGACAAAATTCTAGAAGAATTGGCTTCAGTATCAAAACGCATTCAAAACATAGCTTCTCATGGGTTCGTTACTGAAAACTCAATAAATTCTGGCAACTGCAAAGATACATCATGTGAAAATAACATGCCATATTTTCCTCTACCGGATCTGTCGTCAATTGAGAAAGTTGTTTTGCCTAATAAAACTAAAGATTCTGTTCCACCGCCGGTGCAGCCTCGTCGTTCATCTCTCAGAAGAGAAAAATCTCGCGAGGAAGATGCATGGACTGGTGTTCCAACAAAGAATGAACCAGTCTATGTTTGTTTATCGCCATCGCAAAAAATGCTAATGGAAAAAACAAACACTGTGTTAACTAAAGATGAAGCAAGTGAACTTATGAATACGCACAAAAACTACGTTGATCGCAGGGGTTACAATGAATGTTATAGAAAAGAAAATCATAAGGATGAATCAGGTGTAGACGTAGAACCGATTGTATCTTTCAAATCTCAAACAGGGAGTCGTTTGTTGGCCCTAATACGTGATCCAACGCTTACAAATAGCATAAATTCTATCAATAATCATTGTAGCAATGAAATATTTGAAAACAAATTTAAAGCTTCTCAAAATTTAACGATACAAAACAACAGTAGCTTTGGAAGTAGTTCTGATATTTTTAGACCGATACCACCACCGAGACCTAAAAAAATGTCAGCGTTTTATGAAAGTGATGGAAGTTCAGATTTTACCGATAGTTCACTTCGTTCCATGAAAAGTGAAAGAAAAATCTTTCACTATTCTACTGGAAACTTGAGTAAAGAAATCGAAGATGATGTGTCTACTATTCAGCAAATGCACAGAAATTATACTAATACACGAGACAAACTCGACGATAACCGTCCTCGACGACCTTCACTACCTAAAGACTTGTGTGATCAACAAATGGAGTACATTAGACAAAAGGAAAAAGAAGTAGAAGCAGAGATTCTTCGCCTCGAAGCTCAAAACAAAAAAATCTCTACTTCAACAGAAACTAAAAGTCCAAAAGCGCCATTTATATCGGAAAAAGAATTCGTTACAGAAAAGTATAAAGATTCTAATAGTTTCTTTATTTCTAAACAAAGAGACTTTTTTGCTTCATCTCAAAACTCAGGAAAAATTGAGAGACCTGAAAAAGGAAAATTACATTCTCTATTTTCTCGAAGCCAAGAAGAATTACTGCGTGAAAAAATGTATACAGAATATGTAACTCAGATGGCAGAACGTGAAGAAAGAAAACAACATAAAGTAATTAAAATAACTAATACCCCTGCTGCACCCAGTAATAAAGTTTGTAAGAGTATGCCATCGTTAGATATATTGGACACGAAAGTTAATAATCGCATTGAAAAAGAATTCATTTGTAAAGCTAGAGAAAGATGGGACAAACTTGGTATTAAGGATCCCGAAACAGAGGATGAGCGGGATATTCCTAGAAGTGACGTTTATAGGGAACCCAAAGTGATTCAGCACAAAATAAAAGTGATCGAAGGTGACGAAGAAAGGGACGTGAGGAATTTGCCTCGTCATTTGCAAGAGTTCGTTCGTTTTACCGCGAAAGACAAGGAGAAGGCAGATAGCTCGGGTGAGTCGGACGATAGACCGGCATCCCCGCACGTTATGATTTGGTGTGCAGTGATTATAATTGTGTTGGCCGTAGGAAAATATTTCCTTCGACTGTTGCGAAATAAATGACATTAACTCTTTGTGAATTATGACTCTAACTTTTAATTTGCTTGTATGTATAGTGAGTGTGGCATTGCATTGCATGGTTGTGATTGTGTAGCTTAATAAAAACTAGTAAACAATTTGTTGTTAACATTATTATCCTAGCTTGTACTGGAAATTATAATCATCAGAGATATAAAATTAGCAACCAGACCCGAGTTTGAAAAGGTAAGAAATCTGATAATTCAATTTATTTAACTGACGTACCTGCTGTTTTTATATCGTTGTAATGCCCTCCATTTACTAAATGGAAATGTTCAGGTTGAACCACTGGTATTTTACAAACACGACGTATGTATTTTGTAATGTTACCTCAGGTCATGCAAATCATAGGAAACTGGATCATGATTCTCATCACCTATAAATTTTGTATTCTATTCCATTAAGATATATTTAGAATACCTTATGTTTATTAGATTCAGTATGACGTGTGTTGAGTTTGTAGGTACTACATTTATATCCATAGAAACCAGAGATGCAGTTCAAATCAGTTATGCGTTTGGTATCTTCGCCCACTAACGTTTGATTTCAGTTGCTTGCATCATCTAGCATACCGGTTGAAAACTGTTGCAATTTTCCATTTTGTCTTTGACCTGTTTATTTTAAAATAGGTGTAGGTAGAGGTAAACGCGTGGACATATTTATATTTTCATTAACAGTGGTATCGATGTGTGAAAAACATATTTTTTTTATCTTATTTAAGATTACATCATTCACCGACACGTCACTCTCATAATTGATCGAAACATATTTAATTCATAAATATCAAGTGTAACTAAGTATCAAGTGTAACTAGATTATTATATTGAAATTGCAGCAAAAGCTTCTAGAGCAAAAGTAATTACCAAAACATTGCAAATTCTCTGAAACATGTATTTAGGTTCGTGACATTGACGTTGAACAACAGCCTTGTTACGGCGTGGCTTGTTCTATGAATACAGTTCGTTACAAGCTAGTTATGGATGTGTTGCTAACTATTTATCATTGTATCAGACAGAGCAGGTGATCGACAGCTGTTTTCAACTCTTCGGTTGCGAGATAGTGCCCATATCGACTCAACAAATGCACACAATCACAAAACAAGATAATTGGAGTAAAATGTCGAACTGTGCAAATAATTAGTTGATAACGGGGCATTTTCAGAGATAACACTGCAGTAAACAACACATTCTATATCCGTGTGTCTACAGTAGAACCAGAAATTGATAAACTCGCAGAAATATTTCGCCTGCCGAGTGAGGCGAGTGCGTCGTCCGTGAAAATATTTGGATCGTCTAAATCTGTGCTAAATGGCCTTTGGTGACTCAAAGTCGCAACGTGTGCCTCGTTATTTTGCACTCAATGTTCTATGTATGAATGTGATAGTCCGCGTTAAGATAGAAGGGTTCGCAACAGCCGCGAAATTCTTTCTTTTTTTTTTAGTTTTTTTGCTCGTCATCGCTCGTCAACACTTGAGATAGCGAAAACTGATTTTGCCATATCTAGGAGACCAAATATGTTGCACAAAACATGCAACGGCCTTTAGGCAGCTCAACTAGTTCATTTATATTTTTTAAATTTTGTACATATGTACTTGTATTAGTTGTAAAAAGCAAAAGTTGAATATCGCGTCACTTGCGAACCCTTCCCTTTCAAGGCAAACCCTTTCTCATGCGTTTGTGTATATGTAGAGTTTGGAACTATTTTTATAGCGAACCAGACGCATTGACTACGAAAATTGTTAATCGAAAATAATATTGAGACTGACATGTCGGGCGGTGCACAGAGGGTCGGTAATAACCCCTATCTAAATTATCAATCACCGTCAATTAAATTGTCCAATCTCAGGCCGCTGGTGGTGCAGGGGCACGCTGGCATTTCAATTAACATCAGAGACAACTATAATATTACCTACGTAATAAATAATTGCTTTACCGTGCCTGGACTCTCTATGGCAGTCACCCAAAATTTAAAGTGATTTTATACGAGAATGGTTAATTTTAATGGCTTTGGCCAAATAATAAAAGAACGAGCCTTTATCACTTTGAGAAGTCTATAATCACCATTACTTTCAGGCTACTGATAAAGTATACATAAACTGGTAAACCGGTGACAACTTTGGAATAGGGAATAGGGATTGCGCGATATAGCTTTTTGCTAACATAATCACCACGCTTGGCAGGCGGATTGGTGATTGCAGTATTGGTGTTAAGTACTCAGATGGATGCTGTTGCCCATGCGCTGATGTAATCCCTTAGTCGGTTTTTATGACATCCAAGGGTGGAGGAGGGGTCTTTTCTTAGGCCGGACGTAGAGCTTTTAGAGTTTTTTCCGGGGAAATACTACCGCCATACTTATTTCTGCCGCCAAGCAGTAATGCTCGCATTGCTGTGTTCCGGGTGAAGGGTAAGGGTGCCGGTGAAATTACAGGCAAATGAGACTTTTCATCTTTATGTATCAGGGTGGAGGGAGTAGGGCTCGCGTCCTAGGTGGACGTGGCATGTGAAATAATGCATAGGCTGGCGTCTAACATCAGGCGGGCTACCGGCTTGTTCTGCCACTTACTAAAATAACAAGAACGGTAGAAGATGTATCTGTGGACTCTAGTAAAAGTAAAGTCGACAGTTAACTGTGGCAAATTTACAAATAAAATATTTCCGCGGATCGACAATGAAAGCTACAAATATTTAAGAATATTCATACGTATCTAAATACAGAATATGATTATCTAAGTGAGTCCATTATGTTGGACGCATATAGGTATGCTAATGTTCCGCTGAGACGTTATGACGATGTGGCTATTCGCTGCGCAAATACAATATCATTAATTTTTTCCGCGTTAAAACTTTTCAGGGATAGTATTATGTCACTGCTGCCGTGGTGTGTCCGGCCTAAGAATAGACTCCTCCTTTTCCTCCCGTGGATTTAGTAAAAGTCTTACTAAGGGATTACACAAGGAGATCGCCAGCAGCATCCACCTGAGTACTCAACACCAAACTCCGATGACCATTCCGCCTGTCGAGCGTGGTGATTATAGCAAATACCTCTTTGTACTCAATGGGGTAGGCCTCATCCAGTAGTAGACGTAAACAGGCTGGTGATGATGATGATGGCCCTTGGAATTTATTTTTCAGGAGTCTGTTTGACTGTGTTTTAATAAAAGATATTATACCCATTTAAATTCTTCAATACTGATTTTTACCATTCTTATCATCACCACAGCTTGTTTACGTCCACAGCTGATCTGATTCTAACAATTATACTTCCAGCTTCTGAATGAAATCCAGTATATTCATTAGAATAACACGGTTTACTTTGAAGGCACTGTAGGAATAACATGGATGATTTAGGAATTATATGTTGCCCGCATTTTGAAAGAGAACATTGCCAAATGGCTGACTTACATTGAAATTTACATCAAACGTTATTGATAAATAGAAAACTGTTTATTTACGAATACAAGTGAAATGTTGATCTTCGTTTAACCTCGACTGTGATTGAAATAAAAATGAAACGGACAAGTGCAAGCAAGACTCTCGTCTGATCTGTAAATTATATCGAAATCGTCTGAGCCTTTTTCCATATTTTCCTACAAACTTCACAATCCCATCTTAGGGGTTAAAATGTCGAAATTCTTGAATTTTTCACTCTTTCCTTTATTTGTTACACAAAAACTCTTAGGCCCGTATTCTAGATTAATGAATAGATGATCGGTTTTTCCTGTTGTATTACGAAACTCAGGGATTTAATGCCGAAATATACTGAACATACCTAGTATTGGGATAATAAATCAAGATAATCATTTGGTTGTCATTGGTATTTATAGTTATTTGCATAGCGTCAAACTTTCTCAATACCGGCAAGGCTGCACAAAAGAGAACTAACTCTGAGGTTTTGTTTCAACGATGACCCTATCACATATTCTCACTAAAGCCTAGCGAATAGAACTTTAACCGGAGTTCTGTTTTTTTTTGGATAATTATTGATAAGTGGATCATTATTTGCAAAGCGACAAACTCCCGTAATATTTTCCACGTGGCTAATCACACGAGTTGTCCAGGAGATAATTTGGCCGTCGCGCCGGGGTCCCAAACAAAGGACACGTCAAAGCCGTAGGTGCGGCGGAAGCGATTCGACTACGGATGTGACGTCACGGGGGGTCCCCAGCACTCTCTTGCATTCCATTTACTAATAACTGCTGGGTATGTATATTTTGTATATGATGAGTCCCGTGCATTTATATGTAAACATTGGCAAAGTTAAATGGAAAAAAATTACAAGGTTGGTCCTGCTAGTGGTTCGGTAGTCAGCAAAAGAAAAAAAGTGATTACAGTGCACGTTAGTGTACCGTACCTGTTTAATGATGGTACAGTCAAAATATTGTCAGTCAGTATTTGTACCGTTTCTAGTAACAGATGTTTATTTATTAACTTAACAGTTTTCCACGTCGTGCCTAGTCACATTGTGTGACGAGGTCCTAGTGATAAATCTGTACGTACGGTAGGTACGTCTTGTTTTTCTTATTAATGAAATTGTACTCTCCGAAGATAAAAACAATAAGTTAGTGTTAGAACAATGCTCTCGTCAAACATTTCTTCAACGTAAATTATTTAGTTGCGGCGAAATTAAACTCGACCTTGGTTTCGTAGAGTCGTAGAGCATTGAAATATCTTCGCGTAGCGCCATCTACATTTATCAGCGTAGACCGTAGGTTCTGTAGATCCCCGAGAGATGTCTAAAGGCGTTCAATTCCTTCAAAGAATTCCGATTGCTATTCATATTCCGATAGCTTTAGTAAGATATTGTGTTGAAACGTATCAGAATTTTGGCACGAGTAACATTGCTTACATTGTTTTTATTATGTTTTAGAGAATACATGCAAATGTTAAAATGATGATAAAATTAGATAGAAACAAAACACTTTGTTGCACATCATAAGATAAACAATTCTACTAAGAAAAAACTAATTTTAACTATCTTCAGATCGTTTGTAAAGGTCTTTAGACAGCTCAAATATTTCATTTCTATTTATGAATTTTGTATATACATGTATTAGTTGTATTATTATTTCTGTAAATAAAGATATCATCATCATCATCATCATCATCATCATAAGCAACCTTTAAGTGACCACTGCTGGACGAGGCCTCTCCCTTAAAATACAGCGAGGAAGCAAGGAAAGGAATAGAACAACTGCCAAGCGTGGTGATTATGGAATTGCCTTAATCAACATGCTTGGCAGGCGGATTGGTGATCGCTCATTCATTTTAAGTACTCAGGTGGATACGCTGCAGCCCATCCCCTGGTGTGATCCCTTAGTTGGCTTTCACGACATCCACGGGAAGAAAAAAGAAAAGAAGACGGGGGTCTATTCTTAGGCCGGACACTCCACCGTATTAAGATATAATAACCTCTTTAATGTCTTATACCTTTAAAAGATATAAAAAAAACCTGTGTTATGAGTTATTCATACGTTTATGCTATGGACAATTTAAGAGCTTAGGAGCGATGTCTACGTTTACCTTTGAATGAAATGGACAATCAATATTCAACGATTTTGAAACACTGGTCGAGAAAATATTTTATTTACATTAATATTCGCGTTGTTCTCCCAGGGAAATTTCAGGATAAAAAGTAAATTAGTTCATAATCTATCTTTGTACTAAATTAAATCATAATATCTCTGTAATTACGTCGAAATTGAGTCTCAAACAAAACATACAAACATTCAAAGTTTCGCATTTATAATAATTATTTGACTTTATAATTAAATCCAGTTCACTATCTACTGATAGATATTCATATCCTAGATACCCTATCCAAATCTTATCAATAAAAAAACCGGTCAAGTTCTAGTCGGACTCGCGTGGTGAGGGTTCCGTACAAGCAGGCTACCATAGTCGCCACTGGCCACTTTAACTTATTAGTCAATCAACACATTTTATACGCATTTTCTCTATCGAATATTTTTCGTTTCATACATTTGCATTTGACACAAGTATTTTTTCTTATTTTCTAGTTTGTACCCCAATATTAACCCCCCGAAATCAGAATTTGTTTATTTACTCTGTACGTTCGTGACACCTAACTCTTTATATTATTCATTAAATTGAAATTTTGTTTGGTCCAGTTGATTTGGAGAAAACAGGCTGTGACAGACAGACAGACACCTGAGTGATCCTATAAGGGTTTCGTTGGTACTCAGGTACGGAACCCTAAACCCTCATTAAGAATTTAAGTCATATAAAACAACAATTCAAATCAAATCATATCAAAAGAATTTAATTAATTGAAATCAGAAGGATCATTTTGAATCGTCTTATAAACTAAAATTACTCCAGTGTTTTAATCTGCCAGATGCAGTTTGAAGACTTAGATGCGATCAGCCGTGTTTAGATGTATTCCAAAATAGGAACACATGGCACAAAATGAAAAAGGATTATACAGCAATGGGTGTATACAACCAGTGATGATGATGAAAACAACAATCACTGGAATGCATCTCATGTATTTTACGCATGGGGATGTAATAACAGGATGCTTACTGTCGCACTTGGTTACTTTTCAATATACTCCTACAATACATAGGTAAGCACGATGATAGCAATATTAAACCTCCCTACATGAGACCGCACTACCTCCCATCCCAACCAGAAACACTGTATTCAAACCCGGCAAATCTTATAAATGGTATTTGGTAAAGTAATCTGCCTTGTCTGATGCAGGTGTGGACTATCTTCCGACCACTGATCCCAAATAGATCTACCTATACTTGGTTAAATTAATCCCAAAATTGATTCTCGGTGTTGAGTCCTAAGCTTGTTGTTATTGCATACGGATGAAATTTAGAGGCTTGGGGAACCTTTGCGAAATTTTAGATTAAGACAATACAAACTTTGTCATTTAATTATCTACCTACTTAGCTAAATACATAACATTCTACCTATTTCTAAAATTTTGTCTGTTGTAGGTATTTATTTTTCTAGGAGTCGAGAAGGTAGTAGAGATTTTCAAAACTTTGTGTTTTTTTGTACAAAACTCTTCCCGTCTCTTGACCAATCAACTCGAATATTTTGTTCATTAATTGTTTATAGAGTTCCGTACATCCAATGAAAAAACGGAACCCTTATAAGATCACTCTCTTTTCTGTCTGTCTGTCTGTGTGTCATAGCTTATTTTCTCCGAATCTATTGGACGAGATGTTTGGTACTTTTACAGATTTAAATTACCCAATCTCGGACGTATAGCGTAAATAAACAAATTCTGATTTATTTTGGTAGGCAATTTAGAAAACTTAAATAAGAACTTTTGTCAAGTGCTTCGCGTGACTTAACAAATGAAAGGCGTTGTTCCGAGAAATACATTTTTTATATTATATTTATGAAGAGAAAGTGCGTATGAAATGTGTTGTTTAATTTCACGGAAGACTGGTGTACGGAACCCTCTCCACGCGAGTTTGACTCGCACTTTACCGGGTTTTACTATTGATTTTTATTTAGTTAATTAAATCACTACTGCGATTCACGTCGAATAATTTTAAACTAGCATTATGGTAGAGTCACGTATAACTCTAATATAAATTACTTGTCAAGGCAAACACATATCTCTCTAAAGCGTGGTTTATGAACCGCTATACAGCGGTTAATGAAACTTTGTTTACTCGACGATATTTGAGGCTTCTCCTATGAAAAACAACCTCTCAAAGCTCGAGTGTGCTCTCGCTACACGTTGTAAATTAAACCTTCGTACATTATACTTGCCGTACATTGAAGTGCCGTGGTGTGTCTGGCCCTTCCAGCTCCTCCCGTGGATGTCGTAAAAGCTGACTAAGGGATTACATGGGGTGGACAGCAGCATCCACCTGAGTACTCAACATGAATACTGCGATCACCAATCCTCCTGCCAAGCGTGGTGATTTTAGTTATTCCCCCCATTGTATTTATGGGGGAGCCCTCGTCCAGCAGTGGACATCTAAAGGCTGGTGATGATGACATAAGACTTGTGGAGAAAAACAGTACTAATAGATAGTTATAGCCATTTTATGCGTTCCATAAAAGCAAAACATTGTATTGGAATAAATGGATCGGACGAAGTCCCAACAAAATCCTGACCCCATCTGACCACTCCTGTGGATTCATCGTCTTTTTTTTTTCAAAGAAACTACCAAGACATATTTTGACATCAACGAATCCATTCTGACCTGTGAATAAGTACCTATGTATGACTATCACACTTTCGATGATCGAGAGTAGTTTTATCAGTGAGAACATAATGAGGTTCCTTCCTTCCTATTACCATAATGCTTATCCTAAACATGTCGAGGCCTATTCAAGACCAGGTTACAAAATATGTAGACACGTGACCACGGTCGACCTTCTTCAATCTTGAGGGGCAATGGGAAGTTAACGAGTTTGTTTATTTTATTGCATTTATAAGTATACCTTGTGGAAGGGACGACGCCTACGAGGACAGCTATGTATCTTTCTGAGAAATAATATTGTCTATATAAAGTGATTGTCTCATTTTTTAAGGCCGTGTCGTGTCTGGCCTAGGAATAGACCCCTCCGTCTCTTCCTGTGGATGTAGTAAAAGCCTACTAAGGGATTACACCAGGGGATGGGTAGCAGCATCCACCTGAGTGAGTACACAACAATACTGTGATCAAAATGACCCTTGTTTGACTTGAACATAACAAAATCATAAATAAAACAGAGAAGTGTGAGCGAGGCTCGCGTCATGAGGGTTCCGATCAGTAAATTGATTCAATGGCGTCAGAGCTCTTTTCCAGTTACAGCCTTGTTACTTTTTTTTAAAAACCTAATTATTCCTTTATAGAGTTAAAAAAGTAGAAACTACTCACATTTTACTTTTTATGCGTCACAAAGCCTTTAAAATTTCAGAATTGTGGGGTCACAGGACCTTTTTTATACTACTTTGCAAGCAAACAAGCATACGGCCGACCAGCTGGAAAGCAGTTACCGTAGCCTATGGACGCCTGCAACACCAAAGGCATCACACGCGCGCTGCCGACCCTGAGACATAAAGATGAAAAGTCTCATGTGTCTGTAATTTCACCGGCACCCGTACCCTTCAAACCGAAACACAGCAATGCGAACACTACTGTTTGGGCAGAAATAGGTACGGTGGTAGTACTTCCCCGGACGAACTCTTTCACAAGAAGTTCTACTACTAACAAAAAAACCTTAGAGGTACTTGAGTAATTTAGAGCTTTTTCATGTTCGCGATTTCAATACAAAAATTAAACATTAATGGCTATATATTTTTAATGCATTCTGTTAGACGCTTGACGCATTTTAAGGCACTATACTCGCAAACAAGAAAAATATAATGTTCGGAATTTATATTTCAAGTTGATACCCTTAGTCGTTTCTGAAATAAAGAGTCTTGACAGAATGACAGACTGACAGTCGGCCAGCAAAGTGATCCTATAAGAGGTTTTTCCTTTTCAAGTACGGAACCCTAAAAAGGTTTTAGATTATTAATAACAGAAGCCCAGTCTATTCATCTCCGAATACCATTTTCTGTTTCTTCTTGACGTTTTACCTACCCAAGTTCCAGCTTGTTATGAATAGTTCAGTGTTTTCCACTGACGATGACGGGGTTTTTTCTGGTCCCATCAAATTGATGAACGATGTACTTCGCCGAATCAATCATATCGCACATGTTGCGTAAAAGCCTCCTGAAATATGTACGTAGGTGTCCCTATCCGAAAACTTGAAATTGATGAATACCATTGCTGAAAATAAATTAACAAGTAGAGACAAATATAATTATTACCCTTATATTTGGCAGTTTTCACATGCATAAGCTATTAAAGTAGTTGTATATTAGGTACTATGTACCGTGTACCAGGTACTGGGTAGGTTGGTGGTAGGCTCTCAGAATTAGCAAGTTGAAGTGGCAATGGGCAGATCATATAGCTCGCAGAACTAACCGTTGGGAAATTAAGGTTCTCGAGTGGCGACCACTAACTGGACGACGCGGTAGAGGAAGGCCCTCCGTACTCGATGGACTAAAGATATTATGAACGTCGCAGGGAGTTGGTGGATGGAGGCGGCTTAAGACCGTTGGCACTCTAGAGGAGAGGCCTATGTCCAGCAGTTGACTTCTATAGGCTGCTAAAAATTATGATGGTGATGATAGTAGGTATATAATATTTTTGCTCTTGAGCAATTAGGAATATATGGATGCATAAAGCATATTTTATTAGTCCACATTTTATGTGACTTGATGGACTTGAAGAATTCCGGATCACTCTCACTGTGTGTTTTAGATTAGAGTTTTGTGTCATTTCAGATTTAATTTGTCGGAAGTGCATCAATAAGTCACGGTCAGAGTGATGGCCACCGTTAACGAGTTCGCCAGAGGGTGCTGTTTAATGAGTCAATCGGAAGGGGTTAAATTACTCTTGAAATCGTGTAGAATCTTTGTAAAAATAGACATTCTGAAATCAGAATTATAAAAAATATACACCGTACGTTTGTCCTACGTAATTCTACGGTCGTTTGTGATACGTATCGCCGCGTCCATCGGTCGGTTAGGCGTCTCATCTATCTGGCATTTAAAAACATTGTGAATTTTCGTCAGTTTATGAATAAGATTTGCCGTCACATTACAGGGGACAACGATATCCCCTTATGCACGCCTTCTGACTATCACGTTCTTAGTCAGATCCTTTTCTAAATCTATGCGTAATTTTAAAATGGTGTTGAACGTCATGAAAATGGACATTCTCAAATCAGAATTGAGAAAATATAGAGCTGCAGCAGACAAATAATCCTTTCTACGAATAGTACGTTCTACGGACGCGGGCATTTGCGAAATACGTGATGACATATCGTCGCGTCGGTATCGGTCGGTTAACTGTCTCATCCATCTGGCATCGAAAAGTATTGATATAGTTTATTTTTTCAGTTTTGACGCTAAGGCAGTCGTCATATTTGATGCCAGTCTGCAGCGAGACAGTTTCAGAAACAGATTACCTCGTATACTCAGCCGGTTCGGTCTCTATATCCGCACGTAATCACAGCCACCGTGGGAGCGACCGCACCGGGCAAGATTAATTAGTGTTCTGGTTAAATTAATAACGGGTGGCACGCACCCATGGCCGCCCGTCCATAACAAAACAATGCCCAGGATAATCAAATCGTATTAACGGTTTGAATGGGACTGGACGGATTAAGATGACTGTTTTCGTAGTGCCAATCTATGGTAGCGGTCGGTTCTACTCGTAGCTATGTTGAAATTGTAAATGGGTTGGTTAGTGTTCATTTATGTTATAAGACGGCAGATTAATATTTCAATGGGCATTTCTTTTAGTAACAAGTCTCAAAGACTCTTTTGTCCAGAAACATTGCATTGCAAGTAATTACTGTAAATTACACGTTTTTAACTGTTGTTTTAGTCAGTTGAATCAATACAAAATCATAAATTGCTCATAGAATAAAGAACGTCTGATTTTACTCTTTCAAACCTACTGGGATTCCCAAAAAGAGCAAAATAAAACCTATTATTCCTCAGAATCAAATATTCGCACCATTTAATCTCATTGTTCAGCTAAATCATTTTTCTCTTAGAACAAGAAAGCATTATTTTACCTTCTTCAGTCAAAGCAAATCACTTTAACAAAAGTACCACCGAACTGAACGAATCGTTAGAAATAAGATTAAAAGGCAAAAAGCATCCTGAAGAGATCTTTACTTCTTCTAGTGTGCGTACGAAAAATGTGTTATGTCGGTGGAAAGTTTAAAGTCTTTTGTGTAATGTTGGCCTTCCAAAACGCTTGATATTCACCTTTAGAATGAAGAGCCTTTATTCTTTGAAGCTATTGCCGATTGTTACGACTGAGCGAATGTTATAATTTCTGTTCGCTATCTGCTTTTTCTAAATGCAGCTACAGTTCAGTTGTAAATGGAATGACTGTATTTGGTGTTATAAAATCAAAATGACCTCCTGATGACATGACATGAGGATAGGTGGAAATTACATTAATTAAAACTAGCCAAGGCCATATGATGACTTTGTCATATTTATTAGTCTTGCGGATAGAAATGGCAAAGGTGATAACTTTTTATCAAGTTGCGTATCTAGATTCAATACTATACTACAATTTATCAGCATAATTGTTTATCAATGATGCCCAGTATAGTGCTAACTGAAAAATCGCGGTTTCAGTCGTAAAATAATATAAGACAGATGCAGTTGGCTCTTGCTCTACCAAAGTACTTCCAAAGCTTCTTATTAATTTTAGGTTATAATTGCCTCCGATTATTCCATAAGCGATTTCTGCCCATACAAATGAAATTATTCGCAATTTCCCGAAATCAGATGGACACTGAATGAATAATGTAGCTCATTTGCTGGGAAATGCAATACCAGATGTCAGGGGACATCGATATTGGATAAGCTAATTTGGCGGCCTGGCTATTATAATAGGACAATTTGTTTGAACCCAGCGGCATTTATGAAATAGGTAGCAACTAGCTCTAAAAGCTTAGTTCGCAATAAGTATATGAAGTTCATATCATTTGTGGTCTTATTGGCATGCTGGGAAATATTTATTCGCGCACAGTCAGTTCGTGAGGTTAAAAGTTGCCTATACCGTATGGGCTGCTTTTAATCTTGTAGACGTATAGGCCAACCAATCCAGGTCGTAAAACAATATATCTCTCCCTCCAAAAGTTCCGTATTTATGATATTAGTTGGATGAGAGAATGTCTTTTATCAGACTAGATTTTTTTTTTATAGTTGGGTTCGTATGGTTTGTAACGTTTGACTCTTTCCGAGTCGTCAAAGTCTCAGTCAAGTCATGTTCTAAAGCGATGGCAGTTTACTCAAACTTAGGTGGGCAATTTCCACCCCTTGGAAAAGTCGCGCAATACTCTTATTTTTCATTTCTTTACACTTGTGCTTTTTAAATAAGCTACACCGGTTATAATGCCACCAAAACTACACGGTATGATAACTAAAAAAAAAAAACAGAAAATAAAATTAAATAAAAGCAGACGACGTCTCTTTTCTAAAAGGCGGGAAGAGTCCTATATGATTTATTTACCTTTTTCCAAAAGTCAGCTGTCATAAAAAACACAGTCCACAGAGCGCGTCCATGTTGTGACATTCTGCTTTTAGAGGTCTCAAAAAAGTTGTTGTGTTTGCGATTTCCCGAGTCATGGGTAAAAACTTGCTCAGAAAATTACCGTGCCTCGATTCCACAAAACTATGTTTCCAAAATGGCCAAAGCTAAACTATTGCAATCCCAGCAACTAAAACGGTATTGACTGAAGCAACGAGGTGTTTGCTGTGGAAACCAATTTAACCTACCATTTGAGAATAGATAGATAGTTAAGATAGTTATCCAGATAGGTTCATGCTGCTTGGATGAAGATGGCTCGGGCTACGAATACTAACCGGTTGCTCGATGGAGCTTCGATCCAAAACTTTTGCTGCTTCCATTGGCAAACTACGTTCTGTCGATACCCTTATTATGAAGAAACACGAATCGAAGTCACTTTTAACTCGCGTATAAAGATATTTTTTCTGGATAAAAGGCAGATTTGCTATATATTGGTTGTCCTATATGTAACGTATTACATGCAACAACTCTTATCGCCTGTTATGTTTTTTGGGCGATAAGTTTTGTGTTATTACAGCAGTGTTATCAAAGCGTATAAACGAAAAATTACTGCTGCAACTAATTAATGTTCACGTTCAATACAAACTAATTACTCACACTCGATAGTACCAACTATCAACGTTAAACAAACTTGAAGTGAACAATGTCTAAGTACCTATATAAGTTTTGAACGAAAACTCGCAGTTATTTCACAAGTCTAGAGCAACTCCAACTCGATACAGCGAGTTTATTTACAGATATTTTGTTCCAGTTATTTTCGGCCCTTCCTGTCGCGACGGACGCTGCCGTGCGAATTTAAGGGCCAACTCAAAAGGGTCTACGGACAGCCCGATTTGGTTAACATTCTGTCTGCTAGGTAAAATACAAATATTTATACTCAAAGTAAACAAGGTACAAAATATAGTTCAGCCCCTTGCGGTATATAATAGTAAAGCTGAGCTACAGGCGAAATTAGCTGTTTAACTTTTCAACTAAACAACCGAAAACGTTTTGATACCCTTTTCCGATTTTTGAAGTAGATTAAAAAATATTTTATTATCTATTCTATACTAATAGTTTTATTCAATAATTATCATTTGAGGAGCGTAAGCTACAATGAGAGTGGCTAATCTAATGCATCATGTTTCATCAATTCAGATTTAGGCGTAACGCTTGTGAGCGAGTAGAGTGCGTCTATTCTAAATAACCTGATGCCGTAGACAAAGTAACATTCTAACAGCGATGACGCTAGTAGAAAAGTCCAAAATGTATGAGATTGACGTAAGCTATCGATATGTCACGTGGTCTTTTTTGTATTGAATTACGACTGTAGAAATAGAATCGCTTCGAAGCGAATGCCGTTTGGCTAGGCCCTCAGAACGCTATTGAAATATTTCTAAATAAAATATTCCATAAGGTCCACAAGGACCGTTTTCGAACGTCAAGCTTGTGTCAAGTGCTAAGAAAACGCGGTGGCGGGGCGTGCAGGTCTAGACTAAAGGCACCCTTCCTAAATTAGTTAGTTAATAATTGCATTAATGGAGGCGATGAGCTCACCACTTGTCATGTCTATATGTGCAACCCACGGTGAAAAGAAGCCCTTTGAGGCTCTGCCTACTCCTTCGGGGAAAAAGGCGTGTGTTTGTATGTAATTTTGCAATTAATACAAACACAATTTGTAATTTTTTTGTCTAAAAAATCTTACCTACAGAAAGTATCTGTCACACATGATAAAACAGTATATCCAATCTGATTGACTCTACGATTCGTTTTCTCGATTTCAATGTTCGTAGAGGCTTTAAAATGTGTGCTCCGAGTTAGCCATTACTTTCTGTTTTGTTTACCCTCGTCGGTTGACTGTCAAGGGAAATACGTTAATATACGACGCAACTAAGTGTACAAATAAATTGGGTAAATTATATAGTACTTGTTGAAATATTGATTTCGAGTTATGTGATGTTAACCTTTAGTTTATTGTAGCTGTTATAGGAAGTTAATTTTATGTATTTTATATTTTTTAAGGAGTAGAATAAAACTTACAATTTATTATTAGCATACAGATATCATAATTATAACTGGTGTATTTTTTCCGGTTCTGGATTATCTGCTTCACAAAACAAGTAAGTTAAAGTGCGTCTACAGATTTATAAAAGCTGTCCCTATTTACAATTGAGAAAGGGATAAGCCTTTTTTTAAAGTGTATTTTATAAAACCTCAGCATTTCCAAATAGCAAACTCATTATAACCTTTTTACCTTATATTGCTCAAAAATAAGGGGGAAAGACTGCCCAAAAATGAGAAATAACGGCGCCGCAACACCTCTATTACGTGTAAATCAAAGCTTGTATCATCTCGTTACCGTTATCTCTTGAAAATAACCATAACACGTCGCGTTTGCATTGTTTTTCATTTCCACCGCGTCGCGGCATTGTGTGGCGTTATCAGAGAAGAGAGTCAGTCCGACGTCGGTCGTCCCGCCAGACGCACGCCCGGGCCTCGCCGCCCACCGCCGCTTTTCTTACGTTTCCACAGTTTCACGCTCACGGATCCGTCACGCTCGCCTCCGCAACGTACCGCGCCGGGAAATGTCACCCTAATACCCCACAAACGGTGTGTACACACTAGTGTTCCTAGCTAATGATTAGTTAATGTGCCGGGTTCGACACAGTGTGTGCTGCACGTGATCGGATTACGAAAAGGGATAATATTGTTTTGGCGTAAGTAGGTAATGTTAGGGTGTTAATGAATTAGGTGACCGCTGGCTGTTAGGCTGAAGAGATTACTGTGATAACGACCGTGGTATGTCGAAGGTCGTCGCGATTCAATTGTTTATCTGTTTTTGACTGACGTTATCAGTTTTGCCTGAATCTTAGGAAACATAATCGAAATCAATACAATTGAATTGTACCATGATAATAATAATTTGAAAATTATTCTTAGAAACCTGTTGCATGGGTAAATAATACCTATACCTATACGTACCATTACATTGTACTACACATACCTCAAGTATACTAATTCAGAACCTACAGGTAAAGTATACCTATTCTATCTATGATACGATCAAGTGTGATATCCTTAGTTTTAAAGATTTGAAATAAACATTTTCCCTATATCATTTACCTTGAGCCTACGTTTCAATCTTTTATCGCACATAAATATCAACGACTACGACTGCCGTATAATCATAAAATAGTATTGGAGCATTTTTCTGTGTTGCGTGAACATTCAAATCATCTTTATGTTCGCGCCTCCCCTGCACATTATCTATACGACTCACAATACTATCCGCCCCTTCTACCCTGGGATTATATACCCACTGGATGCGAAATAGTTTTTATCCTAATGCAAACGTAGGATTAGTAAAAGGATTAGTCATTAGACAAATTCAGGAAAGTTTTTTGTTAAAACTGCTGTGTATCTGTCTATATTATACTGTCTTATCAAATCAAACCAATCCATTAAATTAACTCACATAAAAATGAAGAGCTATCACATTCATTTTGCGTCATGATAGTTAGAGATCACAAATATTATTAGAGAGCTCATAAAATTATGCACCGCTGCTGGGTATAGAGCTCTTTTTAACCGACTTGAAAAAAAGGAGGAGGTTCTCAATTCGGTTGTTTTTTTTTAATGTTTGTTACCGCATAATATATTCGTCATTTATAAACTGATTTGTAAAATTCTTAATTAATTTTTATTTGATAGGATGGTCCCTTGGTCCTTCCAGATTGGTCCCATTTAAAAAAACCTAGTTCTGATGATGGAATCCATGAGAAATTGAGGGAACTCCACAAATATTATAGATATACATATAGCGATTTTGGTATTTTCAGCAACAAGTTATTGTTTTGTAAACCTTTAGCAAATAAAAACATGTAGATAGCCGAATTTAATGGCTGAAGTCGGTTTTTAATGAAAAGTTTTTATGTTTGGCCGGATTCATAGTTTCAATAAAGTATTTGTCATATTGCACAATCCTCCCCCCTGCCTGTTTGAAGTTTGATTACGTACCTATGCTCACGAATATAAATTCGTCCACTTGCTAAATCGTTCTTGCTCTACCCCATGATCTAATAAGTATGCATATTCCGTTTCCTTTATTTTACACCACGTTTTCTATTACCACGTTTACAACCCGTCGAGTTTTATGATTAGATAAATTGTTTTTGTCATAGATACGAGACTCTATGCATGCGAGAATAAGGAAATACTTTTAACAAGATAATAATAATTCTAGCTCTACCTTACCACGTTGATAATAAAGTAACAGTGTTATGGTCGTTTTCTGCTTTGCAAATCATGTATGTTTTGAAAATTATCCGGTGATACCTGATTTGTGGTTATTACGACGCGTAACAAAGGTTAGGTAAGTTAGGTATATACATCTCAATTCTCGTTTATGTTGATTCGTATTTAACTGTTAGTATTCGACTGTTGTTCTTTTGGATCCTGACAAAAAGATACGACGATACGCTTCATGTGGTACGGAGTTAGGTAACTATATCAATTTTGACATTCACCTACATACAAGGCATTGACGACTCGGCTTGATTTCAAGGTGTAAGTTGTCGTAGCATCTGGACAAATAACATATTTTATACTTAATGTTATTACTAAGTAGTCATGTATGAGGTTCGTGTGCTTCAATGGCTCAGAAACGTAATTATAACTTTGAAATAGACGAAACACCAGTTGAAATACCAATTTCGAAACAATATGGTGTGTTGCGAGCCAAGTACATTTTGTATGTACAGAGTGCATCAAATGAATTGTGATTGTTGAATGGATGAAAAATGTTTGTTCATTTTATTGCACAGAAAAAAGTATTTTTAATAATAGTTGAAAGCCCGCTGGGTATTTTGTTCCACTTTTTCAAATAGATATTGGTAAAAACTCTTACTTAAAATCAACACACACAACTCACAGTAGATAACACTATTCAATGGTAGACTGTCTGTAGTCCTTGTAAAAGAAATGGAGGCTCTTTTTTCAACTCCACGCTATTTAATAGGATCAAGATCTAATCAACCGAGGACTATTGGAAACCTAGTCTCCCCATCAATAAGAATAGTGGCGAGTGGCGACCCAATAACTTAGAGACTGAAGAGACTTTTACAGTTGAGACTAGAGACTCGTCGTTGGCAGAGATCTTCTATGTACTATAACATGACATGCCATGATGTCGTTGAAAATCTCTAACAACTATTATTATTACTATTATATTAGTACCTTGGTGACCGAGCTTTACTCATAAAACTCAGAAAACGCGTCTTATCAAGATTGAACCCAGCTAGATCGATTTTTTGCTCCCAAAAACCATAAGCATAGGAAATTTTATCGAAATCCGTTTTCGAGATCTTAATATTAATATTTAATATTATGTATATACATACAAATATTTCTCGTTTAATAGTATAGTATATTATATTATTACTGTTAGTCTTTTTTATGTATTCGAGTTATGTTAAAGTTCTATTTTATCCATTATAATTATTGTTATTATTTTTACTCTGCGCACCGCCACCGGTGCCGTCCGTTACTACTTCGCTAGTTACTGTATACCCAAAGGTTGCCTTTATCGCTTTTAGCGATAAGGCTGCCCATTTTACTGCTAATTTTGATAAATCCTATTATGTATTCCTGGTGAACAATACAGTATCTTTAAAATAATTGCCTTTAGTTTCTCTTTCTGTAACATAATGTTCTATGACAGGTTGTATTATAGACCCACAAGGCACATTATCTTAGTGCACAATTTTCTTCGCATGTGGGCGGTGAACAGTGCAGTTATAAGATTCAAGAAGATTAGGTCAAGATCAAACCGCTTTATAAGAGATCATACACAATTATATTTGTAGCATGAACCAGAATGCTAATAATATCCTTATCCGAAACGTGACCACTCCTTTGTTAGTTTGGATTTATATTATTCTGTATGGCTTATATAAAATGAATTGCAGAGGAAAAGGCTAATAAAGACATGGATAGCGGTATTTAAATGTGCGTGATTTTTCCTAGGTATACTTCTCCTAGTGAAAGTCGCTCACAGGGTCTGGGCCGTAAGCGGGGTTATATCAAGGGGTAGCAGAGATCTGAGCGACCGCAGAATCTAATATAGAGCTAAATTAATAAAACCCTACAGACAGACATATAGTCCTGATCCCACACTAGGATTCCCTGTATCGTGGTTATCAGGAACAACGAGTACCATATTACCACAACACCCATACCCAGAACTAATATTAGTAAATCTTAGAAACGTTTATTCCGCAGCGGGAATCGAACCCGAAACCTCTTACATTTCAGTCGGCTACTCGCCTGCCGCGCCACAAAGGTCGTCACAGGTCGTATGGTGGCCTATTTATGATTGATTGTGTAAAATATGTTGTAGACGGCACCGTTATTGACCGTTCACAAAAAAACTATTGATTATTATATATAATTACACTCATCAATTAAATTGAATAAGTACATTTATCATCAACTAGATGACCCAGAGGTCTTTGTACTATCAAAAATTGATTTGATTGTAACTCTTCCTTAGCGATTATCAATAATACCTTTTATTTTTACGGAAAAATAATTTATAACGATTTTTCATCTAAAAACATATATTATTCTAATCGTTCGAGTAATTTTTTATCCCCAAACGGTTATCAGTTTTGCAAGCTATATGACCTGCCGCCACCTCAATCTGCTAATTCTGAGAGCTATGTCGGTGATCTTGGTCCTTCTACGGATTTCATCATTTCAGATTCAATCACGTAGAGAAACTCTTAGTTCTCTCCATAGCCCGCTGCGCAACTTTCATCTTGTGTGTAGGCCAATAGTTAGCGATCACGTCTCAGTGCCGTAAGTCATCACTGGCATCAAGCCCTGATTATAGAATTTCGTCTTGTGGCTCGGTGGTATCTGTGACGAGAAGATATGGCGTAGTTGCCCACCGCTGCCCACCCAAGTTAGATTCGTTGACCTCTCTTTGTCAAAGTTAGACCTTCCTATAGTTGAATCGTCTGACCCAAATAGACTTAGGTCTTATGTTTGAGATACATTATTCATATGCAGTAATCGCCAGATGTAAAGCTTCATTATTATATACTAGTTGCGCCTCGCGGTTTCACCCGCGTGAATAATGATGAAAATTGATGATGATGATGATAATGAAAAGTAGCCTGTGTTAATCCAGGGCGTACAGTATCTCCATTCCAAATTTCACTCAAATCCATTCAGTAGTTTTTACGTGAAAGAGTAACAAACATCCATACTCACAAACTTTCGCGTTTATAATATTAGTAGGACAACTAGCTGCGCCCCGCGGTTTCACCCGCGTGAACAATGATAAAAATTAATGATGAAAAGTAGCCTATCCAGGGTATAAAGTTATCTCCATTCCAAATTTCACTCAAATACATTCAGTAGTTTTTACGTGAAAGAGTAACAAACATCCATCCATACATCCATACTTACAAACTTTCGCATTTATAATATTAGTAGGAGTAGGGTGGGATAGGAAGTAGGATATTTAATTTCCAAAACGCGTTTCAAATAAGCTAATTTACAATCACGCACGATGGCTAAATATTGGTTAATCAGTGGAATCGGACAAATGCCTAATAAGTATGCTCTTACGAGTATAATGTACTGTTTTCATTTAGGAAATTAATGTTCGTTAGTAACTAATAGCTTTTACAGAACAGCCTGTATACTAATGCGGCAGCGTTACACAGTCTATGTTCACGCAAGTAGTGACTCATCACGTTCATAGTGACCTCCGTGGCAGGCGAGTAGCCGGCTGAGACGCAATGAGATGCGGGTACGATTCCACCGCGGGGCAAATGTTTGCATGATCTTCAAATATTTGTTCCGGGTCTGGGTGTTGTGGTACCATTGTACTCGTAGTTCCTGATACCTACGACACAGGAAATCCTATTATGGGATCAGGACAATCTGTTACTGTTCATTATTATGTGGATATCACTTGAACCTACTCCTGCGAAGTTTTTATTATTATAGATGTAATACGACTTCTCCCAGAACAAATGTCTATTTATAAATGACTTTATGCCCCAACTACACTACAATTACAATTCGGCTACTTCTTTTTGTGTATTTTCCCAAAGAGCGAGCCAAATATTCTCGTTACGCGTGTATAGGCCGTCAGAGAGAACAGCGTGTTTTCGTTGGAGGGCTAAAGGTGAATATTTAAATTAGATACACGGCGTTACTTCCTACAAATTAGGGGAATTGTAGGTATCAGACCATTCTTGTTAAGTAATTAAATTAAATTACGAGAATTATCCTTAAAAAATAAACATGAGCTCATCTATTTTACTTGAATGCGCTGGAGTAAAAGGGGAATTATGCTTATGTGAATTTAATGTGTTTTAGGATCTGTGTTCTATGGTTATATAGTAACCTAGTTGGTGGGCTTTCGTGTGACTGCTACAATGGTCTTTAGTCTTCAGGGTTCCTTACCCAAAGGGTGCCAAATGGGACCATATTACTAAGTCTGTCTGTCTGGATTCTGTCACAAGAGAATAGTAGAGTATCTCAGCAGCCGTTAGTGGTAGCCAGATTGTAAGTTGTTTGGGAATTAACCCTATGTAAATAATATAATACCAAAAAACCAAATCCCTGTACAGGACTTATCCAACCAAGGAATAAAACCAATAGCGCGTTCTAAACGACAATAGTCTTGAGATGAATAAACTTCGGAACCCTAATTAATGCGTGTTTGGCATTATCTTTATTACTTGAGCGTTTGTTTATTCGTTCAGTTTTCACGTAAGAAATGTTAGTGTACCCTGAATTTGAAACAGTCCCATTTGTTCTATTTGAATACCCATACTATTGTCTCTAAGAATATTCTTGGTAGAATTTCCTCCGGTCTAGAGTTAAATCCAATTAAAGTTTAGCTAGAAGCAGTCTCTTACTTTTTATGCACTTAGTTTCTTTTTAAAGTAGTTCCGGCGTAAACAGTGTTTTCTACATCTAAGTCCGTTTTATCAGTGGAGTCTTTCCAAAGACATACTGGGGTAACTAGACCTTTATTTGTCGTCAAGTTGCCGTGGTGCCGTGGTTTGTCCGGCCTAAGAATAGACCCCTTTTTCTCCTCAAGTGAATGTCGTAAAAAAACGATTAAGTGATTACACCGGGGGATGGGCAGTAGCATCCACCTGAGTACTCAACACCAATACTGCGATCACCAATCTCATTGCATTCGATAGGAAGGCCTCGTCCAGCTGGACGTCCCCCGGCTGATGATGAAGATGAAGCTTGAATGTTGGTATGTCATAGCAGGAAAAATAAAAGCTATGTCATGGTGATATACCACCTTAATAAGCCACCAGTATACCACCATAAGGTGGATCATGAGCACAGTAAATTCGTTGAAGTTGAGATGTTGCAAAATGTTTCCTAGCAGTGGTTTGTCTTGAGGCTCACACAGTAAAATCCTTATAAATTCACGCATATAACCTGTAGGGAAGTCTTGTCTCCATGGGCTGCTGTTGACCTTTTTGTGAACGTAGACTGTTCACAAGATGCCATTTCTATAGAAGACACTCGGAAAAAAACAATTCGTTCGAGACTTCTGTTTTTCATATAATAAGAGGAAAACAATATATTATTGTGCTTATTGATATATTCTGCTAGCTTGCGAGTATCGCGTGGTACCAGGATAACAAGTATCTTACAATATCTATCAAGGTCATAATCAAGGATCGGTAGAGGTAGAGTTTTGAAGTACGTACTCTATGACAAATTACATCAAATTCACTATGAAATCTGAATATGCCTTTAAATTCCGAAATCTTGGGATATGGGAATTCCAATATTTTTAATAAAATTGTAGTCATGGTAACTGAACAAATAAATATCTGAATTCTAATAGAATTTGCTCATGATACTTAACTAGAGATGTTAAAATGAAACAAAAACAAGCGCTAGGTATTTTTATTTTATGAGGAAGCTTATGATTATTATAGCTAAATAATTATGTACTTAACAGTAACATAAGTAGGCCCTTACATAACCATACAGACATAACATTAAACTTTTCCATACAAACTTCAACAGCCGCACCCGCTTGAGGGGAGAGGAGGAATTTCTTAATATTCAATTAAGAAATTCCTTTCTTGTGCAATCCTAGACCACAAAAGGAATATACCATTCAAATTTTAGATCTCTAGGACTAACGGTTTAGGCTGTGCTTTGATAGTCAGTCAGTCACGCAAATTATATTATATTGATTTATTTATATTATTTTTAGAGCATTATTTTTAGTAGTTCCCTGATTAAACTAAGTATTCACTAAAAACCTGCCCAGATAAATACCCTACACGACAGTAAAAACCGCATTTGAATCCGTCGAGTTATAAGTGTGTACCTACAAAGACAGACAAACGTTGTTTTTTTTTATAATATATAGAAATTTCCTTTTTTAATAGCATGCTTTAAAGACAGTAAGTTCATCTACAGCTCGTTAAACCATGTCCAATCCAATCGGTCTTTAAACCAGAAATACATAACTCTTCATAACGAATTCCTGAAATCCCCTATAGCTTAGACAAGTTTGTATCAGGTAAACAATGCAGACGGCCCTATTTGGGTCACGGTCTTAGCTTGGACAACGCCCTGCGGTGGACGCGGACTATTATGCTAGACCGATAATCCCTCGACATAGTTAATCAGAATTGAACACTGTATTATGTAGTGATTAATAGGATATCGCTTATTCCTGATATTAATCTAGAACCATTATTGAACGGACCAGTAAGATGCCTTGTATTGGAAGCGATAAGGTTAAATTACAGCGACATCTATAAATAACGTAGTATTAACTGTAATTACCAGAGAGATATGGATTACTTTTCTTAAAAATACCTAATCCTTCTCATTCTGAAGTGAACCGAGTTGGACGGGCTGTATTATTTGATACATTATTTGAACGGTAGCTTTACATTTTCCAAATCCGTACTCATGGTCATCAGTCTTTTTGTCCTGTACGAGTACGTGTTTCTAGCGCTATCAAATCGACTGGATTGAAATCTCAGTAATTTGAATGGGCAATATTTGATATTTGCGACGGATTTGCAGAAGATTAGACAGCGCTAGAAGGTAAGGGCACTGAACATCTCATTACCTACGCCATCATTACTATACTTAAGTTGTAATAGAAATAGCTTGATCAAAGGGTCACACAGGTCATCCACCACGGAATAAAGGCCACGGCTTGCGCTTACTCGATTATGGTAGCCGATGTTCTTTCAATTTCTGTTGACCTTACAAATACTGGCGGGTCAATAGGGTACCGTGAAATCTGTAAATCAATTTTCACGCTAACTCTGCGGTCGTAAGGTAGTCATGACACATGGTTGTTTGAGAATCCATTTATGGCACCCGCGTGGAAGTGTATATGGTACTTTATTGCATTTGTTTATCTGCCTTATTATTTGTACGTATATGGGAAGAACCGGTATTGGCACAAGTATGCATTGTGTAAGTTGCAACAGTGTTAAGATTTTGCTTAGTCCTTATATGGAAATAAATCCTAGCGAGTAATTATCCGTAGAGTAGCTAGGCGCTTAAAATTTTCTTGATTTACCTTGTTTGTGATCTTTGAATTAATTCTTCGAATAGTTTAGTCTAGATTGTAGGAATTAATAGTAGATTGTATCATAAGGGAGCAAAATAATATTTTTACGGCGAGGGCGCTTTTTTGAATCCAGAGCGAAGTGAGGGTAGTAGAATCCCGAACGTAGCGAGGGATTCAAAGTACGTCGCCCGAGCCAAAAATATATTTTGCGCCCGAGTGTTACACTCTACTTTTCATCACCCTCTATGAGAAAATAAAAGGCGCCTCATATTTTATTTCAAAACAAAACCATGAATTTCTAACAATCCGTGAATAACTTTTCATTAAAAAAACAGACATCCGCCATTGTATTCGACTAAATATTTGGATGAAAAATTTTTTATGAAAGAACCATTGTGGTGAAAGGATTATGATACTTTCTGAATGCAAATTCTTGGTTTGTTGCTGAAAATATTAAAATCGCCATATGTATGCCTACAATATTTGAGGAGTTCCCTCAATTCCTCATGGATTCCATAATAAGAACTGGATTCTGAAATAAATGGGACCAATCTGTAAGTATATCTATTCAAATAAAAAAAGAATTTTCCAAATCGGTTCATAAACGCCGGATATATGAGGTAACAAATATTTAAAAAAAAATACAACCGAATTGAGAACCTCCTCCTTTTTGTAAAGTCGGTTAGAAATGACGAAATCGCGGGCTGTAGTTCGCGCGTTACTAATTTGTTTTATTTTATTCAGCCGGTGGCGCGACTATGAGCCGTCGCGTCGTTCCAGCCAGTATTTATTTAAACAAAATTTTTGCGTACGACTTCTTTGGCGCTGAATACTAAGATGTTCCAAATTTAAAAAGGGCGCTTAAAAATTAATGCGGCGCACTTATTTGAGTTCGATATGTTCCAAATTTAAAAAGTGCGCGGCAAAGATAATTGCGGCGCACTTATAGAAGCTTCATACAGAAAACACCACCTTTGGGTGCACTTAAAGGCGAACCAAGTCGTCCTTTTCGAATAGATGGGATGAAAAAGAATATGATTAACATGTTCGAATGAAATCATTAAATTGATTACCTATGCTAAATATGATTTGTGATAGTTCGTATCTCAAATATTGAGATAGGTGATGAAGGTGTTTATGTTCGATCTAAGTAATATATTGTGAAATATACCAGCGTTTTTCCTACTGTATGTATGGTACTGGCGGGAGTGCAGCTAATAGTTCCAAAATCACAAGTGTAATCCGAGTCGCACGATTCTCAAAAAGTTTTCCTAACAACTTTGGCTGGGATCAATAATACCCCAGAGTAAAACAAAAGGGAACTGTGACCCACTTGCGGGTCATAATTCCCACTTGTGGGATGTGCTGTCCACCTGAGGTACGGGGGCCCAATGCAAGTTCAGATATTATTTCCAGGCGTGAACTTTCAGTAGTTCCCCCACACAATATAGTTAGCTTAGGAGGAAATTTTTACCCATTTACGGGGTTTATTGTCCAATTGTGTGATATGCTGTCCACGTGAGGCACGGGGGCCAACTGCAAGACCAGTTATTATTTACAGGACGTAAGGACTTTTAGTAGTCCCACCACCGAATATAATATTATAGTCCTACTGATATATAATGGTATATAAGGTAGTATGGGATATCGCATCAATCGGCCGACATGCGACCTTACTCATTGAATTGAATAAAGTAAATAAAAAATGCGTCATTAAAATAAGTAACTTTGAAAATGGTCCAAAGTTGTGTTGGGAAATGAATTTTGATTCAGAGTTGGAAATCAACTTTATTTTACGTCGAATTCTGTGGGCTCTTGTAGGGTTGTAACGGCTGTTGTTTGTTTTGAGAGATGAGTAGGTATTTTAATTTCAGCGTTGTTTGTCAGTAAATAAAGGCAGAAATTCAACCTATCCTTTAGCTGCGAGATGAGTACACACGACTTACCGTATTCATACATTAAAAGGCAGGTACTTTAGGTTTTCACAAGAACCAGCTTCAGTGCATAATGTTTTTGCCTTAAAACTTAACGTGTACTGGGTTGTTATTCTTCTATCCGATGCATTAAATCCAAAATGATACAACTTTACGTTGTTCCTGATCTTCCAATTATGGAAATCAGTGGCGTTCCAACCCTAGCACGTATCTAGGTGGTGTACGTCTGCGTCATTAGGAATACATACACTGGCGAAATGAGAAAAGCTAACGAGTGTTATGTTGTCAAACTTCTAAAACGTCACGTCCTAATTCAATTTCGCATTTCGCCGGCGCCGCACTTTGCGAAAAAAGCTAAACTGAGTTTCACACTGCTCGCTGTGCCACTGTTATCTTTAGCGAGGTGACAATTTGGAAACTAATTTTAAAACTCTCCTACTTTTAAAAGGTTTATATTTAACTCCGTACCCATGAAATTATAATGATGTTTATTTTAAACCGACTTAACAAAATTGGCCTATTAATCTAGAACTTGTAGAAGTCTTCAATATTATACTTTTGTGAACACCCTAAAAAATAACGTTACCATCATCATAGTATTCGTAAAGTAATAATCTGGCAATACTTCAAGAAAATCTAGTAAACAAGTTCTTGATGTTGTTTTTCTGATAAAACAAAAAAAACTGTGATCACATTTTCACAAACTTAATTTGCGTTCTCCTAATTTATGAAAACCACCAGTTATCGTAAAGGCGTCATCGTATAGAATACGAACACGTGATGTATACCATAAAATCGGTAAATTTACCGATAAGACAAATATCTTTAAGGTATTCAAACGAGATTTAGCTCGCTTGTACGGATTACGGCGAATTGCACCCAGAAATTTGTGCTTTTTTTACGTGCAGCCTGAATTCAAGCACGCCTAAGTATTCTTAGAATTTCTCTTCAGGTATTTTAGAGCTTCTAAATGGCTTTCTTCGTGTTTCAAGACTCTTATTTTATATATCCTTTCTTGTCTATACGTAAAAGATCCATACAAAAGAAACCAATTTCTTGATTAAACAATACCTATTGCTAAAACCTTAGATATATTTGTTTATCGGATCTCGCTTGGCATACTCTGAATATTTAAAAGTAGTTAATGCGATTTGGATATTTGCCTAGACAGAAAGTTGACTAGATGATACTTGACATTTGTACAGTATCTTATTAGCAAAAAAATTTGTACAATTTACTGTGGCGAGTAATGAAATAGAGTCTCATAGAATAACCTTAATACCCCAAACTATGCAAGATATAGAATCGAAATAAAAATCATTAAATACAATAATTTTTGTAAAAAATTACTAAACTTTTATCATAATAAAAATTAATAAACAAAAAAATGGTTTGGGAGGTATTATTGTGGTTTTTCTGAGTGACCCTATTTCATTGCATGCCAGTTTGTGTTTTGTTATGACAGCTTTAAGCTATGACTAACTATAGCAAACAAATGATAACATAAAAACTGAAGGTTTTAATTTAATTAACGTTGATAAAAAAAAAACAGATTCGCAGTTTGATTAGCATAGAAACGCAAAGTAGAGCCATAGAGTGAATGACTCCGTTCACACGCTACCGTATCGTTTTATATCGGCAAAGTGAAGCAATAGTCTTTCTATTTAAGAGTCATTGGGGACTATAGAAGCAAGGCATACGGATAGTTTGATTGTGCGTGATGTCGGGCGCGGCCGGTTCACACAGCTCACAGGATCTGGGCTCTATTTGCGCCCGCGCCGGTCATGTGTGACGTGAGACGCGCCCTAACGTGATATACGGCTCTATTAAATGGTGACAATGGAGGATTTTGATGAGCAATGCGATAACAATGTACTGGATGTACGCAAGTTCAAAGCTACACAATGATATCAAAATCGTACAGACTATAGCAGAGATTTCACCGTGTTTGGAGTAATTAGATATGCCTGATTTGAAAAAAAATGCAATTGTTGTGTTTCAAATTGTGTCATTATTTGATGCTTAAAACCACAGGATTATGGAAATACTCTAGTTACAAATCTTAAATGGATTTAGCAAAAATCTTGCCTGGTCCATTGATATTCAATTCAGTATGTATTGGTCATTCGGATGATAAAATATGCTGGATCCGATACCTTCTCGGATTGCGACAGAATATCGACGCGAAGGCATTCTGTTCGGAAGTCACTATTAGAATTTGTATGTTCGAATTCTGCAAACACATTCATAGCTGATTCATTGGCTCACACCTGCATTTAAGCCTTGGGCTCCCATTTCACCGAACACGATGTTATACTTACTTATTTTCGTCTCTGACTGTGAGCCAATTCCATTTCACGGACCAACCGCTGCCAATGGCAACACTGGCAAGCTTTACCTTTCATATTTAACTCTTGTTCGGATTTAGGATTGTTGAGCGTGAGGATACATACATTGTTATAGCTTTGACTATTATAATTTTACAACTAGATTGAGCTCATGTGTCTGGCCTAAGAATAGAACCCTCCATCTCCTCCCACGGATGTCGTAAAAGCTAACTAAGGGATCTTTCTTTCTACTTTCTCTCTTTCTTTCTTTCAACACAAATACTGCGATCACCAATCCGCCTGCCACGCGTGCTGATTATGGCAATATTGCATTCTATGGGGGAGGTCTCGTCCAACAGTGCAGGGGCTGATGATGAGCTCGTAGCGAACACAATGAAGGTTGAGATTACGTTAATCTCGTTATTAGTCCACGTTTAATATATTCGCCACTTTTGATATGCGCGATACGTAGTCCACGATGTGGGGAACCGCATAGTTTAGGGATTACAGCTTACTGCTACTTTAATTTGTTTGCTGTGAAGTGTCCTTTACGTGTCTCTTGAAACGGATGGAGGCTTTACTGCCGGCAGTAAATGTGAAAGGTCGTAGACTTTACTACGGAACTTTTTCAGGTTGGGTTTAACGGAGCGTTCAGGAGCCATAAGTCATTCAAAAGATGATTGACGATATTTCTTTACTCGTCTTTTATTTTTAGATGCTCTTTCGTTTGGTGTTAATAAATCATTTGGTTGTAATTTTTTACGATGATCATACACAAATTTTAATCAAATTAACGTAGATAATATATTGCCACGGGTATATTTATCGCGTGTATAACCATATTATTTATTTACCCGACGTTTTGAATGTGTTACAACAACTTGGTCACGGGCTGACTGTATATGAAGCTAGCTTCGAGAAGCGGTGGCAGCTACATTTTTTTTATACTACTAGGCAAGCAAACAAGCATACGGCCCACCTGATGGAAAGTACCGTAGCCTATGGACGCCTGCAACATCAGAGGCATCACACGTGCGTTGGCCGACCCTGAGATGTAAAGATGAAAAGTTTCAGGTGCCTGTAATTTTATCGGCACCCGTACCCTTCAAACCGAAACACAGTAGATAAACAAAAAATAAGGATACAAAGTTTGAAATCAGAGGTACAATGGGCGGGCTTATCGCTTAATTGCGATCTCTTCCAGACAATGTTTGGATGAACAGAAACTATTTAACATATAATGACGGTGGCGTACATCTTAGTACACCACAGTTGTACAGTAATGCGAGCTCTATACTGCTTGGCGGTAGAAATAGGTACGGTGCTGGTAGTACTTCCCCGGACGAACTGTTACACAATAAGTTCTACTACTACAAAACTGCATATATAATAATATCAACAAATATGTCACGAAAGTTTAAAAAATACTAACGTAGATAAGTTCAATAAAGCAAAGAGAAAGTTAAACTACTTAATTTTCTAAGTAATTAATTGAAACGCACCTAGAAACTGCGTCAGAAAATAATATGACGCATTTTAAACTGCAAATGATACAATAATCGAATAACACTGAAACACTTTTGGTATTAGAAAGAGGTGTATCTAATAAACGTCAAACAGTAGTTTGAGCATACTCTTTGCTTTCTCCACAATTATTCCGAACGCGTTAATTCAATATTGGTTTAGCGGTGTTCTACTACCGGCGAATGACCCACATCTATAGTACCTACTATTTATGCTGTGCCACATCCTTCACCTTAACCCCGATAGTTTACGTTTCTTATCGTTTTCACCCGCTGTTGTATGAGTTTAATTATAATTGTTTTAGGTATGAGATAAACCTCACTTGTTCAAATTGAGTTATCGTCGCGATAGTAACAATTTAAATTTAACAAGGTTCGACATTAAAACATAGTTTTGAATTTTGTACAATTGCTGTGTTTAATTGACTACCACGGTCTAGTTTTAACAATAACCTGTTGATTGAGCAGTATCCTTAGCACGAGCTTCTTGCGTAGTCGAATGGGCTGCAAATCTCTCGCAAGCGTAAAATTTTGGCCAAAGAATAATAGGGCAATAAATTTATTGGCAGGCAAATCCATCTATTTTTGTTTAGTTCACATTAGTAAAAATTGTATAGTAGTTAAACTTATCAATTTACAATTATTTTGCCGCCCATTCAATTAATTTTGCCGCTCGTTCATTAGTATTTTCCGCGTTAAGTTTCGTATTAACTTCTTTTCTTTTTTATAACATAGCACCCAAAAGTTAAATACATAGTCCTTGATCCCACACTAGGTTTCCTTGTGTCGTGGGGATTACGATCTATGAGTGGTATTCCCAACACCCAGACCTGAACCAAATATCTGTAGTTCATGCAAAAATTTCAAAAGGTTGCAGGAATCAAACCCGCAACCTCTTGCTTTTCAGCCGGCTACTCGCGCGGTCGAATTGATGGTCTAGATATATGTAACTTTACATATACATATACACCTGAGTACTTAGCATTAAACTGCGATCACCTATCCGCTTGCCAAGAGCGTTGATTATGGCAAATCCCCCTATTGCACGCTGTGGGTTGTACGCTACGCATGCTATGGGGAGGCCTCATCCAGCAGTGGATGTCTACCGGCTGATGAAGATCTTTCTTTTTCCACTCTAAAAATGTATGTGCGCAATATTACGTGCTCTCAAACGAAAACACTGAGGAAATTGGCATGATTTAGAACCAAAAATTCGAAGACATGTGACATGTACCAGAAGCCTCTGAGGCGCACTGACTCCTTTCACCACACTTGTTCTTTCACATTGGTCACTAGGCCCTTTTTAAAGGGTCATCACTGACCTGACAAAGGCCCCCAAGAAACGGTGACCGGAGAGCGACTTGTTTAAATCACTGCTCTTGAAATCTAGCTTATTTGACAGGTCAATGGAAACTCGTGCTTAGGGTACTAATTCGTGCAGGTAGGTACTATTAGATAATACTTATTGTAAACACGTTTAATAAACATGTAATTATTGTAGGCTCAGATAAGACTAGACATTCTGTGAGTTCATTAATGTTTGACAGTGATAACGTAAAATGTTGTAATATATTTTCTGTGACATCTCACGATTTTTAACCCCATTAAGAATACCCTGAGATCTCTCTCAGACCCCGTGAGGTTTCTCATTAATTTAATAAATCGTTGTTGCCATTTGTACAGCTTCGAATATTAAAAAAAAAAATAACAACTAAATATTGATGCGTACTCTCTACACTTGCATTATTATATCTTAACTTCACCTGATTTAAAATGAATGCTCAATTTGAAAAAAACATTTTGATTACAAATTAAAAATAAATAGTAGGTGCAAAGCTGAAAAGCTAGTGGGTGTACTGAGCCAGTGGATTATACAAATGAGCCGTGTTGCTTTATTTGGAAAATTAATTTCATTTTTTGTCCCTATGCTGCCATGCATCAGGATATAATATCTATCACGTACCGTACGTCATCATACAATTTTATCACGACTTAAAATTATTAATTACAGCACTACCACCACTCAACATAACACAAAAGAAAATGCTTATTGGCATTAAGCTGGCCATGTATTTGTTTTTGTCTTGTGCAATAAAGCATTTTCTATCTATCTATCTACCTAACAATTCCCTTATTATCCCTGATTTTATTTGTATTCCAGGGCGATTGTCTAAACAGATAACTCCTGCTGTTTTGTTCTCACTTGAGCTCTATTTTATTTAATTAACACAATATAATTAGCTCTGTGAGTAACTCTTTGTTTACGTTGCCAATTGGCGAGCGGCGCTGAAAGAACCTAACGTAATTTTAGTTCGGTGGGTTTCGTAACATCCGGTTTTACTCACGCTGAATACGTATTTACGTTTATGAATAAAGCTTATACTTCAAGTGCCGTGGTGTTGTGTCTGACCTAAGAATAGACTGCTCCGTCTTCTCCCGTGGATGTAGTTAATAGTAGATTATGCACTAAGGGAATAAAGCAGTGTCTTATGTCGCGGGCGGCATATTTAACCCTGAGTGTAACGAGGGACTCTAAAGTAACTCCCGTGTGTAGCGAGGGAGTTATATGGAGTCCTGAGTGAAGCGAGGGGTTCAAGCTGCCCAAGACGAAGACAGGCTTTATTCCGGAGAAGCATACTCTACTTTTAACACCTACTGCGAGACAATAAAAAACCAGGGCTCCATAAAATAAGTATCGTGTTTTGATGAACTGTGGAGTAGAATCATTATCGCTTGACATTTTTTGTTAACACTAATATTGCCATTGACATAATTATATATTACTAGAATATTGCAATAAAAATCACTGAGAAAAATACAGCACCAACCTAACATCTCTTTTGTTTCACATTCTTTAAAATCGCGCCTTTTTCTTTTTTTTCTGAGTTCTGCTTTTGGTGGCCAGTTCGATTTTCAAACAAACCTCTTTACAATGCCATATGAGCATTTTTTTTCTTGGAGTTTTCCACGAGTTTCCACACGAATTTGACGTTCCAAATTCAAATCACTTTAATCCCTAGGGAGTTTCATACAACTTTATATCCCTAGAGAGACAATGCTTTACTTTACGTTGAGGTTGCATGATTTGTAATTGGACATTGTCGAGCAGGTGGTGTGAAAAGCCTTATTAAAGGATTACACCAGGGAATGGGCAGCAGCGTCCACCTGAGATACTTAACATTAAACCGCGATCACCAATCCGCCTGTCCAAATGGCGGTTATGGCAAATAAATAGGGGTCCCCATATTCAAATGGGGAGGCCTCGTCCAGCAATGGATTATTTCTGCCGGTAAGCAGTATTCCATTCCTCCAGTGCTCGCATTGCTTGCTGTATTCCGGTTTGAAGGGTAAAATTACAGGCATATGAGACTTTTCATCTTTATTCATTCGTCATCCTGAGATCAAGTAGGGCGCGTCCTTAGTGGACGTGACCTAAGGTATTGCATTTGTAATGTGCTGGGGTTACCATCTAACATCAGGTGGGCCAAATGCCAGTTCCGTCTTTTATAAAAATAACATCGCTTAGGTCTCTGAACAACAAATTGAGGTTTATTTACGACTTTTGATTTTAAGGCCCCGTTTAGTAAATATAGGGCTTTCAGGTTGATTATAATGTTTCCTCAGCTTTTGAACCTTGTGTGCTTTGACCAAACCTTGACTAAAACTCAATTTATGAAGTAGTATAAGAATTCTCAACGAAAATTGTTTCGACTTACTTCCAATGATAACTTTTGAAGATTTAGGCATGCAACTTCGGGGTGAGGCGTGGTGTGATGTGACTTAGCCTGTTTCATTTTCTTAGAAACTTTTATAGCGGCCGTATGTCTAATAATGGTCCTATTAGAATCACGATGGAAATGGTATTGTACATCTAGCATGTTATTAGATTATGTGTTATGTGTTGAGCCCGAGGGAATTTTGAACCGTGATAAAACCTCCGTCCGTTTCCGTGACACTATCTCGTACGCCAAGTATTGTCGGAATTAACAAATAAATACATATCAGCATTGCTGCTTAAATACACTCGAGAGCAATGAATCCGGGTCACTTAAAGAATGTTAAAAATCTCGGAAACTAAAAATGATAGATTAATGCAATAAATTGTATTTAATAGACAATGTAATACTCCTTAAATGAAGGTAAAAAAAATATGAGTCACCATACATTTTATTAACACAAAATTACATAAAGAAAAAAACTGCTGATCTCTCCTTAAAACAAAAATAGGAAACATGAAATTTTTGAACTTTATTACGATTTTCTTGAATTTTAATACTTCGTATTGCCTCCTCGTGCTTCCATTACTGCGTTTACGCAGAAAAAAAACAACAAAAAAACAGAAATCAAACAATGATAAATGACAGATTACAAACAAAAGCAAAACCAAATGCTGTAATTTCGTAGTTCCATCTTCGAAAGTGGCCCTTTTTCAAATTTGATTTTTTTATGATATAACTTTACAATAACTAAGAAGTTTTAATACCTTCATTTAAGGAGTATTACATTGTCTATTAAATACAATTTATTGCATTAACCTAGCATTTTTAGTTTCAGAGATTTTTAGGATTCTTTAAGTGACCCGGATTCATTGCTCTCGAGTGTAGTTAAACGGTCCCCTAAAAATCCTATGAAATATAACTTTTCATTTAAAAAACCGACTTCCGCCACTGTATTCGACTAAATAATTTTGGATGATAAAAAATTATGAAAGAACCATAGTGGTGAAAGGATTATGATACTTTCTGAATGCAGATGCTTGGTGTCTTGCTGAAAATATCAAAATCGCCATATGTATGCCTACAATATTTGAGGAGTTCCCTCAATTCCTCATGGATCCCATCATCAGAACTGGATTCTGAAAAATGGGACCAATCTGGAAGTATATCTATTCAAATAAAAAAAGAATTTTCCAAATCGGTTCATAAATGCCGGAGATATGCGGTAACAAACATTAAAAAAAAAAAAAAAAAAACAACTGAATTGAGAACCTCCTCCTTTTTGGGAAGTCGGTTAAAAATTGACATTCATCATCAACAACCTGTTTACGGCCACTGCTGGACGAGGCCTCCCCCATTGAATACAATGGGGGGATTTGCCATAATCACCACGCTTGGCAGGTGGATTGGTAATCGCAGTTTTGTGTTAAGTACTCGGGCGGATGCTGCTGCCCATTTCCTGGTGTAATCCCTTAGTAAGGCTTTAACTACATCCACGGGAGAAGAAAGAGTCTATTCTTAGGCGGGACAAACCACGGCAGTTTACAAACTTACACTATAGAGTTCTAAATAATTTCATGTCTCAGACGGGTGCTCACCAGCCTTGCCATGGAAGCCTTCAAATAGGTTTACAGCCGTGGTTTACAACATTTAATCACGGTGATACTATCCTATCTGTACCTATTTATTTATGTAAATGGCCAGTATAACTTTTCATTTAAAAAACCGACTTCCGCCATAGTATTCGACAAAATAATTTTGGATGAAATTTTTTTTATGAAAGAACCATAGTGGTGAAAGTATTATGATACTTTCTGAATGCAAATGTTTGGTGTCTTGCTGAAAATATCAAAATCGCCATATGTATGCCTACAATATTTGAGGAGTTCCCTCAATTCCTCATGGATCCCATCATCAGAACTCAATTTTGAAAAAAATGGGACCAATCTGGAAGTATATCTACTCAAATAAAAAAAGAATTTTCCAAATCGGTTCGTAAACGCCGGAGATATGCGGTAACAAACATTAAAAAAAAAAAAAAAAAAAAAAAAAAACCGAATTGAGAACCTCCTCCTTTTTTAGGAAGTCGGTTAAAAAGCATTATCACTATCATATAATCGTAGGCTTTCTGTTATTTACCAATTTCAAATTGAATTTATCATGCGAACAACTTCTGTATAAACTAGAAAGTTTTAACAACTGGATGCGAAATTACCTTGATAGTTTATAAAATCAGTTTGAGTTATGAACAAATGTACCTACCTACATATATTTTATAAAGTAAATTTAAACCGCTTAAGCTGCTTTTTCCGAGTAGGTATACGACCCGGAAAATTCGAGCTATTGAGATGGCTCTTGCTTGATCATGTGTGAGTGTTCTCGAAAAGCAGCGCAAAGAGCACTTTTTTGTATAAAATAAAGGTAATACTCCTTAATCTTCATTAAAACCTACAGTATTTTTAAATGTAAACTCCTACTACTTTCTGTGTTTTCCTACACCGTCTTTCCTGGTGTTATTAAGAGACTCACACAAAAATTACCTATCTACGCATTTAGTTCGATCGCTAGTTGTATGTTAAATGCAGGTCGCTCCTTTCTCGTGTCCAGTCGTTAAATCTTCGTTATGTTGATTCCATCACCCTTTATGTCTATTAGCCGTTGGATTTTCCATGTGATTTCATGTTGATTGTGGTTTGCAGAGACCGTCATGATCGCGCCGAAGTTCAAGGCGCGCTCCACTTCGCCAGGTATCGATGTGTGTTCCATCGTATATCGTGTGATACCCTGCCTCTAGACAAGTGGCCGTCGAAGAAATGAATCGCTTAGAAAATTTTACAATCATTCCCATAGAGTTCCTAAACTTTCCAATCAGGACGCTAGCGGGAACGCGTATAAGTCAAGGTCGTATAGAGCCAGCATGAAAAACGATTCGTTTGCGTTCCGTATCTTCGATGATCACTTGTCTAGGCCGATTCGATATCGTGTACTGAATTTTGAACATTCATGTTCCGTAACGGGCAAATGATGGAGGCAAATATTTTGCTTGAAATTCAGACACACGTTCAGATAATTTTTTGAATGTGAGGAAAATTCTGGGATATCAAACCGTGGTAGGTATAGCTATGTGTCGGTACCTTGCAGTACCTATCATTGAAGTAAAATATGGATGTGCTGTTATTTTCTTTTACTCATTATATACGGGCATCCCCATGAAATTTAAAAACTAGCATAATTTTCACTGTAAATGGGATATTTGTCATGATTGGTGAGTTGATTTGTTTCCCACTGTTTAAAGGGTCTTGTAAACTTAACCTAATGTGTCAATGCTTTCATTGAAACTGAAATAAAATCCGGCATTAATTTTGTACCAGTTTTGGGAAAAACAATCAGAACACAGAGCCAAGCTATCTTACGTGATCATGAAAACAGGGGTACTATATAATTTTCCTATTTTTCAAAGAATTTGAATGTTTAATAAATAGTTTGTGTCGCATAGAGCACACGTAATAAGAAATACCTATCAAGAATAATTAACATAAGAATGCTATGAATCACACTATATGTACATCCCGACGTTCTTATGCTAATTATTTAAAACACCTGAAATATTTTCTTGTTTCATTGCGTCTATGTTTCATTGTGTTGTATGATATTAATATTAACATATTTTTGAATTCGTTTGTACGTTCTGTTTGGTTTGTGCCTGAGAATCAAATTAACACTAATTATCGTCCACTAATTGAATTTTGAGTGCTTTTATTTTGGTGTCATTACTAATGATTTGTAAACGATTATTTGAAATTTATTCGATTTAGATATGTATGACGTATTTGAATAACTTTTCATTTAAAAAACCGACTTCCGCCATTGTATTCGACTAAATAATTTTGGATGGAAAAAAAATTATGAAAGAACCATAGTGGTGAAAGGATTATGATACTTTCTGAATGCAAATGCTTGGTGTCTTGCTGAAAATATCAAAATCGCCATATGTATGCCTACAATATTTGAGGAGTTCCCTCAATTCCTCATGGACCCCATCATCAGAACTGGATTCTGAAAAAAATGGGACCAATCTGGAAGTATATCTATTCAAATAAAAAAAGAATTTTCCAAATCGGTTCATAAACGCCGGAGATACGAGGTAACAAACATACAAAAAAAATGCAACCGAATTGAGAACCTCCTCCTTTTTAAGAAGTCGGTTAAATAAAAAATACAACCGAATTGAGAACCTCCTCCTTTTTGTGAAGTCGGTTAAAAAGGAAAATAAACAACATAAAACAGAGAAAATGTATCTGGATAAACAAAAGTAACAAAAGCCATGAGATAAATTGTGAAAATTCGTTCACCATAACTGCCGAGTTATATGGGAACGTTCATAAGACAACTCCTTTTACGAGTGTCGACAATCATATCCGAAATATCCATAAAAAGGGCAAAGTCATAAAACCGGCATTAGTCCCTTCATGTAGTGCTGACATGGCGGAATTCCGACGTAATACACGACCGAATAGGAAACATTATAATCGCTCTTTTGGCTAATGTAATACGGTCTACATCTACATATTAACGTTATGAATACGCGTAACATATTGTAACATTATTCAAGCGGTTAACCGCGGGCTAAAGCAACTAAATTTTATTTAGAAAATAATTGTCACGCTCTGAAGTCTCAACCTTAATAGCGACTTTTTTGTCTGAAAATTACTTTGTAAACCTGTTTATTGTAGGTTTACTAAGGTAAATTAGGCTTTAGACGTGTTTTTACGCGATGCCTTGCATATTATTATGGCCAACTTGAGCAGCAACTACTTTGCCACTGTTTTATTCGGCAAAAAACTCATAGTAAACTTGTAAAAACTCGTACTGAATGATTAAAATTATGAGCTTTGAATAAAATCATATTCCACGAAATGTTATTTGGAAGTCGAACATGTGAAGAGTTTTCTTTGATTGGCACCTCACGCCACTTCACGTCAACGGACGTACTTTCATATATAAATTGTTTTCCAATCCCCTTAATATGATAAAAGAAATTCGGAAACACGTCGTAACATTTCCTATGAATATTAAATGTCGTTATACGTTAAAGCCCATCAAATGTATCGTAAACATCGCGTTGTATTGCAAGATATTCGTATCATGGTGAGGCCTTTAAGACCACGTGGGGAATATGTAAATATTACGTCATGAGATAAAGATAACACGTGTACTTTGCTTTAAAATAAAATAGGTATTTAGGTCGATATTCTACTGAAAGTAAAATAAGTAAGACCTTGTAGTTTTTTTGCACGGGAAAATATGTTACACTATCAATGTCCGGTCAATCGATATGTATTGGAAATTTCCAGGTTTTTTACATTACGTACGTACTGAAATAGTATTGAGTTTGTTTTAAATTCAATAGTTGCCAAATGAGTTTTGATTATTATTAAAAACGAAACGGAAATAATTATAATTCTTCCTGTTGCCGTGCTCGATATATAGGTAATACATACACACAAGCTTATTAATAACGATTGAGAATGTTCTCAGATACGTGAGGAGAGCCTATTTAGGCAAGTCCGAATTATTTATTTGGTTCATGCCCATTGCCTGCTTTGTAGTTATTCTATACGTTTAGTTGCAAGCCCATCGCCGCTTGGAATACTAACCGTAAACGAAACACATCTGTCTAGCCAAAACGATTACAGACAAAGCTAAAGCTGCCAGATATTAAACTTCACTATCTCTATACGAAGCGGGCAAAAATATTAAAACTATGCCCATTTCCACTAATGTCACGTAATTAAGGACTCTCTACACTTAAGAGTAGAGGTGGTCGTTTTTAAAACAACGATGTTACACAACGATGTCAGTATACGATGCAGGCATCCGTTGCTGAAATGATGAACAACGGATGCGAGCAACACCGACCCATCCGACCGACCAACATCGGTGCCGGACCGGCAACGGTGTTGACACCACATCGTTGCCCCGGTCCGGCACCGATCGGTCGGTGTCGTTAGCCAACGCGACGCACACAACGATGCGACCGGATGGCTATACTGGTGTGAGCGAGACAAACCAACAAATACGTATTATAGATAGTATTCCACCTTCCATCGTAAGAAGTCCCGCGGAAAATTATGGAACGTCATTTGAGTACGCAGCGTTAGTTTTGAATTTTTCATTACGTAAGTACGGTACGGTCAAAAACTTCAGAGTGCGTGAATTATAAAAATAATTGTTGTAGGTTGCAAGTGTTTTCAATAAATTTATATCGAAAAATAATTTATGCATAAATAAGTGTTTATTATACACTTATTTATTTACACAAAAAAATATCGATATTTAAGTGTAGGTAATTAGTCATTTAGGTGTGGTTTGAGTGTACCTAAATAAAAAAACCAACTCAAAATTTAAAAAGTTTTTTTATGCATATGCATCCTTTTTAAACTAAATAAATGTTTATAAAAGTAGGTAAGTATAAAATATTTTTTTTACATTGAGCTACTTTTTCTGTCTTTAACTATAAATAAAAATGTATTTTGTCTAAACAACCGAACTTCAACTTACGTTAGTACATACATTTAGTATCCATGGATATAAATTCCTTGTTAGTACCTCGGCACTGTGCATACTAAAACATCCGATGTTGGCATCGGATAACTAACATACTACATCACACCTGTGCTAGTATAGTTGGATGCCGGCACCCTCGCTTCGGCACCGTTGTCGAAAACAACGATGTTGAAAACAACGATGTTGACATCGGATGACGTTTGAGAAACAACGATGTGCATCGTTGGTGAAATTTAACGAAAACGCCCATGTCTACTTAAGAGACGAGGTATGCAAGCCAACAAAGTCAATGCTGGCAACCACAAACAAAAAGATAACAAACACATTGCTAAAGATGACGTGGGATGATGGTGCAGGCATTATCTCGGGGCACTGTGATCTCAACCATCATCTACTGAAGACAAGGGCCATGGAATGCTGTCGGTGGATCGCTTCAGGACGAAGAGACGGTGGAGAATGTGATATTAAACTGTACAACTACAAATGAAGTCAGAGAAAAAATGGGACTCCAGGAGCTCAAGGGATAACCGGACAAATCGGTGGGGACACCGAAACAGTGCTGCCATCACCTCCAAATCCTTTTTTAATTCCTTATTTTAATGAGTTGGGCCGGTTGGGGTCATTTTAGCAAGGGGACAATATACCCCAATTCGGGGTAATTTGTGCAGATTTTGAATTAGAATTAGACTTACGAGACGATCAACTCGTGTCAAACCGAATGGTTGGTGGAAAATGAGAATTATTGTTAAAAAGCATTTTTAATCTGGTAAACAACAATGTAGATTCCTTGTGGGCGTATAAGTAATGGATTCCTTGTGTTTGTGTCCGTAGGATGTCGTAAAACTTAAATCAGGGCTACCACAGTCTGCCTCAAGGCCTGAGTAATAATGTTGATCGTAATATAGTCTACATCTATAGGCAGTACCCAGGGGTATGTGTGGCTACAATCCCATTTTAATCTAGCAAACCCTGAATTCGGGTCTCTCATGATTTGTCAAAGTTATGTTTTATGGGAAGAATGTACAAGGTGTAACTTTGCCATTAAAAAAAAGGAAGAACATTGTCCTAGTGCTGGGACAGCTTTTGTGGTAATCAGTATGTGGATTTACACTATAATAAAACTGTGTATAATACTGTGTTAAAAGACAGTCTACGAAAACTGAAGAAATATGTAAAGCTACCTATGAATAAGCCCCAAGCCAAAAAAAATTGCTTCATCCCGAAGATTGTTAAATTTATGACTGTTTTTGCTGTTTTTGAACATATCATATTCTCAAGACTCCTATGGTGTTATTATAAAAAATGCCCTTAGTCTGGGTTTAAACCATGACTACCAATCTAGGCTTAAATATCGACCTAGTGTATATACGACTGTAATACAAAAGCAGATGGTTTGTTTTCAAAAAGCAACTTTCGAGCTAGATATGCCAAAAATGACATAAGCTTGGACTATCTCTGGTTTATCTAAAAGGCAGCCCCCTAGTTTAGCAATGGTCTATAAATTGACAGTTGATTGCTTGTTAGAGGTAAGAATTTGGACATTTCAATTGTGGTGTGACACAATCCGTCAGTTTGATACTTTGGAAATTTGCGAAGTAGCGCGAGAATTTATTTCGGAAAACAAACCATCTGCTTTCGTATTTAAAGTCCAATATGCCTAATGTCGATATTTAATCCTAGACTAGTACGCCTGGACTAAATTCAGATTTAGTCCATGTTCTGTAATAAGGCCGCTAGGGTCGTGGCCACGAGATATAGAGAAAGTATAAATTACCTTTACATTACATAAGTTCAAATGAAAAGTAATTTCTAGTTTTCAGGAATTTTGATTATGAGAAATTGCATCAATGTCTATTTTTGGATGTTTTAAGATCTGAAAATTTTGTTTATGTTTTCCGTGGTTTTCATTTGAGAATTATAGTCTAAATAGGGAGTAGTATTTCTGTATCCTGTAAAATGACGTAAACTAGCCCATTTTTATTCAAAAGAGTTTTTTAACTTACGGCTTGTTGAGTTCAAATAACGATGTTAGTAAAACTATAAGCGCGTTCATTTTACATCCTATACCTGTTTCCCATAGGGGTATGGAACTGGTAAATTTTAGTTAGGAAAAGTTAGCTTCTGTAGTTGCGTTCCATAAAGTACTTATTGCGTGTCAGTTTATATACTGCTTACCGTTTTTTAGGTTAATGAAAAATACGAAAATTGTTCTGGTTTCGTTATTTGTCTACCAGTCTGAAGTCCACAGTCCAAAGTACATACGTAAGGCGTGTTTTTGTTACTTACATCATCGACTATAAATTAGGTAAATTGGGACAACTTGTGATATTTCACAAATTATAATTAAGTAGGTAGGTACCTATGTAACTAAGGGATGTTTATATTCTCTACTAATTCTACTAATTTATCAAGCAAAGCTACGGATAGTATATTGTAATACCTCTACGTCTTTATGAAAAAAGCATACAAAAGGTTGGTTTCCTTGAAATTTACACATAATGGCCATTTCTTCAGATAACCACAGAAAATGAAATAAAAGCCCATTCTCGAAAATGTAAAAATATGAAAAGACGCAGAAAAAGGGTTTTGCTACGTCCAAAAACATTTCGCTATCACCCCTTGCACAAACAATAGAGGGTTTTAAAAGAAAACGTTTCCATTGGTATGAAATCCTTTTTACTTATTACAAAAGGTGAAAACAAAAAACGTTTTTGTCTGGAAATGAAGCAATGATCACTAATATTTGCTTGGGGATTCGTTTTCCATTTCTATTTCATGGTTTCCTATTGAAAGTATCGGATTCCATTTACAAACTTTGCAGAATTGCATGACATCGAGATTTGTTGGTGATTTGAAGTTGGTTGATTTCAAATGAAAATATAAATAATATCTTTGTGTAAAACTAAAGTGTGCAAAAATAATATTATATCTATCTAATCAAGAACGCGCTATTAACAAATTCGTAGCACAATTTCAGGCATGAAATATTATTTTACGATGCTGGAACTTTGGTCATACATGGCAAATGTTGTACGGCACATAATGATATAAAGATGTCAAAATTACAAGCTACGCCCGAGCGTGGGCAACATTCATTGAACTTTTATAGAGTTGCCAACGTCGGCGACTCGTCAGAATATTAATGGCACATAATACGTTCTGAATACTTGTTACAACTTTTCCCATTACCCTGCTCAGATTTACACCGGAGAAAAATTACTTTGACGCAAAAAGACGCCGCAAAACTCAATGAAAATAAGTTTGTGATATGAATGTGAGTCGAATTACTGCTGTCCTGTCTGTCGTGTTTACTCCCATTTTTTTGCAAAGTTATCGTACTCACTAGAGATTTATTGCTGGCGGAATATTTTTCTGTAGTTAGGTTGGAAATTCAGAGTCAAACGTTAGAAGCTTATGTTCAAAGAGGCAAAGGCAATTTAGTCTAGCAAGCAACCCGTTCATAAAGTGAAAACGTAAAAAAAGTACTGAGTTAAAATATATTTAAACATTTCTATGACGATTTTAGTAAACTTTAATTCTAAACTAGCGCAAAATTTACACGATTCAGAATTTTGATTACATTCTCATTACGTATCGAATAGTATGAGAAGACCCACGTTAATAAACGCCATTAGACAATTCGAGTAACGTCCTGATCTTGGGCAAACTTTGGTACGTAGGTAGACATTGAAATTTCCTGTATTGGCGTATTCGATAATGCACTTAAAGAAAACCCTCCCTCGCCCGCTAGCAGACAAAGGCCATAGTCTAAAAGCCCTTTTGTACCCACTATTATTGTTTGCTTCAAGTTCACTAAAAGCGAGGCAATCGAAAGCTTTGACCTTTTATCAACTTTAATAACTATTTAGTTAGTGTTAATTTACTTATTTTAATGAATCTGAAGCTTCTCTAATTTTGCACTCTTACCATATCCATAATTAAGAAGGATTCGACGCCGATAACACATGATTAGAATTCGGCGCACGCGGTTGCATAATGCTCATCTCATTGGGAAGCTAGGAACGCCCGATACGTGCAAGATGCATTCCAGAGCAAGCTGCCATAACTCCTTGTTAATTCATACGTAACATGGCAGATACTATCGCATTACCCACCGGTAACATGCAGGCATTCACGAACACACGTAGAGCTAAATTGGCATTAATAAACTTTTCAAACTGTATTGAACCATTATAATGACAAAGTTGCTTTACGTTAATGAAGCTAAGCTGCCCATATTAAACGAACTACCAATGCTTTAAATAAATGTTCAATTAAAGTAACGTGTGGAAATAAACATTTCTAAATAATCGTTAGCTAATGTACGGGTATTGTTTTATGAAAAATGATTCCCAATGAATTGTCTTTGGACCACAAATTAATCTATTGTTCGTATTGGTCTCAACATTGATAAAACAATCGGAGTTAATGACTGTGCGTTTCCAATCCATTATTTTTTTCGCTTTGCGGCGTTTCACTCGTTTACCGATATCAGTTCTTTGAATGGTCGTGATAACAATAACGAACACATGTGCGTTTACCGCCAGATGCCCTGCGACCTTACGCTCTATTCGGTTTATAACATTACACATTTTATGTGCACCAGCATCGGTTATAAATATTGGCCACGTTACCACGTTTCACACAACATTGGCTTTTATCGCGGAAACAATACGTTCGTTGTATCGTTCAAACGGCCGACACGGCAACCTTGAAGGAACGTCATCTCATTTCATCCGCGTGAAATCGGTATGAAATTATTGCTTCGAATGTCAAACATTGTGATCGATCAAACGGGCAGTACCTGAGGGCAGTACTACAACTCCGATCAGAAGAAGTTATATAAATGTAGTTCTAATTGATGTCAGTTTTACAATATTACGATGCAAGTGCTTCAGTTTAAATCAAAAATTTACATAATATGTGTATGGAAGTAAGAATATTTGGCGGAATATAGAATAGAAGAGAATCAAAAGCCAAGATCCTGTTCGTAGCTATGCGTACAATGCAGATTCGAAGCTTGTCTATCTGGCTTAGTATATCGCCAATTTAGTTCATTCAGGGCTTGAATACTGATCCATTTCTTTAAGTGGCTTAATCGATACCGCATGAAGTAGTACCTAATTCAGACTACGCTGTCACTGATATTTAGTTATATTTCACTCTGCATGTAAAAACTGATATCAAGTTATGAACAGCAGGCACGTAAATCAAATCCGCCCAAGAAAAAAGATTTAAGCTTTACTCAACATCATCTCGAAGATTAAATCTGGGCAACAGACGCCGTGATTATTTATATGTTCATTCATCACATTTTTCTTTCCACGTCTAGCGGATGTTTTAACGTTACGGTGACGAACAAAATTCACATTTGTTGCTTGCACAATAAAAATCTATTTCCCACGCACTCATTAAAATATGATGATAACAAAATTTGAATTATAGTATACTTAATTTGTTTTACATTAGGTTCGGGATGCTATGGGTGGATCCGCTATGGATTATTGGAATGAAAATGTTTTGACTGACTTCAAATGTGTTCAGTTAATACTTACTGTTTTCCGACGCAAATGTAGACGTTGCAAGCTCTACCTAAAATTATGGAAGAAGCTTTCTGTGAGAAGTCCCGAAAACATTTTCGAAATGCTTGAACCAGTACTTACCTACTTACACACTTAGCTTAAAATGACTAAGTTATAAGTCTTGTTCAGTGCCGATGATAGTAGTATTATTTGATGTGTAAAAACTGAACTCGGTCATTACGAAAAGCAAACACTTTTGAATGGGCTTTTAAATTGCGTAATAATAAGCTAAATATAATTTTCCTATGAATAACGTCTCGAGTCATTAAGCGGACCGACAGACAGAAATAGTGGTTTCTATTTAAGAAGCCCAGATGTGTGTCACCCGACGCCGAAATCATTTTATCTATACATAATATTCAGAAAAATAAAAGGTTTCATGTTTATTTTTACCGCGAAAACCCACGATAGCATTTGCTTTAGCAGATTTGCGAAAAAAGCAATAAAACCTTCAACGGTGCCTATGGAAGATTTTTAAATATAACATTATGTAGTATCTCGTTGTGGTGTTGAAATTAACTAAATAACTTTTCATTTAAAAAACCGACTTCCGCCATTGTATTCGACAAAATATTGTCGAATATTGGATGAAAAAAAAATGATGAAAGAACCAGAGTGGTGAAAGGATTATGATACTTTTTGAATGCAAATGCTTGGTTTGTTGCTGAAAATATCAAAATCGCCATATGTATGCCTACAATATTTGAGGAGTTCCCTCAATTCCTCATGGATCCCATCATCAGAACTGGATTTTGAAAAAAATGGGACCAATCTGGAAGTATATCTATTCAAATAAAAAAAGGATTTTCCAAATCGGTTCATAAATGCCGGAGATATACGGTAACAAACATAAAAAAAAAAAAAAAAAAAAAATACACCCGAATTGAGAACCTCCTCCTTTTTGGGAAGTCGGTTAAAAAAATGACCTACTGCTGATTTTTGTCACAGCTAATTTTGTTTCATTTGATAAAGAATTTGAAGTCGTTTCAATGTTTATTATTTAAATATTCATTAAAAACTCGAATTATTAAGATCACGGCCAAGATGTTGCTCTTTATACCGCACGCTCCTAATACATAACATTACCGGTTATCCACAAAGAACAAAAAAAATATTTACATATTTTTCATTTCCAATTTTGTGAGTGCCTCAGGTTTCCTTTATTCCTATTTCGATGCCAAATATTGGCCAATATATTGAATGTTTTGTAACGCAAGTCGTTACCGCATCTGCTTTGGTAAATAGGAGTCCAAAGTGGCTGAATGCTGAACCGCACGGCCGTATTTATCGGGAATATTCACAATTCAATTCGTTTCCGATAGTATTCGATATATTATGCGGTAGTTGCGACCTCGGCATCGCTACAATATCCAATGTATTGTTATTTACTTCACCACCAAACCGGACTGAGTATCAACGTCATTTGAAGTTATGACTGGCCAAGTGGCTATTTATTTTTCTGTACAAACCTCCAGCGAATTCTCTACCAAACACCACTGAAAAATTGCACCTAACTCTGTCGTTCGCGATAATGAATTAGTAACTACTCGAGTGCTCTACATTACGACCGTTCTAATAAGACTCACGCATCTAATCAGTTCATTACACTTCGTGGGTTTGATGAAAAGCTTCCTTTGTTATATTGACTTTGAATAATTACTGTTATACAATCAAATGCAAGGCCATCAGTTACGTATAATTGGATAATTAACAGTAACATCCCTAGTGATGCAACAAGCGGCGCCGCGCGTAAATATGAGTCATTTGGGTACAGCATATTGAAGAAAACAGCTAGCACATTTTAAGGGATAACTTTACTTGTTACGAGCGAGCTTTAAATATTGCTCATCTTAAACGCGGAAAAACCAGGAGCGTCAGCCTAAAGCTCTATGAATGCGTAATGGCGCAAATATACGGTAACTCAGCATCCTTCAGCGTTCGCATCGAGTTCGGTCGTTTGTGTGTAGTGAGGTGACTGCCCTCTCTGAGCTATGGTCATGGGCACCATAGAGGTCACACTACACCTGATCGCTTGGCACTGTGACAAATTGCATAACCAGAGAACGCCTACGTCGAGCAAACAGGAAACACGACTATTTGAGTAACCATAATAAACTACACAAAGTTACAACTGTTTCACCGGACATATCGCTTTTACTGTGCGTTAATTATTTTTTCTCTTTGTTTCAGGTAAGTTCAATTCGCCGATCTTTGTAAAAGTAATTTCAAGAAATTTTGAGGTAAATTAATAAAGTTGAATTCATGGATACTGCAAGTAAGTTTTACTTATTTCAGCTCGTCTAGTCAACCTTAAGGTACTTTATAACCATCAGATAAATATGATTAATATTGATAGAAGTATGGTGTGTGACGCAATTCAACACAGGTATTCACGTCGGGAACTTCTGAATATTTCGTATTTAAAAAAAAAGTTGGTAAATTTTTCTCTCTCAAATTTTTTGCGGTGTTGTTCTCCGTGTCACCGTATCAGGCAAAACGTGAGGTACCATGGAAAAAAAAAACATTAGAAAAAATTGTTGCTTCGGTTTTTACTTATTTAGTAAATATACGTTTTAAATTAAATTATCTACATCATTAGAACTAGAACTTTTTCAGTGTCACTGTAAGGAACAAAACGCGACACAATTTATACTTTGTATAATTTTAATCTCATAAATCCATTGGTTGGCATGTAACTTGAAAGTTACTTTTCTGAGCTTCAATATCAGACAGACCAAATACTTAATACTCTTTGCTAAGAAGCTTTGCAGTGGGATGGACTGTAAGCCTGAAGACTATCTTAAATGGATTAAGTTAAAAACTTACTAAAAACGTGGCTAAGTAGCGAGTGGCGGTCGCAACTGGTCTTTGAGATTTTGGCATTATCTAAATATTACGTTTTTGGTCTTGTTTGAATACAAATCTTTGTAGAAACTTGATTAAATTAGAGAAATGGTATGTCGTTCTGGAATCTAAAAAATATCATTTGTTTACAATGTTACAATAAAGCACAGTGTGGACACATACTGTCCAGCCAAAGAATAGACCCCTCTCTCCGTCTCCTCCCGCCATGGATGACGTAAAAGCCGATTATGGTATTACACCAGGGGATGGACAGCAGCATTCACCTGAATACCAATACCGCGATCACCAATCCGCCTGCCAAGCGTGGTGATTATGGCAAATCCCTCTTGTATTAGATGGGGGAGGCCTCGTCCATTTGACATTAACCGGCTGGTGATGATGATGATGAATTAGAATTTATTTTTGTAAATTCCGATTAAATTAAAAGAAATTCTTCGTGTGGAAATTGATTGGCATGAAATTTTCCATGTTGAAAATTTAATTAACTTTTTCTTTACCATGATTTTCAATTAGTTTGTTTCCGACATTGCAAAGTTGAAATGTAAAGCACTAGTCAAGGCAACCAAAAGGCGTTATTCTCCACTCATAATCGGAGTCTGTGATAGCAGGCTAAACGTTTTCATCATTTTGCCAGTTACCAAACACAAATCATAAGCAAAATGAAAATGAGCGGCTATTTTTGTAGGAGAAGCTTCGTCGCTGGATCGCATAGTAATGCCGAGTTTTTGTCAGTTCCCTTCTTTTAAATAATGGCCCTATTAGCATCTCTGAGACAATAATTTAATATCTCCGTGCCCCCTTAGTATAACGGCTCGCGAATGTTGAAATCATTCTTCCTTTTTCGCAAGTTTCTGTGACATCTTCGTTTTGTTTCGCAAATTTTCATTTCATTATAATTATGAAGGTGGCGCAAAAAGATATAACAGTGCGCCTAAATACTGTATCAAAATATTGAGATATCTTTAAATGTATCCTTTTCACGAGAAGTCGTCAAGTTTGAATGGGAAACAGCGCTTTATAGGCATTTATAATAAAAGTATAGTTAATTTTAGAGGTGTGGGGCGCTACGTGCGTTAATACCCTTGCGCCATCTCATCTGTATTTTATTTTTTTACTGTGTACTACTATAAAGTAGGTACGGTGTGTACCTACTTTCAACGCCTTTTGTGTTTTTTTTACGTTTATATTTTGTACGAATATGTGAAAATCTGATTATCTTGACTATCTGTCCAGCACATCAGTTAGGGCCGATTTGGCTGAGGATCTCAAAAGGCGAAAATGTGCAAGTCTTGGTAGAGCTTACATATTTGAGACTTTCGGGGTCGTGAATTTGAAACGTAGCCCTTCGCGTTTTTGAAATTCTTTCAGGGCGCCTGCGTTTGCTTCGATGCGAAGCGTGACCCGAGAGCTGGCTCCTTTTTGGCTCATTATTAGTTTGGCAATGCAGCCAGCGTCTTGGAGACGCTTCCGTCTGGTGGTGATTTGGATTAGTTGAGCTATCTTTAGCTTTTTTAGATCGTTTGCAACGGTCTTTAGATAGCTCAACTGTTTCAATTCTATTTCTTAAATTTTGTATGTACTTGTATTAGTTGTATTATTGTTAAAAAACATTTTTTTTTAAACCCTTAGTTTATTACGCATTATAATAACTCTACATCATTCCATTTTTGCGGTCTTTATTACAAGAGTACGGCATTAAGCATACAAAATTGGATTTTAATATCGCGGCGAGTTCGTCCGATAACTAAATTGGTATCGTATGAATACCCGTGCATGGGGCAGGGACTGGGCGGCATGGAAATTGCGCGGTGAAAAACATGCTGGTATCCGATCCCGCTTTAATATCATGTATCGTTAAATTCCTATAATGCTATTACGATATCGTATGGCTGACCGTAAAAATGTATCAATTGTAAAGCCTGGTTTACAACTTTTATTGCCACAGAAATTTCGACTTTAAATTACTTAATAAACGCCCTGGTCAATGTAAACTGGATTGCTATATTTGCATGGAACAGCAACATTGGTAAGCAACTTGTGTCGAGCATAGTCTGCCTATGAGCTGGACGCTCGCCCGATGTAAATAGTCAGACAGTAACAGCTGAATAGAGCAATACTTTGGTAGAGCCAAGTATTTGGCTTTGCCTGTACTTGTATTTAGTCTCATATTCTCTCAAAAACAAGTTCAATTTACACTTTGATAATTACATTTAGAAATTTCTACGAATAGTTTGTGAAATTAAATTGTAGCGTATTTTTTTGTCTGTTGATGAACTTTTGTGTTTTTGCGTAGCTCTGTACGTAAATCATTTTAATGTGGATCCCTCGTTTATGTAAGTATGTAAAGAGTTTGGCCCTATATACAGTCTTTTCTGTATGATTTTCACTATACTGTAATAAAAGGTGCTTAACCCCAGAATAAAAACGTTTATTGGACATATTTTGTATTAAAGTTGGGTAAAAGATTGATGTAGGTATCGTCAGTTACCATCCGATCATTCTTCTGACCCTTTACGGCTTTCTCAGCTGAGAATTGAGTCTGAAAATTGTTTTTTGTTAGAGGCTGTGGCCGTAGACAAAGTAACATTGTAATAGCGATGACCCCAGTAGAAAAGTCCAAAATGTATGGGATTGACGTTAGCAATCGATATGTCACGTGGTCTTTTGTATTGAATTACGACTGTAGAAATGAAATCGTTTCGAAGCGAATGCCGCTTGGCTCTGGATGGTAAAATGAAAGGGAATTTAAGTAAATCTGTCAAAAGTTAGAAAATGCCTAAAGTATCTCTCAACACTGAATAGTAACAAACAGAGTGACAGGGCAAATTTTAAAAACTGCTTAAAATATATTTTATATGTGGGCTAGATTTCTTAGTAACAGTAGAGTAGAAATCTGTTTCTTAGGTAAGTAAAGACAATGTGAATAATTAGCTACTTTGATTAGTCTTGCTAGTTCTAGGACTTAGGGATACTATTCAATTCAAAGTTAATTGTGTTTATTGTCTACGAGAGGTATTGTGAGAGAAAATTCGCTGAATTTAAATTATTGAGTTTAAAAGCTCTTCAAATTTACGAGTAAATTTACCGTTTTACAATTGTTATTTTTTATTTAGCCTTTTAGCCAATAATATGACCTATATAATGAAATTATAAAAGTAATATTATTAATTGTGTAACACGATACAACCAAATTAAATATAGAAAACATGATTGTTGTGCTTTTTAAAGCTTTAAATCTTATAATCGGCACTCAAGTAATGACATTAACATTTTTGTTTAGAACAATGAAATGCCGTGCCCTTTGTAAACGTGCCCCATGGAAGTCATTAAACCTCGGTAATTACGATCTTTTATTTCCATGTGAAAAACCTCTTTCCATTCACCATGAAATTATTTACTACGATAAATAGAAAATAGCGCTTAACAATTTTCTCTCGAAACATATTCAATAAACTTAAAGTTCCGACAACTTGAAAAACATAAAACGGTTTAAATCATTACAGACCTAGAACTATCCAAAGTTTAAATTAATAATTTATTATCTCGGAACTCTGTGTCGTAAATAGCGAAGTAGTTAGAAGCTACGAATGATCTAGTAAACAGACTCTTTCTAACGAGAAAAGTTCTCGGAAGTCTTGCAGAAGCGGATGAAAAATAATGTTTTTTCTCGGTAATACCTTCGTTATAAACGCTTAGGCTACGCGATTCTTTCGTTTTCATTTACTGGAACTCAATAATCTCTGTCAGAGTTGAGTTAGTGAAGTGATGATGTTGGATGGATTTCCAGTGCAACGTTGTGTTACCAGACCATATTATAGCATAAACTATTGGAAGCCAGTGAAATTACTGGCGCCTCGTGCACCTTCAAACCGGAACACAACAATGCGAGCTCTACTGCTTCGCAGCAGAAATAGGTATAGTAGTAATACTAGTGAGCCGTGTTAGTCTCGGTCTTAGAATATGACTCCTCCAACTCTTCCCGTGGATGTCAGGAAAGGCGACTGAGAGATTACGCCAGGGGAAGGGCATCCACATGAGTACTTAACATTATACTGCGATCACTTAGCCTGCTAAGCGTGGTGGTTATGGCAAATCCCCCATTGCACGCTATGAGTTGTATGCTAGGCATGCTATGTGAGAGACCTCATCCTGCAATGGATGTCTAATCGGCTAATGAAGAAGATTTAAGTAGACCCACATAACATATCACCCAACAGCCACATACGTAGTCCTGATCCCACACTAGTATTCCCTGTCGTGGGTATCAGGAACCACGAGTACCATAGTACCACAACACCCAGATATTTGCAAATCACGCAAACATTTATCCCGCAGCGGAAATGGAACCCACACCTCTTGCGTCTCGGCTACTCACCCGCCGCGCGACGTAGGTCATCAGTGATTTAAGGTGATTCCTCTCGCATGTGGCGCGAAATTCAAATTTTATTGCGTTTTTGCTCATTACAGCTCATCAACACTTCTTGAGATAGTAAAAACTGATTTTGCGAAAACTAGGAGACCTAAAACACATGTTTTAGTTTATAGTTTCACATATAGATCATTACTTCAGCTACGAATACTCTTCAATGATTTTTACAGTGTTTTTTTGGTTTAAAGATATGCGTAGCTTAACTAATGACATTTATGAGATACTATCAATTAAAACATGTGTGCTAGGTCTCCTAGTTTTCGCAAAATCTGTTTTCTCTATCTCAAGAAGTGTTGATTAGCTGTGATTTACAAAAAACACAATAAAATTAGAATTTCGCGCCACATGCGAGAGGAATCACCTTAAGTTGTTTAGTTGTAGTAAGTTTTTCTGAGACTATAGCTCAACGCAGAGCAAGCAGTCATATAATAAAGTATTTATTAATGCAAAACCAAACTGTCATTATTATAATCTAAGCGTGTTATTGTTTAATCATTTCCAAGTAAACACGGTCAAGGGGCTGGACACTGGATAGCCGTTTTTAATAGAAAACATGTCAACATTGTTGACTAAATAGAAACAGCGAGTTTCATAATTAAATTGGAGTTAGAAGTAATAAGTTATGTAGGCCGCGCGTGCGATCGGTTTGTGATTCGAATCCTTAATTACGAGAGTGGGAAAAAAGTAAGAAACAAATAGTAGATTCAAGTATATATAAAGTATAACACAATACAGAACATTCCAGGAGTGAGAGTCTGATTCCTAATTGAACGAGCGAAGCGAGTTCTCTGATTAAATATGGGCTAAGCGGTTCTGTATGTACCTATGTATGTTAGTCGTTCGAACAGTTATTACGATCTTCATTAAATTTGGTACGTTTAATGGAAATACAATTTGTAAGTTAAGTTCATCTCAAACTGAGACCTCGCGATGTAGGCTACCTACCTTTTTTACCATTCTGACCGACTTCAAACAATATTTAGATCAATTTTGATGGGACCACGAGGTCATTCCCTACACAACGACGCAACAACCATTCGTTCGGTGTTGGCCACACCACATACCATATAGTAACTACTTAACTGACGAATTAATAAATAACCTCCTTTTTTAAAGTCAGTTAACATCTGAAAATTATGTAGAAATGTATCATGATGACAGTATTGCAGGAAAACTATGGGCAACATTGTAAAGTTTAGAGTATCGAAGAAATGAATAACCAACCTAACTGAACTACCACACCATTGAAATTCCAACAAGTGGGAGGTCAACTCTCAATATAATCTACTTAACCAATTACATATGTGTAATTGTATGCCTCTTGAGTTAGTTGCTAGATGGAACACATCATACCTGTTACTTAGTTTTGTAGTTTATTAATTGTACCAATGTCAAACTGTGTTCAAAAGGTGAAAGAAAACATTGTGCGGGAGAAAACCGTCATGTCCTAATAAAACTAAAAACATCGAAAACATGTGCTCGAATAAAGTCTGCTAGGCGCACTTAATCCTTTCATCACGGGTTATTCCCGAAATTCCCCTTTAAAAGGGATTTCACACTTAATTTCGCTATCAATCTCAACACCCAAATCGGTACCACAATACCTCAAGCTGACTACTGACTTAAAAGCAGAATAACCAAGAAATAACCAGTGATATGAAGGCGAAGCAGAGATATTAAAGACCAACTTCACCACCCTAGTGATTAATGTTGGATAATTAACTGACGTATTGACCATAAATTGAGGTTAACCGCAGGGGCTGACATAATAATGTTTGTAATATCGGACAACTCGGGAGTATCATCTCGTTTAATAAAACTATGCATAATTTATTTTCACAGCCAATCAATGCAACATGCAAACAGAAGGCAAACCGAATGCATTAAACTAGTTTCAATTTCAAATCGTTCCTGTGCCATTGATAGGAACACCTACGAAACCTCTATTTTCCATTTCTTGTTTCTCCCGGCACGTCAGCTTGCAAATCCCCACACTCACACAGTCTCATTTCCAAACTTCCCTACACAATAGATAAGACTCAACAACACCCACACAAGCGCAGAGAGCGTGGATTTTTCTCAGTTGTGCCTTAATTGAATTCGCTTTTACCTCATTTTTAATTTATTTGCGTTCGCCTACCCACTTTGATGTCGGCACACAAACTCTCAGAGCGTTTTAGATAAATTACCAATTATCTCGATACGGCTTAATCCTCGGACAGTGGCTTGTGATCTGGAATCAGGAATGTATATTACAAACTCTTACCGAGTTTATCATAGTGTGAAAGCAAGCTATCAAAGGTAAGCCTCTGAGAGTAAAATTTTAGAGAATTTGAAATAACTCATTTAGGCAGGATTAGAGAGCAAATATTCGAAACGTGACAAACTGAACCGTTTTCAAATTGATTGAGCGTGCATGTGTACAAATCTATCGGTGCGCAAGTGAAGGTAAATATGTGAAGATTCACATTGGGGCGTGATCACATCACAATCCTAATTGGCTAAACGATTACGTCGACAGCGGGGCGCGCCGCCACTAACCCAATTTGTACAAAACGACCGAATAAACACACGTCAGTCGGTTCTACGCTCTGCCGAGATTTATTGCAAGATCATAAAATGCAGCACTCAGGCAAATGTCCAAATTGAATTAACTCGGTTTATCATTTAGCCTCTGGACTTTGGCTAGCATTAGAAATAAAGCGGTGCTATGAGCGGCACAATTTATTAATTAGGGTTGTATTGTATAGGATTGCTCAGCACGCTGACAATAAGAGCGGTAACATGGCAGAAGTGACCGCGCAATGTAACGAGTAATGACCCGTACATCCTAGATTAGTAAAGTAATCCGATTTCTGAGTCCAAAGCCTGCGTTATACTGTTGTGAAAGCAATATTTAAATTTCTTTTATTGACATATTGGCAGGCGTTCAGTGTAGGTGAGGTCAAATGAGCCGTATTAATGTTACGAGCCTTCTACTAACTACCACGCCAATTACTACTACTGTGATTTATTGCAATCGCCTATAACTTTGTTAACGTTTTATATTGGATTGCTACATAATTTGAAATGATTTCAGTCAGGGTAAATTTTATATTAAAAATATTATGAGGTTTCATGAACAGCTTTTCGATACGGTGATCTTTAAAAATATAAAGCTTTGAAGTGGTCATTATTGCTAGAGTAAGTGTGTAACCCCCTTACTGGCTAAACCGCTAACTACCTAAAAATTCACGAATTCACGAATTGAATTTCACGATTTGGAATCACGCCTTTACGGTAAAACCGATCTCGATTAAATTTGGTAAACAGATAGATTAAGATCTGGATTGACACTATCTACTGATTTTGAAAACCTTCACTGTCCATGAACCGACACGTGCTTGGCTATTTTTAAAAAAATATAATATTAATATAACTTTAACGTCTTTAGTAAAATCAAACATATAGTGAACGCTTTCTTTCAAACCCACTCTGCTTGCTACGGGCGTATTAGCAGTAGTGGGTTGTAGTAAGATTGATCTCGATCTCAGTAGTTTAGTTGGCCCTCTAATAATAGAGTGGTAGCATTTAAGCCTAAAGTGGTTAAAAGTGCTGCTGACTCTCTACCAAAAGAGTGGGTAGCTGTGAAGAGTAGAGGTAAGTAGCCGGCTGAAAAGGGCCGAGGGCGAAAATCTTGCCAAATTACCAAATCATTGGTGCAAATGGGTATTGTAGGACTTATGCTAGCGCTAAATTGCAAAACCTAGTCAGGGTTGCTCTACTTCTCCAGCTTTTAAACTATGATATGTCGTTTCTCCCACAGCCGTGTGGAGGCCCGGAGCGCCGACGCCACCGCCGGCGCCGGCCGACCGCAGCCCGGGTGCTCCCCCGCCGCCCCCGCTGCCGGTTTGGACGCCGGGCAGCGCCGGCAGCTCGCCCCAAGCGCCAAGGAAGCCTTACCGGCCGGTACACTTCGAAGACACTACACCGCCACCCCGACGGAAATTTGGAGTAAGTCATCATCATCAGCCTTTAGAAGTCCTCTGCTGGATGTAGGCCTACCCCCTAGTAAGCCATGACGAACGGTCTTGAGCCGCCTCCATCCATCGACTATGTACTCCTTAATAACCAGACATACAGAAGACACCATGGGCCAACAACATCGCAACGCTGACGAGTGGAACCAGCTTAGATTGATCGTAAGAACAAATAAATAAATGCTGGACATTTCACACAGCACAAGATTGCCAGGCAGCACGGGCAACTCATAAGTGTTCCGTTTACCAATTTTAATGGAACACTGAAAACAGTAGGGGTTTTTTTTTAATTAAGTTTTTGAGTCTTGTGTCATTGTGTGTTAATGATTTTGATTAGGTTCTGTGCATACATGAGTATGTTTTGCTGGTTCAGACAACTTACTTGCAAACGCAGGACGAGATTCGAAATGTAATTGTTTTCGAGTCTGCGGTCGAGTTGACAGATTACAAACCGCGTAGACCCTACTCTTGACTATGATGCAGGATGTTACATCTTGCGTAACCAATTACTGAACAAAATGTATTGACCTTCGTTCTGAACTGGAATGTCAAAAGGATTTTGATGAGATAATCATTATAATGATCCTTTGCGCGCCAAGGGTATCCCCATCTATCTACGTACAGAGTTCCTTAGATTAATCTTTAAGAAAAGACACCAAACGCTATTTACGTAATATCAAAACCTCGTCTGTTGTATCAGGTTTAGAACCTTCTACTAAAACATAAGTTTGACTAAAGTGTCAATCCAATAGGCACTTTAAATAACGATATTTTGTTGACGGTGAACTTTCTCGCGAAGGACGATTCCTTATCGTTTATTTAGGCTTTAGGGAATTCCAATGGGCAAAGTTAGCAATAATTTAATTTTTGTTAGTAGTCCCTGAATTGATTCAAGAAGTTAAATTTTAGGCACATTTAGAATAATAAAATTACCGTAGCTAGACACTTCAATGCTTAAAGTGGGGTACCACTTTAAGCATTGAAGTGAATAACAAATTACAGTTTTAATGTAAAAATCTTGCGTAACATTAGAAAATATTTTATTTCAGAACGCAGAACGAAACGGTTGCACCAGCGGTTCCGAGAGCGAGAGCCGATTGAGGACATCCCAGAGTGCACCAGTTACCGGCCTCAATACTCTAGGAGGGTCCACGGTTACCAGCAGGTTGCCGCGCGCCCAGAACCCTACCGTAACATTGTTGCAGAAAGCAAGAGGTAAATAAATTCTACTTACCATAAACTTAGGACTTTACGGTAATGGTTATACCAGCAGTTCCGACAGTGACAGCTGATTGAGGACCTTAAAGCGCTTTAGTTATCAGCCTTAAGACTGCTTATACGAAAAACTCGTGTTTTGGAGAATTTCCGACGGCAATATCGTGGCTATGTGGTCAGCTTTTTTGAAGTTAAATTACTGTTACGGAGATGTAAAGTCGTAATCAAGTGCACAGACAGAGCAAAAAAGTTTTTTTTTATGGACTATTTCAAACGAACTAATTTTTCCTATGCTGTTTTTCGAATCACGACGTCAGAGCTATCTTTCAGGTAAAGAAAAAGCATTTTATTGTAGCAAAACATTTTATTTGATACATGTTTCTAACAGAATATATAATCTCAAAGTGCACTGCCTGAGTTGTTTCCCGAATATGTTATTTTTTTAAATAAAAAAACGTTACCATTAAATGTATAAATTGGTCCAATTCAATGTTTTTTTTTTTACATGTACTAGGAGATATTTGTAATTATTGTACACAATATATCAAAGAACAAGTATTTTTGAACCTGTATTATTTTTTTTAGCGCTTTAAATGTCCTCAGTTATTTATTGCGATTTTTTTTAAATACACCATTATAAACGCGCTCGCCAACGATTTCCGATCAGTACGCACCGGGTCCTCCCAGAGAGTGGACGTATCGCTCGTTCCCGCAGCCCGTCCCGATGCCGGGGTCAATGTTCTTGCGTTGGTGAACTATAGGGCGACTGAGACGTGGGTACGATTGATACTTTATAACATTATTCGTTAATGTAATGTACCATGTCATTATTCGTACCTATTATATATCTTCAAAAGTGACCTATCCGAACGAAAGAGGCGCTTACTTCCAGCTTCCCCCACATGTCTGGCCCCACTGGGGGACGTTGGGAGAAAAAAGTACCAACGTCCCCCACTCGTGACAACGTGCAGAAATTTAATATTTAACAGTAGGAGAACTTTTTTTTCTGTTTTTTAAGTTTCCATTATGATAATCACTGAACACGATTCTGCTCTCAGAATTGAAAATAGTTGCCGCGAGTTTGAACTTTTTTGTTTTCTTTTGTTTCTTTGTTGTTCGATTGCTTTCAAAATCGATATCTGAGGATCCCTGTGATCACTGAACAAGAATCTGCTGTCAGAAATTAAAAAAAGTTGCCGCCATTTTGAACTTTTTTGCTACTGAACCGTTTGCTTTCAAAATCGATATCTGAGGTTCCCTGTGATCACTGAACAAGAATCTGCTGTCAGAAATTAAAAAAGTGGCCGGCATTTTGTTTTTTTTTGTTACCGGACCTATTGCTTTCAAAATCAATATATGAGGTAAGTAGTTCGTTCTCAAAAATTTTTGTTTGACCATCAAATGGATCAGGAAAGTCTAAGGCGTTTTTTTATGTAACTCCTGTTTACAAATAAATATATATTCTTTCATTCGTTTCTTTTTCTCAGAATATAAATTCTGCTCGATAAGCCAACGTTTCAGACGGAACTTAAAACTAGGTAAACTGTCATCAGATGTGGTAGTTTGTTGTAAACTGCCGGACCTATTACGTGAGTTTACTAAGACCAACATTCCGTAACAGTATACCACCGGTCAAGTGCTACTCGCACTTGTTCCGTACAAGTAGGCCACTTTTTCATTTCTGACAGCTGATTCTTGTTCAGTGATCACAGGGAACCTCAGATATCGATTTTGAAAGCAATCTGTCAGGTAACAAAAAAGTTCATAATGGCGGCCACTTTTTTTTAATTTCTGACAGCAGATTCTTGTTCAGTGATCACAGGGATCCTCAGATATCGATTTTGAAAGCAATCGGACAACAAAGAAACAAAAAAGTTAAAATCACGGCAACTATTTTCAATTCTGACAGCAGAATCGTGTTCAGTGATCATCATAATGAATACTTAAAAACAGAAAAAAAAGTTCTTAAATATTAAATTTCTGTGCGTTGTCACGAGTGGGGGACGTTGGCACTTTTTTCTCCCAACGTCCCCCAGTGGGGCCAGACAGGTGGGGGACGCTGGGAGTAAACGGAAAGAGGAGCAGTACAGTGACATATGTCACCTTCCATGGATGGGTCTCCTCCCATGGATGGGTCTCCTCCATGGATGGGTATAATGGGTATCCTCCCGTGGATGGGCGGAGGTAGGATTATGGATTGTAGGTATTATGTAAATTGTAAGTCATGCGTATGGTATCTATTTTCAAGTATCTATTTTTTATAGTATCAAGGTTAGTTGAGCCGGGTAGCTTTGGCTCTGGCTTCCTTACGCACACAAAGAGCAATGAAGTGTGCGTGATAGACTTGCAGTTTTCTAGCGCTCGTGAACATTTTGACTTGCGTTAAATTGTCCGCACGGTCTTAACACTAAGGCGGTTCCACCTTACGATCATGTTGTTACAGAAGCCTATGGCGAAGTGCAAATATTTGTTCCGGGTCTGGGTGTTGTGGTACCATGGTACTCGTAGTTCCTGATACCCACGACACAGGGAATCCTAGTGTGGGATTAGGACTATGTACGTGGCTGTTGGGTGTTATGTTATGTAATCATGTTTCAAAACATTCGACGCGATACAACACGCTTCATGGATTCTTTAAGATGCGAATGTCAACTGCTAGGAAGTCAACTGAGTTGAGTAGGTATTTAAAATTTAAGCTACTTAGTCTCCTTTAAATAAGTGGGATTCCTCATTTATAAACGCGGGAAATTTAATGAATATAAAAAAATGGATGAAATAATTCACGAAAGTTATTTTAGTAAGTGCCATTGCTTTCAAACACAACTTTCTATTTAGCGAAAGTTTTTTCTTAAAAATTTCGGTTTGGATGTCTCGACATTTGAAACAAAATTCGGGTAATGTTCCTTCGTTCCTAAGCATCTCAAATCATCAAATAAATAATAAGAAGAAAACACAAAAACATCCCACAAGTATCGTAAAATTTGTCAAAGCAATTTAACCGAATGGGTTACTACTGGATTCCACGAGGACTTAAAAACAATTTACAATGAAATAGTTTAAACGCTAACGATCACTTAATGAAACAACAGTGGGAACATCTATCGTCCAAACCACATACAATAACGAAGCGTACGCACAACCGGCACAGGTAACCTACGACCTTGTAATTACACCACCCAAAATACACGCTAAGCCTGTTCATTACGATGATCAAAATGGGGATTATAATTAAGGTCCTGTTATAAGGTGAGTCACTCGATGAGCCGGTAAAAGTAGCCAATACGAAAAATAACAAAAGCAAATATTGTAGGTTCATTGAAGATAAGCCATAGAAAATAGTTTGATTAGATAAGTAAGATTGAATTATTCTGTTGATGTAACCACGTTATAATAGAGACCCAGTAATTTTTTCACTGACACAACAATAGTAAGCATTAATATAATAGAGTTTTCGCGCGCACTCTTTGAAAAGTTCATAATTTATTCACTGCGCGGCCGCAGCGGCTAATTGGTGCCAAACTTTCATTAATTGGCCCATCTTTGGTAAGTCGCAACCCTTCATTAGAAATCATTGAAAGTATGGTAATTACCGTCGGTTTTACCTCGGAGAGTTGCGAAGACTCGACTTAGGGCTCTATCGTAATGACCGAGAGTAAGAGCCACTTACCTTATATCAGACCTTGTTAAGACGAACTGTAGATAAGTCCTACAGTCAACCCATGGATGTTTATGATTTGGCATCAGATCCTAATGACGTAGGTACCTGAGATTTCCACTGAGTTGTATGATTCCTTGCAAAAAATATTACCTAAATACATAAAATCGATGCGTGAGACTCACTGACTGACAACCCTGATAGGCTGATCAATGCATAGCCTAAACTGTAAACCCTAGAGATCTGAAATTATGAGTAGTATATTCTTTTAAGTTAAAATTGCGACACCATGACTGGGTACATAATTATGACACCTAAGAAGAATAAGTTTATTGCATAACATTTACATTTCTACCTAATTATGATGCAATAAAGAATTGAATTTGAATTTGAATTTACGTCCGAAATTCACCAGTGCAGTGTAGTGTTGAGATTTGTCTGGAAAATAACTCCACGCGAACGAAGACGCAGGCGTTCCACCGGTTCGTACATAAAGGTACCTTTTCCAATAAGCAAACGAAACCCTGGCATCAAAAGTTCCACATCCAAAATACAAAATGTTTTACACATGCCCAACATTTAAATTCCTCTCACCTTTCCATATTACGCATTCAAAGAGATACATCGGAAGTCAAATCCGACAAGTTGTGAGGCCGCACCTTTTCAATTGTACGGATCGACCTGAAAAAGATGTGTCACATTATAACGACCTGACGAGGGTCGGCCATTATTAAAGTTTAATATCCACTGGCGCTGACAGAAGGTGAACAGTGAACTGTCTTCGAATCGAAAAGTTCTGATTGCACATCAAACAACTAATTGCTTTCGGATTATGGGAAGGTTCAATTGCTTTTATAGTTTGATGATAGGCAGATTATTTCTTAGTTCCGTACGCAGTAATATAGAAATAAGAGACATTTGGGTACATCATACGTACACATTCACGCCTGGTGCCCGAAGGGGTAACAGATACCACCGATACATTACATTTATTTAAGGTCTTTTGCGTGCTTCTGTTGTGCAGTTGTTATCATAGAACCATAGACTTAATTAGAGGGGACCGATCAGGCAAGCTTTCATTTAATCTCGTTCTAATTCACCCTATTTGAAAGGGGTAAATTGAAAACTGACACAATCCGACCTTGATACCTCGAACCTCGAAAAATCCTTCCGTACAGGCTGTAGGATTATAGAACGCTTTGCAACTCTCTATAAAAACCTCTTTTATTAAATTATATTTATATTTTTTTTGTTCTTGTCTATGAACTGCTTGTTATCGTCATGTTACTTTCGTATATATTATATGTATGTGTTGACGTGGTGATCTCGGCCTCAGAAAAGGACTCCTCCAAGTACTCCTGTGTCAAGTGCCAAGTAAAAGCTTGCAGTTTTGGATCGTTTTTTTGTTTTATCTTGTTCAGCCAGAGATTGTCTAGAAAAGATCACTTTTAGCAATTAGACCGTCCATTGTACGTTGTTAGTTAGTCTGGTATAGTAAATTTTTATTTTTTTTACAATTGTGTATTTATGTATCTATTTCGACTGCCCTTCGACCACGAGTGCACCATCCAGTTTATTACGTTACGTTGTTAGGATCGTAAGAAGTTGTGAAGTCATAACTTTTTGGAAAGCTCGCTCCTGAAATCACCTTTGCAGTAACCTCAAAGAAAACTCTTTTGCACGTTTCAGAAGGGCAAATACCACGTGGTTCGAGTTACCTTCAGCAAGAGAAAGACACGGCGCGTCTACCGCGAGACAGGCCATCGCCACCTAAAGGAGATCCTGGTAATTTAAATTCTCTTAGAAGTACACGTATCGTGGTACCCAGACGCCTATCGTAGTAATTTTAAATTCTATTAGACACCTATCGTGTTAGTTTTTTTTATTTGTAGCTTGACTCATATCGTGGTAATTTTAAATTATATTAGTAGTAGCCAGACTCCTATCGTTATACTTTTTTTTAGTTGTAGCCTGACTCAATATCGTGGTACTTTTTAATTTTTAACTGACTTCACAAAAAGGAGGAGGTTCGAATACAATGGCGGAAGTCGGTTTTTAAATGAAAAGTTATATTAGCATTACTCAGACACACCTATCGTGGTAATTTTAAATTTCATTAGTAGAAGCCAGACACCTTTCGTGGTCATTTTAAATTCTATTAGTAGTAGCCAGACTCCTAACGTGGTAATTTAAAATGTTATTAGAAGAAGCCAGACACTTTTAGTGGTAATTTTAAATTGTATTACTGGTAACTATACTCTGATTTTTAATCTTAGACAAATTTTGTAAACAAAGAACAGTCACTGTGTGTATAAGTGTCATCTATGTGTATAATATGTGTAGATACACATATGATACACATACATGACACTTAAACACACAATGGCATATCTTGAATAAGAATAAGGACATTTCTTTGTTTACAAAAATTGTCTAAGATTAAAAATCAGAGTATAGACACCTATCCTGGTAATTTTAAATACCGGCTGAAACGCAAAAGTGCGGGTTTGATTCCCGCTGTGGGACAAATGGTTGCATGGCCTACAAATATTTGTTCCGGGTCTGGGTGTTCTAGTATCATGGTACTCGTAGTTCTTGATGCCCACAACACAGAGAACCTAGTGTGGGATCAGGATTATGTATGTGACTGTTAGGTGTTATTGGTGAATGAGTTATGTGTCTACAAAAATCAATACAATATCAAATACAAGAAATCAACGTGTATATCGAATTTTGATAAAGAGAAAAATTTACTATGTTCGAGCCGTAGTCATAATAATGGCTTCTTTTACTCCCTGGTTTTACGACATAGGCACTAATATAATATTAATAGTTAAAATTGGGGCTCGGCCAGAGTAGGTGATAAAATAATAATGTTTACGATGATTGCATAAATTATTACCCTTGAAAATTTAAAAAGTTTTATTATTTGTCTCACAGGGACTTTTGACCTACTAGCATCCGTTCGTGATCTATGATTGAGTGTCGATTTAATTTGCGTTTAGTTCGTTAATGCATACGGGCCTTAAAAGCCAATATGTTTATCGTGATCGACCGTTAGACTTCCACTGTTGAACGAGACCTCCCGTGGAATGTAATGAGGGGATTTGCCATACAATTGCTATATGAGTTACGAGTGGTATATCATTATTTTATAATCATTTTATATAGTTATTTAATTTTTACCTGTAACTATATTGATTGCAAAACTATATTATATTACACACTACATTATTTGTTATACTTATTTATTTCAATTTTACTAAAGTAACTTTCGTAAAATTATATCATTAATTTTGTAAAAACGGGAAATTTTCACGTACCGATATGTTGATGGAAGCACCAACAGGTTTCGACCCTAATCGAGGGTCTTCATAAGGGTGGGTATAGGATCCGCGCTACACTCCCTCCGCGTCCTTCCTCGCACTGCGTCTCTGAGCTCGCTCTTCTCGGCTCGTCCGGCGCGGGGGTGGGGGGAGTGCTTGTTTCCGCGTCATCACGCGTTCTTCGGTGACGTCATTCCGGTCGGGTTGCGGTGCTCCATCATCGGCGCTGCCACTCCCCTCGCAACCATCGGGCGCGCCAGGAGCGGCCAGACAGGCTACACTAACGGTGTCTCTATCAGGCTTGAACACTTCACTGTCGTACGTCCCAAAAAGACAGGATTTCCAAGCCTGTGGTAGAGCCCATCCTCTATCCCTGTTGAAAGCCAATCTCGATAGCCTCTCCTATTTTACGAGGAACGAAAATCTTTTCCCTGGACAAGACCCGGGCCTTGTCAAAATGGATGTAGTGCGAAGTACCGGAGGTTAATGAGTGCTCCGCCAACGCTGAACTATTTATGTCCACATTCTTCGCAGTGCGAGGAAGGACGCGGAGGGAGTGTAGCCCACCCTTATTTATTTCCTTTGTAATTATCGATAAGTTTTGTTTTTCTACCCTTTTTGGCACTTATAAACCTAGTTACAATATATTTTATATACATACCTAGTTTATACAGATCTCTCTCTGCTGTTCTCTTGGTCTTAAAAAGGCTCTAACTAAAGAACAGCATAGGTTGTTTACAACCTGCATATGCTGAGTTAGGGACCTTTTTGTAAACGCAATATTTCTTATTTTGTATCACTGTAATTTTTCTTTTATTTTGGGAAATCTATGTCTTGTTGTTGCAAATAATTTTTTTTTAATTCTATTCTATTCCATGATCACCAGGCTTGCCAGGCAGATTGGTGATCGCAGTATTGGTGTTGAGTACTCAGGTGGATGCTGCTGCCCATCCTCTGGTCCAACCCTGAGTCCGCTTTTACAACAGCCACGGGAGGAGACGGACTTATGGTCTTATCCTAATTCGCATACCACGACCTTCTTACATTGATGACATCTGTGGCACGACGGGCGAGTAGCCGGTTGAAAAGCAAGAGGTGCGGGTTCGATTCCCGCTGCGAGACAAATGTTTGCATGATCTGCAAATATTTGTTCCGGGTCTGGGTGTTGTGGCACCATGGTACTCGTAGTTCCTTGAATCCTGGTGTGAGATCAGGACGTTATGTATGAAACTCACAATAAAATTATTGTTAAATTAAATTTCAGTACATGCTCTAAGACGGGAGTTCGCGAGCGAAACAGAAGGCGAGAGAAGCGACCACGAACGCGGCTCGCGGAAAATGGCAGATGCGCCCAAGAAAATCGAAGGAATTGGACCGATCACCAAAGACGGCATGCCGGTATCACTTAGATCTGTAAGTATACAATTAAAAACAGGTTTAACTAGAAATAGGTTGGCCAAAGTCGCCGTCCTAGCTCTCAGAATTATCAATTTGAAGTGGCAATGAACAGACAGTTTGCAGAACCGACATCCGCTGGGCATAAAAATTCTCGAGTGGCAACTGACAAGTGACGTTAAAAGTCGAGTGATGCATAGTAGGAATCCAAGGACGGCCCTCCGCTCGGTAGTCCGTCGATATTGTACTGGTCGGTGGATGGAGGTGGCTCAGGATATTCTATGGGCAAGGCTATGTTCGGCAACTAGCAGTGGAAGTTAACCTACTGATTAAACACGAAATTGATAACCTTGAAAGTATACATAATATACGTACGCTACGAAAGTTTCTTCTACTTTCTTCCGACCGTCCTACGACCGATGTCATCAGTCCATCGAGTCCAACCTCTCCCCTTCTCCCCCGTCCCTTTCGTCCGGTTGTGTGTTTGAAACTTGAGAACCTTTATTCCCCAGCGGTGGTCGGTTCAGTGGGCTAAATGGAAACTTTTAATTAGCTGTCTATATTATATTACCTTTTTTTTTTGTTTACCTAGCTGTAAGTTTTCCAAAAATTGATAAAATAAAATAAAATAAAATAAATGACTAAGAGCTATGTCGGTGACTATGGTTCATCAAGGGATTTCCTCGTTTTTTAATTTATCAGGTATTGAAACTACAAGTACAAACTCTCTTCACGGGCCACTTCTTTCAATAACGTGATGTTTCTCCGAATTTCAGGAAGTCAAAGATCCTTCAAAATGGTATAAGAAAATGTATGACACCATCCACAAAAACAAATACGACGGTCAGTATCTTAATGTTAAGTCACGAGATTAATATGAATTTTATTTGTATAACCCTTGCCAATAAACATGCGATTTTTCACTATTTTAGACGACCACTGCTGGACGAGGCCTATATTGCAATGGGGGATTTACCATAACCACCACGCTTGGCAGGCGGATTAGTGATCGCAGTGGATGCTGCTGCCTGGTGTAATCCTTTAGTCGGCTTTTACGACTTTCACGGGAGGAGTCGGAGGGGTATTTTCTTAGGTCGGAAACACCACGACTGTCTATATTTCTTAAAGTTTTTCAATTCAATATTCAAGATGCCGACCTATACATTTCATACACAGAAAGTGCGGATTGTATAAATTTAAATGTTGGATTGAAATAAACAAGAATTCGTTCCGAATCTCGGGCAGAATAACCTTCGTAAATATATATATTATCTACACCCTGTTACATAGATCTTTTTCCTTATTGGCTCGGGTTATAAGGTTTATTTATATTTATGTTTATTTCCGATCCCGAAACTATAATTTTCTTTTTCAGACGATTATGTGACTATACGGTACAAAAGTCGCCGAGGTGATTATCTCTTTTGGTTTTGGAAATTATTTCAACATTCGGTGGCTGTTTACCTCCATTAAGATCGCATTTGAACGATAACAGCTGTTTCGCTTTACATTTTAATATTTCCACATTGTAAATACGCTTATATTTTCGAATTGTGACGTCATGTTTTGTGATTTTATCATACATTAACTTTTGTCAAAAACCTAATGCTGGATAACAATAATCTTTATGCGTTCGATAGTTTAATTTACTTAATCACTCTAGTTGAGCTATTTTTAATCAGATAGATTTAACCGTTACCTAGTTTATTCAGCTGCTCATCTTTAGTACATAATAGAAGATTAATAAAAACCTAATACAATAGACATTGTAAACTAATTCTTAAAATTAACTAATTTACGTATCTTGCAAAAATATTAATATTTAGATCATATAACCTTAACCTCAAATCATAACTATCGAAAACGGAGGAAAATAAATCTTTTACTATTAATTTCTCAACTCCTGTTCGATGTGTGCCTACTTATCTTACACAATACTCTCCCCCAGGCCAGCCACCAGAACGCGTATCCAGCAACCGTTCTCAATACGCGTACTTTGACCCTCGTTCCGGATACCTGAGTGAGCCGGAAGGCGGGCTAGGCAGACTAGGTTCCAGCACGTGGAGCGACGCGTACGACAGTGACGTCACCACCGGGCCAAGGAGACGAACAGCCTCTGTGCAGGAGGAGAGGAGAATGAATGAACCATATACGCCTAGTAATAAGTAAGTTACCCCATAAGATTACTCCGCACATCAGACATGCCTCGACTTAAGTAAGTGGCACTGTTTCTACAGTCTCGCTCTGCTCAACTTTTCTGTGTTGCTCTAGTGTCGGTCTAGTGTGTCGGTCGATTACGTGTCTCCACTTCGGCGATGCTGACAAAGCCCAGCAATCGTTATTAGGGGACTAGCTACTCTATAAAATATGCGTACCCTCGCTCCGGCTATTTGAGCGAGCCGGAGGATGGGCTTGGGAAACTGGGCTCCAACATGGAGAGCGCCGCGTATGGTAAATGAGAATAATTTAACGGTAAACGCCTGGTACACCTACTAATTGCCCATAAGATTACACCATATATCAAATGCTTAGACATAAGTCAGTCAGACAAGTTTCAATGACAATACAATATTAAGGTAAAAGTGAGCTTATCTGATGATGAAGAAGAAACTCTTCGAAGAAAGTAGTAAACTGACAGTGTTTGGGCTTATTTTGATCAGCTCACGGTTCCGATAACTAATTTAATAAAATTTTGCTTTAAATCATAATATTTGCTATTCTGTTCTAGATACAGCACACTGGCGTCCGCTCGAGCTAGTCACGAAATGTACAAACAACCGGGTAGAATAGAAAACTACGTCCCCGGGCGATCATCCGTAGTCGATAAAGAAGCTAAGCAGGTAAGACCGTGTGCAAACACTTGCATCCACAACTTGGGCCTTTCAGAATCATTCATTTATCACGGTTGGTCATCATAATAGATTCATATTGATCCACTGACACCTTAAGTCTTATTGGTGATTCATTAACTAACCAAAAGTAGCAAAAAGTGCAAAAAACAAAATTGATTTTTTCTTTTTCTAGTGGTGGGACGAGGTTATGGACATTTTTGACGGGGTACGACACTTTTTTACTATTTTTATAAATGTGTTCCTGTTAATAATCCAATAACATTGTACATATCTATTACATTTTTTACCGTTTGTTCCTTATCAAGGTTGTTAATTCTGATTAAAATAGTAAATGTTATAAAATTTCTCGTATGGTCACCCCATGATGAAAATTATTTTCGATAATTTATTTTAACTTAAGAAAATTCCATAATGTATACCAATGTATACAGTCGTTTCCTACAGTCAAAATAACTTGTCACAAATTAAACAGTATCAATGGAGGTGAACTTTTAGAAGTTACTACTTAGTATGAATTTAGATTCATACTAAGTAGTAACACAGTTTGCTATTATAACATCCCAATTTTTAAGTCAAAATGGGAAGTCCATTAATGATTATACTTAACTATCCTAATATTTAACAGTATCCATAGAATATCTAATAGCTTAGAGTAGTTATTAAGTTATAATAATATTATTAGTTATTAAGTAATAACTTTTCATCCTACATTAAAATAGCAAACTGAGGCCTGAGTGCCAGTTTCAATAATTAAGCTCATAGTTTTGAAAAACGTCGTTTTTTTGTGATGAAAGCTCATCGTTATTTATATGAAAAACTAAATTCTACTAAACAATTTTCAAATTGCGTTATATACCTGTGCTATGAAACTGGCACTCCTATACATTTTCACAATCCTAATTGGAGATGCTCTACGATTACATGGCCTCCACTCTGTTCTGCTCGAGTGTCAGTTAATGGTGTCGCCAGAGGGAGGGAGGGGGTTTGGGAGGAGCGAAAAATGTAGTCAAGTTTAATGTTTAATGTTTTGATTGTTTTACCGTACGTGTATTGTGGAGTGATCCTTAAGCAGCCTAAGAATAATAAAAACCTGCCTGAGAAGCACTATGAAAGAAAGTCGCTTCAATGGTCTAGTGATGAGTGTTCACAGAAAGCTTATTTTTACAACTTAAAGGATTTGATTAATAAAATAGTCGAGTCATTTCGAGTCGCAAAAAAAGAAAATTATGTTTGAACTAGATTATTTTTTTGTTGTATTTTATTAAAAACCTTTTCTCTATCTATCATCTTGCCCCTTGGCTGGCGATGCCCTTAGTGTCAGTTTATCCGTAAATGTATACAAATAGAAGTGGAAGAGCGGGCCATGTTATTGTAGAACATTTGAACCCCGTGCATATCGGTTTGTCACTGATCCACTAACGCGTATGTTCACATTGCTGCGGGTGGCGGCGCTAACAGTGGTTAGACGAGAACTCTCCTCTGCCTCCTTACACCACATTGCTCGCTCGCGCCATCCAAAAGAGTGTAAGGGCCTTAACATGTCCGCATTGTTTGTTTGTATGCCTGACTTCTGCTTTAGCTGTTGTACACGTGGTTTTAGAAACGCTATAAGCGACTTCGTTGACTAAGAGCTGATCAATTCCTGTTTCACTTCATCTATAAATCCCTCGGGGACACTGGAACAGTACTGCCAGAGTCTTTCTTCGTTATTTTAAGGAGTTGGGCAGGCTGGGTTTGTTTTAGCAGAGGGACAATGTACAATACACTCCGATGCGGGACGTCAGTGCAGTTCTTATCTCCATTTTGAATTAGCGTCTTTAATAAATAAATGCTGGACATTTCACACAACATTATCTGGCCCCAAGTTAAGCAGAGGTTGTGTTATGGGTAGGTACTAGATAACTGCTATACTTAATACAATACATTACATTGATATATATTTTTATCAAACATATAAAATACCCAGAACAACCTGAACAAATATCTGCAGATGATTTGTGATTGATATACGAAAGAGGAATATTTAATTTATTTTCTGTAGGCGAAAGAAAAATACGATACTGACGCCATCTGTTTTAGTTTTAGTTAAAGTTAAAACAGATGAGCCTAGAAAAAAACAGCAGCAATTGCGACAGGATGAATATAGAATTTTGCTAGGTGATATACAAAATACGAATCATTAGATTATCAGATATTTTTATGAAACACAGCTAATATAGAAGTCATGCTTCCTGGAATTGATTTGTGTTATGTGTGCTACTGTCTTGTTATCTGTTTTCTAGAGATGACTCTCTGAATTTTTATTTGGCATCTTTAAAAAAGGAGACCCTGCTTCATTTGTCAATGCTGAAATGAAATGAATAGAGTTATCTCTGTTATTGCACGTTCATGAATCGTATGTGGGTTTTGACATTATTTAATAAATTTATCTATTTATATTTTAAATTAAAATAATTATGTATTTGTCGTTTGGCTTCCTGTGAAGTCGTTGCACGTAATGCTAAAATAATTTTTACAAGTTCGTTTTCTGTAATTTTATGCCGCGAAATATATTTGTAGACATCCGTTTTGGAAAAAAACTACTTTAAAGCATTCTACATTATCTGTTTTAAAACCTTAATATTCATAACTTTTCATTTAAAAAACCGACTTCCGCCATTGTATTCGACTAAATATTTGTATGAAAAAAATTTATCAAAGAACCATAGTGGTGAAAGGATTATGATACTTTTTGAATGCAAATGCTTGGTTTGTTGCTGAAAATATCAAAATAGCCATATGTATGCCTACAATATTTGAGGAGTTCCCTCAATTCCTCATGGATCCCATCATCAGAACTGGATTTTGAAAAATGGGACCAATCTGGAAGTATATCTATTCAAATAAAAAAAGAATTTTCCAAATCGGTTCATAAACGCCGGAGATATGCGGTAACAAACATATAAAAAAAAAAAAAAAAAAATACAACCGAATTGAGAACCTCCTCCTTTTTTGGGAAGTCGGTTAAAAACCGATTTAATTGTTACAAAATTTATTCAAAATGATTGCCTGCTCTCTAGTTGTTTTAAAATCTCGCTGTGGCTAATGATTTGTAAAATAATGCTTCGAAGCATGATTGTAAAAACGTTTGTAAATAATCTCACATTCTGCTAGTGAGACGTAAGAATGTTTTTCTTTTCAAATCTCTATTTGGTTTCAATAGTTTCTTAAAAGTGTTTTGCCTTTCAGCAAAACATTTCAAGTACGACTTCACTACCTCAAGCATCGCCAAAAGAAAAAAAGGATATTACTTCAGCGATTCTGTCTAAATCCAATATGGCAAGGTGAGTAACATGGGGTCATGAAATGTCTAGTTGAGCCAAATTGTGCTAACATAGCCTAGTGGGAACCACCCAGCTTTCTTACTGTAAGACCACGGGTTCATCATAAGGGCATACGGCGTGCTATGAATAGATTTTTTCAAGAAGTAAGAAAACTTCATTATTACCAATATGCATTTCCGAGAAACAAATATTGTAAGACACGTGATATCTCACCATTATTCATTGAAATCACAAGGATCATTTTGAATCGTCTTATAAACTAAAATTACTCCTATTTGTGTGTCACGACACCGACGGCCTGAAGCTGGATTCCCTGCATTCTGAATCACACCGGTTCTTCTAGTAATACGATAAAGAGAAAATGTATATCCACAGTATCAGAACACAATGCTTTATCGAATCCCACATTTCAGAGCACTAAAAGAATCCGGCTATGAATCCGACTCCACTCTCGTTTTCCGTCGAAGGGAGGAGACTGAAGGCCCACTCTCGCCTGCGGAGCGACGGGCGGCCTACAGAGACTTGCAGGCCGGGGGTGAACCGCCTTTGAGAGGGTTCAGGTCGCCAGCCCCGCCCAGGCAAGGTAAATTTAACTTTCAATTGTCGGTTATTGGGTTAAGGTTTCTATAAATTATTGCCAATAAACTTATGAATTTTGAAATAGTACTATATATGCCTCTATTTATTCTATATTCGATTTACCACGTCAATAACTGTTAAATCCTTGATCATTAGATTCGTCAAAATTACCCCAGGCGCTAATGTGTAGTTACTTTGAAATTTCTTAAGTACCCAATGTTTTATTATTTGAATTAATTGATTGTAGGCTAGAATAAGTGTGCTTTAATAACAATCCTGCGTAATATAAATGAATATCTAAAATAACTGATTGCATGGTTTTTAAAAAATAACTTTTCGGTGTCGGTAATCTAAGAAAAACAGCTTTCTCTTGAGTCCGTTGTAAAATTGAATAAAAAAGTCTTTATCAATATAAAATGTTCCATAACAATTAAAAAATAAACTACATTCAATAGAACCGTAACTATTATTATACAATCAAGGTCAGTGCATTATGATACAGTCAGCCATATGTTTCACCTGTATGGTCGGATGTGACACCTCAAGGCCGCGTAACGACACTGACCACGGTGACACCGCTTTTCAAACGAGTGCACATTAGTCCACTGATATATTCAGACTGAATACACGTACGGTAAGTTAATACACAAAAATCTAGTGTCTAGTCTAGTCTCTTCCACCTCGTACCATCGGCAGGTAAGGTGTCTGGCAGCCTAAGCGGGAGTTAATGGAGGATAATGTATGAAAACATCTGTCAAAAAGCCTATGCTACCAGCCACTTTATGTGTGATAGTACAAGAGGCCTTAGTTCTCCGCATGCCACTATCATTCTCCATAACAAGGTGCTGGGATCAGTTGACAACAAAAAGGTAAATGCATGAGCACTATTTTACTCCAAAATTAAACAAGCACATTTTAGCGAACACGTTTTAACGCAAAGTGTTGTTACCTTGCGGCACACCCGTAGTACCACGATTGAAAAGAGCAAAGCTTCAGTCACAACCACGACACGTTTTTCACACAGCTAACGAGGATAGATAATACAGAGAGTTGGACTGATGCGGTTGAAACTCCACAGACGAAACGGAAATCGAATATATTCCGCTCTCTCCGACCCTGACGAAGATTAGAGTACACAAGAAAACGCCGCAACTGCACGAAGTCGTCTGCTATCCTGTGACCAGGATCGAAACTGATGCTGATATCAAATTTAGAAAGCAAGCACCATCTTTTATCAACCCCGACTCAGATACGTTTTTGGAATACCCGCCGGCACCGCCGAGGAGGATTTCTTCGAAGAATAGCAGAACTCTTCGGTTGGTCACATCGACGAGGCCAGTCTCCGCCTCCCCGAAAAGATCAATAACAGTTTCTCAATCCAATGTTGATTTTCTCAAAGACAAAATAAGCTATAAACTACAAAGACAAAACACTCACATAATATCCAAACCTAGTGTGGCTGCGGAAAAAGCTAAAAGAGTTATGTCGATGTCAGCTCCCCCTGCTGTGAACAGAAGGAGTAACGTAAACGTTCAGAAACAGTCTCCAAAAAGCGTACAAAGCTATTCAAAATCACCTAGGTTCACCAGCAGCTTTGGCTCGTCTAGAAGAACTCTGCTACCTACTGAATACGCCAACTCGTCACACAGTAAAGGCGATAATCAATCTTCTGTAATAATAGAGGGCGGCGCTGGCAGAAAAACACCTATATCTAATATTTTAGATAAGGTGACATCTTTAGATAAACTTTGGAGTGCTGAAAAGCGAAATGAACGTATAGATTTATCAAAAGCAAAATCTATTAGTAAAAGTGCACACAATATTGTCGCTAAAGTTAATGTTTCGAGACCAACTTCTGGGTCAAATATCAAACCGCTTACGCCTAGTACAATTCATCGGAGCAGAGACATGGTTCGCACTGCAGAAAAACTGCAGAAACTAAAAGTGTCAAACATACACACGAAATCCAATCCTTGCATAGCCACCAAAAATGACCAAAAATCCACCAAACCTAATGCTCTTCAATATTCATCTAACATGTCAAAATCATCGTCAAACATTTCTTCAACGCTGAACAAAAAACATTCGCAAATAAAAACAGCAACCATCACGAATCTCAAAAAGAAAAAGTCTTTAGAAAGTGTCGTCATGAGACCCCGGAGCGTTCCTTGTCATGAGACTTGCAGTAAAAAAGCAAAAGAAAACAACAAGAGTACCAAAAAGTCCACCAAAGTTAAATCAAGCAAAAGAACAACCACTTCAAGAACAAGCAATGGCTCTGAATCAGGAAGTCAATTTGGAGATTCCTATGGGTCTAATTTTGGTTCATATGAAAATTTAGACGGAAAAAGAATAAGCGCAAAAGATATAAAAAGGTCACATGATGCAATAGTCTCAGATTCATTCTTCCAGCATTTATTTTTGGGCAAATCTTATTTACCATCACCTACGGTATCGTATACAACTCAGGACCAAAATACAAGTGTTCTTCAAAAGGCTCAAATGTTTCAATCGCTTCCGCAAGACACAAGTATGCCGAAATCATTAAACTCTTACTTAGTTCATAGAAAGCCTGTCTCTTTATCCCGTTTCAAGATGTGGGACCGATACCCCAGCCCTACATCAGTGCAAAGCCCACGCTCCATTTCGTGGCCAGGCAGAATGCATGGTGAAATACGTAAATTCGACAGCCTATCTAAATGGGAAGACTTTGGTTCGACTTCTTCATTAGCGACGATCAGGAGTAGAAGTGAGCCACCCTGTAATAAAATGTTTTTCTCGCAAACCACTCGACCTAAATCTCCTATAGTTACATTTTACAAGAGAGATAAATCCAAAGAGTCTTCACCGGCACGCAGCTCAGTTTCTCCTTCAAGAATATTTTTTTCGCAAACTTCTAGGCCTGTGTCACCCAAAGTTGTTCGTAAAATTGAGAAACCCATGCCTCAGGTCAAAAAACAGTCATTGTCTCCTCCTAAGATGATATTTACAGAGACGTCTCGACCCATTTCGCCAATAATCGAAAGACGACAGACGCACCATGAAAAAAAGCTAGACACGAAAGTTGATGCTCAGAAAATTCCCTCGACTATGTTTTTTTCTCAAACATCAAGACCTGTATCTCCAAAAGTAATGAAAAAAACATTATCTGTTGCCAGTCTTAGTAGAAGTCAATCCACATCACCAGTGTCTGTACGATCTCCGTCCTATCGTCGTATACATAATGTTCGCATGCAAATTGGTAAGAATGATGCAAAAAGTGCATTTCGCACACGTAGCGCTGGAGACGCCGAAAAAAACGTAATACAGTCCAATATTCGTCCCAAAACACAAAGTGAGTCTAGTTTACTGGTTGATGACCCTGAATACGATGAATACATTCTTGAAATGCAAAATATGAAGGCCAGATCGGAACGATTTCGAGAACTCAATAGATATTACACTTACTTGGAACGAGTAGGTGAACTGGAAAGGGCTACATCGACAAGTGACTTACGTCATAGGCGTAAAGATGAAGAGATTATTGATTTTGAGCGTTGGAAAAAAATTCGGTCTATTGAAAGAGCCGAAGAAGAACTGAACAATCTTTACAAAAAACTTAAAGTAGCTCAAACGGAAAATGATGTTTTATTCTATCCTAGAGACGTTAAAGACTTTCGCTGGAACTATGATACAGACAGAGGTCTTCGTATCAAAGAAAAGTCTGTCGAAGACTTGAAAGATCATTTTCAACAAATACCTCACTATGACTCATTAGAATTTGAACAACCTACCTCTAAAGATACGTATAAGCCTCTATGGCGTGGAACAAGCGTTGCGGAAACTGCCTTTCAAATCAACACCAAAAAGAATAACAGGTTTCCTGAAGATCGATCAGTTGTGAAACCGACTGTTGCATTGCAACAAGATACGACGCTTAGTGAACTCCGCAAGAAAATAGGTTTGGGTAGTCGTCTGTGGAGCAGTTTATCGATGGAACAGGTGCATGCCTTGAAAAATCAACTTAATGCTATTTACAGTAAAGAACTGGAATCGAAGTCTAATAAAGATTTCGATAAATACACAATCGATGTCAAAGCTACGAATAATACAGAAAAGTCTAAATTGCAAGTTAGATGCAATTCTCTGTCCAATTATATGCCTGAAAAAGAAAACTTGATGAAATTGAGCAAATCGGATTCTATAGCTTCCATACCTTGCCCCATCACATCTGTAAAAGATTTGAAGAATAATGTCAACAAAATACAAATGACGCTCAGTGAAAACGAAAAGCGTAAGATATCACAGACATTAAGCAAGGAACTTTTAGACAGAATCAACAAATATGACAACTCTTCACCCTTGTCACTAAAGCAAGAGTTAGAAATAAGCCTAGAAAAAGAAGATTCTGCTGCAGAAAAATCAGATATGTCTATTTCTATTAAAAGTCCTGAGGAACCTAATAATAATCAAAATTCAGATTCAGACCGATATTTGAATCAATCCAATGAGAAAATTGAAATTCTTTGTCAATCATCAGCTAGTGAAACGGAAACGGCGAGTTCAGATCACTCCAATAAAACAGTCGTCTACAGAGGACCAAGCAAAGAAGTTCAAATGAAAGTTAAATATTTTGAATCCGTAACTACTCGTCCCAAGGAAACAAAGACTGTTTATCATGCTAGAGATAACTCTGACGAAAACGACAAAAAATATAAACTAACTATGAGCTCGAGTGATCTTACACCTACGAGATTGAGAGAAGAAGAATCGCACAAACCACAAATAGTTCAATCACAGTCGTGTGCTAATTTTAAAGAACTTTTCGGAGAGTCTGAAAAAAATAAGTTTCTGTCTCTTCCATCGAAACCGGAACTACGTTCTAGATCGGGTTCACCCCATTCGGAGGTAAACATCGTGGATCGGCGGACGCCTGACACGCTACGCTCGAGCGACGAGACCATCTGGCGCAGTCGGAGTCCGTCGCCCGACCCGGAGAGGTACTGGCGCGCCTATCTCAACCTGGCGCGGGCGGGAGAGGTGCGCCGCCTCGCTCGCCGCTTCGACTCGCCCACCGCAGTCGGAGCAGTGCTGCGGCGACACCGAAGCGATCCTGAAATTGCACGCAATGTCCTCGCACGAAACTGGTCCACTTACGAGCGGCTGTCGTCACGCCGTGACAGACGTAATGTTTCGCTACCGGTGGCACGAGTGCCACTCCGCACGACCAATCGCTATATGCCTCACATCGACATCATATCCAAACTAGCTGCCCTCCGGAGACGCACCGCTCCGAGATCGAGATCAGCCGAGGAAGCGTTACAATGTCGCTCAGGCGAAGTAGATCGCATACGGCGTCGTTTCGAAACTATGTCAATTCTTGGTCAGATATATGCATCTGCTCCTGACGTGAGTGAACTGCAAGATATGGCACCCTATCTTGCTGGAACCTGGATAGCACACCGCTATCCGATGCGAAGCGATAATAACAGGTCTCTCAAAGATCCTTCTACTATGGTCCGTGGGCGGACTTCGCCAGTAAGAAAGGAAATAAAACGTCAATCGACTAAAGAGTCAGTGAAGTTGAGTTCCATTCTGAAAAGTGATGCGTTCGAGAAGCAAGAATTTGATCCGTCACTGCACCGACCGGTCAACCGGTACGAGCCACCGCGGACACCGCCTCGCCCGCCGCCGGCTTCGTGGCCCTACAGGGTGGCGCCCCACGTCATACCCTCACGTCATACTGTTACCTTCCAAGGTTAAAACTTATTTTTTATAGACGTAGTTTAATTTTGGAGTAACTTGTACAGATGCTTCCTGGTAGAAGAGTTATTGATTCTCGCTGTACCGTCCGTGTCGCCTCGCGTGATCACTAAACGCATCGTTGTTTGTCGTCTTGGAATTAATTCATGTTTGCTATTGGTTTGTAACTGTAATATGACTGTTTAAAATAATTGTCTGATGAAATTATTTGCTAATTGTATTGCAATCCAACTGATTACGTAACTTGATGTCAATATGAACATGTCGACAATCAATAATTCTTACATCGTTTTCATTTTGTATTAGTTATGCATTTTGTTTTATTTGATGCCATATCATGCCGTTTTATGCACTGGTAGAGAACGACTCAGCCCCGGAGCCTCCACGCAGAACGTCACACGGGAGCTTTTCAGACACAGGCAAGTACTTATATGTGTTAATTTCAAATTACTAACAAAAATAAATTAGAAAATAGTAACCTACTTTTACCATTAGATAACATTTCCTCCTATTGCAACTTCCAAAAACCTCACGAGAGCCGACACGCGCAATTATATCTATCTATATTAACCATGCGAATAAAAAAAGAAACAATGGCCTTTGTTCGAAACAATCCCCGTCTTAACTTATTATTTTGACCGCAGTGTTGTCGGCAGCATACGCGGTGATAGACTCTACTTTAAATCATGCAGAGCCTTCCAATAAAATAATATAAATCGCATAAAAAAGTGATAACTCTAACCGCGGAAAAGGCTAGCGCCAAGCAGTCAAAAATACTTCATTCATATCTCAAGATTATCTGCTCGCTATCCGCGGTTTACGTCATTCATCTCCGTAGCACCGCCAAAACCTGTCGGTACAGTTTTTTCGATTGTAAATAGTTCTTGTAGCCTCGCGCCCAAATGCGGTGTCTGTGCTGCTCGTAAATAAATAAGTGATTTAACTGCGTACATTCTGTTGCCATAATACTATTGGCATGTGCTATCTTATATTATTCACCGATAAAGTGTATTATCTGTGTTATCATGACTTCAGTTCAATTCAGTACACCTAGCTATCGCGTAAAGTGCTAACATGGTCAAATAGTTAAGTGATTACGGTGATTCAAAATGATCGAAATTCAAATAGACAGTAATAAAAGTGTGAAAAGGGAAAGAGACGTAAACAGTGAATATTCTTACGACGATGATGGATTTTTTAGTGATGTACCTGTATCAGGCTCTCTATCCAGATCATTGGTAGCTCTTAATAAATATGTCAAAAAGAATTTGCTCTATGAAGATAATGAGAGTGACAATGATGGTGCATATTTTTCAAAAGAAAGCACACCTACCAAGTCCGATATTAAATATAATTCCAAAAGTAGCGATTCTGGGGATAAGGAATATATTGCCAAAGCTACTACAAAAACGGCTACATACTTAAGAGCAAAGCCTATTAAGGAACCAGAAAGAGATATTCCAATTGCCACTGATTATAACAGCAATAAAAGTAATATAACTACACCAGTAAGAGAAAAAATAATAATAAGTGAAATTCCAAACTCCACTGATTCTAACACCAATAAAAAGACTATATCAACACTAATAAGAGAACCAGTAAACGATATCCCGAACGCCACTGAACAAACAGATGACTACAAGTTCAAACAATTACGTGACAAGCCTAAAAATGCTGCTGTTCAAAAATCTGTCATCGTAATTGAGTACACTGATAATCGCAATGAACCGAATAATTTGCAAGCGGAACAGAAATCTTCCTCTCTAGACGATTTGACAATTAACTATGGGACTGCAATAGACACAGACAATAGTAAATCAGAAAATGTAGTTCGCAGGGACAAAAAGCACGTTTCCATTCAAGAAAATCGTCACACGGTGCACGATGCATCCGATTGGGTCAATAGAACAGATATATATCCCGATGTCTATGCTCCGCTTCCGTACAGTAAGTTACCATTAGTTTTCTTTGATTTTTCACAATCAAAAACAATTAATTTCCTCGTTATGAAAATAAATTAACTGAGATTATGTGATTCTAAACAGATTTATCTAAACATTTAATCCGCGTCATTTATAACATCGCAGTTCAAAGTAATTTTATGTTTATCGCTGCGAAATCAAAATATCTATTTGTTTACAGTAGATGTTTATATGTTATATAACTTATAGCTTAAGCCAATCGATCTACGTTAACAATAAAGGTGAATTTTATCGTCAATAAACCTTTCAGTTCAATTTAACTTTCAACGTGGTATACACTTAACTTTACCGACAAAGTCCATAGTTTTCAAAATTAATGTAGTATTGATTGATAGTGTATGATTGTTTATTTAATTGGCCACCCGAAATAGTATCCATGGCTTTTCCCTTTATGAAGCAGTTGAGACCAAGTTTGTTACATACACATAGTACAGTCAAATTAGGTGATTTTTTGCAAAAGTGTAGAACAAATTAGATGTAGTCATGAAAACTTTTCTAATTGTTTTGTATGGCTTAAAAATCACCTCTAATAATAAGCATCAGTAATTTCACCCTCCGGAACAGGGTGAAATAGGGTGAAAACCTTATAACATCCGTAACTTTATGGGGGAAATAGAAGAAGTCGGTGCATTTTGGCACAGACTTTGAACCGTTATGATCTACATTTGCACCAAGTATTTTTTTAATCCGACATACGGAACGTACAAAAAAAAATCATTTACAAAAAATACTTTTTGTGGGTATTGCGGCTCCGGGAAAATTAATTTAGTCTGTGAAAATTGATAGACTTATCAGAAAAATGATCGAAATACATTACCAGGTTTGCACCTTGGTGCGTCTCACGGAAGGCACTTTTCCATATTTTATTGTCTCTCTACTTCGGGGAAAATTAATGTAGTTCTGGAAATTGACTTAAACGTATTCATTTAATTAGTACTACATCCGCCGGAAGTTTTATACTGGTATTAATTTACGGAAGATGCATTTGTTCAACACTGTGTTCCCTACATGCACGTGGTTTTTATTAAAATCATAATGCACTAAGACAGTCTCTCTATACGTAATTTAACTTGCATCAAGTAATTTATTTCTATTTTAAAATTTACGGCCTTTTTAAGTTTGTACCTAATATTTAAAAGGGTTTCGTATGCGCCAGAAACGGTGCAAACTTAGGATAAGCTTCTTTTCGTGTCATCTAACGTTTCCATAAGAATCCACGACTACACGACTTAGGTCCACACTTTTTGCTAATTTGCCTGTACTAACAAGACAAATGTCTACAATAGTTTAGAAATGTCAACAAATCGACACGTGCGCGCAAGCGAAAGCGAACAGTCGTTTTGGCGGGAGATGAAGTGTAATTTGTCGTGTCGAAAGTGTGTAAGCAACCAGCAAAGGCACTATAGTGATCTATCGTGACCGGCGGTCGACGACAGTCGCTCGTGGCGTTTGCCGACGCAATTTGTATTGACGATCTTGTGAAGTGCAGCGCGAAATCGGTCAAAATGGGCATTCTGAAGCAGATAAAGAAGATGGCTATCTATGGTTCGTTTTCATTATTTTTAGCTTTCAAAAATGTATAACATTATTTCACGTGCAAAAGGTGAAAGTACTCCCCATAGAGGACATCCTCATAGGGGGTAGTCAGAGCCAACTAAACAATGTATTTTACACATTGTCTTTTACATGCCTACTTTTTGCTAAGTAATTATCATATGAACATTTTCCCATCTCTCTTGAATGTGATAAAAAAAACAGCTTTTGGTTTTGTCCCTTATTATATGGATTTAAACTGCTTAATACATTTATAAATAAAAAACATTATCATAAAAATACGCTTACTTTTTCAAACGTAAACCACGTAATGTTGTACATTAGTCTTGCCACTTGCTAGTAGTAATTATTCAATGCCATCATGTTTGTGGTTATATATTTTCTATAATTCTCCATGCCATGCTTCATTGAGATTATGAAACATCGGAGGCGAAACTGTAACTAAATCTGAACTTGCTTAATTTGTAACTTATCACAGTGATTGGCAACACTTGTCAATATTGATTTCAATAGCATCCAAATAGTACCTATCTCTACTTGGAAGTTTTAGAATCTTGTTGTAGTATTTCGTCGGTAAGATTTTAATCGTGTTGAAACAGTGGTTTGCTCTTTATTTTTATACCATTACAAAAGTGAACGGGTATCCTCACTCACTAGTTCCTTCCCTGATTCAGTAATTCACTATAATTACACGGCAATCGGTTCATTAATAACATACTATTTGTCTATGGACAATTATATTTTCTGCCTCTACAATTTGCTCTGTGATTCCTGTGTGAGTGATGAGTTTTGTGAACAATTCCAGGCAAATCATTCAAGCCAAACATACATGTTAATAAATCCATACAGACATCATCATCATCATTAGATATTAGACGTCCACTTCTGGACTGTTGCCTCCGTACAGAATGTTTAGAAGCCCAACTGGCCATCCGTCCTTTTTCTGCTACTTTTATAATTCGAATTGATTTAATATTCAGGAAGCTCTTAAAAGGCTTTGCTGTAAATTACAAAGAAGTAATTTATGTTAAAAACAATCGTCATAAATTTTCTCTCCCGTCTAACTTGAGTGAAAGCGCTATAGCACCATAGCAGCTTTCCTCGTATATTTCTCGTAATCATTTCATCTAATTGCTCGTAACTTTACTACGAAACTTGTTTCCAAGCCCTAATGCGTTAATTTTAGCCGGCACACAACTCAAAATTGTGCACGAAGTTATAGCGAAGGGAGCTTGAAACTTTCAAACGGCAGTAGTAGCGATTGAGCAAATGAAATTCCTATGTGTATACACAAACTATGCGTAAAGAAACCTATGCAATATTACTTCGCACCATCGCTTACGGTACCGCGGTTTTTGCTTAGACATAGGGCACGGAATACCATGTGCACACCATGGAGGATTGTCATTATAAGTTTGTGTTGTCAACTGTGTCGTAAGCACGTGCTCGGAATGACTATATCGAGAAAGTCGGCGACAATTTGACTTACGTATTCTGTAGGGCTTTCGATTTGTCGGATTTTTTCTTAATGTGCTGAATAAATTTTCTTGTGTTTTAATAGCATTATCGAAATTCGTGATCTGTTTACGATAGTGCAATATTTTGTGTGTTCTATAAAATCTATATTTGTAATTTGTGACTAAACTGCGACGAATAATTAATCTATGAATGAGTCACATCTAATATTTATAAAGGTATTTACTCAAAAGATATCTTATCATGTCAACAATAGAGTAACGTCCGGCAACGATAAACATTAATTTGTAAATATTTTCCAGGCAAGTAAATTTTAATTGTAATTGGTACCCCCTAACAGTTGCTCTACTTTTTGCTTGACACTTCAATAAAAAACTCTATTCTAGCGAGTTTAAGAATGATTTCGCATGAAGTGTAATTCTCTTCGGGTTCTGTCAAATAAAAATGACTACTTGAAATCTCACATACATGCGCATCTTTCTCTAGCTCTTGACAATATGGTGTGTGTTTTTAACTGGGACAGTATGGGGAAATCCGAAATCATGTCAGATACAAAGACCACCTTACCATTCTTCTTTGGGTCTTTTTTTATGGAAATCATTTTGGAATAGTTACATTTTTGGTCAAGTGTGTTTTCTATAAAAATAAAAAAAGTCAAAATAAATTGGTTCTGTCTAAATCGATTCAGTTTCCTATAAGTATAATTTCATTGTATGGAAAGAAAAAAATCGGGACAGCAATAGTTGGTCATACAATACATACAAATACTTTTTTATATGATAGCATTCAATTAAGTACATTACCTACATGTCCCAAACGTGTAAATCACTTCGGGTTTAAATATAAATGCTTGAAAATTTGCTCTTGAGAATGGTGTTATACCAACATGTCCTGAATTGTTCTACCTTCAAAAGTGTTCCATCGCTATAAAATTATGAAATGTTGACACGAATAAACAAGCTTTATTTTAATTCATAACATTACAACTTCCGGTGATATAATCTTTATAATAGAATCATAAGTCTAACCGGTTCTTATGTTACGTGTGTCATCGCAATCAACTGCTGCCGAATCTCTGGTACGAGCATTACGCCATCAATGGCGAGGCTGCACCATGACGATCCCAACTTTCACTTTTACTGGAATGTCTTATTTTAATGCTCAAATGACCATGAAGTTGGCGGTTTTTGATTGCTAGTTCCGTAGCTATGGCAATAATGGTTTTGAAATGTTTGATTGAAATTCTTAGTAATCTCATCAGTAAGTTCATCAGCAAAGTTATTAAACTACAACAGACCTTTTAATTATAGAATTTTAGACATTCGTGGTTAGAAATCATTTTAAATTGAAAAAACGGCTAATTACCACTGTTTTCCGTCACTTTTCCTGACGTTTCGAGACTGAGTTCAGAAGCCTCTTCATCATGAGCACCGCCCGCGACCGCGTTCGATGGTAGACCGGCGAATACCTAAGAATAACCTAAGACCTAAACCTAGAACCTAAGGTTTAAGACCTTTTAATTTCTTGATACTAGTGCATTTATCCGTCAACTCATCATCATCAGCTCAAAGAAGTCCACTGCTAGACATAAGCCACCACTAATCGGACGACGCAGTGTAAGAAGGGACCGACTACATTTTAAAGGTCGCTGTAAGTCAGTGGATGGAGGTGGCTCAAGACTAGTCGTGTTGGCACTTCTACAGGCTGATGATAATGAATCAAATATCTTCAGATTTCCCAGATGTGTTGTATTCCTTTAGAATCTCCTCGACGCTACGTGGAGAGCGACGTGAATATCCATTACCGGTGTCCGGTGAGGCACGACCCGCTGCCTCTGGTTCCTGAGAGGGAACTGGCGCGGCAGCAGGCGGAACATATGAAGAGGCTCTACAGGGAACAACGACGAAACAAGTATCTGCAGGTAACTTTAGAAACTTCTATCCCAAAACGGTTTAATTCCACCAAAGAAAGAAAACTTTTCCCTAAAATAACTTTTCATTTAAAAAACCGACTTCCGCCATTGTAATCGACAAAATATATGGATGAAAAAAAATATATGAAAAAAACATAGTGGTGAAAGGGTTATGATACTTTCTGAATGCAAATGCTTGGTTTGCTGAAAATATCAAAATCGCTATATGTATGCCTACAATATTTGAGGAGTTCCCTCAATTCTGCATGGATTCCATCATCAGAACTGGCTTCTGAAAAAAATGGGACCGATCTGGAAGTATATCTATTCAAATAAAAAAAGAAGTTCATAAACGCCGGAGATATGAGGTAACAAACATAAAAAAAAATACAACCGAATTGAGAACCTCCTCCTTTTTGTGAAGTCGGATAAAAAAACTAATTTCATAATTTTTTTTTAAATGTGTCATCATTATTGTTTACGTCCTCTGCTGGACGAGGCCTCACCATGCTTGGCAGGCGGATTGATGATCGCAGTTTGGTGTTAAGTACTCAGGTGGATGCTGCTGCCCATCCCCTGGAGTAATCCGTTAGTCAGCTTTTACGACATCCACGGGAGAAGACGGAGGGGTCTATTCTTAGGCCGGTCACATCACAGCACAGAAAATGTTTAGAACACCCATAAATCTGCTCTTACTTAGATTTTTGGCCTGCACTATAATATGTTTGAAACGTACTAGAAGTTATACTTCAAGATTAGGAAATGCTTTTTAGCTAAAACACCCGTTTTTATTATGCGCCAAATTTCTCAAAACCGCGGCAAAAAGTTCTTACCTATTATAAATATGTGAAAGTTACCTTTGCGGATTGTATTGTATACTATACATTCTGGGACTCCCTGTATGAAAGAGGAGGAATCCTTCAAACAATTTATACTTTTAAACTGGATGAATTCAAACTTAAATACAACCGAAGTCAACTGCAGGGCGATTCTAAAATGTCGGAAACGTTTCCGATCGGATTCGTTAGTTTTTCATTTTGATGTGTTAAGTGACTAAAACAATTTTCTAACAATTTTCTCTAGTAAAACACAGTAATATCATATATATAAATAATATCATATATATTTATTGTTTTTTACTATGTTTTACTAGAGAAAATTGTTTAAGTTACTTATTAAATCGAAATGAAAAACTAACGAATCCGATCGGAAACATTTCCGACTTTTTAGAATGGCCCTGCTGATCGGCAATGTCAAACTAAATTGAATCTTTTTGTTAAAGAAGTACTAAAATTATTTAAAACGGGCGCTCAAAATTGTAAAGGCTTACAAAATTGTTTAATTCCATAACATTTATTAATTGGGATTTCCAAAAATCTTATAAATCTTTTATGTTTTTATGAAGTCTGAACTCATATTTTTGACATAGATGATAATGTTACGTCGTTGAGTAATGTTATCCTAATCGCCTTCAAAGTTATGTCGTTATGAGCTCACTGCTTCCCATCATTTGACGAGTACCTAGTTACTTGATAACTCTTGTGTTTCTAATCTGTAACCTATTACCGGTATATTTCTTCCATATCACGTTGCTAAGTTAAAAATTCCAAAAAAATATGTTAAAGATTATTATTGACTTCTTTTGTGTCACTCGAAGTTGCACGTTGCTGGAAAGCACCTATGTGAACGCATTCTGATTGCGGTCGCACCCCCTTCATACATTGTCAAATGAATTATTAGTTTAAATTGGACAGTTATATCATTCATTAAATTGTTTTTATTCTAAACTACTTTCACATATGACATGTTAATCTCATTGGATTATCGGTCTAACTACTTCTAAAGTGGCTTCCAACTTTCATCGTATATATGAAATGAATGTATGTTTATTTTGTTTGTTTGTCCCGTATGCGTTCTTAAACCACTATGCTGATAGCGATTAAACTTTGATGAGTTGATGTCTGCAAGACGGGGAAGGTTTCTGAAAAAGTTGGAACGTTGGGACCACGCGAACGATGTCGCTAGTTCTATATTATAAAAATTAACGTTTCTTTTTTCTTATGTTTCTTTGTCCGTATGCGTTCCTAAGTGAGTTATTGTCCTCACGCTGGGGAAGATTTCTGACTACGCGCGGATGAAGTCGCGGGTAATAGTACTCCATAAAAAGTCGAGCGTTTTCTGAATGCGATTAGCGTGTCAGCCAATGCTCCGCGGGCTATACATTTAATCCGTTTACGCGGGGACAGCACGCTACAGAGTTTGGTCGATATCCATTCGATATCAAATTTATAGAACCCTATCGATAGTTATTTGGTGAATCGTGACCTATAAACTGCACGTGATTATTGCAATTCAAGCGAAGGTAAACAAGGTTATATCGGCTATAATGACATTGAATTAGTGGTCTACATTACATTCATAAAAATGTACTGTCTAAAAACATATGATTTGCATTTCGCTGTGTTTGAAAGAAAAACTCAATGGCTTCTTAATAACAGATCGATGTATGTATTTAAATCATGTTTCAAAATAATTTCTACCCCTGATATAATTACATCCTGTAACAAAATCTTCAAGATAGTGTTCACCTATCCCACCCCAAAGTCTACAGCAAAATAGTCCTTACATCTACGGTATGAGTACCAACCACCACAAAAGCCTTCCGGGGGTTACTGTGCATGTGATATCCAATTGTTTTCCGTCCGTGAGCTGGTAACATGATCTATTTGTGGTTGGGTACTGCACTGGACAATTGTCAGTCATTTTCATTCGAGTTTTCGTAATAGATGCTCATCATTTTAACAAAAACAACTTTCCGTACAAAATATTCAGTGCGCGTTGTCGTTCAATTTATAATTATTTCGTTGGTGACTTGTGTCCTTTGGCTTAGATTGAGGTATGTAATAAGACCAAGAAGCAATTTTGCGCGCGAAATGTTCGTTTAATTTTAATCTCAGCACGCAGGATGTCATCAATCTTGATTGCATGTCTGGATTAAGATGATATTTTAGTGCGAAGTGTATCTCAATCAAATTATTACTTCTTGGTATTTTAGTTTTAGGTACTTTGAATTACTCTAAGCAAGTCAAGTCATTTGAGGTAAGTTTGAGTTAATTACTTTATCTAAATGATTCACAATAAATACGACCTCAGTAGCGTGATCGGTGCAGGTTCGATTCCCGCTGCGGTACAAATGTTTGCATGATCTGTAAATATTTGTTCTGGGTCTGGGTGTTGTAGTTCCTTGTTACCCACGACACAGGAAATCCTGGGGTGGGATCAGGACTATGGATGTGACTGTTGGGTGTTATGTTATGGTATTAATATAGGAACATTATTACTAGGTATATACAACATAACTTTACTGTAGGAAAACTGACACCACCATAATCTGGACTAGCTAGCCAGGAAGAGAAAGAGTCATGTAACAGAGTGTTCATATGTCCATATAAATGTCTTGTGGTTGATGTGTAGTCATTTCTGAAATAGCTGGTGATGGAGAGTAGAGTAGAATTGGATAGAGTTCTTGACGAAAAGTTAAGTTATGCATAAGATAAGCAATTATAAAAAGTGATGACGCGGTAGAGAAAGGCCCTCCCCTCGATGGACTAAAGACATTATAAACGTCGCAGGAAGTTGGTGGATGGAGGCGGCTCAAGACCGTTCGTCGTGGCATTCTAAGGGGGAGGCCTATGTCCAGCAGTGGACTTCTGCAGCCTGATGATGATGATGATTAAAAAGTGAAAATATTTTTATTTTTTTTCGGAATTCACGCTTCATAAAGTTGTGGCTTAAAATCTGAACAATTATGTCCGTCACTCACCGCCGAACACACATTGACCAAACAAACGCGTTTAGCGGCGCGCGCGCATGCTGCCCACCGGATGTGCGTTACATATCCTACATCACAGTAGTTCTGGCATAGTTTTCATCAGAAGTAGCTGATTAACTAAGGCGTCCAAATACACATATGCGCCAAAACGGCATGTTACCGAAAGCGGCTGAATAAAAAGCATAAGAGGTGTTTTGAGCATATAGTTTTGCATTATTTCTTTGTCAGACCATCTGATCCATAATCTTCAGTTTTTGTCCCTACATTTTTTCTTAAAGCCAAGAAAGGATTTGCTGCCATCAAAAAGACTCGTTGCGTCTTCTACAGCACCTACCATATCCTATAGGATTTTATCACTTTGGTGTATACCAAAGTGGTAAAATCACCTAGTGCGTGACAACTTTTAAAACAACCAACCTCAGACTGAAAAGGCAAAAAAATTACATTAGCTACTTGATAAAATTATGCCTAACTTAGTTGTACTTAGATGCTTTTGACGAACAGGGCGCTCAATACTTTTATAACCATGCCAAACCAATAGTTACTTTTAATGCGTAGGTAGGTAGATGTATTTAAACTTGAGTTGCTCAGCTACTTCTGATGGTGACTGTACTTAGTATCTGTGGTGCGGTACCAAGATAGAATCAATTTCACTGCACCGTTCATAAATTACGCAGTCTCACGCTTTTGCTTGCGTGGAGCGTATATCACTTGGCGGAAAATATACGGAAGCTCTAGAGGCGGCTTTACAATGAAATTGTTTTGCGACGGTAGTTAATAGTATCTTACAAATAAATGCTACAAGTCTAAACCAATACCATAAAATGATTCAAGTCTAAACTAATACCATTAAATGCTTCATGTTTTTTTTACAATCGGTTTTTAATAGAGAATTTATTGTTCAAAACATTAATATTCTTTGTTTACTCTATGTGCGTCTTCTGATTCGCACGCGCGCTACGTAACTATCGTAAGGGATTTTAAATGTTATCCGTACGATGCGTACCATGCTGACATGTAGACGCTTACCTGGAATTGGAGTCAAAGATACTTGTGTATTCTCCAAACAAATTAAATGCTCTGTAAAGTATACAATTTTTGCAATAGTATCGAGATCTAGGAATCAAAAATAACGTTTCGGCTAACTATTGAAGGAATAGGTTCGTTCTTAGTCCGCGGCAAGTTCTTTGATGATTTTGTAATAATGAGTGCAAAACTTAATGTGTGATCGATGCCTTACTTCCAAGTTGGAAATCTATGTGAATGGAAATGGTTTCTCTACAATTTCACTTGGTGGTGAAAAGATCCGTACATAATTATCGGAAGTACAAACATGGGCAGTCTCTAGATAGCTCGTAGAAAATACCTGTTTTAAAACGATTCATACCATTTGCATAGTAGCCTTTTTTCTTTTACTGTTTTGTTTTAATGCCTTTGTCCATCTCTGATTAACTTTCATTGTTTGAAATTTATACTTCTTTTTGGATTCCAATCTTGAGCTGGTAATAAACCTGTGGTTGCTATGGATCAGTATATTTTTCCATACAAAGAATAGTTTACTTAATCCACTTTAGTCAACGCATAGGTATTTGTGTCATTGTTAAAAATTAAGGCATGTTATATCAATCTAGAGCTCTCGAACGTAACATTTATAATATATGATATAACGAATTTCATTTCGTGCGTGTCTACGATCGCTATTGCTATATTAAGGTGATAATTAAATACCTATTAAAAATCCGGTACTAAACGACCTTGTGCCTCGCATTCTCACCGAAAATCCGTTGACCAAGTTACCATACCGTCCGCAACAACGCGTTCATCATTAAGGCCCATTAGTTCCATCACACGATTCGCGACCTTATTTTCTAGACCGTAAAGTTTACGGTCTTCTCGTAAAATGCTAATAGTAGAGTTTCGGCGATATTAAAATATTTTATGTTGAGCTGGGATAAACGAACTCTCTTGTATCACTTTTGTTGCTCCAGTAAGTTCGCGGCGGTCTTGTAAGGCGTCCACGTTCGTGTTCTGTGAACTTGTGTGCTAATATTATTCGCGATTATTACTTAGTCCAGTGGACTTACGTATAATTGTCTTTATAAAAAGTTAATAAAAAATACTTTCCATGCGGCTGCGAAAATGTTGGACAAAATTGTGATTTCTGTTAGTATTGTGTACGATTTGGATTACATTTCTTCCAGGTTACCTACGATCAAATACTATTAGGCGCTAGATACTATATTCCGTTCATAATGTTTACTAGCTGTCCCGCGACATCGTATTTGAGTAACTTTGAAGTCTCATTCAACACGGGTAAACACTTTATCCCCTTACAAAGTTCAATATCGACAAATTATTTTTAGCCAGCACCAGCAAAAACCTGCGTACCAAAATTTCAAATTTATACGCTATATTGTACAGGTTTCTGATAGTAGAACAGATTAAGGGTAGTTTTTCTATGTGTATATTTCATTATTTGAGTATTTAAACCGAGTGTTGAGTTATTAAGCCATTACCCGGAATATGATTTCCCGTAGTATCTATACCATCCCGTAACATTCCCTTTTAGGGGTATTTTCGGAAAACGATTAAAAGTTTAACATTTTGCTTTGAAGAGAATTTATGCCAAGCTTAGAATTATTCAGTTCACGATAAGTTATCTCTCATTTACTGAGACTTCATCATCATCAACCTTAATGTTCCCACAGGACAGACCTACTGATAGGCTAGAGTGGACAACCGTGATCCTACCTTCCTTATCCTTTCGAAATACTCACTGCAAATTGGCATTTACAGGAAAACGAAATCTACCCCTCGGATATCGAAGCGTTTGACGCGTCAATCAAGGTGATAAAAGATTGCGTGTCTGGAGTGATCTAACTGGTGTTAAATGACTATCAACTAAATTATATCATCAATTTGTTATTCACCTAAACATACCATGTCTCTGACTTAATTTCATTGAGTGACTTACGGTTTTGATTGGCTATTTAAATAAGGTTTTCGTTTCTTCATCGATCTCCTAAAGGGCGATTTTAGTTCAAAGTTTTAAATCGGAAGTTCCATGAACCAATTTAAACGTTGGCTTTTGAACAAGTGCAAAACGTATAAAAACTTTCTTGAACTATATAATTCATTTTGTAGAAACGGGAATGTTTCTTTGTACTGTGTGGACTAGTGCTAAACGGGGCGCGGAGGGAATGCGTCGCGTTTACTCATTCTGAGGAACTCTCGAAATTTGAGTTGAATCTTGCCTGCACATATACGTACGTGAAAAATTCCCGTTTTTACAAAATGAAATGTAAAAATTGTTGAAGATTGAGTAATTTACCGCTTTGCATGGTTTCAGATAATGTATCTGATAAAGATAATGCAATGTATGAACCCACACCTACCAAATGTAACTTGCTTGTTACATTAGGCAGGTGAATAAGTAAGATAAGATAAATTATAAGTAAACAATTGCTTTTCATTTACAGGAATTGCAAGATATGCAAAATCGTCGCCACCAAGACAACTTCACACCCTCCCAAAAGAATATCCTCCCTTTGAACCGATACGATGAGGCGGAGAAGGTGGTCGCTAAAGCTCTGTACACATTCAACGGGCAGACGACGCGTGAACTCAGCTTCAGGAAAGGCGAGATCATACATGTGAGGCGACAAGTCGACGCTAACTGGTACGAAGGAGAACTGCACGGGAGAGTTGGACTTTTCCCCTACAATTATGTCGAGGTAAGTCACTTGAGGGAGAAAGAACCAGTGACGAAGAAGAAGTGTGTATCAAAAGTGATACACACTTCTTCTTCGTCACTGGTTCTTTCTTGGTCCTAGCTGACGTACGTGGTTCTGAAAGAGCAAAAACTTAAGCTAACAACCAACGTACTTAAGATGCTAAGATGCATTTGTATCAGATCTAACTAGGCTCAATTTAACGAGCTAAGCTTTCTCTTAAATTAACTTACAGTGAGTAATTCTCTTGGAATTTGTGTAAAAGAAAAGGTACATGAGGATGATTTGTTGGATTTGGCGGATAATTGTCTTTTTGTGTATGCAAAACATAGTAACATGCATTTTCATGGATATTAAATCCTTGAAAATGCATGTTTAAAACTGAAACGTGTTTGTGAGTGTGTTTGTTTATTTGTCGTGCATTTGCGCCAAAACGGCTATGCCAATTTTGATTAAATAGATGGAAACCTAGATTAAAACATAGGATACTTTTTACCCTAGGTATCAACCTAGGGTAAAAAGTATCCTATGTTTGTTAATGCTGGTGAAACCACGGGTGACCGGGTTACATAATTGATAAATAGTGTTAAATTAAGTATTGACTATAAAATCGTATAAATCTGTTAAAATCTTTGCTTGGCATAAATATGCTTGATGGAAACCAGTAAAGCAGGAAGCAAACACCGACCGGTTTGAGCTACCTCAAGAAAAATGCGTTTATTTTGTGACATCGGCTGGCAAAGATATGATCTCATACCGAACTCCCACTTTGTCTTTACGGACTTTCCTTGTCCTTTTACGCAAATTGTTTTGGCATGACCGTTATTCTGAATGTTTGTTACGCTTTCGTGGTACATAATAAAGTAAATTTATGTAGATTCATAGTTAAAACACCTGAAATTAGAAAATAAGAAATTGCTAGATTAGCAAAACGCTCCACATAACGACGAACCATAAAGTCGAATGCAGTGCCTAGTGCTGTAAAGTTAGATGCATCTTTAAACAAATTGAATACTTTTTCTTCTGTCGTCTCGATGGTGCTGGGTTTATTTTGGACCAGTATACGGGGTGTAAAAAGACAGCTCCCGAATACTGAAGGTACCGGTAAAGCTACCTTTATCATAGCTATATAAAATAGCTTTCGCCTGTGAGGTGATTAATACCGGAGACACCCTTTTTTTTCGTTTCGTATCGTATTTGTCATCCAGCAATGAACGCATTTATTCTGGCCGCGCGAGTTCAACGATCCCGGTCAGCTGATCGACCCGTAGGGCCAATATTTCTCATGTAGTTTCCATCGCTTTTTTTGACGTTTTTTTTATTAACGTGTTTTTAATGATGGAAACTAGGTTGTTGTGTTCCTTTAACGATATTTTATGGATATTTATAAAGAAAACACGAAAAAAGCGGACCAAAAGTGAGCATTTTGCTTCGTGTTTTTTCAGCTTAAATATTTTCAGAATCATGGTCTGAATGCACTGTTTCAATTTTCGGGAGTAGTGTTTTTACGCCCGGTATACTTTGCCATGGCTACGGCATTATTCATGCCTGCATTACTGCTTTGAAGAAACATGATGTTAATGCACTATGTAATATTGAAATAATCCTTCATTTCAGATTCAAAAAGGTGACAACCCCCAACCACAGAAAAAACAAGTAGTCCTCGAAGGTCGAGCACGAGCCAAATTCGACTTCACCGCTCAAACCAACCTCGAGCTACCACTCAAGAAGGGTGAGGTGGTCGTCCTAACAAGACGCATCGATAATAACTGGTGGGAGGGACGAAACGGGAACAAGACAGGAATATTCCCGGATAGCTACGTCACTATACTGCAAGAGCCTAGTCAGAATAAACCTGGTGAGAATTACATTGTTATACAAAAAAAGTTATTTCCTATGGTTCAGTAGGGTGTCTCTACTTAAAAAGTGTCTTGTATCATTTCGCAAAAATAGATACATATTATGAAAATAATCGAACTACGAGTCAATCCCGTATCCCGTCTCTTATCCATCTCTTGCAAGCTTGAAACTATTTTTGAATCATCCAATTTTACTTAAAATTTCATTTGGTAATTTTAATTTTAACCATACGGTAATTTTATATACATTACAATTCCATTTGGGTTTTGAAACGCTACAACATTCCAAGTATAGACTGGCAGTCATTCCTACATTCAATCGTTGTTAAATAACCAAAAACTCACTTATCTTACTTCCGTAAATCTGTATCTAATTACTCCAGCTATATTAGCACGCGGTAGCCATACCGATCATTCATATTAAGCTAGCTCTAGTGCGGGATCCATTATCACGATGTAAGCTGTATTTCAAACACCACCAAACACTGTTTTGTGAACACCATTTCCATACAAACGAAGTAGTAAGCTAGCACCGCGAGTTTTAGTCGTAGTTTAAATGTTACATGTGATAGATTGAGCTCTCTTTGCTTCTAATTAGTAACATGTTACTTTGGTTTTCATGTTAATAATAATTATTCCATAGAATCTTAAAAGCGCACATTAACAGAGAATCAAAGTGAATTTAGAAAAAAAATTACGCTCTAAGGTTTTAATAGAACATACGGCGTAGTGTACTTCAAAACATATATATTTGTGACTAGGGCATTATTTCTTCGATTCCAAGCAGCAACAGACGATGAGCACGTACGACCCAGCACGGACACGAACCATTAATGTCTTAATTATAGTAATTATAGTTCGCGCTCCTCACACTGGTTCTGCGCTGGGCGTTTTTTCCAAACAAAATGTTCGTTTCAGATCCGCAACTAATAATGAACCACAACTCTCACGATAAGCCGGTGTCGTCCCCGGCGGCGCACGGCCTCATGAACGGAACCGCCAAGAGAAGCATCGGTGCTCACAGCTACACCCCGCAACATAACAGCCAAGCTCTGTCGAACGCGCCCCCAGCCACGCAACCCTTACCTGGTAAGTCTCTCTATGACTAGCACCCGCCGCGCTTCGTTATAAAGAGTTACAAAAAGTAACCTTTATGTACATCTAGGTTATAACTTGTCGCGCTACCAAGTTTCATAAAAATCGGTTCAGCCTTAATGGCGGTATTGAGTAACAAACACACATTCAAACTTTCGTATTTATAATAAATAAATATAAATAAATAAATGCTTGACATTTTTACACATCATTATCTAGCCCCAAGCTAAGCAGAGCTTGTGTAATGGGTACTAGATAACTGATATACTTACATAGATAGATATTTTTTATTATACATAGGAAATACCCAGAACATCCTGAACAAATATCTGCAGATCGTACAAAAATATTTGTTCCGAATCGAACCCGCAACCGCCTGCGTCGCAGGCGAACCTTCGCCCGCCGCTCCACAGAGGTCAACAACACTGAGGTTGAAAAAAAATGTGCCGGTGGTCTCCTGAACCGTTTCAGCACACTAGTTATTAATATAAATTTCGTCATTCAGTAAAAAGTTGGCATGTGTATCGTTGTCCAGCTCGATTAGATTCTTGCTGTGGAACAAATGTTTGTATCATCTGCAAGTATTTGTTCCAGGGGCATTGAGTGTGTGTATGTGTGTTTGTTTACGGGGAATAAAAGTGTGTGGTAGTTGACTTCTACAGGATAATGATGTTGACATGATGTTGATGTTTTCTGGGGTAAGTAAGATATCATCTCATAGCATATTATTAACATGATGATCTTATAATTTTCAGGTTATGCAGCTAAAACTGCCCAGCCGTTGCTGACCCCCTCAGAAAGGGGATACGGACCCCCGACCGGCCAGGGGGTCGACCTCAACAACACAGAACCTCTTTACGTCGACACAAATGCCGAAGCTATACCGTGAGTAGATTGCTTTTTACTTGTGGTCACCCGCGGTTGCACCTGCCTTATTTTCCCGAAGCCACTGAGTTTTGGAAAAAAAGTTTCCTATATATCAATCTATTTTTTTTTTGTTAATGGCGTCTGAGTATTTACTCAATTTTGCCAATGTCAAGTAGCATAGATAATTATAAAACAAAGTCCAGTCGTCAAGTCCTCTGTCAAGTCATGTTCTAGTAAATCGATGGCAGTTTACTAGAATGTTCCTGGACAATTTCCACCCCTTCGAAAAGACACGCACTTATTTTATTAAGATTCACTTATTTTATTTAAAATTCACTACCATGTGCTCTTTATAAGCTACACCGGTTAAAATGCCACCAAAATTACACGATATAACTCAAAAAAACACTAGAAATTGAAATAAAATAAAAAAGGACGACGTCTCCCTTCGAAAGAGCAGAAAAAGTCCTATTTCAATCTAACGTCTGAAGCAGGCTTTGCACGAGACTGACACTGCCGTCTATTTGAATACTTTAACACCATTGAACCCGGTATCTTAGACCGGCCTCTTTTGGGTCTTTTTGGAAATGTTGCCAGCGAATGTTGACAAAAATTTGGGGAAGTTATCACATTGTTCGATAGCCGTTTTTACAGAAAATATGAGTTATCTTTCTATTAATTTCCTATACATTTTTTTTTATATCTTTCTGGCTATGTTGATGTAGAAATGCGCACATATTTGGTGGGACAGGGTGTTTGTTACTAACTGTATAACTTTCCATTTCAGGTACCGTGCCATGTATAAATACCGGCCGCAGAACCCCGATGAGCTAGAACTCAACGAGGGCGATACGGTGTACGTGCTGGAGAAATGTGACGACGGCTGGTACGTTGGATCCAGCCAGCGCACTGGCCGCTTCGGGACCTTCCCTGGTGAGTTTTCATCATCATCATCAGCAGCCTTTAGACGTCCACTGCTGGATGAGGTCTTCCCGATAAAATACAATGAAGGGGAATTGCCATAATCACTACGCTTGGCAAGAGGATTTGAGATCGCATTCACTGTGTCGTGAGTATCGGGAACTAGGAGTACCATGGTACAACAACACCCAGACCCGGAACAAATATTTGCAGATCATGCAAACTTTTGTCCCGCAGCGGGATTCGAACCCGCAACCTCTCTCCTCCCTCTTTAGTAAAAGCAGAATAAATTGTATGCATGAATAAGTGTAAAGCAGAAACCTGCAGTTTTATGCCAATAAACTATAATGTAGTTTGGCAAAATTTTTGAACTTAAAACTTGTGTTTTTTTAATAAACTTTATTATTATTAGATGTGTTCTTTGGTTTTCAGGTAACTACGTGGAGCGTATTTGATAGCGCGAGACGTCGCTTCTGCGGCGACTGCGCCGCGCCACTCTGTGCGCGCGTCGACAACGCTGACACGTGACGCTGTCGCTGACACACGACGCTGACTCATAGATACGCACACTGCACACGTGACCTTCCACTGTCAAAAAGCTACAGAAGTGACTAAACAGCTACACTAGTGACAACATAACTACAAAAGTGGCTTAATAACTACACTAGTGACAACATAGCTACACAAATGACTAATCAACTACACTCGTGACGAACTAAATATCAGCTTCAAAAGTGGCGGTAATTATTGTACAAAAGTGTCTCAGTAATAGGTACAGTAGTGAAAGTGTAATGCTACAAAAGTGACACAGTAATAAAACAAGTGATAACATGTTTACAGCTTTCAAAGTGACAACTACATGTATCGGTAAACAGAACTAACAATGTAGCAGTCGATAAATTGTTTAAAAATGTATAAAAACACTCGGGGCCTTCAACCACTGCCAAAGAATAACAGCGTCTGAAGTGACATTGTAACAGCTACATTAGTGACAACAGTGTCATTTTGGTATTCGACTTAAGATAACTCAATTAATCGTCAATAGCATATTTGTGTGGACTTGAACCACTGCCAAAGAGTAACATAACACCTACTTATGTGACAACATAGTATTCATAAACAATTATCTATGGTTTTTATTCTTATGTTTGGCTTTTCATCCGTTTTTCAGAAGTCTGTATGCAGAGCTACCCAATATCGTAGCTAGAAATGTATAGGCCAGTCTAATGTTAGTTACCCACAATGTGAATAGAACTAAGTGCTTTTTATCCAATTATACCAAAATTATACCATGACTTTTATAATATTTTGTACAAAAGTATGTTATAGGCGTGTTTTATCAATGTCTTCAAAATTTTAAGCTGCTTACCGTTACCGCTTCATGTGTAAGAAGTTCTCATGTTTTCGAATGAAATACTCGTGTAGAAATGTCATCATCTTCATACCTATTCCCGCTCGTATCTTTGAATTAATCAGTGTTGAGTGTATCAAATCCAAAGTTGTTTTACGCGTCCCAAAGAGTATGTTTATCTGATAATTACGATGTTGTATAATTGTATAAAAAAAATAATAAAAATACTTATATACATGTAAAATTGTTTAGAGTAGTTATTTATTTATGACTAAGGAGGTGGCTCGTCTTTTAAAAGTGACATTTAGAAGGAACGAAGCCTGCACGATGATACTAACACACTAACTTTACACACGATTGGAGTTAAATATCTACAAAAGTCAAACTTTTAAACTAACACTAGTAGACAATGCGGCGATGACAACGTTTAGACGTTTTGTGTAATGCCTGCTTTAAGAGACCTGTATCGCTTGCTCACTCTATACAAACCGAAGTTTGCTCCTCATTTGGGTATTAATTAATTTAAGTCAATTAAATTTTGTAGACACATTCTAAAAACTAATATGCCTGTAGTTTGTCAGGTTCCCATTAAGTTTTATAAAATCGGTGAAGAAATTCGGTGACTATATAGTATTATAAAAGAAACTGACAAACCATGGGTCTAGATTGATTAGATAACATTCAAAATAGGAGCTTCGTTTGTATGCAGAAGGCTAAAGCGCTCCTCTTAACATAATATATCATTCTAGTACATAATAATACCAGTTTATAATAGTGACCGCATAATATCTATAAATTATACATCAATACTCAGACTACGCAATGTTTCTAAATAGGGCGAGTATTCGGCGACGGTTGACAATATAATATAGTATGCTTAATTTTAAATTAGGTGTATCGATTAACAGAAATCGCGAGTGCTATTTAGTCTGATATAGAAATTTTACAGCTTTTCAATCCAACTTCTTGCAAGGGCTTCAAATTGTAATTAATTCTAGTCATGGATTAGATTTTGAAAATGTTTTTACTTGCTTTTGGAAAGTTCTTCCTTCTTTTTTGTGTCTTTGTATTTACATAAATATCAATTAAGATACCTGATATAATTTAAATGTATTTGATTATGATTGAATTGAGTTAACTGTAACTGTGTATGTAAACCATTGTTTAAATAAATTATCTACCAAAGTACATATTCTTCGTCCTCGCCCTATGTATCTAATGCTTCAGTGTGTAGAGGCAAAATGCTTCTTAATTTCTATTAACCTAATGTATTGTTGTATTTTACTTTTGTTAATTTATTTTTAGTAAGCACAAATGTTTTATTTTGTTGTTGACACCTCGACGTATTGTAACATTAACTTCTACCTACTATTGTTCGACATCATCACACCTAATAAAGTAATCTTTATAATTATTTTGGCTTTTCATTTTACTAAAATTCCACTGAGGCTTGGTCTTTGTGGAAACATATAAAGAGTGGTGAAAAGCGGAAAAAAACAATTTCGTTAGATTTGATTTTTATCTAATAATACCAGCAGCTATTATTTTATTATTTACTTTTTAATTACAAGGATCGAAATATAATGACAACGCAGTGTTGCAAATAATTCAAAATTGGTGATTGAGCTTGCCACGCCCTCATCTCCCACGCCTATTCTTTTTCCGCACTAATATACGGGCCATTTTAATTTTTTAAAACTTCTCTATTATATGACAACACAATCTCGGAAGGCATTTTCATTGTAGGGCGTAGATATGCGTATGGAGTGATATAGTTATAGGAGACAGGTTTTGGAAGATTCGGGCGAAACCTTTGCCCAGCTTTGGGTTGAGATAGGTTGTCGCGGGTGTAGTTAGTAACCCTTACGGCAGGTATATAGGTAGTGTAGGTTGTAGGTTCCTAGTCTGCTTAATGTTGAAGGTAGATTACCAACAGTTCGGTAGACAAAACGAGTGGGGTAGTCATACATTTATCGTGCAGGTGACGTTTAAGGAAGCTTCTAGAAAACGTAACGTTACAAGGTTTAAAATAAAAACGGACGAGTGTGAGCTACACTCGCTCGCGCCTTCAGGGTTCCGATCCGTAAATTATTTTGAAATCGTTAGAGCCCTTTTAGAGTTTCGTTTACATTTTCTTACAAACTTCACCATCCCATTACAGAAAATTAAGGAAACTTGAAAACCCTTTTCGAGTTTCCTTAATTTCCGAAATATCCTTCTGATGATTTCGAAATAATTATAGAAAATAAAAAACCTCTAGGGTAGGTACTCCAGGGGTATACTACTCTAGTATAGGGCACAGCAATCTCACAATTCTGAAATTTGTAGGAGGCTTTGTACCACAAATAAACGAAAAGGTTGAAACGAAACGAGAACGAAATTGAGGATTTTCGACTTATATAGTGGGATGAAGTAGGTATGTAAGAAAAACTGGCTGAACTCGAAAAGGGCTCTGACGATTTCCAAATAATTTACGTATTACGTACCCTCAAGGTAAACACACAGCGAGCACAGAATAAATATTAGTACAAGCGCGAGTCTCACAATTACCCGTTTTTTTATGCAAAAAAAAAATCGGCTGGGTGTATGACTAATACACCCAGCCACTGACTGGGTGTATGTGTAGTCATTATTCTAAGATTCCGCTACAATCCACTTCCACAATCTCTCTTTAGCCCAGAGCTATAAAGAAAAAAAATTTTTTTTTTCGGTAATTGCTCTGCTCGTTAGAGAGTATTTTGTTCCTTATCCACAATCCAGCTGTCCTCGTGTGTGAAGACCATATACTGGTTGCCAAGCAACAAGTGACAAAAAACCAAACAAAGTGGAAATGGTTGAGGTCATAGCATTATCATTCACAGATTTATAAGTATAGTACTAAAGGAATTAAATTATCTTTGGTTGTGTTAACTCGCTGGATACCTTTAACCACTTTAACACAAGTTATTTGCAAAAAATTAAATAAAGCAGTGGAATCTTTTTAAAATGGTGGAAACAGACTGGAGAGAAATACTGAGTTTCTCACAGCGGGAGCTAGGGCAGGCTGATAAAGAGAAACTGTGCGAAAGTTTATCATGGATGGAGGCGGACGATATCGAACTGAACTTCTCCGATCTAAAAACATTGTTCAGGCTCGCACAAGACATCCTGAAATACAAAAGTGAACAGGTAAATATAATTTTTGATGTTCTTCCATTTGCTTGAAATTTTTTGCACAAGTTTTAATTTTTTCCCTCTTTTGTAATGAGGGTTTTTCACGGGCGTTTCAAATCATGCTTTCAGCGTTGAAAATAGATGGCGCTGCTCTGTTACGTAGCTGTCAAGTGCCAAAATAAAGTTTTAAATGTCATCAACGTAAATCTATTTTCGTTACGTGGTATTTATTTTTGCTTACTTATGAAAACACCACCAAATCACTAGCGCACTCTCAAGAAGCAGACAAACAGAATATTATCATGACTAATAGCCACAAATTAGTTAGATTATAGCTTAGTACGCATACACCACAGATAATACATTTTACAATCTTGTCAGCTACAGTTGAGTCAGCGTCATCTATCGAAACAATTTGAACTACTTTTTTTATTTTTTAACCGAAGTTGAAAAGCCCTCGTTGATCTAAAGATGTTAAGACCTTACTTACCTATTCATTAAACAGGTGAACAATTTATTGGGACAACTAGAGACTGTCAATAGAAAAGATAGAAAGAAAAAAACAAAAAGCCAATACACTGGTAGGTAATTCTTCAAGGAGTGAGCTCAATATTTGTGTTCAGAGCTGAAGTAAGTTCCTCCCTGAGTTAACGTTTTTTCATCGTATTCAGAATCACCAGCTAGCACTGAAAGTGTTCTAGAGACAAAAGCCCATCAAGAAGAACTTATAAAAGCGAACAAAGAAATACTGGAACAACTCTACGCCAACATAGCTGAATTGGAAAGCAAAAAAAGCAAACTAGAAGACGACAGAATTAACAAAGAAGATAGTGATTCTAGTAGAGATGCTCTATCAGAAATGAACGCTGTAGTTCAACTTGAAAATGAAGTGGCGATGAAGAACAGGCACATTAGAAAACTGCTTACTGACGTTAAAGTATCTACATGAATATTTAAATAATTTGAATGCCTTTTCAATTTATCGAAATAATAGTATTTTTTAATGATTTTAGGCCCTAGAAGAAGAAAACATAAAGTTCAAAGAAAAAACTTCCGTGCTAAAAGATAAACTTACTGAAGCTACACAACTTATTGATAACTTAACGGAACAATTGATGCACATGAGTGATGAAAGTACTCATTTAAAAGGTAGGTAATCTCATTATTGAAATAAAGTAGATTATATTATTCACATGTTAACAGTTACTAATTTCTACGCCCTATCTAAACTGTAATGCAGAAATCTTGGGAAAGTCTGAGCAGGCACAAGCTAAACTATCTTGTGAAATAGAAGCTTTACGGCAAGAGCTTTTTAAAAAGGATTTCACCAGGGAAAATATTTACGAAGAAATCAAATCCAAAGTTCAACATTGGAAGGTAAGATCCAAGAGATGCCATTTTCAAAAAGTTTTCAATTTAGTGAAAATTCTCATAATTAATTCTAATACCTTCTAGAATGTTGCTAGAACAAAGAAGTCAGAGCTGGAAGCGTTATCCATTGAAACTGAAAAACTAAAAGAAGAACTAGCGCGATCATCCAAATCATCATCGCCTAAAGTTATCGTAAGTAAAACATATATAAGCTTCATGTCATCACTGACCAGTTGGAGTAAATCAATAAGTTATGCTTGACGAATTTTAGAAAAGCAACGCAGAAAAACTGAAAATAAAAGAACTGCAAGACAAACTAACAGAAGCATCATATGAAATAGATCAATCAGCTAATTTGATTAATCTTCTGAGGGCTGAAAATAGACAGATAAAAGGCATTATAGAAGAAACACAAGATTACTCTGCATCTGAAAATAGAAATGAAAGTGATGAAGGCAAAGAAAGGATTTTGATTAGCAAGTTGAAGAAGAAAGTTAAAGGTTTAAGCTTTAGTCTCAAAGAAGCTGAAGAAATTATTGCTGTTCGTGAAAAAGAGGTAAGTTATATAATATAGGGGTGTTTTAACACGGCAAATATACATACAAACCTTTTTGTATGTTTTTTCTATTCAGCTAACAGAAGTAGCTTCAGAACTGCAACTTGTTCAATCAAACGAAGGAATTAATGCTCTTCTGGATGGACTGAAACATAAGAAACGAGAACTTAAAGTTAAAGATGAGGGTATACAATCTTTAGTTCAAGATATTAATAGCCTTAGTCAGCAAGTCGATGCTTTACAAATGGAAAATGAAGTATTAAGGTAAACAGATTAACAGTTATCCACAAATCAGCGAATTTTTTGTCATAGGCATCATCCAAACTTTGCATTTTCAGACAAAAGTTTAACATACCTGCAGATGAGACTATTCACGTCGAAGGTATAGTAAAGAAATACCATGATTTAGAAATTAGTAATTCAGAAATGTGCAAAGAAGTCAGAAGACTAGAAAATAAGCTGGTCAATGTCGAACTTGCGAATCGTCGTTATATAGTTATTAATACAAAATTGACAAAGTTACTTCATTCTTTGGGATATAATAAACGAGAATTAAAAGATGCTAAGCAGGAAAGTGAGAGTGATGACTATACAACAAAAGACGATGGTGGAGAGTATTCAAGGTATATGATCACAAAAACAATGGTATTATGTAGGTTGCTTTCTCAAAATGTGATATATACATAAATGCCATTCTGTTTATTAAATTCTAGGATAGCATATAAACAAGTTCTCAGTACAGTACAGAAACAAACTGAAGAAACTATCGCAACCAATGAGGCAGAAACGACGGCAATAATGGAAGAAAATGAAGGACTTAGAAAAGGTCTCCAAGAAATTTTAGACTTTTTGAAAGATAACAGTAAGTTTGTAATCCACTGTGGCTAATGACATAATACATGAGAAGGTAGGATATTGATTTTCTAAATTATGTTACAGGCACAACATCATCAGGTGTATTGGCGCTAGAATGTCCTAGTCTAGAAGCATTGTTGCGATCCATGGAAGCTCGCCACACGGCTGGATGGTTTGCACCGCACATGTCTACTATTATGGAGTTAAGGGCAGCTATGGGAGGCAAGGATGCATTATTAAAAGCACTACATGAAGCCAGGTTAGTGTAGTATATTCAAATCAAGTTATATACCTAGTCATGAGGAAATAAAAATTTGACATCACTTTCTCTAGAAAAGAAACATTTGATGTTTTATCTCAACTATCAAAAGAAACACAAAAATCGTTGGAACTTGAACGTAAATTGCAAGACCTTGAAAGTAAAGATAAGAAACAACCGAAAGAGTGTGATTTTCAAAACACAACATTTGTTGGTGAATTTGGTTCTTGGATAGCTGACAAAGATCAAAACAACATTGATGCAAGCGATGAAGCCCAAGTTGAGGAAATTATTAATAAAGGAAATTCAATCTACGAAGGTCAACTTAAAAAAGGCTTGGAGTATTTTCATCAAAAATTCAAGCTGCTTTATGACAAAATAACATTGATGGCAGTTCAGGCAGCTGATGATCAAAATATGTGGTCACTTCAAGAAGAAGAATACAAAGCACAAATAGAAAACTTGAAAGGAAAAGTACAACAACAAGAAGATGAAGATGTGAGTGAAAATTCTGCAGGACTGATTTCTATTCCAAGCCCAGTATATTTGCAAAGGAAGTGCACTTATTTAGAAGATTCTTATAAATACATAAGAACTTTGAATGAAAATATAAAGAATGAAAACATGGAATCTAAAAAAGAATTGATGTCTCTTTCGTCAGAATACGAAATAGAAACACAGAGACTAATTATTTCGATAGCTAACCTTACAGATAAGCTACGTAGCTCTTTACCAATTGAATTATTTTGGAAACTAAATAGAGTTCTGAATGAAAATTATACAAAATATCGGAAAGTTATTGAAGACGCTGTAAATACTAAAAGTGAATTCGTTGATTTGCTTGGCCGTTTGGAAAAAGATAAACTTGAGATTATAAACAGTTTTCACCAAGTTGTAAAAGGAGTAGGTAAGACAACGTAATTTCGAATAAAAATAAACCATCAACAAATAATGATTAATAAAATTATGTACCTACTTGCTTATAGCTAAAAATGACAACACTTCTACTGATAACCTCTTAACAAACATAGAAGAATCTGTCCTCAAAAAGCAGCTACAAGAGCTATGCTTCGAATTGGATGCCAAAAATAAGAAAATTCTGTATCTAGAGAACAGAAATTCAGAACTACAAGAAGCTCAGTCCAAAATAATGTGAGTAATTATAGTTATTGTCATTAATTAAACCAGAGATATTACAAAAAACGCTATAATTTCAGAGACAACTCTCTAGCATCACTTACAAAGCAAGAGCAAGAACTGATGAAAGGTCAGCTAAAAACTTTAGCTGAAGATAATAAAATACTAAAAGAAAAAAGTCAGCATGTCGGTTGCCAACTGGATATAGTTTTACTACAGGTAAATTACATAAACTCGTACAATACCACTGTCATACTTCTTGATGATCTATAAATATAAATTGCAGCTTCAAGAAAACCAACAACAACAAATGAGTAACGATTTGGAGGTTAACATATTGAGACATCAGATCTTAGATCTACAATCAACTAGTGATAACAAAGCCATAGTTGCAAGGTAAAGAACAATATTGTTGAAAGATAAAGACAGTCTTATCAAAACTATATTAATGTTTTATATATTGTAATTGTTGTTGTTTTAAGGCTAAGTGGTGAAGTGCTCGTAGCTCATTTACAAGTTACAGAAAGTAACAAGAAAATAGAAAGACTTAACTCTATATTGAACAAGGAAAAGGAATTACGAATAGAAGCAGAAGAAATGTTGAAAGCGCGGCAGAAGATTTTTGATGTTTATTCTTTCAGATATGAATCAAAGTTCAGGTAAAAATTGGAATGGTGATGTAATCTATTTCATCTCATTATTTATAAAAAGCATCGTCTCTTGTCTGGCTGAGTTCCACTGAACGGGTTCAAAGCAGTTTTACTTCTTTTGGTCATGGAACTAGAGCGATTTTTGTAAAGGTAAGTAGATAAAACCAAAGTTAGGCAACATTCGGCGAGGTCAGTACTCGGATGAGTTACGAGCTCGACCACTTACTGACTTACTGAGTTACCTCTCTAATTCTACCGGACGGATTTTGATGCGGTTTTAACCGTCGTTTCAGAGCATCCTTGTAAGTACTTAGGTACGACGTGGGTGGAGCCAAAGGCAAATTCTAGTTCTTTTATAAACAAAAATCTGCCTATATTTTCTTTTGCAGATACATGTTCGAAGTTATGTTAGTCTTAAGGCAACAGTATCAAGGAAGCATCCCAATTACTTCAATCGAAAACTATTTGAACAAACTGGAAGATATTACTCGTGAATCTCAGGTTGTAAATGAAAAACTGCAAGAAATTGATGATCTCAGAATGAATTTGATGACCAAACACAGCGTGTTTGATCATATTTTAGATGTTACTAGAAATAAATGCATTGCAGAGGGAGATAGTTGTTCACATAAAATAAAAAATATGATGATGGTATGAATGATCCTTATGTGTTTGCTTATAAAACTTTTAACTTGAAATCAAATTGAGTTTGTATTGTTTTCTAGAAATCTATGAAAATTCGTGAAATGGACCATCTTAATAAAAAAGTAAAGGCATTGGAGCAAGCTAGAGATGAACTTGTAAAGCGATATAACCATTTGGAGAAAACATTGGTTTTAGTAAATCAAGCTTTTGAAAAATCGACAGCTAATGTTGTAGATAGAACGCATAGTGATGGAGAAATAAGTATTGCCCATTTAGAACTAGAAGATATTCAGTCGGATGATGACTCTACATCAAGAAGTAAAAACCAACCTTATTTCATAACAATTTATATATTTTGCGTGGATTGCAATTTAATGCCTCTTCCAATCTTTCAGAAAGCAAAACGATAACTCTACCAATACCTCAAGTTTTGAAACCACTAAAGCCTGATAAAATTAACAGTATTAGCAAAACTGTCATGCCTAATAACACGCAAGTATGTGTGAATGCTTCAGTTGAAACTAATACAATTCCAGACACAAAATCAAAAGTAGCGAACGTTCAAGTGCAAACTATAACATATGAACACCAAATCAAACAGGCAGGAGTTCAGACAGTTGAGGACAAAGTAGTAGTAGGGTTGAAACAAAATATCCTATCTTTAAACAAGACAATCGAAAGACAAAGTAAAGAACTAGCTGAAGCGTTTTCACTTGTACAGCAACGAACTAAGGAAAATCTCGTTTTGAATACAGAAAAAGTGAATATGGAGGCTAGTATTCAAACATTGAAATCTAATAATAACTACAAAGAAAGATTGAATGAAAAATTGCAGATAGATATTGATGAAATGCGTAACGAGCTTGACAATTTCAAAGCATTACAAATGACTGAGAGCAATAAAAAGCAGAATGCATGCAACAATGAAAATAAGTCTCTATTATTGGCACTTAATCAATTAGAAGACGATAAAAATGAAATATCTGCTCAGTACAAAGAGTTAATGAATAATGTAAGAGAAGAATATTCTAAAACGATAAAAGATTTGAATATACAAAATATGGAATTGCAATCTAAATTAGACAGGTAAGAGCATTAAATACAAAGGGTTTTTCCAAACTGTTACTAAATCGCGTCGCTCGCCTATCATGAACAGGTACGATCAATCATTTTTAACAGCTTGTAAATAAAACCTTCCTATCGCTTAGCTGATTTACGTAACACCAAATTCATTGCAGAAAAGGTAGTGACTCGAACGGTATAAACACTGAAGCGTTGAAAGAAGTTGTCGGTAAATATAACATGAAAATTGTTGAGCTTGAAGACAAATGTTTCAAATTGCAGAGTGAGTTGGAAGAATGCAAATCTGAATTGTAAGTCGAACGATCTCCTAGTGAAGAGTGAAGGCTCTGTTTTTAAGGTTAACTAAAGTGCTGCTTTTGTAGGACAACATATCAAAGTGAATTGGATCGTTGGAAAGATTTAGCTACGGAAAGATTGGTAAAAATGGAACAACTAAATGCTCAACTTGGTGAGAGGCATCATCAGGAGGTAAGTGAGACATTCACTATGAGCTGGTTCCTGTATAAGCCGTATTCTATCAAAATGAATCGTTACAGGATCATTTCACAATATTTTTGAAATCCTTCGTTCATTCAGGTGGAGTCGTACAAAGCAGAGAACCAACATTGGTTGTCACAGTTGAATGATACGCAGCGTGAGCACATGGATCTGCGTTCGAGACTAACAGAACAAAAGGCAGTTTATGTAAAACAGTTAGCAGAAAAAGATGGTCAAATAGAGCATATGCGGTCTGTTATAAACAATTTGAAGGTAAGAATTTCTGTAAACTCTAAGGAAAGTGCAGTACATCTACGGCAAAAAAAATATTTTTTGGTTTCTTTAACACTAACATTAATACACAGACACTCGCCTTTTCCCAGAGGCTTAGAGAGAGGCTTTTTCGTGTGGAGCGCACGACCGCAGGAATATAGACGTGACAGTGGTGCCCTCTCATGTCTGTAGTGTAGAGGCTTGAAAATGAATTACTTTTTCAGGCTCAAGTAATGAACTTGCAAACAATGATATCAGTGAACGATCCAAGCTTTGATTTGTCGGCTATTGTGGAAGTCGATGAAGCCAGTGATGTTATGAGCCAACACGGCTCAGAGAGATTGGAGATCAAGTTCGACTTCAGCGGTGATATAAATGACTTGAACTATGAGTTTGGACGGATTGGTAGTAGTTCCACTTCTATTTGGTAAGTTGATTTATTTATTTATTGAATTAAACAGTTGCTTACTGTTTTAACCAAAGCGCAAACTGCCTTAGTTAACACATAAACTTATATAAAACTTAAATATACTCCTGTCTTTGTGTCCCTTAGGACATATTGATAGAAATAAGACTATCGTTTAATATGTCAACACGCTGGAACTCTTGCAGAAGACCATTTATGAGCGCGAGCCCGTTGAGTAGGCGCATTGTTAGCGTGATGCGTTCGTGTTACGTGCATTACGAACAACCGACGATGGCAACGGCTCGTACTACTGGACGAATAGCTTATTATGGTCGAATTGTTGACTTTGTCACGAAGTATTAGGCAGTAGTATATAGCAAGCTGTAATTTACACCTTAGCTCTGAGGTGTCCAAACTGACCATAATAGCCACAAATATGGAAGGAAATAGAATAGGGATAAAAGAAACGCTTTTAAATGTATTTGGCAAATTTTCGTTGTAGCATCTCGATCGATGCCTATATTAGCATATTTATAGCATAATTTATATTTAGCATATTTTTGATACATTTAATATACCTAAGGTTATTAAGTACCTACTTGTATTATTAGGTTTTTTGTTTTGATCAGCATGGGGCGATCAGTCATTTTACAAATTTAAATTCCTTGTGACTATTGGTCTGCAAGTCCAATAACCTGGTGGTAACTATTGGATCGATTAAAATCTGAATTTTAGGCAAGAGCCGGTAATAGAACGCCTTCGCCGCGATAAACAGATGGCTGGCAAACAGAATGCTATACTCCGACGGCAGATAAAAGCGCTAGCATCTAGGGAGAGACGCTCACGACTGGATGCGCAGAACTTGAGGAACCAAGTGTTCAGAATGTAAGTCACTATCTGACTTTCTAAATTGGTTAGATTATGTGATGCAGAAAGTCTTGAGTACAGATATTCACTTTAATTAATGACGATATTTTAAACAGGAATTTTCCAACAAGATTTTTTTGTTTTAGTCTTTTTAAAAGCTTTTAACTTTACTTGTTAGTATGAGGTAACATGAGAAACCAAAAACGAAAACGCTACGCGTATGTGGTCAAATCTTGAAACTAAATTTAAATCAGTTCCACCTTACCGATTGAGCGAAATTTTGCATATCTGTCAAGTTTCGATGACAATACAATAGTATGGTTATAGCGAGCTGATGTGATGGTGAGACAAAAGGTGGACAATCGAACTCCTCGATGATTAATTTTGTAACCTGTGAGTTTGATCTCATTTTGAGCTTGTTATGGAAAACATATTTAGCAACAACAAAACTTATTATATTACCCATTTTATTATTAACACCAGCACATCGGGCAGCAAAGTAGTGACAGCAGAAACAGCGGCTCTACATAATAAGATCGCGTCACTTCAAGCGCAACTGATGAGCGCTAGACGAGACACCAACTCTAGCATAGCTCTATGGGATAAGTGGAAGAGGTAGTAATCTACAGTTACTGATCTAATTTTGCCTCCTGCTATTGTAGTATGTTCTTGTAGTACCTATTTGACCCTTATACCTTCCAATTACCCACTATCAATATGTATAAAATGCTTGCTTGACTTGATTGACTATATCAACGCACAGCCTAAAAAACCGTAATTCATTATCATCATCATCAAAATCATCAATGCTTGCACGACGCTTGTCAGGCGGATTGGTGATCGAAGTATTGGTGCTAATGACTCAAATGGATGCTGTTTTATATAGTCTTTTATGACATCCACGCGGAAGGAGACGGAGGGGTATATTCATAGGATGGACGCATACCATGCCATAAGTTTGGATAGTATATTCCTATTGTGGTCTAGGGGAGCACTAAGAAAATAATTTCTGAAATTTGACGTGCAGCGGGGGTGAGGCTTCAAAGGGAAAAACACCACGAAAGAAGAAGTAGAAGTTCGAAAGTGGAAGTTGTGGTTTTTCCTCTACTTAGGCATACGATCCCTGATCGATTGATTTGGTTACAGAGCCCAACAGGTAGCAGATCGCTGGCAAGCACGTTTTGAAGAGAAATGCCAAGAAGTAAAGAAATTTGAACACTGTCTCAACTTATCCAAATCAGCTGTTAGCAGATTGGACAGGGAGAAACGCATGCTGCTCTCTAAAATGTCACAAGAGAAGCGTTAGTATACCATTTTGTTCAAATATCTTTATATTTTTATCAATGCAACCGTGTTAAAATTATGTCGAGACCATTTGTTTGAATCTGAAAAAGCTTGACCCAAAAGGACTCTAGTGATTCCAATTAATAAAACACTATAAAAATTGACTTAGCTTGCAATTATTTTAGCGCGGTTTAGCTTAGGAAAATGCTGAGCAAAACTTTATAAATTTTAGATGAAATCCAACTATCGATAGAGAAGCAAGAGAGTGAAGCGACAGAGAAGATTCAGCGTACTATCGGCGAGTGTTCGAATTGCATGAACGCGCCTCCTCTGTCTAGCCACGCTCTGTTAGAGAGGGTTGAAGCTCAGCAGAGGAGGATAGCTGCATTGGAAGTAGCTGAGAAGGTTGGTACGACACGAATGAAACGATAGGTCAAGTTACCAACAGATACGGTCCTTTTTCATTGGATGATATTCGGACGCAGGAAGTCTGTGGATGGAGACGGCTCAAGATCGTTCGTCGTGGCATTTGATGGGGTTTATATCCAGCAGTAGACATCTGCGGATGATTTACTTAGCTGTTGGGCGACACAATAGATTTTTTGATAGCGCGTTTATTTTATCAGTACATGATCTAGTTAAGGTGAATGCTCTCGTTGCCTTGCCCATACAAAATAATTTAAGTATTTTTTCAATCCACAGATTGTCGTTCTTTATATCGTATTTTTTTTTCGATTTTCTAATGATTATCGTACTCGCAAATGGTTGTTTCAAATAAAAATTTACTAAGGGTAATTTTTAAAATTAGTTTGAAATACGACCAATTTTACGTATGTGTGAGTGTTTTTAATGTCCATTTTGAGTCGCCACCTACCATCGAAGCGTGATATTTTTACGCAGAGCACCCTGTTTTGTTTAATTTGACAGAGATGGCGGTTAAATGGACCTCGAGCACCGAGTTTTGAGAAAGATAGTGAAAGATGGCGCTAAATAAATAAAAGTATGCCTCGCGTTATTTTCGGGTCTGTCACCAAAATTGCGAAACGCGACGTTGCCAGGCAACGCTACGTCACAAGTTTAGTGCTTGCTAGTCACCCGTAATTATTAGGCTTTATGAGCTGGCTCTGATAGGGTTGCCAACCGTTCGTTATAATCATAGTTTACAAAGTTATTTGCGGCTATGTTCTTTATACTTTGCAATATCAACAAAGTAGGTACCTTCGAGAAAATACTTTATTGTAACGTACTTTATTGAAACTCAAGTTTCAGTTTTATAAAATAAAAATAAAACAACGAAAGAATATGTAAAAACTATACTTTCGTAACTTCATTCGCAGCAATAAAAAAAAATTATTATTAGTCATTGACCGAGCGAGCAAAGCAAGGTAAGTCCTTGCAATATAATATGGCAAAATTTGCTATCGTCTGTTCGGATGTATGTACCTATGTACGTAAGTACTCGCGTACGTCGCATTTTTCAATTAATCTTGATGAAACTTGATATATGTACTTACTTATATATTTATTTTACAATATAGTTTTTGAGAAAAAATAAAAATGAAAACCAATATTACGTGAGCTCTCATTTGTTAGAGTTTCAACGACTTGTGGTTCAAGTAAGATTGGGTATATGCTAGATCGGACTATGGATGCGATTTTTAAACTTTATCGAAAAACAAGATAGTTTGTGCTCTTGAGGTATTCTGTTCGCAAAACTACTAGTGTTTATAATCCGACCGTGTACCGTGCTGTGATTCAGAAACTCGGTGTAGCAACCCTGATAATATATCAATATCAAAGTGTAGTATGAAGTTGTCATCTCGCTCCTTAAATGCAAAAGAGCCACAAGTCGAAAATTAATTTTTTTACTGGAAAGCCTATCAAAGTTTTGATAGTAGTTTTTTTTGTATTACTTTATAAATCTTTTTTTTCTACATATATGTATGGTATATTATAAGATGCGTATTTTGAACCTTACACTACCTTGAAATTTACATTGAGATCAATGTAATTAAATGCGGAAGAAACTTATCCATAACTATCACCTCTTCATCTAGCAATATTACAAAATAAAATACTCCATAAATCTTTGACTTACTAGTAGTAACGATGAGATCTACGATCAATAATATCTAAGTCATCGCAGTAATCTCATTAAGTGTTTCATTATTATACATAAAAATCATTTAGCTTAAATAATCAATTTTAAAATAAGTAAGTATAAAAAGTTTAACATTACTTTGGGATTACATCCTTTTCAATCAGTTTTAGGATGCTTTGTTTTTTGTCTCAGCAACTTGTAGCTTTTTGATATTATTTTATATTATTTACTTGGGAAAAATCTGTATCCTGAGAAGTTTTGTATAAAAATATATTTTAATGTTGTTGATCAGTTTTAATAACTTTGAGGTCTGCTCTTTACGACTCTTCCTTTGGAAATCTATGTCAAGAGGCTGAACACTAGGAAGTACTGAATCAACTGATTGGTAATCAATCATCTGTACTGCTGTCTGAGCTTGAAGATGAGGATTCACTTGAGTATATCTGAATCGCTGTCTGTACTTTCCTCAATGACTAAATTTATTCATTGCTCTGGACTTCCAAAATCAGATAATGTTTTCATCAAGTAACGATAGGCTAGGATTGTGTTGGCTGTCTGTCTGGTATGGAATTTATACCGTTTTTGATGAAGCGATTAAGATAGAGACTCCAGTGAATCCTCATCTATAAGCTCAGACAGCAGTACAGACGATTGATTACCAATCAGTTATGATTCAGAACCTCTTAGTGTTCAGCCTCTTGGCATAGATTTTCAAAGGAAGAGTTGTAAAGGCATAATATATTTTTATACAAAACTTCTCAGGATACAGATTTTTCCCAAGTAAATAAAATAAAATAATATCAAAAAGCTACAAGTTGCTGAGACAAAAAACAGGGCATCCTAAAACTGATTGAAAAGGATGTGATCCCAAAGTAATTTTAATAATCTTAAAAGTGATTATTTAATTCAAAGGATACTTATGTATAATAATGAAACACTGTATTTTAAGACTGATTGTACAGACTGATTGTAATAACAGTCATTTAACAAATATTGCATGTTTGTTTATAAACAATTACAACCATAATCACGGTAATCTTATATGCAAAACAGACACATTTCCAAGTACTGCGGTTTCGTTTTAATAAAATAGTAATCAAACTTATTGAACTTTCATTCAAAAGAAACGCATTCCAAAACCTGACACTTTTATGTTTCGTAATAAAGTTATTATTATTATTATTATTAACTGGAAAGATGGCTGCTTTGCTGTGAAGTTAGTCATCAAAGTCTCAAAATGCTAAATGGGTAGTTGTGTGATTGAACTATTTTAAACGCTAAAACCATGGGTGTCTTTTTCGAATATAAAAATTGGAATCATCTAAATGCCATTTTTGCATTAAAAACGATATTGAAATTTTTTGATTTGTGGCCCTGTTGAATTTAAGGTGTTCTGTTTGTCTGTGGTTACCTAGCCCAGTGCACTTATTTCTCCCTATATGTTCCTTGACTTTTTTCTCTATGGTCCTTGTCTATGGTGCACTGTGGGTGTCATGCGATTAATTTTCTTTGGGGCGGTGTCTTTGAAACGAGTGCAAGCCAGGTTATAACGGTTTCACGGTGAAATTTCGTAAGTAAACAGATATTTACATAATTTTAATGTGTTACCTACTAGTAGAGTAGTACTATTATAGAAGATGCCTGCCCTTTGTTTGAAGCCTTCGTTGTTGTTGTTGTTGGACATAGGCCTTCCCCTTAGAATGCCACGACGAACGGTATTGAGCCGCCTCCATCCACCGACTCCCCGCGACGTTTATAATGTCTTTATTCCATCGAGTGGAGAGCTTTCCTCTAACGCGTCGTCCGGTTTGTGGTCGCCACTCGAGAACCTTTATTCTCCAACGGTTATCACTTCTTCGAGCTATATGACCTGCCCACTGCCACTAATTCTGAGAGCTATGTCGGTGACCTTGGTTCTTCTACGGATTTCCTCATTTCGGTTTCACGTGGTGAAACTCCTAGCATAGCTCTCTCCATAGCCCGTTGCGCAACTTTGAGCTTGTCTATACGGCCAATAGTTAGCGACCACGTCTCAGTGCCGTAAGTCAACACTGGCGTGTAGACTTTCGTCTTGAGGCTCTGCGGTATCGGCGACGAGAAGATTTTTTTTTATACTACTTGGCAAGCAGACAAGCATACGGCCCACCTGATGGAAAGCAGTTACCGTAGCCTATGGACGCCTGCAACACCAAAGACATCACAAGCGCGCTGCCGACCCTGAGACATAATGTGAAAAGTCTCATGTGCCTGTAATTTCACTGGCACCCGTACCCTTCAAACCGAAACAGAGCAATGCGAACACTACTGCTTGGTGGCAGAAATAGGTACGGTGGTAGTACTTCCCCGGACGAACTCTTTCACAAGAAGTTTTCACAAAACCAACAAACTAGATATGGCGTAGTTTCCCGAACGCTGCCCATCCGAGTTGGATTCGTCGGTTGACCTCTTCATCTCATCACATCACACTAATATTATAAATGCGAAAGTTTATAAGTATGTTTGTTACTTCTTCACGCCCAAACGGCTGAACGGATTTGAGTGAAATTTGGAATGAAGATACCTAATAATAATAATAATAATAATAAGCAAGCAAGTACCTTGACTTGGCCCACGAGATTACCGCCATGTGGGATGTGGATTCGACGATTATCGTCCCGATAGTTGTTTCTGTGAATGGCCTTATAGCAAAGAGCCTCGACCAATACCTTGAGAGGCTCTCACTAAATGGTTGGATCAACGGTCAGATTCAGAAGGCAGTACTCCTGGACTCGGCACGCATAATCAGGAGGTTCCTCTCTCTGCAGCCCTAGCCTCCGACCGCTTGGGCCTTTGCTCCGCGGTCGGTGGTTTACCGTTTTGTAATATATTTTTTACTATACTGTTTTTATATACTATGTTTTTATAGATAAGTAGTATTTCTTTATAGTGGAAAAAGTATTTTATAACGAGTTTTAAAATAAATCAACGTCATAATAATAATATCATGGTTCACGCAGGTGAAACCGCGAGGCGCAGCTCGATATTTATATTACTTGAAATATCTTTAAAAATTTAATGAATGAAAATGTAATAAGTAAATATGTTATGTTTTCAGATCTTATCTAACACCAAGCTCCCAATTTATGGACGAAATATTTTGAAGCCGAAATTGACGAAGCTGACTCTGGTTGCACGAAAAATAATAATGCACAACAGCAGTCAGCCAGATTTGATGGCAGAAGATTTGAGAAATGGTCCACAACATGAACAGCATGGAAATGATTTATACGTTACTCACAGATCGGAACGTTTTTTTTGTATGCTACTTGGCAAGCAGACAAGCTTACGGCCCACCAGATGGAAAGCAGTTGCCGCAGCCTATGAACGCTTGTAACACCAGAGGCATTACACGCGCGCTACCGACCCTGAGACATAAAGATGAAAAGTCTCATGTGCCTGTAATTTCACCGGCACCCGTACCCTTCAAACCGAAACACAGCAATGCGAACACTACTGCTTGGCGGCAGAAATAGGTACAGTGGTAGTACTTCCCCGGACGAACTCTTTCACAAGAAGTTCTACTACTAACAAAACTACTAACTAGTCGTCTGACTGCGAGTCAATTTGGAATAGTGAGAGAGGCAGATTGTTGATTGTTTATCCAATATCATATATTTCCAACACAGTAATATTTGTACACTGTTATGTTTGCAAACGCCGTATCACCACACCCTATAAATGAGTTTATCAGCAGCATGATGCTAAAGCTGGTAGCATTTTTCAAAAATGCGATTTTATCTGAAATATATATTGAGACGTGTTCGGAAAAATGCAAAGTGCATAGATCTCAATGAAATGACATCATGTACGTTATTTTTTCTCATACAAAAAACCCTTACAACATTGTCTAAAACAAAACTATATCAAGAAATGTATTTTTTTCTAGCCACTGATGATCAACCAGAATTAGCAAGTTGAAGTGGCAATGGGAAGGTCATATAGCTCGCAGAACTGATAACCGTTTGAGAATAAAGGTTCTCGAGTGGCGACCGAAAAACGGACGAGGCTGTAGAGGAAGGCCCTCCACTCGATGGACTAAAGGCATTATGAACGTCACAGGAAATCTGTGGATGGAGGCGGCTCAAGACCGTTCGTCGTGGCACTCTAGGGGACACCTAAGTGGACTTCTACAGGCTGATGATGATGTAGTTGATCATCAGATCAACTACATCTAATGATGATGAAGATGATACCTCATATCTCCGGCGTTTATGAACCGATTTAGAAAATTCTTTTTTTATTTGAATAGATATATGTACTTCCAGATTGGTCCCATTTTTTTCAAAACCCAGTTCTGATGATGGAATCCATGAGGAATTGAGGGAACTCCTCAAATATTTTAGGCATACATATGGCGATTTTGATATTTTCAGCAACAAACCAAGCATTTGCATTCAGAAAGTATCATAATCCTTTCACCACTATGGTTCTTTCATCATTTTTTTTTCATCCTAATATTTAGTCGAATACAATGGCGGAAGTCGGTTTTTTAAATGAAAAGTTATATTTAGAAGAGATGCAATGGGCACTAATGGTAACAATGAATAGAAAATACGAAGACAAAATGTGCAGTTGCACTGATCGCTTACCTATTGATGAATATTTGTTGTCAGTGTATGATATTTCTAGTGGAAAATACTTGTAATTATAAACCAATAAAAATACCTAATCTGTTTGTTTTTTCTTTTTATTAATTTCTGTAAAAAGACATTCATTTTTGTGGGGGTGTTTGCCATAATTACCACCCTTGGCAGGTTGATTGGTGATTGCAGTATCGGTTACTCAGATGGATGCTGCTGCCCATGCCCTGGTGTCGGCTTTTCCGACATCCACGGGAGGAGGATTATAGATTCTACGCTGCACACCACGGCACTTTTTATAGGGTGGCAGGAAGTCGGTGGATGGTGGCGGCTCATCCCTTCTAACAATTTTCTTTAACGCCATCATTATCGAGATACCTTATAAACATTTTTTTAACGCCATCTATATAACATCTGGGGATAATGACAACGCCATCTAGTGAAAAACAAAACAGTGAATGTAGAAGTGTGCGTGCGTGTAATTACATGAGGCAAATTGTCAGATCTTATTTATAGTGAATTTGAAATTTCTAACGACTCTTTAACGAAAATTCATGCTGCATCAAATTCTATGACCTACACCGTGCTCGCAAACGGTAAAATTACTCACTAAAGACGCTCGAGTTTTGAACAAAAAATAAAAAAGTCAATATCTGTTTTTCCACGCCATCTAGCGTGAAACGAGCTTTAAGTAATCGAAAGCATCCCCCTTAAACAATAAAATATTTTGATGAAACATTCGCAGATTTTAAATTGATTAATGTTGTGTTATTTGTAGGGGAATGAGCTTCTAGTATCAGAGTATGAGAAATCACTAGCGGAGATCACCTCGCTAAAGGGACAAGTTCTGAAACTGGAGTCTACATTACTGGAGGCACAAATACGAACACCGTTAAAAGAAAATAAGGATAGCCAACCGGAGGTGGATTATTGGAAAAAGTAAGCTATTTCTCAAATACTTTCTAACAGTCGGGAGTTTTTCATTGCCTTTCTAGCCAAGTTTGCTAGAGCTAGTTATTTTAATTAATTGATTCAAGCGTGACTTTGCGGAAATCCATTCTACAATATAAAATAGACGAACAAATATATAGTAACAATTCCGCTCCTGTCCAACGAAAACTCTGAAAGAATTCCAAAAAATGAATGAATTCTTTCAGAGTTTTCGTTGGAGAGGAGCGGAATTGTTACTATATATTTGTTCGTCTATTTTATATTCTAGTTATTTTGTTAAAGTTTTTTTTTGACATTCTCGCTCTCGACTATTAAGGTGAGCTAACAATCAAATCCCGTAATAAAATTGCTGCTCTGATTGAAATGCCAAAATAAAAAGCTGTGTTGTAAAAGCTTGTTCTTAAGATATTTTTTCTTTCAGTTACTGTGAAATGTTGAAAGAGGAAAATGTACAGTTGAATCTCCGCGTCCGTGCGATGGAATCGACACCGACCACCGCGCACCAACACAGGATCAACGATTTAGAACAAACTATCCTCACACTCAGAGGTAACATCTACTACCTGTTCTAAGGTTTTTAAGTTCTCATTTACTATGTATCAGCTTCTCCCTACTCCGATGCACTACACAGACGCTTCCCAGTTAGTGGTGAGACGGATCATCATATTAAGCTAAGCCGTATTTGTTGCTTGAGGCTTGGTAGCGTTGGAACAGGATTAATTTTAATTTATAAGACGATTTAAAATGATCCTTATGATTTCATTGAATAAAATTATTTTGATTTGATTTGATTTGGTTCATGCTTGTTGATTATCTTCCTATTCTTAACTAAAATACATAGACACTTAGATAGATTAACTCTTTATGGAGCAAAACAACAGTTAGGTATAACATACAGATATACAAAAACCTAGCGAAATAACAAAAATAAAAAAGTACACAATGAGCGGTCTAATTCCTTATAGCGATTTCTTCTAGACAACTTAAAGGTAGGTTCATAACATAAGTTACAGGTTTCATTGTAAAAGGTTTAGGTACTATGAAATACAGATATATAAAACGTGTATTTTAAATAATGCAAAATCTCAGACGTTCCAATTATTTTTGATTGCCTTAAACAGAGCACGCAAAAAAATCGTCAGGAAGAAATATTTGAAACTTTTGCTGTCCTTAAATATTCTTATCGATTCATTACTCTATGACTCATAACGTGCGGTAGAAGGTCGTTGTACTTCGCACGGAAGGGCATGCGTAGTTTGCGTGCGATAGCGTTAATAATTTTTAGACACGACAATGCTTAATATAGGTATTCATTATTTTCAGGTTTTGCATTATTTCATTGACACGTTTAATAACCTCTAGCCATCTTTAATCACAAACATGTCTTCCTCATTCAGCCTGAAAAATTTAGTATTTCCTCTAGGTCTTGTCAGCAAATTACAAGTGGAACAAAAGACATCTAGCCAAAGAAAAACAGACTCTAGACCGAGCAGTGGACGCAGCGGCGCTGAAAAGGTGATTGTGACATGAAGCTTTCGTATTTCTGACATATTTCTTGTCACCGCTAAAGAAACTATTCTTACTTATATATGGAGGTAGGTATCTTATACCTATTATAGGGGCACGTGTAAGCATAGCTTCTTTTTGAAACATTCAATTTTCTAAAGAACTAAAAACCATTAAAATTTTCGTAACTCAAAAATTGATAAAATAGACCAAGTAAGCCAAAATCATACTGATCGCGAAAGTTTAAAAAATACTTGACCAAATAAGGCACATTTCCTATCATATAAGAGATCCTTTTATTTCTTTAGAACCTATAAATTTTCTACTATAGAAGTGCTAATAGTAGCATTAGAGAGTTACTACCGTAAGCGTCTGTAAGAGCTTTTTCTCGTAAAAGTCCTAGTAATTCTTTCCCCCACCCGCCCCCCTCGATGTACTGACGACATTTTATAGGTTGATTAAGGCAGCTCTAGACCGTTCGCCGTGGCATTCTTTGGGGAAGGCCTATGTCCAGAACTAGACTTCTACAGGCTGATGATATTGATGGATATTAGTATCAGTTCAATTAGCCCTCGAAAAAAAAACGTTTAGTTAAGACGAACTTTTACCCATTCCCAGAATTATGGTCAAGTGGACTCCCACCGCATAGAGATAGCGAATCTAAAGCGAAGCATGCATGAGAAGGACTTGCTACTAGAACGATCCAAGGAAATGCTTAAAATTGCTGCGGAAAGAGAAGATGATTTGCTGAGAGAAGTAAGTTTCTTTGAATGAAATCACCAATCCGCCTGCCAAGCGTGGTGATTATGGAAAATCCTCCCATTGAGGAGGTTCCGCCCAACCAGATGATTGAACGCTGATGATTGGAATGACTCGTGTTTAGGGTTTCGCTTCAGAAATCTTTATAGTTAAATTTCATTGTCTGTGTGTCTGTCTGTCTATCCGCAGTGTGTGTTACACAGCAACTGTCAGTGCTATCGACTTGAAATTCGACACAATTTTAAAACTCTTTTGCGTTAATTTATTTAAGCCTTACCATGTGGTTCCACTTCCAGTACCAGACGACAAATGCCAATCGAAAACGAAAAAGTCACGAAAGCGTTAAGCAAAGTATGGGGTTGACACAAAGGCTATCAACCGTTTCTTTAAACTTGCTTAGCGGTTTCCTCTCATTCTCGATTGTCATTTATCTAAAATTGCAACTATGGATTCCTTCTTTTCCAGAATGCCTTCTTACGGCGAAAACTGGAGGACATCACAAACCCAAAGCAAGGTTTTTTGTCAGCTTAAATTAAGATAAAATAAAATGAGTAGTTCCTTTCTTGATAAGTCAAGAAGGCTTAGTTTCCTTTTGATCACTATTTTAACGCGTTTGAATAAGCACAACTTGAAATAAAGTCAATCTATTTTATTATGACACTTTTACTTGTTACTTGATTTACAGGTAAAATCCAAATCTATGATTTACACTTTTAATGTAGGTAAGTACCTACCTATAATTCGTTAGTTTTGTTCGACAAAATAAGGTGCCGAAACCAGCCGTTAGAGGCACTGTCTGGATTTCCATTTATATTCCGATTATAGTAACAAACTCACACTCGGCATACAATAGAGTCTTGAATCTCAATCTTGAACCTTCTCGCTAGCTGCTTGAAGTTCATTCTGAAAATAACGATAACGTTTATAATGAAGATAAGCGTAGGCCTAAATATGATGAATGAAGCAAAAGACTAGGGTAGTGGTTCTGGTAAAAATAAATAAACAAAGCTATTTATAAAATTTTAAACATTCAAAAACTAATAGTTGTTGCATGCTCAGACTTTTTTGTTATGTGTAGTTTTGAACAACGCAGATCAGGCCCCCTAACTGAAGTCACTCGGTGATCAACGTTAGATAAATAAAATGACCATCAATTGCTCAAAATTATCACTAAGAATTGTCAATTGATGGTCATTTTAGACCGTAACAAAACGTTAACCATCGAGTGACTTTCAGTTAGGGAATTAAGGGGGGCATAAGTGGTTTGTTGAGCATAGTAGTTGTGTCATGGGTCCGGAAGGGTTTTATCATCTTATTATTGACGTTTTACCAGTGCCATTACAATATTACGTTATTTAAACGAAAAACTAGGATATAGCACGTACCTAGTAGTAGCACTACGCATACCTGAGTTTTAGATTTGTCTTCTTCGAACCTCGCCCTTAGTCGCCTGGCGAGAGGTGGAGTGAAGAGCGCTGGATCGGGATGGTCTTTTCCATCACGCTCCCAAGGTTGTTTATGTCTCCACAAAAGTGATACCACTGAACCGACTAGTAAAACCCATACTAGGCCAATCTGTGAAGAGAACTTAGACATGAAATCATCAGTCAGGTATAAGCAATGTACTCGTATGTATAGGTAATTTGGTATTTTCTATAAATCATTGACATGTCTGCAGTCAGACATCTTTTGATGGATTCAAGCCTGTTGTATAAAATTTGACGACGAACGCTCTACAGCCACTTCCGCACCTATTGTCTTCGACGAGTTTCGACGACGGTACTGTGTGACCGAGCATCTTTTAATAATAGCAGTTTTTGTAGACCGTGTAAAAGAAACTTACCGGACTTGTCCACAAGTAAGAAACCCTGTACAGATAGAAGTAGTCACTGGGGTCAGTTACTACTGGCGCAGGCAGGGTGATGTTAGCCGCACACCCTTCCACGCTTAGTGGTAGCCTCACGGGCGCCGGTCGTGGACCTCCTAAGTTTATCCAGAGAGTTAGGGCTATACCGCTAACAAGGGCCACTGAAACTCCCTGAAAATGAACATCAGCTATTTAATCTACATCATCAAGCTCTAAACTGTTCAGCAAAATAAGGCCATCCTATTTATATTGCTTATCACCTTATTGGTTCGGAATTACATAAAATAACCTTTATAACCAGGGTGGTATGCATGTACATAGTTTGAGTATCCGCAAGATGATCGAAATAAATGCCTTATTAACTTACCAACTCATTTGCAAAAGTGGTGAACATTCCAAGAGTAAAGACCCCTAGCACAGGTCCACCCACAGCTCCAAATATCGTAAGCGATGCTTGTAGTATCCCACCTAGATATTGTGCCAAATAGGCCATGGTAAGAATTACTAAACCGTAGACACAGGCTAGGATCTTCGTCAGCCATATAATATATGCGTCTTTGACTTTGCACCACCTGAAAAATAGGGAAAATCAAGATAAGATAAGCAGTTTGCGTATACTATTGACGTCATTTGAAACATACGAAAGAATCAGGATATTCTTTAAATCTTCAAGACTTAAGTGAATGGAATCGTTTCATAAGAGCAAGCAAGACAATTTTCTAGTCTCACCTGGATATGTAATCTGCAAGGGTGACGGCTGCCAGAGAGTTGCAAGAAGAAGACACGGTGGATAGCGAGGCGCTGAATATCCCGGCGACGAAGAGCCCCGCGAGCCCGGGCACCGTACGCATTGCATCCACAACGTAGTACGGCATCAGCTGGTCTATCTGACGAAACAGAGCACCAACATGTGTATTGAAACATTACATTACTACTTGACATTTTTATGTTCTTTTTCATCGTCATATTTACGTAAATAACCCACATGTCACTAGCACCACTAAACGTGGAAGGGCGTGCGTTCAACGCTGTTCAACGTCACCCTGCCTGCCTCAGTGGTGACTGTCCCCAGGAAACTTCTATCATTACCTACAGGATTTCTGAATTGTGGACGTCCGGTAAGTTAATGTTCGTGATTGCGTCCAGTCAATGCACAGTATGTGGTGATCCCAACTAAAGTGGTTATGTTTCTTGACCATAATAATATAGGAATAGATCAATTGGACTCTGAAAAAATCTTAAATTTGGTCGAAAATAAGCAAACTGTAGTTACCGCGCTTATTGATCCACTTGTGTAAGGATCACATTCTTTGTAGACGGCATACATGCCCAGTCCACTGATGCACGTCACCAAGCTTAGGGTAGCGAGGACCGGCCAACTCCACCATAAACAATTTTGGGATTGCTCCAAAGTGCTGACTGTTAGCAGTCTCTGGACCTAAAACAATAACGTGAACATAAATGTTAGCTAAGTTTGCTGTTATTAGATGAAAGACATTGAATTTGTTTACCTAATACTTTCCAATAGATTACTTAGTCTGAAGTTTTGCACCTCGGTAATCTTCGTCATATCAAAATATAAATAAGTCTAGAGAGTGAAAAAGTGACAGTCAGGAACGAAGATTGCTGAAGTGCATATCTTTAATAGTATTAATGTAAATGTTTACGTTATTAAATGAAACTAAAGGACTCAAAGACGAATCTAAACATTCATAAGCAATTCTTGTGATCGGAATTACACTTACTTGTGTTTGGTTTACGGCATACAATGATAAAAACGTAATGGTACCTGCCATTAGCAGAGCCCACCACGTATGCCTCTCTGTTGGGTCGAAACTAACACTGAAAAGAAGACAGGTTTGTTTATATACTTGTAAAACATGATGAATAGAATCTCTGCTTAAATATTGTACAAAACATACTTAGAAAAATCCAAACGTCCACCTTCTTTGGCAATAGTGAAGATTTTGTCGAATCCGCCAAGATCCATGGACGTGAATACAAGAACAGCGAAAACAGCAGCAAACATAAGTAAAGACTGAAGGAGATCTGTGTATAAAACGGCTTTCATCCCTCCCAGTGTTGAGTAAAAGGTGCAGACTAGTCCAACCAGTAAGATAGAAATCAGTCGATCAAGTCCTGTAACCGACTCTAGGACTATCGCAGGAGCGTAGAGAACTACACCACTGTATAGGATCATCTGAACACTGTAGGTCAGTGACGCTAGCACTCTTATTCTCGGCCCAAATCTAAGTTCCAGGTACTCATAAGTACTGGTTTTTTGCAATCCGAAGAATACGGGTAGATACAGTCGACTGGCTATCGGAGTACCGATTAAGTAGCCGATGTTCATGATAAAGAACATGATGCCAAAGTAGTAATTTTCTGCAGAGACCCCGAGAAGTGTGATGGCAGACATAAAAGATGCCATCAAAGAGACTGCTACCGGTAAAGTAGATTGATTTCGGTCAGCTAGGAGATATTCCTGAAAGCAAAAAAGTTGCGATAAATATTCTGTATGCAAACGATTTAATTCAAAGAACTATTTATAAATAAATAAATCCTGGACATTTCACACAACATTATCTAGCCCCAAGCTAAGCAGAGCTTGTGTTATGGGAACTAGATAACTGATATACTTAATACAACAACATTACATAGATAGATATTATGTAGGTATATAATGGACATACCAAATAAAAATAATTAATGGATTACCATGTTTGTCTGCTGTTTCCCTCCACTGAAACGGAAGTATAGTCCAATGGCGATGGAAGCAACCATAGTCGCCCCCATTATCACGTAATCCCATACAGAAAACACTTGGTCGGCCATATTTGCTGAAAGTATAAGCAGACAGTAAAATATTGTAATGGTCTAGCACAACCTTAGTAAATCTTTGAACTGCTATAATAGTACAGTCAAATTAGGTTATTTTTTGCAAAAGTGTGGAACTAATTAGATGTAGTCATGAAAACTTTTCTAATTCTTTTGTATGGCTTAAAAATCACCTGTAATAATAAGCATCAGTAATTTCACCCTCCGGAACAGGGTGAAATAGGGTGAAAAACCTTAAAATATCCGTAACTTAATGGGGGAAATAGAAGTAGTCGGTGCAATTTGGCATAGACTTTGAACCGTTATGATCTACATTTGCACCAAGTATTTTTTAAATCCGACATACGGAACATACAAAAAAAATCGTTTACAAAAAAAACTTTTTGTGGTTATTACGGCTCCGGGAAAATTAAGGGTTTTCACCATGGTGCGTCTCACGGAAGGCACTTTTCCATATTTTATTGTCGCTCTACTTCGGGGAAAATTAATGTAGGTCTGGAAATTGACTTAAACTTATTCATTTAATTAGTACTACATCCGCCGGAAGTTTTATACTGGTTTTTTTTACGGAAGATGCATTTGTTCAACGTTTATATAAGAATCCACGACTACACGACTTAGGTCCACACTTTTTGCTAATTTGCCTGTAATAGTACTTACAAACTTATTTTCTTCGGTTCAGTCAATGCGTTGGCATCGTTGAATAAAAAAAAATAGAAACATCCAATTTTGCGGATTTGTAATGTTAGTTCTAAAAGGAAGTGGTTGTAAATAATTACCTTTATTACTCGCACCTTTGTTTAAAGGTAGTTAGACTATTTTAAATGTTTTCCGGTTCTTCCGTTATCCACTCGCTTGTTGATTGGACTTCATATCAGCATTTCACGTTTGATTGATTGTTCTGTATGAAATTTCTAGATTCTAAAAGCGGCGATTTTACAGACAAATGAGAATATCGTACTAAATGTAAGTAAACGAATACATGAACATATATTATCTGGAAAAGTGGTACACACCCTGACACCAGCGCAAACCTAAACCTCACATTTTTCCGAAAGAGATAGATTTTTGTAGTTATAGATTTTTGTTTTTCCGATTAGTTACGAGATGAGACGCTTCTAGAAAAAATATAAAAAATCTTCAGTGTCACATCGACAATGCCTCCGATGTTGCCGGTGTCTATAAGCGACGGTGACCACTTTGTACCAGGTGGGTAGGTGCGCGTAGGTCTGCATATTTAATTAAAAAAACAATTATTTAAACCCTACGCTTCTAAGTATCAACACGCATAACTAGCTGACACTTATTAGTTAAACGACTACCTAATTAAATACCAACCCCATTCGTCCCAACCCAAATGTCTCTAGATCTTATTCTTGGTGAGTATCATCTATTTATATTTTCTTATCTCGGAACTAAACCCAGTTTAAGCCAGTTGCAAAAAATGTTATCATAGTAATATTATGACAATCTTTTCAGACAGACAGTAATATCGTCAAGGTTACAAATAAATACCTAAAGTAATGTTGAAAAATGGATAAATAAAATAAGATTTTTCAATAATATTGGTGTAATCTATGCGATGGAGACAGAGCCTTAACAAAATTGAAACATCAAGAAATTATCTAAATTATATCATCATCATCATCAACTGTGAGACGCTCCACTGTTGGACGAGGCCTCCTCAGTGGAGCATCCACCTGAGTAATTAACACCAAACAGCGATCACCAATCCGCCTGCCAAGCGTGGTGATTATGGCAATCCCCTATGTATTCAATGGGAGAGGTCTCATCCAGCTGTGGGCGTACACAGGGTGGTGATGATGATGATGTTGATAAATTTAGTAAATATTTTTATTTAGAATAAATATGAGTCCTTTTTAGTGGAAATAAAAGGTTACCTACTACCTAGGAAAAAATGGGCGTGGTTGGCATACTTAATTAGGTAAGCATCATTTAAGTTAAGATCTAACTTCACTTACTCTACAACCAATCAAACATAGAAACTCATACATACTCAACTTGGCTACCGCATGTAAACGAACATCAGAGAAAACACTTGTTTCCTGCTCATGTTGATTGCACCGCACTCAGGTATAATTGTATGTAGGTACTTAAGTAGGTCACAATTTTTTTTCTTAAAACAAAAACAGAATTGATCACACGTGTAACTTCAACAAATAATTACAATGCAATGACTGCGCTGTGAACCGCGTTACCGGTTTGTCGACAGAGACAGAAGGACCACGGGTATGAATTAATTAAATAGGTTTGTATCGTACGATCGATAATTTTGTGCGTTGATTGGTTTGCATCTTATTATAGCTGCTTGTATGGTGATGGTTTGCATGCAGCGATTATAATAGGTATCAACCTTATATCACAAAGTGCCTGTTGAAAATATAACTGTATCTAACTTACGTGTGCGTTGCAACTCAGTTCCAGTAGGCTAGAGGATGAGTACCATATGTGTACTCATGTCTGTGATGAGTACATAACACCCAACAGCCACGTACATAGTGCTGATCCCACACTAGGATTCCCTGTGTCGTGGGTATCAAGGAACTACGAGTACCATGGTACCACAACACCCAAACCCGGAACAAATATTTGCAGATCATGCAAACATTTGTCCCGGGAATCGAACCCGCACCTCTTGCGTCTCAACCAACTACGGGTAAATGGGCCCATGTATGTTCGACGATTTAAATAGATTAGCACTTTTCATCATCATCATCATCAGCCTGTAGAAGTTGACTGCTAGAATAGGGCTCCCTTCTAGAATGCCACGACGAACGGTTTCAGCCGCCTCCATCCACCGACCTCCTGCTACCTTTGTAATGTCTTTATTTTCATCGAGAGCATCGAGACAATTCTCATGCGCAAAAACAAGAATTTTTATGGTGCACTTGGTGTATATTCGCAAATGTTGCGTTATTTATCCAAGGCAAAATCAACCATGACTTCATTTGTACACAGTGTTGTTTGCCTTGGCAAAATAATGCAAACATTACGCAAATATGCCAAGTGAAGTGCCACCATTAGAAGATTTTAAGCAAGCTACAGTAAGTTTCAAAATGCTGTTCCTATTTTCTATCATTTAGTAAGTTTGAGGAATGTTGGAAAGTGAAACGGCAGGGATACCTTCTGGAATTATAATAACACTCTTAAATTACTACCAGTACCAGTTTAATAAATAATTTAACGCTAACTAGGTAAAGTTCAACTCTATCATGTTTATTATCTAATATAACATCAACGTATAAATAACTTCTGTAAATTTTAAAACCTAGATTATAAAACTATATGAAGATGACAAAGCGATTTCCTTACCAAAAGAGTTTAGGTAAGTACTTATCTAACATTAAATGCGCAAAAATACTTTGATATACAAAAGTACCTACCTTTTAGGCTCATGCTATTTGATAGTTTATTTTTTACTAAATTACATAACAATTAGCTATTAATATAACAATGGATATTGTTATAATCCATAGCAATCCAATGCACTCTATTCTATCTACCACGAGCAATCTTGAACTGCCCCCATCCACTGACTTCCTGCTAACTTAAAAATATCATCTGTCCATCGGATATAGGAGGTCGTTTTACACCGTGTCATACGCTGATTGGTCGCTACTCGAGAATCATTCATTCACATTCATTCATTTCCACGGTTGTCGGTTTCCCGAGCTATATTGCCACTTTCAACACTTTCACTTTTTTTGTCAACATGTTTTTAGTTCTTTAGGTTTTATGAGAAACAATAAATAATTTTACAATATGTGAACTGTCTACATAAAGGAAATAAATAGTTTTTTATATTATAAATATTGAGTATGTACCTATTTACTTATTCTTATGCCTATGTTGCACCGTTTTGGAAGATCAGATTTAATTGCCTAGTAATTAGCTATCACAGATTATTGCTATTTTTACCAACCAACTGCTCCGAAACAGAGCCAACCTGGTCGTTTACACTGTTATTGTGAACCTGGTTCTACTAGCTTCATCTATAAGTACCTGGGCATCTTGTTAGACAAGGTTTACAATTATTACTTTGTATATAATTATTTTAAAATCTTAATGATTGGTAAAATGACCTGAAGTACCAGTTTATTTTATTTTAAACGTAAGTTAGGTATTAGACATACTACAAGTTATTTTATGAACAACAACCTTACAAGTATGGACTTACAACTTCTTTTTCAACAGTTACATTTCTAAATATGATATATGTACTCAGGATATATGATCATAAATCTACCAACAAACCAATTCCATAAATTTTGCGCAATAATGGTCTGCTATAACTATTTTTTAATGACAAAAACTCTACTGGCTTTCAGTTTAAGCTATGTAAGCTGTAAGTGTTAGGTGCTATTGTATAAGTTTAAGTATAATTTGATATTGGTCAGAGTAAAATAAAAAAAAAACAAAAAATAAAACCTTAAGTACTTACTCAAATAATTATTGTCTACTTACATCTTATAGCGATATGATTTTATATAACATAACATAACACCACATACATAATCCTGATCCCATACTAAGATTTTCTATGTCATAGGTAACAAGATTAACGAGTACCATGGTACCACAACACGCAGACCCGGAACAAATATTGCAGATCATGCAAACCCGCAGCGGGGAATCGAACCCCGTGCCTCTCGCAACTCAGCCGGTTACACGCCTGTCATTCTACGGAGGTCATTATATAAATTAAATACCTCATAAATATTTTATCGATTATCTATTTATGTTAACTAACAAGAAGCCATCTACTCAGAATACCATCACAAAAAAAAATTAATTTAGTAACAAAAGCATGTTTATTCAGTTGTTTTTTTTATTTGCTGCTTATATTTTAAAAATGCATATAAATATTATAAGTAGATACTAATTCTTTTAAGTTTTTATAAAATTATTGAATTGATATTTCTAACATCATGTAGCATTTTTAATTGGAATGTAAAAAAACAGAGGCCCAATTCACTAACTAAAAAATAGTTAAAATAGAGTTCGGATCATGTTTCGATCTTGTGTCGATGTCTTAAATGTCAGAAATGGTATTCTCCTCACATAAAATACAACACTGTAATGTGATTTTATCGAAATGTGACCGAAACTTGAACGATTCAAAGTTTTTCGTTTATTTTAGCATAAGTAGATGGATCTCTCTTTACTCTTTCCAATTATATATATAACTATCCTACTCTAATGGTGGGCACCATGAATTGAAAGTAGACTAAATTGTTATATAGGAGGGACTAGAAATTCAACTTTCAGTCAATTTACAATTCAGTCTCGATTCGGTCAACTTTCAGTGTAGTTTTAAAATAACTTAGAGAATTGGGCCTCTGATCTAAACGTAAAAATCGACGAAAATTCGAGTTATTATCACATTAACGTCATCATCATTTGTTCACCTGAGATGAAACAGACCGTGTTCTTCTTCTGTTCTTCAATCTTGAATTTCGTTGGATTTCAGCAGTTCACTCTGAAAATTACAAGAATATAATATATCTCATAATTATGATTATCATAATTTTGAATTAGTTCACAATAACAAATATTTTTAATACTACTCTCAATGCTAGTTTATTTATAATAATTTAAAAATCCATTGACCTAAATGCGGAACGACCTTGTCCTAAAAAAACAAATCAGTGTAAGACAGTTTGTTCGAGACCTAACAGATTGAATTAAAAATGTTATTCACACTAAAAAATATCAAAAGCTACAAAGTAATTTCATAATTATTATTATTCACTTATAATAATATAATAATCTGCAAGTAGAAAACGAAATTTTATGCTTTTATAAAAACAGTGCAGTAATATTGTATGAAAATCTATTCTAATTTTTGCGAATCATTTTGTTTTCTATTTTTTTTTTTTAAATCTTCTATTACACTCGAGAGCAATGAATCCGGGTCACTAAAGAATGTTAAAAATCTCGGAAACTAAAAATGATAGATTAATGCAATAAATTGTATTTAATAGACAATGTAATACTCCTTAAATGAAGGTAAAAAAAATATGAGTCACCATACATTTTATTAACACAAAATTACATAAAGAAAAAAACTGCTGATCTCTCCTTAAAACAAAAATAGGAAACATGAAATTTTTGAACTTTATTACGATTTTCTTGAATTTTAATACTTCGTATTGCCTCCTCGTGCTTCCATTACTGCGTTTACGCAGAAAAAAAACAACAAAAAAACAGAAATCAAACAATGATAAATGACAGATTACAAACAAAAGCAAAACCAAATGCTGTAATTTCGTAGTTCCATCTTCGAAAGTGGCCCTTTTTCAAATTTGTTTTTTTTATGATATAACTTTACAATAACTAAGAAGTTTTAATACCTTCATTTAAGGAGTATTACATTGTCTATTAAATACAATTTATTGCATTAACCTAGCATTTTTAGTTTCCGAGATTTTTAGGATTCTTTAAGTGACCCGGATTCATTGCTCTCGAGTGTAGTTGACTGAAATGTTTTTATATGTTGAATATAAAGTGAATGCATTCGTTCAAAGATATTTGAAAATAGAACGTACTGGCCGAATATAAATTTTTAAAAATAGTCGTCCGCGATACTCTTTCGAAACGAATTGGAGCGAATCGAGTGAATGCTACTGAAAATAATAATATTGTTTGTTATTTTGAATCAAGTTTGTAATTTTTTTTGAAGAAAAAATTCTTTTTTGTTGATTGAAAAGCAAATTATGAACCTCACTTAGAGTGACTTCCTGCTGCACTCGTGTTTGTAGCACCGAACTAACAATTGGATGCAACAAGAAGTCACTTTTCGCTCGGTGCAACAATCTACTGTAAGTATTAACACAGGCTATAAGCTGAAATTAAAACAAGCTTTTTGCAGCACTTACCTTTATTTTGGCTCGATTTTAGCATCCAAAGCAGTTTCATGCGTTTGTTCATCCCCAATCTACGAATCAATTCAACTACAAAGCTTAGCAAAAAACCATGTATGCTAAAATTCTGATACATTGTTATAAGAAGGAACATTATTATTTGGTTATTGTTGTTTTTGTTGTTAACGGCCGTATTCTAAGATCTTGCAATGCTTGTACTTAATAATTTCTTAAAACTTATAGTGGTCTGGTGAACGAGTTGTTTAAATGCTTTGACAAATGCCAAGTAAGGTCCTAGAGTACGGCTGTAGGAATGACAGGTTTTAGCCCATGTATACTTTACTTTACGGTATGGATGAACAAAAAAAAACACTCAAAAACCACTTTTAACCGATTTTGATAAATGATGTATACGTCTTTACCATGCAATGGTCCTTGGATTTAAATTAAGGTATATTTTTTTAAAAATGGTAGCCCTGACTTAATGGGCACGATAAAAAAAAATAAGTCAAAAATATAAAAAAATGTATAAGAACATATTTTTTTTTAATTTTTGGTGGTTTATGTATATTTGAAATTTTTGAAAACTCGCTTCTCCCAAATTTTCATAGTCTCAAAATTTTCAAAAACTACAATAACTTCAAAAACTTCACTGTTGACTGGGATAAACACGAATTTGTTGTCAGGTTTTAAAAAAATAAGCCCACCATTTCTGTTAACATTGTGATGTTATGGTTATACCTATTATATCTAGTTTATTAAACTGTCCAAAATTGGTCTACCTTTGAAACCACCTTTAAATAAAAAAAACTATATAACACATCCAAGGTAAAGTCTGTTCAGCGAGAGACCCGTCGTGGCCAAATTTTCAACTAAATATTGAACCTATAATTATAGGAGCCATTAGTATGGAGTCTTTTTGTAGAAATTTTGAATTTAAACTAAAGAAATTGTAACAGTTGTAATAAGATCAAAACGGAACAGACGCGCTATTGTATTGCCCGCTAAACAAAACAGGTAATTAAGTACAGCAGCTGCACCCTCCAATCCCATGACGGGTCTCTCGCTGAACAGACTCTAAGTATAGCGCCACACCTGCGGAACCACACCGACCATTCGGTTCAATACGCTCGCAGTGTTTTTCCCTCTGACACATCAGCCGAAATTACGTCAGTACGAAAACTTCAGCCGCTGAACTTTCGGCGCGGTACATTACGCAGGTGTGGCGCGACACTTATTATTATTTTTTCGTAGAGTCCTATGTAGTGCATGATTAGTGAAACAATTCTAGCTCAATAATGAATTGGAAGAGCCCAATAGTAGACTTCTACAGGATAATGATGATGATGATTAGAATTATACAGAATGGTATGGTCCAACTAATAAATTTAAGCACTTGCTTCATTCACATTAAAATTAAATTCTAACTACATTACCATTTGTGCAGAAAAAACCAACGAATGTAATCAACATTTTTGGTAAATTGTGACTTATAAAATCAAAAACATAAATTACTCGTTGGCTTGATCTGGACCCAGCATCCCCATGCACAGGCCATAGCATAATCAATCATACCTGGGCTTGTTTATCTCCGAACCTCTCCCTCAATCTCCTGGCGAGCGGCGGAGTGAAGAGCGCAGGGTCGGGGTGTTCTCGACCTTCTCGCTCCCACGGCTGCTGTTGTCTCCATGCCAGTGATATGACCGACCCTATCACTAGTACCCAGATGAAACCAATCTACAAATAAATAATCAATAAATAAATTTACTCAACAGTCACATACATACTGATACTTGACATTTCAAGAATTTAACGGCAATCTGCGGTCCGACTGACAGCAGGCGTTTCGCATTGGGGGAATCAGAAACTGTTAGTTACCATAACACCCAGAGGCCCAATTCTCTAATTTAAAAACATTCAATTCGCAGTATAATCTCGTCTCAGTCGCACTGTCACGTATAGCAACTATTACTTAATCTTCGCGTTTCTTGCGAAGAATATGTAATAGTTACTTAACGAGACAGTGCGACTGACACGAGATTATATTGTGACTGGATGTTTTTAAATTAGAGAATTGGGCCTCTGATCATATTTGCAGATCATGCAAACATTTGTCGCGCAGCGGGAATTGAACCGCTTCGCGTTTTAGGTCTTTGGACCGGCAGAGCTATTCTCTATCTCGCAACAGGTTTGCAACAGGCATAAATTGTGCAATCAGGGCTTTCAGTCGTTGCTTTTCTTATACAAATGTTACCGTTTGACAGCCCTGATTGCATAATTTACGCCTGTTGCAAACCCAAATAGAGAATAGCTCTGCCGGTCGCTTTGGAGTTTTTTGTCTAAAATTTTTGATGAGTAGGCGAAAATGCATAATGTGGTACTGGTTATTAATATTGGATCCGATTTTTCCATGTTTTAAATGATAAATGAGGCGGTGAGCCGAGATTATGAAGCGAAGGAGCAGAAGTATTCTTCTCTTCTCTCTTGAATCCTTTTTGCAGAGAATGTGCGGAAAGAGAATGGTGTTTGATAAAAAAAACTATACAAGCCTTGGCCGCAATTAGGCGTTGATGGACTCACGTATGTGTTCTTCCATCAACACCTGATTTGACGGCCGTGGCAGTAATGTACTAGCTATATATCTGTAGTGGAACTTACCGGACTAGTCCACAAATAAGAGACCCTATAAGGATACAAGTAGTCGCTGGGATTGGAGACGACAATTGGTGTTTGCGTGACGTTAAACCCACATCCTTCAACACTGAGGGGCAGCTTCTCAGGCATAGGTCGCGGACCTCCGAAGCTTATCCAGAGGGTCACGGCCATACCAGTGAGGAGGGCTATCGATACTCCCTGAAAGACAGCAAACATTTTATTTTATGGGCGAGAATTTGCCCTTAAGTGGACGTCTAAAGACTGATGATGAGATTGTTATTAAAACCAGTATCGCTTGGGCGCTTTTTGGGCTCTCCTTGATCGGTTCTTTCCTCTGAATGCCGTATTCTTCGCTTTTTTTACAAACGGATAATTTATTTCACTCGTTAAAAAATTAATAAAGCAACATTGCTGAATTTAACTCAGTAATTTCCTATCGGCCCATTATTCACAGAGTTATTACGTCACGAAACTAGGTATTCCGTTACATCAAAAATGTCGAACTGGTTATAAACCGAAGTTAGGTACATATGTTTTTACATCAAAAACAACAATTAAGACTCACTCGCTGGTTAGCATAAGTGGTGAACATGCCAAGTGTGAATACTCCGAAAAGTGGTCCTCCCACAGCCCCGAATATAGTAAGAGCAGCTTGCAGAATTCCACCCAAGTACTCAGCCAAAAAGGCCAGAGCAAGGAACACCAATCCATAAGCACATGCAGCCAGCTTTGTCAGCCATGGTATGTAGTCAGGATTGACTTTACTCCACCTGAAAAACACATTGCAAATACATATTTAGTGTGATGGCACAACTTGTAACTCATTTTATTAAATTTAATAAAATGATGGAGATGTACTTGTCCCACTGCCCATGACAAGCTCAGTGGTGGTCCGAGGGGGGGGGGGTCGTAGGGGTCATGCCCCCCCCCCCAAATTGCGTTTACAAACCTCATGAAAAAATCCAATTTACGAAAAATTTTAATTGTAGCCACTATTTGGTCCAGAAAGTTGCAAAAAATTATGATGACCTAAAACTTTGGCTGCGACTGCGCCTGCAACAGTTCGTAGGTCAATCCCACCTAGAATGTGTCCTACGTAGTATTGCAGTGCACTCCCACCCTGAGATATAAAGATGAAAAGTCTCACGGACCTGTAATTTAACTGGCCATTCAAAGCACAGCAACGCAAGCATTTAGGTACTGAAATAGATATGGACGTAGAACTTCCAGAGTCAAACTCTTTCACAAGAAGCTCCACTACTAAAATCATTATCATTCACACGTCTTTTGCAGCGTGTACACCAGAGAAGTCACTTTAAAGCTGGAATGGTAAGATAATAGTTGTGGAGAAGTATGTGATTTGCACTAGATACATGAAAAAATTTAATATCCATTTGAAGTTTCAAGCATATTGTTAGTTTGTTACCGTTACCCAGATGGAAATATAATGGTTTATGGGATTTACTCTACGTACTGCCGATGCTACGGCATAGCAGCTGCTACGCATTACTCTTAATAATTTAAAGTGTGGCAGTTTTTTTTACGAAAAATTTAACTGTTTACACTCAAGTGTGTACGAAAATTGAAGTAGAAACGAAATTATTCGCATAATTAGCTTGACCGTCTGTACAAGGTCTTCTGACCTGCTCACATAATCGCTCAGAGTAACGGCAGCGAGTGCATTGCAGGAGGCTGATATGGTGGAGAGTGAGGCGCTGAATATCCCAGCCACAAAGAGCCCCGCGAGTCCGGGCACCGCATGCATCGCGTCCACCACGTAGTACGGCATCAATTGATCTATCTGAAACATGGAAATAATTTTGCTACAGATGCCACATATTGTCATCTAAAACGTTAATTATTCAATGACAGAGGGAATCGAACTTCTACGAATGTAAACGTAGTTATATTATGGTAGGTATGCGGTTTAACAGTAGATACACTTTTGTTTATATGCTTAGCTTTTAAGGCGCCTCTGAAAACAACACTGCGCAGCAGTTCATTTAAATGTAATATATAAATACTTAAAAATTAAAAGTAAAATATGATATTTCCAAACCTGTAATTTGCTTTTTAAATGTTAATCATCGTTTTTTCACCATCATAAGTATTTGTGAACTTAACACAATGAGAGAAAGGACGAACGTATTTTTAAATGAGAAACTCACATTGATGAATAATAAGTAATAACTCAATGCAAAGTCATGACTTTTAACATTGATACAATCATTTTTTTTGCGTACATTGAGAATTTAAGAAAATCTATTTCTAAAAAGATTTGACAATAATTCTGAGACACTAATACTTGCGACGCTATGCGTGTACGTAATTTTTCGTATTTGTCAAGGGTTTTTGCATAAGCCTTATATTCAAGTAGCCATGCTTCGCACTTAATAGATATCAAAGTTGTTTACCGCTGCAATGTCATGGCTGGTGAATGGATCGCAGTCCTTGTAGACAGCGTACATGCCAATACCACTCAAGCAGGTGGCTAAGCTCAGGACAGAGAGCACGGGCCAGCTCCACCATAGACACTTCTGAGATTGTTCTAAGGTTTTCACTGTCAAAAGTCGTTGTACCTGAAAATGGTTTAACCAAAATATTAGTGCAAATGCAGTGGACCTGTGTAAAACTGAAACTTATCATGTATTTTGAAGCACCTATAGTTATTAGGGCCCGGTGGGCCAGTATTCATCCGATCCGGGTTAGTCCTAATCTCAGTAATTTCAACCTTTTAACATAGATTACTTATAGTAGGACGGTACATTTCTTGAAATTGAATTTTTACATTTTTACATTTTTAAATTTCATACTATTCAAAATACTGTGTTGGTTAACTGTATACTGCCTTACTTATAAAAATGTGTCAAAATTTAAGCAATGCTTAAAATATTGCCATCCCTTACTATTGGTTACCTAATGTCAAACAATGACATGACTAACTGTAAGCATGTTTGTTAGTAGTAGAACTTCTTGTGAAAGAGTTCGTCCGGGGAAGTAGTACCACCGTACCTATTTCTGCCGCCAAGCAGTAGTGTTCGCATTGCTGTGTTTCGGTTTGAAGGGTTCGGGTGCCGGTGAAATTACAGGCACATGAGACTTTTCATCTTTATGTCTCAGGGTCGGCAGCGCGCTTGTGATGCCTTTGGTGTTGCAGGGGTCCATAGGCTACGGTAACTGCTTTCCGTATGCTTGTCTGCTTGCCAAGTAGCATAAAAAAAACAATTTTAAACGTTTAAACCAACATTAAAAGTCAATGTCATAAAAACATCGGTAACGGTGTTCCTACCTTGCATAGAAAAATTACAATATTATTCAAAAAAGTTAATTTCATAATACCTGTGTCTATTGTGTAATTCAAGATCGAAGAAAAAAGTATTTGGAGTTTGTACACTATGTCGTAAAATATCATCCTATTTGTGCTTAAACCCACGTAATTAGTGCATTCTTTTCATACCTTTACTTATTTGACCTACCTGTGACTGTGACATTGCGAAAACAAAAAAAAACGAAAATACCTAACTAGATGCCTACTTAATTTATTAATTAGTCTAAAACTGAACGCCCATCCACCACTTTTACTTGGCACTTGAAACAAGCTTGACGTTCGAAAACGATCTAGTCTAATAAGTGCTCACATGAGGGGTGTGGATGGAATGGTCGAGAGCAGAAAGTTTGACTTCGGAACTTTGTTGAACTAGTTAGGAGATATACATACTAAAAGCCTAAATCTACCGTTTTTCTGAACTCATATCTAAACAACGAATGGGAATAGGTAAAAAGTGTACAGAATCAAAGTTGTAGAAAATTTTATCAGCTTTCATTATGTGCTATAATTAAATCTACTACAACGCATGGTTTTCGAGATATAACCAAAAATAAAAAAAAACGGGACCTTCTTTGTGACTTTTAGTATGTATGTCTCCTAACTAGTCCAAACAAAATTCCGAAGTCAAGCTTTCTGCTCTCGACCATTCCATCCACAATCATTCGTTGCCTGGACTAATCCTTGTGGTTACGGATTATGGAATATTTTATTTTGACGTAATTGAATAGTGGTGCTTTCAGTTTTAGATTAGACGCACTCTACTTTGTTACTATTTACCTGTGTGTGATTTACTGCATACAGAGATAAGTACGTTATCAAGCCCCCAATTACCAGTGACCACCAAGTGTTCCTCTCGGTTGGGTCTACGCTGAAACTGAGAAAACAACAATATCAAAATCATAAACCAATAGAACAGGTAATAAAAATACAACTTCCATACTGAAATCTCTTACTTTCCAAAGTTCATGCGTCCCCGCTCAGTTGCGATGATGAAGATTTGACCAAACCCTCCAAGTTGTATCGATGTAAATATCACAATACTGAAGACAGCTCCGAACATCAATAATGATTGCAGCAGATCCGTGAACAGAACGGCTTTCATTCCTCCTAACGTGGAATAAAACGTGCAAACTAATCCGACTACTAGAATCGATACCACTCTATCAAGTCCAGTCACTGCTTCGAGGACTATCGCTGGCGCATATAAAACTATTCCATTGTACAGCACCATTTGTAAGGTGTACGTCAGAGATGCGAGCATTCGGATATGTGGTCCAAATCTCAGCTCCAGATACTCGTATGTACTGGTCTTCTGTAGTCCAAAGAACACGGGCAAGTACAGCCGACTTGCTATAGGCGTAGCAATGGCGTAAGATATGTTAATGACGATGAACTGCAAGCCGTAGTAGTATGTCTCTGCTGATACTCCTAGGAGGGTGATGGCTGACATGAAGGAAGCCATTAATGAAACGGCTACAGGTAGTGTGGACATGTTTCGGTTGGCGAGGAGGTATTCCTGAAAGTACAAAATGCAACGTATTTATCAGCTAGAACTCTAAGTTTACGTGTATTCTTCATCAAAGGTTTACATAAACATTATCAATCGTCATATTCAGGCCGAGATCAGCTAGTTAAAGGCCTCCTTTTGCCTATGCCGTCCTGGTCTATCCTGGATAGGAGTTAATTTCATCATCATCATCATCATGCAGCACGTAGACTTCCATTGCTGGACGCCTATATTTATATATATATTCTATATTGCCCGTAGACTGAAATCGGGGGATTTGTCATAATCACCACGCTTTGTAGGCGGATTATTTATCGCAGTATTGGTGTTGAGTACTCAGGTGGGTGCTCCTGGTGTAATCCCATAGATAGTAGGTTTTTCTGACATACACGGGAAGAGACGGAGGGGTCTATACTTAGACAAGACACAGCATGGTGGAATGAACAGCAACCCACTAAAGCACTACTACAGCAGCACTGCAGAACTAGCAGCAGCTAGTCAACTTGATTTTAAGTAGACATAATATAGTTTTCGAAATATATCAACCTCATTTGTTTTTTGTTTTCCTCCACTGAAGCGGAAATAGAGTCCAATGGCGACAGACGCAACCATCGTTGCCGCCATGATGACGTAGTCCCAAACCCCGAATACTGATTGAATCATCTTGTAACTGAAATATAAAAAACAATACGTTGAACAAGTACAAACAAATATAATTTATATACGAACTGAGAGCTAAGTCTAACTTTTGAGATAATACAAAAAGACACCTACCTATCTGTTACTGTTAGGTATCATGTTATTTTCCTATTGAATAATGAAATGATAGTAGTGCTTCAGTGTGTATAAACATCGACTGAATGTCTTTGTTCCATAGATGTTTTGGCAGTGCGCATATGCTACTAACACACGAACCGAATGATGGTTTGTGTCCATCACTTAAACTACCTACCATGACCGAATATTCTTGCAATGCTGCTAATAGTGCTGAGTGGAGACGCATCGCAAGAGCCGCCACTCAAGCAAGACCTACATAACCACGACCACTCTTTCAAGAGTATACAACTAAGAACTCTACTATTACTACGATTTAGATCACGTCACTGGCTCGTTCTTGGTCACCCTGCGTTAGGTCCACCAGTGTGGTGAAAATATTCAGCCTCGTTTCTACTACAAGCTACAAGCTGCTACAAGCTGAAAGCACAGCATATACATTACTAGCACTTGCTCGCGGCTCTGCCCGCGTGGAACCTTTGTTATATTCACTATCAATTTTGAAACCTTTGATAGCTATAGCTTTTGTCTTGTTTTGGAGTATATCATTTTACATCAGAGCTATTTTAACTAAAAAAGGTTTTAAAATGATTATGAATAAGGGGGAAAGTATATGTTATTCCGATGTATAAGCTATAATACTGTAAAAAAGTTAGTAACAAACTCCATCTATTTCATCCATCCTCACAAACTTTTACATTTACAGGTAATATTAGTAGGAAGGATAATATCGTCGCTTTTTTACGACCGAGTAAATACCTACCTATTGTTTATTCGATTTTAATTCAGAACCAGCTAAGAAGGCGGCGACCAACTAAAGGCACGGCTTTTCCTACCAGATAGTAAGATATCTAAATACACTTAAAAACTTCTTTGCAGACGTTGATTACACAATACCTAATTAAACGTTATCTCTTGCGTTTGTTTGTCTATTAAAAGCCTTGCGTTTTAGTCAATACAGTAAAATATTTATGTTCATTCAAACAGTATTATTAAAGCCAGGAATAAACTTTAATTAAGAAAATTACTTGTTTTCAAAACATACTTTTACTAAATAGTTTTCTGGGTATTGATGATGATTTCAAAACCGTGAGCTATCAAGCAAGCTAGCCGTAGGTACTATCAAGAGGATAAAAAATGCTTGTAGGTCAATCTAGGTACCTAGTAGCGGGCCGCGACCCGTCCACCCACCAGCTTTACCCACCAGTGGGACCACGGGGAATTTCTTTTTCCCCGTGCACCCACTGCAACCTTATGCATAAGGCAAGAAAAATATATATCGATATAAATACTATTTTAACAATTCTTTATTAAGTAATACATACAAAACAACACATTCCTATGGGAAATTAAAACGAAAAACCAAACAACAGACGACTGAATTATTAAAGAGAAATTAATAAATCATAAATAACCTAGAAGCCAAAAACAAAAAGTAATTCCTAACGCAACTTCTCCAAGAAATGACCAACGCTTATTTCTTCGTGAATAAGTTGCATTTGTGCTTGAAGTATCTGATAGTCTCTTAATTTATAATATGTATCCCGTGAATCGTTTAATTTAGCACGGGAACGTGCACGGGTGCACGGGGAATTTCTTTTTCCCCGTGCACCCACTGCATTATGGCGGGAAAATATCGATATCGATATCAAAGAAAAAATCATCAAGGAATGGTGCGTGTAACAACAGAAGGCACAGAACTAATAACGTTTCCGAAAGCTGGAACGCCGGCATTATTAAAAAAGTGAATAAAAATTATGTAACGATAGCTAAACTTCTGACTAAATTATATTTAACGCCAAAATCTAAATTAAACGATTCACGGGATACATATTATAAATTAAGAGACTATCAGATACTTCAAGCACAAATGCAACTTATTCACGAAGAAATAAGCGTTGGTCATTTCTTGGAGAAGTTGCGTTAGGAATTACTTTTTGTTTTTGGCTTCTAGGTTATTTATGATTTATTAATTTCTCTTTAATAATTCAGTCGTCTGTTGTTTGGTTTTTCGTTTTAATTTCCCATAGGAATGTGTTGTTTTGTATGTATTACTTAATAAAGAATTGTTAAAATAGTATTTATATCGATATATATTTTTCTTGCCTTATGCATAAGGTTGCAGTGGGTGCACGGGGAAAAAGAAATTCCCCGTGGTCCCACTGGTGGGTGAAGCTGGTGGGTGGACGGGTCGCGGCCGCTAGTAGCCAGATACCTTCAGGAATATCAGATGCATATTTTTGATACCTATTATTATATAGTAAAGGAAATGGAGGGTGAAGTTTCTAATGATGATTAATTTCGTGTAGCAATTACAAAACAATAAATCAATCAAAAACGTACAAACCCAATTTAGAAGCCAAAATTTATATAGTTTTTGTTTTTGTAAGAAGGTATATTCTAAATTACCTCCTTAATTCCACCCTCTGATTAAGCCTTGGTTTAGTTTACTTTTAGTATAGCTATCATTCTTCCATTTCTTTTTTAAATGACAGACAGGGAAAAAGACTTTTTTAGCTAAACCAAGCTAAGCTAAACCAGGGTTGAACAAGGTTTATAAATAACAGGGTCTATATATATGGCTAACAAAACTACCTCTACCTAGCATAGTAAGGCTATTCAGTTCAATAAAAAGTCAGTAACGTCGAGAATCTTCAATAAGGCCATTATTGCAATCAATAAATCAATCGGTTCTGAAACAGTTGTTGTTGAAACGAATCTTAATTTGATATGACATAATAGGCCGTTGTTTCAATTAAGTACCGACAGTTGTGTAGATAGCGAACTGAACGAGGTCGTTCTCATTAAAGTTTATTAGGTACCTAGGTAGGTTTTATTTCATTAGTAAAAATAAGATGGTAAACGAAACAACTTTCACGCTTTTAATTACGAAAAATAACAATACAATAAACAATGACGTCAAAATAAATGTTCCTACTTACTCAACTGTTATCTTTTGTCACGGAAAAGAATATGAAATTATTTTTCCGCAAGTGTGTGAAATTAATTTGGTGACAATATAAGCTGTGCAAAACAGTATTTAACAACACAAACTTAAATTACATTCGAGTTTGCAACTCGAGCAGAACCAATTTCTCTAAAACAATACAGAATTATCTACTAACGAATAGTCAACCTTGACATTCAATTTTTTGTAAGAAATCTTAAATCTACTTATTTAGAAACAGAAGACGGTCATGTTATAAAAAAAAACACAACTTTGGTGTTCATTGGATTCATCCTATAAGTAACCTACTCTCAAAAGTCCCGCCATAAAAATAATGTATCGTATGTCATGAAAGTAAGAATGTTGCAATTTTCACACGTCTTGCAAAAATTTTGCTAGGTGAGCGTATTTTTGTGCATAGCTGTATATTATCTGACCTGTTTATTCCATTTATTACTATCTCAAAACTTTATTATTACATTAATTAAATACTTACATTCAAGTTCACCAAAAATTCAAATAAATACTTTTTTATTCACTTTCACATCATATTTTACAGTGTTACTATTATCATATCACCAAACACTGAATGAATGAACTTAACCTTTGTAATAAAATTGTAACCTTGTTTATACGTAAGAAATTATATCTTTGGTTAAGTCACATCAGGTTGTAAATTGGAACGGTGTTTCAGAACACATGACACAAATTGGAGACGTCTGCACTCTAGAGCCTTTTGGTAATGTCTGAAAGAAAATATGAGCGCCATGAGCGGGCTCAGCGGGCTGTCGTTTTACTTGACTGAGTTGACAGTGCTGTCTATAGATTGTAAATTGAGGTTATATCAATATCTAGCTCTAGAGCACCGTGCGTATGTTATAGAAAACATTTTGTACAATAAAGCGGCTTTAGCGCTATAAGCGGAAGGAAATTACATTACGTTCTGAATATTTTTTTATGATTTTTTTATATGTGGTTAAAGGTAAGTATAACATTGAGTTTTCAAAGATCAGAGTTCAATGTGGACAAATATTAATAATCTTTTAACATTTTTAAGGGTCTGTCACTGTCCATTTTCTTCGAATCTTCTGAACCAAAATAGCTGAATTTTGGTATAAGTAGAGTATAGAGTTAAGTGACCCAACCATTATTTTCGTTTGAAATAATATGTTGAGTTGAGACTAATTTGATTTTTGCATGTCTTCAGTTTCTCGTTCCTGAACTATTGGGAGTCTTTTTAACCAACTCTATTGTTACCTACGGTTTGTTTAATAAAACTAAAACTTATCAAACTATATGGGGATGCAGATGCTGGCATGCATTGCCGTTTATCAAATCCTCCTACTTTATGTAAATCGAATATCATAAAATGCATAAATGTTTTTGATCAATATTATAATTTTCTTTTTTATTATAATTTCACCAGTAAAGCGCTAGAACGCTGCATGTTAACGGCACCACTGCGCGCGCCGTTTTGAACCGTTCGGCGTCGTCACACGCAACACATTGAAAACATTGTTCTTTGAAACAATAGATAATATCAATGCTTGAAATCTTGAAAATCTCAAAAATTATCAGTAGAGCGTCAATCATTGGAGATTCTGATAACGAGTATTCACAGAGAAAATTTGAAAGGTCAATGATATGACCACATAACGCGACCGAAATAATGAACAGATTATTTAGTACCTACTTCATTATTTAGTCTCTCAGTAACTCAGTGTATGTACCTATACTAGGTACAAAGCTGAATTGATCACGTATTTACCTATTTACCAAATGAAAGAAATTATGTAATGGAAACAGAAGGTAAAATCGATAAAATAAGGGCATGTAAAATATATTTTTAATAAAAAATTATGTTACGAAAAATAACCTACTACTTACCCCCTTACGTAAGATCTACCCAGCATAGTAACACAATACGATAACCATGTTTTATTTCTGACAGATTTTTTGATAGAGTAGGTGAGACAGCTTTATCTAGGTAAGAAGCTGATAAAAACTTTCTCACCTAGTCCTAGTATCTATCAGGTACCTAAAATGTAGCAGGTATGTGATCCTGTTATATTTAAAATTCTATAAAATTGTTTAATTTCTTGACTGAACCTATCTAATTCTTCCTGATTTCTAATTCATCTTTTACTGGTGCTCACGTCAATATTTAGATCACTACTATTAGTTTTCAAATGAGTTATTATTTATTTATTTATAATTGGTTAATTAACACGGTTTAGGTATAAACCAATAACATTAATAAAAGATACAGTACAGAGAAAAGATGAAAAAAATTATGGCTGGCACGATATTTTTCCCTGTCACAAAGAGAACAAACAACAATTTTTTTGGCTGATACACGTTTAGCCTTGCAACATGGATTTTTACTACTAGTGTATGCATGCATGCAAGCAGGGAAACAAAATGTTTTGCACCTGAAACTATTAGAGCTCAATTTTGTTTAATACCCAAGATCATCCCAGGATGCTCAAACGAGCACTACCTTCAAAATCAGCTGATGAAAGAAATAACATTCGTACTTCTATATCTTAGACTTGTTTTATGCAGTCTCAAAACTCATCGGTAGAAAACTTGTCTAGAAAAGTTACCAGCGCAGCAGTGTCGTTAACAGTGCCATCTATATTTTAATTTTGCACTAAATTGATGGTGTATTCGTAATTTTTACCGAGATGTAGTGAGCGGTATTTGTCGTTATATTGATCTCCAAAACGGCTTAGCCGATTGTCTTTATAACAGTGCCCAACTTCCTGGTGACTTGAAATCGGTCTATCGAGTCCATAACAGTGCTGGATTTGCCAACAGGGCGTACAGGCCGTGGCCTAGGGAGGGAAGATGACAGAGGGCACCTAAAATTTTAAGCGAGTGTGCTTAAAATTTTTGGCGTTATAATTGTTATGAAGAGTGACAACAAATAGGTTATACAATACAATAGTATTATACAAGGAGCTAAAATTACCCATTATATACGAGGAAGTTTAAACCGAGTTATAATGGGTTTTTAGCGCCGTGTGTTACACACTACTTTTCACTACGATTGCGAGAAAATAAAATAATCCAATACATTTTCACTATTGTAAAATTTATTACGGTCACTACCAATTCAACTTGCAATTAGAGAAAATAGAGAGGTAGACATACGCATTTGTCCGGATGGCGATGCTTTCACCTACCCACTTAAACATTTAAAATTCCTTATTATAGGCATTGTTACATAACAAAGTTGTGGCCTATACTTAACGGCCGAACCGATTTTAATTAAATTTAGTAAACAGATAGATTGAGACCCATTGACACTCGTTACTGAATTCAGAAGCCTTCACTGTGCGTATTCTCACACGCGCACTTGGCTGATTTTTAATAGATAACGCCCGTCGTAAACCGCTGAACCGATTTCGACCAAATTTTATAAAAAATATATTGTGATCGATTAACACACGCTTCTTTTTATTCCAGTACCACATGAGCTTTATTAATACTTTCTGAAATCATCTTGCCGTACAAAAATATAATTAGTTCTTACCTAATTTACATTATACTTACATAGTACATACATATTATATACTATAGCAGTATCTAACAGTCTTGCTCATCACTATGGATGGTGTTTTAGAAATTAATCACGGTAAAAATGTATTGTATTCATAGCTAGAGACAGAAAGTTACACATATCTAAGGTAAGTATCACATATAAAATGTTACATTCTTAGTATTTTTTGACGACCTCTGTGGCGCGGTGGGCGAAGGTTCGCCTGCGACGCAGGAGGTTGCGGGTTCGATCCCCGCCTCGGAACAAATATTTGTGCGATCGGCAGATAATTGTTCCGGGTGTTCTGGGTATTTTCTATGTATAATAAAAATATCTATCTATGTAATGTATTATATTACGTATATCAGTTATCTAGTTGCCATAACACAAGCTCTGCTTAGCTTGGGGCTAGATAATGTTGTGTGAAATGTCCAGCATTATTTATTTATTATTTATTTATTTATTTAAACTTTAGCCATCAGAACACGTTATATTTATTAATATTATCACAGGTATTTATCGCGTGGACTTTTGAAACATTTGGAACACGTGATAAATACCCGTAATAATATTAATAAATATATTACATTCTTAACAAAACAAATTTCTTTAAAGTTATTAAAGTATGGAAACTATCCACTTAATAATAAGTTTATAATCCTGTAAGTTTTTTAAGTTTCGCTTAGCTATAGATACGTACTTAAGTACTTAAGTTTTGGGGTTGTTTAAAACTACAATGTATAAAAAAACACAAAAAATGTATCACATCATACTTTTTAACGAAATAAGTTTCTTGTAAGTACGAAATACCGTGCCGAACGAATACCTTGGTGTGTCCAGATGCCGTGCTGCCCTCCAAAGGGATTAGGTACACCAGAGGGCGGGCAGCAGCATCCACCTGAGTATCTAAGATCAAAACTTCGATCACCAATCCGCCTGCCAAGCGTGGTTATTATGGTAAATCCCCCAATTGTATTCTATGGGAGAGGCCTCGTCCAGTAGTGGACGTAAACACTGGTGGTGATGATAAAGTACAAAATAATCAGATCCAACAATTATAACTACTAGGAACGGCTTTTTATTCTTGATTTTCGGTTTCTTTGATTGACAACAGCTCGCTCTGAAAATAAGCAGAAAATCAAGCTTTACCAAAATCTCTTAGTTACCGATACTTAGAATAATTCAAGTATACCTACGCTAGGCCATAATAATTTGGGAAATGGACGAACGGGGAAAATTACAAACTGGTAAATGGACGAACGGACACCGAGTGGACGAACGGGGAAATGGACGAAGGGTGCCGAATTGATTTATACCTCACTAACAATTAACAAAAAGACCGAGAACACACGTCAAAAGTTCATTCTATTACACCATTCGTACGAGTACCTACGTTACTACGTAGGTACGTCGTGTACGTCTCGGCTCCCAAGAACTTACATGCGTTGAAGTTGAATAACCAAAGAATAATTTATAGTACGAAAGTACTAACTAGTAAGTTAATAATTTATAGTACGAAAGTACTAACTAGTGAGTTAGTACTTTCGTACTATAAATTATTCTTTGGTTATTCAACTTCAACGCATGTAAGTTCTTGGGAGCCGAGACGAGAAGGGGCCGAGATGGAAACAAACCTTAGATCGGTGCGTAACTTATTCATTGGGGAATAAAGGTTCTCGAATGGCAACCACAACCTCGAACAGTACAACAAGAAAAGACAGAAAACCTACGCTGCAGTTTGTACAAAGTCAGTTCTACTTCAACTACAGTTTATATAAAGTCAGTTCTACCTGAGCTACACTTTATACGAAGTCAGTTCACCTGAGATGCAGTTTATATAGTCAGTTGAACCTATGCTGCAGTTTACCTATATTAAGCTAGTTCTAGCTGTGCTGCAGTTCGAACAATTCAGTTCTTCCAGAGCTGCAGTTCATGCAAAGTAATTTCTACCTGAGATGCAGTTTATACAAAGTTATTTCCACCTATACTGCAGTTTATATAAAGTAAGTTCTACCTGAGCTGCAGTTTTCTGGCTTCTTGCGTGGAGTCTCCTGGCAAGTGGTGGAGTGAAGAGTGCAGGGTCGGGATGTTCCTTCCCTTCACGCTCCCAGGGCTGCTGCTGCTTCCACGCCAGCGACAGTACTGTCCCCACAATCATCACCCAGGCGAAGCCGATCTAAAAATAAAACATGGTTTTAGATCCAGCAGCTGATCTTATTATCGAAGTTTCTTTTTAGATTCAGCTTGTAGTTCAAATAATAAAAAGTATAAGAACTAGAAAACGGGCAAAATGGTTCGACTTATTTCACAGTTTTAACAACGTTAAACTTTTATATACTTTTATATATGGTTTATTGTACCTTATAAACTTTATGTTCAATGATCTTATCGCTAAAAAACCAAGAACTAATTCTGTAACAATGTTGTTCGAGCTAAGCAAAATCTCTCAGTTAACTCGAAGGACAGCTTTCGTATGTATGTATGTATGTTTGATGGGACTTTGTTCGACGATAACTTACAGAAAAAGGAGAGATACCTCAACCCAAGTTAAACCACGTTAAAAACCACGTGTAAATAACGGGGTTATGCTTTGTATCTCGGCAAATAATTTACTTTAAATCTCCCTCATATCTCCCTATTTATCTCTTGTCTATTTAAATTTAAATGATCTATAAAATGTGGGTTTTTCCCCGTGGACCCACTGCTATGACCCACTGGTTGGACCACGGGGAATTATTTTCTCCGTGGTCCCACCGCGCTAGAGATGGAATTAAAAACAAAACTACTGTAGCGCACTAGCTAAAATAAATATGAGACGAAACTTTTACACTTAGATTGCATTCAATTTATATGTATAATATGTGTAATTATACATATACATTTATTCCATCTCTAGCGCACCAGTGGGTCATAGCAGTGGGTCCACGGGGAAAAACCCTAAAATGTGCGGAGCGCGAAGCTTTGCAGCATCCATCATTATGGAGATGAGTTTTGCTAGAATTTGGTAGGTAGAGTGCGTCTATTCTATAACTAATCATTTAAAAAACAGACTTCCGCCATAGTATTCGACTAACTATCTGGATGAAAAAAAATTATGAAAGAACCATAGTGGTGAAAGTGTTATGATACTTTCTGAATGCAAATGCTTGGTTTGTTGCTGAAAATCTCAAAATCACCATATATATGCCTACAGTATTTGAGGAGTTCCCTCAATTCCTCATGGATTCCATCATCAGAACTGGATTCTGAAAAATGGGACCAATCTGGAAGTATATCTATTCAAACAAAAAAATAATTTTCCAAATCGGTTTATAAAAACCGGAGATAAGAGGTAACAAACATAAAAAAAAACAACCAAATTGAGAACCTCCTTTTTATGAAGTCTGTTAAAAACTAGACTAGAGGGGGCGCCCCTCCACCGCTTTTTCTAGGCACTTGACACAAGCTTTACATTCGAAAACAGTCCTTTTGGTTACGGATTATGGAATATTTTATTTTGGATTAGTGGGGCGTTCAGTTGTAGATTAGACGCACTCTACTACAACAACTACTTCGTGTCACTGGTTTTTCATTGGCCACCAAGCTTCAGGTCGGAAACCAGCTTGAAATATGACCCTGAAAAGGGCCAATCATCATCTGTTAGATGTCCACTGCTGGACGAGGCGTCACCCATAGAACGCAACAGGGGGATTTGGCATAATCACCACACTTGGCACATGGATTGGTGCCCATCTTCTAGTGTAATCCCTTAGTCATTACGACATCCACGGAAAGATACAGAGGGTTATATTCACAGGATGGAACCCCTCGCCAGACGAAAACAAAAAAAAACATAAAGAACCATTAAATAAGAGGTTATAATGGCTTTGACATACAGGGCTCGTCCACAAATAAGACATCCTATAGAAGTAGGGGTAGTCTTCCGGGTTGATAGGAACAGAGACAGGCTGCGTGACATTGAACCCGCATCCTTCGACGCTGAGAGGTAAGTAAGCCGGCGGTGGTCGAGGCCCGCCGAAATTCTTCCACAGAGTCAAGGCTATGCCGCTAACTAGAGCGATAGAAACACCCTGAAAATAGTAAATGAAACAAAGAATTAATATAAGTATAATCATAAGATAAAATAACTGGTCAAGTGCGTGTGGGACTCGCGTGGAGAGGGTTCCCTACAAGTAGGCTAACATAGTACCTAACCACTAAACTAATTAACTTATTAGTCAATTAACACAATTTTATTCTCCGTTTCCCGTAGAAATTTTAAGATTTTCAATGAGGTTTTTCTGTAAAGTATGTTAGGTCACTGTTGGGTAACCATATTTTATTCAATATTTTTGTCATTTTTGGGGGAATGGTAAATTTTCGCATTTTTTTTAATATCTTTCAAACTAAGCATTTCAGAATTATAAAAAAAATATGTTTGTATATTAACATAATAAGTTCATTCATTTTATAAATTAAGTACATGATGAATTTGACACAATTTCATTTTTTTATTTTCTAGTTCGACCTCCAATATTAACCCCCGAAATCAGAATTTGTTGATTTACGCTATCCGCTCATGATTGGGTCATTAAATTATATATAAGTATCAAATTTCAGCTTCTTTGGTCCAGTAGATTTGGAGATTATAGGCTGTGATAGACATAAAGGCAGACAGGCAGCTGAGTGATCCTGTAATGGTTCCGTCGGCACTCAAAAAACGTCTAAAAAAAGTTGTTTTATCACTCAATCGAACAGATTTTGATAATATTTAGCTAGATTGACACAAAGGTTATTTTCTATTCCAGTACCACGTAAACGAAGACGATGGCGAATGCTACTAAAGTATCTTCTAAAAAATATGTCATGAATAAAAATATTTTACAATACAAATACATGACGAAATATATTAGAGATGAACATTTAAATATAAGGTTATCTAAAAGAGCGATCGTTGGCTGCACACACAATAGCTGAGCCTAAGATATTATAATTCAGTGGAAGTACTATACCACCATACCTATAAGTGGTGCCAAGCAATAGTGCTCGCATTGCTTTGTTCCGGTTTGAAAAGGTATGGGTGCCGGTGAAATTTTAGGCACATGAGATCTTTTTATCTTATGTCTCAGGTTGACGGGCGCAATGCAATTCCAAATAGGACGCGTCCTTGGTTGAAATTACCTTAAAGGTATTGCATTTTTAATGAGCTGGAGTTACAGTTGAATATTAGATTCAGGTGGGCCATAAGCCAGGTCCGTCATTTAACAAGCAAAACAAAATAAACCTACTCACTCTCTCATTTGCGAAAGTTGTGAACATTCCCAGTGTGAACACAGCAAGAAGAGGTCCCCCAACAGCTGCAAATATGGTAAATGCGGCTTGCAACACCCCGCCCAGGTATTGTGCCAAGAACGCAAGCGCAATGAAGAGAAGGCCATAGCCACAAGCCGCTATTTTCGTCATCCATAGTATGTAATCGGGTGTTATTGTGAAACACCTGGAAACATACAATTTGAAACTGATAACAAAAAAGCGGACACTTTTATTTAACCGACTTCAAAAAAGGAGGATGTGCTCAATTCGGCTGTATGTTTTTGTATATTTTTTTTACGTGATTACTCCGCCAATTATTATTATATGTTTGGTGGTTATACTTCAGAGGAAGTCCCATATAAATTTTATCGAAATTGATTCAGCGCTATTTCAAAGAAGTCGATTTTGTTTTCTAAAAATTAATTTCATTTTGTTTTTTTATTTGAATATAATATGTATCTATCCTATCTGTCATGTGGCCCACCTGATATGGTAACCCCAGTCTAATACTTAGGTCACGTTCAACCCTCTTGGCATAGCACTGGGGCCGCCCTAAGACATAAAGATGAAAAGTCTCATGTGCCTGTAATTTCGATTCATTCCCACTAGTCCCTTTTGGCAGTCCCTTTAAAGGTACTAATGGGACTTTTTTTCCCACTAGTTCCTTTGAAATCAAAGGGACTAGTGGGACATCGTGTAACGTCATTTTGTCCCTTTAACCCTGGAAACTCTAAAATCGAGTGTGCAGTCACTTATATTATACATAGATAAGATAATTAAACCCGTTTATTCCAATCTTTCCTACCAACTGCCTGATGGTCACCCTTACCCTTCAAACCGGAGCACATTACTCACCTGAGGAACTTTCACATACATTTTTCGAACTTTAGCGTCTTAAGCAACAAATATTCTGTACTAATCCTCTACTGGTTGGTGTTATAACTAGAAATTAAAAGATAAGACAAACAACAATGACAAGAAAGATAGTTTCCTCGAATGTTTTGATTTTCCAAAATGATTTTCAAATCTCTCAAATTTATATGGGGACTTAAGGTACCTACGCTACGCCAATATAGCATATCTATTGGGCGTACCTGAGGTCCGCATATTCATTTTATAGGACTATGTAATTGGGTACTAGATAATGTGTAAAGACATATTAAAATACATTTTAAATCATTTGGCAAACATATAACTAGCGTCTCATTTGATTTTCCGAAACTGCGAAAATCATTTTCGGAAATCACTGTGGTAAATTGCATTACCTGTCCACGTAATCACTCAGAGTAACGGCAGCGAGTGCATTGCAGGAAGCTGATATGGTGGATAGCGAGGCGCTGAATATCCCGGCCACGAAGAGCCCCGCGAGCCCAGGCACCGCGCGCATTGCGTTCACAACGTAGTACGGCATCAGCTGGTCTATCTGGAACAAAAAAGTGTATTCTATACAAACCAGACATGCGCAATATTGATTTAATAGCTGAACTTATTTCAATGAGAATCAAGGAACAGACTGAAATGGAAAAAATAAAGATTTTTGGTATGAAATAAAATACTTCCTATGAACACGCTTCGCTCATTAGGTACTGTCTATCTGTCAAACGTTGCATGGAAGAAATTGCTTTAAATGTCACACACATAGCAGATGCGGTAAGATATCTGTACCTATCTGAGTGCGTATCTGTCCATATCGCTCTCTATACTAAACTCAAGGAGCAACACACACGTAGCAGATCACTTATATTTTACCGTCAAGCATCTGTAGGTACCGACATAATATCAAAAGATGGACAGATTATATCTGTGTATACAAATTGAAATACAATACACTTTGATGGTTTCCGCGTGAATGTATCATTTTCGTATATTATCGTATCTGCTACGTGTGTGATACCTTCAGATGCGATAAGTTTTTATACGCACATAAACAATTACCGCGCCTGCGGCGTGTGTGATGCACTTTAATTCTACTTAGTTGTATTATGTAAGCCTGGTATACAATAATGTATCTAAATAAGATAATAAGATAAATACAGAATACAGGAGTATGATACAGGTAGTCTTTTCCTGGTGTTGCCCACACCCAGTTGCCCAACGCACGGTTGGGCAGCTGTTGGGAGATTTCTTCAACCACCGCTTAGTCAAGTCTTTGCTAGCTATTAGATATGATCAATAGGCCATGTGCATAATACTTGCCGCTGTTATTTTCTTGCTCGTAAACGGATCACAGTCCTGGTATACCGCATACATGCCTATACCACTGACACATGATATCATACTCAGCACGGAGAGTACCGGCCAACTCCACCATAAGCATTGCTGTGACTTTTCCAAGGTGCTGACAGTCAGTAACCTCTGAACCTGGGTGTGATTGATGGCATATAAAGACAGGTAAGTTATAAGGCTTCCAATATTCAAAGACCACCACGTGTTGCTCTGTGAGATCAAAACTGAAACTGTAAAATAAATATGCTTTGATCGTGCCATACTGCTACATATAGAATAATTAAAATAATTATTATAAGAAATGGAAATGATAAGAATATTAGTTGAAATAAATATCACTCAATTAATTGTTTCTAAACAAACTTTCTGTTAGACTGCAGACCGTTTTCCGCGAATTCGAGTGTACTTACATACGGTTATTCGAATTAAAACACAGACGTGGTATGTGAGCCACGCTGTAGTAAGGCCATGTCAAAAACAAACGTTTGCGAATCGCCCCCAAAAACCAAAAAAACACGTCTGTCACAAAATAGAAAAAATCACAGACGCACACCGTAAAGGCGCTGCTTTTACTGTTGTGTCCAAACGTTACATATTACATTTTTAAATGGTCATCATTATCATCAACAGCCTGTAGAAGTCCACTGCTGGACATAGGCCTCCCCCTTGGGATGCCACGACGAACGGTCCCGAGCCGCCTCCATCCACCAACTCCTGCGACGTTCACAAATGTTTGTTCGTTTTAAATGTTATGAGTGTTAAAAACGTAAGGAATCTTACTTTGAAAGATCAAGGCGTCCTCCTTCCCTTGCAATCTCAAACATTGTCCCAAATCCTCCAAGTTGTACAGAAGTAAATATAAGCACACTAATTACAGCTCCAAACATCAGCAACGATTGAAGTAGATCCGTGAATAGCACTGCCTTCATTCCTCCTAAAGTTGAATAAACTGTACAAACAAAACCTACTAATAGTATAGATATTAATCTATCCAGCCCTGTGACCGCTTCAAGAACTATCGCTGGCGCATACAAAACCACTCCATTGTAGAGCACCATTTGTAGCGTATAAGTAAGAGATGCCATTATTCGTATCCGAGGACCGAACCACAGTTCCAAGTACTCATAAATACTCGTCTTCTGAAGCCCGAAAAATACTGGCAAGTACAATCAGCTAGCAATAGGCGTGGCGATACCGTATGATATGTTTATGACAATGAACTGTATGCCATAGTAATAGTTTTCGGCGGATATGCCAAGCAACGATATCGCTGACATGAAAGAAGCCATCAAAGATACTGCCACGGGTAGTATTGGTTGGTTACGATCTGCCATGAGATATTCCTGAAATGAATAAGTGATCGGAATGTATAGATTGCAATATTGATTATTATACTTACTCGAAAAGTGACAACCATAATTTAAATACTAGAAACAAAGATAAACTCGCTGTTCATTAGGTATAGCTAGCTTCATAAAGTTATATAAATCGCTTTCAGGGCAATATGTACGCTTCTGTAACAAAATCCCAAGCAATATTTGTATATATATTTATATAAATAATAAACTTTATAAAAAATCCTACTAAGTATGAAAACTAAGATTATTTAGATCATAATAAGCTCGCGACTGAATTTGCTTTGCTCCCACGCGGTCCAAACGAATTTAAAAATTAATCTTTATTTTATAAAAACAAATTATGAACTTTAAATTTTTTTAAATCCTACTCTTTTGAATTTTGTTGTTGTGAGATTGTTACCTACCTCATTTGTTTTTTGTTTCCCTCCACTAAATCGAAAGTAAAGGCCAATAGCAACTGAAGCGACCATTGTCGCGGCAGTAACATTTATTTTGTATTGAAAATTGACCACCATTAGCGTGCCATTCACCATTCATTCAATACTCTGTGACCTTTGATTGCCTTCATTCAAAGTTTTGTTTACTTTTTGTGTTTTCGTTAAATTTCACTATTATATTAGCAAATACCTATATTTTTTACTACAAAAGTTGGATTTCACAATGCCTGAGCAAATTGTAATATTGTGCATTGTGGTACGAGGCAAAGCCAGCATTGGCCTGGACTGTCTTTACACAAGTGCTTCAACAGTTTACATTGAAATTGTAGTTTTGCTTCATTATTTTGTTCTAAATGTATGTTTCGTTATTTTTTTTTTTCTTCTGATGGACAAAATGCAGTTGGCCTCAGACGGCCGATGCTGCGTTACCGGACTTGTATGTTTCGTTAGTGAGCTTTAGAGTAAACATATGGACATTAGTGCCATTGTTGTGTAAAATATAATTATTTCATAGTAATTCATTTATTGCTTACAAGATTGTTTACAACTAGGGATCGGTCGGGCAAATAGCCGACCCAGTTCGACCCAAAAACCGAGCACGCGTTATTTATCAGTACAACTGCCCTGTGCCGTAACCACAAGCACCATTTTACAAACGTCAAGTTTGTGTCAAGTGCCAAGTAAATAAGACTAGACGCACCCTACCTAATTAAGTAGTTCACTTAGTCGGCTTTTACGACATCCACGGGAGCAGAAGGGGGGTATTATATTCTTAAGCCGACACGCCACGGCACGTACCTACTTACCAGTTGCAATATTATTTCTTCTGAGCACAGCTCCAAAACCTACTATCTAACTGAACACAAACATAAATATTTAAAGCTTACTTACCTATGTATGCCAGAGATGCCGTTATGTTATGAACAATTATTGTTCCACACAACACAAGCACAACTAAAATATAATTTTGTAACTTTTCGTGAACACAATCCAGTGTTGCTATGGTGTATAACACAAACGACCAAGTTGACCTTGGCAACACCACGAATAAAAAACTCTCTTAAGAAAAAGACGACTGCGTTAAATTGTTAATGTAATGGATGGTTATGTCTTGGGATGTCGCTTGTCAGACAAAGATTGCAATGTCGTTGAATGATTAACCGGAGTTTTTGTCGGCATTGGGGTTATGTGCCGTGTGCTCGTACGATTTTGGTGCGTTGGTCAAAACAGCGCTTTCAGCGCTTGATCTGGTTATACAAAATTATATTTTTAGATTTGGTCAAAATAAAAACAACATTTATGCAGTTCACTCAGAGAAAGTTTTTTTAACCGACTTCACAAAAAGGAGGAGGTTCTCAACTCATTTTTTTTTATGTTTGTTACCTCATATCTCCGGCGTTTATGAACCGATTTGGAAAATTCTTTTTTTATTTGAATAGATATACTTCCAGATTGGTCCCATTTTTTTCGAATCCATTTCTGATGATGGAATCCATGAGGAATTGAGGAAACTCCACAAATATTGTAGGCGATTTTGATATTTTCATCAACAAACCAAGCATTTGCATTCAGAAAGTATCATAATCCTTTCACCACTATAGTTCTTTCATAATTTTTTTTTCATCCAAATATTTAGTCGAATACAATGGCGGAAGTGGGTTTTTTAAATGAAAAGTTATTAGATATTGTTTTATATTTTCTTAAATTTTCGCAAGTAGGTAAACCCACCACCTAAATAAGGGCAAGAACTTTGAACAGTATTCCATTACTTTTTAAGTAGGTAAGTAGTTTCGACCCTATATATTTTTCCTTCATTTGAATACTGCTACGCTGCAGCTGCTATGCTGTTTATATTAATTCAATACAAAAGAGAGCAACGCGCAACTTATTCCGCTTTTGCTTGTAGTGATTGTAATAAAAACCAACTCGTAATACTCGCATTACTTGTTCCTATTTGAAGGGCACCACCATGCACGCCAGACACAAGACACAAGTCTTTAATTTTTCGGCCACACTGACTTATCGTGTCAGTGCCTTATAGTGTAACGCGGATTTTTGTATGAGAATACCGATAAGCGCCACAAGCGTACACTTTGTGAACGTCATTTAAAAAAATCTGTGTTACACTACACCAAACGTCCGTGTCAATTGCTTGTTAAAACTCGGACTTCGGTCTCAATCTCAATACATCTTAGGGTGGCGGGACTAGTGCAATGCCACGTAGCCACACACGTAAGGCACGAAGACGCCTAATCATAGGTGGCCTACAAGGTTATGCAATTGCTAACGGCAAAGATTACCACGAAACGTGGAAAACAAGATTATTCAGTCGCTAAGTAAAAAAATTGAGAATAATAGACAAAAAAACAGAGAGTATAAAAATCACTCAAGCGCCGCAATTGCTTGTAAATCATATTGACACAGGTTTGCGCGCGCAAATTTATGCAAGTAGTTACATATTTCCGGCAAATCGTACCATGGCAAGTTTCTTGAAAATGGTCGTTCTCACCTTTCTATTTGTAATAAATATTATGACATTGGTTTTAGGTACCTAAATATTTTGTCTTACTTATTGTAAAACGATAAAATACGGAGTAGGTACCTACAATATTATTTTCTGATTTATTTTAATGCCTGTGAAATTTTCCTGTCTTTATTTTTAACTTCTTAACTTGCTTGCTAATGCCTCACTAGCTGAGTTGGAAACAATTTAAAATAAGAACCACGATGATACAAACTTCGTTTTAATTTAACGCCATCTAGAGTTTATCGTCTACACTAGCTAACTCTATTTTAGACACATTTAAGATAATGTGCTTTCGTGCTCTACCACTTGGCGCTACAGCCTGCCTCTAGCGGTTTGACTGCAGAGTTCAAAAAATAAGAGGTTACCTTTTTAACCGACTTCCCAAAAAAGGAGGAGGTTCTCAATTCGATTGTATTTTTTTTTTTTTTTTTATGTTTGTTACCGCATATCTCCGGCGTTTATGAACCGATTTGGAAAATTCTTTTTTTATTTGAATAGATATACTTCCAGATAGGTCCCATTTTCCAGTTCCCAAAATCCAGTTCTGATGATGGGATCCATGAGGAATTGAGGGAACTCCTCAAATATTGTAGGCATACATATGGCGATTTTGATATTTTCAGCAACAAACCAAGCATTTGCATTCAAAAAGTATCATAATCCTTTCACCACTATGGTTCTTTCATCATTTTTTTTTCATCCAAATATTTTGTCAAATACAATGGCGGAAGTCGGTTTTTTAAATGAAAAGTTATTAGATGTCAGATAGACAGAGTTGAGTAGTAACAAATGACAAACCTATGTAAGTTCCATGGAAGATGGTAAGTTCCAATTTCCCTTGGACTCAAAACAATTAGGTAAGTAGGTATAGGTGCCTTAATACAAAACCCAATAAAGTTCTAATACAGTTTATACAGTAGATGATAACTAAGTAAGAAATTAGGTACCTACCTACTAGGCATTACTTAGTCCTAAAAGAACTTAATTTAATAAAAATAAAAAATAAAATAAATAATGCTGGACATTTCACACAACATTATCTAGCCCCAAGCTAAGCAGAGCTTGTGTTATGGCAACTAGATAACTGATATACGTAATATAATACATTACATAGATAGATATTTTTATTATACATAGAAAATACCCAGAACACCCGGAACAATTATCTGCAGATCGCACAAATATTTGTTCCGAGGCGGGGATCGAACCCGCAATCTCCTGCGTCGCAGGCGAACCTTCGCCCGCTGCGCCACAGAGGTCGTCAATAGGTATACCTATTTCTCTACATTTTCCGTTAGGTAAAAAGTGGTGACGTTTGTTATATAATTAGCTATACCATTGATCAAACTGAATTATTCAAATAGGTGCTGGCTACAAATTAATGCCTTTCACACCTCAAATGATAACCGTTTATTAAATAAATCGAACCAAACCACTTCATTTTGACTCGTATAATTAAACTTTTAACTGGGCAGGGAAACCTTCAACCATACAATGTACAGGTTGGTTTTGTGTGATCACTTAGAACATGATAAACCCTTACAGTACCTACCTACATCTAGTAATTTACAATAAATTAAAAAAACAGGTTATGCGTTAGCTACGTCTATATTATTTTATGGGTGATGGTTATTTTGATACAAAGACAAGATCTCAGTTATTGCGAGGCCCTTTTTCTAAAAATTATTATTTCAGGGATTTTCATAATAAAAGAAATCAGCAAAGGTACGAGAGGTTTCATTGTTCTAATATTTTTCCGAGAAAATTAGGTAAGTACCTACTTTACCTATTGTAGCTAGCTCGCAAAGGTACTACGCATGGGCAAGTATGAGCAAAAGCAAACTTCAATATTTACATTACAATTGTCCAGTTATTATTTGGTTTTGAGTCCGGTCAGAAAAAGGTAGTCTCGTTGGTTGTATACAGGCAGTAAAGATACCTTCTGTAAAAAAATATAGGCGTAATATATATTATGCCACTGGTTATATAAATATCAAACAAAATTGTTTTATCCCAAGGTAAACAATCCATGACCGTTTTTGTATGGGTCCTGCCTGATATTGTATTCTCAGGAGCCCTATGTCATGACATGACAATAACAGGGTGTTATATCTGAATAGGATGGTGATCAACTCAAATTAGAATGCCGTGGTAGTCTCGGCTTAAGAAAAGGACTCCTCCAACTCCTCCTGTAGATGTCGTAAAACGACTAAGAGATTACGCCATTGGATGGGTAGCAGCATCCACCTGAGTATGCTAAACACCAAACTGCGATCCGATCCGCCTGCCAAGCGGGGTGATTATGGCAAATCCCCTCATTGCACGCTATAGGTTATACGCTACGCATGCTATGGGGAAGGCCTCATCCAGCAGTGGATTTCTACCGGCTGATGAAGAAGTTAGAAATTGTAATTATGAAACAACGATAAAAGGAGAGTATTTTGCCACTTTTTTGTTTAGGTTTAATTTTTCGGGAGTTGTGTCGTGTGTATCCGGAAAATGAAAAGATGTCGGTGCCTACCTTCCTACTTAAGTATTTACGTACCTCCTTACTTACTCCGTAGGTAGGTACCAACTTCCTTTTTTGTGAAGGCCCTCGTTCTTTTGATCTCGCCGTTGGCACACTGAAAGTAATTTTTGAGAGTGCTTGCCTGATTTTTGTTATACATTCACTTTCTAGGTAGTTATAAATTCGGGTTTGTATAAAGGTCTCTAATTAAAGCGTGCTTATCAAACTTATATTTTGAAATTGCACCCAATTGCAGCAAAATTATAGTAGTTATTGTTTTTACAAAATTAGTACCCAGGTAAGTAAATAGAAAGTGCTTTATTTCTTTCTTTCTTCATCAATGGTTAATTTTCTAAGCAATAACGACAAACCATAAGTTCTAATATCCCAGCCAATTGCCGCCGTCAATAATGTTGGTTTAGTCAATTGATACATTGGCACATTGCCATCGCTCCGACTCATATCCTTTAAAACTTAGAACAACTGCTTACAGCCTGTATAATGTCAATTGGAACAACATAAAATTTTCTTATTAAACCCACCCAACTTACATAAGTTAATTTACCAGTAGCTTAGCTTTGAGTCGGTACATTTCCCAAACTTTCTCGTAGCGAAGCACACGCAATGTCTGATGCAGACGTCTCTCGTCCTAGGCGATACTTTATTTTCCATTTCCTTCTTCTAAGGTTTCTTGGACTGGGATGGTGGCATCAACCTGAGGAAGGGGACACTAGAAACTTTCCTGGCTGGTATCTATACTACTCTATCGTCACACAGACCGTGTGGGTTGCAGGTTTCGTAGGCCTCGAAACAATTGACCCTTTCGTCGGCGAAAAAGAAATGGATCGGTTTATGTTCAGCCTCTCATTTGTTATTACTCACAATTTAACTATTATTAAACTATATATATTTATATTCAGAAACAAAGAGATACAAGAAACAGTACGTACTCTACAACTTGATTTGTATGATTATTACCAAAATAATAAGAAGAACCGAACCACTATAAAAATTACAAGAATATTTAGTATCATGTTTGTTTCATTCGGTTGGATAACAATTGGTAACTCAAATGTGTACGGAGCGGTGCAAGACTTTCATTGGAAAGCTATTGTTAAGAACCTGAACGATACTTCTTATAGACCAGCAAGGAACCTACCACAACCGATTTACATTCCATGGAATTATCAAGAGGATAAGTCGTTTATACCCACATTCATCCTAGAAACGACAGGTTTGCTATGGACTGGTCATATTGTGATGACGATAGATACGTTCATTGGGTCCGTTATCCTACACATGAGCAGTCAGTTCGCCATATTAGGTGAAGCTCTAGTTACAGCGTACGATCGAACGATGGCTCAGCTACGTAAAGGTGCTGATATATATGAAAATGTAATAGAAGATAATTCTTCTATTCTTGATGAGACAGAAGAAAACAACGAGAGAATTGTTAGAGAATTTTACACGGAAAAACAAATTGAATCAGCATTGCAAACAACTCTACGTGATTGTTTTTGTCAACACCAAGTTCTCATCGGGTGAGTAGATTTTCCAGTTTTGTTTCAATAACAATGCAATTTATGTGTCTGCATTCAGATTCTATTGGGTTTTAAATTTTAATCAACAACCACATGGTGTAGTACCTGGAGGGAGCATAATTCTCGGCTCTTTACGCATGACATATGAGACGCTTTTTGATGTAAAAAACCTTTTAAATTCCTCGCTAAGCCTTTTAGCGAGAAGAACCCCTTTTTCTTCAAAAATTTTATACTGTTTGGCTTCTACAACTAAAAAACTTGATGGCGTTTCATAATAACTCGTCGTGAATACGAGTTGTGACATATATTTTAGCTGATGAAAATTCAAATCAAGCCCAAAAAAAGGGTGTTTTTATTATTTTTCAAAATACCAACAACAAAATAATTTTGTAATAAAAAATTCAAATCACTGATAAACTTTGCAATTTTAAAAGTAGAAATAACCAACTCATTGTGATAAAAATAATATACCTATACATCAATGACCAAGATTCTGTAAAAGCCAATAGCTGTAACCCAAGTGCAGCGAACTTGGCAAGCTTGGCTTGGACTACTCCTAAACTGTCATAAAGTTCAGTATGAATTAACTGGCTACGCTTGCTCTGTCGGGATCAGAGCCAAACTTGGTAGTAGACCTACTTATCTTACAAATAGTTTCTGACGGGGCTGTTAGTAGTAAATAAGTAATAAAAGTATAGCTTTGTAGCCAACTGTACCAATTTGAACAGCATAAAATTGAGCTGACGATTTTTTTTTTATTTGTCTATGCAGATCTCGTCAATGGCTTTTAGTTACTTATTCTAGACTCATTATCACAACAACGTTGTCCCGTTACTTAAACAAAAGGTACGGAACATGCAGCTTTAAAGGGGATTTTGGTACAAACCCATTTGACACGATGTTCGTCTTGCCCATGTTAATTTTAAGACCCACCTATTAGGAGACGGTATTGAGATCTCTGAGCATTGTTCTAAGGTCTTCCAGCGATTCTGCCATGATGAATACTATTTCATCGGCATAAATGGATGAAATTCTGAGGCTTGCTACTACTCTACTATAAATCTTGTATCTTCTACTCCCTTATCTAGGCATTGGGAAGCGATTCTGTGTATCATTCTCCAAATAAAATGCGCTAAAAGAAATCCCGGTCCCTTTCATTTCAGTCTATAATAGAAAGGACACGCGATAATTTTAGCGCACCTTAAATTTAGATAATACTTCACAGAATCACTACCTACCAAAGAGGCAATTCAGATTAAGAAGTGCCTAAGCAATTTCTTGCAATCACTAGCTCTTCCTTTTATAAAAGAGAAGTATAGAAGCATAATATACCCTGATTACGGAGATATAACTCAGAAATGACGACCCACAGTCGATACGAAAGCAATATAGGGCTGGGACTGTGTGCGAATATGACAAACTGCAATAACTCGGGATTACGACCCCAATATTGTCACTCGTTGGCTTTTTTCAACACTCGAATAAACATAATCTACGATTTATATTCACATAGCATCGAGATGAAGATCTCACAGTTTTTATTTCAATAACTTTTTCTTTATCGACCATCTGCGACGAACTTTATCTGTCAGACACAACAGAAGGTAGATTAACGTGTCATCAACATCAGCAGCCTATAGACGACCGCTGGACGAGGCCTCCCCCATAGGACTCAGGTAGATGCTGCTACCCATCTTCTAATGTGTAATCCCATAGTCGGCTTTTATCTTTAGATAGTTTGCAACGGTCATTAGGTAGTCTACTGTTCCATTTGTATTTTTAAATTCTGTATGAAAACTGATGGATGAGGTTTCCCCCATTTCATACAATGGGGGGATTTGCCATAATCACCACGCTTGACAGGCGGATTGGTGATCACAGTTGGTTATAAGTTCTCAGATGGATGCTGTTGCCCATCCCATGGTGTAATCCCTTAGTAAGGTTTTTACTACATCCACGGGTGGAGTAGCAGGGGCATATTTTACTAAGCACCAATATTGCGATCATCAATTCACTGACCAAGCGTTGATTATGGCAAGTAACGAAACCCCCCCCCCCCATCCCCACCCCCTCCCCATTGCATTCTATGTAACGGCTGCTTATGATGTATGGACTACGACTTCCCCTGTATCCCTTGTGTTGTGTTGATTCAGTTGGAGTTTTACTTTTCAGATGTGTGGAGAAGTTTGCCTCAACCTATTCCTATGGCTTCATGACTCAATTGCTCTCGAGTATGGCTGCGATTTGCGTCGTAATGGTCCAAGTTTCGGTATGATACTATACCAGCGGGTATTACAATTAATTAACATAATTTGAATCATGACATTACCCACATTAATTTGAATTGAACTTGAGGTTTATTGAGATGGTAGGTAAGTATGGCACTGGGTAAGACTAAGTAGGTATATTGGAATGTAGATATATAGTCCTTAATAGAGCTAAAGACCTTTGGTACACAAATTATTATATTTATACAGGTTGTTTTTTTGAAATGGGACAGTATGGGGATATCTGAATCCATAAGAGATACGGGAAAACTGTCTTTGGAACTATTTACTCATTTTGTATGAAAACGATTTTAACATAGTTATTTTTTTGGTCAAGCGTGAATGCTCCAAAAAAATGAGTTGCATTGATCAAAATTTTTTTTTAATGCGTATCGACTCAGTTTCATGTAAGGATTGTTTCATTGTATCGGAAGACAAAAATCTGAGCAGCAAAAGTTAGTCAAATTTAATAAAATGTTTTCTCTACAATTTGTAAGTAATCTGGTACATACGTTAATAAAACTATCGCAAAAAAAACAAAATGGCCTCCCTCTTTCTTTTTCCAGGTACGGGTACGTTTCAGAATACCTCTAGTGGCCTTAAACAAAGATGTTCTTATTAAAGTTTGACTAACTTCTACAGCTCTGATTTTTTTTCTTCCGATACAATGAAACAATCCTTACATGAAATTGAGTCGATACGCATTAAAAAAAATTTGATCAATACAACTCATTGTTATGGAGAACTCACGCTTGACCAAAAAATAACTATGCCAAAATAGTTTTCATACAAAATGAGCAAATGGTTCCAAAGACAGTTTTCCCGTATCTCTTATGGATTCGGATATCCCCGATACTGTCCCATTTCAAAAAAACATCCTGTATATTGACAGTTTATTTAGCAGTGACATTTTTGACGTGAATACGTCGTAAAACGCGAAAGTCGCGTAGGAGGCGACCTTCTTTGCATTGCACTGCGTCCGTCATCCTGAGACATAAAGGTGAAAAGTCTCATGTGCCTGTAATTTTACCGGCACCCATACCCTTCAAACTTGAATACTGTAATGCGAACCCTACTGCTTGCCGGCAGAAATAGGTATGGTGGTAGAGCTTCCCGGACGAACTCTTTCACATGGACCCTGTAAGGGCAACGCATGTTATTATAAGTATTAGATAGATCGCAATTACAATTTACCAGATTAAATGTGAATTTAATTACGAATACAAGTCGGATTAATTGTACCAACATATGTCAAATAAATTTATTCATAAAAAAATAAAAACACAAGGAGCTCTACCACTACTACCTAAATTAGAATTTAGTTAAATATTTTGATTTTATTTTTTAGGTCGCATCCACCTATTACTTATTTTATTTTAATTTTAATTTTTAAAGTTTGGGGAAAGCTTACAGCTAGGTGGGTACAATAGAGTAGGGTGCTATATAAATACATGCAGCTGTACCTAAGTTGCTACATATACGCTGATGGCCAGCTAAAAGTTTCCTAATTATCATCAGCTGGTAAAATACGGGTTAATTAATTAAGTACATACTTTTTTAACACACCTTTTCAGCAAGATGCATCTAGCCTGAAATCGTTGCGACTGGTGACATCACTGGCGTTTTTCTTCGCAATGATCACTCAACTAGGGATTCAATGCTTCACTGGAAACGAGCTAACACTGCAAGTTAGTGTTAAGTAGTTTACTAAGTACCTACTTTTGGGTTTTCAAACCGTTTTTTATCTATGCGACGACGACGCGATGACGCAAATCGACAAAAGGTACTTTTTTTACAGTAATTTTTTTTGCAAGCTGAGGAGAGGTTATGGTTTTGACTTTAGGCAAACAAATTTGTATTTTCATGTTTTTTCTTATTTAAATTAAGTACTCATGGCATTTGTAGTAGCTACATACGGATAGAAGCATGGGTTGTTTTGCGTAATAAAGTACCCCAATATTATTATCCACAATACAAATGAGATTGTTTTGGAACACCTTCTCAAGGGTACCTATCAATTGCAGACAACTCATCTCTCCAGACGCATGTTTCGAGCAATTTTCTTAGTTATTTTCGAGTGTCGTCAGTACTAAGCCGGGCTGTGCCCCAATTCTTTTGAACCTGTTTATTTTACATTTATTTTTATTATCTTTCTTTAAGTAATATGTACCTAACGTACGTTCCTTTACGATAAATAAGTCAATACAAACCATTTTCTCTTTACAACTTCACGCCTAGTTGCTCTACCCAAGCTCTATCAATACTTTTTCATGATATTTATCATGGCTTTGTTATCTCTGCAGTGTTTTTAGCCTTTGCTGACTTTTAATCAAAGGCAGTGTTAATTAAAAAGGCTTAGTAGCTTTGGTTTGACGCGGTATCACTGTTGACACAGTTGGTCTCGTTATTCATTTCTTGAAAAACGCGCTTCAGTGTAACTTGCCTTCCTTATAGAGTAGTAGGTTGAGTGTACATAAAATGCCCTTGATTGTAATTTAAGACTTCTAATCTAATCTTATCTACAAAAATCTGAAATTTACGAGAATATACAATCATACAAGAAAGAATGTGAACGTCACGTAATTGTAAGCAAACACATTCTACAGTTCATTCATATTTATCAAAATAATTTATGTAAGTTCACTATTAGTACCCCTTGTCTACTACGCACAGTCCGTTTCATCCAGAGGTTTGTTTTTATATACTTTATTGCACACAAAACTAAAAGTAAATGTACAAATACAGAGTAGAGTGTATGTTTGTGAGGTGGTCTGGTAGAGATCGCTACTTAGCGATAAGACCGTTGTTGTTTATCATATTAAGTTTTTTTTTAATTTGTTGAATTTTAATGTTTATGTTGTGTAATAAAGTATTATCTATTAAAAATTATCGCATTTTCAAAATTATTTAATGGTGTCCCGTGACCCGAGGTCTGGCTCTTATTTGGCTCAACTTAAAAAAAACCATTCAGCGTGGCAATGCAGCCATCGTCATGGGGATGCTTCCGTCTTGTTGTGATTTGGATCAATTAAGCTATCTTTAGATCGTTTGCTATTGTCTTCAAATGACTTTAGATAGACCAACCGTATCATTTGTATTTATAAAATTGTATATATGATTATATTAGTTGTATTATTGTTTCTGCAAATAAAGATATAGTAAAAAGATAAGTAAGATATAGTTAAAGATATATTATTCATATACATATATTATATATCTTTAATAACATTTTGGGGAATAAAGGTTCTCGTGTCGACCACAAACTGGACGACCTACAGGAAGGCCCTCCTCTCGATGGATTAAAGACATTATAAAGGTAGCAGGAAGTCAGTGGATGAAGGTGGCTAAAGACCGTTCGTCGTGGCATTCTAGGTGGCATGCCTATGTCCAGCAGTAGATTTCTACAGGCTGATGTTGATGATGATGATGATTTATATTATATGTGTACAAGCTGCGTGATATTTTTGGTTCACAAATATTTTTGAGATCACTGAATTTTAGGCCTATTTATAGGTTTAAAGAACTTTATTTTTCATAAAAACTAAATAGTTCACTTACGCAATGAGATATAAATAATACTAATATTATGTTGATGTTGTTTGGCCTCTGGAGCCTTAGATAGAGACTTATACTATCCTACTAATATTATAAACGCGAAAGTTTGTGAGTATGGATGGATGTTTGTTACTCTTTCACGTAAAAACTACTGAATGGATTTGAGTGAAATTTGGAATGGAGATACTTTACGCCCTGGATTAACACATAGGCTACTTTTCATCATCATCATCATCATCAATTTTCATCATTATTCACGCGGGTGATACCGCGGGGCGCAACTAGTGTAATATATATACTTCTTAAGTTTATTTTTATACATATTTAAGTTGTCGCACTCTTTTACATTGTTAGGCAATTTATTATACAGCTGTGCTCCCCCACACAATATCGTTTATGCAGCAGTGTATTCAGAAACTGCGTTGAAATGGCATGTTAATTAAATTCTGAAAAATGCTTCATCATTCCACTGATTACATAATTTACATAAGAGAAAAGATGCCACTTCATGACAGGGGTCATGTCATGATTGAAATTCGATACTTTTGCAGGTCACTGATTTACTTTTTTCTCCAGAAACCAATCATGGAGGTATAGCATAAATAAAATAATTCAAACCAGAAAATAAAATCAAAAACTTGTGCCAAATGCATCATGTGACATATCAAATAAACTGATATTATATTGTAAATTTAATCCTACTAATATTATTCATAAGTTTATGAAAATGGTTGTTTGTTGTTAACGACCTCTGTGGCGCGGCGGGTAAGTAGCTGGCTGAGATGCAAGAGGTTGCGGGTTCGATTCCCGCTGCGGAACAAATGTTTGTATGATCTGCAAATATTTGTTCCGAGTCTGGGTATTACGGTACCATGGTACTCGTAGTTCCTGATACCCACGACACAGGGAATCCTAGTGTAGGATCAAGACTACGTATGTGACTGTTGGGTGTTATGTTATGTTACTCTTTCACGCAAAACTATTGAACGGATTTTGATTACACTTCACAGTTAGCTTATACATTAGAATAACATAGGTTATAATTTATAATTATTTATATTAAAGGTTCCACACGGGTGGAGCCACGAACAAATAGCTAGTGTTCAATAATTACTAGAATCTGAGGGCCTATTACGAGTTTTGCATTGCAACAATCACTTTGCGACTCGTGAGTATTCAACGTGACTTACATAGTTACTATTCATCATTTTGTGCCGCGCAGTCGATAGAAACAGCACAGATTCATAAATAGTTACTACGTAAGTCACGTTGAATACTCACGACTCGCAAACTGATTGTTGTAATGCAAAACTCGTAATAGGCCCTCTGGGCTCTGGGCTCTGGTTGAGGTACCCGGAAAAGGGTCTTATGACCGATAGTGAAAAAACCAGTGTGGTGTAAAGATATAGAATCTCCTTTTGATGATGTTGATGTGATGTTGCAGGCAGCTCGTATATCAGATGCTGTGATGCAGTGCAAATGGGAGCGGATGCCGGCGCGTCTCCGTCCCCTCTTGCTGATGATGATGATGCGAGCGCAACGACCTCTGAGGTTGAATGCTGCAGGGTTTGCTTATATGGATAACGAATGCTTTCTGGCTGTAAGTACCTCTAACAACCCTTAGTCACAGATTAGTATTTAAAGGTGATTTGCTAATAATAAGGTAGTTTTGACTTTACAGCAATAGTGGTTACACTAGCCTAGTGTTAATTGTTTTTTTATTACTATTTAGTGATTTTATAGTCACATATGGTATTTTTTTTATTTAATTAAACACTATACAGGGTGTAAAAGGACAGCTCCCGAATACTGAAAGTACCGGTAAAGCTACCTATATCATAGCTATATAAAACAGCGCGAGTTCACAGAGCGCACAGGCGCGGCGCGGCTGCGCGAGTTCAGCGCTCCCGGTCAGCTGATCGACGCGCTGCGCTAATATTTCTGTGGTTTTCATTGCTTTTTTTGATATTTTTATTTATAAACGTGTTTTTACTGATGGAAATTAGGGTTTTGTGTTCCTTTTATAATAATTTATTGATTTTTAAAGAAAACATTAAAAAAGCGGCCCAAATGTGAGCATTTCCTTTTTAGTTTTTTTTTTCAGTTTTTCAGAATCATGGTCTGAGTGCACTATTTCAGTTTTCGGGAGTAGTCTTTTTACACCCGTTATATCTTACAGTACTGACGACACTTATATTGTACCTTAAAAATTTTAGTGAGTGATCAATCGATCACACACCAGAGTCAAAGAATGCACAGGAGCATGCAATGCACTGATAGACTGACACAATTTTAGCGGTCGGTGGATGGAGGTGGCTAAGGACCAGGACGTCAGGGAATTGTATGAGAAGGTCTATACCAGTAGTGGATGTCCTTCGGCTAATGATGATGATGATCTTATAGCTATCCCATCCTGTAAATAATACCTAGGTACTTCTAAACGTACTTCTAACTTTTTTATAAAAAAAAAAAAAAAAAAACGTTCAGTCATTATGCTGCATAGTTTAGTAGGTATTCATTGGCATTCATTTCAAGTACTTACCAAAAGATTTGCTCCCAGTATATATGTAGGCCCTCCTCGATGGACTAAAGACATTGTAAACGTCACAGGAAGTCGGTGGATAGAGGCGGCTCAAGACCGTTCGTCGTGGTATTCTAAGAGAGACGCCTATGTCCAGCAATGGACTTCTACAGTCTGATGATGATGATGATGTATGTACTTCGGAACATATTATAATTTTAACTCAAGTCTACTTACTTATTGATATTGGAAAGGGACTTAGAGACTGTATCTGCATTTATTCTTACATAACTTTTCATTTAAAAAACCGACATCCGCCATAGTATTCGACTAAACATCTGGATGAAAAAAAAATTATGAAAGAACCACAGTGGTGAAAGGGTTATGTTACTTTCTGAATGCAAATGCATGGTTTGTTGCTGAAAATATCAAAATCGCCGTATGTATGCCTACAAGATTTGAGGAGTTACCTCAATTCCTTATGGATTCCATCATCAGAACCCAGTTCTGGGGAAAAATGGGACCAATCTGGAAGTATATATGTCCAAATAAAAAAAAAAATCCAAATCGGTTCATAAACGCCGGCGATATGAGGTAACAAACATAAAAAAAAAAAACAAAAAAAAAAACAATCGAATTTAGAACCTCCTCCTTTTTGTGAAGTCGGTTAAAAATAACGATGAAAGGTTTACGTTAACACCATGTCAATGTCAAAAGATTCTATGCAAAGTGCCGAGGTAAAAAAACCTACACACGTCATTAACTATGTACCTACACTTACCTCTACTTCCGTTGTTAATTTGCGTAATTTTTCCATTGTTCCAGATAATGAAAGCCGCTTACTCATATTACGCTGTTTTGAGTCAAAAACAAGTTTGAAAAACTATGGGATGCAAAATCAAATAGAAATAGTCTATTTCATAATTTAATTACAACATCACCAATACAACTAGTTCGTTGTGTATGTAACTACATTCTAAACTATCACAGTTGTTTCTTATAAAAATTAAAAAAGTTAAATAATTTTCACTGTAGGCTACAATTTTGCACCAAAATCTCGTAGACCTTCTACGTCGTAGACATCTACGATAACATGGCCCGCCCCACCAATCGAATCCACCGCTTCAGTATCAAATCAAATTGATATCAGTCGTATGACTAAGATGTTAAAGTTGAGTTTCGATTATCATTTCCTCGATTCCAAGTACCTATGGGCGAAGGGAGAGATCTACGCAAATCAAAGTTCTAGCAAGGATTGCTTTGGCGATGCTGAACGTGGTCTTTCCGGGGTCTTTATGTCTAAGACTTTCATCTCTTCACATCTGAAAAGAAAATACAGATTTGTACAATAAGTAGCAACAGGGGTTAGCGCCCCAGGCGGAGCATTTACCACTGATAATAAATAAATACCGTCCTTATCCAATTCACATAGAGTTGAAAGATACCTGCGTGACCAAATGTTGAGGTTTGGCAAATTTGTAATAATATTTTCGACTCTATTTCAATTAGATAAGGACGATATTTACCCTCAAATAGTTCTCCGTCTGATCTGCATTTTTTTTAATAGTACTAATCTACACCCCTGTACTGTACAAATACCTCATTAATGGGTAGGTACGCAAATAATCAGCAGTTTTATTAATAAAAATATATATAGTATACATTTTTAGTTGTATATCATACAAGCAGCTAGTCTGTGTGAATCTAGACTTCCCATCGAAACTATTCTAACAAATAATTAAAAGGCATAGTATTGGACCGAGAGATCCGAGAAATTGCAATCATTATTACCTAATCACAAAGTTGGATGACCCTAACTAAGTACCTAACTGCGTCACAATTTGCCTAGCTATTAACGCTCATTGGCGTTGAATTGGGTTGAGCTACACATGTAAATATGCTTCAGTACGGCGCGGCTGTCAATATCATTGAGAGCTTGTTTAGTAGATTTGGTACTGTGACGTCTGGTTGTGATCACACGCGCGGTACTGATGACATTAGAAAAATCACTTTTTTAGTAAGGGCCCGATGCTGAAGCAAATATTTCGGTGTAGCTTGACCCTTAACATGATTGCGTTTAGTCGTGACTTGTGTGGTGATAATTATGATAGAAGCACGGACCAAAAGTTTAACCTTTTGTAGAGGCTCAAATCACGTTGTTATTGTAATTCTTTTTATGTTTTTGATAAACTATAAAACAACTTAGTTATAACTTTATGAAGTATTATGTAAGTACAAATTTTAGATATATTACGAGTTCAAGCCCTTTAGGCATACTTTTGGTGGGATTAGACACAAATTATGTAGTAGTCTACTATGTCTGCAATATACGTGTTCGAAGCCTTCTATTTCTATTTTTACTATTTTTATGTTCTGTGTTCTATTTCACTTTAGTGAAACTTAGGCGACAAACCAGAAACCAAACCATTGTGAGAACAGTTAACATAATATTTCCGTCTTAGAACTTAGAAGTTTATCTACTTTTTAACCGACTTCCCAAAAAGGAGGAGGTTCTCAATTCGGTTGTATTTTTTTTTTTTTTTTTATGTTTGTTACCGCATATCTCCGGCGTTTATGAACCGATTTGGAAAATTCTTTTTTTATTTGAATAGATATACTTCCAGATTGGTCCCATTTTTTTCAGAATCCAGTTCTGATGATGGGATCCACGAGGAATTGAGGGAACTCCTCAAATATTGTAGGGATACATATGGCGATTTTGATATTTTCAGCAAGCCACCAAGCATTTGCATTCAGAAAGTATCATAATCCTTTCACCACTATGGTTCTTTCATAATTTTTTTTTCATCCAAAATTATTTAGTCGAATACAATGGCGGAAGTCGGTTTTTTAAATGAAAAGTTATTTAAACACACCACGCCAGTTTATCATTATGAAAACATTACTTCACAAAAACTTTACGACGAGACGAGACGGCTCTAAGAGTCTTGACAAAAACGTTTTAAGAAAACTCGCGACGTAGGTAAGTGAAATTCTGGGACAAGTTACGAAAGTAAGTCAAACGACACATGACAGGCTTAGGTAACGCAAAGGAAGTTCAACCTTGGCGACTTTTACCTGACAATGACAATGAGAAATGGTGTTGTTAGGAGTAACTTATAGGTACGTGGGTATCGCGAGTTACGAATCACGAATAGGCAAACAAAGATCGTCTTTTCAATGACGATTTATCCAGTCGTATCTTTAGCATCATGACGTTCTATAAATAACACTAAACGCGTTGTTTTTACGATTTATGTGACCTCAAAAGGTAACTACGGCACCAATATAGGATTACTCAGTTACCTGTCTGTCAGAGCCAATTTTCTCCGAATCTACTGGACCAAAAAAGTTGAAATTTGGTACTTATATAGAGTTAAGTAACTTAATCACGGACCTATAACATAAATAAACGAATTCTGATTTCAGGGGCTAATTTTGGGGGGCAAACAAGAAAATTTAAAAAAAATGTCAAATGTGTAAATATGGAATATTGGGTACTCATAGTTTACAAGCAAACTAAAACGAAAATCCTAAGTCTTTTAATTCCCACGGGAAACGGAAAATACTTATAGTAAAAAAATACGCATAAAATTGGTTGATTGGTCTAGCTAGTGGTTACTATGGTAGCCTACTTGTACGTAACCCTCTCCACGCGAGTCTGACTTGCACTTGACCAGCTTTTGGCAAAAAAATACCACTAACAAATTAACATTTTCTTTTATTTCTGGGTTTTGGAACAAGAAAAAATTAACATCTCCAAAATTCCAACCAACAGCAGATAACCAATTTGCCATCACATCAGCTCTACCTTGTACGGAGTTCTAAATAACTTGTCATCAGTACGTCTAGTATGGGTTCTAATAGGTTTCGAAAACTATATTATGAAGTTTCATTTCCTTCCATACATTTACTGACAGCGTCCTTAGTTTTCTTCTCGTTTTCGCTAGGGGCGCTGCAAGTAAATGTATGGAAGGAAAAACTTCATATAGTTTCGAAAACTATCAAAACCCGTACTAAGTGCCCAGTTTCGTCTAGCCTAATCATCAGCTGAAACTAACCCGTCATCAGTTGTATGCGCGGCGTTGTAGAAGACATCCGGCATCGGTGAGTCGTGCTGACTCAGCAACGAGCTGCCAGCTCTAGGGGAATGAGGGCCATGAGTCGCGTAGGGGGAAAATGGTACGGCAGCGCGCAAAGCAGCCAGGACTAGGAGCATACCACCTGCAATACAAAACATGATTACAAAACACACATAAAAGTGCGAGTATTATTATTATCATCATCATCAGCCTGTAGGAGTCCACTGCTGGACATAGACCTCCCCATATAATGCTACTTGAGCCGCCTCCATCCTACGGCTTCCTGCTACCTTTGTAATGTCTTTAGTCCATCGGGAGCCTTCCTACACAGCGTCGTCGTCTGGTTTGTGGTCGCCTTTTGAGAACCGTTATTCCACAACGGTTGTCAGTTCTAAGAGCTATATGGCTTGCTCATTGCCACTTCAACTTGCTAACCCTGAGAGCTATGTATAACTGTATGAGGCCAATAGTTAGTGACCAAATCTCAGTGTGAGTATAAGCGTTTATATTTTTTTACGAATAATGCTTTCTGTGTAGAGTTCTAATAATTGATTAGGCTGAAATCTCTTCCTAACTATATAGATATAACATACATATACAAACATAGCTCAGTTGTAGTAGGTAGGTATTATTTTATTTTACTTTAATAATTTATTATAAGTAGGGATGCGGAGAAAACATTTTCCGTTGCGGTAATCTGGACAATCCACCCATTACCGGTTTTATACCAAATAACAATATTTACCTGGGCTATATCATCATCATCATCATCAGTCTGTTAAAGTCCACTGCTAGACATAGGTCTCACCATAGAATGCCAAAACTAACTGTTTTGAGCCGCCTTTATCCACTTACTTCCTGCGACCTTTATAACCTATATCATCATCATCATCACCAGCTGGTTTATGTCGACAGCTGGACGTACAATGGGGGGATTTGCTATAATCACCACGCTTTGCTGGTGGATTGGTGATCACAGTTTGGTGTTAAGACTTGCTCAATCCCTGGTGTAATCCCTTAGTAAGGCTTTTATTACATCCACGGGAGTAGACGGAGGGGTCTATTGTTAGGCCGGACAAACCACGGCACCTATATAACCTACCTGTGTGAACGGGCTTTGCTCGGAAAACTCGGAAAAATGCGTTTTCCCAGAGATTAAACCTAACTAGGTCGTTTTTTGCCCCCAAAAACTTCTTAAAGCAAATTTCATCGAAATCGTTAGAGCCGTTTTTGAGATCTCAAAATATATGCGAGTATAGAGACAAATATTGCTCGTTTAACAGTAGCAGAGGTGAGTAAAGTAGGTTTTACTAACTAAAGATGATTTATTGACTACCTACTACTTGGACCTACTTAAATCGAATCGAATTCCAGGGCTATCTTAATAAAGTCAATTGAAATCATTATTGATCCAGTCAATAACGGTCACGTTATGCACGTCATTGCACTGGCATGTAAATAAGTACATCTACTCGCAGAAAGTAATGTAGAAAGTTCAGAAGAAGCAAACCATTGGATAGGGGACGAATACAATCAAAACAAACGAGACTAACAGAAATCTATTTTCAATCAGGTTGTTTACCCAACACGGAAACGTGGTTTTATACCCGAGCGACAAATACATTGGACAAAGATGGTATAGCGCAGGGGTTCCCAAAGTGGGCGATGACGCCCCCTTGTGGTCGCTGCAGGCCTAAAGGGGGGCAGGAAGAGACCCAGAAAATGGGAGCGTTGTGTAGACTTGTAGAAGCTTAGGGGGCGATTTGTAATTTCATCTAGCTAGGAGGACTCTTAGACACTGACTGAGCTCTCGACTCTCGACTACAACTTGTGAACATCAACTAATATTAATTAAGAGATTGCTTAAACTAACTCGGTTCGATATATCTGTCCAGTTTTATTGAATAAATAAAATAAAAATCATGTCAATCGATCGCTCCGTTTCGAAATGAAAGTAGACACAAACAAACAAATAAAAAGGCATTTAATTTTAAGCAGGTGAAAAAATGGGGGCGCTAAAAAGTGGGCAGTAGACAAAATAAGTTTGGGAACCCCTGGTATAGCAAAACGTTTAGATACAGTAAAGTTGCGCCCGTGACTTGAATAAGTTCCGAGACTTCCAACGCACCCGGCCATTTGTCCGCCAGATACCCACTTACCGAGGAAAAGGCTGGATCTAGGAACGAAGTTAGGAGCTGTCAAATAATATTTTCAGTTCAGAGGCCCAATTCTCTTAATTATTTTAAAACTTCACTGAAAGTAGACCGAATCGAGACTGAATTGTGAATTTTCAGAAAGTTGGTATTCTGCTCCCTCATAATAACAATTTAGTCTACTTTCGATTCACAGTGACTATTAGTGACCATTAGAGTAGGATAGTTATATATTATCATTGGAAAGAGTAAAGAGAGACTCCATCAATTTAAGCTAAAATTATCGAAAAAACTTTGAATCGTTAAACTTTCGGTCACATTTCGATATAATCACCGTGTTGTATTTTAAGTTAGGTTTAGGAGAATACCATTTCTGACATTTAAGATATCGACACTAGATCCGAACGTGATCCGAACTTTATTTTGACTAATTTATATTACGAGAATTGGGCCTCTGTTGTTTTCTGTGTGAATGTGTTTTGAATTATTCGATCAGCCCTTGTCTACCTACTAGTTTTTTTTATAATTTTCATGTAATACTCCTGAGTTTGTAGTGTGTGATACAAATTACTCTCGGTCTCAAATGAGATCATAATCATCTTCAGCAGCAGCCTTTACGCGTCGACTGTTAGACAAGGCCTCCACCATAAAATACAATGGGGTGAATTGCCATAATCACCACGCTTGGCAGGCGGCTTAGTGATCGCAATATTCGTGTTGAGTACTCAGGAATCCCTTAGTTGGCTTTTACGATATCCACAGTATTAACGTGATTATGGTGTAAATATCTTGGCTTGGATTTACATTCAAATACAGACGATATACTCTTTAGTCCATCGAGTGGAGGGCCTTCCTCTACCACGTCGTCCGGGTTGTGATCAACACTGGAGAACCTTTATCCTCTAACTTTTGTCAGTTCTACGAGCTATATGACCTGCCCATTGCCACTTCAACTTGATAATTCTGAGAGCTATGTCGATGATCTCGGCTCTTCCATCCAACGTCGCAGGAAGTCGGTGGATAGAGGCAGCTCATGCCGTTCCTCGTGGCATTCTAGGGGGGAGGCCTTTGTCCAGCAGTGGACTTCTACAAGCTGATGATGATGAAAGACGATACTGTGAAAGCTTCTGAGCAAGTCGTTAACTAAACTAGGATGGCCCTATTAGGAAATGGCCTAGTACCTGCATCGAAAGTGTCAGTCATGACGACCGAAGAAATGAGGGACAAAGTCAACTGCCCCCTCCCCCTTTGCATTTCCATTTGAATCCGTTGATCCGTATCTGCGCTTACCAAAGAACTCTTTATAGAGTAACAGCTAGAAGTTTCTAAAGAGCTGAGTGCAAACTGTTTTTCTGGAAACAGCATTTGAGCTTTGAGCCAAGTTAAAAATATTTTCTCGCAATTTACTTTCCATCAAAAGACAAACTTTTAACTTTGTAAGCACTTGTCCTTAATACAGACAAGCTTACCTACATTTGTACTGAATTAAGAAAACTTGAACGGATTGCTTAAAATAAACAAAACTTAACAAACAGAACTAAACAATAAACAGAAAATGAATTAAGAATAATTTCCGAACCGGATTTTTCGAGAATTCGACCTTCGGTAATACGGATTTCCAGTTTTCGAACTTCACCCATTGAATACAGGTACGTCGTTTCCTTAGCCTCATAATTCGAACTGTGCTACGAACGTGATTGCTCCGTCAGATTCCTACCTTTCTTATAACTGACTAGAAAATAATGGCAATACCTAGATCTAGTTACAAACCTGCAACAGTAGTCAAAACAGTGAGGTTAGCAAACAGCAGCGCGGTCGCCACACACGCGTAGAATGGTGCTCTTGCCCTGCCACATGACCACCTCAGAAAGTCCCAGCATCGAAGCGTCAAAGTGTACTCCCCCCGACGACACAGTAGGTCGATGAACAGCGCTGCTACCCACATCGTCTCCAGGGTAAATACGAAGGCTGCACCAAGTCTGGTTAAAGGAAAGATATAAGCTGGTAAAATATAAAACATGCAAATAGATTAGGGCCCAATCAATGATTAGGGCCCATTGATATATCATAGGTATCCTAATAATAGGGGTTAGGTTCACTTTTTTTTTCTTAAGATTAATGAAATACGCCATTGATAAATCACACTATATGATATCATTCGAATGTATTTTCTAAATGTTTGTTACTCAATCACGCCTTAAGGGCGGAACCGATTTTGATGAAATTTGGTACACAGATAGATTATGATCTGGACTGAGCTATATGATACTTTTTGTGGTGGTTAATATAAGCATAAATGGGTTACGGTAGCGTGCTTCTTACTTTGTGGTACCGGGGTATGAAAGAATTTTATGAATACGTAATATTAGACGGAAGTACAAAAACAAAATAGCATCGGCGAGATTACCTTATAGTTACTAAAGCGCGTAGGTACTTTGATGAGCTGTTTTATGCATGCTGTGGAAGGTTTCTGAACCAAAGGGCCCACCGGGACCGAGCGAACAAAATGGCACGAGAGCCGCTAGTACCTTAAGCATAAATGAAATGGCAAAGCAAATGAGGTACAAGTTGCGGCACGAAACTCTAGCGCTGAAGTCAAAAGCAAGGTATCTTGGGGGGATCTCTATCGCTATCTATCTTTTATTAATTGTATTGCGTGCGTGACAGTACCCATGCGCAACTATCATCTCCGCGTTTCGTTCAGCGCTAGACTTACGTGCCGCTACTTATAATTATGATGGTAGATGAACCTGGCATAAATTAATTGGGCAGACTTGCAGGGCCGCTTTACCTTCTAGTGATAACTTTGAATAAATTAGCAATTGAAAGACGTCGTATGTAAGTCATCGGCGGAGCTATGGTCACGGACGGCTGGCACATACGGCTGTTATGTACCTATTTAACTACTAAAACTGCACGCTAGGTGAAGATTTTAGTTAGCAATCAGTCAACAGCCCAAGCAATTTAGCACTAAGGTACTCAGGTACCAACGTAATTAGGTAGGTAGCTTCGGGTGATATTTTTTTTAATAGCAATCTTAATTCGTAAACACCAGTAGTAAAAGTACGAAAAATTGCCAGATATACTATGATGTACAGCAGGGGTTCCCAAACTTATGTTGTCTACTGCCCACTTTGAGAATAAATTATATTTTAGCGCCTCCATTTTTTCACCTACTTAAAAACCACTATAACTTCAAATGAAATTAATTATTGTGAGCTATATTAGCGGAGAGTTAAACATTTATTCTAAACGAGACTTTTACTATAACCCGCAAGAGTTAACTTGAGACCTGAGGGCGTATTACAAGTTTTGCATTGCAAAAACCGGAATGCGAAACGTGAGCATTCAATGTGACTTACGTAGTAACTATTTACTAATCTGTTCTGTTTGTTGCTACTGCGCGGCACAAAATGATGAATAGTTACTACGTAAGTCACGTTGAATGCTCACGTTCCGCATTGCAAAAATCGTAATAGGCCCTCTGAGCGCACCGACCATTTTTTTTCTGGGTCTCTTACTGCCCCCCTTTAGGGCTGCAGCGCCCACAAGGGGGCGTTATCGCCCACTTTGGGAAAGGCTGATGTACAGTAATATGACACACGTAGGTAGATGCCTACTCAGTTTTTCTTGCCACAAGATTTAAAATTATTAATGATATCAATGTCAGGAGCGAGACAAATAGTGTCATTTGGCAGGGCATCGTGAAGGTTCAGCCACTGTACCTTGAAAACTCTGATATTCAAAAAATGTGTAATTTTTTATATCATGAAAATATTTGAACGAGATATTTAATAATCACCCATTGAGTTTTTACATAGGCTTCATCATCAGCAGCCTATACGTTCACTGTTGGATGAGGCTTCCCCATTAAATGCAATGGAGGGATTTGCCATAATCACCACACCTGGCAGGCGGATTGGTGATCGCAGTATTCGTGTTGAGTACTCAGGTGGATACTGCTGCCCATCCCCTAGTGTACCTAATCCCTTAGTCGGCTTCCACAGGAGACGGAGAGATCTATTCCCAGGCCGGACACACCACGGCATTAGCTTAGGGATCAAATAATTTATTAGTCATCATCAGTTTCATTTTTCATTTTTTTTTTTGTTTTTATCAGTCGATTGCAGGAAGTCGGTGGATGGAGGCGTTCGTTGTAGCATTCTATGGGGACAGGCCTATGTCCAGCAGTGAACTTCTATAGGCTGATGATGATGATGATGAATAACTTTTCATTTAAAAAACCGACTTCCGCCATTGTATTCGACTAAATATTTGGATGAAAAAAAATATTATGAAAGAACCATAGCGGTGAAAGGATTATGATACTTTCTGAATGCAAATGCTTGGTTTGTTGCTGAAAATACCAAAATCGCCATATGTATGCCTACAATATTTGAGGAGTTCCCTCAATTCCTCATGGATTCCATTATCAGAACTGGATTCTGAAAAAAATGGGACCAATCTGGAAGTATAATATCTATTCAAATAAAAAAAGTTTTTTTTTCATAAACGTGGAGATATGAGGTAACAAACATAAAAAAAAAACAAGCGAATTGAGAACCTCCTCCTTTTTGTGAAGTCTTATATTAAATCAACGGTTATCTTGTTGAATTGATTCACGCTTCGTTATCCCATCACCAATTCGCTGACGACAACAGTAACAAAAAATTCCATTGTTACCTACTTATTTACGTAGTACCTATTGACGCAAATAATTTTCGTATTGTGCTAAATTATTTATTGGTAATATTAACAAGCTGTCATGCGATGACGTGAGAATAACTATATGACATATAACTACAATAAGGAAGTAGCTATCTAAGTACGTATCTCATAGAGGTACATGCTTGTTAGAAAATAAAATATAAGAATGACAAAAACAACAACGTACTCACATTAAGCCCAGTGCGATTTCATAACCCAGGACCCAAAGCTCAGCTCCAGCTCCGCTCATGACTGAAAAAAAAAAACATCATCATCATCATCATCAGCCAGTAGAAGTCAACTGCTGGACATAGGCCTCCCAATTAGAATTCCACGAAAAAATATTATTCCTTAATGTAAAAAAGTTACATCCATCGAAATAAGCCTTGGAACTTTTATGTTGGTACTTTCAGCTCTACTTATTCATCCAATTAAAAGTTGATAACTTGAGTTGTTTGACATGATGTCAAAACAAAAGAAGAGGTAGGTACATAATAAATAAACTGGCCATGCGTCTCCTCTCAAATCACGCATACTGTAGTTTTTCCGAAGTCAGTCCCTCCATAACTCGAAAAGAATATGCAAAGTATATTTGTAGTACAGTCAAATTAGGTGATTTTTTGCAAAAGTGTGGAACTAATTAGATGTAGTCATGAAAACTTTTCTAATTGTTTTGTATGGCTTAAAAATCACCTCTAATAATAAGTATCAGTAATTTCACCCTCCGGAACAGGGTGAAATAGGGTGAAAACCTTAAAATATCCGTAAGTTAATGGGGGAAATAGAAGTAGTCGGTGCAATTTGGCATAGACTTTGAACCGTTATGATCTACATTAGCACCAAGTATGTTTTAAATTTTTTTTAAAAAAATTACAAAAAAAACTTTTTGTGGTTATTACGGCTCGGGGAAAATTAAGGTAGTCGGTGCAAATTGATATATTTATCAGAAAAATGTTCGAAATACATTACCAGGTTTGCACCATGGTGCGTCTCACGGAAGGCACTTTTCTATATTTTATTGTCGCTCTACTTCGGGGAAAATTAATTTAGTTCTGGAAATTGACTTAAACTTATTCATTTAATTAGTACTACATCCGCCGGAAGTTTTATACTTGTTTTTTTTTACGGAAGATGCATTTGTTCAACACTGTGTTCCCTACATGCACGTGGTTTTTATTAAAATCATAATGCACTAAGACAGTCTCTCTATACGTAATTTAACTGGCATCAAGTAATTTCTTTCCATTTTAAAATTTACGGCCTTTTTAAGTTTGTACCTAATATTAAAAAGGGTTCCGTAAGCGCCAGAAACGGTGCAAACCTAGGATAAGCTTCTTTTCGTGTCATCTAACGTTTCCATAAGAATCCACGACTACACGACTTAGGTCCACACTTTTTGCTAATTTGCCTGTACTATTGATGATAATCACATCATTTTAAGGTGATTGCTCTCGCATGTGGCGCAAAATTCAAATTTTATTGCGTTTTTGCTCATTACAGCTCATCAACACTTCTTGAGATAGTAAAAACTGATTTTGCGAAAACTAGGAGACCTAACACACATGTTTTAGTTTATAGTTTCACATATAGATCATTACTTCAGCTACGAATACTCTTCAAAGATTTTTACAGTGTTTTTTTGGTTTAAAGGTATGCGTAGCTTAACTAATGACATTTATGAGATACTAACAATTAAAACATGTGTGCTAGGTCTCCTAATTTTCGCAAAATCTGTTTGCTCTATCTCAAGAAGTGTTGATTAGCTGTGATTTACAAAAAACACAATAAAATTTGAATTTCGCGCCACATGCGAGAGCAATCACCTTAATCAATGACAGTAGTGAAATAAAAATAATCAGCCGAGTGCGAGCGAGTCTCGTGCCCATAGATTTCCAATCCATAAATTGTTCCGAAATATAAATATAAAAAATAAATAAAACTAAATATGCTTACCTTAAATATATTATATTTATTAATAATATAATTATCATGGTTGCTGTGGTGGTCTCGGCCTAAGAATAGACTCCTCCAACTCCTACCGTGGATGTCGTAAAAGGCGACAAAGGGATTTCAAAAGAATTCTAAAAAAACTCTCGATTTGGTGTTTTTTAATATGACACGACTAATGTCTTACTTAATGTCAGTGACGGATTAAGACTACTTGATGCCCTAAGCTATCCACGCCTGTGGGCCCCCCTATCCGTATGTCAACTAGAATCGGTCTTTAAACCTTTACCCCCTAAAAATTAGTCCGAGAAACTTTTTTTGGTGTAGTTTTTGGTGACGTGAGCGGTGAGAGTGAGACGTGATGACCTGAGGACGGATTTTTTTTGTGCTTCTACTGGTGCCCCCCCAGACGTGATGCCCTAGGCAATTGCTTAATTTGATTAAGGGTTAATCCGTCACTGCTTAATGTACAAAAAAAAGCTCTAGGTAGGTAGAGTGCGTCTATAATCTAACACCATCAAGCACTTACCTCGAACGCCCCCTATTCCATTACGTCAAAAGTTAAAGCAAGGTTTAGAGTCAAAACCTGAACGCTTCTCCGCTTTTATTTCATCATCATTATCATCATCAGCCTGTTGAAGTCCACTGCTGGACATAGGCCTCCTCCTTAGAATGCCACGACGAAAGGCCGCTTTTACTTTGGAAGTCTAAACTTTATACTACCCACTCTACAAATAATTTTGATTGAGGAAAGTAAATAAATAAATAAACCTGGTATATTCATGGTAAGTATGGTAATAAAAAAACAATATCTAATAATTGAAACGTACCTACAGCTCGTCGAACTTTTTGACTTTACACTTCAACTCTGCCTAAATTTTTTCTACATCATTGTTTCACAAATCTGGAACACTGCAAACCTCATATATAAATCTTATCCAATTATTTAAAGATACATTTTATGAAGATCTGAAATGTAGTTTTTAAATTAATGTAATACTTATTACTACGTTTTTTCCGCTCTAATTTAGTTTTAATTTAAAAACTACAAATCAGATCTTCATTAAATTTTGTAGATAATATAATCGGATAAGACTTGTAAAGGTTCGCAGTTTCTTAGATTTTTTAAACAATTTAACCTAAATGTAGAGATCTTTCTCTAAAATTTTATAAAGATGATGCGTAATTCTGCCAAAATCTTCAACGAGGTGTACGTGAGAACCTTAAAGTATTATTTATCTTTTGAAAAGCTCACTTACCAACAGCTGTTATCAGCCCCCATAGCCTCGCTAACGGTTGCAGTAAGTCCCAAAGCTTCCAAGCGACAGATTTCTTAGGAGGTGCAGTCAGCCCAGCGGTTCTCCTTGTCCTCGGCACAGCACACTGGGTCCTAGACTCATTATTTGACTTTGGCAGTTCCATTTTCATAGAAAAAGCATCACCGATATTTGAATGATTTGATTAAGTACTAGATTATAAACTCACTCAAGCCATCACGTCTTTATGAACAACTTTAAAGAATATGTACGTCTGTTTTAACACATTTAGTCATGTTGGTTTATTTGAAAACGCTATCACTAAATATTGCATCTATCACTGATCTTAATGTCCGATGCTGGCGGTCTGCCCGATTACCAAAATACCTAATGTACCTTGAATAAACTGCGTCCTATTTTCTTAATATTTTGTCTAAAACAAAACAAAAACACCAAAGAAAGTTAAGAATACTAATAACTTGTGAGCACTTGTTTCAAAGTTCCGAAATTGATGGAGTTCTACTTTTGTCCCGCGGAAAATCGAGCTGGCGAGACGCAAACAAACGTGTCTTCGTTCTGCCGAATAAAGTGAAGGAAATTGCGTGCGAGCCGCGAGGCGTCCGAGCACAATCTGTCTGTCTGTAGGTACCAACCAGACTAGAATACCTCATGCGTGCGTGCGATGATGCTTCTTCGTGAACTACTAACTGTAACCACTGTAATACCTCAGTGACGGAGAACCGCTTATAACAATTCTTTTTTGACAGGTCAAAAAAATCTAACCATGAAGGTTAGATTTTTTTTGCATGTCCATACAGTTGTACCGACAAAAAATAATTAATGTATTGATTTGTAGATAGTTAGGTAGGTACAATTACCTTTTCGATGGACTAAACACATAATAAGCGTCGCAGGAAGTCGGTGGATGGAGGCGGCTCAAGACCGTTCGTCGTGGCATTCTAAGGGAGCAGTGGACTATGATGATGATGATGATAACTTACCTTTTTTTGTTAGATATTTAGGTTAGGTACCTATATTGTTTTCATTATTTTTTTTCGTAGGATATTATTTTTGAACTGATAGGTTATAAGTAGGTATAGTTAGATATTGGGGGCAAAAAACAGCTGAAAGCGAAATGCAAAAAGGATATTTGGCACTATACTGCAATGGGTATGTAGCACCTGGCACACAGCTACAGGCTTGCATTACGGGTTATTCCTGTAATCCCCTTGATTTTGAACTAGCAGCTTCAAAGGGGATTTCGGAATAAGGGAATTTCAGGAATAACCCTTGCATTACCTACTACGGCCAATCAATTATCTAACTAGGATTGTAATAATATCCCAAAAATTATCGACCGGGTCGGGATTATTTGTATTTATTGATTGCTCACATGCAAACATTTATCCTGCAGCGAATCGAACCCGCACCTCTTGCGTCACAGCCGGCTACTCACCCACTGCGCCACGGAGGTCGGAGTAGTAGAAATTGTATTATTACAACGTACCTATTATTATTGTTGTATTATTAAGCTCCGCTGGTGTGTCCGGCCTAAGATTAGTCCCCTCCGTCTCCTCCAGGTATTACACCAGAAAATGGGCAGCAGCATCCAGCCTGCCTGGTGCCTGGGCTGATTATGGCAATTCCCCGCATCGAAGGCCTTGTCCAGCAGTGGACGTCTAAAGGCTGGTGATGATGATGATGATGATACCACTAGTAATAGGTCATAAACTGTGAGTAGAAATCAAACCTTGAATAAAATTACATTCAAATTCAAAATTGTACCTACCTACTTAGTAGTCAATCAAATGTAGGTAGGTATATACTTACTATAGTAGGTTCCTATGCAAACGAAAGCAAGTTTAAATCCCGAGTGCTTCTTAACTCAACCCAATGAAGGTTAACCCATTTAGGTATTTATATCGGCCTTACTATATAATTTTTAAATTGTTTCATTAAAATATTTTTTGGGTCATTTGCAAAAACTAGGTACCTATTGTAGGTAGGTAGGTAGGTAGAAGTATTATGTAGTAGTATTTATGTACATGTTACTAAATGGAAACGAAATGGAACGTAACGAACATAAAACGAACTGGAAACATAATTATAATATTATGGACTTGTACATAATGAGAGGATTTTTAACCTCATCATCATCATCCGCTAGGCGTTAATTGCTAGGCATAGGTTGTACTAATTTTTATTCTGTGGCATAGGCCTCCCTATAGAATGCCACAACGAAAGGTTTGCGCCACCTCCATTCATCCACACGATACGATCATCAGGGTAGAGGGTAGGTATCCTACTATCCTATCCTACTAATCCTATCCTACTTCCTATCCTATCCTACTAATATTATAAACGCGAAAGTTTGTGAGTATGGATGGATGTTTGTTACTCTTTCACGTAAAAACTACTGAATGGATTTGAGTGAAATTTGGAATGGAGATACTTTACGCCCTGGATTAACACATAGGCTACTTTTCATCATCATCATCATCATCAAACGCGAAAGTTTATGAGTATGGATGGATGTTTGTTACTCTTTCACGTAAAAACTACTGAATGGATTTGAGTGAAATTTGGAATGGAGATACTTTACGCCCTGGATTAACACATAGGCTACTTTTCATCATCATCATCATCAAACGCGAAAGTTTATGAGTATGGATGGATGTTTGTTACTCTTTCACGTAAAAACTACTGAATGGATTTGAGTGAAATTTGGAATGGAGATACTTTACGCCCTGGATTAACACATAGGCTACTTTTCATCATCATCATCAAACGCGAAAGTTTATGAGTATGGATGGATGTTTGTTACTCTTTCACGTAAAAACTACTGAATGGATTTGAGTGAAATTTGGAATGGAGATACTTTACGCCCTGGATTAACACATAGGCTACTTTTCATCATCATCATCATCAAACGCGAAAGTTTATGAATGGATGGATGTTTGTTACTCTTTCACGTAAAAACTACTGAATGGATTTGAGTGAAATTTGGAATGGATACTTTACGCCCTGGATTAACACATAGGCTACTTTTCATCATCATCATCAAACGCGAAAGTTTATGAGTATGGATGGATGTTTGTTACTCTTTCACGTAAAAACTACTGAATGGATTTGAGTGAAATTTGGAATGGAGATACTTTACGCCCTGGATTAACACATAGGCTACTTTTCATCATCATCATCATCATCAATTTTCATCTTTATTCACGCGGGTGAAACCGCGGGGCGCAACTAGTATAAACATAAAACACCCCTCTTTTCAGTCGGAGGTTCAAAATAATTACGATTAAGTACCTACACTACACTACACCTAAGTAGGGTCTACCTATAATTATGATTTCGTCAAATCAAACAACCTAACGTCCTTACGAATATTTTCTAAGTACATAATAGAATGTAGGTACTCATCGACTTATTATGTTGTTTTTGTATTCAATAACCACCATAAACGTATAATACTTATCATCGATATCAGAAGAGGACGTCATTATAAAAGTACCTACTCTGTGAGGACGTCTTCCGACTGATGTGTAGTGGTGTTTACCTACTTACCTATGCCTAGGTAATTCAATATGAGTAAAAAGTCTTTGATTATAAAAGTATTAAGTAAGTATTACTTACTTACGAGGTGCCGTGGTCCGTGATGTGTCCGTCTGGCCAGCCTAAAATAGGCTCCATCGTCCCCTCCTACTATGGATGACGTAAAAGCCGACTGAGATTACACCAGAAGATCGGCAGCAGCATCCTGGGTACTACCAGCTGAGTACTCAACAACAATTATCTTATCTACCGCGATTCACCTGCCAAGTGCCAAGCGCATTGAACAACTTTACGCCAAACGCACGGGAAGTAATTTTTTTTTATTTAAAATTATTTGTTTGTGTTATAATTTACCACCGACTCGAAGACGGAGATTACCACAAAATTTTCAAATTTTGTATAGTGTTCTACTCACCGACAGATGGCGATACACAACACCATATTCACATTCTGCACGGCATTTGTAATAACTATATAGATTGCTCGGAACTGTTATCTGAAATATTACGCTTTTGCGCCCCAAGAACTCGAACTAGGCATACTAACCTATTTGCTGTTAAACATACCGGCACGAATTATGCACAAAACTCGCTTGTTAGTCGGCTACATAGGAGTTATAACCAAAAATTTGTACTAGCTGATATCTTTCACAGTAGTAAGGATGTCTTTAAACGAGACATCCTTAAAATACTAGAAGACTCATGAGTGTCTATCCAAGTATCCATATTGTATTTTTATTTATTTATTTATTTATTTATGTATAATTATATTTAATTTAAGTATTATGTTTACACAGATTTAAGTATCATACTTTCAAACAACACAACATACTGCACATACCTTATTAATGGTTTTGTATAAGTTAAGTCATCTAGTGACAGTCGTATCTATTGTTAAAAAATGTAAATCCGTTATTGGCTTTAGGTAAAGTTTGTTAGATTTAGCATGTACAATTTAAGAGCTGTGGATTTTGTGAAATAAATAAAATAAAAATAAAATATTGTTGCACCCAGTTGCACCCGCCCAAAGAGACGCCATGGATATCATCACCATGGATATTATAATCTATGATCACATTATTGTTATTTAGTTTAATTCAACAAGAACTAAAAATTCGTTGCCTTCTGTATGCTTTTCATTACAACACAACATTTTAGTCACGGGGGGCGGTTGGTTGATTCTGTGAACATCTGCCGTTTTTTCGTATTAATCTCATTCCCCAACAACTCGGGAAAAAGACAAAATAAAAACAAATAATTGTACAATCCAAGGTAGAATACAATCTAATGTAATATTATTTTTACTTTTATTTATAATTTCCAAAGAGGATTTAATACTGCGAAGCTAAGCCACCTAAATCGTATAATATATTTGGGAACCCGGGCGGGCCGGGCGGTATAAACTGGCAGCCCTGGCTGCAGAGGACGCCGACCGACTAGTAATAAACTTATAAATCTGTGGACGCCGAGTCGCCGACCGACCGAGCTCAGGGCAGGCATTTTCTTTCCGTGTTTGCGAATTGTTGTGTTGAGATTTGTGGAAATTTGCAATTACTGTCGGTTCTCCCGAAGGATTGTAATTTGGACAGTGGAGTATCTGTGTTTGTGTCTAGCGAAACTTGGCCGGGGTAGTTAGTTAGGCCCCCCAACCTCGCAAGAACTTTTGTGAATTATTGTGAAGTGAAGCGTGGTGATTGTTTGAAAAAAGTGCTGAAAAGCTAGTGCTCGAATGGTGTTTTCTATACTTGTGTTATATTGACAAGATGCAGTCCTCTGGTGGTGCAAAAAATCCTCCATGGGCGAGATCCAATGTCAACACGAGCATGTCCGGCATCAATCCGCAGATAATGGATCCCAATGCATTGATGGGCCAACAAGGGATGATGCCCTTCCAGCAAGGGCAAACAGTCTTCAATCCAAATATGATGCAAGGGCAAGGAGGAATGACGATGCCCATGACGGGACAAATGCCAATGAACCAAATGACTCAAGGTCAAATGTATCCTGGCAATGTTGTCGCGTACCCGACGCCGCGTGCTTTGAACCCTGGCATGTACCAGAACTCGAACTCGACTCAGTCTTCGAACAACTCAGAACAGCGCGTTTTCACCGGTACCGTAACCAAAACTCACAACGACTTTGGATTTGTCGATCATGATGTCTTTTATCAGACATCAGTGTGCGCGAAAGGCGTCATTCCTAAAGTCAACGACCGAGTGCTGGTGGAAGCTAGCTATAATCCAAACATGCCGTTCAAGTGGAATGCTACTCGCGTTCAAGTTCTGCCAAAAGGCCAAGGGGTGCCTAATCAGAAGAATAATCAGAAATCGAATAATTACAATGCTGTGCCTCCACCTAATAGAGATAAGTTGCCAATGCGCCGCGATGACAGAATGAATAACCGCAGAGGAGGTGGAAGTGGCAGTGGTAGTGCAAGAAATGTTCCTGAAGATAGGATGCCCCATGTAAGTATACCTCCATTATCAATGGCTGTGTCATGATAATGTCAATTATACAATGATTTATAGATTTTGATTATTATTCTGCAGCTTATGCATTGACAGATGCGGCAGAAACATCATAATTGAGAATGCAATAACAAAATGAATTTGAATTTAAACATGTCTATGTGCATCAAAACATTGTTGCTAATGGGTAACACATAAAACAATCTTTTTGACTAATGTATCTGTACATCGTGGCATTCTATGGTGAGGCCTGTCAAGCAGTAGTCATCAACCAGCTGAAATGATGATTAAAAAAGCAATAAAGCACAGCACAGTACCTTGATTGGATTCTATCATGCAGTGAAACTCTTGAGCATAGTTCTCTCCATAGCTTGTTGGGAGAGATACAGCCAATAGTTAATAACCACGTCTCAGTGCTGTAAGTCATTGCTGATAACACATATATATTATACTTCAAGACCTTCTTGAGATGGATTGATCCATAGAAGAACCCAGATCACCAACATAGATCTCAGATTAGTAAGTTGAAGTGGGCAGGCCATTTGGCTTACAGAACCGACAACCTTTGGGGAATAAAGTTTTTCGAGTGGCAACCATGAACCAGATGACGCAGGTTAGGGAAGTTTTAATAGTGTTAAGATTTATGGGCCATTACATAAATAAAACGTTCAAAATTTCAAGTTTGAGATGAATTTCCATTATGATTTTGAATGTTGATTTTCAATGTTGATGTTCAATGTTGATTTTCAATGTTGATTTTTAATGTTGATTTTCAATGTTGATTTTCAAAGTTGATTTTCCATGATGAATTTGAATGTTGATTTTCCATGGTGAATTTCAAGATGGTTAGCCACAAAAAGGGAGCTGAGTTCTTTGGTATAAAGATGAATTTAAGTTAAAGTAGATTAAGTTAATTATCAGAACATACAGTGATAAAACAGCTTTCTCACAGAACAGGCCACCGATAAGTACAAAGATGTCTACCAGACTTCCGGGCATAGCATAGATTGAATGAGTACCCATAGACAAAAGAGCTGAGGTTGCCAGATTAAATGTTGCAAGACAGTGTGCTTTTTCTAATAGCTCAACAAATAGTAAGCCAGTCGATGGAGGTAGCTCAAGCCTATGTCCACCACTTGACTCTATTGGCTGATGATGATAACCCTGGTTGGTGCAAGCCTGACTACATAAATGACTAATGTTTTACAATGTGTTTTAGAAACGATCCCGCACACGAAGCCGATCCAGATCTCGTGACCTCGCGCGTCGTGATAGCAGCCGCGCTCGAAGGGATTCTCCTCCTCGCAAACGTCCTGTGGTCCACCAGCCATCACCAGTCAAATACATGGTGCGAGTACCTCGCATGCCACTTGACGTGTGAGTATAAATATACCTACCTATTCAAATAATTGCTGTCAATTCTGTTCTGCATTCACCAAGTAAACAGCATGTGGTAAAAGGATTGCGAGCCATCTCTGATAGACTTAAATAAAAGGGATTGTCATGGTTTGGCATTAGAGAGTGCTGCAGAAATCTCCAAAGATAAAAGATATATTTAAATAAAAAACAAATAAGTTATCTTTATCCAAATTAGGTACTACTGTTTAATTGAATTGAATCCTTAACTCAACATCCAAATTATAACATTAATGCATTCACCAACATATTAAATTTTTATCTTACAGCCAAAAAATGGATGTACCTACAATTAGCCAGAGATACAACAACTTGTACATACCCTCTGACTTCTTCAATGCTCACATCAAGTGGGGAGAAACATTCCCTCCCCAAGCCCCTTTCACCCTCAATAATCCATGTGGATACCATATCATGGCGAAGGAAACTGTGAATCCAATTCCTAATGATGCTGTTTTGGAACCCCCAGATTCAGATTATAGGTATTCAGCTAAGGTAAGGAAATAATATTGAAATAACAGTTTAAAAATGTTTAACAAATTTCAAAAATATTAAATAATGACATCGATCTTATTTTTTTAAGGTTATGCTAATCAGCCTGCCAACATTGGAGACTTTGTATCAAAAATGTGGACTTACCAAAGTTGATGAAAAAGACAAGCGAAACGCTAAAAGCCCACTGCATCCAACACGTCTCATTAAATTCCTTGTGGGACAAAAAGGAAAGAATGGTGAAAACTTTGCTATAGGTGGACCATGGAGCCCCTCAATAGATGGTGAAAACCCTGAATCAGACCCTAAAGTTCTAGTCAAAACTGCAATTCGCACGTGTAAAGCACTCACGGGAATAGATTTATCTACTTGCGCACAATGGTAAGTGTCAACCATTTCAAACTTCGTGACCTGGCCAGCATCCTGACTTCTGGATTGTTTCATTGCACTAGTTTAGGTCAGAAGCCTTGTCCTCCATTAAACCTAGGAAAGTAGAAATCGTCCATTAGACAGGACGCTTCTCTATTCATCCCACATGGTAGTTATGGTAGCGTACGCATTTTGTATATGAGAGTTCGGAGGCGTAGCACATCGCAAACGGCGGCTGTTTTGATGCAGATTCGATGTACCCTAGCTGACAGGCATCCGTGGATCGCACGATGCGCTGCGTCCGCTTTGTGAGTATAGCACTACATCTGTGTTACCCGCGCAGGTACCGAATGGTGGAGTTTTACTACTGGCGCGAGGGCAGCGGCGGCAAGTCGCGGCTCGAGACCGTCGTGCTGTTCCTGCCCGACGTGTGGTCCGCTCAGGCGTCGCGAGTCGACTGGACCACAGTTCAGGAACAATATAAGGCGGCCTACGAGGCGGCTCTAAAGAACCTCGACGCGCCGGCAGCCGCGGAGTCCGGCGAGGCCAAGCAGCCTGAGGCGCCGGGTGCAGGCGAAGGGACGCCCGCGCAGCCTGCAGCGGACAAATCTCAAATTGTTTGTTCCCAGTTTTGTTTGGTTACGTTCCCGACTACGTGTGCTCCTAAAGTGGCGAAGATTCCCTGCGATGTCGGCTCCATGCAACAGTTGTGGTCGAGTCGATACCATCCAGAACTATCCAGATCACTTCTAGTCTAGTCTAGCTACCGGCATATTCGTTTAAAAACTATATGCTATGAGATCATTTTATTAACAGACCACTCTAATATAAATTTTTCCCAAATAAGGAATTTGCCAAGTAACCAACATTTTTGAAAAAATTTAAACTTGTTTTTTCTGTTTGACTAAAAATTCAAACTAAGAAAATTCTAAGATTTTTATAAAACTCTTGAGCACGGCTTCAACTCTTCAAATTCTAATCATCACATAACTTACAGGAACAAGATGTTGATAACAGCACAATAACAATTGACGAGAATGACGATGATGAGGAAAAACCGGAGCCAACTCATTACTCAAAGATTGACATAAGGAATATAAAAGTTGATGCGCTAAGACAGGAGTTACGCGCAAGAAATAGCAGCTGCAAAGGTAAGAAACATCAAATTAATTTAATTTCCACTAGCAATTCTAAATTTCTTCTCACTAGAATTCATTACCAGATTATAGACTTGAGAATAAAGGTTTTTCCAGGAGACAGGAGTAATGAGCTAGAAATATCAGCTATGTAATAGACAACTTTATTATAATACCTACCTATAAATACCAATATGAAAAGTCGTTTCATTTCCACCTGCAGTTCAAAATCAAATTCTTCGTGGGTATAATAAATTGTCAGATTCCTGTATGTCACTAAGAGTCCGTTTATCGTGTGTGTTTGGGTCAAATCTTGCAATTGCAGTGGTCTTCCCGTCTGATGCTTAACTGACATGTTCAATACCTAATTCCAACATAAATCTTATTCCACTAACATGACACAAACCAAACTAAACTTTCAACTTTATGACATTTCGACTTTCGTCTCGTGTGACGGGCACAGTGCAAGGCGAAGTGGGGTACATCCTAGATGGACGTGACCTCATATTCATTCATATTCATATCATTTATTCACCGTAGGAACACTGGGAGCACTTGGTTTTGTAATGGTGTACATACATTTTAGCGGCCGCACATAAGCCTTGTCAGATAATAATGAATTAATTCTAAAATATACCTATATAAAATCATTATGTCATACACATTACATACACAAAACCTTCAAAACAATATTTTTTATGAAAACAACACAAACAAACTAAACAAAAAACAAATTATAACAAAGTTATGTGTTGCCGTAGAATAATAAAAATTTCTACCGAAACATTTTTGTACTTAATTATTATTTTATTTATTTTTTCGGCTGTAAAGGGGCCTTGTCAAATAGTGAAAATACAAACAATAAAAATTAAATTAAATCAAGAAAATTATAACACATAATTATTCAAATGTGTCAAAAGTTAATTTTATTTTGCGGCTGTAAAGGAGCCTTGTCAAACAGTGTAAATAATAAAAAAGTACAATATTGATTAAATTAAGAATAATTATAAAACGTGTAACAATATTATATTATGTCAAAATAGTTAAAATAGGTAGTTACATGTTGAGATACTATTTATTTTTGTATTTTGCCAGGGCAGAGACGGACATTGTCCAAACATCTTTATCGCTATTATACTCACTACACTTATAGTATGCAGCCCTAGTTAAAGCAATTTTAATATGTTTTTTGAATTGTCTCTCGCTTAAGTCCAATATTTGCTTTGGGATTTTATTGTAGAATCGTATACCATTTCTAAGAAATGATTTATTACACTTTTGAAGTCTACATTTGGGGAAAAACAGCTTACATTTATTTCTTGTGTTAAATGAGTGTGAGTCGCATTTTTTATTAAACGTATTTATATTTTTACGTATATACATAATACACTCATATATGTATAAAGAGGGCAAGGTTATTATATTAACGTCCCTAAAAATATCTCTAAGAGATGTTCTCGAGCTTAAATTGTAGATTGCCCTCACTGCTCTTTTTTGAAGCACAAAAATAGTTTTAAACCTTGCAGCTGTACCCCACAGCAGTATTCCGTAAGACATGAGGCTATGGAAGTAACCATAGTATACTAACCTTGCGTTAGATACATCTGATAACTTCCTTATTTGTCTTACCGCGTAGGTTGCAGAGCCAAGTCTACCACTTAATGCATTTATGTGAGGGTCCCACTGTATTCTTGAGTCCACAGTTATACCCAAAAATACAGTGGATTGTATCGATTCTACAATTTTGCCTCCAATCTTTATACTGGGACAAGAATTTGTGACGTTAGGCGGTGAGAATCTTAAATATTTAGTTTTGTTGGGATTTAATACTAAATTGTTCGTTTCAAACCATTTGTTGAGCGAGTCTAAAATATTATTGACAGTTTGAAAGTCTTGTTGTTTTCTTTGTACTTTAAACAATATAGACGTATCGTCAGCAAACATGACAATTTCAGTCCCAGTTTGCTTTTTAATCATATAAGGTAGGTCGTTCGCATAAATTAAAAATAAAAAAGGGCCCAAGATAGAACCTTGGGGGACTCCCGACTTAATGATTGTGCCTTCTGATTTGACTCCGTCTACTTCCACTCTCATCTGCCTGTTTGCAAGGTATGATGACATAAGTCCTAAAGCTTCATCTGATAACCCATAATGCTTTAGTTTTCCAGCAAGTGTCTTATGGCATACGCAGTCGAAGGCTTTTGACAGGTCACAGAAGACGCCTATGACATCATGTCTCTCTTCCCAAGCTTCTATAATAAATTTAATTAGTTTGGAACCTGCGTCAATTGTTGATTTTCCCTTTGTGTATCCAAATTGGTGGCTATGTAATAGATTATTAATATTAAAATGTACAGAGAGTTGACTCAATAACTCTTTCTCAAAAATTTTACTCAGACATGGTAGTACTGAGATCGGTCTATAGTTAGATGGATCTCCTTTGCTCCCTGTTTTGTACAAAGGCACCACTTTACTTGATTTCATTTGATCAGGGAAAATGCCCCTGTCAACACACGAGTTAAACAATGCAGCTAAATACACAGCTAATTTAGTAATAATGTGTTTCACTACATTGAGCGAAATTCCCCATATATCTTCGGTTTTTTTCAACTTGAGTGATTTAAAAGTTTTTAGAATTGTAGAGGCAGAGATGTGGTGAAAAGCAAAAGGAGGTGGTTTGTTGTCTAAATTGTCTTCTAGAAGTGAAACGGCAATATCAGACACTGCGTTTAAAAATTTTGTAGTTTCTAATGGAGTGTTACTGAAAACGCGCTCAAAAGTATTTGCCAATTCCAAAGTATTAACAATCACTTTATCTTCGATTTTTAGCATCTTAGGTTTAATAACCGATTTGCATTTACCTGTTTCTGAATTGATTATATTCCAGACTGTTTTAATTTTGTCCTGCGAGTTAATTAACTTATTTCTTATAGAAATAGATTTAGCCGCTTCACATACATTTTTAAAAACCTTGGAATATTGTCTGATGTAGTTTAGAAACGCATGGTTCTCATTATTATGTGTTTTATCCTCGTATAAAGAATACAATTTATTCCTACTCTTAAAAATACCTGGTGTAGCCCAGTCTGCAAATGTTGGCTTCTTGTCAAAATTAGTTTTCTTAAGCTTAAATATGGAGTCATGTTGAGAGCAAATGTTTTTAAAAAAAAAATCATAGCTACTGTTTGGATCAAAAATGTTATCAGTACATAAGTTAGAAACAATTTCATCTATAGCATTATTGAAAAGCTCAATGCGATAACCTGTAATAGGTCTACAAGTAACTATATTATTAATTTCAAGCTTCTTACCAAAAATAGTAACACTTTGACCTCTATGATCAGATCGCAAATAATCTATTAATTCCTTGTGCCGATAGTCACAATCTAGAAAAATATTATCAAGACAAGTCGCAGTGCTTTCTGTCACCCTTGTGGGTTCGTCAAAGAGATGCTGTAAATTAAAGGATTTACATAGAACTAAAAAATTAGATGAATTTGACGATTCAACCAGTATGTCAACGTTGAAATCACCACACATAATGATAGATTTATTACTACTTGAGATCCGCCTGAGTGCTTCTTCTAGAACATCTAAGAATGGATAGAAAGGTGCTGATGGGGGACTGTACACACATAATATTATATGGTTGTCCGTCTCCACGCACGAAAGTTCACAGATTCGATCTACAGAAAGTCTAACAATGTCCTTGCGTTCCTTACCTTTGATATTACTCCTCATGAAAATAGCGACTCCACCTCCTACAGCAGACTTTCGGATATACGCACTAACAAGTGTGAAATTTTTTAGGGAAAAGGACATTTTTTCTTTTTTTAGAAATGTTTCTGAGAAACACAAAATGTCATAGTGACTTGATTCTAGGAACAACTCAATTTCTAGTAATTTACCTAACAGTCTATTTATATTCTGGTGCAATAATTTAATAACATTTTGACAACCAATTAATTTGTTGTTGCAGATTTTGGTCGGTTTACTATCTAGTTTGCAAGGGAGACCATGCTTACCAGGGCCCCCTTTTGTCAAAGTTCTTAGTTTAAAGAGTGTTTACAGTCAGAAGAAGGTGTTAATACCTTCATGCTGTAGGACCTTGCATTTCCTACTGTGTTTGTATTGATCACATCAATCAATAAATTAACTAGGCTGATCTTACATGACTTCGAAATAAACTGTTTCCTTGAGCTTAATTTATAGCTGGAAATGAATGTATTAAGGTCAAAAAACAGAAAACCATTACTGTAATCGGTAGATATCAAATTATATAATACCATATTTAGTGAAAATATTTTGTCATTTTGTCTCTTGCTCAGGGTGTCAGAGTATGGAAAAGAACTTATCAATATTTTGTTAATCTTTCCTGAGTTATAGAGTTCTATCAGGGAGTCGAAGCTACTTATTAGGCTTGATTTTGTTACGCCACTACTATTACCCATCATTATTACAATATTCGTACCCGGTTCGTAAGTACTTGTGACAACTTTCCTAATAAGTTGGTTTAATTGAACGTTTGGCATGCAATTATTAACCACTGCACAATCCATATAATTGTGAAAGATTCCACCAAGGCCCTGACCTATACTATCGCAGAAAACTTGTGTTACACTGCGAAATTTACACACTGCTTGGCAACTATGCAGATGAGAAGTCGTGTCCAGCTCACTAATATAATCCAGGTTTTGAAGTGTCGTGCGGCTCGTGTTTTCTTTGGGTGATATTTCACCATATTTTCCTTGCGTAAAACTGTTGGACATAGATCTATTAGTTTCTTTGCAGGGGCCTAAACCAAGGAGTTCATTTGTCACCGAAATATGTTCTCTTATTTCCTTTTGCGAAAGGCCGTATTTATAACTTAAGTTCTTTAGATCAGTTTCAAGTCTTCTTATTCTATCTAGATTGTATTTATTTTCCAACTCATACTCTTCTAATTTTTGTGTACAGCATATAAGGTCATCTTTCAGCTTGTTTTTTTCAATTCGTTGGGCTGCACAGTTGTTTCTTTTCTTATATATATTTATGTACCTCTTTGTTTTCTGTATGAATCTCTTTATTTTAATATATTTCTTAATCCTATTTTGGCCTGTCATCTTTTTATCATCAAAATTGTGGTAATTAGGATCGTCATTAACATTTGTTCCCTACGAGGTATTGCTGTTGTAACGTGCCCGTTACAACAGCATCACCAGAGGTCACCGTTTGACATCATTTAGGCAACCAGCCATAACTTATTCAAATTAAAAAAAAACATGATTGTAATTTTTTAAAATTTTCAGGGCCGCGTTCGTCTCTATTATCGCGCCTATCCAAGCTGATCAAGGCAGAAGAAGAAAAAGATTCAAAGAGCGATGACGTCATGGAGGTTGTAGAGGACAATGAATCTGAGAAGCTAGAAGAGGAACAGATGGAGCAGAGTGATGAGCACATTGAGATCAAGGATGATGGAGATGATGAAAAGGCTGATGATAAGAAGGAGGAAAAACATAAGGAGGAGGAGAAGAAAGAAGAGCCCAAGAAGAAGAGTGAGAAGGAGATTGAGGAGGAAAAGAGAAAGGTAAATCAAATAGGCTTCTCTCTAGACTTTATCTTGGTTATAGATTGTGAATGGTGAAACGACCGCTTACCAAGGTTCGCAATTATTCGCGGTTCGCTAATGAAAGGGACCGTCCATTAATCACGCGAGGCTTGAAAGGGGGGGAGGGGGTTTAGAAAAATCACGAAATATCATAAGGGTGGGGTGGGGGGGGGGGGGCGAAAAGCGGCGTGTAGTGTGACCTTGACTCGCCTTTGCCTGGCAACGAACGAAGTCACACTAATTAATAATTAATTTAAAAAATACACGTGATTTTGGGGTGGGGGGTGTAATCTACCTACACCTACGTAAACCTCACCACGTATCACCAAGGTTGGGGTTAAAAAATGGTAAAAAAAACATCACGTGATTAATGGACGGCCCCAAAGTAGACAAACCTTTTTTCGTCGATTATAGATGGACCTTATACTATAGCATATCTTGTAATGTTGGACAGGTGGAGAAAGAGAGACAGGCGCTTAAGAGCCGCTACGAGATGCCGTCTCAGCCGCACGTCCTGGTGCACCCGTGCGTCGCCGCGAAGGGTGGCAAGTTCAACGCCAGCGTGGCCTCGCTGTCACTGCTGCTCGACTACCGCGTCACGGACAACAAAGAGCATAGCTTTGAGGTATGTCGAACACACATCATCTACGAAACCAGCTACCGGAAGACTGTATATCCTATAATTCTAGTTCAAAATATCTGCACTGAAGCCAGATTCTCGTTTAAAACCGGTCAAGTGCGAGTCGGACTCGCGTGGAGAGGGTTCCCTACAAGTAGGCTAGCATATTAACCACTAGGGTCTAGTGTCTAGTGACTAGACATTTAACTTACTAGTCAATCAACACAATTTTATATGCATTTACGTTACTTTACGAGTACTTTACGTTTCTCGTAGGAATTTGAATATTTAGGACTTTCATTTAGATTTTCCTGTAAAGTATAAGTAAGGACCCCCAACATGCAATATCTTTTCTTTAAAAAAAAATATATATTGCATTTACCCCCCAAATGGGGTGATAAATTATCGCATATTTTCTTGAAAATTCTCGCATGATACATTAGAAACAAAATTAACGAATAAAATCAGAATTCATTTATTAACGCTATACATCCTTGATTGTGTCACCTAATTCTATTATATATTTATATAACAAATTTCAACTTTTTTGGTCCAGTGGATTCGGACAAAATAGGCTGTGACAGCCAGATGATACATAAGATGATTCAAAATGATCCTTGTGATTTCAATGAATTAAATTCTTTTGATTTGATTTGAGACACCTGAGTTATCCTATAAATATATATATTGTTACCTTTTGAGGTACGGAAAACTAAAAATAGTCAATTAAAGTTAGGATGTCACAAACGGTATTCTCCTTTAAAAAAAATCCGTAATATTTTAGCTTAATAGACGCATCTCTCTTTACTCTTCCTAACGATATAGAACACTATCCTACTCTAATCTACGGTCGCCATGAATCGAAAGTAGACTAAATTGTTATTATGAAAGAGTATAATACCAATTTTCAGTAACGATTCGGTTAACTTTCATTGTGTGTTTCTGTCAGTTTGGTATAGTAAATTGTTTGTTACAGCTATTTGTCTTCGCTGAACTCTTCAATGAAATGTTGATGCGCGACTTTGGTTTCTACATCTACAAGACCCTGTACACCCTCCCCGAGAAGACAGAAGAAGTGAAAGAGAAACCCGATGAGAAAGCCGAGAAGAAGGAAGAGAAAAAGGAAGAGAAAGATAAAAAAGAGGAAATTAAAGATGGGAAGGAGACAAAGAAGGATGATAAGCGTGAGTCGCGCGACTCACGCCGGCCTGCTAAGGAACGACGGGTGAGTCATGCATTTTGAAAATATAATTACTTCACATTATACACCAAAGACGGGTTAAGTTTATCGCGTTTAATTTACGTGGTTGTTTGGTATTTTTAGTACCTCATAGCACCTAAACGGCTGTCTTGATTTCCGCAAAATCAGTGTTTGCTATCTCATCATAAACAGCTTCAAAAAAAATGTGAAAAGGGTTCCTTCAAGGCTGGCAACGCATTGGCAATGCATCGGGTGTTGCAGATGTCAATAGGCGACGGTAACCGCTTACCATCAGGCGGGCCGTATGCCAGTCTATCGAATGAGAATGAACAAAAAATAAAACTAGAATTTCGCGCCGCAGTGCTAATGTTCCGCCTTAAAATATCATGAATTCACTTTGAAATGTTTTGCAGGATTCGCACAGCGATGACGAACGAAGCTCCTCACCGAAGAGACGGAGTCGCGGAGTGGAGCTCCCCCCCGACCCATACCTGCTCCTGTCGTTGGTCTACTTCGACACTACGCGAGGGGGACTCATGAACAAGAAGGATCTGCAAAACCTCTTCATGAGTTTAGGCCTTCAGCTGTCGAGGTCGCAAATACGCGCCATCATGGAGAAAGTGTGCGTCAAGGAAGCGTTCAACTACAAGTAAGTTAAGTTCGTAAGTCCGTTGGGTAAAAGCACCAAATTAAAATTAGATTGGGTTAAAAAATAGGCGGCAGAAATAGGTATGGTAGTAGTACTTCTCCCGACGAACTCTTTTCCAAGGAGCTCTGCTATTTACAAAACTTCTTGTAAATTAAAATTGTTTTTCGAACAGGACTTTAATTCAAACCATCAAGGACCTGGCTTCAGGGTCACCCGAGGCGATGCAAGACATGCCTCTTGAGACCACCGTGGCCAGCAGCGAGGTTCCACCTCACGTAAGTACATGATCACACACTTCCTGCTCTCAATAAGAATTGGTATAAATTGCATGGTTCATGGGCATGTTTCACAAGTTTATTCTCAGTATTTCCGTTAGTTGGTGGGCCGTCAGGTGTGTGTGAGTGTGTATGCATCCACACGAGGTGATGGAACCACGAATACTGAACTACAGTCAGTGAGTGGGACTGAATAGATTTCGATTTCGTAGACAGATTATGATCTGGATTTACGCATAGGCTTCTTTTTTCCGGATATCAGTACGGCTAGTACAGGCTGACTAAGTAACGTTAGTAACGATAGTAAATGACAAATATTACCGTTAGTCAGCCTGTGCTAGAGGTACCGGATACCGCATTTGCTAAAGCTTAAATGTACATTATTTTCCTGTTGTTTTATCAACAGATTGCTGAATTGGAAAACACGATCGCGGCTGGAAATCGCGATTTATTGCCTCTGTTCAATAGAGATAACCGGGGTGATGGGGACGAGACACCCTCGGGGGAAACCAAGGATGTCAGTGACACTGGTAAGGATATTCATTTGGAATCTTAAACGAGACGCCTTTTCTGCCTTTCCTTTACAAGCCTAGAAAACAACAAACACGTCACGTGTCATTTTACGAGTATGTCGTATACCGTCGAAATCTTCGTGAAATAACTTAGGAAATCAATGTTATGGCCAGAATCAGAATAACAGTTGCAGCTCGTGAGAGGGTTATATACACCACATTTTTTGATAAAATTTGCGTTTTGTAGCCACTAAATCTTAATAAAAATTTAATTATGGTGTTATTAAGTTATCTAGAATTTAGATATACACTACATAAAATCGTTAAAATTGTACAAATATACAAATCAAGTGCTTTAGACTAGATAAATTATTATCATCATCAGCCTACCTACAGCTAACCTACGGTCATGAGCTGCATCCATCCACCAACTTGCGATATTTAAAATATCGTCGGTACATCGAGAGCCCCCTTTTCCTACACTGTCCGAATCGTGGTTGCCGCTCAAGAAACTTTATCCCACAATGGTTGTCAGTTCTACAGTTGGCGAGCTATATGGCCTGTTAATTTCCGCTTCAAATTGGTAATTCTGAAAACCATTCATCATCATTATCATCAGCCTGTAGAAGTCCACTGCTGGACATAGGCCTCCCCCTTAGAATGCCACGACGAACGGTCTTGAGCCGCCTCCATCCAGCGACTTTCTGCTACGTTTATGATGTCTTTGTCCATCAAGTGGAGGATCTTCCTCTACCAACCATTAATTGAGCACTAATCGACAGGCGTGGTGATGTACAAGTCGCGCGTGGTGGACGTGGGCGCGCTGGTGGCGGGCGCGGCGCGTGGCGCGGCCCAGCGGTCGCGGCTCGAGGCGGCTTTGGAGGCGGCGCGGAGTGCTCTGCGCACCGCGCGGCAGACCGCCGCCTCCATCCAGCAGGCGGAGCGCGGCGCCGCTTCCCAGCTGAGCGACGTGAGCGCCAGTCTAGCCGCCGCGCGCGCTCGCATCACCTCACTCACGGTCAGTCTCTAAATTAAACAGAAACTATGGAATGAGGGGTTTTCACGACCGTTTCAAATCATACTTTCAGCGTTGAAAATAGATGCGGCTGCTCTGTACCTAGCTGTCAAGTGTCAAAATAAAGTTAAATGTCAATTACGTTTACGTTTCGAGGTATTTATCTTTGCCTACTTCTAAAACATCACGATATCAATAACTAATACTAATAAGTAATTTAGCAAATATTTTCTTTATAAGTTTTGATAAGCGCTTTTAGCTTAATTTACGTATTTTAATTTATGATTTTTACATTCTAGGATTCAATTTACACTGGAAATGTTTTAGGTTAAGATTTGATATGTCTAATAAATGAATTTTAAAAATGAATGATATCAATAACGCACACTCAAGAAGCAAACACTAACAGAATATCACGACTAATAACCACAGACTAGTTAGATAACAGCTTAGTACGCGTACACCGCAGATAATACATTTGACAATCTTGGCAGAAGCTTGGCAGCTAGAGTTGAGTTAGCGCTATCTATCGAACTAATTTGAACAACTTTTGTTTTTTTTAATCGAAGATGAAAAGCCCTCATTGCCTTATTCGATTTTTTTCTTTTGAGTTGAAAATTCAAGTCTGTCTCGCCCAAACGTTAATTATTCACTTTCGATAAAAAAAATTGTAACTTGCATGAATTTTGGGAAGATAATTTTATGCATGAAAGAACAATACGTGAGGATTATGTTACAAAAAAAGTTCTTTTTTTTTATGTTTTTGAAGGTTGGTTAGAATTTTTTTAACCTCGTCATTTGAGCCACTCTTTGTATCTGATCAAAATCCAGGAGATTGAAGTGTTACAAGTATCAACTAAGATTTGAGTTTTGGTTATAAATAATAAACATACATACAACATACAACAATGTATGTATGTTATGTTATGTTTGAATTACAGGCCAGTTCAAAAATATTCCATTCCGCATTGAAGAGTATCCAGACCAAAGTAGAAGCCGTGGTCAACATCAAGTATGAAGATGATGACGTCGTAGAGATCGTGAATGGACCCAACACTCCTACATCGTAAGTTGTTTTTTATTTGGCCAAGTTATCCATGGCGTTAGCACGAAAATTTTCTTTAGCGAGACGATCGCAAATGATTTCAAATATTAACCAATGACCGGGGTAGCTTGAAATCTTTGTACGTTAGTTGGTTAATATAGATATTTAAATACCTGCTTACCCAGACGCCCCGCACTCGCCCGCAGCGACTAACGAGGTTGGCGTCCGTCTTGTACAATACGAACGTGACGAGTGATAAAATACGCCGTGTGCATAGGCGAATGAGTAGGTATTTAGCGCGGCTTTGTGCAAAACTAGCGCCAGTGTCTCTTCTAGTGTATATTCTCATGTCGAACATTGGTACACAATTGGTAGCAGAAACATGTATGGCGGTAGTACTTCCCGGACCAACTCTTTCACGACAAGCTCTCGTACTAACTAATAAAAATTTGCTTTTCAAAATGTTGTTTTCTATTTACAGAAGCAAAAAAGAATTAAGGAAGGAAACCGAAGTGAAACTCGAGAATAAAGACTCAGCTTCCGCTAAAGAAGACACTAAAGATACAACCAAAACTGAAACTGATACTAAACTCGAAAAGGAGCCAGAGAATAAAGATAACATTGCCACTGAGAATATGGATCTTGAAGATAAGGAATAAGGATGTTTCGATTTTACCATAGTATACTATCTTATAGTAGTTCTACACTCTTTATACCAGGTAGTAAGATCCAGACTGTCTTGAAAATTACGAATCTTGCAAACTGTCGCTTATGGTAAAAGCAAGTTGGCAAATGCCAACAGCAAAATAACAGAAGTTGTTAAATAACAACTTCTGTTATTTTGCTGTTGGCGTTATGATTCGCTAAACGCTAAGTGGTCGAAAGCGAAATTGGTGAGTGAATATTTTATCTGGTACTATGCTAACTGGTGACAGAATCTGTTGTTATGCGATGAACTTTAAGAGTGTAGTGCCACTATTATTGATATGCATTGGATGAACTATTTACTTTGATGACAGCTGGGTTTGACAAGAGCATTTTTACTGTGCTATCATTTTATAATGTTAGGAAGCAAACTATAAAATAAGACAAGTGGGTTCGATTACAATCCAGTTATATTCAGTGTAATTAAAATCTAAATAATAGTAACATAATGCTATGGAAATTTTTGAATAAAATCTTCTTACCTACTAATATGTTATTTTATTATTATTTTCCACATAAGTTAATCTATCCTATACATAAAAAACATAGTCCAATTGAGAATCTCCTTTTTTGGAGTCTGTTAATAAGAAATATTAACTATCAATAGACAAGCATTCATTTCTAATCTGACCTATTCGTTCTAAAACTAACATAATTATTATTGTAGGATGATTGGGTCAAGCTACACAGAATGCTTCAAGCGCTCTGCGCATTGCAAGAAGCATTCTCAAAGAAACACGCTAGTTTTTACACATCACAAGTCACACGTTTTTTTGTATCAGGGTCGCGAGCGCAATACAATGCCACGTAGGGAACATCCTCCTAGCTAGGTGGACGTGACCTACGAGGTATTACAGTTGGTGGCTTACCGCTTTTCATCAGGTGGCCTGCCAGAGTGCTTACTCTTGAATGCAGATAAAATCCCTGTCCAATTCTAATCCCAATCCAGTTTTGAACCAAATCGAGTGCGCGGTCGACTTCGCGTGTTGACTTGTGGAAAATCTCTTTCACAAACTCTATTCCAATCTCGATTATATCAACGTTAAAATCGCGTCAATAGTACTTAGCAAAAAATCGAGCAGTTGATTTAACTTGGTTCCATAAAATTCCAATTCCAATCGTGCGCTAGTATTGAATTAAAGAGTACCAAATGGCACGATATCCCAAATTAGGATTGGAACCGAGTGTCAAGAGTAAGAAAAAAATTACACCCCTTCACAAAAATTAAATAAAAAAACTAATTTTTGGCTCACTCAAGATTGAAGTAGAGTTCGATTTAGTATAGCGAAAAAATTCAGTTTCATATAACTTTAGTGACATCAGTTAGGTACTGTTCATATTACTTTAGTGACGTCAGTTAGGTATTGTTCACATTCATATTACTTTAGTGACGTCAGATACTGTTCACATTCATATTACTTTAGTGACGCCAGTTAGGTACTGTTCACATTTATATTACTTTAGTGCAACGATCTCTAATACTCACATAGATATCGGGTCGGCGCAATAAAAACGTCTCGGTGAATTTAAGCTCACTTGAAAAGTGAGTTTGTATTTGATTTAGTTCGCTTCAAACAAAGCCAATGTAAACACGTGTCACAATGCCGCAATGTATATTTAAAAGTTGCAAAAATAATCCCCGAAAAAACAATTTAACGGCCGGAGTGTCTTACTTTCGTTAAGTACATGTAGAATAAGTTGTATTTTAAGCTTTAAACTAACAAAAAGTATGAAATTTTGATCAAAATTACCGATTTTAAACCACCGCTACAAATGTTTGGCCATCGTTGACGCAAAATTGTCTGTAACAGAACAGTAGATGCATGGAGTAGATTTGTATTGTAATAATTTGTTTTTACCAGAACTTTAAAAAAATTTAATACTACTTTTGTGTCTGTTTGTTGAACTCTCATCAGATACTTGGCTTTCCTTTTTTTTATTTTAGCTTTCCGAGCAATCCATTTACGCTACTGTTATTTAACCAAATCTTTGGTTAACAACCCCTTTACATCTATACCAACTGATAATGAGTCCTCTCGCTTTGTTAAAATTTATGAACCAGAATCACTTATAGAACACATTATCGTAAAAAAACAGTACTTTTTCAAATTCTTTTATCATATTATAGGTATATTTCCCAAATATCAAATAAATGCCCAACCTACGGCAGGCGCCTGTACGCCCGCCCTCAAGCACTTTACGGTTTTTGTTGGAAAACTTTGATGGTCGATATCTTTTTTTATTATGAAACGAGACAAACGTAACAGAACATATATTTTTTATATTTGAGCTTTTTATAACTAGGGCTTCATTATCAGCCTGTAGGTACGCAGAATGGAAAATTTTTAATGTTGAGCTGTTTTAAACATTTTGGGTTTTGATCAAATTATTGCACTAAACTGTACTTGTATTATAAAGATTGTAAACATGAATATAAAGATGTGGAATTTAGTGATATTTTTATTTGTGACATCCAGCGATAGACATCTTGGCCAAAAACATAAACATACACATAAATATACACACAACAGAACGTTAATAAAATAACAAGTATATATACTATCAATATCAAACATACATGCCCAAAACATAAATAATTTTAACTTAACTTTAACGTGCATATTATAAATTATTTAAGTGATCAACGCGACTCCATACCTTCTGTAGTTAAATTTGAAGAAGCAAACAGAAGCGAAACCATGGAAACGGATGGATGTAGCTCGCAAGGTAATAACGGGAAAAATAACTTTATTTGTAGCTCTTTAAGGTTGATTTCACACTAGTTGTTTAACCTATGTCTTTTGATTTGACAAGTGACAGGAGTAATATAATTGCTTTGCTCGTTTTTTGTGACGAATGATCGTAAGTGTAAGATAATATTTTGAAGATTTGCTACTTTTTTGCTAGGTGTCATGGTTGTAATTAGGTTGAACTTAGAACTGTTTTAAAACTTTCATCTTTGTTCGTTAGTAAACAAATGTAGCTGTATAAGTATGTATCCATGCGGACAGTTTTTAGCTTTCATTTTGTACGTGACCCTGGATCTATTGTGAATTATAAGATCGTTGCTTTAGTGGTACTGTTCACATGCATAATACTATAGTGACGTCAGGTAAGGTACAGTTCACACGCAAGGTTCCACATAATTCCCCGGGAAGAGTCCCGTGACGCCGTCCATGACGCCTTCCCACCATCCGTCGTCGTTTTTCTTCAACACGTAGATAACTGCGCTCTCCTGGAATGACAGTTCGTCTTCTTTGTCAGCGTAGTAGTCGTAGATTGCCACCACTATAACAAGAAAACATAAATCCATACATTGGTGACGTAAAGTTCTTCTACCTAAAGGAATTTTGCTGTGAAAACTAAGGCCGCTTTTAGACGCGCGCTATAAAATATCACTTACGTTTTTATCAGACGCGACCGTTCACACGATGTGCAATGTAATGCGTAATTATCTAATTATGTTTATAACACGCCGTGATAACAGTCGCGTCTGAGGCCGTAGTCAGGTGCTAGCTTTGCAATAACCATCGTAATGACTACGATGATCGTCCTAAAATTACGTAGTAACTATCAATTAATTTGTGTAATGGTTTCGGCCCAAGAATTACTCCTCCAACTACTCCCGTGGATGTCGTAAAAGGCGACTAAGGGATTACACTAGCGGATGGGTAGCAGCATCCATCCGAGTTCAACACTAATACTGCGATCACCAATCCCCCTACCTAGCGTGATGATTATGGCAAATCCTCCCTATTCTGTGGGGTTGGCCTCATCCAGCGGTGAACGTCTACTGGCTGGTGTTTTAACTGTGCGTGCGCAGTATAGGAATGGCACAGATTAATTGATAGTTACTACGAAATTCACGGACGACTTTTGTAATCGTTACGATGGTTGCTTCAAAACTTAGGCTATGGCCTCTTATAAAATGGTCAGTGATATTTCATAGCGTAGGTGCGCTATATATTATAGTGCGCGTCTGAATGCGGCTTAATCGAGGAATAGGTATTTTCGATACTGCATTCGTGATACAAAAGAACCCAATTTTTCACACTACCAGAATATTTGACCTGTCATGTATGGAATGCAAAAGTGGGCATGTGCCGAATATAATGTTTTGGATTTGCCTTGCCTCTGACTACCCTACTACTTAAGATATCCTCACGGATGTGCGTACAGAGTAGCAGTCTGAGGATGCCCACCGTAGGGATTATAATAAAGAGTAGGTATCTTCATTTCGTTTTCAAAAACTTTCAGAAACTTTGGTTAAGTAATGTGAAAAAGATAGGCATTTGAACCACGAAACTCCCTGGAAATTGACATTAAAGATAGGTTTACTTGTGTGCGACAAAAATACAATCACATACACTGTGATTCAATAGGAGTAGGTACAGCTTTACCTGTTGTGGACACGGAAAGATACTAAACAATTTTGTCACATGCTACAAGTGCGAGAGTAGGCCGAATTCGTTCTGTGATAGGACTCAAGATAACATCCAAATACACTGGTGGCAAGTAACTTACCATTCTAGAAGTTTGTTGTTGGAGGTATTTGCGTCTCATTTAAACTGAGAAAAGACAGAACAACGTGAAAACATTCTGTTAGCGCTACATTAGAATATGTGTATTGCTAAAGAAAGTTCCTTAGTAATTCTCGCTGTTCCTCTATTAGCGGGTGAAGAACTAACGAATACCTACAGGTACTAAGAAATATACATTTCTTACTGCTGCTTACGGCGTCGGTTATCTGGGTCGACAGCAATGCGTAAGGCAGGTAGTATTTATAATACTACGAAAACCTATAAATCCATGATAGGCACTAGTCAAGTCTACAGTTACTAACCTACCAAACTGTTTCGGGAACACATTATGGGAATTGGACAATATAGAATTTGATGGGAATTGGACAATATAGAAGTTAATGGGATTTGGGCAATCCGGGAATTGGACATTTTGTACTGGGCATATGACATTATGGAAATTGGATATTGTGGGAATTGGGCATAATAGAAGTTAATATGCATTATGAGAATATGTACATTATTGGAATTGGACATTATATAAGCTAATGGTTGTTATGGGAATTGGATATTATGAGCATTGGACATTATGGGAATTGGTAATTGTGATAATTTGACATCTTATACGAAACGAATTAGAATAACTATGCGGAATGTCATATAAAGACATATTTCTACCAAAACGCTGAAGAGAGATGTGTTAAATGAATAGGTTCTACACATCTCCGCCTTGGTCAGTACCAGACCTAAGAGCAGGCAAACATTGAGATGTCTTGCTTGTAGCCTAAAAGATGCGGTTCTATTAAAATGATAGTTACCTTTCTCAATGTAGTTCTTTGGCACCCACCCCGGCAAGTCCTCTTCATCAGGCACGATGGCGGGCACCGCGTTCGAGTACTGTTGATTAAGTTTGTTATACATGCAATACCACATAGGGCACGTCCTAGAGGTGAAGAGAAATTGGTACATAGGTTAGTTCCTTCATACACTAAAATTAACAAAATTGGCGGTTTAGTAGTAGGTTGTTAAAGATGGCCCCGCACGCAGAGGTTTTTTTTATTTCGGTAAATGATTTAACTAGCGTATGGCCCACCTGATCTTAAGCGGCAACCCCAACCCCATTACAAATGCAATGCCTCTTAGGTCACGTCCACCTAGGACGCGCCCTAATTGACACTGCACTGTGCCCGTCATCCTGAGACAAAGATGAAAAATGTAATATGCCTGTAATTTCACCGGCACCCATACCCTTCCAATCAGGACACAGCAATGCAAGCACTAATGCTTGGCGCCAAAATTTTGTACGGCGGTAGTACTTCCCCGGACAAACTCTTTCACGAGAAGTTCTACTACTATTAATTCGCTCGCAGGTATAGTTTGTTATACCACCCGTAAAGCACTTCAACTGCTGGACATAGGCCTCCCCTTAGAATGCCACGACGAACGGTCTTGTTCCGCCTCCATCCACCGACTTCCTGTGACCTTTATAATGTCTGAAGCCCATCGAGAAGGGGCCTTCCTCTCCTTCATTGTGGTTGCCAAATAGAATCAAGCTGCAAATTATTGCATTTAGCTTTGGAGAGTAGGCCCGTGAAAGAAAAGTCCGTTTTATCTCTTGGAATATTGACGACATTGCGTCATATAATTTTAACCAATTTCACAAAAAGGCGGAGGTTATCGAACTGGTCGCCCATTGCTAGCAGATGACGCGCGCTACAACACTACTCACGTTGATGGCATGATGCGGTCGCCCGAAGCCGTCCTGCGAGAGCTCGTCGTCCAAGGGCGGCGGCGGCAATGGCGGTGACACGGAACCGCCGCGCAGCGAGCCGCCGCCAGCAGACGACGATGACGCGCGCTGCAACATCACAATCATCATCATCAACGAATGAATTAGTAGGTGACAATAGTGGTATTGAAAAATCACATGTGCAGTGCGAAGCACATGACATATACCGCCCTTTGTGCCTTCTGTTTGCGACTGATTGATGATGGAGGTGCCCACTTATTAGTCAAAAGCAATATAGACATAAAAAAATGGAGTCATTGACTCAACAAATGAATGAGTAGGTGGCAATAGTATATTGGGAAAAACTCATGTGCAGTGGAGTGCGAGGCATAAAATACACCATCCTTTGTGCCTTCTGTAGGCGGCTGATGGGGCCGTTGAGGTCCACTTATTGGTTGTTTTGTAAAAGTAGATTTCTGGACGAAACTTTATCTAACGTTTAAAAACCTACCTTCCATCTACCCTCAACTATGCCATACCATCATCCTGTCACCTACCTAAAAACCTGTGGATAGGAAAAATAATCTTCTCTTGACGTTTCGCCATGGATGGTACGAGTCGAGCTCCTCACAAAATAAATCATAAAATCATCATAACCCATGAAAATCACCTTATTTCAACGCTTATACCATTCGCGAGCGTTAACGTGCAAATCAGCGCCTTCCGCCAAACTCATCAAATCACTCGGAGTGGAAAATTGTAGATTGCGTGCCGCCATCATCCACGCCAAACCCAGGTATTTCCCTATCTTCATTCCATTCTAACCATTGGTCAAAAGCAATATAAACTAAACAAAATGGAGTCATTGACTCAACAAATGAATGAGTAGGTGGAAGTTGCGGTATTATCTACTAACCTGTCCAGGCAAGCTCATGGAATGCTGACTGTGCTCACCGTCTGACCCAATCAACGGAGAAGGCGGAGCTGGAACCAACATGATTATTGTTAACTTTCATTTGTTCTTAAGTCAACCTGCTGCAGACTGATGATGATGATGATGAGGTCAGTCATCATCATCATCATCAGCCTAGAAGTCCACTGCTGGACATGCCATGATGAACGGTCATGAGCCACCTCCATGCACTGCCTTCCTGCGATCCGCCTCCCAGTAAATTCACAAGCCACATCCAGATATTTAAATAAAAACATTTTGTTCTTTCTTAAAGATAAACTTACGCGGCATGCTTGAATGTAGATCTTGTTGAGAATAAGTTGTAGAATTTTGATGTTGATTTGGATGCACCATGCCAACCTGGAATTTTATAAATTACAGTTCAACAATCTTTCGTGAGTTCACCTTCATACTTACTTCACTTATCCATAGAGATACCTACATGAAAAAACGTATGTTCACCCCTAAACTCTATCTTGATTTTACTTTACTTTTCATTTTACTTTGTTCTGTAATTTCTACAGAACAAAGTAAAATATTAAAAAAGCAAAGACTAGATTATAAAATCGGCTTTATCGATTGACACCAAAATCAAAGGGGTTGCTAACAAAACCCAAAGATATAGAAGGTATAGGTAAAAGAGGAAAACTCCCGAAATGTTAATTTTATCAATAAATACTATATTATCTAGCCCCAAGTCTTAGAGAATTTATAGTAGGGCGATGGCAAGCATACGCTTTCCCCTCTGCCGAAGTACATGAACGGTCGTTCGTGTCAGTTTATAAAAACTAGTTTAGCCACGATCGTTCGCCATTCTGCGTTCATACCTGTCGCTATACGGAGCTCCTAAAAATGGTTGGTTGTGTTGTGGTTTCGTGTAAATAGCGGTCGGAAACATCAAATTTAACAAAATATGGAGTTTCTTATCACATTTAAGTAATTGACAACACAATTAAGCCATTAATTTCACCGTAAAACATATTTTCTTAGTGCAAGCTTACGACAGAAATAACGATACGTAATTTCTTGGTACGGGGACAAGTGATGTGAAAACAACGACCAAATGAATGAACGAAAGAGGCAGCAACGATTTTTATGAAATTAACAGGATAGGGAGTTTTCAGGCCGAAAAAACGATCTCAAAGCTGTAAAAAAAAAACAAGATTCCAAAGAAAATATCAATACCTACGTCGTTCAATACCAGCCTAAAATATAGGTTAAATGGGCTTGATTAGCTGTTTTTCGGGTTGTAAGGTTATTTTAGAGGATTGTATTTCCGATTTTTTTACGGTTTTAGGGTTATTTCGTCAATCACAATATGAAATTAGGAAGGTATGCAAAAGTATACGGATATTCGAATCTCGTTTCGTATGAAAAAAGCAAATCCACGAAAATAAAATAAATTGATCCATTTTAAAACCAATAGCTTATATTTTCATTTAAAAAAATACAATATAAAATGTAATCCCAGCTTATATTTGTTAAATCCATGTATGTGGCACAGAATCATAGACTTTCTTATAATCAATACAAGCAGCGGAGAGGTTTCCCTTGCTCCTCCGGACCTTCTGTCTGATGGCCATGTCAATGAGGAGGAGCTCCTTAATACCACGGGACCCAACCTTACATCCATTCCGAGCAGGTGCCAAAATATTGTTTTTTTTAACACTCAACAGTCACATACGTAGTCTTGATCCCACACTAGGATTTCCTGTATCGTAGGTACCTATCAGGAACTACGAGTACCTGGTACCATAACACCCAGACCCGGAACAAATAGTTGCAGATCATACATGCCTGATGCGTGTGATTTGGAAACCAACGCACCACGTGTCTATATATATTAGTGTACAGATCATGAATACAAAATTTGAAGAAATAATAGCCAAAATAGAAGCAAACTTCGTTCGCGTGCAAAAGGACGTATGCGTCCTACCGGTGAGCTCTTAAATCCTAATACAATTTTTAAATGACTATGTTTTTTTTATATGTTTGTTACGCGATTACTTTTGATCAACATGAATCAATTCACCCATTCAAACATAATAAACATACATCCATAGACTATATCCATAGACAATTAATAATCTTAATTTCAGTCAGTCTTTCACACTCCATCACTAATTTTTGCGCTAGTGTGCAACTAACCAATAGTGTAATTACAGAAATGATTTATTTGTGTGCTTGTTTTATGTTTGTGTAACAGCTTTTATTTCCGTGTGCGTTTATAGAGACGCCTAAACTTTCCGCATGAGTGTGCGTGAGTTAGTAAATGTGTGCTGTACGTGTTAACCTCGCCTCCCGCAAAAAGTGGCAGAAATAATTTAGTACTAGAAGTTGAGCAAGCCATCTCCCTACATAAATTCTCTAAGCCCCAAGCTAAGCAGAGCTTGTGTTATTGGTACTAGATAACTGATATACATACTTAATACATTACATAGGTGGATATTTTTTATTATACATAGAAAAATACCCAGAACACCCTGAACAGATCTGCAGATCGGTCAAATATTTGTTCAGAGGCGGGAATCGAACCCGCAACCTCCTGCGTCGCAGCGAACCATCGCCCGCCGCGCCACAGAGGTCGTTAAATTCATACGTCAATTATCATACACATATAGGTATAATATTGATTTCCTAAATAGCTTATTCGCAAAGAGCGCGGCGGTAGACTATCCTCGTAAGTAAGATAGGTGAGCGGGTACCTAGTTTTAGTATTGTATTAATGATAATGACCTGCGGGCCCTGCGCCTGCGCCACCGGCAGCGTGGAGTATCCGGGCGCGCGGCGCGGGTAGTTGGGCGCGTAGTGAGATGGCACCTGAGGGGGCGCCACGGCCGGCGGCGTGCGGTACTCACGAGATGATTTACCTGCCCAAACAACGGAAAAGTCTACATAAGTACAGATTTATTCAGACTCGATTTGGTGGTAATATATTGACTGCATATTTTTTTTTTTTAAATTCTCCTTTTATTCTTTTAATCCGCCTGTCTGGGCATTGAGCAAGAGTTTCGTGTCTTTCGCGCTTGACATGAATGGTATAAGCCCAGTGGCATATCCATGATCCTGCTTCACTAGTAAGTACTAGATAAGATCCTCCTCTCTCTCTGAGGGGCTCTCCTCTTTATCCTTTTGAAGGTTGTGGACGTCTTCATGAGACTTTGCAAGCTGGTTAGGAAGTTAAATAAATAAATGCTGGACATTTCACACAACATTATCTAGCCCCAAGCTAAGCAGAGCTTGTGTTATGGGTACTAGATAACTGATATACTTAATACTATTCATAGATATTTTTTTATTATACATAGAAAAATACCCAGAACACCCTGAACTATTATCTGCAGATCGTATAAATAATTGTTCCGAGGCGGGAATCGAACCCGCAACCACCTGCGTCGCAGGCGAACCTTCGCCCACCGCGCCACAGAGGTCGTCAATGATTGTTGTTGCTCCATTTGTTTGGCATAAGACTTCAGTTTGTTGCAAATGTCTTGTTTCACTGTTGGCGCCCCTAGGTCTGGATGTAGTTGACAGTTTGTGCTGTACCAAGGAGTATTATTTATTTATTATTTATTTATTTATATTCCAAAATAAAGTTGCAGAAGCAAACAATGCCTAAATGTCACTGTCCTGTGTGTGGCTCACTCAAGGTTAATATTCTGATGAGGCCAGTCATTAGTATGTCTCAAAATTTTGTGAATGCAGCCAGTTTGAAACTGGCATTCATGGTTTTGCGGTTGCTCTTTTTAGGTTTTTTATTCAATTGTAGGAATCATTCCAATCCCAAAACGAATCTTACCCAGAGTTCCCCGTCCCAGGGTTCCAGTGTTAGCAGCAGCTGCAACACGGGCTGCAGGTGGCGTTGGGGGCTTCGTAGTAGGTGCTGGCAAAGGTGTTGGTGCAGGGGCGGAGCCAGAGCGGCGGCCACGTGGGGTTCCACTCGCACCACTGTTCCAACGGGTGCCGTGGCCAATGTCATCCAGTACTGCAACAATCACGAAAAAGATCATTAGGTATAATGTTTAGTTAATGTTAGAATTATAAGAGTAAATGGCAAGGAACATTATATTTTTAGTGTCAAGTTTGATCAAATTTTGTCAAAGAGACTTCTTTATTAGGAATAGATATCAGTGTTTACATATCCAAAATAGGCAGGCCTTTAGAATCAGTTTACACATGTACCTTTGGAAGGGGAGGGGAGGGAGAGAAAGCTTGCCTAAAAAATGTGGTGAAAACCTATAGTTTTCAAGAAAAAAATAAAAACATTTTTGATATTAAATAGGTTTTATGGCAAGTTTGAGAAAAATTAATGCATACTATGCCAAAAAGTTCGAACCCCTTTCAATCCCAATAGACAAAACTCATAGGCACAAAGATAGTGGTGTAAGTACTCACCTGTGTAATCAATACTCTTCCGCACATACTTGATCGGCTTCTCAGGATTTGCGGGAGCAATGATCTTGTAGTTTCTATTGGTAACTTTATTGGCAGTTAGCACCCCAATCTCTCTTCTGGCCACTTTCTCTTTGTGAATGGAGACAGTCTGATGAATGTGGTTCATCTGACCTTCCATTTCAGATAACTGCATTGTCTGTAGCTCTAACAGTTGGAGGAAATTGTAAGCTAGCGTGTTTATCTGATACGCAACACTAGCTAGAGACTGCGTGGTGTAGTTCTTGGTGCTTTCCAAGGCGAGTCTCTTGTTCTCCGACTGGAAATAGTTTGCTTCACAATAGTCCGCCACTCTTTCGAGGTTTGTGTGGCTGTCTGTGAGATTGTTTCGCCCTTCAGGGATGTCTGTTTGAAGGAGCGCTGCTAGTTCAGCCATCGTAAAGCTGAAAATTTTACAATCAAGAGGAAATAGGTGTGTCAGCGCACTATCAAATCAACATTCATTACAGTAATGAGCGGAAATACTTAGTGATGTGTTCCACAACATTTTTAACATTTACCTTTTCCGATAGTTCCCTGTTAGATTAATATCGTAGCCTGTATTTTGTAAGTTCACCAGTTTATTTCATTTTATTTTATTAGATAGAGGTGTTATTGCTATCAAAATCAAAATAATAAATATAAAATAAATAAATCCACCCACAGAAGATAGATAGATAGTACAGATTTACAGAAAACAAAAAACATAGAGTATAAAATTCGTATATGTAAAGTAAGTACTCTGTGGTATATAAACTATCCGCGCCTCAGAGGAAATACTTCTGAGATCCGCGCCTTCGAGAAGATATTTTCTCTGAGATCCACGCAGCAGGCAGGCAGGAGTGGGGACGGGGCGGGGATAAAAAGATTACAGGTTAGGTTATCTCTAAGGTGGTAGGTAGCAGGCTATAGAATCCTTAGAGAATTCTCTAAGATAGAATCCTTAGAATCCAAGGATTTTTTATAAAGTTGTACTCCGTCCGTCTTTATCATTATCTTTATCTAAATATGTTTGTATTAGTATTAGAATAGCTTAAATAGATGTAACGCATTGAATTTTTGTGTAGGTATCTATGATGTTACTCTGTTTTTGTGAATAAATCATTTGTAATCAAAGTACTCTGTGCTTCCGTCTGCCTGTGACCAACCAAACTTGCTTTATTTATTAATTAATCTAGAAACTAAACTAAAATAAAGTTATACGTTATTTTAACAAAAATCGTAAATTCAGTCAGTCGTCAGACCTTGGACGAATTATCACAATGGACGTAGTCATAAGACGTTGCCGCTCTTACATCTGTGTATCGTATTAGTGATCATATATCTTTGTCCATCCCACGGAACCTTGCTACGAGTAAAAGAGAAAGTAGATATAAGTTTGGCAACGCCTTACTTCTTTGTAAATCGTGTCAGTTGATGACCGGCTAGTCGGTCAAAACATTGCGGCGAAGTTTTAAAAAACAGCAAAAAATCGTATGTAAATGCAGTGTTTCATCAAAATAAATTTGAAAAAGTGAAAATATGTCCTGTTCTGCTTTGTGTTGTTCATCAAAAACAACAAAAGAAGGAGTAAAAGACCCGGGATTGTCATTTCATACGTAAGTCTTGGTCAATATATTTAATCTTTTTACTTGCTAAAAGAGCAAGTTTTTTTAACCGGAAAAACTGTAGTAATTGCTTTTTATTAGTACTTAGTCATATTTCCTGAGTGATAATCATGAAAGTTAAGTGTAAAAGCATTAATTATTGTAAAATAAAATGCATTGTTTTAGGCATCTGTGCTAGTGATGAACTACACCAACCAATTTAGCTTTATCGATAATATTTTAGTTTCCGTTTTTGATGTACACACAACACATGCTTTGCGTATGTGTTTACTGCGGGACAAGTACTACCGCATCGTCCGGGTTGGAGTCGCCACTCGAGTACCTTTATTCCCCAACGATTGTCAGTTCTGCGAGCTATATGACCTACCCATTGCTACTTCAAGTTGCTAATTCTGAGAGCTGTCGGTTACCTACACTACTACTACTGAACACTGCAGCCGCTAGCTACTGAGCACAATACTAATAGAACTCACCATATTTTATAACCGATTTCAAAAAAAGGAGGAGGTTCTCAATTCAGTTGTATTTTTTTAAATGTTTGTTACCTCTTATCTCCAGTCATTTATAAACCGATTTGGAAAATTATTTTTTTATTTGAAAGGATGTAGTTCTAGATTGGTAAATTTTTTATCAAAATCCAGTTCTGATGATGGAATCCATGAGGAATCGAGGGAACTTCTCAAATTTTAAAAACATTCAAGTAACAATTATAATCTCATGTCTGACACGAGATTATATTGTGATTTCTACATGCTTGTAAGATCTGCAAATATTTGTTCCGGGTCTGGGTGTTATGGTACCATGGTACTCGTAGTTCCTGATACCCACGACAAGGGAATCCTAGTTTGGGATCATGACTACGTATGTGACTGTTGGGTTTTATGTTATGTTTGTATGTTAGTTTGTTTGTTTAGGTCTTGAATCTTGAAACTGAAATTTGAACCAGTTCCATCCACCCAACCGATTGAGCTGAAATTTTGCATTATCATGTTCCATTGATAATACATACATGTAACAAATTAAAGAGTTGATATCTTATAACGCCTTTAATTTCGCTATTATTCATCGATAGGTTAGTCAATGAAGTCACTTCTCTAGTCACTCACACTAATACATATCTACAACTGCACACTGACAAAAAACGGACATGCTTTGAACCAAAATGCTCTGTCCATTGTGATAATTCGTCCAAGCGTCAGACAGAGTTTCTAGCTTGGACGAATTATCACAATGGACGTAGTCATAAGACGTTGCCGCTCTTACATCAGTGTATCGTATTAGTGATCATATATCTTTGTCCATCCCACGGAACCTGGCTACGAGTAAAAGAGAAAGTAGATATAAGTTTGGCAACGCCTTACTTCTTTGTAAATCGTGTCAGTTGATGACCGGCTAGTCGGCCAAAACATTGCGGTGAAGTTTTTAAAAACAGCAAAAAATCGTATGAAATTACAGTGTTTAATCAAAATAAATTTGAAAAAGTGAAAATATGTCCTGTTCTCCTGTGTGTTGTTCATCAAGAACAACAAAAGAAGGAGTAAAAGACCCGGGGTTGTCATTTCATACGTAAGTCTTGGTCAATATATTTAATTTATTTACTTGCTAAAAGAGTGAGTTTTTTTAACCGGAAAAATTGTAGTAATTACATTTTATTAGTACTTAGTCATATATGCCTGAGTGATAATCATGAAAGTTATGTGTAAAACCTTAATTATTGTAAAATAAAATGCATTGTTTTAGGTATCTGTGCTAGTGATGTACTACACCAACCAATTTAGCTTTATCGATAATATCGTAGTTTCCGTTTTTGATGTACACACAACAGATGCTTTGCGTATGTGTTTACTGCGGGACAAATGCTTGTATGATCTGCAAATATTTGTTCCGGGTCTGGGTGTTATAGTACCATGGTACTCGTAGTTCTTGATAGCTACGACAAGGAATCCTACTGTGGGATCATGACTACGTGTATGTGACTGTTGGGTTTTATGTTATGTTTGTATGTTAGTTTGTTTGTTTAGGTCTTGAATCTTGAAACTGTGAACCAGTTCCATCCACCCAACCGATTGAGCTGAAATTTTGCATTATCAAGTTCCGGTGATAATACATACATGTAACAAATTAAAGAGTTGATATCTTATAACGCCTTTTTCATTAATTTCGAAATTATTCATCGATAGGTTAGGCAATGAAGTCACTTCTCTAGTCACTCACACTTATACATATCTACAACTGCACACTGACAAAAAACGGACATGCTTTGAACCAAAATGCTCTGTCCATTGTGATAATTCGTCCAAGGTTTCTAGCCTCCTACCTAGTCTGTGGTTCATTCACAGAGCAACATAAGTAATGTTGTCCTATGGTATGGTACAGTCAGAGTAAATGTCACTGCCAAGCTAGCCAATATCTGACAAAAAGTAAAAAAAAAATATCTTGATTGATTTTCTGAATTTGTTCTGCCCTGGGCCCTGCCTGCAATTTCATTTCAAGATTTCTAGCTTTTGTGTTGAATATATGCATCGCGCCGCATTTAATTCTGAAATGTGAAACCATCTCAAAAATTACGTTCGTACCTGACTATGGGAACCAACGGCAACGGCCGTCGCGGAGGCAACAAGATGCCCGACGTTCGCCGCCCTATGGAGGAATTTCCACAGCAGTATTTTCATGGCGAAGAGATATTGGAGGGTCCCGAGCTCGATTTTGTTTACGATGACTGCGACACACAAGCTAACGAGATCGCTGAGTTGTACAGTTACACGGAGCATCCAGAATATCAACTGAACGTGAAGGCTTTCGAAGATATTATGGAGGAGTTCAATTACCGGCCGAGCTGGCAGAGGTTGAATGGGAAACAGCAACGCACCGTTATTATGAGGCTGCTGGAACATCTCGATGTCGCCGTGAGTGAGATACGAATGCGCGCGACTCGTTGCATCCTGTACCTCGCGCAGGGCTGTTGGGCCGAGATGCAGTCTGACGCTGAGCAAGCCCACTGGGCGCGCGTCAACATAATGACACTGTATGACATGGGCACATTCTCAGCATTTGTAGAACTTCTAAATCTTGAAATTGTTCGCAGCAGCTCTGCCATTGCATCCAGAAAGCTAGCAGAGTCACTGGCAGACTCCACAAACCTACGAGTGATCTTGTCTGTACTTTATCTGATAACAGAACACATGAGAACTGAAAAAGATAACTCTGACTCTGAATTTGCACATTTGGTGAAGAACTTCAAAGAGGAGCTGGGCACACCGTTTGGTGAAGAATTATTACCGGTGAAACTACTAAGCATGGTGACCCATCTGTGTGCTGGAACAACCCCTCACTTCCCAATGAAAAAGGTTTTGTTGCTTCTATGGAAAGTATTGCTCGTCTACCTGGGTGGTTCCGCTGAACTAAAGGAAAGAAAAGCACAACTGAGAGAGAACCAAGGCCTACCCCCACTTACCGAAGACACCATTGAAATAACCAAGATGATGAGAGCCAGCTCCCCTCCTCTCAGTGCTGCCGATATGCTTGAAAACCAAAATCCCGGTAACAGAAAACTAAAAGAAAACGAAAGGGCTCTGAGAAGACAGACATTTATGAAACAAACCTCATTGGATGAATCAGATGAGCAATTATTTGTTGATAAAGAGGAAACAGGTAATGGTTCTGAGGATTACTCTATGGAGTTTCAAACAATACCATCAGATCAACCTGAAAACAATGATTACCTCCCTTATTTGTCTCCGAAACCGTTTGAAAGCCCGCCTCCACCCCTCCCAAGAAGTCTCCCCTGGCTGTCCAAAGTAAGGCAAAAAGATATTGACATGTTCATGGACAATGTAAGAATCAAATTTGTTGGCTACTCATTGCCAGGAGACAGACAAACCATTGCCGGGCTTCCAAATCCAATCCATGAAGGAATTGATATACTCAAAAAGCACATGTACACCAGCCTATCTGAACTGCAGGCAGAGCGAGAGATTGAGATAGCTAGAAGCCCTCTCACGAAAAGCGAAAAAGAAGTGGAGGAAAATGAAACTGAAACTTTGTACAGAGCCATGTTGCCTAACCTGCCACAATACATGATCGCTCTCCTAAAAATACTGCTAGCTGCGGCACCCACTTCTACAGCCAAGACTTACTCCATCAACATCATGGCTGATCTACTACCCGAAGAAATGCCCATGACCGTTCTACAATCCCTCAAACTCGGCATTGATGTCAACAGACACAAAGAAATCATAGTTAAAGCTGTCACAGCTATTTTATTACTACTTTTAAAACATTTTAAGCTGAATCACGTTTACCAATTTGAATTTATGTCTCAACATCTTGTTTATGCAAATTGCATGCCCCTTGTACTGAAATTTTTCAATCAAAATATACTGTCTTATGTTGATGCAAAGAACTCTATACCAATATTTGATTTTCCGGCTTGTGTTATTGGAGAACAACCCGAGTTGACAAAGGAATGTCTGGACATTGGGGAAACTACAGTGTGGTACTCCTGGAGAAATGTCTTCTCGTGCATAAACTTGCTCAGGATACTAAACAAGCTAACCAAATGGAAAAATGCCAGGATCATGATGCTAGTCGTCTTCAAGAGTGCTCCTATCCTAAAGCGCACTCTAAAAGTCCGGCATGCACTGATGCAGTTTTATGTTCTAAAATTGTTGAAAATGCAGAGTAAATACTTGGGTAGGCAGTGGAGAAAAACTAACATGAAAACAATCAGCGCAATCTATTCAAAAGTTCGTCATAGATTGAATGACGATTGGGCGTTCGGGAATGATGTTGATGCAAGACCATGGGATTTCCAAGATGAGGAATGTGCGCTGCGGGTCAGTGTAGACCGTTTTAACCACAGAAGATATGGCACCGGTGGTGACCACGAAATAGACTTGACTCCATTGGAGACAGATATTAATAGTGTATTGGAAATGAACATGGAGTTGGATGAAGAATTCAAAGAAAATTATGAGATCTGGCTGGACCAGGAAGTGTATAATAACGAAATTAACTGGGATGTATTATTGACTGCTTAACAGTGAACAAATCAATAAGTTGAATGTATATTCAGATGTGTAATTGTGAATCACTTTGCTATATCTATTTAGAGTACTTATGTTTATGTAGTTGTATTTGTGTTTAATCTCGTATTATAATTTTTTTAGCGTTATTTTTTGCTTAGTATGGCTTCTTAGGCCTGTATTGCAGAACTTATCAAAGCTGAACTAAGACTCTGTCGATTCAGTCTCGATTTAATTTTAGTTTAGTTCTGGAATACAAGCCTTAGATTTTATAGTGTAGATTTCTTAATTTCTGGCAAAGATACTAATTTATTAGATTGCACTAGATATCAACATATTTTCAGTTTTTTTCCGAAGTTTTAAGAAAATTGAATAGCATGCTTTGATAAAATAAGACTTGTAATTTAATAAGATGACTTGTCGTAGAATATCTGCTCTGTGAGATGTATTTATTTGCAATGCCTCATTACATAATGAGATGTGGCCAGGGGGGTGATTCTCGGTAAAAACTCTCGCACGTGATGACATCACATTTCGTCTGCGTCATTTCATCAACGCCTGTACAAAATTATGGTTTTTGGCCGAGATGTGACGTCAACGTCATAAACGATTTTAGCACACAATTAACACTGACATATGGTGTAGTGTAATAAGGATTTTGTATGGCGGGCATGAGCGCCCGTAGCTTACGCTCTGTGAACCTCATTTTCCATACAAAAATCCGTGTTACACTACACCATACGTCTACTTGTGAAAACTTAGAATCAGCAGTTCTGACAACATCTCATATGTGAAGAGGCTTCTATGAACTGTTAACAGTTGGAACTCGTATTAGCAAAATTATGCATGAACAATAAAACATAGTAGATAAATTGAACAAAACAATGTATTCATTGATTTGTTAACATTTATACCTGATCGTTATGTATGTACTCACTTATGAAATTGCAATAAAAGGTATTTTTAAAACATACTCATTAAAAGTAGGCTCTATAACTTCCTACGTTTTAATAAAGTTTTGATGGTTCTCTATAATTTTGGTGTGTTTTCTTCTAATATGTATCATGATAAGACTAGGATGGATAGGTTGATTCAATACACACTAAGTGCACAATTAGGAATTAGGAAAGTAATGCTTAGATGCATAGATTAGTACCTAAGTACTAATCTATGCCTATTTGGGTACGTGCGTTTCTACACTTCACAGCCGTTAGACGTACACGAGGCCTACCCCATTGAATGCAATGGGGGGATTTGCCATAATCACCACGCTTCGCAGGATGGATTTGATGATCGCAGTATTGTTTAGTAGTGCTCAGATGCATACTACTGCCCATCTCCTGGAGTAATCCCTTACCCTTAGTCGGCTTGTACATCGGGAGGAGTCGAAGGGGTCAATTGTTAGGCCGAACACACCACGGAACATGGTTCCTACACTGTTTACCTATGATCTATAACGAGTGCGTACGATGGTACTTTCCGTTTTGCTTGGGAACAGCGGATAGCTTTCGAGTATCGTTGCTGCTGTGACGATAGCAGACATTGCCTTTTTTCGGTAAATGGCGAAATTCTGGAAATTGAAGGAGAGGCCACAAAATGCGAGGCTGAAAAACAGCGTGGCTGAACCCTGACCTTACCTGTTTACTACCACTGAATATGGTTTACTTCTTATGAATTTACATAACAATATGCTTCAAAAAATAAAGATCGAGAGTCAGATTTTGTCACCATGGGAATAACAGCTATAGATAACTATTTATTCTTATGTCTGCTATTTTTTACCTATTGACAGATAGGTTATTGATTAGGCACTGTAAAGTTAGGTGTAGACCTACCCGTGTGGCCAACCTACCTACTTCGAATAAGAGAGGGGCCTCCACATACTTATTTTTAATTAGAATACCTGATGTAAATACTTACTTATCTAGAAGTATATAGGTACTCTATACTACTTATTACCCGATCTGTTTATCCACGACACCAGTAAAAAGCTTCCTAATGGAAGCAATATGGTTTGTTCTCACGTCAAACGTCTTTTCGATGACATTCGAACATTTGTAATACAACAATGGATCCTTTTACCGCCCCTAAGTGGCTCCTAACGGGAGGGGCGGGTTTATAATGGGACCATCAGCAGCCCAGCGGGGTTAGTCTTAATACTGGACCACCGGGAGTTTTATTTATCTACTGGGCAAGGAAATCTGATTTGCTTTAGAGTTGGATAAATTACATTAGCAGTGATGGCTAAAATAAATAATTTTATTTATTTATTCAGGTAAAAAGAAAGCAAGAGGTAACAACTTACCAACTAAATTATAACTAAAAAATAATAATAATAATTACAAATTTGTGCGAACGAACATAATTTAGATACCTATTTATGAATAAATTTATAACCTCACTTAGGGTATAAATTAACTACCTATATCTAAATAAACTATTTAAATAAACGATCTAGATACTATGGACCATCACATTTTTGGCGCGAGGTAAGTTTGTATAGGTTCTTAATAGCAATAACGATATGCACAGTCAAGTGACTACCCTCCGTAGGTAGGTACTAGTTTGCACTGTATGACGTTAGGGACAATACCTGGGCTACGCTTTAAGAACAGTTAACCTAGAGCGTTTAAGAAGTTAGCTAGGTAGGTACGGATAAAATCTCAACGCGATTGCTCAAAAATTTTCCGCTCCACAACTCGAATAATGCGTTCAACAAACTGTGCATGTGACATTCATTTCTTGTTGTCTAAGAGATCACATGAAAATGTCGCGCAGTTATATTTTGTTTATCGCATTCTTTGTGAAGGTGCAAAGCTTGAAGATGTTTGAAAGTGAACTGAACGTGAATGATATTCTGAGGACGGATTTGATGCCGACTTATTTCATAGAGGAAGGGAATAATGACAGTACGAACTACTCCATCAGCAAGAGATCGGACTCAGTAAACGGGTCTTTTGATGCTGCGCTTTCTACCCTTGATTATCACAGGTTAGTGCTTAAGTACCTATACCTAATCACTTTCTCTGATCCCATCTAAAGAGGGTGCGCTAGATACATAATAACTAACTGTTATATCATAACTTTTCATTAAACAAACCGGCTTCCGCCATTTAATTCAGTTATTTTAACTTAAGTTTTAATTATTTGCATGTTTTTATTTGCTAAAGGCATACAAAATAATAACTTATTGTTGCTGAAAATTCCAAAATTGCTATATGTATGCTTAAAACATTTGAGGAGTTCCCTCAATTCCTCACGGATTCCATCATCAGAACTGGGTTTTGAAAAAAATGGGACCAATCTGGAAGTAGGTATATCTATTCAAATAAAAAAAGAATTTTCCAAATCGGTTTTTAAACGACGGAGATAAGTGAAGTAACAAACCAAAAAAAACAACTGAATTGAGAACCTCCTCCTTTTTGTAAAGTCGGTTAAAAACTACAGTAATTCTATAAAAGTTCCTACTTATCATCAAGAAAAGGAGGAGGTTCTCAATTCTTTTGTATTTTTTGGAATACTTATTAATGTTGATATTCAATTCCACAGCTCTCTACTTTCTAAGAGCGTGCTATGTTAGGTATCGTAGGAGATCTCCGCCATTTGTTGTTAGGTAGGTAAATATTTTCGTAGATAGGTAATTATACACCACCATACACCGCATACATGCGGCGAGCGAGTAGCCGGTTGAAACGCAAGAGGGGCGGGTTCAATTCCCGCTGCGGTAGGTACAAATGGTTTTTATGATCTGAAAATATTTGTTCCGGGTCTGGATGTTGTGGTACCATGGTACTCATAGTTCCTGAGACCATGGTACCACAATGGTGAAGACACGGAAAACTAGTCTGGATTAGGAATATATATATGTGACTGTTCAGGTGTATGTTATTATGAGCTCTTTGTGAAAGAGTTCGTCCGGGGAAGCACCTACTACCACTACCTATAGGTACGTATTTCTGCCGCCAAGCCAATGCTTGCATTACTGCTTTTATACTTACTTAGTATTTCTCTGGACGAGCTCGACGATGGCCGTGCCGAATTTACAGGAACATGAGACTTTACAACTTTATGCCTTAAAATAGACAGGCGGAGTCCAATGCCATGTAAAGTAACTTTCTTGGACGTGACTTTGATAAGTTGGGGTAAATGCTTAAGAGGGGGTGACCGATAGCTAGCAAAAGGGCGTTTACGGCTTTTTGCAAGCGAACGAAGTTTGTTTCTTATTTGGCTATTATTCAAAGTCAAAGTCAAAGTCAAAAAGAATTTTATTCATTGAAATCACAAGGATCATTTTGAATCGTCTTATAAACTAAAATTACTCCTGTTCTTGTGTTGTATTATTTCTTGAAACTCCATAAAACTTTGTTCACATGATCAGTACACTAATATCTAGATCTGTGTGTGTTAGTTTCTTATAAAATAATATGGTTAGATACTAAATCATAAATTAAAACAAACTATTTTTTTTAAACTGTCTCTCTGAATGTGTACAAATTTCATGCAGTTTGATGAAATATTAGCCAAAATAGAAATTCACGTACTGAAGGGCGTAAGCGTCTTACCGGTAATATGTTAACATCAGGTGGACCACAACCCATTGACACAAAAAAGTGATCTATATTCCGTCATAATTTTCTTCTCAGGAAAATGATGAACGAATACCACTGCCGGAACTACGTTGCAGAGCAGATCCTTGAAGAAATGGGTAAAAATATGATACAAGATCGTATTGGAAAACCTTTTGTCGTCGGCAAAGATCAGAACTTTATGCAACGATCTCAAGATCTCAGGACCAACTTCATGTACGACGTGGGATCGGCTAATTACCAGGAATGGTTGGCTAAGTAAATACCTAAGTAACTAATTAACATTTTTGTTTTCATCATCACAACACTAAGTACTTAGTAGTAGAGCTACTTGTGAAAGAGTTTGTCCGGGAAAGTACTACCTACTACCGAAACATACAGTCTGCCAACACGCGCACGCATTACTGTGTTCCGGTTTGAAAGGTATGTGTGTCGGTGTAATTACAGGCAAATGAGACTTTTCATCTTGATGTCTCAGGGTAGTGGATGCAGTGCATTCCCATGTAGGGCGCGCCCTACGGATGTGACTGGTCGAAGCCTCCTCCATAAAATGCAATGGGGGGGAATTGCCATAATCACCACGCTTGGCAGGCGGTTTGGTGATCGCAGTATTCGTGCTGATTACTCAGGTGGATGCTGCGGCCCATCCCCTGGTGTATTCATTATGTGCTCGTATGTTCACCATTATGTACTAAGTCTTACTTTAGTTTCATAGTAGTTTAATTATAAGTCGAAAAATAAACTTTACCATAATTATTATTAACTAATTGAATGAGTGAAGAAAATCACTAGTGTCGTAGCACTCTCGTAGCGTACAGTGCGCGTTGATGTCTTTTGTGTTAAGAATATTGTACTTAGCCGCCATCTTGGTAAATAATTAGGTTTTTGTACTATACACTTATAATATTAATAATAATAATAATAATAGTCATTTATTTCAGGCTACATGGGAATTGTACATTAAATTATACCTAAACAATAAGCCCATAGAAATATATACTTTAAAATAATAATAGGTTATAATAATATTTACTAAAACACATAGGTAACACAAGATAAGTACTTGCATTAAAAAAATATTAAATAAAATACCTAGGTATTATTTTTGGTTCTCGCGCTGGTGCACAGAGATCCAAAACCTGTACATAGGGCTATATAGGCCTTCAGACATACATTGCAAGATGCCGTTTTTGGAATTCCTGAGCCCACCCCAAAAAGACGCTATTCGTGCTCTTATGATCGAGAAGAAATCCGGAACCCGTGCATCAGCGAACATGCCCGACGCGCTACAGAATCGTGGCTTTTTCATGAGAATGCGATATGCGTCATTGTATTGTTAAACCTATATGGTAGTATCACTGCTATGCACCTATTAGGTTATATGGAGTGAATTACTCCTATTTATTTTATATGTTTTTTGTATCCGTTAGTGATGCGTACGGGGTGGATAAGAAATCAGTATTTGACCTTCACAGATGATGTATTTTATTTTAGGATCACATTGACATTGATTTAATTATACGGTTATGTCCACCAGTGGGACTTGGGTTAAGAGCGAGGTTGACGGAGTGACTGACTACCGAATGTAGAGTATTTAATTTGACTGAATCGCCAAACGCGCTTTGCACGCATACTTTAAGTAACTGTGTCACAATGGATGTGATTATGACAATACGGTGGTAGTGACCGTATTGTCATAATCACATCCACATGATCACTTTTTAGGGTTCTGTACATCAATATGAATAAAACGAGACCCTTATTAGATACTTTGTTTGATCACCCTTTTTCTCAGGAACGGCTAAAGGTATCAACTCAAAATGTTTCGCAAAAAATCAAGTTTCTAACTCAACGCATTAAATTTTTTTTTGTAAGGAAATAGCAAACATTAATCCCTTCTAGAGTACGTACCTCACAATTCTGAAATTTGGAATATTACGAGACTTTGTGACACAAATAAAGAAAAAAGTTTAAAATTGAGGAATTTTGGGTTTTTAAACCCCCAAAATGGGATGGTGAGGAAAGAGTAGAAAAAGTATATGAAACTCAAAAAGAGCTCTGACGATTTAGAAATAATTTACGGATCGGAACTTTCAGGGCACGAGTCTCACTCGCACTTGTCCATTTTATTTCTTTAACGTATTTTTGAGAGTGCCGGTACTGCAGATCATTTGAACTTTATATTATCTTTCAGGGTAGCTGCTCTCAACGACGTATACCGCCACTACAACGTGGCTATGAATTCCAGCCTATTGGACAACACTACACAGTTAGTTCCACCCCCTCCAACCCCTCTCTTGGAAACCAGAGAAGGATACGAGGTATATGAAGGGCCAGAGAATGCAGGGATCGTGGAACCTCAGGGGGTTCATGATGTCTCGAAGTATAGTAAGTTTTCGAATGTGTGTACCGAGCTTGACTCGCGTGAAAGGATTTTCACATTAGCTGATACTTAGAAAGTTTCTTCATCATCCATCTCATAGCGGATCGTATCGATCGTTTATTGGTTAGTCACCAAACAATGATTGATTTATTAAATACTACCGGCCCGCGCGCGACTTCGGTCGCGTTGTCCTGGTGTTCCCGGTGTTCCCGGTGGTCCCGGTACATTTAGACCTTCCCGTGACAATTATGAACACAACAAAACCAAAATTAAATAAATCTGCCCAGCCGTTCTCGAGTTTTAGCCAGACAAACGAACAGCAATTGATTTTTATATATATATATATAAAGATATATATATATATATATATAAAGATATATATATATATATATATATATATATATATATATAAAAATCAATTGCTGTTCGTTTGTCTGAGAGGAAGGATTATCTGTTTTTTTTTGTGTTACTAGGGTACCGTACCTCGAAAGGCACCAAGAAAACCAATAAAGGACCACTCAGGTGTCTGTCTGTCTATCGCAGCCTATTTTTTCAGAATCTACTGGTCCAAAAAGCTGAAACTTGGTACTTAGATAGAATTAGGTGACCCAATCACGGAAGTATAGCGTAAATTAACAATTACTGATTTTGGAGGTTAATTTTAGGGAGCCAGCTAGAAACTAAAAATTAAACTTGTTTTAAATGCGTTATTTCAAATAAAATAACTCGGTATGAGAAATACAAACACATTTTTTTATAATTTTAAATGCTTAGTTTGATAGGTATTTATGATACTAAATAAATAAATAAATGCTGGACATTTCACACAAGATTATCTAGCCCCAAGCTGAGCAGAGCTTGTGTTATGGGTCTAGATAACTGATATACTTAATACAATACATTACATAGATAGATATTTTTTATTATAACAAAGAAAATACCCAGAACACCCTGAATAAATTTTCTTCAAATCGTACAAATATTTGTTCCGAGGTGGCAATCGAACCCGCAACCTCCTGCGCCGCAGGCGAATCTTCACCCGCCGTGTCACAGAGGTCGTCAAACCATTAATTAATTGGTCTGCAGGGCTACATTTGACGCTTTACTCGATCCTAATTCAGGATTTAGTGTCATTTGTCGTCAGAGAGTATTAGATTCCTTGGTCATTTGGTAATACTAGCGCACAATTTGGAGTGGTTTTTTTTTGAAATCGACTTTCTGTCTCTGTTGTTCTTTACGCAAAGTCAATCGCGTGCTCTATCTCGATTTCAAACTCGATTTGGTTCAAGAGTACCAAACAAGCGTTGAAACTGGATTGAGATTGGAACTGAATTGCGGTTGGAATTGTTTTAAAGAGTAGTCCCACTGGTCTGATGGGAAATCCATTATATTCACCGTTCTAACTCAATAATTTCTGATGATGCTTCCAGGTGGTGGTTATGAATATTCAATGCCGCCGCCACCCCCACCACTCTACCATCACCCATCACCTCAAGCACACGTTGTTGAAGAGTACGAAGTGGAAAGTGACAGTCACGGACTTGGTCTTGCTGATCTCTTTGACATATCACTCACTGGCATCGCTTTCCTGTCCTTTGGAATGTTCGTGTTACAAGTGCTTATGTGTATTACCATGGTATGTAGCATCCGCATGGTGCCATGGTGTGTTGAGCTTAAGAATATACCTCTCCGTTTCCTCCCGTGGATGTAGTAAAAGCTGTTCTAACACCAAGAGATGCGCATCAGCACTAAAAACCAAACTGCGATCAACAATCCACCTACCAAGCGCGGAGATTATGGAAAATCACCCCATTGTATTCAAAGTAACATAACCACTACTTATAACATAACATCTAACAGTCACATATAAGTATCTACATGGTCTTGATACCACACTAAGATTCTCTGTATCGTGGGTACCAGGAACCACGAGTACCATGGTACCACAACACAGACCCGGAACAAATATTTGCAGATCATGCAAACATTTGTCCCGCAGCGGGAATTGAACTCGCACCTTTTACGTCTCAATTGGTTACTCGCCCGCCGCGCTACGGAGGTCGTAATATGGTGACTATTGATGAGGGTGACCAAGAAAGAACATAACACAGCTTAATCATCATCGCCAGTGACGTCCACTACTGGACGAGGCCTCCCCCATAGAATCCAATGGGAGGTTTGACACTTAGCGGTGATTGGGCGGATTGGTGATCACAGAATTGGTTGGTACACAGGCAGATGCCCATACCCGGGTGTAATCCCTTAGTCAGCTTTTACGATATCCACGGGAGGAGACAGCAAGGTCTATCCTAAGCCTGGACACACCGTAGCAACAATTACACACACAGCTTACATGATAACAAAAACCCGTAGTGCGCGTTGATGTCTTTTGTATAGAAAACACCAAAATTAACAATTTCACATCTTTATTGAAGCCTACAACGCTTTTATCCTGATGTTAAACTGCCAACATGTCCTAATATATCATCTATCATTAATCATTATCATCACCCACTGTTAAGTAGGTATAAGATTGTAAATTTAACAATTTTGAGCGGATTTATCGCGTTATTCTATTTATTATTATTGTTTAACCATCGCGAAAACATAAAACTAAGGGCTTTTTATTTTTGCCTTTTGATTTAAGGTGAAACGTTAGTTTTTTGCTCATTACAGCTCATCAACACTTATCTTTAGCGAATACTGATTTTGCGGGAATCAGGAGACTTAACACTCATGTTTTAATTGTAGTATCTCATAAATATAATTAATTTAGCTACGATTGTTATTGAATGATTTGTATAGTGTTGTTTAGATTCATTGACAATCGTACCTATCTAAAGTAATGATATTTATGAGAAAAATAAAGAGTGATTTAAGAATACTTAATCTTAGTTATCAACCTTATTTCCAGAACCACCAACAGCCCGTAATGCAGATGGTGGATAACAATGGTGACTCCATGAACGTAGATGAAGTATTCCGCTTCAAACGAGAGTCTCCTGAAGTGAAGTCCAAACCTTCTCTGAAGACCGTGAACACACTGGCTAGATACGCCCTCCTGACTCTGCGGCCGAGGTCTACACCGTGTCTGTACCGTGCTTTATGTGTGGGCAATAAGCGAGCCAGGGACCTACAAGATGGTAACCGCTTCTGGTTACCTGTGTGGCAGTATGTATCTAGTTTTTAGGGTTCCTTAACACAACAGGAAAAAACGGGACCCTTATAGGATCATTGTGATGTCCGTCTGTCTGTTTATCTATATGCCAAGACCCTTTTTCTCAGGATTGGGTAAAGGTATCAACTTAATTTCAAGTTGATACCAAATATATAATAAAAGTTTATAAGAGCTTATAGTAAATGCATCTAATGCATTCAAAATATATAGCAGTGAATTTATAATTTTTGTATGGAAATAGTGAAATACAAAACCTCTCTACTTCTGGAAGTAGAGAGTTGGTGAGGTCTCTGGAGACCTCACCTCTGAGTCGAGTGGTTAATGCATATCCGTATCAAGAAGGTCGTCGCAGGTTGTTAGCCTCGCCTGCCCCTTTATTGGCTAACGAACTGATAATCTTTTTCGATTCCGATTTTACTGTACGCTTTATGTTTTGAACATTTCTGCTTCTGACAATAAGCTGAAGCATGCGGCGCAATGCACTGCGAAATCGTAATTGGAAGCGATTACCAGTTTCTCAGACAATACTGGGGCTGGTTAGTAATTTTTGGTATATTATAATATCTTATTATATTATCCTATCAACAGTGCCGGCGTAGCATGGGCGCGTGGAGGAGCCCTGGGTGCTATAAGGGCTGCAGCATTAGGACTTGGGGGTGCAGATTGTGACAATGCATATCCACCTGCACACTGCGAGTCTTCATTAGTTAATTAACATATAGTTGAAGGTCATTAAAAACTTGTAGTTGTGACTATTCGATATATATTTTATTGCAAATTACATCTTTATACGTAGGTAAGTACATAAAATAATAACTTACTAAGAGCTATGTACAAGACTTGTCTAGTATATTTAAGTACGAGTATTGCATTATTATGGAACAGCTTTAGGGCCTCCTAGTTCAAAACACTTTTAATTTCAAGTTCAATTATACTATGATTTTTAATCTTAGACAATTTTTGTAAACAAAGAAATGTCAAGATATGCCACTGTGTGTTTATGATATACATACATGACACTTAATACACACAGTGGCATTTCTTTGTTTACAAAAATTATCTAAGATTAAAAATCAGAGTATAGTTTAAAATATTTCAAACTGTGTTGTATGTGTATCTGTAGTTTTGTGACGAAAATCACATCTTACATTATTGGCTAATGAACTTTAATACTTTTACAGTCAACTCTAAAAAGACTTCAAATTAAAAGTTGCAAAATAAGCCTGAAGAGAAAAAGTAACCAAATATTACAAAAAACCAATACTACGATCACCAATCCGCTTACCAAGCGTGGGGATTATGGTAGATCCCCCCATTGTTTTCGATGGGGGAGGCTTTGTCCAGCAGTGGACGTATACAGGCTGATAAAGAAGAAGAAAATTGCAAAAATATATGTACCTATACTGACATAAGTACAACAACATATTTTTTGTACTACGTTTTCCCGAAGCTGTTTTAGCAACATTTTCTTTACTCTTTTTGGAGCTGACTGTATGGACCTAGATCAGAAAAAAAGTAACTAAACCTAGATAATAACAAGGGATGTTAGTTTTATTCTACATTATTATGACTAGGTACTATATAGCTAATGTATTGCAAATGTATTGTATTTTTACAGCCTCAACGTAATAAATTAGCTACTTAATACTTATAGTGAATATACTTACTTCCTACTTATTTAGTCTCTACCACAATTTACTTTACCCAAACGGTAGAGAACACAAATACTTGTTACCTCATCATCATCATCATCATCAGCTTTTAGAAGTCCACTGCTGCATGAGGCCTTCCCATAGACTACAATGGGGTGAATTGGCATAATCAACACGCTTAGCAGGTGGATTGGTAAATGGATGCTGCTACCCATACCCTAGTGTAATCCAACTAAAAACGCAACTAAACAGTTTATACGCTCACGAATACTCAGGAATACCTACTATTGTGAAGCTTGGTCATAAAAAAAAAAATTTAGAGTCAGAAAGAGAGCTGTCGCTCCGTGGCTAAATTTTTAACTAACGTTGTGAGCTACATATTATATTATTACAACCATAATTATTATGAGCTGGTATCTTTCTGTCGGCATTTTGAATGATACACTAAAGAAATAGTTACAGTTGTAATAGGAACAACGGAAAAGACGTGCTATTGTATTGCTAGCTAAACAAAAAAAAAGATTGGCCCTGGAAATACTTCTTGGCGTTGCGCTATTTTGAGTCTGCTACTACCTGACCTAGTGCATTGAAACTGCATTCGTTTGGAGACACTTAGGCTGCTGTCCTTCCTGTTCGAACTCAGTTTTCAGTCACTCGAACTGTATGTTGGTTAATTTTCAGGGTTCCGTAGTTTCCGTAACTAAAAGGTGCCAACAAAACATTGCATACATAACATAATGGACCATCCATAGAGTTCGAATGCGGGAAAGGGAGTTCTTTAACATTATCATAACACCCAACGCGTGCGCAATGCGTGGTTCGAAAGGAGAGGTACCTATGTGTGGTTTAGCTACAGTCATTGTTCGAGCTACGGTGGTGATGACGGCAAGGTAACTGGAGTGAAAACACAACTAAGTGGCGCATACGCATATGGGTTCAAGAGCGAATAAGCCTGCGGAGCGTGTCCAAAGATCTGCCCTGGAAACAGTCCCTGCCGTTGCGCTATTTTGAGCCTAGACGTTAGCTGCTTCTTCCACTTAGTTCTTCGGTTCTGAAACCAGGTCTTTATCTGTACTTCTGTGAGGCCCAGTGCTTTGGATAGTTCCATGCGTTTGGAGACGCTAAGGTACTTGTCCAGTTTGAACTCTGCTTCAAGTCGTTCGAGCTGTTTCGCGCTGTACGCTTGCCGTGGTTTCCGCTCGGGTCCTGCTCTTCTGGATCTTCGGTTTTTATCATCTGCTGGAGAAAAACATATGCTAGTTAAAACTATAGTTATGATACTACGACTACTGGAGATAATTTGGTTTTAAACTGATGCTGAGGCTTGTAGAAGCCCTTGCTTCTTGTATATGCCTGCGTCTAATGCCGTTACCTCGGCAAAATACTCCTACACTGTGTCGTCCGGTTTGTGGTCGCCACTCGAGAACGTTAAAGGTTACTACACACCGGCTGCGTACGCGTAGCTTAGACATCGTCATGCACGTCGTCGTACCATGAAGTTGTAATGTATGGAACTGTATGAGACATGGCACACCGCTTGCGTGACATGTACGCAAGCGTGTACATACAAAGTGACGCGCGTGTCTACATTACGTGCTGCATACGCATCCGGTGTGCTTTTTAACCGAATTCCCAAAAAAGGAGGAGGTTCTCAATTCGGTTGTATTTTTTTTTTTTTTTTAATTTTTGCTACCGCATACCTAAGGCGTTTATGAACCGATTTAGAAAAAAATTTTTGAATAGATATACTTCCAGATTGGTCCCATTTTTTTCAGAATTCAGTTCTGATGATGGAATCCATGAGGAATTGAGGGAACTCCTCAAATATTGTAGGCATACATATGGCGATTTTGATATTTTCAGCAACAAACCAAGCATTTGCAAATCAAATTCAAAAAGTATCATTATCCTTTCACCACTATGGTTCTTTCATAATTTTTTTTCATCCAAATATTTAGTCGAATACAATGGCGGAAGTCGGTTTTTTAAATGAAAAGTTATATTCCCAGCGGTTGTCAGCTTTGAGAGCTATATGACCTACCCATTACCATTTCAACTTGCTTATTCTAAGGAGTACATTAATGCAAATAAAAATAAAATATCTAGCATATTTTTCTTCTTTGTGTTTAGTTTATACCTGTCTGTTCACTGCTTGGTACTAAGCAGACCTCATAAAAGTATTTGGTTTTGTGACACCTTCGGTGGCTATAAAATTAGTGTGAGTTTGTGATGTCCGGCAGTGTGTTCGGGACACTCAATAAATTCAAGCTTTCTATGTCAATAAGTGACACATGTTAATTCTTGGAATACCTATGATCAAATCTGTTTTACGACTACCTATGTAAAGTGGATGTATGGTAAGCGGTAGCGTGAAGCTAGGTTATTTCACGTCGGAATTAAGATAACAGTTGAGAACAAATTATGATCTGCTATGGTCTGGCTAATTTTGTGACCCATTATATCTATTAGCTTTTGAAAATATTCCTCTGGAAATTCTGGAGATTTCCAATAACATCTGTCTCTTTGACAACGACTTTTTGATGATGCAAATATTTGTTCCGGGTCTGGGTATTATGGTACCATGGTACTCGTAGTTCCTGAAACCCCCGACATGGAATCCTAGTGAGGAATCAAGTCTAAATATGTGACTGTTGGGTGTCATGTTATGACATGTTATGTCTTTAAAGTGTTAATATTTTGAACCTCACCTGATAACTAAATACATTAAACTATTGCAGACGTTCTAAGAAGAGCTATGAAAATTAGCGTTAATCGTGAAAAATTTTCAACGCTCCTACTAATTGTTACCACCAACATCACATACAGGCATCGGTGTGGTTCGCGTTGTAAAGACGAGGACACATTCGTCGAATTGTCGCAAACGACGGTCGGTGGTCGCGACTTCGCACCGAGGTGTCGGTAAACAGCTGCCGCACCGATAATTACCAACAAAGCTCGCATGTTTATGCACGGCTATAGAGAACCCTGTTACGAAGGTTTCTTCCAGAATTAACATAGATTCTGTTGAATACTTCGGTATTTTGTGTGAGTAAAAGTTTTAAAATTATGGTTTAGGTATTATGTACATAAATATTTTAGTCGTCTGCAAAATGGTAGGTGAATCGACAAAATAAACAAAACATTTTTGCCCTTCAACCACCGATGGACAAAAGGATAAGGTACTTTAAAATAGTTACATGAAAATATACCTAGTTTTTTTTTCTGACAAAGCAGTAAATCCTTCAGAAACTATTACAACTTGACGACCTCCGTGGCGCGGCGGACGAAGGTTCGCCAGCGACGAAGAGGTTGCGGGTTCAATTCTTGCCTCGGAACAAATATTTGTACGATCTGCAGATATTTGTTCAGGGTGTTCTGGGTATTTTCTATGTATAATAAAAAATATCTATCTATGTAATGATCAGTTATCTAGTACCTATAACATAAGCTCTGCTTAGCTTGGGGCTAGTTAATGTTGTGTGAAATGTCCAGCATTTAATTATTGATTTATTTATTATTATTACTAGTAGGTAACTAGCTTCCTCGTAGCAAAATCCTTCCCTATCCTCATTATAATTTTAAATAATTATCATAGCTCATCATAAACCGCTTACACAAACGGTTAGCGTTGGGTTAGCACCGCTCGTCCAACGCGTATGTCCACACAATGGACGTGTTGACACGCGATGTCAAACCGCGGGCGCTCGGCAAACACCTTGATTGTGTTTATAGCCACTTAACAAGAGCCCGCGACAATTCCGATTAGTACTCGAAAAAACTTTACCGTGTTTGTTCTTAGCGAGAGCAGCTACTTTGTAAATGGGGGCGTGCTTTTGAACTTTTAAAACTTCATGAATATAAACCACGTACTTAGGTGCTTGTCTGTTCGTACATAGTACAATATTTTTATTTTGCACTTTGAAGAAAAATTTAAGAAAAATTCGCGCGTTTTTCTTTTTGGTGTACACTAATCTTTGCTTTTTTAGAATAAAATACACAAAAATTTGTTGGTTGGTAGACATTAAATTTAAATGATATGAATACAACTTTAATTGTATTTTTAACCGACTTCCCAAAAAAGGAGGAGGTTCTCAATTCGGATGTTATTTTTTTTTTTTGTTTGTTACCGCATATCTCCGGCGTTTATGAACCGATTTGGAAAATTCTTTTTTTATTTGAATAGATATACTTCCAGATTGATCCCATGGCATGGAGTTCTGATGCTGGAATCCATGAGGAATTGAGGGAACTCCTCAAATATTGTAGGCATACATATGGCGATTTTGATATTTTCAGCAACAAACCAAGCATTTGCATTCAAAAAGTATCATAATCCTTTCACCACTATCTTCTCTCATCTACTTCTTTCATCATTTTTTTTTCATCCAAATATTTAGTCGATTACAATGGCGGAAGTCGGTTTTTTAAATGAAAAGTTATTAGAAGCAATCTTTCTTTATCACAAAAGAAATATTCAATAGATGACGGGGATGTGGCAAACATAAGATAACACACCCAACAGTCACATACCAACCATAGTCCTGGTCCCACACTAAGATTACCAGCGTTGTGGGTATCAAGGAACTGCGAGTACTATTATGGTACCACAACACCTAGACCCGGAACAAATATTTGCAGAATATGCAAACATTTGTCCCGCAGCGGAAATCGAACCCGCACCTCTTGCGTCTCAGCTGCTGGCTACTCACCCACCGTGCTTGAAGTCATCTACCCAAACCCGCTTAAACTTAAGTTATTATCTCCACATTGAGCGATGAACAAATGTATTAACTATAACAAAACTAATCGCAGGGATGATTGCGTGTGGACGCGTGTGAATGGCAACACCCGACGGGAACACGCGATTGCATCACGCGTGGACCAGCCAGCATCCTATGCGGGGGCGTCATACTAATTAACGATTTGTTCTTTTTACAAGCTTTTATAAACAGAACTGCCGGCCTAGACAAAGGGTATTCTCTTTTTCTTTTTTTAAATTTAGATTAGGAACAACAAACAATTACATTCAAAACAAGAATACAAATATTTCTTTACAGATAGGTACTAAAAGTGCAATCAGCCCCGTCGTCCACGAATTTGATATAAAAATATGAGGGCGCAACTTTGTTTTTGTCTCTTCGAAGCGATTCTATTTCTACAGTCATAGGTAATACGATTCAAAAGATCACGTGACATATCGATAGCTTACGTCAATTTCATACATTTTGAAACTACTAAGGTCATCGCTATTAGACTGTTACTTTGTCTAAGGCCTCTGTACCGCTTGAGCGCTCCATGCAAACCAAAAATTGCTTCTCATTTGGATTATAATTACTTCATCATCATCATCATCACCAGCCTGTTTACGTCCACTGCTGGACTAGACCTCCCCCATTGAATAAATTGGGGGGATTTGTCATAATCACCACGCTTGGCAGGCGGATTGGTGATCGCAGTTTGGTGTTAAGTACTCAAGTGGATGGCTGCTACCCTTCCACTGGTAATCCAAGTGGTAGGTAAGGCTATTAATATATCCTCGGGAGGAGAAAAAGGGGGTATATTCTTAGACCGGACACACTACGGTCCACGGTTAATTTCTTCAATTCAATTATATTTTGTGGACAAAATCCAGAGAATAAAGTGTGTCACACACGTAGCAGATACGATAATATACGAAAATGATACATTCACGCGGAAACCTTCAAACTGTATTGTATTTCAATTTGTATACACAGATATAATCTGTCCATCTTTTGATATATGTCGGTGCCTACAGATGCTTGACGGTAAAATATAAGTGATCCGCTACGTGTGTGTTGCTCCTTGAGTTTAGTATAGAGAGCTATATGGACAGATACGCGCTCAGATACAGATATCTTACCGCGTCTGGTACGTGTGTGATGGACTTTATACTAGACCTGTGGTTTATCAGTTTTAATATTGTATTGAATTAAACTATCATCTGGGAAAAACTGTGAGCTGATCAAGATGAGCATAAACATGACCAAATCTAGGAGTTCCGCTGTTCATATTCCATCTCTATCATCAGATCAGCTCGTTGTCTCTATAATATTGTATCGACGCAAGAGGTGTGGGTTTGATTCCCGCTGCGGGGCAATATTCATATTCGTATATTATTCATATTCATTTATTCAATAACAATTATAAAATCGTGTCTGAACTAAAATTATATCCTAAAACTAAAAATCATCGAAATAGAAATAAAATAATAAAAATATGTCACACAAAATCAAAATACGCATTGGCACACTGAATAAGATTAATGATAAATAATTAGTTAGGCTTTAGAATTCAGAAAGTCATCGAACAAATGTTTGCATGATATGTAAATATTTGTTCCGGGTCTGGATGTTGTGGTACCATGGTACTCGTAGTTCCTGATAAACACGACACAGGAAATCCTAGTGTGGGATCAGGATTATGTATGTAACTGCTGGGTGTTATGTTATTGTATTTTCACCAAAACTTGACAGGTATGAAAAATTACAGCTCAATTTACACAATTTGCTCAATTTTCTCATTACAATCGGTTGGGTGAAACTGGTTTCAAATTCAGTTACAAAATCTGACCCATACATCACATACGTACTAACAAATAGGTGAAGATAAATAAAAGCTTGTAAAAATCTTATACCCAGTTGACTTACCAAAAAACGTTGAAGAAGGTTGTTGGCTAGCTAACCAGTGCGCATACGCATGACCTGCCAGGATTCCCGCATCACTCAATGCAGCTAGGTCGGGACATGTTGATGTTGATGACACTGCCAAAATATACAAAGAAGTTTTACATGAGCTTTCCTAATCCGTCGATTTTTTGTAATGGATCATCATCATTATCATCTAAACACAGGGAAACTTAATTAGGAGTTAGAGCTCAGCCATGTATCCGTTTGTTAATGCCACAATTAGACAGATAAACTACAACATGTACCTATACCTACCTAGCCACTGGACTCACAGCTACCTACAATCTTTAACCATCTACTATCATCTAGTAGTCAGTCATTACCTATTGCTGTCTGTATGAGTCTAAACAACATATTTATAAGATGAGAAACTACGATTCTTGAATAAATTAGGTAGGTACATAATTGTATTGTTAAATAATTAGTCAAGCTAATCTGTAATTTTGTTAATCTTTTGATGTGTCAGTGTTTTGGTTCGAAATAAATATATTATTATCATCAAAAGTATTTAGACGTCCACTGCAAGACGAGACTTTCTTTGAGCCGAGTTTCAATAATAGTTGTAATTACATAATGTTAGTTGTCCACCGCTGGACAAGGTCTTCCCATTATAATTCTTGATAATATAATATTTGACAACCTCGGTGGCGCAGCGGGCGAGTAGCCGACTGAGACGCAAGAGGTGCGAGTTCGATTCCGTTGCGGGACAAATGTTTACATGATTTGTAAATATTTGTTCCGCGTCTGGGTGTTGTGGTATCCATGGTACTTGTAGTTCCTGATACTCACGACACAGGGGTTTCTAGTGTGGGATCAGGACTATGTATGGTGACTGTTGGGTGTTATTATGTTATTTGGTTATATTAATGCAATGGGGGGATTTGCCATAATCATTAATCATCATACTTGACAGGTGGATTGGTGATCGCAGTATTGGTGGAAGCTGCTGTCCATTCCCTGGTGTAATCCCTTAGTCGGCTTTTACGATATCCACGGGAGGAGATGGAGAGGTCTATTCGTAGGCCGGTCAAACCAAGGGACGTAGAAATAATTTAAAAAAATCCTCACTACAGAGTGCGGATTTTTTTAAAATTATTTCGCGTTAATTTTTTTTTTATTTTTTATTATTATTTTTTTAAATTATTAGTGCGCACTGGCGCACTTGTTTTTTATGCTGGCAATTTTTTTATTCATTTACAAAAATCTGACCAAAATAAAATGACTGATCAAAGATCAAAAATAAAACTCATGTTTCATACGTCCGGTTTTCAATATTACTTTTTTCCGGTTAGAGCGTCAATTTTTACGGATGTTCAGAACATTTTCGTTTCCGAAAACAATTCTTGAAGTGTGCCAATTTTCAATTAGTATTCGGAAGAAGAAATTAGTTGTGGAAGTGATCAAATATAAATGATGCGTTCCACATATAGCAGCATCCCAAATCTCTTGATCTACTACAAAAAGAAGTATATGGGAATTTATGAATAGAACTTGGCCTGATAGTGAAATGATTTTATTTCATGTAAAAAGCCAAAATTTTAGTTCAAGTTTGAGAAAAAATACATTGACTTGATTTTTAAGGAAATACTCTCTACACATCCTTAAGAAATAAATACGCAAGTAATTAATTGCCTGCTTTTCTGGCGAGATACAAAGTTAAAGTTGCCAGCGGTAAAACCTACGGTGGATCCTATTGTTAAATCTTCAAGTGATGGCTTAGTTGCATCAAAGCTTTTATAAAGTTGTAAATGTCAAAATCTTCAGCAAAGTGATACAAAACAAATGATAAAAACCTAAGAACGTTAAAGATCTCCGATTCTTCGATGTACCCTTGCATTGGATTAAAGTTTAAACATACCATTTCGTTCATCAGCCGTTTCTTCAAAGTTATCAACATCTTGTGACAAAGCTCCACTTTTGGATTCACAGCTAATGTTATTGCCTAAAATACTGTCTATAAGAAATGTTTTACTTTTACCGTTCATACAGTTTTTTGCACTCAGAGAAGAATTACTATCACAAACACTTTTTGAATTCAACAATGATCTGTTTGGAAAAAGCACTCGATTCTGTTCAAAATAAAATATTTTGTCGCTTTCGAAACTATTGGTCAGCCTCGTTCTTTGGTTTTTATCAAAAACTTTATTGATTGATTCACTGTTATCACAAATGTCGATTTCGTTATCACTTTCAAATTCAGCTCCTGATTCACTGTAGTTTGAGTCTCTATCACATAACACGTTTGTTATATCCGCATTCATTGGCGACTCATTATCGCACGTACTTGAAATATCATCTATTGCTTCCATTTTACAAGCTGAAATATACACTTCACATTTCTGTTGCGACGGACATCACTTCCTAAAGAGCGGCCGCCTCTAAGTCTCCGTCCACAGCGCGGTCGTCAGAATAGTCGGAAACTGATAATTGCTTCCGAAAATAGGTGGTTCCGACTGATCTGCCAATGTTGTAGGTATGGTCGAGGTGTGATCCTCTCACGCTACTGGCTGTTGGTAAGGAGAGGGGATAACGCCATCTTAGATAGGAGGGGCCAACCAGCTGCTAAAATTCACACCTTTCTTTTATTTGATAACACGTTATGTCAGAATGCTTTAGCTCACAAAGGATCTCTAAAAGCTTGTGATGAGGCGGATCCAATTTCCTGTGGTTATTGTTTGATTAATGTCGCGGATTGAAGTGATTTATTGTAAGCGATCTAGGGGTTTAAAATGCAAATGTTAATGCGTTACGGGCACATGGAAAATTGAGATGAAATAAGATTACACACATTTTGATAAAGTGATATTGTATGGTTACGTATACCACCCATGAAAATCCGGAAAATTATGACAATAATTTTTTAATTGTTTGATGGCGAATGCTTTACTCCTAAAAGGATAAATGAATGAGCATTAGCATTGCGCACCAAATTATTTTCACTACCTACGTTGGTATCGCCCCTAAAATAATCAAAAGTTCAAACCCTTCTTCAGAAGAAGTTTTACTAAGTTTTGATAGCAACATTAACACCAACACATATCAACATTATAAAAATTTGGGTAAGTCATATCAAACACAATGATTAACAGTCGTTCAGATCGGTTGAAGAACGATTGAATATAAAATATAAACAAATTATAAAAAAAATAAAATTCAACGTCTGATATGCTTAAGACGAAGACATGGAGCCTATTATGGTAGTGGGCAAAAGTATAAAGTATTTATTCGAAACACGAACAATTAACAACAATTCAAAATTATTTTTTTTAGATAGTTAGTACCCAGCCGTTTTAGATTGCACATGTGTAACAGCTGTTAATTCTACCTAATAGTAACTCAAAGAATACATTTGCTACCCGAAAGGTTTGCAAAGCCTAAGAACATGTCATTGATTAAAAATAAAAACCACTATGGCGGGTATCACATAGTAAAGGCAAACGCAAATGGAGGGGTAGGCCATATTGGCGTATCGTAGTTGATATGCGTCGTAGCGCTGTTACACCTATAGGTACTCACTACGATATTTAGGTAACTTACGTACCTACACCCAACGAATAATATCATAAATGCGAAAGATATTAGACGTCCACTGCAAGACGAGGCTTTCCCCATAGAATTGAGGGCATTGAGGGTTTTGCCATAATCACTACGCCTGATTGGTGGTCGCAGTATTGGTGTTGAGTTTTCAGGTTACTTGATAGAAGACAATTTCATAGTTACTACGGTGCGTAGGTACTTTGGTGAGTGGTTGTTCGTACGACGGAGATGTTTTTGGACCACCGGGACCACCCTGGGACCACGTGACCGAAGTCGCGAGTGGGCTGCTAGTGACAAAAAAAATTAAAACAATTCGTCAAATACACGGTAAATTAAAGCTACAGCACAGAGGCCCAATTCTAAGTTATTTTAAAACTACACCGAAAGTTGACCGAATCGAGACTGAATTGTAAATTGACTGAAAGTTGAATTTCTAGTCCCTCATAAATAACAATTTAGTCTACTTTCAATTCATGGTGACCACCATTATAGTAGGATAGTTATATTATATAATTGTAAAGAGTAAAGAGAGACTCCATCTACTTATGCTAAAATTAACGAAAAAACTTTGAATCGTTCAAGTTTCGGTCACATTTCGATATAATCACATTACAGTGTTGTATTTTATGTCAGGAGAATACCATTTCTGACATTTAAGACATCGACACAAGATCGAAACATGATCCGAACTCTATTTTAACTATTTTTTAGTTAGTGAATTGGGCCTCAGTTACTATGTTTCATGGTATCATATTTGTCAACTTAGAAATTCCAAGTATTTATTAAAGGTTTACTAATCTTTTGATACTACTTACTAGCGGACTCTCGGCAGTAAAGCTTCAGGGTGGTTATTCGCTATGACCTAAGAGATTCCTTGTCAATAACGTGTGACGTCACCCATACAATTCAGCGATGATTCAACGTAGATGTCGTAACGAGCCCGCGTTATGTTACGTTTGGTCATAGCGAATAAGGGAGCAGCTTGATTTTAATACTCGGTTGGGTTAGAACCTGGCGCTTCAGGGTATGTGACAACCCCGCAAACCTCTCACAATGTGAGACTCACATTTTGTTATTTTTGAGGACGATGTTTCCGACTCTACATTGAGACAGTTCCGACTTCTTTTGATAGATGGCGCTGCTAAGAAAAACACTTTTTCAGAACCATTTTCTTCCAGAGAGATTTACGGACGAAGCTTTGGTGCAAGTTCTCTAAAAATAAGACAGGTGGCAGTAGTCATGAAAAAATCATGGGAAAATGTTTTCGAGCTCTTTTCACCGAACTGAGAACTTACTTATTTTTTAACCGACTTCGAAAAAAGGAGGAGGTTCTCAAATCAGTTCTATTTTTATTTATGTCTGTTACTCCATAACTTCGTCATTTATAAACCGATTTGGAAAATTATTTTTTTATTTGATAGGATCCAAATGAATGATTATGATGATTGATGGTTTGGATAGGCTTCCAGATTGGTCCCATTTCTATCAAAATCCATTTCAGATGATGTAATATATGAGGATTTGAGGGAACTCTTCAAATATTATAGGCATAGATATAGCGATTTTGGTATTTTCAGCAACAAATTAATGTTTTGTATACATTTAGCAAATAAAAACATGCAGATAGCCGAGTTCAATAGCGGAAGACGGGTTTTTAATGAAAAGTAATCTAGTCTTGTCCATCTGAGTATAATATTTAAAATAAATTCAAATAGTATAAATTATCCCTAGCAAAAAGAAAACCGGTTGCAAATGTACCCATATCTAGTTGCATTTCAGTAATAAATTGGCGTGTTACAAAAATACAAGACACGTGTAAATTGAATCCATATATCAAGCGTATCATCGCGAGTTGAATCGTGGATCCTCTTACTCCTTTGTCACAGAAACTTGTCAGATTGTGTTACGTTATGACACAGCTAGGAAAAGTAGCCTCTAGCTTCCTCTAAGGATAATACCATAATGGTCACACGAAAAGAAAAGTAGATTTTTAAAAAATCAACAACAGACTTTTTAATAAGCGCTGAATTGATTTCGATAAAAATGAATAAACGGGCCAATCTCTTTAAGTATGACCTACCAAACAAAAAAAGAGTCATCAAAATCAGTCCTTACTTGGCGGAGTATGTAGCAAACATACAAAAAAAACATACAGTCGATTTGAGAACCTCCTCCTTTTTTGAAGTCGGTTGAAAAGATAACTCGGTCTGTCTTTCCACTCAATGACGCACAATATTTGGCGCCTCTTTTTAGGTTTCCGTACTTCAAAAGGTATCAACGGAACCATTATAAGATCTGTCTTGTGTGAGCGTTTTTGTTGGCCAGCCTACTTTCACCAAATCTACTGGACCGAAAAGTTGTAATTTTTTGCATATACAGAATTAGATGACCCAATCACGGAAATATAGCGTAAATAGACGAATTCTGATTTTGGGGGTTAACTATGGGAGACAACGTAGAACATTAAAAAAAAATCTTCTTTCAAATGCATCATGTTATACATATACATATCTGAAATGAAAAGGCTTTTTCTGAGAAAAACAAACAAACAGTTTTTTTAAATAGTTTTGCCGTGCTTATTTTAAAAGATGCAATAAAATAAAATGCAAAAATTACCCCTCCATCTTCGAAAAAACTGACACGAACATGTTGCGTATTTAGGTGGATGCTGATGCTAATCCCGTAGTCGGCTTTTCTGACACCTATGGGAGGAGATGGAGGGGTCCATTCTTGGGCTGGATACACCACGGCACGGAGACACACAGCTTGTCAATACGAATTAGGTTTTCTAATGCAATCCTTAAATTTTGTATTTAGATAGGGATCACAAACGCGACGTATGGAGTGAACAAGCTAAGTGTTAATGTTCTGTGATTTAACTTTGATAGAAAAAGCTCGTGTGTCCCAGACGTGTTAGAGCAGGTTCTTGGATTCGTGTTAAAATGAAAAATTCCATGACAATGACAGTTGCTCGAGAATATTGAAATTCCATTCAAATAAAATTCAGATTTATCGTTATAAAAATCCATTTAAAAATCTTACTTGCGTTTAGTTAAATGTATTTATAGAAAGAGAGGGTTTTTCTAAGGTGGGGCACACCACGGTCCACGTCCACAGTTAATTTCTTCAAGTCAATTATATTTTGTAGACGAAATCTAGAGAGTAATATCTAGGCCTGTGGGTTATCAGTTTTAATATTGTATTGAATTAAACTATCATCTGAGAAAAACTGTGAGCTGATCAAGATGAGCATAAACATGACCAGCCTATTCCCTAGCTGAAAGTCACTCAGTGGCTAACGTTTGACAAGTAGAATGACCATCATAAAAAAAAATATTATGAAGAATTCTCAATTGATGGTAATTTTACGTGTCAAACGTTGGTCACTGAGTGACTTTCAAAATAGGGAATAGGGAGGCAGATCAAGGAGATCTGTTGTCCATATTCCGTCTCTATCATCAGATCAGCTCGTTGTCTCTATAATATTGTATCGACGCAAGAGGTGTGGGTTCGATTCCCGCTGCGGGTCAAATGTATTGTATGATCTGCAAATATTTGTTCCGGGTCTGCGTGTTCACCAGTTCAAAGTATTAGGTATCTTCTAGCTGGATAGAGTATTATTGTTATAAAAGAGCCGTAAGCGATCAATTAAATGAGATATTTTGGCGTACTAGCGAGCGAATATGAGCGAGAACGTTAAAAACGTTTTGTACCCAAATGGTGTAATTGCTCACTTACACCCGAGAATAACACATAAGTTTTCATCACACATGTGAGGAAATGAAAAAACATAATTTCATGCTATAAAGAAAATTAGCGTTCAAAATTAACCGAGAATGAGAGCCTTATTTTTTTTTCACAACCGGACTGTGGTCAGTTCCATTTTTAAATAGATTTGTCATGGGATTGTATTTCACTGTCGCATTATTATGAATAATAATAATAATAATCTATTTCACAACAAACGTTACAAAATATTTTGGGGCAACTCTACCAATAAAACAAAGATATTTAGGGCACAGAAGAGATGCATTAGATCAATGTTTGGTTTCCGGCAGACAGACACGTGTAAGGGTGTGTTCAGGCAATGGAGAATTCTCACTCTTACCTCATTGTACATTTTTGAAGTGGCAATCTTTGTACGGACGAACCTTCATCGGTTTGACCAGTACCCAGACGGCAGCCGCCAGGAGGGCACTCTACATCATCATAAATGTAAAACAGCCTTATTAAGGCACAGTGTGTTCTGCATGGCGCCCATTATTTACAATAAGGTCCCTTTATCAATACGCGCCGAAAATAGTTTTGATGCATTTAAAAATAAACTGAGGAAATTTTTAGAAAATAAGGTGTATTACTCCATTGATGAATTTTTAAATGACTTTGAATGTTAGGAAATATTTTATGTGCTATTTAATTGTTTACCTTCTTATATTATTTGACATTTAATGAAATTTATTATGAGCATTGTTTTATATTTTTTATTTTTTGACTTATGTAATTTTAGAATTTGATTTTAGCTGTTATTTTTGTTTAATTATACGAATGTTGGAGGCCTGGCATGGCAGACTAGAGATGCAAAAAATGATTTTAACACCAATGTTATGTTACCACCTAGATCTACCAATAATAAATTCATTTATCATTTATCATTTAAAAATACAGTTTAAATTTAACAATGGGTTAACTTAAGTGGTACAATGCAGGATGGAAAACATAGGTACCCAAACTAGGTAGGACCTGTATGATGGCATACCTATACCTCCCTCCGGACTAAGTTGGAAAAATATATAAGTTCATTATATAATGAAAACAATGATAAATTAATGGTTGAACAAATTATTTTTAGGTTTCATAAATATATACTTCTAAAAACTTAATGTAAATTTAAATGTAATGAGCCTCGTTCGATTCACAAATTTTCCTATGGCTCTAGGGCTGTAAATCGCATTTACGGAGCATTTTTCCAGTTAACTATTACCTTACCTATTAACTTGAAAGCATGAATGATGAAAAATATTTTTCATGCTTATACTTATACACAGTTATGAAAGCTTATGAAGCTATGAAGCTTCAAACCCAAGACGCTCTTGAAACACAATGACTGGAGTTTTCACCTGCTTTAGAGACCAAGAGGCGTGATAAAGCTTTCAAGTCGAGGGCTGGTCGCGCGTCAGCTACTTGAGAATGTGGAAAAATATAATTTAAGTTAAAGTACCTATGTATTTTATCTTGTTTTATTGTAGAATGCGTTATTTTTATGCTACTTGGCAAGCAGACAAGCTTACGGCCCACCAGATGGAAAGCAGTTACCGCAGCCTATGAACGCCTGTAACACCAGAGGCATCACACGCGCGCTGCCGACCCTGAGACATAAAGATGAAAAGTCTCATGTGCCTGTAATTTCACCGGCATCCGTACCCTTCAAACCGAAACACAGCAATGCGAACACTACTGCTCGGCGGCAGAAATAGGTACGGTGGTAGTACTTCCCCGGACGAACTCTTTCACAAGAAGTTCTACTACTAACCAAAGTTGCTTTCTTTTTTGTTAACCCTGTCTGAGAATAATGGCTCTTAATATGACCGTTGTACTTAAGTAGAGCAAACCATGAGTGTCTGAAATCAATAAGGCAATCCTAAGAATAACTGTTCTTTTAAACCATTATAATCAACTCATCAGCAGCGTTTAGACATCCACTGCGGACTAAGCCTCCCCTAAGAAATACTGTGAAGGGAATTGCCATAAACACTACGATTGGCAGGCGGATTGGCGATCGCAGTATTCATATTGAGTACTTAGGTGGATGCTGCTGTCCATCCCCTGGTGTCATCCCTCTGTCGGCTTTTATGACATCCACGGGAGGAGATGGAGGGGTCTATTATTAGACCGGAGACACCACGGCACATATACATATATATATATATATATGTAACCAAATTAGCATATTTATTATAATATTTATTTTAACATTGAGTACATAGTTGTGGCACTCTCATTATGCGTAAACTATCAATGTACGGTCACAATGTTCGAAAGAGGCTAGCTACCCACAATACAGGTTTTCCTAGGGTGGGAGCTAGCGTTCTTGCAAATTAAATTGAACTGCGTCATAGTAATTAGTGTAATAGATTTTATTTGATTATAGTAATATTATGTATAAGTTAAGTAAGTAGGTACTACCTTTAATTTGTAAAATTTGTTTCATCTTCGTTTTTTGTTTCAGAAATAAACTTTTTATACTTTATTCTTGTTATATGCATATATACATAAAATCAACTAAAAACTTTTGGTAGAGTTTTATTCAAAAAATATTTCAGTAGATGACTATTTATTCATCATCAACATTAGCATCCTTTAGACGTCCATAGCTAGACGAGGCCTCCCCCATAAAATACATTTGGGAATTTGCCATAATTACCAGCACGCTTGGCAGGCACATTGGTGAACGCAGTAATGGTGTTGAGTATTCAGGTGGATGCTGCTGTCCATCCCCTAGTGTAATCCCTTAGTTGACTTTAACGACATCCACAAGAGGAGATAGAGGGGTCTATTCTTGGGCCGGACACACCAAGGCAGATGAGAATTTCGTTGATCCAAAACATTCTTCAGTAACTGTACTGAATCAATTACAAACTCGTAACATAAATACTCAGTCGAGTTGTTGACGTAAATTAATCTTATCTCTTACTTTTCGGGCGAGTCAAAGTCGTTCGAGGTAACGATGTACAATTTTGTAAATCATAGTATCATGTAATCATAATACCTATTATTAGAATTATAATTAGCTGTGGTGGTCTCGGCCTAAGAATAGAACACTTCCAACTCCTCCCGTGGATGTCGTAAAAAGCAACTAAGAGATTACACCAGCGGATGGGCAGCAGCATCCATCTGAGTACTTAACTGCGATCACCAATCTGCCTGCCAAACGTGGTGATTATGGCAATTGTATTCTATAGGGGAGGCCTCGTCCAGCAGTGGATGTCTAAAGGCTGCTGATGATGATGATGATGAATATATGAAATTGGTATAAAATGTAAAAGTAAAGTATGAAAATTTTTACTATCGCTGACTGTTCTACCTACCCGAAGCTAAGTGGATTCCTGTGTAAAAGACAATTTCATTTAACATGTTAATCAACTCCACTAATTGGATATGGCTATGAAAACGTGGATAATAATTTATGAACATTTGTTTGGAAAACCAACTTCAACTATGTGAAAGTCTGTAAAATGTATTTATACAATAATTTACGACATACACGCATACGATTATGGCAAGCCCTCAGTATAAGTCGGGGAGGCCTCATCCAGCATTAATAAATAAATAAATAAATGCTGGAGACATTTCACACAACATTATCTAGCCCCAAACTAAGCAGAGCTTGTGTTATGGGTACTAGATAACTGATATACTTAATACAATATATTACCTACATAGATAGATATTTTTTATTATACATAGAAAAATACCCAGAACACCCTGAACAAATATCTGCAGATCGTACAAATATTTGTTCCGAGGCGGGAATCGAACCCGCAACCTCCTGCGTCCCAGCCGACACCTTCGCCCGCTGTGCCACAGAGGTCGGAGCATTGGACGTAAACAGGCTGGAGCTGAGGATGATGATGATGATGATTATTAGAATACTCAAATAATAACATAATCCCTATCGTTCACATACCTCCAATTCTGGTAAGTAAGCAATTTATTTAAGTATTAAAGACCCAATAATAATTATAAAAGTGTTGAATAGACCTTTCCCTACTATTTTTGTAATCTATATTCAAGGCCCTATAAGCAAAAAACCCTGGCCTGAAAGGAACCTCAACAAGATATGAAAGGGTTCATCCGTGTGAATATTGGATAAGAGTCAATACCAATTAGTGGCACAGAATAATGATTAGTAACTTCATAGAAAGTTTCACTACAGTTTCTTACAAGTTTCGCCAAGACCGTGGCGCGGCGGCACATTAACTAATATAATTATTTATTTATTTTGAGCGCTCATTGTCAGAAATAAAAAAACGGTTTTTGTATTTCTCATCACGAGCTCTTTCATTTGATAAGTCACATGATGCCTTTGACATAAGTTTTTTTTTAATTTTCTAATTTTTTCCCCTAAATTAACCCGCGAAATCAGAATTCGCTAACTACTAAGTGATTGGGTCACCTAATTCTATATAAGTATGTACCAAATACTTTGGTCCAGTAAATTTGCAGAAAATAGGTTGTGACAGACAGACACCTAAGTGAATCTAGAAGATAAAATTTTAACTACTACAGGATTATTATTCCAAATAGGCAAATACTGTATGCGTCACATTATCCGCAATGTAAGACAAAGCTTCTGAACAGGGTTTTAGAATGTAAACTAGTCGAGCGCATCTTTGTGCATTCTTTTCGAACAACGTCTGCGTCACATAAGTATGTAGTTACCCAAGATAAGAGACAGGATAACTTTTCATTTAAAAAACCGACTTCCACCATAGTATTCGACTAAATATCTGGATGAAAAAAAAATTATGAAAGAACCATAGTGGTGAAAGTATTATGATACTTTCTGAATGCAAATGCTTGGTTTGTTGCTGAAAATATCAAAATCGCCTATGTATCCAATTCCTCATGGATTCCAACATCAGAACTGGATTCTGAACAAAATGGGACCAATCTGGAAGTATTTTTTTTATTTTTCAAATAAAAAAAGAATTTATCAAATCGGTTCATAAACACCGGAGATAAACAACAACAACAAACAAACAAACATACAAAAAAAAATGCAACCGAATTGAGAATCTCCCCCATTTTTGTTAAGTCGGTTAAAAAATATAACAAATACAAGAATGACACTGAACTCAAAAATGATTTTTTCAGAATACACAACTTTTTTGAGTTCAGTATCATTCTTGTATTTTTCAATATTTTCCGCTTGTAAGTCACAAGTAATACCACTGAGTAGGTACTTCGATTCAATGCGGTCTCCAGGGGTATCACCGTAGATATACACGTCACGGACTAAAATATAGTTTGATGTTTTATGTGATACTATTTTTAAATTTATGCACCATTTCAATTTTATTGAGAATGAAATGGTGCATAAATTTGAAAAGACCTAAAGCTGAAATTATTGTTTGTCTCGGTACTTCAGAAACTGCGTTTACCGTTTCGTTCATCGATGTCACTTACCTGCTACACTTGTTTTTTACACTTGTTTTCTTAACTTTTATCGTATAAAATACGAGTTTTACTTAGTTTAGGAGCCAAAGGGGTCCATATAGTTTTTTGTGTGCTGTACAATCTCTTTATTGTTTTCTGTTCATTTGTTATCAATGTTTAGGTATAATGGCCTCATTGGCATCTCGCGTTTAAGGTAATTCGATCATAAGGGATATTATGTACTCATAGATTTTTATTTTGTCCTATTTTTTCGACAATAATCATTTTATTATTATTATCATTATTATTATTTAATAATCAATATTTTTTAATAATTGGAGGGATTTGAAATAATCACCACGCTTGGCAAGCAAATTGGTGATTGCAGTATTGGTGTTGAGTACTCAGGTGGATGCTGCTCATAGTTTTACAAAAAGCTTCTTCTTTCGTGATAATGGCAGTGCTCAATTAAGACTCTTAGATAGGTACTACTTAACATAACACCCAACAGTCACTTTACATAGGCTACATAACAGTACATAGTCCTAATCGCACACTAGGATTCCCTGTGTCGTGGGTATCAGGCACTACGAATACCATGGTACCACAACATCCTGACCAGAAAAAAATATTTGCAGATAATTCAAATATTTGTCCCGCAGCGGGAATCAAAACCGCACCTATGTCGTCTTAGATAGAAATTTAAATTTTCAAGCTACGAAAATTACATACCAAGAATAAATTTTTAGATTTCCCAGTAAAGTGTACGTAAATAAAGGTATAATTAGATTTAATGTTGCAATGTAACATTGGAATCAGATCACTCAAACTGGAGCGTATTTACAAGAACATATCACGTTTTACGATCACAATAATAAATTCTGTCCTAGTTTCTAAATTAATCGTTTGCAATCACTAGTCTATCAAGACGAACATTAGCGTTGCGTGGCAAGCGAGTGCCTTCTGGCTGATCCTATTATAAAAATAGGATGTTTTTATCGAAAGTTTGAATTGTTATTTTCTATTTACTTTATTCATCTATTTTTTTAGCTATGTATGTTAATATTATGTACCTATATTTATGTATCTACATTTTATTCTAACACTTCAATTCTTTATGTAATAAAAGTAGAGCAGTATAAAGTTATAGACCACCATAATTAAAGAGGGGACTCCTTTACATACTGAATACAGGTTATAACTACTTAAAAGAGGAGATCCCAACCCTACATGGGTTTATGTGCAAAAATAAGAGTTTTTGTATTTGTGTTTTTGTATTTTGTTTGTTATTCAACCGATCCGTAATAGCTGAACTGATTTTGTTGAAACTTGGTACTAATAGATTGTCTTTGGTCTATCAAGACCTTCCGACACTGCGTCGTCTGGTATGTGGTCGCCACTCGAGTCTTTATTCCCCGACAGTTGCCAGTTCTGCGAATATGTTAAGTATACTTAACAAGTTTCAAATACAGCACTGCCATTCACAAAATAATTTTCTTGTACCCTCCGACACTTCGGCTTGTACCCAAATCATTTTGTGACGTCTTTTCAAATCATGGAAAGTTCGGAAAAATGTTTTGTTATGAAGAAGATCCTAAATAAGTAACGTTTTGTTCATTGCATAAGATTGTTTGACTAACATAGGTACTATAAAATTACATTTATTAATTGTAAGTTTATTTGCTAGTTTGTCAATCACGCAGTACCCAATGGTTAAAATGATTTCAATTAAATTAAGGCGAGAGATGAGGCCAATTTTAAAATTTTAGATATAATGACGAATTCGAAATTTGCACACAAAAAGCTGTCAGCTTAGACAGATCTTGTATGAATCAAGTTTGGCATTATTTCTATTAATGCGAAAAGTGGCCTCCGGATTGACACATACTTATACATATCGGTCTCATTATAAAAGAAGGTGAATCTTAGATTTAGACCAAGCCTACCAACCACCACTGAACTTTAAACAGTTAGACAGTGACAGACCGCGAGATTTTTAGCAGGTTTCTGCTAGGCTAATAGTCTTTATAATATGCAGATGTTAGTTTTTTTTTAAATAAAAATGGAACAAAAATACTCGAGCCTTCGCTTAATGTATTGTATCCCGACGTTAGAATGAGGATTAAGAGAACATCGGGCTTAATCCTTGGGTAATATATTTTTGGGAGGAAAGATTTCCAATACAGCTCGTAAGCTCCAGTGAAATCACGTTCAATGTATATAAATGTACAATTGGTTTATTTAGGAGCCCAAATAAATATATTTACCAGTTAAATTGGTTAAATCTCCAACATAATTTACGACACATTAAAAAAAACAATACACCAGTACACCAGTGCCAAATTGGCCAATTAAACAAAATAATTATAAGACATTTCCTTAGGCTTATGGGTGAATTTAATTTTGTTTTCTTAAAAAAACTATAGTTCAGTTAGAAACATAGTACCTGGTTACCCATCAAGATAGTGGTAGCTCGTAAGGAAAATCTTTCCATGAATAACAATGTTCGCCCGTTTCAAACTTCTTTGTACTAGGGAAAAATAGGGTAAAAAAGCTGCACAGTACCTACTCACATTTCCCATTGAAAGTTAAATTGGCATCACTAGAACTGTGTAAACATTTTTTTCTTTTGTTGAACAAGCGAGTGTCATTATTTTGTAATAACTAAGAAGTCGTAATATTTCAATAAAACTTTGATTTTAACAACTTATTTGAACGGCCGTTAGGTAGTTCGTAAATGTATCATTTTAATTTGATAAATTTATAAACTTAACTATGTTTTTATTCAATAAACGTTTTAAGGGCATAAAATATGAGAGGGAGTCGTTTGTCAACTTGTCATAGAATGACAAGTTGACAAACATGTGATTCGCTCACCGCAACATGTTTTTATGAATGACAAAAATTTTATGAGTTTCATTCCCAACTTAAAATAACAATAATAATATTATTTGATTAAGACAACTGAATCCAATTTGTTAGTAAAATGCAACCTAAAACCTTGGTTAGTAATTTTAATAATTAACAATGATTTAGTCCGGTTTAGTCTGGTCAAGCTTCCAAACCAGAAACAACAATCGAAACGATCCGAGAATGCACTTAGGAAGCTGTTGCTGCTGGTGCAAAGCTTGCTCAACAGTGAGGCCGTCTTTTTGCGCCAGATAGCGTTAAAAGTGACGGTACGCGCCTAGAAAAACATACCTGAAGCTCTGCAGAAGCGCGGAAGCCGCAACAGAGCCCTAAACTCATTGTTGTACTGGACCCGCAGAGCATTGTAAGGTTTTTTTTTTCAAATACTTATACTCTTCCTCTTTTATGTGCAGTGCAGGAGTAGAAGCAGTTAGTAATAAAGCCAAGAATGGTATCTGAGTGGAGTGGAGTTTACAGTCAAATTAAACTGCAATTACATTGGTTTATTTTACAAGTCTCGCATCGCTCAGGCTCCAGGTTCATATTTTTCACATCGATATTATGATATCAATTACCTTCCACATTTTCCCACAAGTCAGGCAAGAAAATTGGCGCGCAAATATAATGACTTGCCGAAAATTTCTCATGCAAATTCAGATGTTAATCTACATACATTTAGATAAAAGTGTTAAAATTTACTTCCACCAACAAGTGAATGTTGATTTTGGAGGGGTGGTTTTATTTTGTTGTTGTGTCTAAAAGTAAGAACAGACAGTATTTTTACCAGAATCCAAATGTCGCAAAATATAAAATATACCACATTAGACACCATAAACATTTTTTAAATTTAAGAATTCCTTAACATTAGTACTGTCACTGTTTGACATTATCCAGTCACAAGGGTTGGCAATAATTTAAGCATTGCTGACACTTGACTGATTTAAAAAAAAAAATAGAGTATTTTTTTATATACATATTTTTGGTACACACCTTCATCGTCCCACATCAACATTCATCAAGGATATTCATATAATTTTTATCATTCCTATATGTGTACTACATGTCAATCCTCATTTTGACCTACTTTCATGGATATCCCTGTAAATCTTTAACTTTTGTTAATCGTTGTGGGCACCCACAACACGGGCCTAGAGCCTAGTACGGGGCCATTGCTCATGTTATCTAGACTATCCTAATGTTGCTTACCTTTCCTAATTGTCTTTGTTTATTTTTGTGCTGTATTTTATGCTAATAAATGATTTATGTTACTTTATCTATGAGTAAGACTTTTAACTTTTTTCTGCTACATGAATAAATAACATGAAAATAAACTGCAGATATTATAAAAATAACATACAAATAAGTAATATAAATCTCCCCTTGTTATAATTTATGTTCACATCATAAATATAACGTGTGACATTGGATTACGATGTTCATTGATTTACGAGAACGTCACAAAAGAGTACACTGAAACGAGATAATGGAAAACGATTTTCCTTGCAACATATTATTATGTAGAGATACATATTTTTCATCAGCTGTAGTCGTCCACTTCTGGACGCGCCCTCCCCATAGAATAGGGGGATTTACCATAATCACCATGCTTGGCAGGCAGATTGGTGATAAGTCAGCTAGAAGATCTTTCACGCTTGCCTTAGAGATCCAAGTTATAGTTTTTCCAAACGTGGCAGCAGTATACTCGACATCGGTAATATGAAAAATGTAAATGCACGATGTTAGATCAAAGAATACTACTCTGGCATCACCATGGTGGTGGTTGCGTAGCCATCTGAGAAGAAGTGCAGGTTCGATTACCGTAGTGGGACAAATGGTTGCCTGATTTATATGTATTTTTATACCTCTGGGTATAAAAATACATATAAATCAGGCAACTGTCGTGGTACTATGGTACTGATAGTTTCTAATCCCTACGACATAGGGAACCTTATAGCACAAAGAAAGTAAATTGGATTTAGGTATAAATCTTGAATACAAGTCTGAGGGGAATATCAATTTAAAATCTAAAAGTAGTACAAGGTACGTTTATTTAAAAAAAAACGACGGATCCATAACAATGTAAATTGGTAGAATGTAACTTACGATTAGATCGAGCTCTTTGGCGACCTACAACGGGCGGTCGGCCGAGCGGAACTGATCCACCAGTCGAGTGTGAACTACCCTCACCAACATCCAAATCGATACAGCGAAAGGACTGACTATAGATGTGGTAAATTGAATTAAAAGTTATCTTTATTCACAGCAAGAACAACACAAGTATACAATATTTAAAAATACTAATGAAACAGCTTTCTAAAGACCGTTGCAAACGATCTAAAGATAGCTCAACTGATCCAAATCACTATATGAAGAAAGCGTTTCTAAGACGCTGCCTGCATTGCCACGTTGAATGGCAATACTATAAAGAGCCAGCCCTTAGGTCACGAGTTACTTCAACCTGATGCCCTGAAAAGTTACTTTCTCAAAACTCATAATATCTAGATTTCTAAGATGCCTCGTTTAAGAATTTAATTTATAATTACCTTCGAATCTATCGTTCTAAAATAAAAACATTCTGAGATTAAATGTTTTTAAATCTTCGAGCAACACGCAAGGAAGTATCCATTCGCAGCGTTCCCCTCTGTCAAACTACAAGCCAAAGTAGGTATATGCGTTTAATAAAACTAGTTGTTATTCTGTGCAAGGTTTGTTAGTGTGAGTGTCGTCATTATAGTGTTGTATTTGGATGTGTATATGCGGAATTGCGCTTGTGTGCATATTTCCCCCCGCAAAAAATGACAGAACTATTTGAATGGTAATATATCGCTAAGGCTACTCCCTTCCAGCCCGCGGCAGGAAGTCCGTGTTGTTCGAAGTTTTAAATAATGTATGATTATCGAATTGCAAAATGTGACATGTGGTATTGGATAGGCGAGCCCTTTAAGTAATTGATCAAAACTTAACGCTTTTCCTAAACATAGTTCTAGAATTATTCTAGAACTATTTTACGTTTCTTTACGTAATGCTAAGAGAGTCAACAAAAAATCGATACGTATCATAAAACGTAGATTGACCGATGTAGTACAACTAACTTGCAAATTCGTCTGAAGCAGCTTTAACATGCAAAGTTTGAACACGTGCAAAAATGAAGCCAATTTCCACCCAGCCAACTTGTGCAAGTCTTTCCAAAAGTTTGCTTAGTAAAGTTAAAGTTGCAAGTACAGTTTTAACGTGCTGTCTAAATACTGCTGGCTACGGCTAAGAATGTAAAGTTTGAGTTAATTTAATTGTCTTTACGATCGGTATTTGAACGGACGCGACGCCGAATTGTTATTGTAAAGTATGCGTAAGCAAAGCCGAGTCATAATCCCATCATCATCATCATCAGCGGCTTTTAGACGTCCACTGTTCGACGACACCCATAAAACACAACGGACGGAATTGTTGGCAGGCGGATTGGTGATCGCAGTATTCATGTGGATGATACTGTTCATCCCCTGGTGTAATCTTTAGATCGGCTTTTACGACATCCACGGGAGGAGATGGAGGGGTCTATTCCCTTCTTCTATTTCATTAATCTATTTTTTTTTTTTTTTTTAGTTAAGCAACTTCCACCAGTTACTGTCTGACGGCTATTATGTATTTTTAACAAGTAATTTAAGTGTACCTACTAACAAAAAATGGATTTTAAGTATCTGATTCAACAAATTAATTATTATTATTATTATTCTTGGCCAGGCACACTACGGGAACGGTCATAATAATTACTAAAGTAATTTCTTGTTATTTTTCGTGGTTTCTGACATGTTTAAGGTATGTAAATCTGAACGGTAAACGTAATAAAATAGGTGGTCAGATTTATTATCATTATTGATAACTATCAGTCCACTGCTGGATACAAGATCTCTTCTAAGGCTTGTAAATGAGCCCTAAAATTAATATTCAACTCATTACCAGTAACATTTATAAATAAATGAAGTAAAAGTAGGTCATGAAAACGCATTGTTGAGCGGAAAATTGCTAAATTGAGCGTCACTAGTGCAAACTCACCCCTTTCAAGGAAAAACTAACCTTACACATGATTTGTTTACATAACATGACTCAATATATACTAGATAGCCAGATATATGTAAGATCCTCAGACCTCTGTAGCACGGCGCAGGGGGTTGTGGGTTCGATTACCGCCTTGGAACAAATATTTGTACGATCTGCATATATTTGTTCAGGGTGTGATAAAAAATATCTATCTATGTAATGTATTGTATTAAGTATATCAGTTATGTAGTACCCATAACACAAGCTCTGCTTAGCTTGGGGCTAGATAATGTTGTGTGAAAATGTCCAGCATTTATTTATTTACATAGACTAATTTATTTAGTACAGCATCATCATATTTATTAGCATGCGTTCTTACTTTTATTTCCTAGACTCCTGTCTGACTTCTGTCTGACTATGCACAATACACCCCCCCTCTGACTTCACGAAACGACATCTGATTCAAGGGGAAAAAATTACATTCAAAGTATTCTATAAATAGTATATATAGTATTGTATTGTATTTCATCATTATCAGTAATTAGACGTCCACAAGCTATGACCGTGCTAGAACAATTAAGTCTCCCCCATGAAATACTATGGGGAAATTTGCCATAATCACCACGCTTGGTAGGCGGACTGGTGATCTGCCCATTGTATTTCATGCCGATGCCATCGCCTGGTTCCTTAGTTGGTTTTTTTGACATCCACGGGAGGAGACGGAGGGGTCTATTCTTCAGATCCACCACAGCTGATTCTATGATAATATGTCCGCCAGTGCGGACATCTCAGATCTTCTTCAGATCCGTCAGGAGATCCTACTAGTCGGTTAGTCAGAGGTAAACACAAATTATTAATTTGGTACATGCCCATATTACACGACATTGGTACGCCATTTCAAGTCCAAACCTAACCGTAAACCCCGTATACGTCCGTCAAGCCACAATCATTCCAAACAAAATAACTGGACATTAAAATTCTATGATAATCTTATAAGGAAATGGAGTCAACAGCGAAAATTTGGGTCAGACAGATCGATAAACGTGTATGTATGGGACGTAATCTACCACGGGGCCTCAAGTCGAGTGGGTTAACCAGGACATAGATTTTTTATTGCTTGTCACAATTTTTGGTATCTTGTAAGTTGTTCAATGCGCACATCATTTGCTCCCTTACGAGGTGCACTTCATTCTGTTACCATATTGGTTCTTTTTACCAACGGTCACAAAGGTATACACCTCAGAAAGGGTAACATCATCATTATCCACACCTTTATGCGTCCACTGCTGGACGAGACCTCATAGAATGTAATGGGGGGATTTACCATGATAACAGACAGATTAGTGATCGTAGTATCGATGTTGAGTATTGAAGTGGATGCTGCTACTCATAATGCTGAATTTTCTTAGTTGATTTATTCCACGGAAGGGTATTAAACCAGTGTAATAATGCATGCCCTCCGTGTTGCCAGTGTCTATAAGCGATGGCGACAATAAGGACGGTGACCACTTTATGAATTAATTAATAATTACAATTGACGGTGGGCTGTTAGATAGGTTTTGTAGATCACTCACACTTATCCAGAGGTAAATAAAGTCCACCACATTTATTAACTAACAACTAACTTTTCCAGCCACGAGTTATTGACAATAAACAAAGAAAATTGTTCAACATACAACACGTCATTACATAGTAAGAAACTTGCTTTATTTATTTCTCAAAGAAACTTGCAAGGGTAAGTTAAGGTAAGTTCTACGAAGTGTCTACGAGGTGCTACGCTGCTATGAGAATCGAAACTTAAATGCAAGTGAGATTTGTTTAATGTTTGCATTGAAAACTTTCTCAAATACTTTATAGATCTGCTTTCAAAATGATAATACTGTGACAGTTTTTCAGAATTTTTTGATATTTGTCCTTGTTCAGAGAACTTTGTATAAATAAAAATTACAAAAGTTGGGGCCAGTCCCCAACAATGCTTACACCGTTGTTAATCAAATCGTTAAAAACAGTTTCACTTTCACTGCAGACTTTTTTCACAATTTCGTGTGTAAATACTGTTTTTTGACTTAAAAAAAGAGTGTGTGTGGACCGGTCTGTAGTAGAGCCACGTTGAATATTAAAAATTGTGTATGGCCACCCTGAAAACAGAAAAACAATTGCAGGACGAATAATAACGTAGAACAAAAAAAAATTATGCAATCACCAAAAAACCAAAAACACAGACTACATTTCAGCACTGAACGAGTTATTTCCATTACAAATACAATAAAAAAAAAAATGAATTGCTACCCACTTCAAATGATGCACGCTAACGAAAAACTAACAAAATATCAATCTTACCATCTGGGCATCCCTCCTCCTTGCGTCGATATCCTCACTGCTAGAACAGCCAATAAGAATGTGTAAAAACGTGACTGGAATGGACTTGCTTCTTCATAATTTTTTGACATAAAAAACTACAACAAAATTATTAATTTGATTGGAAGGCACTTCCTTGAATTGTAATATTAAACAATTATCTTAGGAATACTATAAAAAATCTCAAAAAAAAAATTCAAGCACTTAATAAACGTGATACCGAGAAAGATAAAGTGGAATAAAGGATAAGTACACAAAGCCGCGGGGCCTGGACCAGTATTTTAATTATATGATTGCGTAAGATATCTGCTATATAATAGAAAATCGTTTCAGCTTTCCGCCTACCTGGATTACGTACTCTAAGAAAAGACCTTTTGAAATCTAGAGGAAGGCATTCATCATCAGTCGATAGATGTTTATTGCTGGATGAGGTATCCCCTTTTTTTAAAAAATAAATAATAAATAAGTGCTGGACATTTCACACAACATTATCTAGCCTATTATTATTCCTTTAGAATGCAATAGAGGGATTTGCCATAATCGACATGCTTAGCAGGTGGATTGGTAATCGCAGTATTGGTGTTAAGTACTCAGTACCTATTTCTGCCACCAAGCAGTAGTTCTTGCATGTGTTTTGGTTTGTAGGGTATATACCAGTGGAATTACAGGCACATGAGACTTTTAATTTTTATGTCTCAGGGTCGGCAGCACACGTGCAATTCTTCTGGTGTTGCAGGTATCCATCAGCTACAGTAACTATTTTCCATCAGGTAAGCCATAAGCTTGTTTGCTTGCCCAATAGTAAATAAAAAAATAATAATAAAAGATGCCCATCCCCTGGTGTAATCCCTCAGTTTGCTTTTTAACCGACTTCACAAAATGGAGGTTCTCAATTTGGTTGTATTTTTTTTACAATACCAACGGGAATAGACAGAAGATTTTAAGAAAACTGGATACACCACGTCATAGTGCATGTTAAGCTTTGCGGGCCAAACCCAGATTCATTCACCACACCTGGCTATTTCCATTCATCGTGGCATTCTATGGAATAGGCCTATGCCCAGAAGTGGGCTACTTGGTGGCTAGTTTTATTAAAAAACGGTTACACAAAGGATATTTTCAGAGCAGACACACGTGAATAAAAAGATACAGTAAAGAAGAAATCCATGAACTCACGTGAAAATATCTCAGAAACACATAATGTCACTCGCTGTCGTGTACCGTGTATGTACATTTAAACGTTGTGCCTTGCAGATAAGCGGCTTTTCCCAAAAACGGCGACATCAAAAAGGTCGTGAGAAGGATTCAATTGTTATTAATTACACGCTGTAAACACGCAAATTAACTTGGTACTATGGTAATCCTTTTTCCTTAGGGATTTTGTATCGTCGTACTTATCACTTAACCTTTCATTATGATTTTACAGTTGGGACGTTGGCTTATTTCAAATTGAAATAATAATTTACCAATGAAATAATATCACAAGATTTTCCTCTTCGACCAGTTTCATGCTTTCGCGCCTAAAAAAATTATATAATTACTAGTTGCGCCCCGCGGTTTCACCCGCGTGAATAATGATGAAAATTGATGATGTTGATGATGATGAAAAGTAGCCTATGTGTTAATCCAGGGCGTAAAGTATCTCCATTCAAAATTTCACTCAAATCCATTCAGTAGTTTTTACGTGAAAGAGTAACAAACATCCATCCATACTCACAAACTTTCGCGTTTATAATATTAGTAGGATTCTTGAAGATTTTTTAGTCCGCTCGAAAGTAAGATCGTTTGCGTTGATATTTTATTAATCTCTCTCTCAGCTCATGTGAATAGACAACTGCGGATGACACATTAACTGACTAATATGGTTACTATGTTCTATTTGCACGGAAACCTCTCCACTTGAGTCTGACTCGCACTTGCCCAGTTTTTTGTAATATGAATGGTATTGGCAAACACTATGTAAGCAGTTAAGTACTTGGTATGCACTTTTTTTCTTGTCAAATGCTTTTCAAAACAGCTCTTAACGTCAGTATAGTATGAAGGTTATTGCAAAATTACTTTCACAAATGGATTAGTTGGTAAATTAGTACTGACTTTTGTATAATGGCACTTTACCTTAATTATCTACCTACCTAGAACAGTTTTGACGTGTAATGGAAGTTTAACATGTGTTTGCCTAATTTCATTTATCACAATATAAACTACTGTCTAATCTGTTGAGTACTTTTGTATTTCGCTTTTTCTTAGTGGTCATAATCAGCAGCTTTTAGACGGCCACTGCTGGACAAAGCCTCCCCCATAAAATATAATGGTGGAAATTGCCACCATCACCGGTGGATTGGTGTCAAAGTCAAAGCCAAAAATAACTTTATTCATTGAAATCACAAGGATCATTTTGAATCGTCTTATATAAAATTAAATTACTCCTGTTCCAACGCGACCAAGCCTAGAAGAATCAGGCAACAAACTCGGCTTGGCTTACGTAAATGGTCCGTCTTACCACTAGGTGAGAAGCGCCTGTGTGGTGCCTCGGAGCAAGGAGTTGCTGATACATAGTAAATGAGAACTTAAAAACCTTAGGAAGGTAGTCAAAAGTAAATAAACATCAGCAAAAATATGCAAGACAGCACACGCTACGCTTGTTATACTTATAAATAATAATCTAATACAAACATGTAAATAGGTAAGTACAGATATTGCAAATTTCCATTTTAGCAGTCGAGGGGCAGAGCGACATCAGGCCACGCGGCTTTATCATTAATATAGTCATCAAGAGTGTAATACGTTTTCTGAATGTGGTCGCATTACTCTAGTTTTCTAAGTGGTTATTATAAATAAGTGTAGTGAACCATGGTAGTCTGGGCCTAAGAATAGAGCTCTTCCGACTCCTGGTAGATGTCGAAATTGGTGACTAAGGGATTACGCCAGGGGATAGGCAGCAGCATCCACCATCCATCCAGCATACTTAACACCAATCCGCCTGCCAAGCCTGGTGATTATAGTATATCCCCTCATGGCACGCTATGGGTTGTACGCTATGCATGCTATGAGGAAGGCCTCATAGAGTAGTGGATGTCTACCAGATGAGGAAGAGATGAAGAGGTGAAGTAAAAAAATTCTGACGTGGACATCAAAGTGATCCTATAAGGGTTCTTTTTTTGTGTTTAGGTGCGGAACCCTTCAAATGATGACGAAGATGGACACTTTTAATATTCAGCAATACGACGACGCGTCGTGATCAAGACAGCATATTATGACTATTACGTTTACAGAGCAAAGTGACGCGCGTTTCTACGTTATGTGCTGCATACGCATCCGGTGTGAATTGACCTTTATAGGCTCAGGTTACAATAACTATGTTAAAAATCTACACTACAACCTAATTTATTAATTAAATTATACCTAAAGTTGCTCTTCATTATCTTGTAGGTTTGAAAACGTTTGTGCGAGCTAATCCTAATTAAATATTTTCATACAAAGTACCTCTAAGGACGCCACGTATGTGCGGTTGATACAAAGAAACTTTTTGTATGTGAATTACGTGGTAGGCTTGTAAAATTATGTTTATTTCCACAAATAGACGAAAAATTTCCATCATGATATTGAATGAGTCAACGAAAGACACCCGGCTTCACCTACATCATCATCATCAGCCTGTAGAAGTCCACTGCTGCACATAGGCCTCCTCCCAAGAATGCCACGACGAATGGTCTTGAACCGCCTCCGTCCACCGACTTCCTGCGACGTTTATAATGTCTTTAGTCCATTGAGTCCTGGAGAGTTTTTCTCTACTGCGTCGTCTGGTTTGTCGTCGCCACTGGAGAAGCTTTATCCCCCAACGGTTGTCAGTTCTGTGAGCTATATGATCTGCCCATTGCCACTTCTTGGCGTTGGTGATCTTGGTTCTTCTATGGAATGGTCTTGAACCGCCTCCGTCCACCGACTTCCTGCGACGTTCTGGTCTGGTTTGTCGTCGCCACTGGAGAACCTTTATCCCTCAACGGTTGTCAGTTCTGTGAGCTATATGATCTGCCCATTGCCACTTCTTGGCGTTGGTGATCTTGGTTCTTCTATGGACTTTCTCATTTTGGATTCAATCACGTAGTGAAACCCCTAGCATAGCTCTCTCCATAGCCTCCTGCAAGCATGTCTATTACGTTAAATAGTTGGCAACCACGTCTCAGTGCCGTAAATCATCACTGGCAACATGCACTGATCATAGACTCGTCTTGACGCTTCACCTGTTTATTAATTCAAACTTCATCACCCATTTCACCCTTTTAGGTGATACTTTGCATACATAGACATATTTCGCGTTTTGACACGGGTCGCACGCATCGTGTAAATATTGACCGTGACTAGTGGTGAGCTTTTCGCCACTATTGGTTTGTTACGACTAACTCTGCTAACGTTTCTGCCAGTAATATTCTTATACCGGGTACCCGTTGGGGAATGAAGGTTCTCGAGTGGCGACCAAAAACCGGACGACGCGTTAGAGGAAGGCCCTCCACTCGATGGACTAAAGACATTATAAACAACACAGAAAGTCGGTGGATGGAGGCGGCTCAAGACCGTTTGTCGTGGCATTCTAAGGGGAAGTCCAGCAGTGGACTTCTACAGGCTGATGAGGATGATGATGATGAATCTTATACCAACAAAAAATGCCAAATAGGTCTGGGAAGTGATTTTCAAAAAATCCTACAAAAGAAAATGGAAAACAAAGGAAAATGCTGTGTTGATTGGCAGCCAGTAAATCAGTAAAGCAACAGTTTTATGTTTTTAGTAAAACGAAGAAAAATATTTTCTTGACATCTTCGAGACAGTGAAAATGTAACTACCTACACATGGCCAAACGGCATAATAAAGTTTTCAGACCACGGTATCGTGAGCGCCGAGTAATTATTTACATCGTCAAATAATTATGCAATTCACCTATTATTTGCCAGCGTGGTAAGCTATATAAATAATCAAAAATTCCTGGCGACTCTAAGATCGATCGAAAAAATCTACAGACTCTCTGCTTCACTGCAAACGATACGTAAAGAACAGTTAAGAGGAATAATTAGTTGTAACTTTGTATGAAGGAGTTGTAATTGTAACAGAATCGTTTTTTCCTCATATGAACATTCGATATCCTCTCGGATAGCTTTCAATCAGTCGTACTTACTAGGTGTACCCCTAAGTATACCCGCTAGGTACACCACTAGGTAGGTACTAGGTAGATTTTTGATTTGTAGACTATTCCAATAGTTCATGGGCTTACCCCATACCACTTAAGCCTGTTACGGTACTCTGAAACGTGATCATATTATATACTTTCGTAAGCCAAATACGCATCTTATGGAGACATCTTAATGGATACCCAAATTCAAATAAATAAATAATAAATGCTAGACATTTCACACAACATTATGTAGCCCCAAGCTAAGCAGAGCTTGTGTTATGGGTACTACATAACTGATATACTTAATACAATACATTACATAGATAGATATTTTTATTATACATCGAAAATACCCAGAACACCCTGAACAAATATCTGCAGATCGTACAAATATTTGTTCTGAGGCGGGAATCGAACCCGCAACCTCCTGCGTCGCAGGTGAACCTTCGCCCGCACCAAACTACCCAACCAAAAACAGCAGGAGGTTGCGGGTTCGATCCCCGCCTCGGAACAAATATTTGTGCGATCTGCAGATAATTGTTCCGGGTGTTCTGGGTATTTTCTATGTATAATAAAAATATCTATCTATGTAATGTATATTAAATTACGTATATCAGTTATCTAGTTGCCATAACACAAGCTCTGCTTAGCTTGGGGCTAGATAATGTTGTGTGAAATGTCCAGCATTATTTATTTATTTATATTATTTATTATTATTTAAACTACATATATTATATATAAATAACTCCTTACTACTAATTACATACTACTTTTAACCATCACATTGGGATCAGATCATCAGATTTAAATTGATCTAAATTGTGTTTTTTCGTGTAATCCTTAGGAGTCATTTTAATATCAGAAAGTTGGTGGATGGAGGTGGCTCTAGGCAGTTTGTTGAAACGTTCGATGGAGAGGCCTATGCCCAGCAGTGGACTCCTGCAGGCTGATAATGATGATGACGAGATACAACTTTTTAATTCCATTCTTCTAGAAATCATCTGAAAATAGAATCGAAATAGTTCATCGTAGTAACTTACTTTTTAGTGGATTTCTGAGAGCACTAATGGTCTAGTGAGAAGGATCTCGACTTCTGGTCTTGATCGTGGTTTCAGATAAGATCATAGACAAATGGATTTTTCTATTCGAAAAATTTACACATTCAATGCAAGCTAGAATCTTCAATGGATCTGTCTCACTTCCTTTTCGCCAGGGTTGATTTTTCTCTGTCTTTCACTAAATGAGTGGTGGCACTATCATCATTATTGTCAGCCTTTTTAGTATACTTTTGGATGTAGGTAGGCCTCTCCCAATGCACGTCATTTAAACCAACTTCTGTCCTCATTCACGTTCTATCAGCCACCTTATGCTCCACCTAGCCGCACTATTTTAGTAAGCCCTAGTTTTTAGGTATCATTCCAATACACTACGAAAACGATCGTTTTTATTCGTTTCATGATAATTACGACATTATCTCATGATAGTGTCGTGGTGTTTCCAGTCCCCTCCTGCTCCTCCCGTGGATGTAGTAAAAGACTTACTAAGGGATTACACCAGAGGCTAGGCAGCAGCATTCACCTGAGTACTTAACACAAAATAGCAATCACCAATCCGCCTGCCAAGCATGGTGATTATGGCAAATGGTGATGAGGCACCATTTGCCATTTTTGGTGATGAGGTCCGGTAGCGGACGTAAAAAGGTTTGTGATGATGATGATGATCCCATAATTGTTAAATTCGAAACTCATTCCATTTCAAGAACGAAGACAGATTCTTGAGTTCTGAGGTAATTTCCGCTAAGCACCTTCTCTGCTCGGGACGTCAATTGCTAAGTAATTTTTTGAAGTGGATTCTGAAATATCCTCTGTGCATAAGATTTAGTCAAGCGATCAAACTGACTGCAACAAGTGATTACAATTTGTGATATAATCAGTAAAGGATTGTGTTTATCACCATTGTACACTTGGTACCTTTGTACCCAGCATTAGTATAGATTTAATTGTTCACAAGAACAGCGACAAGCGCTGGTGAATAAAGTTTTTTCGAGTGGTGACCACTAATCGGACGACGCAGTGTAGGAAGGCTCTCTTGATGGACCGACAACATTTCAAAGGTCACAGGGAAGTCAGTGGATGGAGGTGGCTCAAGCCTTTTCATCATTCTATGGAATTTTATGGGGAACACCTCTCAAACTATCAAGATCTACCGAATAAGCGAGAGGACATCAGAAGACGCGATGTCCTACGATTCGTCAGGGCGACTTACCAGCTGGGTTACCATGAGCTCTTATAGTGATTCAAAATATCGGTTCCGTAATGTCTGCAGCTATATTTAAAAGCACAGTAGCAGAGGTCTATAGACTTCTGCGTTTAAAGTTATTCAATGATGACGAATGTCAACGACAAACCAATATTATGTACTGAATAGTTTATGAACTGAATTGCTATAAGAGCTCATGGTAAGGCCTCAGGCTTTAGGAGACAATTCAACTGTCTCTCCAGTGGCTGAAGATCAGCTCTGATAGAGCCACTGACATCAAGTCTTACGTTCTCCAGGTTCAGGCAAAGTACAAGGAGAAGCTTTTTGATCCGGATTTCTAGCCAGCTGGCATTGTTTACCGACAAGGGAAGCGGTATTGAATCAAAATCCCTCTACTGACGTAAAGTGATAGTTTAAAAAAAAAAATTATTTATGTTAGTCTATATGGTATTTACCTGTATGTATTTATATGATAGTACATTTAAACCCGGACTTGTTAAGCAATTTTGTTTGGCATAAGATTTGTCCTAGCTGCTGGCTTATTTATGGGAGTGTGTTATTACTGGAAGAAAACGTTAGCCGCTTGTCACATTCCTGTGTGTGCAACACACGGTGAAAAGAGGTCCTTTGAGGCTCTGCCTACCCCTTCGGGGAAAAAGGCGCGTGTCTATGTATGTATGTATGTATTTCCCATGTAGCCTGAAATATAAGTAGTTATTTATTATGCAAGGCTGCAAAGTTGTTATTTGGCGCGAGTACTTTTATTGAAACCTGAGTAAGCGAAAGATTTTCAAAAATAGAATCCTGAGCGTAACGAGAGTTTCAAAGGTACGAAACGCAAAATGACTATACTGCCGAGCGAAATACAATTTTTTAACTCACTAAAGCGAGGAAAAGGGTTGTGTTTATTATTCGAAATCTGCGTGCAAAAGTATTTTTAAACTGCTAGCGAGGAAAACATTTTTTTTAAATGATTTTTTTTTATTCAATAAAAATTGACGACTAAGTTTAGTTTCAGCAACCTCTACGTAAATAAATAATTAAATAATGCTGGACATTTCACACAACATTATCTAGCCCCAAGATAAGCAGAGCTTGTGTTACGTTACTAACTTCAGCATTGATAACATGTTACTGTATCATCTTTGTATCATCCTTAAAATATGTATCCACAACCCTTGAATGTTCGAGTAGGTAGCAAGTTGACACAAATTGTTGTCGTGGAACAAGCGGCACGACTGACGCACCGCATAGTTAACGAGGTGCCTCGGATGGAATGTCTCTCCGTCCCACCTTTTCCCTGCCTTTTCTCTATGGCCACATACAGAAAGCATATTAGGTATACCATCGCGCTGTTTACCGGTAACTGGCAAGAACTTGGATACAATCTCAGTAACAGCTGGCTTCTTGCTTGTAAACGACACGGGTTGTTTCTCTTGTCCCTACTTTTTCATCCTATTGGTAGGGATACGAGGGACAGTGTACCCTGGAACATAGGGGACAGTGTACTCTGGGACATGTGGGACAGTGTACTCTTGGGAAACGAGGTACATTTAATTTTAATTTTTAACACGTCTTCTTCTTCTTTTAATTATGGCTTCTGTGGCTTTAACTACCACAATTATGCCAATGTCGATGTTGTGAAGATTTAAGACGATAAAACGATGGAGATCTGAGTATGAAAATTCGTTTTATATGAGTGTGACAGTTTATGTCAGAAGTGACAGTTTTGACAGAAGTGTCGGTTTATGTCAGAAGTGAAATGTCTGTTTATGTCAGAAGTCACAAATGTGTAAAAAAATTCAGATTGTGTTATTTTCGTAAGTATATTAATGTCATAAAATTTTTTGGAAGGAGTGTGATAAATATAAGCTTGCCAACATTGACATCGGACTGGCAAAATTGTAGAAACTAAAGCCACAGAAGCCAAAAGAAGAAGAAGAATAAATTAAATTAAAAGCAGGGACACGAGAAACAACCTGCCCTAACCTGCTTTGCACGTGATTACGCTGCCGTATCAAACTTACTCTATATGTAAAACATACAGTTACCTCTGAAGCGCTTTGTGCACCTTATCCCGCTAACCTTTCAATAAAACGACACATCATTTTATACAGATATTTTATTAAACATTTCTTTCTGTAAAATAGATTAATTCAAACTGACATTTAGGTACAACAAACAACTATAAAATTCTTTGTCATCATTAATTAACCACTAGTTACGTTAATAGGTCCTGTTTTGGAATTGATCTCTAGAATAGTATGGTTGTTGATGACATTTTAGATCTTGCATCTTAGAGATATTCAAACAATAACATATGAACACGTAACGTATCGTATCACACTAGGATGGGGGATGTGAGTATTGGGCCTACACAGTTTTTGATAGGTACAGTCACGCATAAAATGCTACATATCTCTGCAAATCAACAATACGATGTTACCAACGATTATGGCAATGTTGACAAAAATCCGTAAAAGAACCAAGATCACCGAAATTAGCTCAGAATCAGCAAGTTGAAGTGGCAATAGGCAGGTCTTTTGCTAGCAGAACTACTGACAACCGTTGGGAGATAAAGGTTCTCGAGTGGCGACCACAAGCCAGACGATGCGGTAGAGGAAGGCCCTACACTCGATAGACTAAAGATATTATAAATGTTGCAGGAAGTCGGTGGATGGAGGTGGCTCTAGAGCGCTCGTCGTGGCATTCTAGGAGGAGGCCTATGTCCAGCCGTGGACTTCTATAGGCTGATAATGATGATGATGTTACCAACATTGTTTGACCAGTCCAATCACTGGTATGTCACGGTTGAGTAGTGTGAGCTATATTTGAACGTCTCGACTGGATAATTATAGACAATCTGAAATATGTCTGACATAAAACGCCTCGTGTAGCTCTGGGTACTTTATGGCATTCTCAAGAGTTAACTTTCTCATGTCACACATGACTGTACCTATAATATAGATATACCTAGCTGTGCAAAAGCCCTATATTTTAATGATACAGATAATATTAGTTCATCTTAATTTACAGCGTAAGCCTAATTTTACCAACATTGGTTTTAATTCCTTTTTGAAACTGCACACCTACTTACAAACAGTATTCAATATTTAGATTTAATTGTGGTGTAATTGAACCGTTAGGCAGCTCACACACGGTGTTGTTTGTCACCGCGTTTCGCGACCAAGCGGACAGTACTATCGCACTACTATATATATAATCCACCGCCTCACCGCCCAGAGACCAAAGTCTGAGTTTTAACAAGCAATTGACACGGAAGTATGGTGTAGTGTTACACAGATTTTTGTATGGAAAATAAAGTTCACAAAGTGTACGCTAGGGGCGCTCATCGGTGTCGCCATACAAAATCTGTCTACCACTATACCATACGTCCATGTCAATCGTTTGCATAAAACTTAGACTCAACCTACTGGAGGGTGTTGCCGCGACACGCGTCGCCTTGTGCGATGCGCCTTTGTCTTTCGAGCTATTTAAATAGTCTTTAACGTTATGGGCAAGCAGCTGACTATACCCAAAGCATTACAATATTTCAAGCTTTATTTCCACGTCCCAGACAGATGTAATTCGTGAAACATTCATTTTGTAAAAATGGTTTTTCACTTACTGCTCATAACAATTCGGTGTAGGAACCAACAAATTTCAACTCAAGTTTTGAGTCTTCTTCACGGTGAATGAACGCGATGCATTCCATCCGCGCGCCTCCTCACATCGCGGACGGAGTTCGTTTTTCAAAATGTATGATTCGTTAGCGCTATAAACTCATGCTAAGGGTACTGATAAGTAAAACTCAAACGTTTAATTTTCAAGGACTTCATATCACTTGTTTACTACTTATTAGTCCACCGCTGAGCATACCTCCCGATTCGCGCTTCTGAGCCCGATATTTAGTTTTTGGTATACCACCCTACCCCCCTTCTAACCCCCTCAAAATATCCACTAGTAGGTAAGCCACTAACATCCATTTTCACCAAACGATTTTTATTTTACGGGACACTTAACCCATGTCAGGTTACTATGAAAAAACTGTAAAATTTTACTTTTGTTACAAGTCCCAGGTCCATAGTTGGTTGGTAAGAGTGAGAATAAGTTCGTTGTACTAACAAAGAACTAGTTTAACCAGTGTCTGTTTGGTGTCCGTTAAACAATTCTAGAGATTAAGGCCCAAGTTCACCAACACAATAAAGTATCGGTTAGCTGTAACCACCGCTTGACACATGACAGATAACGTATAAAAAACATCTGCCAAAAAAATCGTTTGGGTTAAACAGCCATTTAACCACTCGTTAATGTGTTGGTGAGGTTTAGGCTGAATATTTTAGCAGGAATTTGGCTTACGCATAACTTATATGGAACCATCGATATGATACACGGATGTTAAAATGTTTCCCTGCGATAGAAACTGTGGAACATTTTTCTACAGGAAACTGTTAACACGGACGTACGGTGTCGTGTAACACGGATTTTGTATGGCGACACCAATGATAAGAGTGCACTCTGTGAACCTCTTTTTCCATACAAAAATCCGTGTTACACTACACCATACGTCTGTGTCAATTCCTTGTTAAAACTCAGACTATGGTCTCGGAACAAATAATTTAGAAGAAACAACACTTCCAAGTTAATGTCATAAGCTTATATAAACATGAATCTACGTTAATAAGATGGTACAGTTATTCAAAAGGACTCTCTTGGTCCCATTTTTTTTATTAATTACAAATAAGTGAAATTTCATTAAGAACGTTTCATCAATCTCCTGAAACGATAATTTTTTTATTGACCCTGCTATTTTATATGGAAAATTCTTCTCGTTGAAAATTACTGACAGACAAGATAAGATTCAACACAGTAACCATATCAGGAAAACTCTATATTAACCTCCATATTAGCTAAAGCTTTGTTTTCCTAATAAGTGGCCACAATATAAGACGGCTGTAATATAGCGGAAACGCGGAAAACATCAATTATGTCTTTGACGTAGATGTAAATCAACTTCACATGACGGTCACCGCTTCTTAGAAAACCAGAGCTCTAGGCTTAGGCTACTATACTAGTGATAGCTATATTATTATTTAAACATATAACACTCAATATAAATCTTAATATTACATAACACTTATTAGCGTGAATTGTGGTCTCAGTATTTTTTTACATTTTGTAAGAAGCTAAAAAAAACATGGCAAAAAGCAACTCATTTAAGACCATACATATAAATATTGTGGATAATGATTTATTTATTAATTTAGAATTGCCAATGAGAAACACACATAACAAATATAACTAACTAAAAATAAAATCAATAAATTGGGTGCGTTCTCTAGTTTGTTCACTCTGTAAATGCAACACACACAGCAAACGCAGATATAGGTAAACAGAAAACAATATGTAAGTATATAATTACATAAATAAATAAATAATAAATGCTGGACATTTCACACAACATTATCTAGCCCCAAGCTAAGCAGAGCTTGTGTTATGGGTACTAGATAACTGATATACTTAATACAATACATTACATAAATAAATATTTTTTTTATACATAGAAAATACCCAGAACATATGTTAAAGAACATACATAAGAAGTTTATACTTCATCGGATGTTAATAAATATAACAAATAATAATACTGAATTTCATAACAAGATTAAACCTGAAAATTATAACTGAACCTCCATAGCACAGATTACAAAGTTCGCGATACAGATGGATCCAATTACGGCTCATGTCGGCGTATTAGTAAGTTCGCCTGTCGCGTTGGCTAATAATTAATCACTGTGGTATAGGCCTTATTAATTTACACACATATATATTGGCCTTTCTGTCTGATATACACTATAATATAACTACCGCTTGCAACATGTGCAAACTAATCGATGTATGACAAAACCACTGAAGTGCGCGACACCGATTCAGCTCTAAGTATAGCTGACAATAACACTCTCGCCACTTTTAATCTACAACTACTATACAAAAGCTCTTACACTGTAACAGATTTTACGCGCAGTTTTAAAAGCTCTTTTTTTAAGACTCTGAATAGTAGAAGTTATATGAGAAACAGAAAATTATTGTGCTCAAGCGTCATAAACTGTATTTATAATATTTAATCTGTATCTTATAAAATATTATCTTTGTGTATAATCTGATAGTGTTTTAATAGATTTCATTATAGTGCTCTTGCTATTAGTTGTTATAAACGTTATACATATAGTTCATAAAATTATAGGCACGGTAATAGTTTCAAGTTCAATAGCTATGGAGCAGGAGTAGGTAAGTATAACATTTTGGGGATCACATATATTTCATCGTGCATTCGAATGGCACAGTTTACTCTCATACAACATTAAAACTAATTAAAACTAAGGGAAGCAATATTAACTTCATATTGTTGAACGGTATTGTCTGCGAATGGAAATGCAGCCTGCATGAAACTTGCAAATGTAAACAAAGTAATGTAGAATGTACAGAATGTTCTTTGAATCAACTGTGCAGCTATGTTTTATCTTAAGCGCGTCGGATTTCCCGGGGATTCTAGTATTGGCACCGCCAACCCATACCTATATACAATGCCTTTATCATTCTGCATTCTTTCGGCCGTTTTCATTGCACTGTGAAACATTTTATTTGAATCAAATATCATTTCTTCCCTTAGCTTCACATGCCTCGCAATTTTAGTCGTAACATTACGTCACCCTTTACAAACTAGCGTGGATAACTGACATTCTGTCTTTTACATCCTTAACGATATACATTTCAACAATTAACATTTCATTACTATTATTCACATCACAATTTTACATTGGCTACCTAAGCGTCCATTGAGTCACTCCCACAACGGGCTACTTATTAATTATTCTCTCAGTTCTCACCGTGTCGTGTCACATTTTACTTACAGTTTGTGCGTTCACAATTCGTGGTACCGATATTCTAGACAGATAGGTACTCGGAGCTCACGTGTGACCAGCGGGGGCATCTCTCACTGGTGCCGGTGCACGCGCATGTATCTGGGCTGCAGGATGGGCACCGGAGAGCGCTCTGATAAAGGGTTCAGCGACTGCTTCCGTCACGGGATCGTACTCAGGAGGCTCTTCGGGAGGCGCTGCAGCGGGTCGGATGTTGTCGAGCCGTGGGCGCGGCGAATAGCGCGTCAGCGCAATCCCTCCGACGACTGGGTGCGATTTAAGACTCCCACCTGGAGGGCGTCGTGCATCATGCGCTCGTTCTCCTGGCGAACTGGGGACAAGCACACAGCTTAATCATTGTCCTGATTTGTCGGACACAGAGATGGACTTTACTGGGACCTAAGGGGCTAGTTTATCCATCGCTAAGTTCTAAATGAGATCGGATTATTACATGGATTTTAAGGGCTATGGTTTCAAGTTAAACATGGTTAGGTTTATTTGTAATGGGACCGAAGCGACGTAATCTACCTAATTAACACAATACGAGTGGGATTTAATCTCGCTCTGTAATGCGCTCGCTATAAAATCTAAATTACGTAATATTCTATTTGTTAAAGGTATTAAATCCGTGATGTTAATTACAACATCTAGTGTTACTTTGAGATTGCGAAAAGTTAATGTTGGATAAGTTAGTACCACACATATTAGTTTTGTGATTATATAGCAACTAAGAAAATTTTTGTAAAAAAAAAACACTTCTGGTGGAATTCTCTTTCATATACTATAGGCATACAGTAGATGTACACTCGAAATAACTAGTGGTTCGCCCCGAACTGAGACCTCGCGATAACACCTTTATCAGCCCGACTACTTAACCAAGTAATAACCATTTTTAACCGACTTCCCAAAAAAGGAGGAGGTACTCAATTCGGTAGTTTTTTTTATTTTTTTTATTAATGTTTTTTACCGCATATCTCCGGCGTTTATGAACCGATTTGGAAAATTCTTTTTTTATTTGAATAGATATGTTTCCAGATTGGTCCCATTTTTTTCAGAGTCCAGTTCTGATGATAGAATCCATGAGGAATTGAGGGAACTCCTCAAATATTGTAGGCATACATATGGCGATTTTGATATTTTCAGCAACAAACCAAGCATTTGCATTCAAAAAGTAGAATAATCCTTTCACCACTATGGTTCTTTCATAATTTTTTTTTCATCCAAATATTTTGTCGAATACAATGGTGGAAGTCAGTTTTTTAAATGAAAAGTTATTCTATTATTATTTTTGAAAATTTTCACCTCGAGGTCTACCAGTACAGTACAGGATCCATCAGTAAGAACTCTAATTTCCTACACATCATCGAAATAACCTTTGAATAGGGCTAAGCAACGGGGCGTAATACTACATACCTGTTAGTACCTATATCAAGTACCTGACGAATTAAGTGATAACGTTCTTTTGACGTGAAACATAGAACTCCAGCGTCATTCAAATTCCTAGATATGGGAGGTCAACAATGGATGTTATATTGGTCTCTGTTTTATGGAGTACAAGTTTCTAAATTCTTCAGTTTCAGACTTTTCCCTGTAGTTGTGACACAAAAGCCACAAGCATACCAAATTTCAGCATTGTGGGATTGCTGGAAGTACCCTATAATTTTTGATTTTTACGTTTTTTATTTTCCCTAATATCTCAAAAACTACTAAAGCTAAATACTTATTAATAACAGTTTTTAAATGTCCAACCAAAGCGCTTTCATTAGACACCCCACTTGATCTGACTGTCTCACTTTTATTTTTTTTACCCCCTCTTGGACCCCAATATCTCAGCAACCCCCTGACCGATATAGCTCATAACCTTACCTACAAATTGTACCAAAACTATCTACCCCCATACCAAATTTCATGTGGATCGGATTAACGGTTTGGAAGTTTTCATCGGACAAACATACATACATACATACACACATACATACAAACGCCGATTCTTCCAACTTGACTCAGAGAACTCGCTTCGCTCGTTCAAATATAGTTGATTCTAGATAGAAATGTAATTTACTACTAGACGCAAACATGTAAGTCTTGACAGAGCTTACATATTTCAGCCTTTTGGGGTCGATACTCCAGGTCGGTGGGGCTCTTCGCGTTTTTTAAATTATTTCAGGGCATCTAGTAGAAGCGGCGTGAGACTGAGAGCTGGTTATTATCTCTCTTACCACATTAGTACTGCTATGTTATTCAAGCCAGCGTTTTATAGTGATTAAGATCAGTTGTTATATCTTTGGATCGCTTGTCAACGGTCTTTAGACAGCTCAACTGTTTCATTTTTATTTGAAATTTCGTACATTGTATATTCATCAAAAACTGGTATATATTACATACTTGCATTAGTTGTATTATTATTTCTGTTTATAATGATATACATATTTGGTTATTTACTATGAACGATAAGTAAATACCCTTTATGACGTCAGACAAATCATCGAGGAAAAACTTAATAGACATCTCTCTCTTTTAATGAAACGTCCGTAGGTTCTGGAGATACTGACTGATTGATGAACGATACAAAGACTCATTATCCACAAATATATCAAAATGTTTTCCCTAAACACACATTCATCCTAACCGACGTGATTAATTGAAGCATTCCACTAAAAGCACCGATTTGAAGAGCACCGATCCTATTCCACTAAGAGCACCGATTCATATTTTCGATTGGTGCTCTTAGTGGAATAGTAACATATTTAAAATAATTCCACGAAGATCAACTACGGTAGAGTAGCTGCTAGTGATGGGGATATTCTGTAGCAAGTGTTTAAACTTTGTCAAAGAATAAATTATATTTAGTAAGATCATTTCACATAATTACATATTAAAAACGACACTATATATGTATGTATCTATGTCACGTGAATAACATTTAGCTTAATTTAAGTCCACAGTAACGCGAGTTCTGGTCTTGGATTAAAAATGTAACTTGTAGTATTGTACTCCTCAAAATATGTAAGAGCTATTTATGTTTTGTGTTATGCACTTTGGTTTTTATGTTAAATTTGCCACTATAAGAATTCAAATAAATATCGGGTGGGTAAAAAATATCGTGGGAATTCAACTCTCCACTATTCAAAAGCAACAATGCAAACTGAACGTAGCATTTTCTTAATACAATTGTATGTATCTATTTAAATGTATAGTAAATGTGATAGTTGACCAACATATCAAAAAGAACAGAGACATTTCGTTCATTCTTTAAGTAAATTTTTCGACTACGAGAAGTTACGTAAAAATAAATTTAATGCCCTTTTAATAATTAATGTAAAATTAATGGCTCCAATGTAACGTAATATGTTACAAAAGTTACATTCTGGCGACGTTGTACGCACAGGTTTGCCACTTAAGCTTTTTATGACCACATTTGTGACGATTAAAAGGTCAAGCAGCTAAGTTTTACGACATTTTATCGCCGTAAATAAAGAGTGACGTAGCTTGGCGTAAAGATTGATAAAGGGCTTGTACAGCCTGGCAAAAAGTTTGCTCTCCTGTCTTCAACTGCTCTTTTCAAGTGGTTTGTTTCTCTAGTATGTTGAAGGTTCTAACTGTGCCTATTAAATGAACCACTAACGCGGTAGAAGCCAACCTAGACCTTTCTAGTCTAGTGTTTTCCAGGTTGAACCGAAGGAGGCTAGATTCATGTATCAAAGAGTAAGATTTAATAATTTGTGTACTAGTTAGAACAATCCCAAGAATTTCTGAATTGTGTAAAATGTGAAGTTTTTGGTAAAAGTTCACCAACGTTATACATGGGCGGTTAATGGCTGTTAAGCTCAACTGTTGTTTTTGAATGATACTTTTATAAATTTTCTGTCATCATCACTGATGGTTACAGTAACCATCTCTTTAAATTTATGTTGATGAACTCAGACCTTGAGTGTTTGGGTCTTTAACAAGAACACACAACAAGTACCATGGTACCATGGTACTCTTAGTTCCTTGATACCCACGACACAAGGAATCCTAATGTGGGATCAGGAATATGTATGTTGACTGTTGGGTGTTTGCCGACCTCTGTGGCGCGGCGGGCGAAGGTTCGCCTGCGACGCAGGAGGTTGCTGGTTTGATTCCCGCCTCTGAAAAAATATTTGTACGATCTGCAGATAATTGTTCAGGGTGTTCTGGGTATTTTTCTATGTATAATAAAAATATATCTATTTATGTAAAGTATTTGTAATAAGTAAATCAGTTATCTAGACCCATAACACAAGCTCTGCTTAGCTTGGGGCTAGATAATGTTGTGTGAAATGTCCAGAATTTATTTATTTATATTATGTATATTATGTTAGGTTACGTAGACTGAACTAAAGTCCAACCAGGATTTATGTGTTTTTATATTTTCTGCTGCAAAATGTGCGTTTGGTTCGGTTTCTTTAAAAAATTGCGATTCGCAAATTTAAGAATTTCAGCATTCATGTGCCCTAACTTAAAGTAGCTAACCTTGTTACAACTCCAGCGGACTTGGTAACGGGTTAAGATAATTAGAATTTCGTTTCGCCACCCACTTTCAGCATATTTTATTTAATAAACGGTTCTAACAATTTTTTCGCAAGTTCAAAGGGAAGCTTTTATTTTATTAATTAATGGATTCGATGTGAAAACTTTAGATTCAGTTGCGTTTGAATAGATCTTTCAAGATTTATGTTGTACTATAGTAACCTTTACATACTATCTAAACGAATTATGTTTTTATATTATTATAATTATTTTGGATACTTATAAAAATATTAATACTTATTAAAAGCTCTTTTTAGCCTACATATTTAATGACCCAGCACTTAAACTCAGCTGGGCTATTATAAAACAAAAGATGCAAGAGGTGTGGGTTTGATTTCCGGTGCGGGACAAATGTTTGCATGATCTGCAAGTGGTACTATGGTACTCGTAGATCATGGTACCCACGACACAGGGAATTTTAGTGTTGGATGTATTTGTATGTGACTGTTGGGTATTATGTATGTAATGTACAAATGTCTGTAATTTAGAAAACAAAACCAACTTACATATCTACCTGAGTTACAAAAACTCTATTGATAAGTTAAAAACCCTGTGTTGGTAAATTATTATTTTTTTCATTGTTTTCAAATGATTTGATTCGGTTTAAATCCAAAACTACATAGACTAGTATGTAATCAAATGTAGGTAGGTACTTTCTATAAGCTAGGTGACCAAAAATTGCCCATAATGAAGTGTTAAACACATTTTTTTTATTTTAGTAGGCGAGTTTTCAACCGTTTAAAACAACGATCTCTAATACTCACATAGATATCGGGTCGGCGCAATAAAAACGTCTCGGTGAATTTAAGCTCACTTGAAAAGTGAGTTTGTATTTGATTTAGTTCGCTTCAAACAAAGCCAATGTAAACACGTGTCACAATGCCGCAATGTATATTTAAAAGTTGCAAAAATAATCCCCGAAAAAACAATTTAACGGCCGGAGTGTCTTACTTTCGTTAAGTACATGTAGAATAAGTTGTATTTTAAGCTTTAAACTAACAAAAAGTATGAAATTTTGATCAAAATTACCGATTTTAAACCACCGCTACAAATGTTTGGCCAACGTTGACGCAAAATTGTCTGTAACAGAACAGTAGATGCATGGAGTAGATTTGTATTGTAATAATTTGTTTTTACCAGAACTTTAAAAAAATTTAATACTACTTTTGTGTCTGTTTGTTGAACTCTCATCAGATACTTGGCTTTCCTTTTGTTTATTTTAGCTTTCCGAGCAATCCATTTACGCTACTGTTATTTAACCAAATCTTTGGTTAACAACCCCTTTACATCTATACCAACTGATAATGAGTCCTCTCGCTTTGTTAAAATTTATGAACCAGAATCACTTATAGAACACATTATCGTAAAAAAACAGTACTTTTTCAAATTCTTTTATCATATTATAGGTATATTTCCCAAATATCAAATAAATGCCCAACCTACGGCAGGCGCCTGTACGCCCGCCCTCAAGCACTTTACGGTTTTTGTTGGAAAACTTTGATGGTCGATATCTTTTTTTATTATGAAACGAGACAAACGTAACAGAACATATATTTTTTATATTTGAGCTTTTTATAACTAGGGCTTTATTATCAGCCTGTAGGTACGCAGAATGGAAAATTTTTAATGTTGAGCTGTTTTAAACATTTTGGGTTTTGATCAAATTATTGCACTAAACTGTACTTGTATTATAAAGATTGTAAACATGAATATAAAGATGTGGAATTTAGTGATATTTTTATTTGTGACATCCAGCGATAGACATCTTGGCCAAAAACATAAACATACACATAAATATACACACAACAGAACGTTAATAAAATAACAAGTATATATACTATCAATATCAAACATACATGCCCAAAACATAAATAATTTTAACTTAACTTTAACGTGCATATTATAAATTATTTAAGTGATCAACGCGACTCCATACCTTCTGTAGTTAAATTTGAAGAAGCAAACAGAAGCGAAACCATGGAAACGGATGGATGTAGCTCGCAAGGTAATAACGGGAAAAAGAACTTTATTTGTAGCTCTTTAAGGTTGATTTCACACTAGTTGTTTAACCTATGTCTTTTGATTTGACAAGTGACAGGAGTAATATAATTGCTTTGCTCGTTTTTTGTGACGAATGATCGTAAGTGTAAGATAATATTTTGAAGATTTGCTACTTTTTTGCTAGGTGTCATGGTTGTAATTAGGTTGAACTTAGAACTGTTTTAAAACTTTCATCTTTGTTCGTTAGTAAACAAATGTAGCTGTATAAGTATGTATCCATGCGGACAGTTTTTAGCTTTCATTTTGTACGTGACCCTGGATCTATTGTGAATTATAAGATCGTTGGTTTAAAACGATTTATATGCGGTTTAAAACGGCAATATTTGATTTAAAACGTTTTAAATCGGTTGTTTTACATCTATATTTGGAATACTTCCGAAGCTGCTTATAAGTTGGAGGATGAAGATTCAAATACCATTGTACGTCGTAAATTATTGTAAAAAACATTTTACAGACTTTCACATAGTTCAAGTTGGGTTTCCAAACGAATGTTAATAAATTATAATCCACGTTTTCATAGCCATATCCAATTAGTGGAGTTGATTAACATGTTAAATGAAATTGATTAACATTTTAAACGAAATTGTCTTTTACACAGGAATCCACTTAGCTTCGGGTAGGTAGAACAGTCAGCGATAGTAAAAAATTTAAAACTTTACTTTTAAAAATAACAATGTAATAAAATAAAAGGGCATTTATTCAGTTACACCAATCCTAGTTACAAAGGTACAAGTAAAATATAATTTAATAGTTAGTGTAAGAGAAGAGGACGAGGGCTCAGCCACGCTGTTTTTCAGCCTCATTTTAGAATGCTGCTGTCGTCACAGCACTTTTACTTTTACTCTACATTTTTACTTTTTTTTTACTTTTTTTTACTTTTTATACCAATTTCATATATTCATCATCATCATCAGCAGCCTTTAGACATCCACTGCTGGACGAAGCCTTCCCAATAGAATACAATTTGCCATAATCACCACGCTTGGCAGGCGGATTGGTGATCGCGAGATGGTGATTGGTGATGGTGAGAATTGGTGACGTAGTACTCAGGTGGATGCTGCTGCTCATGCAGCAATCTCTAAAGTCTAATCTAATAGTAAGTAGTTAGTAGTAGTAACTCTTATAGTAGAGGTGTAATCTCTTAGTCGACTTTTACGACATCCACAAGAGGAGACAGAGAGGTTTATTATATTTTTGTTGGCCGGAGACACCATGGCAAGGGAAATACATAGTAGAATTTATCAAAATGAGCAATGCAATGGGCTGCTTTATCGCTGAAAATGATTTCATCCAAGCAACTTTTTTTTGTTCATCATTGTTGTCGCATACAAAGGTAAAAAGGTAGGTAAAAAGTATATTGATGTCTTTCCATACATTATTCATTGAACTCTATATATAATTTGCCGCCGACTGTACAATGACGATGTAAATGTAAAGTGGGCCACAAAGCGGTCCGTTAAATTCGCCACACAAGTTTACTTCACTTGTTTTTGTTCGTATACAACTTTTACAGTGCACCTCGCTGTTGTAAATTGTGTTACAATGAGTTGATAATGAGAACAAAGTCGAAACTTTGTCTTAGCCCTTGTTACACCATCCCTGGGTAATTTAAGGTACCCTCGTACACCTCGTCGAACATTACGGCTGAATTACGTTTCAACTTTACCAAAAATTTTCTGGTTCATTGTTTAAAAAAATCTAGAACTCTGCGTACCTTAAAGCCAATTTCACCATACTGTTTTAGTTAGTGTCTTGTTAAATTTAACCATTGGTCAAGGTGACAGATAATCTTTGAAAACAGCTGTCAAAAAGCATTGGTTGTTTAATCGCCTGTTATTTGTTCGTGAAATCAAACCTAAATCGTATCCGATTATATCTAAAAAGTTTTATGAATATCTTGTAGTTTTAAAATTAGTTGTCTAGTTTCCTTTTAATTTCAAAACTACAAGTCAGATCTTCATAAAATATTATAGTTATAATCGGATATGACGTCTCATCCGCAATGTTCTAGATTTTTTAACCAATGAATCAGACCTAAACGATAATAGTTATTTTGTTATGCAAGGCTGCAAAGTTGTTATTTGGGGCGCGTACTTGTATTGAAACCTGAGCAAGCGAAGCATTCTCAAAGGTACGAGACGCAAAATAACTTTGCTGCCCAGCGAAACACAACTTTTTATCTCACTACAGCGAGGAAAAGGTTTTGTTTATCATTCGAAATCTGCGTGCAAAAGGGCATTTTATCCGCTAGCGTGAATAAGGTTTTTAAAATTCTAATTGCTTAAAAAATCTAATTTAATCCTTGTCGTAACAACGGAAAAATAAGTAATTTCTGTCACTACTACGCCCCGCAGTTTCACATACAAATGAAAAGACGCCTATGTGTTAATCCAGGGTATAAGGTATCTTGATTCCGAATTTCACTTAAATCCGTTCAGCCGTTTAAGCGTAAAGAAGTAACAAACATACTCACAAACCTTCACATTTATAATACTAGTTGCGCCCCGTGGTTTCACCCGCGTGAATAATGATGAAAATTGATGATGATGATGATGATTAAAAGTAGCCTATGTGTTAATCCAGGGCGTAAAGTATCTCCATTCCAAATTTCACTCAAATCCATTCAGTAGTTTTTACGTGAAAGAGTAACAAACATCCATACTCACAAACTTTCGCGTTTATAATATTAGTAGGATAGTAGGATTAGTGTGATTTAAAGTTCCCCAAAATTGGTTAAATACGCACTTATTATATTATACTTCGACAACTAAGTACATCAAGGCATTCAATTTGGTACAATCATTTCAAATTTCACCTAAAGATTTTCAACAAATCTATACAAGAAGAACATTTCCGTAAAGCAACAATCTGCTGACATTAAACGGGAAATGACCCATGTCAATTTCAAAGTGGGTACCTATAACGTACAAAGAGAACTCTGCAAAATTTCCTGAACCCTGAACGGTTTTTAATCACGTCTCTAAGTTTTAAACAGCAATCGTTCACGTTATTTCCGTCTGTTCCGAGCAAAGAGAAAAGTTAAACAAAACATTAATCATTGAAGCTCACTTAGGTAGATAGAACTGATTGACTTGGCTTACGTCAATTCCTAGATTTTAATGCTAAATGGAAATGAAGACTTCAATTTCAATATTTAGTTGAGAAACTAAAAGAAAAAGTCGGTTATTTGAGAGTATCATCGCTGTTTATTGAATTTTGCATGACAGTAGCTGAATTTGCTTGACGTAACCTTACTTGCTGTTTTGTGTCCACTTAACAGTAGACCCCTCCTTCTGCTCCCGTGGATGTTGTAAAAGCCGAAGGAATTACATCAGGGGGGGGGGGGGATAGGCAGCAGTATCCATCTGAGTATTCAACACCAATACTGCCATCACCAATCCAACAACTTTTCATAATCACCACCAAGCGTGGTGATTATGAAAAGTCCACCCATTGTACTCAATGGGGGAGGCTTCGCCCAGCAGTGGATGTAAATAGGCTGATAAAGAAGAAAAAAGAATAAATAAAAAAATGCTGTTGTTCCAACCACTTTTTTCTCTCTGTGTGGAGACATTTCATACAACATTATCTAGCCCCAAGCTAAGCGGAGCTTGTGTTATGGATACTAGATTACTTAATACAATACATTACATAGATAGATATTTTTTATTATATATAGAAAATACCCAGAACACCCTGAACAAATTTCTGCAGATTATACAAATATTTGTTCCGAGGTGGAAATCGAACCCGCAACCTCCTGCGTTTCAGGCGAAGCTTCGCCTGCCGCGCCACAGAGGTCGTCAAGGAGAACCTTACTTGGCTGACACACATTTTTGTGTTCCAACCGTTATTAACGACGAAATATCAATTGAAAAAAACATTTTATTTGGTTAAATGTCGGAACAAGCAGATGGGGCCCCACCTACCTAAGCGATATCCTCTGCCTACAACAATACATTACCAGGCCACGTTCACATGGAACGATGATGACTTGATGTCATTGCACTGATCTTGTTGCCCTGAGACATAAAGCTGAAAAGTCTCAAATGTGTCTGCAATTTCACCGGCAGCCCTCAAACCGGACCACAGTAATGCTCACGTTACTGCTTGGTGGTAGAAATAAATACGGTGTTAGTAGTTTTTCGGACGAACTCTTTCACAAAAAAGCTTTATCTACTACTAAAACTAAATAGAGGCTCTTAAAATACCAAGGAGTAGCCACTACTGGGTAATTCTGGGTATTTTCTATATAAAATAAAAATATCTATGTATGTAATGTATTGTATTATAAGTATATCAGTTATCTACTAGTACCCATAACACAAGCTCTGCTTAGCTTGGGGCTAGATAATGTTGTGTGAAATGTCCAGCATTTATTTATTATATTTATTTATTATTTACTAGCAACTTCTGAGGGACTTAAACTGCTAGTTACTGCTAACTGAAGTTCAATCAACATACAGATACAGTATACACACTGTATAATATAGCACTGTATCAAATTGTGTTGCAACTTTGTACTCAATATAATTATCTCATATTGTTCACTGGTCACCCAGATAGGATACGTCACTGAAGGCGCATTCAAATAGAAAGCAGGTTACCTCTGTCTGACAAGTGCTTTCCTATGAAGCGGTGGCCGTCTTAAGACTGCCGGTAAACGTGATTTTCAACTTTACGACAAAGTAGTAATTCACGTTGCCACGTCTCCGCTGTTAAGACATCGGTCACTTCTTAGGAACGTCTTAGGAGCTGAGTACTTTTACATCCTGCGTGTTCGCATAGCTTCTACGGGTTGTCTCATAAGTATTTTTATGTTGAAAAATATCTTTTACATAACAAGCTTTTATGACGACCTCTGTGGCGTGGCGGGCGAAGGTTCGCCTGCGACGCTGGAGGTTGCGGGTTCGATTCCCACCTCTGAACAAATATTTGTACCATCTGCAGATAACTGTTCAGGGTATTTTTCTATGTATAATAAAAAAATATTTATCTATGTAATGTATTTGTATTAAGTATATCAGTTATCTAGTACCCATAACACAAGCTCTGCTTAGCTTGGGGCTAGATAATATTGTGTGAAATGTCCAGCATGTATTTATTTATAAAATTAACTTTTAAAACATATCTAGTAGTGAAGGCGCCGGCCATGTCATCGTAGAATATCTCTATTAGACGCCGTAAACCTGCTTTGTCTGTAAATGCGGCCTTTCTAACAATATTTTAACACAAGTTTGCGAACTTTCGGACGAGTCCCCTTCAATTACAAGACACTCGAACTTGGCCGACTTGAATGCCGTGTCACGGATAATTACCTTAATTAATACATTCGAGAATTTTACCAATTAAACTGTAATACGATGCTATGATGAGGCATTGTTCTGTAAGAAGTCTTCAGATTACTGGGTGATGCTGGTGACTTAATGTTAGAGGGGTTCACGAAATATTTTGATTAATTGGCAGAGATTGGAATGCCTTGTGATTCCTGTACGTGGATCAAGCCACAATTACCCTTAATCGTGGGGTTAGTAGAGAGGAAATTAACAGAGTGTTTGGTAGGGAGACATTCTACCGTAGAATGTCTCCCGTCCGTAGAATTTCTACGGTCCATCAAAACTCACAAAGCTTGAATATTAATCTGTCTCTTAAGACTGATTAAGATGCCAATACTAAGGAAAATAAAGTTTTTTCATTAATTCAGTTTTAAAAAGGTATAGATAAAGAAATGGATAAGATCATTGTCATCATCATCAGCCTGTATTAGTCCACTGCTGGGTATAGGCTTCCCCAATAGAATGCCATGAATGGTCTTGAGCCGCCTCCATCCACCGAATTCACACTACGTTTATAATCCTTTAAGAGGAGGGACTTCATCAACTGCGTCCTCCGGTTTGTGGTCACCACTCGAGAACCTTCATCTCCCAACGGTTGTCAGTTCTGCGAGCTATATGACCTGCCCATTGCCACATTAACTTTCCAATTATGATAGCTAAATCGGTGATGTTGGTTCTTCTACGGATTTCTTTTTTTCGGTAAACTCTTAGCATAGCCACGTAGGGCAGGCGTTATTTTTTTATTCATTTTATTGAAATCTAGCATAATGCGTTAATGAGTAATCTTCGAAATATTGTTAAAACTGACTTAAATAAAATCATAGTGATTAGTAAAAACTCCTCAGCACATTAATTATATTTTATGGAGCAGGAATGAATGGATTTACTATAAAAAAAAAAAATTATGTGTAATCAATCAATCCTTGTTTCTGTGATCTTGGTTGCTTTCTGTATAAAAATTCAATTAAGCATTTTCATCAGTCTTAGTACACTTATATAAGACTGATGTTTTCTATTTTAAACTTACTTCAAAAAAGGAGGAGGTTCTCAATTCAGTTGTATTTTTTTTTTCAAGTTTGTTACCTCATAACTTCGTAATTTATAAAAAAAATTGGAAACTATTTGAGAACAAAGTCGAGTAAACAAATTTAACTTTCACATAACCAGAAATCCATGATAGAATCCGAAATGAGGAAATAGGCACGTAGATGAACCAAGATCACCAACATAGCGATCGACATTTGCCATAATCACCACGCTTGGCAGGCGGATTGGTGATCGCAGAATTGGAGTTGAGCACTCGGGTGGATGCTGCTGTTTACCCCCTGGTGTAATCCCTTAGTCGGCTTTTACGACATCCACGGGAGGAAATGGAGGGGTCTTATCTTTAGCCGGAAACACCAAGGCACTTGCACTATATAGTCAGTAATAAAACAACGAACTAAAATCAGATTTTCAAAACTATTGAGCAATTTTAATTTTACATTATAATCAGCTTAAAATTAAATCCAGCGTTCAAAGCAAAATCTTGTTACCTTGACGTCTCTGAAATTAACTTCTTAGATGATTGATTTTGTCATTCTCTTGTTTAAATCTAACAAGGTTAATTATGATTAACTACCTACAACTACGCTAGCTGAAACATTTTTTTTATCATCCTACTCCTACTAATATTATAAACGCGAAAGTTTGTGAGTATGGATGGATGTTTGTTACTCTTTCACGTAAAAACTACTGAATGGATTTGAGTGAAATTTGGAATGGAGATACTTTACGCCCTGGATTAACACATAGGCTACTTTTCATCATCATCATCATCATCAAACGAGAAAGTTTGTGAGTATGGATGGATGTTTGTTACTCTTTCACGTAAAAACTACTGAATGGATTTGAGTGAAATTTGGAATGGAGATACTTTACGCCCTGGATTAACACATAGGCTACTTTTCATCATCATCATCAATTTTCATCATTATTCACGCGGGTGAAACCGCGGGGCGCAACTAGTTGTCTATAAAGAGCTCAATGTCAATTGATCTACGAAAATATTAATATTTATATTCATAAATATAAGTAGCTCAAATACCAAAGTACTAAAGTAAATTGCATTTGATCGGGAACTTACTACATGCACTTTAATTTTCCCTGTGTTGAAAATTTTAGTACATTTGCAGCCTTAAAAGTCGACCGATGCTAAAAGCTTCAGTCGGTTTGGTGTATTTTTGGTGCTTATGTTGTTTTCACTTAGTTACAGATAAAACCATTCACTTAGAGTACGTACTCTTACATTTCCATTTTAACAAGTGGCCAGACACTTTCACGGCGGACTTTTTTTTGCGATTTCACGTGTAAATACGGCTTTTTGAATTGAAACACAGAAGTGTATGTGAGCCGCTTTGTAGTGGCATTTGTCCAAAGAAACTCCCAGAAAATAAAGTTCAATGCAGTCACCAGTGAAAGAAAAACACAAACGTTGTGTTTTCATCAGTGAACGTGTTAAGATAAGTATAGCCCAACTACAGTGAACCATAACAACACTATATTATCAGTAATAATAAAGTAGTATGTATAAAGTACAAATGTAGCTACGTTTTTACCTGTTTTTAATTTTAATTTATTTCTATTCTTTCTATTTTATTTTGTCAATGCATGCGTCTGCCACTGTATAAAATATCTGCTTATAAAATGTAGATTCGGTTTGGTTTAAGAACGGCATATAATTAATTGCATAAAAACTAGTATAAGATAACTGTGAATCCTAGATTAATAGAATAAATAAATAAATAAGTAATATGGTGGCCACTCTTTTCAATTATGACAACGATTCGTATCGACAGTTTATATTATACTAGTTGCGCCCCGCGGTTTCACCCGCGTGAATAATGATGAAAATTGATGATGATTATGAAAAGTAGCCTATGTGTTAATCCAGGGCGTAAAGTATCTACATTCCAAATCTCACTCAAATCCATTCAGTAGTTTTAACGTGAAAGAGTAACAAACATCCATACTCACAAACTTTCGCGTTTATTAATATTAGTAGGATTTAAAAAAATATTGATATATATTTATTTGTTATTTTTGAAATCTCGTAGTAAAATTTCGCGCTTCGCCCCTTCGCAACTCTTAATCCATCCATCGTTAAAAAACTATTTCATGGTCAGGGACTTATATTGATTGTAGATTTATTTGTTTGATACATAATTATTGAAGAGTAATAAGTACTTCAGCAATTTAAAAATTTGAATATTTCAATGCTTTGAACATTTTCATTAGATAGTTACTTATGGTCAGAACGAGCGTGTGAATATTTGGAAACTCGGTGATAAAGCTGCTTCTGTTGTCGACTGTACCTACCTCACATTTTCACACAAGCTTTTCCTCTTCCCCGTTAACATATTAAAAAACCTATTACCATATGTAGATGGGTTTTATGAACGTGGATGTCATGCACATATTCTGCATCTCAATCGGATGTTGATTCGGTCATCAAAGATCATGCGAAACAGGGATGATTCTCAAAAAAAACGAGTTCGTGATGACGTGAAATCTCGCATGAAAACTATATTTATAAACTATATATATGAATGTTATTCGAGATGTGACGTCATTTCGTGGACTTGTTTTATTTGAGAATCCGGCCTCAGCTATGGCAGGTATGTAATTCTTTTACCTCACTTAGCCCGCGGGCCGAAATGTCCAATACAAAAGTTATTTATATTTTTTATAGTCAACTCAGGCCATATCGACCCCTTTGAAAATCTTAACTTAGCCCAAACCTAACTCAGCCTTCGGGCTAAATGACCACTTTGAAATATTTTTATGATTTTTTTATAGACGTTGAGGATAGTAGGTAAACTTTGCTTCCAATTTATAGAACATACATAGGGGTAGACAGTGAGGTCCTCTACCAGACCATTCTCTTTGATCCAAAGTAGCTGAATCACCTGGCTGTATGAGGTCGTGTAAAATACTATCTGGGTCATCGGCCTGGGTCTGTAATCTAGCTTCATTTAAGTGTAAGTATATTTTCCGTCTCAGTTAACCGAGCATTGCCGGTTTAAAATTACCTCCGACATCGCCCGATCTTCATTGTATGCACAGCTTATAAACAGAACAGCGGAACCATATACGCAATAAAGCGAAAAAACTCAAAAAAAAATATTAGAAAAATAAAAAAAAAATACAACCGAATTGAGAACCTCCTCCTTTTTTGTGAACTCAGTTAAAAATACAAACTACACGGCTGCGTACCAGTATAAGGTTTTTAGTTTGTCTAATGGAATAGCACATTGTTGACGGTTTAAAAGCCGTAACTAGGTACCTAAGTTAAATATATTAATGACTGTAAATGCAACGAAGTTTCTTTACTGTATAATGACAATAATATTTTTTTTTTCTAAAAAATCACACAACATTCATTTTAAGACACTCAAAAAGCTCTAATTGAATTTAAGTAAGCCTAGCCTAAGGTAAACCTAAATTCTGGGAATAAAGAGCGTGCAACGAACAAAAAGACTCGACACTAAAAAAAAATACATCCGAATTGAGAACCTCCTCCTTTTGAAGTCGGTTAAAAACTATAGAGTATCGAGTAGTGTAGAGAGCTAGTTATCCTTTCTGAGCTGTGGCCAAGTTTCATAGCTAACTGTAGCATACGGCACAACATTACAAAGCCACAAATTGGCCACCGTTTATTTCACTCGTCTGCAGAGTTTAATCTCGCAAAGGAACGAATCTTGATCTTTGAACTAAAGCGGCGACCCTTTACTGTTGACAATGATTACCAAAGTAGGTAAAAATATAATATTGTCTTATACCGCTATACTACGGCCCTTATATGACGATATTGACATCTTGGGTAGGTCAAAACAAAGGCAACGCTCGAGGTACGGAAATAGACGTGACGCGGACGTTTTTCCTTGTAAGTCCACGCAGAGTAACGCGAGACGGACTCAAACTAACAAGGGAAAGCTCCCATGTCCACGCCGCATTCGCCTTTGTGTACACCGCGCCTTAGGGAACCCGGGCTTTAATAAACCTGATGAAATTTTATGTAATCGTACTGTAAAGGGTATACTTATTGACGGCATGACTCTTGTTTCGTGGGAGAAGGGTAGGTCTTTGCTGTGGGACGCTTACGTCATCTCATATTACCGGAACATCATCAGTTAGGGCCGGTGCAGCGGTTGATTTGGCTGTGGATCTTAAAAGGAGGAAATATGAATGTCTCGACTGAGCTTACATATTTGAGCATTATTGAGTCGAGACTCTGGGTCCGTGGGGTGCAGGGGCCCTTCGAATTTTTTTAATTCTTTCAGGGCGTCTGGTCAAAGAGACGCGTGACCTGAGAGCTGGCTATTATCTGGCTCAACGTGATATTGAACGTGGCAATGCAGCCAGCGTCTTGGTTACATTTCTGTCTGGTAGTGATTTGGATCAGTTGATCTTTAGATCGTTTGCAACGATCTTATGATAGCTCAACTGCATTTTTTTGTATATACTTGTATTCTTTGTATTATTTTTCTGTGAATGTATATAACGTATACTTATTAATAGAAGAACTTGCGACATAGCTCTCAAGTGGCTATGGGCAGGTCATATAGCTCGCAGAATGACAACCGCTTGGGGAATAAAGGTTCTCGAGTGGCGACCATAAACCGGACGACGCGGTAGAGGAAGGAAAGAAGAATCGATTGACTAAAGACATCATAAACGTCGCAGGAAATCGGTGGATGGAGGCGGCTCAAGACCGTTAGTCGTGGCATTCTCAGGAGGAGGCTTATGTCCAACAGTACTCTTCTACAAACTGCTGATAACGATGATGATGATGTACCTACATTCTGACAAATAAATTACTATGACTATGACTATGATGATACTTATTATGTACTTATTATGTTATGATGTTATTAAATACATATTAGCAACCAAAGGAAAAAAATAATGGGCTCAGTCACGTAAAAAAAATATATATTCACCAATTTCTTTGCATCTTTGCAGGAATTAAACTTTGATTTTTGTTAATAAAGCCGTTTGGGCGCTTTCGGGGTTCTTCTTGATTGGACGTTTCCTCTGATTGCCGTACCCTACGTTTCTGTCCATATTTTCAACTTTGCAAAGTCATCAAATTTTGTATCACTTAAGGTTTTATCAGAGCGCCTGTAAAATATGCATACTTCTATATTTCGGTCTTTTTGCACAAAGCCTATTTGCACATTAGATAATTTAAAATTTAAAAAAAATTAAAAAAAAAATTAGAAAACCACTGCTAAAAATAGCCCTACCCTAGGAGCCGCCTAGGAGAGCTATGGAGCCTCCTCCATCCACCAACTTCCTGTGACGTGTATATAGAACTAAAAAAGTTTTTTTGTAACCAAACACTCCATTATTTTTATAGACAGAAATATGCCATAATTTATTTGCATCAAAATGTTGGTCTGGCTACCAAACCGAATTTAAAGATGTTTTTCACATCAGAAATAAACAAAGGTTGAGTTAGGTAGTAATGCTGGGGCCAAATTAGCGGGCTACGGCGAATGATCGCTTTGTGCGTCTCTGTTTGTATGCATCATTCGCAAAACGACAGACAGGGACACAAAACGCAACATTCGCCGTAGCCCGCTAATGTAGCCCCAGCATCAGTGAAATGATAGAGGCTTAGCCACGCTTTTTTCAGCTTCGCCTCAGAATGTCTGCTGTCATCACAGCTGCTTTGTGATAGAGTTTTGTCTTTCTTAAAAACACTACGTAAAATAAACAAAATTACAAAAAGGAGTAGGTACTTTTAATACTTACAGAGTACAATAGCTTTAAACTTACATATTCTAGTAGAATGGGAAGTTTTCAGGGAGGCAATTAATAAGAAAAAATAGTTCTTAAAATTCCGGTAGACGGCGGTGACTCGCCATGGTTGTCTTCTGAAGATTTTGCAAAAGCAGCACAGAGAACAAATTCTCTTTGTTAACAAAGTCCAACTTCTTACGATTTTGTTCTACAAACAACACACAACTTTAGTAGAGATACTTCACCAAAGAACAGTATGAGCGTGGAAGTCATTGACACTGACAGTTGGTGGCTGACCGACAAAATTTCAAATTTAGACAACCTTAGCTGGACTGCGCCATCTATGCATGGATTTAGAACCATTTTCTTTCAGCTGTCATAAAACTCCCCATTACGTTTTCTAGTATTCTTATAGTCCGATGAACGAGGCAATTCCTTGTATGTACACCCTAACAATAATTCCTCTGTCGCTGAAACTTTGCTGTGTGATAAAGTAAGGTTTATAGATTACGGTTGACAGGTTATCTAGGATTTTTTTTATTTTTAAATTAGGTATTCCTACCTAAACATGGAAATCACTTATAACATTCGTTGGAAAATTGCTCAGTCTGAAATTTCTTCGGTGTATGTTAGTATACATTAATAAGTATAGATATGTAACGGTATCCAGGAATATTTCGATTTCGGTGAGGCAGAAATTAAAGAATATCTGTTTTTTTATCACAACTTTTTCAGGAAAATTTCTCAGTCAGTTTTTATTTTTTTGTACGCGTAAGGTTGTTTAAACGAATCGCCTTGCAGAGTTATCTAAAAGATTTGCCGTTTCGTTCATAGCTTTATGGTTTTTTGGAAATAACTTTCGGCGGAAAATTGCTCCGTCCTTTTTTATTCATTTACTAGTTAAAGTACACTTAAATACAACAGCATTTTCAAGTATCCAATAAAATTTCGGCGTAGCATACGCATTTTAGACTATCAACATTACGCGCACAGCCGCCGGGAGCTACTTTTACTACATCTTGAGACAATAGTTTTGATCAATGAGAATCAATATATATATAAGGCAAATATCACTCACCTACTTGCTGACTCATCACGATATCTCAAGAACGAAATAATAATAAATAATGTTTCTTTCGGCTTCTAAGTGCTTGTAAGTTTAATATTTGTATGAAAAAAGTTAGAGCCAAATTGAACCTAACGCCTACGCGTTACAGCATATGACATCACATAGAAGTTGAAAGCCGAAGCAAAATCGTAAAGTTTCTCAGACGAAAAAAAATGAGAGACAGAGTCGTCGTGAACAAACAGCTACAGAGGGTCCACTCAGAACATAGCGCCATTTCTGGTAAGCACACATTGACTTTACGTTTAGATGTATTCTCACGCAATCTCGAGCAGAGCTCAGTCGCGACTATAATAGCGAGTGCAGGCATTTGTCACTTGTTAACAAAATGAGTAGCGGTATTATTACGCTTGCAGTGTATTTGGTTGTTTAAATACAACCAAATGCAAACGTTCTTCACCTTTCCAAACGAGATTGTTTGTAACTTGTTCCAACTCCTAATAATCTACTCCTTTTCAAAATTCTGAATGAATACAGTAGCAACCTTAGTGAGTCAGGCAAGTTTAGGTAATTATTTTCAAGGACGGTGGGAGCGGACCTTCTGTCTATTTCTATATTTTGTGGTCTTACCTAAACTGTCAAATTTTGTAACGTGGATCATTTCTTCTTCGATGCGTTGGCTGTTTTTATGACGACTTCTAGGTGGCCAGTATGTTTCAATTGATTTCTAACGAGATTTAAAAAAAGTACGACTTTACATACAAAATAAGCTTGCCAAGTGCGAGTCGTAAGTACTCGAGTAGGTGTGCTGACTGACGGTTTTGAATGTGGTAGTTTTCCATGATTTTGATATATTTTCAGTAAGTAATTTATTTTAATTTTTTATTCAAAAACGAGTTGAGTGTCCCGGGGAGAATTTTCAATAGCGTAATAGTTTTGATTGTTTTAACAGTCACTCGCAATAACTTTCGTTTAATTCTTCATCGTGTTCTCAATATTCTTATTTTTTCCACATCTTTTTTACGTTATTTTGGAGATAAGTTTAAGGACAGCTACTTTTAGGCGTTTTTTTTCGGTGTAAAAGTGATAAAAAAGTTGCTCATAGTATCATCCAAAAAAAACAGAACCTCGATAACCAAAAACGGAATGCGGATCCCTAAGCAAAAAAGCTATGTCAAAAAAGGAAAAGCGGTATATCTGGCAGCCCTTGCGCGGAGCGCATGCGTGGTGCGGTGCCCCGCTGTATTATCAGAGGCCCAAACACGAACATCTAAAGTTACGAAGACACGATAGTAAACTTCAAATATCTACTCACAAATATTGAAAATTTCAAGTCACTCCTGTGTCACTGGCCAATATTTGACGTTTGAGATCGTCTCGATTGCGTCTCGGTAACATTAATTGTTCGTGCTGAGCCCACAGAACCCCGCGCGGTACGAAAATTGACTAAGTATGAAATGTTGATATTTAAAAGTTTATGTGTTTATGTGTTTTGGCGAAATTTTATTGGATAACTTAAAATTCTATTATAATAAAGTATACTGTAACTAACAAATGAATAAAAATGGACGCAGCAATTTTCCACCGTAAGTTATTTCCAAAAATCCATAAAACTATGAACAAAAAGGCAAATCTTTTGGATAACTTTGCAAGGCGATTAGTTTAAACAACCTTACAAGTACAAAAAAATTAAAACTGACGGAGCAATTTTCCTGAAAAAGTTGTGATAAAAATACAGATATTCTTAAATTTCTATCTCACTGAAATCGAAATATTCCTGGATACCGTTACATATGTATACTTATTAATGTATACTAACATATACCGAAGGAATTTTGGACAGAGCAATTTTCCACCAAAAGTTATTAGTGATTTTCATGTTTAGGTAGAAATACAACATTTAAAAATAAAAAAAATCATGGATAACTTGTCAACCGTAATTTATGAACTTTACTTTATCACACTGCAAAGTTTCAGCGACAGAGGAATTATTGTCAGGGTCAAACCCCCTCACTGACTGGACTATTATCTTTATATTATGACATATAACGACCACCGCGGCAGGCGAGTATAGCCGGCTGAGACGCAAGAGGTGTGGGTTCAATTCCCACTGCGGGACAAATGTTTGCTGATATGAAAATATTTGTTCCGGGTCGTGGGTGTTGTCGGTTACCATGGTACTCGTAGTTCCTCGATAATCACGACACATGTTATCCTAGTGTGGGATCAGGACTGTGTAATTAAACACTTTTCAGAGGCAATTGTGGCAAGATTTTTTGGAGTTGTTAAGTTTTGTTTATTTTTATTATCTTAAGGTGATCAATAAAGTATTTTCTATTCTATATTAACTTGTACTGTTACCGATCCTTGCTAACGTTAGATAATTTTACGTATGCAAAACGTTACAAGGGACGTCTTTACGTAATTATGGCTGCTAAACAGGGTAAACAAACATATGTGTAGGTAAATAAAATACCAGAGTTTTATGTAGGGTGTTCTAGAAGTACCTACGGCTACGGGTAGTCCTTGGGCACCCCGTTCGCCCCGGGCGTTTTCGGGTATTTCGAAGGAGCGAGTAGACAATCAAGTTGGTCTACGATTTTCAAAATCACCTGTTTCTGGAGAGTATTCATTTTTAATCATATTGAACGATTAGTCCCAACTGATTGGATTAGAATTTACATCCTACTAATATTTTAAACTGTCCACTATCACTGTCCAGCCAGGCGGAGCATGCGGAGCGACGAAGCCGAGCTAGTTACCGTCTCACGACTTTCGAGCGTGGTCGCGGTCGGTGCTCATGAGGAAGGACCTCAAAATGGTCAACGAAACGGCAGCAAGGAGAATAGTAAAGTACGTGGTTTAGAGTTTTTCTAAAATGATACCAAGCCACGATAATTTCAATTCTATTAATATTTTAAATCCGAAACTTTGGTTGTTATAGAGTTTATTTGTTTCTTTGTAAGATGATTTTGGTAAAATTTGGTACAGATATGGATTATTGATCTGAATTTTAATATGCCTGGTGGCTACTTTTTACCCGTGTCATGCGAGGGAAGCCGCGGGTAGATACTAGTTGGAACTAAAGTTGTACTTCTTTTCCTGAACACACGAGTGTAGCGTGAATCGTCAGGAGTTTCGGGACATGGGGACAATTTTTGGACATCCTATATAGCATTTGTACGAGGACGAACCCTCTAATTCTCACTTTGTTGTTTGCATTTCACGCGTCGGTGAGCAAACCGTAATAATTAGATTTGCTTAAAAACGGACGAAAAATTACAAATTGTGAACATTTTTACATTTGAAAAAATTCACAAGAGCTATTAAATGAACAATTGTTTTTTATTTTTTTACAAATCAGCAGTTTGTGAATTGGACAAAGTTTCGAACCCGTCCAACCAGTATGACAGTTTGCCACTGACTGACGTGGCGCTTATTATACTGGGGTGCGTTTTCTGAAACTCATCGAGTGACTAAACGATAGTAAAATTGCCGTAAATCTCTAATTTCCAAATTTATATATACTGAAACTCATTTATGACTAAAATTCGTATAGCTGTGATATCAATAGAAGTGCCTCCTCCAGTACATTTCTTGAAAAACGGTAATTTATGGCCTTTTTGATGATATTTAGTCACTCAGTGACATAAAAAAATCGCACACCTGTACGCCTAGCACAGGCTGACTCACGTTACCAAGACGCTAGCGAGACAACCGCAAATGGTAATATTGGCCAATGACATCGGGGTAGTTTGAAATCATTCTAATTTGATTGGTTAATATTTGACTATCGTCTTACTAGCGACTCGCTATCGTTACTGAAGTTAATTAGCTTGTGCTAGCTGTACTGGTACGAAGTTTGTACGAAGCCACTGATCATGAACACACCATGGCGATGTAGCAGGCAGTCGGCATTATAATTATTAAGGCGCATAATAATCGCATCGATTAACTATTATAATTATTAATTATTTATGCACGATAACATGAGCGAACACGTGCACTATGATAATTAAGCACGTGGTTAAGGCGTTTATAATACCAGCACGAAGCTGCGCACGATCACGCACGACGTTCCATGACGATGTGCTTACTGGTACTCAATGTGTCTAAAACCTAGTAGGATAAGGTGCCAATTTTTTTTTTAAGCCGACAAAGTTATTAGACCAAGAGATGGGCAGCAGCATCCACCTGAGTACCTACTGAACACCAATACGCCAATCTGCCTGCCAACCGTGGTGATTATGGCTAATCCCCCCATTGCGTTATATGGGGGGAGGCCTCGTCCAGCAGTGGAAGTCTAAAGGATGATGATGACTGTGCCATGACGAAGTAGTGCTTGGCTTTGTTTCGTTAAGGTGGATCGTCTCGCATGTGGCTTGTGCTTAACTAGATAAGTACTATAAACTAAAACATGTGTGTTAGATCTCCTAGTTTTCACAAAATCAGTTTTCGCTATCACAAGAAGTGTTGATGAGTTGTAATGAGCAAAATACACAATGAAATTACACGTGCCACATGTTTAAGTGCCGGTGGATAGACCACAACCTGTTATGTACGTGGAAACGCCCTCAGGGTTGATGAGAATATGAAATAGCACTTTATATTCCTCAAAAAATGTGACAAGTATTTGTGTTTCTTTACAATTTAATAAAAATATTTTCGGTCGTTCTTCAATTAAATTTATTTGTTTCAGAAGAAAAACCTACGATTTCAAGCCTTTTTATTCACTTGAAGATATTTGTCGTATTTTCAGTTTTTTCTCTTCGTAGTCTACGATTACTGTGTTTTTATGTTATTAGGTGCTCATTTGTTACCTATATTGGAAACTTGTAATTGGCCTTCAGGATACATGTTACTCTTACATGTATTTAAGTTTATTACCTGTATGTGTACTAGCTGTAAGTTTTCCAAAAATAGTAAAATAAAACTTAAAAAAAAACATTATACCATTTTCCGTTTCGGGACCTGGCGGTAAACGTGTCAAAATGTCCAATAGGTTTAAGGCTAAAGCACACCGGATGCGTATTCAGCACGTAACGTAGACACAGGCGTCTCTATGCGAGTCTCGTGAGTTCTTTCCATGTGTTATAGGTATATCATCATCATCATCATCAGTAGCCTTTAGACGTCCACTGCTGAATAAGGCCTATCCCATAGCTTTTAAGACATCCACGGGAGGAGATAGAGGGGCCTATTCTTAGGCTAGACTACCACGACACCACGTTTTAGGTATAACATACAATTATAAATTTAAAAAGTATATAGGCATTCTTCGATTTTTTTTATGTTCGTTGGAGGTATTTGTAGGTACAGGCATTAAATGGTTCAAATTATTCTAAGGATCATTCCTCCCAGGCATACCCTGATTTTTTTCACAATACTGGTTTTTTACCGGTAACACAAAAAATAAAGAAGGTTCAATTACACAGGTCATCATCGGCGTCAACACCTGTTGGCGTTCCTAGCACGCCAGCAATTTATATTCTTGGCGTGCATGCTATTAGAAAAGAATAAAAAAAAATTGGCGTATTGATTTTTTAAATATTGCCGATATTTCCGGGCAATGTAGAGAAAAAGCTATTTTTAGAACGCTATCCGTACTTTTTAATAAAGATACCGCATCTATATCCCAGAACTTTGCCGCATTTACGTGTAAAACAGATTGCCGATAATTCGATCGTCAGGCATCATAATCAGCCGCTGTTGGATGAGGCCTCCCCCATAGATTGCAATGGGGGGATTTCCCATAATCACCACGCTTGGCGCGGGCGTCAACGCAGTATTGGTGTTAAATACTTAGGTGGATGCTGCTGCCCATCCTCTGGTAAACGCATAATTGGCTTTTACGACATCCATGGGAGGAGGTTAAGGGATCTATTCTTAGGCAGGAACCACCACGGCCCAAGGAACTACCAGAGCACAATTTTTGCGCTATGTCAATTTTTTTTTTTGCCTGTATACAGCCGGTGGTAACCTGATTAATACGTAAATGTGCCCTTAGGGGCAAGGTATAAGCCTCTTTTTTTATCGCAGCAACAAGTGCCTTGTAAAAGTCCCGGCATTATTACAGAAGCCAAGATTTTAGGATTAAGCTTCTACGTTTTTATGGATTCGTTATTAGAAGGTAGGCTAAAAAAAACACTTATGGTAAGACTTTGGTGTTTGTCTGTCATTCTAACCGCGGTTTATTTTTTGTCATTTTACTTTGGTTTATATGGTCTTTAAACCTTGCATAAATCACTAATTGATTGATAAATTGATCAATAAATGAATTGTTGAATGATGTTAATGATTTATTGGATTGTGAATTAAGGTACTTACTGCGATTTTATTGATATTACTGTATGCACTCACTACCCATATAATATACACCATATAAAACCACAACTGGGCTATCCAGCAAATTTAATAAACGGAAGGTAGTGCGGTATTTACAGCACAAGTTTTCACTTAGTGTAAATACTGCAAGCCTAGCAAATAAGTGCACAAGCCTTTACAATGGAATGTGTTATTTCGAGTTAAGAATATTGTACCTAGATTTAAAGATTGTTTTGCTTTGCTTGATTTGTGGAATAAATATTATTATTATTAATTGCCCAGACTTGTTGGGCAATTTTTGTTGGTATAAGATTTGTCCTGGCTGCTGGCTTATTTAGGTGTGTTATTACTGGAAGGAAGCGTTAGCCGAGTCTGTCATGGAAAGCAATGGCGGCGATGTGCTCACCACTTGTCACGTCTATATTCCAGCGATTGTGTAACCCACGCTGAAAAGAGGCCCTTTCAGGCTCCGCCAACCCCTTCGGAGGAAAAGGCGTGTGTTTATGTATGTATGTATTAATAATTTAAGTGATTAAGCACAGATATCCGGGAGTGTGACGCAAGTGATGTCTTACGGCACTGAGACTAGGTCGCTTACTATTGACCGTACACACAGGCTCAAAGTCGCGCAGCGGGCTATGGAGAGAGCTATGCTAGAAATATCAATACGTGATAGGATCCGATATGAGGAAATTCGTAGAATAATCAAGATCACTGACATAGCTCTCAGAACTAGTAGAAATGGCAATGGGCAGGTCATATAGCTCGCAGAACTTACAACCGATGGGATATAAAGGTTCTAGAGTGCTGGCAAACACAAATTGGACGATGCAGTGAAGGTACCTCTTGATGGATAAAGGTAGCTGGAAGTCGGTGGATGGAGGCAGCTCAATACCTTTCGTCGTGGCATTCTTTGGAGGAGGAAATAGTCCAGCAGTGGACTTCTAGAGGCTGATGTTGATGATCTTAAAAATCTTTAAATAAATTCTTCTTGTTACAGGCGAAGATGCGATAATCTTTTCCAGTTGTGGTTAAGAACTCAACGGTATACTACTAGACACAATGTATAAATTATAAACGTAAATATAGAAGTTGTATTCTCAAGTCTATACTTAATTCTCAGATAAGATTATCCGAGACTGAAATCCAGTTCAACCAATACTTAAAAACCACTTAAAAGGTTTAGCCCCGAATCTATCGGAACGATTTCAAATTCATAATTCAATTCCGATCACGTTCTACAAAACAAAAATCTTTCTCCATTCAAGTCACTTTGTGGAACTGTTGAAAACGACTGTTACTGTAACAATATTAATGGAATAGGCGTGTAGCGTGAACGCATAAAGATTAACAAATGATGTTTTAGAAGCAGTTTTTGATAACTATATAGTTGATACAGCGTAGGTCAACTATATTTGTTGTTATATTGTCACGGTTATAGTACGTATGTTGCAACAACTGTGGTTGCGGGCTGACTCCCATTAAGTCCCCATTCCCAATAAGGTAACTATCATTAGGATTTTACCTACTCGGTTCGGCACAGGGGTGCGATTTTTAAATGTCACTAAGTGACTAATTATCATCAAAAATACCAAAAATCACCGTTTTCAGGAGATGTACTGGAAGAAGCATTGATATCATAGGTATATAAGAATAATAGAATTGAAGTTATCTTGGCTTGGTATAATTTCAGAAAAAGTTACGACTATACACCACGTACTTTACTATTCTCCTGCTGACGTTTCGTTGACCATTTTGAGGTCCTTCCTCATGAGCACCGACCGCGACCACGCTCAAAGGTCGTGAGACGGGAACTGTGAGATATATATTTTAGTTTTTAATGAGTATATATAGAAATTTGAAAAACGGTGATTAACAGCAATTTTTCTGACGTTTAGTCACTCGATGACATTCAAAAAATGCACCCCTGGTCTTCTCCAAAAGTTATTAGTCATATTGATGTTATGTCTCAACAAAATAAATGTTTACATGTTATTTAGGAGATATGAATCACATCACACCAGCAGTCTTTGGACATTGATCAGTACATTAAATATCTAGACCAGAGGCCGTAGACAAAGTAACATTCTAATAGCGATGTCGCCAGTAGAAAAGTCCAAAATGTATGGGATTGACGTTAGCTATCGATATGTCACGTGGTCTTTTGTATTGAATTACGACTGTAGAAATGGAAACGCTTCCAAGCGAATGCCGTTTGGCTAGGCCCTCAGTGCATGGTGCGTCAGTTTTTTATTGGTACCCATATAATTTTATAAAAACTAACGCACCGCAGGTCTAGATATTAATGTACTGCCCCCTTATTTGCTATGACCAAACGTGACATAACGCGGGCTCGTTACGATATCTGCGTGGAATCATCGCTAAATAGCATGGGTGACGTCAAACGTTTTTGACAAGGAATCTGTTAGGTCATAGAGAATAACCACCCTGATCATATATAAAAAAAAAAATGTCAAAGTCAAATGGAGTTTGAACAAATAAAAGCCAAATTAGAAGCAAACTTTGTTCGCGTACAAAGAGTCACCATTTTACTAGCTACCGGCGACCTTCTCTTAACAAATAGACAAAGTGTTGTGATAAGACTTTTGAAACTATCATGGTTATTAACATAATTATCACTAGAAACGGGATAACAATAAATCTACTCGCAAAAACTTCAGTTTACCCGTGATGAAACTGCGCCGAAATATCGGGAATGAATGAAGCTCAAAAATCATGGTAAATATCCCGTTTCTAGTGATAATTATGTTGTGATAAGGTTCCGTTTTTTTAACCGACTTCCCAAAAAAGGAGGAGGTTCTCAATTCGTTTTTTTTTTTTTATGTTTGTTACCGCATATCTCCGGCGTTTATGAACCGATTTGGAAAAATGATTTTTTATTTGAATAGATATACTTCCAGATTGGTCCCATATTTTTCAGAATCCAGTTCTGATGATGGAATCCATGAGGAATTGAGGGAACTCCTCAAATATTGTAGGCATACATATGGCGATTTTGATATTTTCAGCAACAAACCAAGCATTTGCATTCAAAAAGTATCATAATCCTTTCACCACTATGGTTCTTTCATAATTTTTTTTTCATTCAAATATTTAGTCGAATACTATGGCGGAAGTCGGTTTTTTAAATGAAAAGTTATTCTTTTTCAAGTAAAGAATCCCTAAAAGCGATTAATACTAAATGGTTTTCCAGTGTTCCACAGCATTTCCGGTACAAGAAACTCATCTACTCTGCGTAGTCCGGTTTGTAATTTTTTACTGAGTGCAACAGTTTTTTGCGTTGTAATTTCAGAGAGAGGAAAGTTACTGAACGAGCTCCGTTTTGTAGCTCATTATTTCATATTTTAAAAGAATACGTATTTTCCTATTGCACGATGAATGTGTAAGCTCTTAATTACAGTTTTGATTACGTAAAGTAGTTCAAACGTATTTTGATAAATGTTTAAACAACTCCTATTGGATATATTTTAAGTATAGTCCACCCGCGGTTTCGTTTGCGTAGATCGGAGATAAAATTAGCATGAGTCAATCCGTTCTTTATCTGTAGTTACAAATAATTAGCGAAACATACAAATATCTTCGCATTTTTGTAGGTAAGTAAATAGGTTATGATTTCTGGAACTTTTTTCTGGAGCTTTTCGTCCTACTTTCTAGAATACTTATTATATCAAGGCCTCCTAGGTGAGGCTATTGCATACTTATATAGGTGATGCCGTGGTCACTAAAACATGCTCAAAAGCGGGTTATGGAGAGAGCTATGCTCGGAGCTTCACTACGTTATATAATCAGAAAAGAGGAAATCCATAGAAGAACCAAGATCACCAACATAGCTCTTAGAATTAGAAAGTTGAAGGGGCAATGACCAAGTAATGTAACTCGCAGAACGGACAACCATTGTGGGATAAAGGTAAAGGAGTGGCGACCAGAATCTGGATGACGCAGTGGAGGAAGGCCCCCTCTCGATGGACTTAAGCATTATAAAGATCACAGAAAGTCGGTGGATGGAGGTGACTCAACACCGTTCGCCGTGGCATTCTATGAAGAAGGCCTATGTCCAACAGTGGACTTTTATAGGTTGATGATGATGATCATGATGATGATGATGATGATTATTATTGATGATGATGATTGATGATAATGATGTAGGTAGGAACTTGTTATCAGTATAAGAGCTTTAGTGTTCCTATTTCATAGATAAACCAAAACCGTGTATTCCGAGACTGATTTTCCTCTAAAATCAGACACTGGAACGTTACAATGATTGTTTCTCACTCCTTTAGCACCAATAGTATGTGTAAATACGCCTACAAGCTGTTGCGAATCGTCAATCAACGAGCGAACTTGTTAGTACGCCCATTAGGTAGGTAATTCTTGGTGGATTTGTTACTATTACGTATCTGTCTATTTAAAGATCAACGGTGTTGACTGACTCATCGGTCAGAAGATTTGAATAATGCATCCGTTCAGAACACGAAGATATATCCATGAAACAAAACTGAACTGCTCAAAAACAGTATACTTAACATTTTTTACGATTGAGTTGATTGGTCAAAAAGATGGATTATTCCCAGTCCTCCGATCGGAACTCCGATTGGTAGGAGGAGCGGGAATATGTGGCAGGGGTAAAAATCAAAATTAATTTCAACAGTGTTTAGTGTTCAGAACATAATTGGAAAATTGGAGTACCTACTTATGGAATAACTTCATTTTCTGTCCGTTTGTACGTCTGCCACACGCTATTTCATATGAAAATATGAAATTTGCCACAAAAGTATCAAATGGTGGCCCAAACACAGGAAAATTATAGCAAAGATTGAATTTAGATTACAAAGTGATAAAACTTTTTATATCCCAAATGAAATGAAACGGACAACTTTTCAAATATTAAATATTTGTAAAGTTTTGATGACCTCGGTGGTGCGGCGGACGAGTAGCCGGCTGAGACGCAAGAGGTTGCGGGTTCGATTCTCACAGTGGGACAAATGTTTGCATGATCTGCAAAAATTTGTTCTGGGTCTGGGTGTTATGGTACCATGGTACTCGTAGTTCTTGATACCTACGATACAGGGAATCCTAGTGTGGGATCATGACTACGTATATCACATACGTCTTATGATGTAAAGGTGCCACTTCACTTGGTGTATATTCGCTAATGTTTGCGTTATTTTGTCAAGGAAAATAACATTATGTACCGATAGACTCATGGTTGATTTTACCTTGGAAACATAACGCAAACATTTGCGAATATACACTAAGTGAAGTGGCACCTTTAAATAATAAGACACAATTCATCCTTTGTTTTGCGTGGGGTTACAAGAATGTCAACTATTGTTTTCCCACACTAATACACACAGCATAGCGGTAATAATAGGATAAAAACATTTACTTACACGCTGAGAAGACACGTTCTGAGATCCGATCTACCTAGCTGCCTACCTACTGCCCGCATCACCAGAATCTAATGAACCATTTTATCAGATCAAGTTGAATTGATGTCAGTATACAAATAAATCAAGATGTTGAGAGATGTGTTGGTCCAGTCAGCGGTACCCCGACAATCCAAAAGCCGTGAGTTTGAATACATAAGGAAACCAGCATGTCGTAGAACCAGCTACTTCGCGTTGTCGGATCTTTTTTGATCATCCTAGTCATCAGTGACCAGCTTGAGGTGAGATGGCATGAGAAGACCTAGTGATCAATGTCAAAGTCAAAGTCAAAAGTCAAAGTCAAAAATAATTTTATTCATTGAAATCACAAGGATCAATTCGTACTTCACCTTTATGTGACTGTGGAGAAGAAGATGGATCGGAAGATCATATTTTTTTCAGATGTAATCTAAATAATAAATGTCCACCTTTGTATAACTTGTTAATATCTTCCAAAGATTATCATTTTCCTGTTTGCATGAGGTATTTATTAACTTTCCCATTTCCTTCTACTGTACATATTCTTGCTTATTTCATAAAATGTAATAATATTAAACTATAATTATGTTGATTACTTAGTTCTTGTATTATGTATGTATTTCATTTATTTGTTTCTTTCAGAGTATTATGTTAGCTCCTTCAGTTTTGGTTATAATTTTCGTTTGTTTTTGTTTTGTGTTGTGATAAGCCTAACCCAACGAACTAATCTAACCTGACATTGGCAATATTGTCTCCTGACAAAGGGCCAGAAAAAAAAAAAAAAAAAAAAATCACAAGGATCATTTTGAATCGTCTTATAAACTAAAATTACACCTGTTCCAACGCGACCAAGCCTAGAAGAATCAGGTAACAAACACGGCTTGGCTTACCTAGAAGAATCAGGCAACAAACACGGCTTGGCTTAATGCCTTAGGCTTTAATGGTTAAGGAACCAGCTATTCTGAAAGGATATAGTACGCCTCACAGAAGCTTTTATGCATATGTTTTAGAACCAGGTATTATAGCGTACCTCTTTCATCGAGAGTAGACCCCGAATTTAAGCATTGGGATCATTATGGACTAATTATTTATGCATATAATATATATTGGTCGTGGTCTGTCCAGCTTAGGCATAGACCCCTCCGTCTCCTCCAATGGATGTAGTAAAAGCTGTACTAAGGGGATTACACCAGGGATGGGCAGCAACATCCACCTGAGTACTTAACACCAGTACTCTGCGATCACCAACCCGCCTGCCAAGCGTGGTGATTATGACAAATCCTCCATTGCATACTGTGAGGCAGCAGAACGTCTACAGGCTGGTTATGATGATGATATATAGGGATGTATCAACAGATTTACTCGTAGGGTAAGCTTGTCTATCGTGCGAGTGCAGTGTACATGCTTTGCAAACTGATGCATAAAAGAGTTAAGCTCTTAGTGGGATAGGTTCTGTGATCATAATACGAGGATTAAACTATGCGGTGAACGCTTCACGATCCAAAATTTAAAACGTTGAGGTACTGTACCGTGAAACTCTCAGTGTTGGACCATTTGGCCACATATCCAGGTCTTTCATCGTATCCGCTCAGCACTTGACAATTTAGGCTCGATTACACTGAAGCTTTATTTGTTTACAGGCATACTTTTCAAATGGTTCAGCAATGAGGAGGAATTTTGTAGTGCCACCTATATTATATTAGGTATAATTCTAAATAAATTAAGTAAAGAAGGTACAACTGGATGAAAAAAAAATGATGATAAAACCATAGTAGTGAAAGGCTTATGATACTTTCTGAATGCAAATGCTTGATTTGTTTCTGTAAATATCAAAATCGCTATATTTGAGGAGTTCCCTCAATTCCTCATGGATTCCATCATCAGAACTGCATTCTGAAAAAAATTAGACCAATCTGAAAGTATTTCTATTCAAATAAAAAATTAATTTTCCAAATCGGTTTATAAACGACGGAGATAATGAGGTAACAAACATAAAAAAAAAATACACCCTAATTAAGAACCTCCTCCTTTTTGTAAAGTCGGTTAAAAATAATTTAAAGCACTCCTCTTACAAAAACAGTATGAAACAAACTGCCGAGTTCTCCATCTCATCATCATCATCATAGAGGAGGCCATAATGGAATGCAATGTGGGGATTATTTGCCATAGTCATCGCGCACCAGGCGAATTGGTGATCGCTTGTGTTGAGTACTCAGGTGCATCCAACTAAGTACTCCTCAGGGGTGATTTAGCTTTTACGACATCCACAGGAGGAGATAGAGGGGTCTAATAGTAGGACGGACACACTACGGTAATTATGATTTTAGCCGTTACAATTAAGTTCAGTTATGCAGCTACCAATACGTTATATCTAGGTCCAGATAATTAGAACGTACTTCACGGTAACTAAGTCTAAGCCTTACTTTGAAATCGTCTCGTCACTGTCACACAAATGTAACACACGTGTATTAGAGAGAGACGGGGACGATTTCAAAGCAAGGCTTAGACTTAGTCACCGTGAAGTTCGTTCTATTTATCTGGATATTAGACTTTATTTAACCAAGATATTTTGCTCAACTAGACTAGCCCAAAGCCGATATCTATATGAAATAAGTAGATATAATACGTCCAACTGCGAAGATAAAGGTATGAAAAATAATTTAAAACTCTCCTCTTACAAAAAACGGTGGAAAACAAACCGCCAAGTTCTCCATAGCATTTAGGAAATAAACAAGCTTTAAAAGACTGCACAAAGGCAGAGTTATTAAATAGGAAGACTCGTACTTGCTTGTAAAGAGATTTATCTTTACCTTATCACTTCTCGTAAAAATACTGCTTATGGGAGAACTAATTACAACAATTTTACAAGATAAAATCACAAAAAAGTTATAATAATTTATTCTAAATTAACAAATACGCTAACTTTAATCAAATGAATTAACAACTAAACATTACATTTAGTAGATTATTTTCATGATTTAAATCATCACCAGACCCCTCCGTCTCCTCCCATGGATGTAGTAAAAGCCTTACTAAGATATTACACCAAGAGTTGGGTAGCAACATCCACCTGCCAAGCTTGATGATTACAACAAATCTCCGTTGTATTGTTGTCCCCAGCAGTTATAATTGAAATCTTTTTCATCAGCCGGTAGACATCCATTGCTGGATGAGGCCTTCACCACAGCATGCATAGCGTGCAATGAGGGAACCCCTGGCGTAATCCCTTAGTCACTTTTTACTACATCCACAGGAGTTAGAGGTGTCCTATTCTTAGGTAAAGACTACCACGGCTCGATAATTTAAATAATAGCCCATTGATTGGATATTATTTAAATTATCGAGCCGAAAAACTTAGTAAGTAATGCCAAATATCACACAAGAGGATAATAGCCGAGATGTCTCTGGCACTCGGCCAAAGGCCTTTAAATAGATTCACATCGAGGGAAAATAGGGGCTTTTGACGCATAAATACCTATATAAACACCATCAATAAGAATGTAAAATGATAAAGTCGCACAGCGGGCTGTAGAAAGAGCTATACTAGGAGTATCACTACGTGATAGAATTCGAAATGAGGAAATCCATAGAAGAACCAAGGTCACCGACATAGCTCTCAGAATTAGCAAGTTGAAGTGGCAATGGGCAGGTCATATAGCTCAAAGAACTGATAACCGTTGGGGGATAAAGGTTCTCGAGTGGCGGCCACAAATTGGACGATGCGGTAGAGGAAGGCCCTACACTCGATGGACTAAAGAAATTATAATAGTCGCAGGAAGTCGGTGGATGGAGGCGGCTCAAGAGCGTTCGTTGTGGCATTCTAAGGCCTATGTCCAGCAGTGGACTTCTATAGGCTGATGATGATGATGATGATGAATAAGAATAATAATAAATATCGTGAAGTAAATAACATTTCATTCACATTGACTCAACATTGAGTTCTTGTCATCCGCCCATCCTCGTTTCTCATTCGCATGGAAGTTTTCGAATCAAGCGTGAAATTAAAAAAGTTTCATATTCCGTATTTGTATTACTTAGGCACCTATGAATCTATGAGTGGCGTGAGTGGTGATGTTCGGTGTCTACTTTCCACGCTTCACTGGTCGCTTGTTAGTGCTTTTCAGTGCAAAGTTACGTTTCAATCCGGGTTTGCCGGATTGTAAGCACTCCGCGAAAGTAGACCAAACCGGCTCTCGATTAGATTTTGAAATGGTGTTATTACGTTTTTCGCTCCCTTTTAAAACTTTTTTACCCCAAAAATGGTTTAAAACAGATAAAGCTTTGATCCAAAATGAAGTTACAACTGAATATGAGTTGATTGAAAAGTTCAGTCGATACCTTCGCATTCTTTGTTGAATAAATTACATCGATTTGCAAATGAGATTGGAAAACTCAAAGTTATTTTCATGCACGCAAAATTGTTTATTCATCATAGTCATCAGCCTCCACACTTGGCAGGCGGTTTTTTTTTTTTTTTTTTTTTGTGTTTGGGCCGGCAAACTGGCATTCGGCCCACCTGATGGTAAGCGGTTACTATTGACATCTGCTACACCCGAGGCATTGCCAATGCGTTGCCTGCCTTGGAGGACCCTTTTCACATTTTTTTTGAAGCTGTGCATATTGTAGTTAAGCGGAAAAACCTCAGAAGGGAGCTCATTCCACAATTTGCACGTATGTGGGAGAAAAGATCTCGTAAACCGAGCTGTACGAGATACCCACACATCGATGATGTGTGGATGAGCTCCCAACCGATGTCGATGAGGAGGAGATAGGTGTTGAGTACTCAGGTGGATGCTCCTACCCATCCCCTGATGTAATTATCTTAGTTGAATTTTACGACATCCATGGGAGGAGGGGGAGGGGTCTATTCTAAGGCCGGACACACCACTGGCTATGCGTTACAAACGACGTTATAACTACGGGGCGTATTATTCGCTACGCTCTGTGTAATTTATATAAAACTTTTTGCAGTTATTAATGTTCTTTGATTTTGTGGTTTTTTCTTTATTTTTCTACTTTCCCTAATCTTAGTAGGGGAAACTAAAACTGCTATAAATCAGCTTAGTTTTTTATCAGTAAACAAGTAAGACGGTGGCGTTTTCATTGGAAGGAAGCGAGCTTGAAGGCGGTCGTTTAATAATAATGCGCATCTTTTGTAGTCGTTCAAGTATCGACTTCCGCTTCGACGTACTTCCCGTTTCTCCTCTCAATTACACCGAACTAACGGCCCGCTCGCGACTTCGTTCGCGTGGATCCCGTTGGTCCAGAAACCTTCCCCCGCGTGCGGACCAACTCAGCAAAGTTCTTATGCACCCGTTGTAACTATCAACAATCTCGCTGATTTTATTTTTAACAGACTTGAAAAAAAATCTCAATTCAACTGTACCTATGTTTTTGTGTGTGTTTTTACGCGATTACTCCACCAATTATAAATTGATTTTGATGATTATTATTTTGTTTGGTAGTTTATACTTCAGAGGTGGTCCTATATAAATTTTATCGAAATTGATTCAGCGCTATTTGAAAGAAGTTCTTTTTTTATTAACTTTATATTTGTACTTACCACCATAAATTACGTTTTCATAATAAACTTTCATACCCCATTACAAACCATTAAGGGTTTTATTCTTGAATAAAAAATATTCTATAGTTCAATCCTGGTCCATAATCTATCTGTTTACCAAATTTTATCGAAATCAAGTTCAGTCCGAGTAACAAACATACAAACATCCGAACATCTACCCTTTCGCATTTATGATATTAGTGCGTATAAGCTTCACTGACCGCCAAAGTATACAAGGGCATGATACTCGTCGTGTCAATCTATAGCAACAATAGAGTCAGTGATTTAATACAGACATCACATTTAGATAAAAGGCTGTGGTTATTACGTATTCTATGATAATAGTATGCTCCTCCCGCGTGGAGCCTCTATTATAAGTTATTATAAATTAGCCTTTATATTATTATATTATTTATATTATTACTATAGCTATAATATTGTACAGTTTCATCAAAATCCGTTCAGTAGTTTTTGCGTTAGTAAATATACTATTAATCCTCGCAAACTTTTACATTTATTAGGAAGAACGTGCTCGCCAAACATAATTGTAAATTTTTATTTTATTTTTATTCTTACTTTATTGGGGACTTTTACCTACAATGGTATGCCAGCCCCATCATACCCTGAACTTATAAAACCAACAAAACAACAACAACAACATAATTGTTGTGTGGTAACTTTTAAGGCAATGCAAAAATCCTAATCGTTTTATTTGTCCCTTGGTAACAATTCTGTAGGATTTACCTTGCACTTATTTTTACCTCCTATTAAGAGTACCTAAGAGAAAACAAACCTAATTCATATACAATAACAAGTAGAAATAAAGTTATAATTATGTAATATCGGAACCCGTGCCTACGGGCATCGGATAGAGAATGTAAGGCTGTATTTTGTTGATCGCACTTTCTTTCACACTTTATAAAAAAATATTAAAAAGAATAACATTTTTCCCAAGTTATTATCAACGGGTAAGAAAATTTCATAGATGATATTAAAACCTTCCTTTGTGCCATATTATAGCCCTTTTTGGTATTGACGTATCGGTTTAAGTGACATTTGATACCCCTTTACTAGTGGTTCCTTTCAAGTGGGTCTCGAAGTTAAAAGTTACCGTCTTACCAAAGTACGCAGGTAAATAAGATTATCCTACAAAGGTCCAAGAACACACAAACCATTATCCGTTACTTGTCAATGAGATGAGGTATAATTATCTTGCTAGGTAGGATAGTCTTTGGTCATAACCCACCCACAAGCACATCAAGTATCAAGACCATTATCCCCTTGTGTGTACTCGGAATAGATCATCCCACGCTAAGGGTGTTTTCCTTAACTGTATAGTAGTTTTATCCTTTAGCAATGAACAGTTTAAGTTAATGATACTTATTTAATTGTACCCATACCTTTAATATTAAAAAATGTTAATCGAGAAAGTGATTGATATTTAATAAATGCGCTCCTCCGTGGCACAAAGGGCGAGTAGCCAGCTGACAGTGAGACGCAAGAGGTGCGGGTTCAATTCTCGATGCGAGACAAATGTTTGCATGATCTGCAAATATTTGTTCCGAGTTTGGGTGATGTTGGTGCCATGGTACTTCGTATGTTCCTTGATACCCACAACACTGAGAATCTTAGTGTAGGATCAGGACTATTTATGTATGTGACTGTTGGATGTAATTTTTTTTTATTATTCAGCTCTACATTTTGAAAAAGTACACAGCCTAGATACTTAATTAACTTTACAGTAATATGAACCAAAAAGTTCATACTGTAATATGTATCAAGTAAATTTGATAACGATGTTAATCTTTGTTTAAAAGTATTAATTTTTAAATTATGTTGAAAAAACCACCAGTAAGATAACTTAGCACACACATACATACAACATACCTATTCCTGATCCAACACTAAGATTCCCTGTGATTTACCAGTAACTTTGGTAATTTAATATAATTCAATATTGCTTTTAATTGTAATGGTAGCAACAACAAAAGAAGAATTCTCTTTACGCAGGGCAAAAATTTCGAACTCCCTTGAAACATTCTGACAACTTCGTAAGAATTTGAGATTTTGTGATGTAAAATAAACGTAGATACCTGGATGAACGGTATCTTATATAAGTATAATATCCTTTTATTTGTAATACTCGTAATATTAGACTTTCCAAAGGAAATTGCTGTCTAATACTTAAAACTAACAAGATAAAGAGGTTGTTAGCCAGCTAAGGCAGAGCATATAAAGTCATAGGAAAACTTATTTAGACATTACCAATTTCTTGTTTTAAAATACTTAATTCAATTTTGGTTTATGTTGAGACCAAGGTCAAGCATGGGCCACAACAATCACAGAAATGGTTTTTCGACATTTAGAGTAATAAATATATATAAAATTTTTACGTGACTAACTTACTTACTCACTGAATGATTATCAACGCACAGCCTAAACGCACCCCTTAGGGGGGTATTGAAGTTTGTATAAAAACAACTCTACGCGGAGTCACGGGCGCGTTCCATTAGTGTTATAATGAAGTAGAATAACAGGGTAGAGTTAAGTTTAGGTAATTATAATGCTACCTCTTTACTATCAAACCATGAATCATCGCATTAAAAACCTAGACACTAAGCCAAATTAACATTTTAAATTCTACTCAAAGGATTAATTACGTACAACCCCGAGGGGTATTACATAAATACAATTGTAAGTACAAGATGGGCAGATAATGCCTATTAACGGAGTTCTTGATGAGCCGTAAACCTTCTATTGTAAGTAAGGGATTGCTTATAATTCGGGTCTTTGGGAGTTAATTCTGAGAACAAATCTGGGTTGGGAGAAAGGAAGATTTTATAAAGACCGATAGGTACTCTTAGATAAACTTGTAATTTTTAGTGTAAATCTGTAATCCTAAATGGATCCATTTATTCTTAGTGCGTATGTCTACGGTTTCAGCCTTTGAGTCTACATAAAGGCTTAAGCCATATTCTGACACTTTTCTTGTCTACTATTAGGTATAAGAATGACAGAAAATTTAATGTGGTTTGTTGTTTCTTATGTTTATATTCGCTACCCTGTTCCCAATTTGATTTGTTCTTTGGGTCGTAGACAATACAATTACAACGCACCACGATTGCATGCAAAGATAAATTCAAAATTGAATTTAAATAATTACAGTATCATCAATTAAAAGGCATATTCATTTGATTATACCGGTATAGAGGACCTTCTTAAGTAGAACTCTATATTATAGTAACCATCTCATACGTACCCACTCACTCAAAACAACACTAATTTAATATACAATATGTTAGTTACCCACCCAAACCCTTACACACACCCACACAACCTCTCACGCCCACCCACCCTCACACACTCACACAATGTACTGTACATTGTAGTAAGTTTTTCGATATTTTCGTTGTAAGTTTTTCATTATTCAATAGTGTTTATAATGACTGTAGTTTAACAAGTCACGTCATGTTCACGCTATTCTGGAAGACAGGACCACATCCTGCAATAGTAGAACCCACGGGGAAAAAAGGCTTATTGAGGCTTTGCCTACCCGTTCGGGGAAAAAATTGCATGGCTAATGTATGAATGTACCAGGTCCATTCAACTTGATGAGTATTGTATGTTGTTCTAAGACAACATTGACAAACGGCTTTTGTACTCCTGTGACTAAATAACGTTCTCTGTACAAAACATCGTAGAGCAAGTCGAGATAAAAACAGTCCGTTAGCAGATCATACCTAACTCATGCACATGTTTTGCTAAGAGTGCAGCCATTGCAAACGAAAACCTCATAAATCCGTGATGAAAGCAGAGGCCCCGTAGCGTAGAAAGCAGGTTGCTGGCGTCTCTCTACTAGTGCTTACCACGTACGAACTCCGGCCTAAACTTATAAAACTGACGTAAGCAATGTCAATTAGAATGATTTCCGAAAAAAAAAATTTAAAGTGCATCACACACGTAGCAGATGCGGTAGTATTTTATATGCGTATAAAAACTTATCGCATCTGAATTCTGAAAGTATCACACACGTAGCAGATATGATAATATACGAAAATGATACATTCACGCGGAAACCTTCAAACTGTCTATACTTGTTTCTTGCTACGGATATATATCCATCTTTTAATTATGTTGGTGCCTACAGATGCTTGACGGTAAAATATAAATGATCTGCTACGTGTGTGTTGCTCCTTGAGTTTCACGCATAATGGACCATCCATAGAGTTCGAATGCGGAAAAGGGAGTTCTTTAACATTGCTCCTTGAGTTTATAGCGATATGGACAGATACGCGCTCAGATACAGATATCTTATCGCATCTGCTACGTGTGTGATGCACTAATATCTTTATGACAGATGCCTCTTCGCGACGCATTAACAAGATGGTAACGCTGTATCCTTGGCTGGCTTATTCTTTTACACAATGGCTTATCAACAATTTCAACGCCTTCAGGGCCAACTCTTATTGTAGCAGGCTGATAAACCATTGACACGCTAGAAAAAAAGAAGCGGAGCACTACTATGACGTTGTGTGCGACTTCGTACCGGTAAGCGCAACTAGATAGTAACCTGCTTTCTACGTAAGTGTGGGCATACTAAGCACTCCAGTTATTATTGGAATCTTCTCGTACCTCTCAGCACGTAGATTGAACGGCCCACAATAGAATCGCTATTGTAGGAAACTTCTTATTTTGGCTACGTTGATTCGAACTCGTATTCGCTACTGTGAATTGTGGAGTGAAGTTTTTTACACTTAAGATACGGTCCATTGAAAGATTGGATTTGTTATTGCAATACCTTTTCTCATTTCTACCCGCAAAACGTTTTATGGATTTTTTGTCCAGTTTCAACCAAAATAGTAAAGTTACTCCTAATGTAATGTATGCGTAAAATGTTTTTTTGATCGCATGTGTAGCATATTGTAGCATAATATAGTAGGTATCCTTTTTTCAGCAAAAGCGCAACATGCCGATATCTCCGGAAGTTGAAAGTCACTAGAGATGATTGACGTGGCCAAGGAATACTGGATAAATGTTAATTTTTTTAAAACCAGCACCTCTTGCGACTCAGCCGGAGGTTATAATGAGCATATAATTGAATATTGAAAAATTGAATATCGAAACATCGTGATATTTCAGTTCGAGGCGAACTACTAGTCTTATTCACACCAACAATCAATGCAACTGGCACTTGAACGCTTTTCCAACCCAGAGAGAAAATTCAAGATGTTTGATTAATTCAACAACACCCACAAAAGCCGCAAAAATACAACAGTACTTTTTTTCATTTTGTAAAAACGGGAAATTTTCACGTACCGATATGTTGGTGGAAGCACCAACAGGTTTCGACCCTAATCGAGGGTCTTCATCAGGGTGGGTATAGGATCCGCACTACACTCCCTCCGCGTCCTTCCTCGCACTGCGTCTCTGAGCTCGCTCCTCTCGGCTCGTCCGGCGCGGGGGTGGGGGGAGTGCTTGTGTCCGCGTCATTACACGTTCTTCGGTAACGTCCTTCCGGTCGGGTTGCGGTGCTCCATCATCGTCGCTGCCACTCCCGTCGCAACCATCGGGCGCGCCAGGAGCGGCCAGACAGGCTACACTAACAGTGTCTTTATCAGGCTCAAACACTTCACTGTCGTACGTCCCATAAAGACAGGATTTCCAAGCGTGTGGTAGAGCCCATCCTCTATCCCTGTTGAAATTAGGCAGTCGACTAATCTCGATAGCCTCTCGGATCTTACGAGGAACGAAAAACTTTTCCCTGGACAAGACCCTGGCCTTATCAAAACGGATGTAGTGCGACGTACCAGCGGTTAATGAGTGCTCCGCCAACGCTGAACTATTTATGTCCACATTCTTCATGGCGCGTATATGTTCAGTGAGCCTGGTAGAGACATTCCTTTTCGTTTCACCAACACACTCACACACTTCACTTGCCGCAGTCACAGGGAATAGTGTAAACACCGGGGACACCTAGAGGGTCTCTATCCTTAGGAGAGCGTAAAAATTGCCTCACTTGTGTAAGGGGTCGGAATATCGTCTTGATACTGTACCTACGCTTTAACAAGTGTCCGATTTTATCCGTTACCCCCTTAACAAATGGTAGGAATGCCACCGCTCTCTCAACCGATATTTGGCGTGCATTCACGGAAGAATTCGCAATACGACAACTTTGTCTCCATCTATAGCCGTTCTTCTCTAGCACCCCTTTAATGTGCAAGAGTTCAGCATCCACGTACTGCGGGTCGCATAGTCTCAACGCTCTGTTAATCAAAGCACGTGGTACCGAAGCTAAGTGCGCCGGGTGGTGGTGTGAGTCGGCCCTTAAGTACCTATCTGTGTGCGTTGGTTTCCAGTAAATCGAGTGTGCGCTCCTGGCGCGCCCGATGGTTGCGACGGGAGTGGCAGCGACGATGATGGAGCACCACAACCCGACTGGAAGGACGTTACCGAAGAACGTGTAATGACGCGGACACAAGCACTCCCCCCACCCCCGCGCCGGACGAGCCGAGAGGAGCGAGCTCAGAGACGCAGTGCGAGGAAGGACGCGGAGGGAGTGTAGTGCGGATCCTATACCCACCCTGATGAAGACCCTCGATTAGGGTCGAAACCTGTTGGTGCTTCCACCAACATATCGGTACGTGAAAATTTCCCGTTTTTACAAAATGAATGCTATAATTCACGAAAGTTACTTTAGTTCTTTTTTTGGTTACGTTGAGCGTTGGATTAACCCACATTCTCATAAATAAACTAGTAAGTTCAACCCGAACTGAGAACTCGCAAGGTTTCGATATTCGACCCTATCTTAACGAAGCCTTTACCGAATAAGCTCCTATATAAACATGCCAATAGTATTGGCATCACCAAACCAAATTTCATGGCAATTGGATCAACGGTTCGAAAGTTATCGTTGAACAAACACCCATCAAACGTAAATACCCAGCCACATGCCTACATACGTAAGCCGAACCCTGTAGTTAAAACTGAGAACTTGCTTCGCTCATTCAATAAAAAAGTGAGTCAAAGAAACTATCGTAGGTTGTGAATGGTACAGGGCTGCCTTCATCACTTAGAATAAGGTGTTCCAATTTGTGATTTCAGTTTGCTTGAAAGTTTTCGTATTCTAAGGTAGAGAAACTATAAAGATTGACTATTCAAAATAAATCGTAATTTCCATAACTCGATTTTTTTCATCACTTTGGCTTGAGCCCTAAGCTTGAGCCAAATCAATATTTGAGAAATAAACTATTCATGTTCAGTTGTCTCGCAAATATTCAACATTACAATCACAACAAAGCCACAAGCCAACAAGCTCGCCTTTGTACATGTCTTTCTTTTTTACTTATTTAAATAATATTTTCTGAGTGCAATAAAGAATTATAAGAATTATTATAAGAACAAAAAAAATGCAACTAAGGGATTACGCAAGGGGATGGGCAGCAGCATCTACCTGAGTACTTTACACCAAACTGCGATCACCAATCCGCCTGCCAAGCGTGGTGATTATGGTAAATCCCCCCATTGCAATCTATGCATGCTATGGGGAAGGCCTAATCCAGCAGTGGATGTCCACCGGCTGATAAGAATCCCAACATTATATAAAAAGTGAAATTAATGATGATGATATTAGGATGTTTGCTGTATTTTCACGCCAAAATGGCTGAAACAATTTTAATAAAATTTGGTACACAGATAGATTCCGAAATTCAGTTCCCTTCGGAAATAACACGGGTGAAACTGCGGGCAACCGTTAGTGAAGTAATAATTTAAAATTTGATTAAAAAACAGTTTTTCTGGGGTGAATTCAAAATGTTAAACACAAAATCGCAAAGTTAATGCCTGAGTTCATAGCACTCATTTCTATACCCTCGTGTTGCAAATACCTGAGTATTCTTGAATATTTAGAAAGCCCCGCCCGAGCCGTTAGATTGAGGTCCAGATTTTTGATTAAACGCCAGCAAAAGTAGAAAGATCTTATTTCAATTTGATTCTTATTCCCTCGTTTGTAAATACTAGAATAGGATACAGCTTGTTTTCAAATTTATATTTAAAAGCCACACTGACAGACAGATTCTGTACCTTCCACGCAAGAATGGTTTGAAAAGCAATAGGTATTGTATACATTTATTATTTTTGATTGAAACGTGTTGTGCATATTTTTAAACAGTTTACTAAAATAGTTCTTCTAAGAATGTTGTTAGCCTCGAAACCGCAGAACGGGCAAGATGCGGTTTCAATGAAGCCTTGGGTATCTCGGAAGGTTTTCAACATAGTGGAATATCTGAACTGTGAACCCACTTAATTTTCACTGACAACTGGATATCTATAGGTATAAGAGTTTTTTTGTATTGTATAGAAACGATAAAACTCGCAGGTACATACATACATACTTTATATACTTTAAATACGGCTTCGATTCCCGCGGAGGGTAGGGTCCTCACCTATAATTATAAAAGGAAAGTTAGTTTAATTAATAAAGCCCTGTTATCGCTGTTAGCGATAAAACCGCCCATTATATTACATTTTGTATTGTGGTAATCAATAAAGAGTGTTTCCTATATATTGATCTATCTAAACCCCAAATCATAGAAGTTATGACTCTTTTTACTAGGGTATCTGTAACTTGTGAGATATTTTCAATGAAATACAGAATACTAACACAATAAAATAAAAATCATAATAGTTTGCCAGTTTTGCTGACGCCAGTGATACGGGAAATGCAAAATGATTGATATCCATCCGACTTCGGCGCGCCGCGCCATGCCTGATTTGTCTGGCACAATTTGCTGCGAGAATTCCCACAAGCCTCGTCGCGTAGCACTAGCTACAGTTAACACAGTAAAGGGGGTTTTCAAGCAGTAGAAACACTAAAATGATCAATCAACCAAAAACATAAAAGTCGGTGGATAGAGGCGACTCAATATAGTCTGCCGTGGCATACTATGTGGGAGGCCTATGTCTAGCAGTGACCTATATCTACAGGCTGATGATGATGATGAAAGCCAACGTCAACTTTAGTTATATTTACATTATTATGAAGACAAAAATTTGATGAAATGTTTCTTGCACATGTCACATATGTGCAAGAAACATTTCATCACACTTCATCAAATAATCTAAAAACGTGTCCAATAAAAATCCGTGATAAGAAAAAGAAGAAGAGGAATTAAGAATCCAAAAAGAAGACAAAAAAATCCAAGACGCGAAGAAGTAGAAGAGGAAATTGGAGCTATTGTAACATGGAAAGAACTGTATCTACTCATAGTACAGGCAAATTAGCAAAAAGTGTGGACCTAAGTCGGACCTAAGAAGAAGAGGAATTAAGAATCCAAAAAGAAGACAAAAAAAACCAAGACGCGAAAAAGTAGAAGAGGAAATTGGAGCTATTGTAACATGGAAAGAACTGTATCTACTCACTGGGAACTAGTTATTGGACTCTAGAGTAATAAATAACGATTTGCGTTTTATTCTTTAATTACAATGATGTTTCAAGATACCGAGAACGATTAATACCGATAAAACCTTGCTAAGCTACCTACTTTACTTACTAATATTGGAAGCAATATTTACGCCACAGAAAATCAAAGAAATTGTGCAATGTTACGTTATGTTTAAATTTGCGATGTACCAATTAAATATCGTTCAGGTCTCAAGATGTGATTCAATAATATTGCAAGAAAAAAGAAAAAAAATTGTTTTAATAATAATTTTATTACATTATTTGTATTTTAAAATGTACTATGAGAAAACCTGAAGTTTATTATTAAATTTATAGTTGGTATATTAATTTGTTTGTTGTATGTAGTTTATCTAGGTAGAAAAATTTGTTTGATTAAACCGCAATACAGGCAAACTAATCTATTGTAATTTTTATTGCTTACGTTTATTTTATTTTAAACAAACCCCGAACAGAAAATCGTTAAATAGTTCGCCATTTAATGGAAACTGGTTTGCGTCATTACATGTATTTTTTTGTTATCGGCAATGACCACATCCGTTGTTCCCAACCACAAGTGAAAACATATAAATTTCATTAGCAATAACAATTTCAAAGAACCGTACCATGAAATGATTTATCGTGAATTATGAGTATGACCGACGATCTATTTTTGTCTGAGGAACTCTATTCGAAGAATTTAAAGGGTTTGCGTAAGGTTGCAAATTTTGACGAATTCTAAGAAGACTTTAAATTAAATGGGCCTAGATATTCTATTAATAATATAAAAAAAAAGTTGTAAATGTTTATTATTTGTAAGCAATAGGCAGATCAACACATTTACACAATGTACTTACGCAGTCAGAGTGCGACGTCACGAAACATGAAAATGCGAAAAAGCCAATAAGGCTGAAATTAATTTGTAATGGTGCAATCAGCCATTACTAAGCTTTATTGCTGAGTAGTGCATATATATTTTTGAACTTAAAGAAATTTACCATAATATAAATGAATTTATTACGTTCAGATACATGTTACGCATACATCTTCGTCGGTCTCAAATCACACAAAAAAATAAACATCAAATGTTAGATGAAGAATATATATTTTATCTCATCAAAGGAAAAAATCTAGCCCATTTGTACTTGTACTTTGCTACATGAAACCAAAATGAGAGAAATAAATCCGTGAGATACGTATTTCAGTCAGAAGTAGTGATTTCACGCACCTTATTCATTTTCATCGACACTTCATCGTACCACCACACAGAGATATACACCTCTACTTAAGATTGTACATTTTCCGTACACTTTTTTTTTTGTGTATATACTATTCCTACATACAAAACATAACATCCAACAGTCACATACATAGTCATGATCCCACACTAGACTTCCCTGTGTCGTGGGTATCAGGAACTACGAGTACCATGGTACCACACCACCCAGACCCGGAACATAATATAAACAGTTAAAGTGGTAATTTGAATAAATGCTTCTTCTTCTTGACAACACGATAACCGTAACAACATCGAAGCAATGTAAACAAAATACAGATTCTGTGTTTGCTTGTTTAGGTTTTTTGTCGTAAGCACAAAGTCAGCGTCAAGTGTAAAACTGCACGTCCCACTGTTTTATTGATCATCATCATCAGCTTGTTGAAGTCCACTGTTAGGCATAGGCCTCCCCCCTGGAATTTCATGACGAACGGTCTTGAGCCGCTTCCATCCACCGACTTCCTGCGTCGTTTATAATGTCTTTAGTCCATTGAGTAGTGGCTCTACCACGTCGTCCGGTTCACTACTACGTTAAATAAAATATTCCGAAATCCGTAAACTTAAGGAGCATTTTCAAACGTCAGTGCCAAGTAAAAGCGGTGGAGGGACGTGCATTTTTAGACTGGACACTCTCTACGAGTATCTTTGAAATAATTGCATTTGCAAAATTTCAATGAAATAACAGTAGATAGTTACCTAAAGTGGAACAATTACAATATCTCAACGGAAAATGATATAAAAAATAACTTTTACTATTGGTTGCTGAAGTCTTGTTAAAAGTTTATCTTGGCATAATTTAAACAAATGACTTGCAGGAACTGAGAGCTGTTGTTTGGCCTATTAACCCGATATTAAGTTTTGACAACTATGATGGATCTGGAAAGAGTAATGCGTGCCAAACATATGCCAAAACATCATGACATGATTGAATACTTACCCGATATCGGTAGTTTTCAGACTAATAAATATTGGAATAGAAAATTTACATCAGTTTCATTCGTGTTAATAGAAAGTTTTTTTTTAGTTTGGGTAGGTAAATGACTGTACTGACATGTGACCCCTCTGATGATAAGCGGTAATCCGAGACCATTACAAATGCAATACGTCTTTGGTCACGTCCATCTAGGAAGTGCCTTAGTGCACTGCGCCCGCTACCTTGAGACATAAAGATGAAAAGTCTTATGTGCCTGTTATTTCACCGGCACCGATACCCTTCAAACCGTAACACAGTATTGCGAGCACTACTGCTTGGCGGCAGAAATATTTATGGTGGTAGTACTTCTCCGGACAAACTCTTCAGAAGGAGCTCTACTCTATATAGTGAAAAATAATGCTTCTAGTACAATCTGATTATATGACATCGCGAAAACCCTTGTACGTTGAGTGCTCGTGGGCAATTTTATCCCTATAACTTTCGTCGGATCGAGCATGATTTTATCTTTAGATAAAAGGATAAAATTGGGGTGATATTATCATGAATCCCGATAACCCTTTATGGTTAATAGGATATTTCGGTCACAAGACTTTTTGTGGCGGGACAAATCAAACGCATTAGTATGTACAAATGGTAATATCGTTGCGAATACCGCGGCTTAATACGATAATGTAATAATTCCTATGATTTATCTGAAAGCTTATGGAGATATCATGGTATTATATGTGCCGATGTAGACCTGTAATTTCCTAAGGTCTATCTGGTACTTGATAGTACCAGATAGATGATAGATTATGGTTATGAACATAATTATCACTAAAACCGGGATATTTACCATGATTTTTGAGCTGTATTATTTTCCGATATTTCTGAAAAAATATCGACAATACAGTTAAAAACTATGGCAAATATCCTGTTTTTAGTGATAATTACAAAGAACAAAATTGGTTGAATTTTATAGAGTTGGAGGCTGATAATAAGTGCTTCTAATCTGTATCACTTTGCCAAAATAAATTAGTATAGTTAACAAAATGGTTTCGGTGAAAAATTAAGAAACTACACAAATACGAACAATACAAATCAAGTACCTATGTTTATTCAGTTAGAATATTAAAGTTTTGGATGATATTTTCAGAGTTTTTTTGAGTATTTATAAAAATATTTTAGCTACAGTGTCGAAGCAAATGTCATGAATATGCCGATGAATAAGGATTTAGAAAAATAATGAGATTTTTGTTGGATTACCGCGCCACTCCAGTAGAAAAATATGCAAAATACCGAGGTGTTTGTCCTAATTATATCAATGTTAACGTTATTAATAGCAATACAACTTTATTGCCTGAAATCTGTTATGTGTTCAACCGGAGCTGTCTCAAGTTAGAGTAGAAGTTGGTTTGCTATGTGTCACAAAGGGGACCAAAGAAACAGACTTAAATTATGTTACCACTTACAAACTAAATGGTCATTAAGATCCATTAGTATAACAGTAAATAATTAACATGAACCATCACTAACACGTGACATCTATAAGTACAGTAACTAATCATGCAGAAAGGGGGTTGCGAACGTGCGTAGCATGTGTGGCCTGTATGTACTGGAGCGTAATTTGACAAAGGCCTGGCAATACCCCAGCAACCATCTACCCTCGACTACTACTTACTACTTTACTATCCATTATTTTCTCCCCATCTCCACGTTATGGGGTTGGTGCTCAAATTCGTCAACAAGTGAACTGAATGAAAGATATTAGAACCTCCTCACCATCGACAGATGACGCGACGGAGAGAAGATTTCTGCTGAGATTGCCTGGCATTTGACGAGTCGGACTCCGAGAAGAATTTTGTTTAAGTGTGTAAAAAGTACACAATAATCAAGTACCGCTAGTGTTGGCGGTGGTGAGCAGACTTGGCGCGGCGACGTTCGCAGCCCCTGGCACTCAGGGTCGGAGACAGTCGCATGCGAAGCGGGAGGGGCGACGGTGGGGCAACATGAACGGGGCTCACTGAGAGGATGGTGCGGCGGCACGGAGAACGTGTAGTACTTGGCCGTTTGGTTGTGAGCTCTGAGCACAGAGCTGTGGGTCAGCGTCACCACCACGACGAGGACAGATGCCAGCGCCAGCGCGAAGAACGACGCGGCGACGGCGGCAACCACGCGGCGGCGGCGCGCCTCCTTGCTAGCGTCTTCCGGCAGCAGCTCTGGCTCCGGCGGTGCGGCGGGTGGTGGCTCCGGTGATCTGCTGCGCACGCTGGGCCCACGGCTCTGTGGCAGCTCCAACGTGTGCCGGCGTGGGCGGCGCGCGCGCTCGCAGTCTGCCGCTGAAGAGTGGTGCCGGCGCAGGCGGTGCGGTGCGCCCGGAGTTACCCTGCATGAGGCCGAGCGCAGGCTGCGCACTGGCAGCATCAGGTCATCGCTCGAGGTCCTCGGCACGCGAGCCGAATGCACCGACCGGAAGGAATGGTCGCGACCCGAAGTGCTTGGAAAAGGTAAGTCGACGGAAGCGCGGGAAGAGTGGCGAGAGAATCTCTCCCGATCACGATGGTCTACGCGCACCGACATCGTGCGGGCGGAGCGCGCGGCGGCGGCCGCCCGAGTGACGGATCCCTCCCCGCGAGTCCGCCAGCGAGCCGCGCACCGTGTTTACACTCGTCCCCGATCGCACAAAGAACGCTTACAAATATATTCCTCCACATCGCACGGCAAAGTAACGGGATGTCTCGCGTTTTGAACCTCCCGTCGTCGTCGGGTCCGTATTTGCGCGATTAAGGGTGTTTGGGCTTCCCTTTTAACTTGGAGTAAATGTTTATTCAATCTTTTCGAATAGCTGGATTTCCGATTTTGTAGACGGAAAGGAAATCCTATTATGCATTTGTTATTGCACGATGGAGCTTTGGGTCGGCTCTTAAACCTAAATATTGATAAGGTTCGTAGCCAAATATTTACAGAAATTAGAAAACTCGTTTTCTTTTTAATGCTTCTTTTTAGAAAGCTTCATGTCGAGCTTGTATTTCTGATAAGCAAAGCTTTGGTAAGACAGTGAACCTAAAAGAAGCCACCAAAAATGATGCGACTAGTAAGTATTATACTATCAATCGTTGTCCCATTGGCATGAGTAGGCTGCGCGCTAAATAGAGCGAGCAGCTTTTGTTGTGGACTCTACGTTGTCAAGTTAAATTGTCTCGACGGGAAACGAAACAGATAGTACAGAAGTTGCCGTGAGGCCGCTACATCGACACTATTCAATAGGCAGAACTAGAGAGTGCCTATAGGCTATACAGTTATGGTGCTGGTATTGGTCATAGCGTCATCACAACGTCAGATTTGCCAACTGCTTGCTGCTTGAGATCTTGGCTTACATAAAACTAGTGGATATCATCTTGTACCTACACATTCTTAGATAGAACTTTCCTGAGCTAAGTCATGAAAATTAAACCTGAATATAGTATGTGCTCTATATAAACGCACGGGCAATAAATAGATGATGCCCAAGCACGAAAGTCTGTTGCTATCGAGACGCTAGCAATACGATCGTCAATTTCAAATATTAACCATAACATAAAGTGACACTCAACAGGGACATTATATAGTCCTGATCCGACACTAAGATTCCCTGTGTCGTGGGTATCAGGAACTACGAGTACCTTGATACCAATAACACCCAGACCCAGAAAAAACATATGCAGATCATGCAAACATTTGTCCCGCAGTGGAAATCGAACCCGCACCTCTTGCGTCTCAGCCAGCTACTCGTTTGTTGCACCACGGAGGTTGTCACCTTCAACCAATCCATTTGCAAAGATTTTTAGTCACCGCGATGTCATTGGCCAATATTTAACACAAACTATCGTCGCGCTAGCGTCTCGATACCGGATATTCGTGCTATCCGTTAGAGATACAGGGGTGTGGGGCATTCTGTGTTCAGTGATTTCAAAAAATTAAAATCAATTATTTGACACGAAAACAAATACCTACAACAACAAGCAAACACAACATAAGTAGAATAGGGAGGACAAACAAAATTGTTACTAACTATTACGAAAAATCTCACGCATCCACTCCGTCCCACTCCAACCGTCCAAAAAGTCGCGCCAAAATGGCATTCAGCTCAATTTTTTACCGACTTCACAAAAAGGAGGAGGTTCTCAATTCAGTTGTATTTTTTTTATGTTTGTTACCTCATATCTCCGTCGTTTATTAACCGACGGAGCCGAATTCAATGGCAGAAGTCGGTTTTTTAATGAAATGTTATTGATTGCTCTAGATTTTACCCGTAATCTATCAAAACAAAAGAGTGCCATTTTAATGGACTTCGAAAACCTATCTTGTATAGTTGAAAGTGTACAAAATAAGGTACCAATCTGTTGAATCAAGAATACAAAAAGCTTTATCACACTTGCCAAGTATAGGTATAATGTTATTCTGAACAATACCTAGTCAACATCGCAAGTTTTCGCAGCCCCGCTGTCTCGTTCGCGATTGAAACGCAACTGACGTACAATGGCACAGACACAATGATGGCTCTATCGGACATCCCTCAGATAAGATACGGAAGCTTCACTCAGAACCTTTGACGTGTGGAAAACACTGTTCAAAGATGCCACATTTCTTGGAGTATTTTTCCCATGGTATTTTTTTGATGGGTTTTTGGACGACAAACCTAGTTTTGGCCCATATTGTTACAGTCATAGAGATGCGTAGGTATTTACCTATGTTGAATGGAAAAAACATCTTCAGTAGAAAAATGTTTATTAGGGTGAAATTGTCATCAAAATAGTAAATATGTGAGATATGAAAATAAACGAAGTTTGGATTTTTTGTATAGCTATAATTAAACGTGCAGTGACTTTCATTGTCAATTTACTGGGATAATCATATGAAATAAACATATTTTACTATCTAAATCCGTCTCCTCACGTGGATTTAGTAAAAACTACACCAGGAGGATGAGCGGCAGCATCCACCTGAACATTTAACACCAAACTGCGATCACAAATCCACCTATCAATCGAGGTGATTATGGCAAATCCTCAATATTCAATATTCAAATGGCCTCATCCAGTAATGGGTGTAAACAGGCTGGTGATGATGATGATTTACCTCAGTCTAAGATAATATAAATTTCAGAATCCATTTCGATAGTCTAACATCGGATAAATTTCGTTCACACCAAAGTCAAAAACAAATTTGCCTTACACCCTAATCCTTCGGCCTTTGATTTTTCAACGACCATTGTTGACACTGTGACACTTATTGGGATCCTTGGACATGAATTATTCATAGACTTGCCCAGTAGGTACCCACAAAATATCTTAGAAGCCGCAAACCGAAGATGAAGGTTAACTCTAAACTAAACGATGGTGTACAAAGTTTCGGTAGCAAAACTTGCTATTACGATATTTCCTTCGATTAAAGTACCAGCATTTGCTCGCGGTTCCGCCCGCGTGGAATCTCTTATTAATTACTAGTTGCGCCCCGCGGTTTCACCCGCGTGAATAATGATGAAAATTGATGATGATGATGATGATGAAAAGTAGCCTATGTGTTAATCCAGGGCGTAAAGTATCTCCATTCCAAATTTCACTCAAATCCATTCAGTAGTTTTTACGTGAAAGAGTAACAAACATCCATCCATACTCACAAACTTTCGCGTTTGATGATGATGATGATGATGAAAAGTAGCCTATGTGTTAATCCAGGGCGTAAAGTATCTCCATTCCAAATTTCACTGAAATCCATTCAGTAGTTTTTACGTGAAAGAGTAACAAACATCCATCCATACTCACAAACTTTCGCGTTTATAATATTAGTAGGATTATAAATTACTAGTTGCGCCCCGCGGTTTCACCCGCGTCAATAATGATGAAAATTGATGATGATGATGATGATGAAAAGTAGCCTATGTGTTAATCCAGGGCGTAAAGTATCTCCATTCCAAATTTCACTCAAATCCATTCAGTAGTTTTTACGTGAAAGAGTAACAAACATCCATACTCACAAACTTTCGCGTTTATAATATTAGTAGGATAGTCTTTATGTATGTGTCTTACTATGTTATTCTCATGTATAAGCTATAATATTGTAAAGTTTCATCAAAATTTGTTCAGTAGTTTTTGCGTGAAAGAGTAACAAACGTCCATTCATCCATCCATCCTCATGCTCAAACTACATATTACACTTATAACATTAGTAGGATACCTTCAGGGAAGGGTTATGTTTCACCATTCATTATTTTTTTGTCATTATAGGTATCCTATTAAGAATCAAACGAATTTCTCGAAGTAAAGTTTCGATCATTATTTTAAAAGTCGAAAAAGTCGTTTTTAATGTCGTTTTTATTCGAAAATTCTCACACAGGTAGGACAGCGAAGATTTTGCTCTAACTGAAGTATTATAAAGCTAAACATAAAATCTTTTGTTGTTTCCTCATTTTAATCACGAAATTAGTGAAAATCTGGGAAAGACTCATTCGCTTGGATATCCAAGTTTAATGAATACTGTTTACCTACTCGGCATTATAGGTACCCGAGTTTTGAATAATTCATCATAATATTTATATGGAAAGAACGTTTCATGATACAATTTAGTGAGGGCTATCTAATGTTGTGCTAGTGTAAGGTAGGTGGTGTGCGTGTAACTCTTGTAAGGGTTTACAAGACCAACCAATGTATAAAACCATGCGTGTTCCAATCTATAACTAGTGGTGACATCTAGTTTTGGATACACATAAAATCATCTAATGAGTAGAGACACAATTTCAACAAAAGCTTCCGTATATTAGATTTAAATAAAAGGTATATTCTTGTCTTGTGTTAAGTAAAATTCGGTACCCTACACAATGCGTGGCTGGAGAGGAGTCGCATGTTGTTTTTATAATTATGTCTAGCCCTTTGTTTCCTGGGATCGTTAACCAGGATAAGGAATGATGGAATATTGATAAAATACACATAGGTACACATCTATATTGTATTATGGGTATGTCACCCATATTAAATCAGCTTGACAAACATACTTATGTTCATACTCCGTACTCACTACAAAGAGCAATAAGCTGCTTTTGGCATGTTTATCCACGTAAGCATTTTTTACCGCAGCATTTTTTTGAAGTGGCAATGGGCAGGTCATATAGCTCGAAGAACTGATAACCGTTGGAGAATAAAGGTTCTCGAGTGGCGACCACAAACCGGACGACGTGGTAGAGAAAGGCCCTCCACTCGATGGACTAAAGACATTATAAACGTCGCAGGAAGTCGGTAGACGGAGGCGGCTCAAGACCGTTAATCGTGGCATTCTAAAGGGGAGGCCTACGTCCAGCAGTAGACGTCCACAGGCTGGTGATTATGATGATGAAGCATTTTTTTAGGAAGAATCTTTATCAATCGTTGCAGGTTGGAAACAAAATAATTATACAGTTTCTGTATATACCTTTAGTATACACGTCTGCTATTCTCTTGGTCTGAAACAGACTCTTACAGAAGACCAGCTTAGGTTAACATAATTATCACTAGAAACGGGATATTTACCATGATTTTTTGGGTGAGTTTACCCGAGATTATGGCGCATGAAACTGTGCCGAAATATCGGGAATCAATAATGCTCAAAAATCATGGTAAATATCCCGTTTCTAGTGATAATTATGTTAATAACCATGATAGTTTCAAAAGCTATATCGGGAACCGGTATGGGCCGGAGATCGTCATAGCAGCTTAGGTTATTTAAAACCTGCATATGCTGAGCTGATACGGACCTTTTTGTAACAAAAGTTCTTGTTATCTTGTCTCACTGTATTTTTTTGAATTGTGAATTCTATTTCTTGTCTCAACTTTTATATTTCTAGTCTATTTCTATAAACGAAATAAAAGTTTTTTTAAACCAAAAACATGCTACAGTATTTCGATTGCACAAAGACATAAAACAATTGGAGATAAACGGTAACAGACAAACACATACAAACAACTTTTTACCCCAAAAGCATATACGGGCTCAGTTCCATCGCGGTTGAATTATAGCCTCATTCGTTGTAATCTGGCATTTAAGAGGTCACCGGTAGCTAATGCACGAATGAAGTTTGCTTCAATTTAGCTATTGTTTCTTCAAACTCCATGAAACTTTGTATACATGATCAGTACCTACAATCTAGACCCGTGTGTTAGTTTCATAAAAAAATACAAGGTTACGAAATCATAAATTTAAAAAAAAAAAACTGTTGCACCATTTTTCTAGATGTGTACAAAATTTTATGGCGTTTGAAGAAATAATAGCCAAAATAGAAGCAAAGTATTTCATCCCACACAGGATTCCCTGTGTCAAAAGTAACAGGAACTACAAGTACCATGGCATCACAACACCCAGACTCCAGAATCTAAGCTTAACTTCTTGAAAAAACCTACATTCTAAAATTACATTAGTAACCCTCAGAATAATGATGCTTCAGTCATTATTCTGAGGTAGAACCACTTTCTTTTGTGAAGTTGGTTAAAATGAAGATTCAGTGACAGATTTCTCGCTCCTTATTTTTGCACAGATAAATAATAATCGTTGAATTTTGTATTATATGGGTATCTGTTTATACAGTGAGTGAGACTGTACAAACAGAAACCCATATAAATAAGTAGAAACATAGGGATGTTTGTCACGAAAGCACGCAACATAGTTATTAGACAATGTTTATTCAGTATGATTAAATCCTTAAATTAGAAGGAATGCAGACACAAGCTAGATAATTATATTTAATTAATGGATCGCTGGGGCTTCCGAGTAAAGCTTGGTTGCGAAAATTCATCAAAATATTTGTGGTACTTAGATCTGTTGGATGTCTGGAGCGAAGAAAACACCGCTTTTATTTAACTTCACTAATGCTAAAGAATGAAAATAAAAAGTTACGGTGTATCAAAATCAAAATTAAAATCAAAATCAAATCAATCAATCAAGGTCAACATCTTGCAACTTATTTCTAAACAGTACTTTCTTCTTCTTCTTTTATTTATGGCTTCTGCGCTAAACAGTTCCATAATGTCGCAACTGATTGAGTTGAAACTTGTGATAATTCGTCCAAGGTTGAAACTTTGCATATACCTGACAAAGTTCCGATGACAATACAGATAGATATAGATAGATAAACGAAATAAAAGTGTATTGCGTATCTTTGAAGGGGTGGAAATTGTCCACTAACATTTTAGCAAAACTGCCATCGCTTTACTAGACCATGACTTGACCGAGGACTTTAACGAATTGATATTCTTTATTGAATTGCCTACTTGACCTACTTCAATTTGGCAAAATTAAGATATTCCTAAGATGCCATAATAAAAAAAAAATTGGACACCAATATTTTGTCTTTATACAATACAATATTGTGGTGACAGCGAGCTGAGCTGATCTGATGATAGAGATGGAAGGTGGACAACGGTTCTCCTCGATGATTAACAGTAGCCTGGCAGTGTTTCTTTTTTTTTTTTTAATAAACAAATTATTATTATTTTTGTTGTATTATTAATTTGTATTCCTAATTTGTGTCCACCTTGTATTCTAAATGATGATATATAGTGAAAGCACACCGCACTTATATCCATAGTATCCATTGTGTTTTAGTTGATACGGAGAGCCAAGTCGTATCGAAATTGTACTTAGTGTACATAAATTTCATACCACGCACCACTTCATGGAATACTATCTGGACACTTTTAAGGAAAAACAAGCATTGTATATCGTTTACTTTTATAACGCATAAAATAAATTTCGCCATCTAACGACTGAGGGGAGTAGCGTTGTACTCGTAGTTCCGCACGTAATAAAAGAAAAAGGCAGCACTTATAATCATGAGTTTTTAGAATATGGAAAAAAGTATTAACCACGCCAAGTTGGGAATTGAAATGAGCACAAAAATAATGCCCATTCAATTTCTTTGTACAATTTTTTGTATGGATTACATTAAAATTAGACATCTTGCGACCTTGATAATGTCTTTACATTATTGTACTGCCCATTGAGAGGCCATTTGGCCTTCCTCTACTGCGTCGTCCAATTTGTGAATGAAATCGGTGGACGGAGGCGGCTCAAGACCGTTCGTCGTGGCATTTTAAGGAGCCCCATGTCCAGCAGTGAACTTCTACAGGTTGATAATGATGATTAAAATTAGATTCTATGCTAGCAACTGAACAGTACATAGTACTTAGTACATGTACTGTTGATGATCCATAGTAAATAAAGTAATCAATTTGTGAAAGCGACGGAACCAACTAACAACTTATTTGAAAGAGATTAGTCTCAACAAATCGACTTTGGTCATCGTCTAGGCATACGAAAGTTTTGGTTTCAAACATAAGCCCTCTCAAAAGCTAGCAACGGGTCTGAAACTGAAAATTCCAACGAGAAAACTTTATCAATAATGAAAAAGCTGAAGACTTCAAAATACCGGAAACCCGAGATGGATTTTAGCGGACTCTGCAATGTTTCAACCGTTTATTTCTGTTATCCGAACAGCAACTACAACTCAATTAAAAAACCCGGAAAGGCAAGAGCGGAAAACGGATTATCAAAGAATCCTAGAGTTTGTTAAAAATATCGGTTGATGCCCTTTCTCTATGATAAATACGATGTTGGAATAAACTTAAATATTTTGTTTTCCTTTCTTTATTCACAGAAAAAAACTAAAAGGCATGTTTTTGAACCAAGACCTGTGAGGCCTTACCATGAGCTCTTAAAGCGATTCAGTTCAAAAACTATTCAGTGCAAAATATCGGTTCCGTGTTGTCCGCAGCTATATTTAAAGGCACATACTTTAGGACAACTTTTGTAGCAGAAGGTTTATACACTTCTGCGATTAAAGTTATTCAATGATGACGGATGTCAATGACAAACGAATATTTTGTACTGAATAGTTTTTGAACTGAATCGCTATAAGAGCTCATGGTAACATGTTTCACTTACTCTTAAACTTGTGACTGCGGGCGTAGATAATGCTTCTTTACTTAGTTCTATATTAGAATAAATGTCACTTCTTCCACATAAACCGGTCACTCGGATAGTAAAAGATCCCGTTTACTCTCATTTAACCTTATAGGCGTGCGAGCAGTAATGAATTGAGATTTACGGACTTGGCACTCTAACTTACCTAAAAGGTACTTACCAGCTTTAAGGCCCTAGTACGCTAGCGCGGAGATTTTAGTCGGAAGTAAAACACAATAGTCGTAGACGCCAAATCAAAATATATTTTCAAATATAAAATTTTATAATTAAATAAAATTCTGTTTCGAGATAAATTTACAATGTACAAAATATACACGTGTGCAAAAAATCATAGATCAAATTGTCATACGAGATGCCAAGAATTTTTTTGAATATTCAGAGCCTTTTTATGTAGTCGTGTTTTTCTTTCGACAGGTTTTAGAACACATCATAATTATAAATATTCACAGCTATTCTACGAATTGAGGTATGCTGAATCAAAAGACAGAGTTTTTTTATTCTGGGCCTCAATAATATGAGAACCCATTTTTAGACTGCTTTTGCAAACATGAACTAAATAGATACAAAACCAATCTTAAGTTAACAACACACAAATTTACACTTTGTGTTACACAAATTTACATTTACACAAAGGTTAGCTGGAAGAAAATGCTAATTAGCATTAAGTTCGCCTATGTACTTGTTTTTTGTCATGTGCAATAAAGTATTTTCTATCTATCTAACAACAATGCAAAAAAATTGTTAGCTAGTGTTTTGTTGAGTAACTCCATTTATGAGAATTGATTGATAACCAGGTCTAGAGTTTAGGATTAGTTTAATATATAATAATATAATGACATTAAACAGTCACATACATAGTCCTGATCCTACACTAGGATCCCTTTGCGTGTTTATCAGGAACTACGAGTACCATGGTACCACAACACCCAGACACATATAGTACTTATACATGTACATTATAATATCCATTTAATGTTTCAGAATATACTCAAATTATAGATACAGACAATTAAGGTATATTTACTTCTTAACTGTAATCCATAAAATTTAATAAGCTATTTGTATTCCAAGCAAGTTCGGAAAAGTATGTCTATCAAAGACTCCAAAGAGATTCTTAGTAGGCGCTCAACTGCCTGAAATATTTGTTCGATTACAAATACCTTAGTATGAATGAAATATTACCAAACTTTGTAACTAACTTTACTAATGATGCTCATATTTACCTGACTACGGCAAAGCAAAAAGAGGTTTATGTTTTTAGTAGTCTATGTATATATATGCATATATGCATGTAACTTTGTTCATTCATTCCCTCGTAGCCCCGAAAGTTATTGACGGATTTTGACAAATGAGTCTTGACGTTCCACGTGTCATATGCTATATGACATCACACAGGATTAAATATGGCGGAAATAAAACGTAATATTCCAACCTCGATTTTTTTTTGTAATATTTATCTTATTTTTCTGTAAAAAAAGTGATTGCGTGAAAAATAATGGAGGGACCTAAACCACTATTGGTACTATTGTAGGATAAAAAGTTCAGGCACAAAAAGTCACCTTTGGACTAGTCTTTTGACCAGACCACCAAGAAAAATGATCTTTGCGCCGGTATAAGGCAAAGGTATTGCTGAAAAGAAAATTGAATCGATAATTCATTACCTTCACTTATTTTCATTCAATAGGTAAAAAATCTAAAGGAGAGTGATGAATGGGGACTTGATATAACTATTAGCAATGAAAGTAAGGTAGGGAAGTATTGTAAAATTGGTAGATATAGAAAATATACACTGTGTAGGTTTAAATTGTAATCCTCTTATTCATAATCAACTTTTAAACCTTTGATAGCCAAAACAGCTTTTGTCTTGTTCTGGCGTAATTGGCGTTCTGTAATTTTACATCAGAAAGAACAAAACAAAAGCTAATTTAACTAAAATAGTAAATAATTTATTCATAATAATAAAAGCGTATAAATAAAAAAAAAAATAAAAAAAATAGAAATCTTACTAACATTGAAACAGCTTTAACAGTGTACAATAGTCATGTATGTTCCATTCTAAGATATTAGGTTATAATATGGGGAAATTCTACAGACTCTCAGAGAGCTTTTGTAGCGCAAAAAAAGTGTATTCGCTCAATATTTGGCTTAAAATGGACAGATTCATGTAGACCTTTGTTTATACACTCGAGAGCAATGAATCCGGGTCACTTAAAGAATCCTAAAAATCTCGGAAACTAAAAATGCTAGGTTAATGCAATAAATTGTATTTAATAGACAATGTAATACTCCTTAAATGAAGGTATTAAAACTTCTTAGTTATTGTAAAGTTATATCATAAAAAAATCAAATTTGAAAAAGGGCCACTTTCGAAGATGGAACTACGAAATTACAGCATTTGGTTTTGCTTTTGTTTGTAATCTGTCATTTATCATTGTTTGATTTCTGTTTTTTTGTTGTTTTTTTTCTGCGTAAACGCAGTAATGGAAGCACGAGGAGGCAATACGAAGTATTCAAATTCAAGAAAATCGTAATAAAGTTCAAAAATTTCATGTTTCCTATTTTTGTTTTAAGGAGAGATCAGCAGTTTTTTTCTTTATGTAATTTTGTGTTAATAAAATGTATGGTGACTCATATTTTTTTTACCTTCATTTAAGGAGTATTACATTGTCTATTAAATACAATTTATTGCATTAATCTATCATTTTTAGTTTCCGAGATTTTTAACATTCTTTAGTGACCCGGATTCATTGCTCTCGAGTGTAGAACACAATCTTCTCACACTCCCCTCATTATATTTATTTGAAATGTTCAAATTTGTTAGGAACAATCCAAAGCTGTTTAATAAAGATGAAAATGCTATATTTAAAAGAAAAATAGTACAAAAGCCTTTAGTAGTACCTAGATATAGATTAAAAATGTGTGATAAAAACTGCTATAAAATGGCAATTAATATTTATAACAAATTACCCAATGAATTTAGAGAGTTAAGGGATAATGAATTTAAAAATAAAATGTATAGATGGCTCTGTGATAAATGTTTTTATTCTATAGATGAATATTTTAAATTAAAATTCTAAATGTTAATAATTCGAAAATTGACTTATTAAGTAAAATTTTAGCTAAGTATAATTTAATATTGACATTTTAAAACCTATATTTACGGTGCTTTATGTATTAATTTAATTTTTTATTTAGACTATACAAAAGAATTATTGAAGTTATTATTAGAAAATTAAACATTTGCACGACAATCTGGTCGAGTTCAGTGAACCAAATAATAGATTACGAACCAATGTACCTGTATTCAAGCAAATAAAACTTTCATTTCATTTCAATCTACAGTACAATTACAAGTCATTCGTTTTGTTTCTGAAATCTTGTTTTGAAATGTTTGGAGATATTATTATATTATTGTTATTTATTTATTTACTCACATATGGTACTGTGTCCGGCCTAAGAATTTACTTCTCCATCTCCTCCCATGGATGTCGTAAAAACTGACTGAGGTTGTACACCAGGGGATGAGCAGCAGCATCTACCTGAGTACTTAGCATCAAAATGCGATCACCAGTCCACCTGTCCAGCGTGGTTATTATGGCAAATCCCCCCATTGTATTCAATGGGGGAGGGCTAGTCCTAATGGGACGTAAACAGGCTGGTGATGATAACCGGTAGACTCGCTATTAGGTATTAGCTTGTAAAGTTGTAATTATTTGGGTGCATACTTTTAGTTATATATTTAAAGGTCGACATCATATTAAATTATATTTAATATTTCCACCAATAAGCACTACTTTCTCCGATGTGGTAAATCTCAGCGAGAACATTAAAAAATTTCCAGAAGAGGAAAAACGGAAGGAAAATTGGAAAAACATTAATGAAGTATTTGACACACCGACTAATGAAATGGTATTCATAGGTTGGCCACACGACAGCCGTTTATTAACTCAGCTGTCAATGACTAAATTTTTGGAGCCACCCGTCATCGTTCTTCGCCACATCGTTTGTCAAACGTCTCATCGCGCCTCATTTGTTTTGATTTAAGCAATTTTATTTTTCTTGGACTACACGTAACTTTTTGATCGTTCGTCATAAGCAAACCATACTAAAATAGTTGTTGATAGAGCATGTTCGTACACGACCACATTTCGTATTCTTTTCGTGTCGTAGTAATTTTATTGACTGTTGACAGCGTAAGAAATATCTATAGAGATAGCTATTGTGTACTCCAATAATCTATCTGTAAGCTTGACACACATTTTGAGGGATGATTCTATCAGTGGTATGGGATTATTTTGAAAATGAGATGGGGTTTGTATTTTGTTTTTTTATCAGCAAGGAACGTTAATAGAAGATTAGGTTTAGAGCCGTAGGAATAAACAATTTTTTTATTCCTAATAAATTGATATGGGAATACTTTTATAAAAACTTAAATCTTAGACAATTTTTGTAAAAAAAAGTCAGGTTATGCCAGTGTCTGTTTAAGTGTCATGATTGTGTATCATACGTATATATATACACACATATGATGCACATACATGACACAGTGATATTAGTGTGTTTACAATAATTGTCTAAGATTAAAAATCAGAGTTATAGTTCAAATAAATTCAACCGAATTTTATATGAAATAACTATAATATGTCGTAAAAGGCGACTAAAGGGGATGAGAAGCAGCATCCTCCTGCGTACTAAACACTAGTTAGTTGTAATCACCAATCCGCCTGCAAAGCATGGTGGTATATCCCCTATTGCACACTAAGCATGCTATAGGGGAAGCCTCATGAAGAACACACAGTGAATCCGTGATGCCAATTAAATTTAAACCCGCTATCTATGACATTTAGACAATAAGTAAGCTAAATCTACAAAGGTTTCTTTGTGTTAAAGAAAAAATCGTATAAAGCCTCTCCCAATTAAACGGAGTGCCAGAAACATTCACGAAAGCTCACAGATGAACGCGGCTTGTGACCGGCAAAACGGATTTTTGAATACTGCGAGTGTCTTTTGTGGGTGAAACATGATTAGACAAGGGAAGTGCACTCATTTAGGTACTTATCTTGTTTTTGGGTTTGGAGGATTCGTGATTGAGAAGTTGTTATATCTACTAATACTTACGAATTTTGATCTAATTCATAAAATTGTACCTACTAGGTGTCTCAAAAGAAAGTTTTAACTTGATATTACCAATACAAAGGAAAGGTATGTCGATAAAATCTTTATTTATTATTAAAAGACACAGTTTACTTCATTAATGTCTTCACCCCTGAGTTGGGAAAAAAGGGGTTGGATACCTTTTCTGGTGCATATGTGATTTGATTGGTGAAAAAAACGCCGTAAATATAATATTTTCATTTACAGAAAGAAAATTAATAAAAAAACTCATAAAAAGGTTGAGCTATCTAAACTTCGTTGCAAGCGCTCTAAAGATACTGATACTGATCCAAATCACTAACAAAATAAAAAAATAAAATGTATACCGTACTAGTTATGCCGGTGTAAACTGACACGACGTAGATCATCTGTCTTTGTCTTTGTCTAACCTGTTATTAGAGAAAGAAAAAAGTGAAAGACCTATACCAAAGCTATTTAAGGCTTAATAAAAAGTCAGCAGAGAGAAATGAAGCTCTAGCAATACAAAATACACAAAACTGGAGGTCAACTGGTGATGATAAGTATCAGAAATGTCTCGTTCAATGCAAATACAACCTTTTTATCGAAGGCTGTTGTACACTTTTATCGCCTTGTTGCGCAATGATTTACGTATACAAATTAAATGGAAAGAATATAAGAAATTCAACTTAATGGTTTACCTTTAACAGTGATGGATGATGTATCCATTCTTGATTAAAAATCCTTCGAAGTTGAAACAGAAAGAAACACACATCCATTTTTCCCGGAAAATCACAGTGGTAAAAGGTTTTCTAAAAATAAAATCAGAATTAGATCTCCAATACATAAGTATCCCATTTCGTAGAGATGCCCTTATCACAGTTCAATAATAAAACTTTGATCAATGCCCAAACAATTTAAGAACACATCATTCATTGTTTGAGTACTCATACAAAAGGTTTCATAAAACTTGGTACCAATGGGTATCGATTTCCTTTAAAAGCTTTTAGGGTAAATGTTGAATCATCTTTATCAGAAATATTGTGTGAACGATGTTTTAAGCTCAAAATAAATATGCAGATCCGATACTCATATTTGTGTCGGTTGAAAGTTTAACCAAATTTAAATAAAATATACTTACGAAACGCAGGAATTATTTATTGAAGGACTAAATATTATCTTTCTGTTATCTGTTCATCGACAACTGTATTGTAAAAATTAAAAAGAAATAAACAAAAATGTTGTTCGTTTTTGGTTTTTAGTTTATTATTAATCAAAATTCTGTTATTTATGTTAACTTTGTAAACTTACATTTACTAGCTCTTTTCGTAGTGTTCATAGCACAAAACAATACCTATTTACCGCTACACTCGCCGACCTGAGTAGCTCAATATTTATAAATACCATCAATTAGGTACCGATGTAAAACGGTAGGAAGAGGTAAACATTCCATACAGCTTCAGACTAGTACCCAAACACCAGTATTATATGTTATTATTTATTAAGTAAATACAATTACTTATAATAATTTTGTGCTCGAAATCCAGCCCCTTAATTATATCAAACATCATTTTCATATTTGATGAAAGAAAGATACTTTAGTGGTATAGTGTATTCCGGACCTAAAAGAGGATACTTAAGAACATGATCTGAATCTATAAGCACCTACAGTACTACTACGAAAGTAGTCTCAACAATTTTTGTTCTTGACTGACTTTCGCTTTTTCACTCACTTGCGGTCAAGATTGCCTAGGGGCATTACTTTCATAGTAGAACTCTGTAAACAACCCGTTGAGAAAAATCGAGAAAACGACATTTCACAACACAATAAAATAAAAAGCAATTATAGCAATAATAACTCCTGTTTCTGCCCCCCGTATATTAAAAGTACTCTGTTTTCTGCCTCTTGCTCCTTGGATGTTTTTTTTAAACGAAATTTTAAGATTTTATTCATATATTATTATTTACTTACCTACTGCTACGTATTTGAGCAGCATTATAGCAGGATAAAGACGCAAAACGTAATTTTTTTACTTCCAAATATTTTTGACAACTCCTGTTAAAAAAGATATTTTTACATAGTTATTTTGTATCCACTTTTCTAACCGCCATACAACACAAACACACACACACAAAGTCTGTTTATAATCTGTTTAATTTAACAATCCCTTCAAACCACTACCAGATCCATATGTCAGCGGCACCACCTACATTCAAAACTGTGATAAAAAATTACTTTATTATTGTAAAATACGGAAGACGCATTCGATAGGGACCGCAGGAAGTCTGTGAAAAGAAGTGGCTCAAGGAAGTTCATCGTGACATTTTTTGGGGAGGGCTTTGTCCAGCAGTGGACGAATCACTTGATGATGTTGATGTTGGTAAGTTATTCTTCTGTGCCTTTCATTTCTTAAAAAAACTTCTTTTTCTCTTAGAAAACGGTTGTTTAAACCGTTCTGTCATTTTGAAAACAGTATTCTAAAATGTAGAACAAATTTTTCGATCTATAGATAGCATATTTTATCACTGTAAGTTAGAGCAGAGATTGCAGTCCATTAAAATCTGCTAACACGGCCACCTCGGCCTGACAAACTGGAGAAGAGGAGGCCCTACATATTTACATATATGTAAATCAGCTAGGCCGAGTGAGAAATCCATTCAAAAGTTAGATTACATCTACGTTTACAAATCATGGCCTTAAAATATTCACGTTATTTGTCAATAGAAAATTGGGGAAATGGAAAATCCAAATTTGTTCTCATTTTGTCCTTTTGAGTTTGTAACTATTATTTTAAGGTGCCTGGTGTAATTGTGGCTGTATCTTACGAGGTCACACGTTTATGTGCCATAAAAGGTGTCTCGCTTATGATCTGCAGGCTGACGTGGTTTGATTAAATCCTTACCTTATGTCCAGCTGGATTTATAGGGTTGCGTACCTCAAGGAATCACTCAGTGTTTGTATGTCTGTCTGTCTGTCACAGCCTATTTTCTCGGAATCTACAAAACCAAAGAAGCTGAAAGATACATTATATCGAATTAGGTGTGTTTTTTTTAAATCAACGAAATCTGACCCGTAGGGTCGTAATTGGGCCGATCGGAGCCAGCTAGACAAAAGAAAATCGAATTTCCTTGACCTTTCTTCTATTATTAATAAAGAATATTTTTTGTGGTTTTGACGGATTTCCCTGTTATTTTCTGCAGTTTAGTTATTTGATTATGGGTTAATTTCGGGTGGCAAACTAGAAAGTTCAAAATAAAACTTGTGTCAAATGGATCATGTGGCCTAACAAATGATTGAACTTGTTATGGAAAATATAAACATATTTTTTATAATTTTTAAATGCCTTGTTTTAAAGATATTAAATAAATGCAATGGTTGACCCAACCCCTGATCTCCAAAACTATTGGCTCATGCCTACCCTTTGGCTCATGTTGAAAAAAATATGTATACTGGGCCTTGCTCATACTTTACAGAAAAACCTAAATAAAAATCTTAAATCTTCCGATACTCGTAATGAGACAACATTGTGTAAAATGACTTAAGTATACTCAAACTTTCGCATTTATAATATTAGTGTAATAGTCTGAAATCTAAACAAAGTGAATAGCAAACTATGTCTCTAAAGTTTGATCAAAGCAATTTCAAGTTCACAAAAGGATTCATAAACTGCACGATGGTTGAAGTTGATGACAAAGGCAACAACAGCAGCAGTTTGTATGTCATGTATAATTTAATTAACTTAAGTCTAAATTGATTACTAAAGGCCCTCTCAACAGGTTTTCATGACACTAGAATCTATGTATAATTCATGAAGTTGATAGTTGTTAGGCCTTAAACACGTCTGTAGACACTAGCCGAAAACACCTCGGTGAAATAAGTTAACGCTAAGGCATTGTCTAGGCATAAGCTTAGCGCTTAGCGACAAATCACAAGCAAATGGGGCAAACCTGAGAAACTTGAAGCTACGTATTTACTAGCATAGCATCAATCAAGGGAGTAATCATGGCTTTTTAGTGTAAGGGACATGTTGCTTCTATTTTGTTGTTTACTGACTGACTGCCTGACAATCAACGCACTGTCTAAATCTAAACCATTTACTCCTGAAGATATCTTCATTTGGAGTGTAGATGAGTAATAAGAAAGGAACATTCGAAAATCAACGCCTAAAGTACAAGTTATAGAGCCTGAAATGAGGTGACAAAGTTTGTATGAATAAAACAAGCCATGGTGGCGAGGCCGTGGGCGTTTCACTAGACTCGCCTCTCTCGACTCGTTCGACTGTTTTACTAAATTCGGATTCCAGGAATCGAGCAGCATAACTCTAATTGGACTATTTTAGTGGTTGGATTGGATTGGATAATGAACACGCAAGAAACAGACAAAGCACATCTACTGAGAGTTAGGAAAAAAAATTTGTATTGGAGCTCAAAACAACGTATTTTTGAGTTTTATAAGTATATAATGGACCAAGCAATAAATGCAAAATCGCTGTAAAAATACGTGTAGACGCACCTGTTTTTAGCTTAGCTACGTGATCAAAATACCAGAAAGTTGTTTATTACAAATGAATACGATAATATTGTTAAATTATCGTAAGAAAAGCGGCATTACTCAAGAATGTGAACAATATTTTGAGATATTGTATTTTTCCTAAGCATTAATGATGCAAGGTGACGTCATTACAATACCAAACAAAACATTTAGCACGACATTTTTAAACAGTTTGAAACATGTTCATCCTTATTATTTAAGTTCGTAGTTGCTTATCTTATCTCTTATAACCGGACGACAAAGTAGTCCTCCTCTCGATGGACTAAACACATTATAAAGTCGGTGGATGGAGGCGGCACCAGACCGTTCATCGTGGTATTCTAGGGGGGAGGCTTATGTTCAAAAGTGTACTTCTACAGGCTGATGATGATCTAATTCTAGGGTTAAATGACGAATATAATTTTGTTCATACAATGGTTAATAGGGTGGTAGAGTGATATTATACGTGACCTAGTATCAGCGAGACAAAGTTTCAATAAGGATAAAAATATATTTTCTTCGAGTTCACGAGAGAGAATATTATTTACGTACAATGTTAGATCAAAGAATTGCGCATTTTATGCCGATTACAACAACTTTATTCTACATTGAAAATAGTCAAAGAACAATAGAGTAAAAGAAATGTGTATCGTAACTTGAGAAATTCCTTGCCCTTTGCCTACTTTTATAGAACACTGGCGTGAATTTATGTACCCTGAGCCAAATGAAAACGTCATAAAATATGTTGATTTCGAAATTTTATGTCATACTAAAACCCGGTGGTTTCCAAATTTCACTCAAATCCGTTAAGCCGTTTGAGCGTGAAGAAGTAACAAACATATACTCACAATTTTTCGCATTTATAATGTTAGTGTGATTAAAAAATTTAGTATTTGTTCGTTGTAAAATATTTTTTGTTTAAAATCTTTATTTACATCAATAATAGTACAAATAATACAAGTATAAACAAAAATTACAAATGAAACAGTTGATCTATATAAAGACCATTGCAAACGATCTAATGACATCTTAACTTGGTACCATGGTACTCGTAGTTCCTGATACCGACGACACAGGGCATCCTAGTGTGGGATAAAGACTACGTATATGTGACTGTTGGGTGTTATAGGTTTTGTTATGTAATGTCATGTTAACTGTGATCCAATAACATTAATTTGTAAACTATCATTTTAGGAGCCGGTATAAATCCGTTGTGGTGAGAGGCTCATGCCAACGGAATAATAATAAAAAAAAAAAAACTAATTACCGTGCTCATTAGCACGATTTTTAGCTCTTCATCAAATCCTACTCACCATCCATTATTCTGAGAATTTCATTATAATGGATGGGTCAAGCATAAAGAAACTTCGATGAGTAAACGTTTTCTAATTTACCTTGCTTCAACGAAATGATTAAAAAAATTAAATTAATAATTTAAAATGTTTATTTCAATAACTTAACAAAATTTACATTCAGACCGTTAATGAAGACCGAACGAACGAAGAATAAAAAGGACAAGTGTGAGTGAAACTCGCGTCTTGAAAGTTCCGATTTGAAAATTATTTCGAAATCGTTTCGCCCTTTTCGAGTTTCAGATACTTTTTCCTTCAAACTTCACCATCAATCTTATATTAAAGATAAAGATAATTTTATTTGTTATGTTCTCATTCAAGTAATTATTATTATTATCTTAATAAAGTGTGACAAAAAGACTCTATAATACCTAAGATGTGCCACAGAAACAGCGGAGACCAGAAAAAACCTGACACGTAAATGATAGATTATATTATATTATCCCTTTTAATAACAAGTAATCATAACATTTTTTTTCGCTTATCGAACTAATATGTGACAGAGAGACTCTATATTGCCTAAAATGTGCCAAAAAACAGCTGAAACTAGAAAAACACCTAGCACGTGTAAGATGGCTGATTATTTCTTTAATTAACAGGTCATCATAACATTTCTTTTCGCTTATCTTACTAAAGATTGACAGAGAGACTCTATATTACCTAAAATGTGCCACAGAAACAGCCTAGACTAGAAAAACACCTAGCACGTGTAAGATGGCTGATTATCTCTTTAATTAACACATCTCTTTTCGCTTATCTTACTAAAGATTGACAGAGAGACTCTATATTACCTAAGATGTGCCACAGAAACAGCAGAGACTAGAAAAACACCTAGCACGTGTAAGATGGCTGATTATCTTTTTAATTAAAAGGTCATCATAACATCTCTTTTCGCTTATCTTACTAAAGATTAACAGAGAGACTCTATATTACCTAAAATGTGCCACAGAAAAAGCCGAGACTAGAAAAACACCTGGCACGTGTAAGATAAATGATTATCTCTTTATCTCTTATATCCTAACAGGTCATCATAACTAATCTCTTTTCGCTTCCTACTAGATAGTCGAGCTCAAGTGTTCGTAAGAATCACGTCCCGTACCGACTGGGTGTCGCCTATCGTAATAGAGGTACGCGACTCGACTGGGAAACTGACACTAATGAGAGAAGAATTACTCTTGTACCACTGACCTCGGATTAGGGTGCGCCCACATGACAAAGGAGTTAGTTACATTTTAAGCAAAATTGTTTTTACATGAAAATGTTTTTGTTTGTGTTTCTGAATTTTGAGAAACCGTAGGTGTCTTTCAGTAGGATGTTTTGTAGCGAGTTTTACTGAAACTTTTGTTTTCTTTAGGAATAACGATCTTTTAGTTACAATACAAAGCTCACAAAAAATAAAATAAATAAAAAACCATGCGACCAAATTCTAGCAAACAAAATTAATTACTAAAATAAAAAACTAATTGATAAGTTTTTTCCTTACCTACCTATTAGTGCGACTTATTTTTGGAATGTACTCATCAAGTTCTTTAATTTGATACCAAACTCATTATACTTATATTAATTCCATTTTTTTAAATTGAAATATAGTTTTCACTCCACCTGCTCGACAATGTCCAATTACAAATCATGCAACCTCAACGTAAAGTAAAACATTGTTTCTCTAGGGATATAAAGTTGTATGAAACTCCCTTAGGGATTAAAGTGATTTGAATTTGGAACGTCAAATTCGTGTGGAGACTCGTGGAAAACTCTAAGTAAAAAAATGCCCATATGGCATTGTAAAGAGGTTTGTTCAAAAATCGAACTGGCCACCTTATGGTGGCCAGTTCGATTTTTGAACTTTTTCTTTTTTTTAGTTCTGCTTATGCAGAACTAAAAAAAAGAAAAAGGTGCGTTTACAAGGAATGTGGAACACGCTGTGCGCGTGTTTGGTGCTGTGATTTTCAGTAAATTTTATTGCAATATTCATAATGTTGATAAAAAATTACAAGCGATAGTGATTCTACTCCAAAGTTTATCAAAACAGCCGCTTTAGAGATTATTGATAATCTACTACCGCAAAAATCAAAACAAGCCCTGGCTTTTTATTGTCTCGCAGAAAGTGTGAAAAGTAGAGTATGCTCCTCTGGAATAAAGCTTGTCTTCGTCTTGGGCAGCTTGAACCCCTCGCTTCACTCAGGACTCTATATAACTCCCTCGCTACACTCCGGAGTTAACTTTAGAGTCCCTCGTTACGTTCAGGGTTCAATATGCCGCCCGCGACATAAGACACTGCTTTATTCCCTAAGTGCATAATCTACTATTAAAATTGGCATTTTAAATATAATACCTCTTTTGTCAAAATCTGTCAAGTAGTTTCGGAGCTACAATGGAACAAATTAACAAACTTACATACATACATAGGCTGGTAAAATCATAAAAACCTCCTTTTGCTTTGCTGTAGTCGGATAGGGTTAACTTTTGAGACACTAAAAAAGGACAAAAAAAAATATTCTGTCACGTAATTTTAGTTTATTCAAGACGTGAGTCACTTCAAATTGAGCTTAATTAAACGAGCTTACTCTCAATTTAGATTCAATATGGCTGAGAGTACGGAAAAATCGGGAATATGTGCCGCGCCACAAGTCTGTTTTTGTCAAATTCTTGACTATTTGTTTCAATACCGCTCAAGTACGTACGTGCAACAGATTCAAACATAGTCTTCGTTTCCGTATCGTCGTATGTTATGTACTATATTTCTAGTGTGGACCAACTAAACCTGAAATACAAGCTACACCGCTACGCTGCTACGGTACGTAGCCTCGTAGCAGCATAGTTCGCATAATTCAGATTCGTAGACTGACACAAAAGCCGCATCCTTATGACCCAGTCAGGTAGAAAGCTGGGTTCCTGTGCCAGTGCCAGTACTGGCACATAGGTACCTGTACGTACCTCGATTAAATCTGTTTCGCGCTTCATAATTTCTTGTATCCTACTACTACTACTATCTAGATTAATTTATCCTATATATTTAATTTCGTTTTTAACTAAGATTTTTTGTGTAGGTACCAAATTTTCATTAATGTATCAATAATTGTTGTTGCCTTTTTGTCTTTATCTTACCCACGCACCACGACGATAGAGAGAGCGTGGGTGTCACCGTAGACATTCACCCGGTAAACTATTTAAAATGTAATTGCGGCTATCTATGTAATAATCGATGCCCATATACAACTACTAATTATTATTATTATTATTATTATTTATTTATTTATTCAGATTTCACACAGAGTAATTCACATGTCATCCATTTTGTTAGCAATTACTAAGCGATGCCCAATATGGTCAATGCCCAATGTGGTCGATTCCTAATGTGGTCGATGCCCAATGTGATCAATGCCCAATGTGGTCGATGCCTAATATAGTCGATACCCATTGTGGTTGATGCTCAATGTGGTCGATGCCTAATGTAGTCGATGCCCAATGTGATCAATGTCCAATGTGGTCGATGCCTAATATACATAGTCGATACATCATTGTGGTCGATGCCCAATGTAGTCGATGCCTAATGTGGTCGATACCAAATGTGATCAATGCCCAATGTGGTCGATGCCCAATGTCATCGTTGCCCATGTATAGTTATCGATGCCCAATGTGATCGATACTTAATGTGGTCAATGCCCAATTTGGTCATTGCCTATATATGATAATCGATGCTCAATGTGATCGATCCCCAATGTAATCGATGCGCAATGTGCATCATGTGCATGTGTTTGGTAGTTGCCCACGCATAATAGTGTATAATAATCGATGCCCAACGTGGTCAGTACCCAATTTGGTACGAGTGATGTGAGGGAACTGTAAGTCAATTTAATAAAAACTGGGAATATTTTGGTTTTGTGATAGTCTCACAATCGGGACCCTAGACCAAGGTAAAGTTGTTTTAGCATTTTAATGAAACAATTTTACAAATTAAAAACAAATTTTTTTAAAAATTAGGTTTTTCAACAAAACCTTCAACAAATTTACAAAGACAGAAACTTCATGAACCTATAGCAATAGGTGCATAAAAAGTCGAAAATTTATACAATATTAAATTTTAACCATGGCATCGCCTTCTACGGGCCATAATTCAATACACAAAAATGTTAAAATAGAACAAATTACGTTAAAACCCTCACCGTCTTCTTAGCTGTCCTCGTAAACGGTAGAGTCGTTTATTATAAGTCGTTGTGGTTATCTAATTTTTCGCTGAAAGGTTTGAGGGTCTGAGAGAGCCAAGGTGGCGTCAAGTGTGAGTGACGTTATCTGACGAGGTGACTTGCAGGCTTGTAGTCGACCCAAATTTATCTAACAGCGTCTGTTCGGTTTTAATTAACGTGATTTACATGTGCTTTGTTAACTAAGCAGTTTAAAAATATTTTATCATAAAATTTATATCAAAAGTATTATTTTGACGTGAATTCGTCATTAAATTTGCTTCCATAGTGGAACGCAATTCAGAAAACTGATGGTAACAAAATCGGGACGTATACGTTTGGTGTCGCAGCTACATCTATTATCTACATCCAAAATGTAACTATACTACTCGATAGCTAAAGAATCAAAGAATTCGTTACGTTAAGTAAGGATCGGACGCATCACGTGCGGCAGAGGGAGAGCGGCGCAATTTTGAAGTCGTTTAGGTGCGTCACATAATTTCGTATTAACCTAAAACATTTTTTCCTTTTACTGTCTATATTTTCACGCTGAAACATTATTCAGAAACAACACATTTTTACATACTTACAAATAAGATATAAAACGATGTTTTTTTACTATGATTCTTCATCGTTTTATGGCAAAAGCATAATGATTGATTGATCGAAACCCAGATACATTAGCAGGAGTAGACATAAGGTACCTTTCTTCTCAAGGTCTATAAAAAAGCATAGTTCAATATATTTGTATGGAATTCTTCAGTAGGTAACTTTGTGAAAGCCCTGGCCATGGTCACCACTTATTTTTTATGAAACTCTTACCATTTTCAGGCCACCAACCAATCACAAGCACAAGATTCGTTTCGAAAAATTCAACAAGCCATGAGTAAAAGAAAAAAAATCCTGAAGGACCTCGCGCGGGTATAGGACCGATATCTTGGACTACTTCATCTTGGTCTAACACGGTCAAAGTACATAAACACACTGTATTGGAGATTAATTAAATAACACATGGAGGAAACACAAATACTTATATTTTTATATAGGTTTATAACATCGTCCATAGCTAATCACTTGTCGCCATCTTGCTGCAGGCTGCAGGCCTGCGTTCCATTTCTACCAACGTGTTTTACGTTTCGTTACTCTTTATACTATGCTACACACACACCTTTTTCCCCGAAGGAATAGGCAGAGCCTCAAAAAGCTTCTTTTCACCGTGGATTGGACAATTATTGCAGGAGTATAGACGTGACAAATGGTAAACACTATATCAAAACGTATGTTTACGTTAAATTTTTACCCAATGTTGACCCAGTGCTCGTTATTTGAATTAATTAAAATCTTATATACTTACCTACTTGTCAAGTTTTGATGACAATGCAGTATTATGATGGCATTGAGCTGGCCTGATGATGGAGATAGAAAGTAGATAATGGAACTCCTCTATGAATATAGTATTAGATTGGACGTGCTTGGGCTCATTTTAATCAATCTTTTTTCATCGGTTTGATTACTTATTTCACCATCATAAAGTCGACAGTTTTTCAACAAATCTTATTTCTCTTCTCCGCATTGGCGGGTACTGGCTATTATATGATGTTATATTTGCACAAAGTGTACGAGTTCAACCATGCCGCCAATACCCAACAGCAAATAAATAGCCGAATGTTAGCAATCAACGTGTTGCCCACGGGGCGGCGTCAGTCTCATTCCCAATACACTGAACATTGGAATTGTTTCAATTTAATTAATTAATCAACTGATATTAATAATATATATTTGTTGCCTTTAGTATTAGCACTTCATTTATGAGATACGTACCGTCGGCAATTGATAGATTACACTACTAAAGTAACCTCAATACCGTCAGGCCTGAAAAACTGTACCTACTACCTAACCTACCTATTTACCTACTTCTTCTTCTTGTTTTTTTATAGGAAATTGCTAGAAAATTGTTTTAGTTAATTACCACATCGAAATGAAAATCTAACTATTCCGATCGGAAACTCTTCCGAACGTTTTAAAAACCCCTGCAGTAGAATGTTATATTATCACTGAGTAACAAAAGATATAAATTTATATCTAAACAAATTAGTCAACCCTACGAAAACTCCTATAATGTAATCCAAAGTGTAAAAAACAACACCTATAAAATTCCTTACATCGCGTGCGCTGTAAAAACTACTGATGAATAATGTACTTACAGTTTTGGAGAATAATTTATAATAGAAATTCCACAGACAAGCAAACGTTAGTAACTAATATAGGTAACTAGCTGAACAATATAGTAGTATTTATCATATTTTAAACGTATTAAAAGGTACTACTGGATGTTCTATTCTGATGGTAATTATAGTTATTGTCTATGGGATAAAGATTAGCTGTAAAACGAAGTAAGCAATCTACTAGATAGACTAATACCGTTCTAGACATAAAGCTTAAGAAAATTACATGTATTTAATCATAACGCGGCTTAGTCCTTTCACGCATTAGGTACACCGATTTGAAACGGGTTATTGTTTGGTAAATTTAGCGTTGTTCATATTTTTTCAAACAAAAGAAGCTTTTCAAAGCAACTGGTAGTTTTAAGCTTTGACGATGTAAAATGCTAGCTATATTATTTAGTTCCAATATCTGACCCAGTTAAACTGCGTGTGTTAGACACTTTCTTAGAAGGTTAACATCAGTTAATTAACGATTCACAATGAATGAAGGCCGCGTCTGCTCGAGACGCGGTCCCAAACAGAACAGAGGTCGGCCCTCTTGTTCGCAATCTCTTTATAATTTCACTTCAAGATGCTTATAATATAAAGCTAAACTTAATATTTGCATATATTTTTAAAACTAAGTTATAAAATGAAATAAAAATAGTCAAGATGAAATGGTGATATTCTGATTTTTTGTCATATTACCGAATGAGTAATTGGAAATCATGCAGTACAATTTTCTTCAAAATATACTAAATACGACAAGTGAAAGCGAAAAAAAGTGCGTATATAACACAAGTGCGTACAGTTATAACGTCTAAACAATGTCTAAACCATTTGTTTCAATACTGACGTTCCATTCTGATTTTTACATAATAAAATTCAAAATACTACCTGCAATATGAAGCTGATTAAAAACTGTTGTCATCACCACAATACTGAGTTGCAGAATAAAATCCCCTTGAGTAGCCACGATGAATGGGACGTGATTACAAGCCTGGTAACCGAAGCGAAACTTCTATACTTTAGTCTTTGCTATTAAAAAGTTGCAACTTTGTTGGCTTGGGTAGTTTACTGATAAAATAGGCCATCGAAGAAGAGGTTTAAATATAGTTAATTAAATTCCCTTTCACGTACAATTAATTTTAGAGAGCTATCTTGCATAGTTTAGGAGATATCTTGGCTCTTCCTAGTAACCCCTTTTCATTGCACGCCAGTTTATATAATGTTCAAAATTATTTGTGATTTTATACGTTTTGATCTGAGGAGTGGGGACCCTGATGACTTGTATAACAGGTTTATATAAATCCTATCTCAGGCACCAGTCTCTCGCAAAACAGGCTAAATAGAACCCTACTGAGTTTTTTAATTATTATTAATAATTAGATAGATTTTAACCAGCTTAACTTACGTAGATTACATTCGAGTATACGATCTATATCTTTGTAAGTTTAACCGGTTAAAATATCTATCTAACCATGAAAATCACTAACGAAAGTTTTTATCAAAAAAATATGATTAGTACCTACGAGAGCTGCTCGGATACTACTCTCCACTCTCCACTCTCCACTATCAACGTAAATGAAGATACTTCATCAATGTTACTATGAACGCAAACTCCTTCTCCGTTACTTCAAGGAGCCAGGCTGACTGGCGTAGCGTTGCCAGCATAGGGGGATAGTGCACTATACACCCCCACAATGCAGGTCTGAACAACCCTCCCCCCCAGGAATTATAATTAGTAGTCACGTCTAATATAATATTGGATACAGAAAACCACTACCCGAGCCGTTCTACGCTAAATTGCGATTCTATTAGCGAACACGCTGTCAGAAGACAATTAACATACGCTTTCGTGCCTCTTCACTAGATGTCTCGGTTCACTCGACAGATAGAGCTGTATCTTACTTTAGCCGGGAATATTATGCCTAAAAGTCGGATGTATTTTAAAAATAACTTTATTTTAAAGAGCACTTCACTATAAATATTGATGGCGAAGCAGTTTGTCTCTATGTTTAGATTGATTAATGAAAATTAAGAAAAATATATTTAAAAAACCAAACCACACGATTCGTCTATACACTTATACAATTATACATACCTAAAACATTAGATTATTATAAAAACTTTAGAATCATTGAAAGGGTAGTATCAAGGCATGTATTATTTTGATTTCATTATTGCAAAGATTTTAACCATTTTATATCGTGAAGGTATATTCTTGGGATTCAGCCAGCCATTCTTAATTCATTATTAATCTTGGCAAATATAATTTGACTTCAAATATTTTGTGCGTGTACAAATTTGACCATGATATCAGTTCTCATGTCGTTGGAGTTAGGTAAGTAGTTTGGTAAGTACCTAGTACTTACCAAACTCAGAAAAACAACATCTACAGTTTTTTGCGTAATAAATCCGGCTATGCACGAATTATAACTATATTAAACTCCATACCAACGTGATAGGTATACCACTTACATTTTAAGATACGTGTGTGTGTGTGGAAATTTGAATGTGGCATTCCCCTAATAATTAAGGTCTATTCACAGCGCGAGTTGAGTAGGAGTCGACATCAGCTGATGCGTTGGGACGGGTGTGGAATATTAATTGTGTTTCTAGATAGTGTAGGAATCGTTTGATAATGTGTCCTCGATTATTCTCAAGCATGAAACCATAGAAACCAATACGAGAAAAATATGCAAAGAACTCATATACATTTTCAATATTTATTACAACAGAAAACATACTTTAGAGGAATATAAAATGTTACTATATATAGCTCAAACGAACAAAGTTGGTATCCCTATATTAATAAAAAAACTGAATATTGAAAACAGGAAGTGCTTTTTGGTGCTGACCTCGAACATCCGGCGTGACAGAAATTACTTTGAAAATTAAATTATTTTGTCACAGAATCACGCTCAAATGCTGATTGATTGCAATTAAGGCCTTTAACCCTGTGCTGGGCAAGAAGAAGCTTTATGGTAGTGATTCAGATCAGTTGAGCTATGTTTAGATCGTTTATAACGGTCTTAAGATAGCCCAATTGTTTCATTTATAGTTTTCAATTTTGTATGTGGGTGCTTGTATTATCATAATCACCATCATCAGCTATAGAAGTCCACTGCTGGACATCCTAGCATAGCTCACTCTATAGGTCGCTGCGTTACTATCAACCTGTTTATACGGCCTATAGTTACCAACCACGTCTTAGTGCCGTAAGTAATTACTGGCAGCACAAACTTATTATAGACTTTCATCTCGAGCTTTTCGTTTTCGGCTTGTATTATTCATACTGTAAAGAAAGAAAGACTACACAGAAAAAAAAGCAGCTTTGATTTCGTAGTCTTGTACAAATAGAAATTGATCATAAAGAGCATAAATATGTAGAGATTGAAACGTAATAAATTACTGAGACCTCAGACAGGTCAAGCTCTGCATTTTATGTGTGGGTATTTTATCAGCAAGTTATATTTTTGATACCAGGTGCCTATCAAATTACTAAAGAAAGCCTACAACGTTTTTCCCTTAGTTTTGATATTGTTATTCTTCCATGGTCAGTATAAATAGATTTTTTTCTGACTCCGAATCAAATCAAAGTTTACCAAAAAGGAGGTTCTTTTATATATTATATGTATTTTCACACAGAAATATCATAACTACGTATCGGTTTCAAATACCAAATTATTCACCCCAACATCCCCATTTCATATTGTGATAAGTTAGTAACATCGTGAAAGGATTCAAATTAATAAACAGCACGAGCTGAATGGCTCAGAAGTATATTTAATATAACTAAAATTAATCTAAAAACTACCAACTTCAGCATGTTCTTAGTATAGCGCCACACCTGCGGAACATACCGCGCCGATTGTTTGGTTCAATACGCTCGCAGTGTTTTTCAAGTTCTCTATGATACATCAGCCGAAAATACGTCACGTAATAAACTTCAGCCGCTGAACTTTCGGCGCGGTACGTTACACAGGTGTGGCGCGACACTTAGCAATGACTCTGTAAAGCCTAATGTCTTTGAAGCTGTGCCTAACAGAACAATTCAAGCAGTGTAATGGTACGTGTGATTGTCAACACATCCATTAACTCACCCCTCGTCCAGCGAAGCGCGGGTTTAAGCCCAGACATGCACCGATGGGTCTCGTGTTCACATTCATCACTCAGCTGACGGTGAAGAAAATCAACAGGAAATTAATCCATTCTTTTGAAAATTGTAATGTACTAGTATATTTCACAAGACACCAAAGTAGGGTATTTGCAGGTAGAACCGAACAGTTAGTGAGTAGTAGCAAGGGATTCAAGCTATACCACCCGAAGCTTTGGTGGCGCCCCTTCCGGACCAATGGCACAACTACTATTGCTCAACTGGTTGTGCTGTGGGTATTTTTAATTCCCTTCTACACAACTGAGTTACCAACGACGCAACCCGGACCCACGGCCCAACTACTATGCCCATACCGCCACCACCGCACCCACGCAACCGTGCTTCGCAGTAAAACCCGAAGGCGTATTAGAGTCTTAGAGTACTTCAAGCAGAAGGCTGGGCTCACCATCAGGGTTGAGAAGTTTGAGATAATGTGAATTTTATATCTTTTATGGTAATAGTGCTGACTGACCGCTTATCCACCTTCATGCATGGGGAGTTTTGGCCGAAGGGTGTTAAGTTCAGGAAGTTCATTGAACGCATGACACGAGACACCGCACACACGTTGCCGTCTTCACGTGTGATCATTAAAAGTTATATTTTATATGTGTAACATAACATAACATAAAACCCGACAGTCACATATACATAGTCCTGATCCCACACTATGATTTCCTGTGTCGTAGCAGGAACTACGAGTACCATGCTACCATATCCAGACCCAGAATAAATATTTACAGATTATGCGTACATTTGTCCCGCAGCGGGAATTGAACCCTCACCTCTTGAATCTCAGCCGGCTACTCATCCACCGCGTCACGGAAGTTTTCAAATATATGACAGTGTATAAGGTTTACATTTCAATGGGCTTATTGCACAATGGCACTAAAATTAATAAAATTAGAGTATTTTTTGAGTATGTAAAGTACAAAATACACTCGAGAGCAATGAATCCGGGTCACTTAAAGAATGTTAAAAATCTCGGAAACTAAAAATGATAGATTAATGCAATAAATTGTATTTAATAGACAATGTAATACTCCTTAAATGAAGGTAAAAAAAATATGAGTCACCTTACATTTTATTAACACAAAATTACATAAAGAAAAAAACTGCTGATCTCTCCTTAAAACAAAAATAGGAAACATGAAATTTTTGAACTTTATTACGATTTTCTTGAATTTTAATACTTCGTATTGCCTCCTCGTGCTTCCATTACTGCGTTTACGCGGTTTGGCATGCTGTACACCAAGTTCCTTATACGATTTTGGGAAATATTCTCCCATTCCTCTGTGAGAGCAATTTTGAGCTCACGAAGCGTGATTGCGGGAGGGTTTCGTTGTTTTACGCATCTGCCTAGCTCGTCCCAAGCATGCTCGATCGGGTTGATATCCGGGCTGCGCGCTGGCCACTCCATACGAGTAATGTTCATCTCTTGAAGGTAGTCATTCACAATCCTACCTGTATGAGGTCGGGCATTGTCATGCATAAATATAGCATCCTCACCTAAATTGACCATAAATGGACCAACGTGATCATTGAGGATTTCTTCCACGTATCTTACGCTAGTTAAAGAGCCGTTTTCTATGATCACCAGCTCTGTGCGACTTTCAGAAGAAATTCCGGCCCACACAAGTACCCACCACCGTAGGCTACTTTTTCTTCGATGCATGCTTGCTTGAATCTTTCCCCTGGTCTTCGATACACTCTGTGTCTTCCATCGTGCTTGTAGAGCATAAATTTTGATTCGTCGGAGAACATAACTTTTGACCAATCTTCAATACTCCAATTTACGTGGCTCTGGGCATATCTTAGTCTTGAAATACGATGCCCACGCTCCAGTTTAGGGCCGTTTGCAGGTCTAAGGGGTTTTAAGTTAGATTCAGCAAGCCGACGTCTTACTGTCCATGCACTTGGGTTACTTCCTCCGAGGCGTCGAAACTGATTTGTGAGTTCAGTTCCTGTGAGAAAGCGATTTCGAAGCATGGTGTTCACCAAGTATCGGTCTTCTCGTGCTGTGGTACACCTGGTTCTGCCCGTTCCTGGTCTGCGTAGGTTAGAACCAGTTTCTTCGTAACGTCGGAGAACTCTTTGTACTGTTGACAGCGACACACCGACAGTCCTGGCTGTATCGCGCTGACTCCGGCCGGTTTCCAGCATTGTAAGTATTCTGGTGCATTCTTCAGGCGTAAGCGACATAATTTCAGCTTGAATAATGAATATAGAGCACTATCAACATGGTTTATGTACCCACATAAATGACAGATTACAAACAAAAGCAAAACCAAATGCTGTAATTTCGTAGTTCCATCTTCGAAAGTGGCCCTTTTTCAAATTTGATTTTTTTATGATATAACTTTACAATAACTAAGAAGTTTTAATACCTTCATTTAAGGAGTATTACATTGTCTATTAAATACAATTTATTGCATTAACCTAGCATTTTTAGTTTCCGAGATTTTTAGGATTCTTTAAGTGACCCGGATTCATTGCTCTCGAGTGTATATTAAACAAAATAATTCGAATTAAAGGCAGACGACGCCTATGCAATATTATATTAATTTAGTTAAACTTACTTACAAAAACACTACAAAACGTTAATTTTCTGCTCCCTTATTATTCTCACAAGATTTCAAGTAATTTAATCCAAAATTTAATAAACTGTTGAGCGATATTCTGCTATGTGAAGTACCAAATAGGGAGCTAACCTCAAATATTATCTAATAAGCTCCCTCACCGAAAGCAGCCAAACGAAATTACCCAGTAGGTAAGTACATACCGTAGCTCAACCTTCACGACATAAATCATATTACGTACAAAGGTCACCTGAAAACAAGTCTATCTGGAAAACAAGATTTATCGCACATTTATTGTTTTCTTACAGAATAAAATATGAATAATCGCTCTTTAAATATAGTTTATACAACAAAAAGTTTAAAAAATAAAACTCAACTACGCAAAAGCTGAAAACAAGCATATAAGTTTTGTAGGCGAAGGCCAAATCCACGATTCTCAAGTCCTTAGATGTAAATCGAGACCAACTCCACGATTCTTATTTAAAAATACTCCGACTACTACTGTTACTTAAGTTTTTACTATAGAATCGGGTTGAAATTATAAATAAAAGACTTTTCTACAACTTTTTAGTTGAATTTAGTGTGATAATGTTTTTAGATCAATACTTTATAAATGTATACCTACATTTTATAATTTTCTTAGATATTATATAAATGTTATATATAGGTTTAAATGAACAAAAAATCATATGTTTACATTTCCTGTTTATGAATAAAAGCATTTTGGAATATACTGAAACCTATAATCAAACCTTTAACTTAACATAGCACGCGAAACGTTAGGACGCTTCATAATGATATAGGTACCTATCATTTGCCGAAATCCGTCAAATAGTTTCGAAGCACGGATATAGTACCTATAAATCCATATTCCGAAACTACTAGAGAACAAATAAACAAAGTTACATACATACACAGACTGCTAAAATATTTTTTTTTTGCCGTAGCAACAAAGCTTGATTGAAAAGATTGTAAAAAAAAAGGGAAAATTGCTGTGGAATTTGATCCAAGAAGAACTACTTCGCTATTTAGTACAAGGCTATGACAAAACGCTGCAGTTGTTCCGAGCTACAAGAGTCAATTTTGTTGCAAGACGTAGCGTTGGCAAACTCCAGACTTTTGAAGAATGTATGATTTGAAAGCCCTATAAGTAACTAACGGCTTCACCTAAAGGCGTGCAAAAAACATATTATTATATGGTTATTCACATTTTTGCCCATATTTTCTATTTTAAAATTAAAACAGTTCTGAATAGAAAAATATTTGTAATGAGCCAATTTTGGCTTAAACCCGCTACTTCTCTTGCTTTGTTTCTTCATCTTCACCTATTTTTATTATTTTTGAACAAAAATGTACCTAACTGATCTTTAACTTGAATATTCACTTATTAAATATAATTAAATATGCCTAGGAAAAAATCATTAATAACGTGTTTGGTGGATCAGGCATCAGTCAAACTAAGTAGCGCGCTGGGCTGGTACTGGCTCAAGGCCATTGACAATAGTATAAACTGATTCAAAAATGTATCACCTGTGCCTATCCTAGGCTAAAACAATAAAATCGTAATTATTTTCATCATCATCGTCATAAGTCTATAGAAGTCCACTGCTGGACATAGGCCTCCATAGAATACCACGAACGGTCCCCTTCCGCCTCCAGCCACCAACTTCCTGGGTCCTTTATAATGTCATGGATCCATTGAAAGGGGAGCCTTCAATGATCTGCGTCGCCCGGTTTGTCGTCGTCACGTAATTAAACGATATTAAATTAAAAGCTTTCGTTATTGTGATATCAAGTAGGGCGCGTCCTATGACCTACGTGGTATAGCATTTGTAATTGGCTGGATTTACCGCTTATCATAAGGTGGGCCAAATACCAGTTCAGTCATTTACTCAAATAAAAAAACTTAACTATCGCATTATTTTGCCATCGTTACTGGTTGGTTAGCTCTATGGTGCATTATCTGACTACGGTACAATTAGCTGACTAGGGTACAATAAAAGGTGTTTTTCTTTTCTTTTCTGAAACCTAGCTTTGTACGCGTCGTTATCATTTTCATCACCACGACTAGACGAGGCCTCCCCCATAAAATATTTTTTATTTTTATTTTTGATTGAGGGGGGGGATTTTTCATAATCACCACGCTTGGCAGGCGGATTGGTGATCGCAGTTTCATGTTGACTACTCGGGTGGATGCTGCTACCAATCCCCTGGTGTAACCCCTTTGCTAGGTTTTTACTAAATCCACAGGAGGAGAAGGAAGGGTCTTTTCTTAGGTCAGAAACACCAAGGCACCACAGCGTACGCGTACTCACGTACACGCACGTAGTGTGTATGTGTGTGTATGTATGTATGCATATACATGAACACATGTAAAAAGGGGAAATTGGGAGGAATCCACGTTTCATAAGCAAGGGTTCAGTGAAACCACTAGAAATCCGTCGACGTCTCACCAAACATGAGCCAACCTTTGTAATGTAAGGGTTTGTTTGCCTATCCATCCCTTATACTTAAGGGGCATACTAAGCGATTGTTCGCTAGATTACGATCCAGAAATCCCGGATTGATTAATATGCCTACCTTCCTTTTGAAATTCGATAGGTCTAGTGTTTAAGATTGGTGGCGATGAAATCGAATCACTTTGTCAACTCAATAACGATTGGGTGAACTTAGATAGTATCAAATTACATTACCTTTATTACGTAGGAATAGGGTTGAAAGTGTTGTTATAAATTTAAATAATATTTTATACTGACACTATTTCAAGGTAAGTTGATATTTTGAGGATTTTCTAGGTTAATAATGACGTCATGTAACAATCCCGCAAACATTATGTATGGATACTAGAAACATACTTGTAACTCACTTTTGATTACTAAGTAGGTATCCATTTTGGCATAAAGAACTTTTATATTAAGTAGAACTTTTGGGCACAATGAATTTAATCCTTTGTAAATCTTGAATAATAAATAATAAATAAATGCTGGATATTTTACACAATATTATCTAGCCCCAAGCTAAGCAGAGCTTGTGTTATGGGTACTAGATAACTGATATACTTAATACAATACATTACATAGATAGATATTTTTTTATTATTCATTTAAGAATACCCAGAACACCCTGAACAATTATCTGCTGATCGTACAAATATTTGTTCAGAGGCGGTAAACGAACTCGCAACCTCCTGCGTCGCAGGCGAACCTTCACTCGCCGCGCAACAGAGATCGTCAAAAATGAATGAATGAATGGTGAATGTCACAAGTTTAGAGAAATAATATATTATAGTAGGTATAACAGGTAGATATTTAAGGTAGGTTTCATAATTTAGCTAAGCTAAATATTTTGAAACTTTTTCCATTCATTTCACATTGTTTGAGTCAAAGAAACAGTAGCAAGTGTCTAAGCTGTCACCTCAGCGTGTAGCGAGCTCACCTTGCGATCCTATCGTCAATACCTGTGATATTTTCATGAATAAGACTTACCCATATCGTCGACCAACGGTGCTATACGTAGTCTGACCCTGACTAGCAAAACACACGGGAATAACAGCAAGCAAGTTATCACCAAGATAGTGTAGCTCGCATGCTGTGAAAGCTCGTTGGGTTCAATACCTGTGGATATTCTTATGATTATGACTTACCCATATCGTCGATCAGCGGTGCCATACGTAGTGTTACCCCCACTAGCAGGAGACACAGGAAGAGCAGCAAGCAAGCAGTCACCATGATAGTGTAGCGAGCTCGCCGTGGGAGCTCGTCGGGGTCCAATACCTACGGATCAAATAAACCACATTTAAGTCCATTCAAGGCATCCAAATAGGTGATTCTATAAAACCTTTATTTCCCGTTATCCCCCACTTGTTTGGCACTACTGAGGGATAACGGGAAAAAAATGGGCCGATTTCTTTTTCATCCCATTGGGCCCCACTGGTGGTCAGAGGGGATTATTTTGTGTGGGGATCAACGACCCTTTTGTCCTGTATTCCCAGTTGGTTCGAAAAAATGGGGGACAACGGGAATGAACGAGAATTTCGTATTGTTTTCTAATTAATTAATCAAATATATATTAAAATACATCAAAATAACCACGATTTATAAATGGATGAAAATCATAAAGTATAAAGAGAATCTAATCAATTTAGACTTAAGTCTATTACTGATTTAGTTTCCTTCAGTTCAGTTTATTCCTGGTTTGTATAACATACCGTAGGTTCTTAAGTTACGCATCAATTGTGGCCTCAAACTTTCACGTTATTATAGTGACACATGATGATGGTAGGTGCCACTTGATACATCTAAACTTAGCATCAAAGATACTAACTAAATGAATATTGGTAGATAGGTTGCTTTGACACTGTATTTTTTCTTCAAACTAACAAGTTATAATTTCATACCAAATTGATCACCTAAAAAGCAAGCAGAAAACGGCATTTTTATGCTCTTACAAAAATAGTGCAGTAATATTGTATAAAAATCCATTACATCCTTCGATTATTTTCTCATTTTTACGCACCGTTTTGTTTTCAATTTAAACTTCTACACGGACGAGCAATATAAAAAATTCACTTTCAAAGTGCCTAAGATAATCGAAATATCTCTTATAACTAGTGGTTCACCCCGAACTGAGACCTCGCGATAACACCTTTATCAGCCCGACTAATTAACCAAGTAATTTCCATTTTCCTATTATTATTTTTGAAAATTTTCACTTCGAGGTCTACCAGTACAGTACAGGATCTATCAGTAACAACTCTAATTTCCCACACATCACCGAAATAACCTTTGAATAGGGCTAAGCAACGGGGCGTAATACTAAATACCTGTTAGTACCTATATCAAGTACCTGACGAATTAATTGATAACGTCCTTTTGACGAAAACCATAGACCTCCAGCGTCATTCAAATTCCTAGAAATGGGAGGTCAACAACGGATGTTATATTGGTTTCCGTTTTATGGAGTACAAGTTTCTAAATTCTTCAGTTTCAGTCTTTTCCCTGTAGTTGTGACACAAAAGCCACAAGCATACCAAATTTCAGCACTGTGGGATTGCTGTAAGTACCCTAGAATTTTTGATTTTTTCGTTTTTTATTTTCCCTAATATCTCAAAAACTACTAAGGCTAAATACTTATAAAAAACAGTTTTGAAATGTCCAACTTAAGCGCTTTTATCTTTCCCAGTTGATCTGACTGTCTCACTTTTATTTTTTGTACCCCTTCTTGGACCCCAATATCTCAGCAACCCCTTGACTGATATACCTTACCTAAAATTGTACCAATACTATCTACCCACTGTGAGCTCCTCCCCCCCCCAGCTCTGTTACCCCCATCAACTAACAATCCTACAAACATTCTATGTGATGAATTATGTTTTACTGTAGATAGCATTGGACTCGAACGTGTAATGAATTGGTAATATTTATCTTGGCCAGATAGTTTAATGTTACTGTCGTCTCGTGATCGTCTATATGTAATGGTTGAAATCTAGATACAAAGATTAGCGTAACCTCAACACTTGGAATGCAAACTGCCGTCAAACAAATTAACTTATTGTTGGAAGAAAGCGCCGCTCGCAATACAAAAGTCACTCACCCTAATCACCTCTCCCTGCTAGTAAGTTGGCTCTCTGGATATCAGGGTCCTGTAGGATTTAATGTAAAAATGAAGATAGAGTCATACCTATTTCCCTACTCTAACAAATGGCTTGAGGGTAAGTAATTAGTGTATCGGGATATAAGTGGTTCGTGTTCATTGTCATAAATATGTCAGATCAGTCGATCTATGTGTTGAAGTAATACTTTAGGTACTTGTTGATACTGCTCGTGGAAACATGTGGAAGGCTTCAAATATTAACTTATGTTTATGCTTATTTAGTACTTAGACAACTAGTTGGTTGCTATGTTAGATTAACCGATACCTTTGTTTATAACTGAGGAGGTTAATTTACTGCGTTATTTTAGGCTTTTGGAAGCATGCGTTCGTGCTAGGCATTGTGTGTATGTGTGTGTTTTGTGGCAAGTGTTGACTTGTTGTTTTGTTGTCTCCGAGCTGAGGACTACGACTGCTCCAGTTTACCATAGTTCTCTTGGAGTCCCACGTTGTGAGAAATGCAAAGAAATCTCTTAATCCATCGGTGTACACGATTAAGTGTAAATTTCCTATCGAAGTACGAGAATGTTGGCGTCTCTATCTTTGCTGTCTACCAAAGCTCTTCGACGTTAAACAATACTAAAATATAAGGCAAATGTCAGATTTCATGATAATATGGGTCACGTAATTATTTTACGTATAGTGTTGACCCTATGTACTTTTCTCCAACGTGTCACAAGCCCCAACCAGGGTATCGAAGGTAACAGTTAATTAGGTGAAGTGTTCACATAGTGATATTGTAATAAAATCCAGTGATGAGTATTTATAATGGTTTTGTAGGTATTTCAGCATCGTCACGTCCTCAATTCCTCTGGTATGGTGACTTGTTCCACCAATAATCATAGCGTTAGTACATAATTATGTTCATAAAGATTCATAATTTGTTCCATTCAGAAAGTGTTTCTCCATTTAGTTCAGCATTTTAAGTAGCCCACTCTCTAGAGCTTTGATTCGATATTGTACATATTATAAAAAGATTCGCTGGGAGGTGTAATTATCCCGCTCACTGCGTCCAGAGTAACGAGCTTCAGACACATCCTAACGAGAATACATATATATTATTTTATGGTGTGTGTGGTTCCTTCTTATCACTACACGTGATGAAATGGGATTGAGAGTATGTATGCTTGTGTGTGCGTCTGCATTAAGCGTATAATAGACCTCCTCAGTACAATCGCATGCGTGCAATAAAATACTTTGTAAGCAAGCGAGTTAAGTTTCCATCCATGATTCCAAGAAGCTTTCAATTTACTTGTAAATTGATAGTCTAATTTAATAATAATGTCCATAAAATGTTTCATAAAAAGTCTAGTTCATTCGTAGTTAATTTCCTGCCACTTTTGAAGTCAGTAAATCGGTGATTCATATGCATATGATCAGTAAGTCAATTTGTTCACAAATATAATAGTCAGATCCTAGATAAAAATGATCACACAAAATAAATCACAATTATTATTATATATTATGAAAAATGCCACCATAGTCGCTGTCCTATGTTAATAGTGAATAGGTTTATATTAATTAGCGTTGATAATATTCTAATGGTTAGTAGGATATAAATCCTGTTGTTTATATACCTATGTTATTGAAATCTCGATTCAATAGGTATGTAGCTGAACATTAGTATTTGAGTGGCTTAGCCAAAGCAATGAGTTATAGTTGTTTGTAAAGTATATGACCTAGTGCTTTCTTTGAAGTCTGAATAGGTATGTGACTGATCATCTCCAATACTTAGATATTACATAGCCTTCTCAGTTACGTCTTATTCTAGGTACTTAGTTATTTATAAGGTATTATGATCTAGTTGAAGTCTAAATAGATATGTGACTCAACCCTCCTCCAGTAATTAAGCTAACACACAGCCTAGTTACTTAGCTTTAGGCCGGGGAAACTCGCGAAGTCGTTGTTTGTAGACACTGTATTTCACACACACTTTATTAACACTAAGCAAAACATGATCTTAATTTAGCGGAGTATATACGTCTCTACGCTTTGTTCATCGATTGGTTAATTGTCGCGTCAACAGTGATTATTCGATAATTACTCCCGCGCGTCTCGTTTGGTACTGCTGGCCTCCCCGTGTTCACATAGGCACCCCCACCTTTACGTATTTCATGTTCTCACGATATTTTTTTGACTGTTTCGTAGCAAAAAATTCAAACCAATTAATAGTTTTGTCGCGCCAGTAAATTTAGAATTCTCAAGTGTTTTCTGTCACGTTTAAGTGTGAGTTATATTTTGTACTTCATAATTCAGACCATCCACTTGTGATAATACTGTTTTTCTATGTTGAGCCCTAAAAAAATAAGTTGCGACTCTTGTTAACCGACTGCATTAGCAAAGAGGGCGATGTTTTTAACAATCTATGTATGTAACTATTATAAATTATCAGCAATCTATGAGGGTACGGTGATGATCCGTTACATCTTCCTCCCTGGGTGTGCGAGTGAATACGACCTGAATTCACACTCACATCCACACTATTCTAGGTCCCACGCATACAAAGAAACTCATATCATTAGCATACAATTTCAAATTAATCTAACAGCAAATAGGTTCAATATTATTTGTTCTCATTAAAAAAAACTATTGATAATCTAACCTTAGGTATCTCTATTTTAATTTAGTTTTTTTTTCAATCTATTAACTAACATAACTTCTAAACTTATTTAACCTTATCCTAAATAGATGTTACAAGAGGTCCCTAATCAAATCTATTATTCTTGTTTGGTCATGTAATAGCGCGCTAAACGAATCGCATTATAATTGCCTTTAATTGTTCCTGACTCCGGATAAACAAGTGTATAAACGTTATCATAAGGCACTGCTCCTACTCTATACGGCCCTTCATATAGTAATGAAAACTTTTCCGTAACTTTTAATTTAGCATTTGGTATGTGCATTGCTCTCAATTTAACCAATCCCCAATCTGATAAGCCCTTAATCGATATGTCTTATCAAAACCTAATGCACGTCTCGTAGCGGCATTCTCTAACTTTTCTCTCACCTTTTCACGCGTCATATTTAAATTTCTTTCATCCTGTACTATTATTTTGTGTTTTTCCAATACTCTCTATCTAAGTTCAACCTAGTATTTCTTCCAAAGATAATCTGATTCGGTGTATAACACGTGCTATCATGTACAGTGTCGCTTTAACTTTCTTCTATGTCCTCTACGATTTTTAAATTGACTTCCATTATCAGTTAACCTGTTTAATTGGTATAACTTTGTGTTATGTTCTAATACTGAATTTATCCTGTACAGCACATAGGTATATGCGCCCAATTTTCCTATTGGCAAAAGCACGTAAATGTCTGCAAGTTCTAGTTCACCTATATCTTTAGCGCTAATCGGTTTGTATTTCCCATCATATTTTTTTTTCTGTTTCTTTACGTCTAATAAAATCTTTATTGAACCGTCTCGTTCCAACATGTAAGTTAAAAGACTCCAATTGGAAGTGCTCCCATAGTTTAATTTCCCCAGTGTTTTGATTTTATTTTCAACATTCTGCCTATATGCAAAAGTCACAGAGTACGTTGCGTTACAAACTGTGTCTAGTTAGTCATCCTTATTTTCATGCTCATACTCTCCCGTCTGACCAGCTTTTCTGCAAACGCTTGCCTATTATTTAACAGTACAGGCAATATAACCTGTTTAAATTTGAACGGTATATCTTATTCTTGCAAGCAACAGTGCTTTGATTATCCATCGCACATTTTGAATTTCCAATTGGAAAATTATCTTTTCCTCCCCGTTTGGTTAGATTCTCTAACGTTAGGATACTACATTGTCCATTGCAGTGTTTCTCGAATTCAATCCTATTTTTTTTTCGTTGTTAATTTGCGTTGTAAATTTTCGATTTCTCGGAATTCAGTGGATGGAGGCGGCCTAACTCCGTCTGATGTAGTATTCTAGTGAAATGAGGCCTATGTCCAACAGAAGACTTCTACAGGCTGATGATAATGATGATGGTGATGGTATGCATATCTCTTGGTATCTTTTTGATCTTACTATAATTTTCTATTTCAAATTGGTTTCCGTCTCCAGATCCTGTTCATAAATTAATCTTTATCTTCTTCTTATCTAGAAAATCTATGATGAAGTCCTCGAAGCAAAATGGTGCTAGTCCACGGTTTTTTTCTGTGTTCCCATAAACTTTTGAGGTGGCCCGGATAAACATTCCAACGATATCTCTATAGTGTTGTCCCCTTACACCGTACACCTTTTGAGCCGGCTTACACGCTTTCGATATATCTTTTAACAGGTTGATAAAACGCACAGGATTCTGTCCGTTTGAACCATTGAACCTTGGTTGCTTCATAACAGGTGTCATTACAAATATGTCTTTGGTTTTTAGAGACCGCCTTCATTGGCCTCACGCTCGTACTGGATTCGCTTCCACGAATAGTAGGAACCTCCGGCTTTTTCCGTGCTCGTATCCGGCCCACTACGAGTCGCATGAGCACCCATCTCTACCGTTTTTGCCAGCGCTAGGCTGGCGCCAGTTGAAGTACGGTCACACATGTCCCTTTTTTTTGCATTCTTTCTCCAAACTTTTGTGCAAAGTGATTCATTAAATTCGCCACAATTCTAGTTTCTTCCAGTTCAGGTTCTAATCTAGGCCTCTTCGCCCCTTCAGTAGAAGAGTTGCCTCCTTTGCGAGTTCGCATTTTTCATAATGCCTGGCACAGCCTTGAAAGTATAACTTCACTTTTTTTCTTTTTCACACTAGTTTAAATAACGTTAATGATCAACACTATTTATTTTCACTCTCACTTTGAGATATATCACTATTATTCAAATTTTTTTTTATCTGCTGTATGCATAATTATTGTTCACTACTCAAATATTATTACAAAACTGACCATGTGCAAGTCGGACTCGTACACGTAGGGTTCCGTTTGTTCACTACTTAAATATTATTACAATAACCGGCCAACTGCGAGTTGGATTCGTGCACGAACGAGTTGGGTTCTGCACCAGCACCTATAAAACGGCACAAAATCACGTTTGTTGTATGCAAGCCTTCTTCAACATTTATTTAATTCTGTTTTCCAGTATTTGTTGTTACAGCGGCAACAAAAATACATCATCTACGACAATTTCATGAGATAAAGCCTGGTGACGTACAGCCAGCGGAGCCTTAGTAAAATGGTTCGTTTTACCCTTTGGGTAAGGAACCCTAATAAGACCTTCCTCCCTTCCTCCCAGACTTTACTAAGGGGGATTGAACGTCAGAGAAACTTAGAAATATAGTCCGTTTTACCCATTGGGTATGGAACCCTAATAAGACGTTTCTCCTTTCCTCCCAGAATTTGCTAAGGGTTGTATGAACGTCAGCAAAACTCACATGTGTTTATAAGTTCTTCCAACGTTTTTCATTCTATTTTATAAAACAAGTAATATAACACCCAACAGTCACACATATATGCAGTCATGACCCCACACTAGGACTGCCTGTGTCGTGGGTATCAGGAACTACGAGTACCATGGTACCATAACACACAGACCCGGAACAACTATTTGCAGATTCTACAAAGATTTGTTCCACAGCAGGAATCGAACCCGCAACCTCTTGTATCTCAGCCGGACTCGCCCGCTGCCCACTGAGGTTTTCAATAAGTGACCTCTACATTACGAACAATCGCTTTCCTTTCCAACGTTAATCTCTTTGTTCAAAGAATAAAGAATGAATTCTTAACAGTTTTTTCAGCTATTGTTAACTTATTAGCGTAGCAGTATGCATTGTTTACGGTAACCACTAAACATTAGTTTAATATTTTTATGATTTCAGATGATTTCCTACGTTGTGTATTTTTTTCTAAATTAATGATTTTCTACGTTGTGTATAGTAATCCAAGTTCTTTTATTTTCGTTGCAATAATTGATAAACTGTTGCATTTGATGACGTAATCCTCGATCTCTCGGGGTCAAAATGCAACAATCGATCAAGTAGTACATTTAATGACGAAATCTTGGTCACCCGGCGCCAGATGTGAGCTCCTCCCCCCCCCCAGCTCTGTTACCCCCATCAACTAACAATCCTACAAACATTCTATGTGATGAATTATGTTTTACTGTAGATAGCATTGGACTCGAACGTGTAATGAATTGGTAATATTTATCTTGGCCAGATAGTTTAATGTTACTGTCGTCTCGTGATCGTCTATATGTAATGGTTGAAATCTAGATACAAAGATTAGCGTAACCTCAACACTTGGAATGCAAACTGCCGTCAAACAAATTAACTTATTGTTGGAAGAAAGCGCCGCTCGCAATACAAAAGTCACTCACCCTAATCACCTCTCCCTGCTAGTAAGTTGGCTCTCTGGATATCAGGGTCCTGTAGGATTTAATGTAAAAATGAAGATAGAGTCATACCTATTTCCCTACTCTAACAAATGGCTTGAGGGTAAGTAATTAGTGTATCGGGATATAAGTGGTTCGTGTTCATTGTCATAAATATGTCAGATCAGTCGATCTATGTGTTGAAGTAATACTTTAGGTACTTGTTGATACTGCTCGTGGAAACATGTGGAAGGCTTCAAATATTAACTTATGTTTATGCTTATTTAGTACTTAGACAACTAGTTGGTTGCTATGTTAGATTAACCGATACCTTTGTTTATAACTGAGGAGGTTAATTTACTGCGTTATTTTAGGCTTTTGGAAGCATGCGTTCGTGCTAGGCATTGTGTGTATGTGTGTGTTTTGTGGCAAGTGTTGACTTGTTGTTTTGTTGTCTCCGAGCTGAGGACTACGACTGCTCCAGTTTACCATAGTTCTCTTGGAGTCCCACGTTGTGAGAAATGCAAAGAAATCTCTTAATCCATCGGTGTACACGATTAAGTGTAAATTTCCTATCGAAGTACGAGAATGTTGGCGTCTCTATCTTTGCTGTCTACCAAAGCTCTTCGACGTTAAACAATACTAAAATATAAGGCAAATGTCAGATTTCATGATAATATGGGTCACGTAATTATTTTACGTATAGTGTTGACCCTATGTACTTTTCTCCAACGTGTCACAAGCCCCAACCAGGGTATCGAAGGTAACAGTTAATTAGGTGAAGTGTTCACATAGTGATATTGTAATAAAATCCAGTGATGAGTATTTATAATGGTTTTGTAGGTATTTCAGCATCGTCACGTCCTCAATTCCTCTGGTATGGTGACTTGTTCCACCAATAATCATAGCGTTAGTACATAATTATGTTCATAAAGATTCATAATTTGTTCCATTCAGAAAGTGTTTCTCCATTTAGTTCAGCATTTTAAGTAGCCCACTCTCTAGAGCTTTGATTCGATATTGTACATATTATAAAAAGATTCGCTGGGAGGTGTAATTATCCCGCTCACTGCGTCCAGAGTAACGAGCTTCAGACACATCCTAACGAGAATACATATATATTATTTTATGGTGTGTGTGGTTCCTTCTTATCACTACACGTGATGAAATGGGATTGAGAGTATGTATGCTTGTGTGTGCGTCTGCATTAAGCGTATAATAGACCTCCTCAGTACAATCGCATGCGTGCAATAAAATACTTTGTAAGCAAGCGAGTTAAGTTTCCATCCATGATTCCAAGAAGCTTTCAATTTACTTGTAAATTGATAGTCTAATTTAATAATAATGTCCATAAAATGTTTCATAAAAAGTCTAGTTCATTCGTAGTTAATTTCCTGCCACTTTTGAAGTCAGTAAATCGGTGATTCATATGCATATGATCAGTAAGTCAATTTGTTCACAAATATAATAGTCAGATCCTAGATAAAAATGATCACACAAAATAAATCACAATTATTATTATATATTATGAAAAATGCCACCATAGTCGCTGTCCTATGTTAATAGTGAATAGGTTTATATTAATTAGCGTTGATAATATTCTAATGGTTAGTAGGATATAAATCCTGTTGTTTATATACCTATGTTATTGAAATCTCGATTCAATAGGTATGTAGCTGAACATTAGTATTTGAGTGGCTTAGCCAAAGCAATGAGTTATAGTTGTTTGTAAAGTATATGACCTAGTGCTTTCTTTGAAGTCTGAATAGGTATGTGACTGATCATCTCCAATACTTAGATATTACATAGCCTTCTCAGTTACGTCTTATTCTAGGTACTTAGTTATTTATAAGGTATTATGATCTAGTTGAAGTCTAAATAGATATGTGACTCAACCCTCCTCCAGTAATTAAGCTAACACACAGCCTAGTTACTTAGCTTTAGGCCGGGGAAACTCGCGAAGTCGTTGTTTGTAGACACTGTATTTCACACACACTTTATTAACACTAAGCAAAACATGATCTTAATTTAGCGGAGTATATACGTCTCTACGCTTTGTTCATCGATTGGTTAATTGTCGCGTCAACAGTGATTATTCGATAATTACTCCCGCGCGTCTCGTTTGGTACTGCTGGCCTCCCCGTGTTCACATAGGCACCCCCACCTTTACGTATTTCATGTTCTCACGATATTTTTTTGACTGTTTCGTAGCAAAAAATTCAAACCAATTAATAGTTTTGTCGCGCCAGTAAATTTAGAATTCTCAAGTGTTTTCTGTCACGTTTAAGTGTGAGTTATATTTTGTACTTCATAATTCAGACCATCCACTTGTGATAATACTGTTTTTCTATGTTGAGCCCTAAAAAAATAAGTTGCGACTCTTGTTAACCGACTGCATTAGCAAAGAGGGCGATGTTTTTAACAATCTATGTATGTAACTATTATAAATTATCAGCAATCTATGAGGGTACGGTGATGATCCGTTACACCACAAACCAAATTTCATGAAGATCGGATTCATGGTTTGGAAGTTTTCATCGGACAAACATACATACATACAAACGCCGATTCTTTCAACTTGACTCAGAGAACTCGCTTCGCTCGTTCAATAAGCCACACAAGTCAGCTTCACGAAATAAATTTAAACCTTTAATACACACACATACCTACATAATCTGACTGCTGTAAGATACGTAAAGAGATTGTCAATGAAAATGCTGTTCCGTATTTGGTCAATATGGGCGACGACAATGCATTGTTTATGCACGATAAAATACCCGGCCCCACACAGCTCAAGAGGAAAACAAGTACCTTCACGATATTGTTTTTTGTCCAAATGGCCCATTTTTGTTTTTCCTTCTTTAACACACTTAATTGAATTTGTTTTGTTTCCATTATGGTGTTTTTTATGCGTTATTAAATACAATTAAATGTTGTTTTTTACTTATACTATCTGGCGTAGTTTCGGAAATGTTTTATAAGACTTTTTTTACATTGCTCGTCAGTGTATTAGTCGACCAAAATTTTGTAATAGTTTCAAAAAGTGAAAGTATTAATTCTATTTTTTTTTAATATAACTTGGCCAATAAGGCATGTTAAAAAATTGCCCAGATACCAACATAGGTGTTCCTTGTGTTATGTTTAGGCCGAGATAAATACAGGTTACTTAGTACGTACTACAGCTCAGAACTGTCTCTGTCACTGTTACAAATGTTAAAACATGCGTATTAGAAAGTGACGGAGACAATGCATTAGCACGTGATAAGTAAAGTTTAATCTCGGCCTTTTATTTAGCAATTATTTTTTAACTATTACTTTCGAAATATTATGTTTTTGTTATTTTTACTCAAATTAATTATTTATGATTAACTTTCCTCGCTGTAATTGAAAGAAAAGAAGATTATGACCCTCGCTCAGAGTGGCTTCCTGTTGGACTCGTGTTTTTAGAGCACTCGCTTATTATCCATCGGGTTTCAGTGCACCCCTGCCAAAATAAACGCGAAATAAGTAGGTAGGTATACGATAAGGCTATCAAGTAAAGTAATAGCTGAATTTGCATACAACCGTAAAATTATGTTAAACAAATGTTGCTCCTCAGTTTTGCTTAGTGGGGTAGAAAATATTGGACGTAAACAAAGGCATGGCCCATGTAAGTGGTATTTATAGTGATTAATATCATGCACAAACAGCCGCACCCTACAGGTGGCCAATAAATTGTGTCGAGGGAGAAATTGTGAGACTTGGATCGCTTGGATCTGATTGCTATCGCCATCTCTGAAAGGGCCATATAACTAAAGCTTCGACTAGAATCTACTAGATGGCGTTGGTTCGAGGCACTAAAGGAACCCCAATTTTGGACACTTAAGTGGGCCAAATCGTTGTGTAGTTTTGAGAAATCACTTAACCTAGCGCCATCTTTTGTGTGGCTAGACAACATTCCGTATTTTCCTCAACTCCTAAGTTGAGAGATGGCGCCATCTCTCGGGTGGTAAAGGTAACGGGAAACCTGCCATAGTGGGTTTAGCTTTGCATGCACTTCACTATCCCTTTCAATCAGGGTTAAAAAACATAAATAGATGGCGTTGTAGCAATTAAACTTTAAGTAGCGAGGTTTGGTTGGTCCATATTTTCACGTTTTAATTTATTTTAAATAGAGCTGTTTTAGTAGTTTTTGTCTGATTATTTACAGGCTAGGTGTTATCACTAGTGGTTCGCCCTGAACTGAGTCCACACGTATACACATGATTTAGTAGATAGGTACCACTTACACTACTTATACTACTATCTTACCCTTTCCAACCGACTTCAATGAACAATACGATAAAATTGTTTTTGTAGAGGGTACAAAATGTCAAAATTGTTAAAATTTTGACTTTTCTCTGTATTTTTATCACAGAAGCCAATCGCATGCTCAATTTTAGCGCTGTGGGATTACTGGAAGTACCCTAGAGGTTTATTTTTACATTTTTGCTTGTTAAAAAACTACAGAGTACCTAAACAAAATAATAAACAAACAAATTGTATGATGTAATTGTACTTACAAATTGTACCAGTACAATCTATCCTTCTGCCAAATTTCAAGAAGATCGGATTAATGGTTCGAATGTTATTCTTAGAAAAACGCATACAAACAAACGCTGATTCGTTTAAGTTAACTGAAAGAACTCGCTTCGCTCGTTCAGTAAAAACTAATCTATTCTTCATCAGCCAGTAGTCAACCAGGCATGCAATGGGGGTAATTTACCATAATCACTACGCTTGGCAGGCGGATTGGTGATCGCAGTTTGGTGTAAAGTATTCAGGTGGATGTTTTTGCCCATCCCCTGGCCTATAGGCCATGGGGAGGGGAGTGGTTATAATCCCTTAGTCGCCTTTTATGACATCTACAGGACTAGTTAAATGAGTCATATTCTCAGGCTGAGACTACCATGGCTATATTGACTTATGGTTTAGGTAAAAGTGGATGCTGCAATTAGTAAGAGTAGCTAAGTCTTACATGTATAACTTTAGCCTGCTCGTCTATGGCAGAAACGAGCAATGTACGATGTTTCTTCGGCTTCGCGTGTTCAGGACTTCGTCTGCGTCTCCTTCTACGCTTCTCTCGTTCTATCTGCTCTGGACGTTGCTCTTTTCTGTGATAATGAAAATAACAGTTTAACATAACATAACATAACATAACATAACATAACATAACATAACATAACATAACATAACACAACATAACATAACATAACACTCAACAGTCACATACATAGTCCTAATCACACACTAGGATTCCCTGTGTCATGGGTATAAAGAACTAAGAGTACCACAACACCCAGATCTGAAACAAATATTTGCAGATCATGCAAACATTTGTCCTGCAGCAGGAATTGAACCCGCAACCTCTCGCATCTCAGCTGGCTACTCGTCCGCCAAGCAACAGAGATGTGTGTGACAGAATCCAGATAGACAGAAAGACAGGCAGACAGAGAACCAGACGGCGTTGGCTTAGTAATAGCGTCCCGTTTGCAACTTTTGGTTACGGACCCATAAAATGTATCGATATTACGCTAAAATGAACATGATATCTACTAATCTGCGGTGGGAATAAAACATCTTTATGTAGAACTGGAATTATAAACTAATTAATTATTTCAAATTTGTATGATGAAGAATGCATGAATTTACTGAGTTTATTTAATTTAATGAATGCATGAATTTATATGAGCCTAATTTATTACAATAAATATTATATGAATTGTATGTCTTATCAGGAAATAAAAAAGCTATATTATATTATTATTATGTAGAACTGGAATAATCATGACTCGGTACTATTATAAAAACTCGTTCCCGTCTCAAGACTTTCGAGCGTGGTCGCGGTCGGTGCTCATGAGGAAGGACCTATACGCAGTCACTGAAACGTCAGAGAGAAAGTACGTGGTGTTACTATCTACGTTGAAACTATGTACCTGCGATGAGCCTGTAGTCTGAGCTTCCTACGTTTGTGACGAGCGATTTCATGCTCACACCAGTGTGAGGGCAGCTCCTCGCCAGGACTACCTAAGATCGACGCCTCCTCTGAAAACAAAAGAACATACAGAATTTTCAAAAATTGCAGTCCTGTTTAGAGTAATCTTAGCAGATAATGTAAATATCTGTAACCTGTAACCTATATACCTATACGACCTTCTGTTGAATTATAATCAAAGTTCAGTAATCCTGCTTGTGGCTTTTAGAAACGATACAAACGCGATGCAATAGTGTTTCAGTGTGTTTTTATAAATACTGTAGGTTTTTGTTATTTATATCGAATTTATGACGCAAGACCACCAGCAATGCATTCGTGATGCATTGGAAAAAGGATTCTATTCAACATTGATTCCTCCACATCTGAATTTTTGCCGTGCTACGTACCTAGTAGAGGCGAAAGAATGACGAAGAATCGAACAATAAAGTTGTTTAAAAGATGGGTAAAATAGGTATTGAAAAATATTTTAGGTCCTATTATTTCGACACACATATTATACGCATATTATATATATTACGCCTATGTATCAAACATTAAAATTATTCTAAATTAGATTCTAGGTTGGGTGTACCACCGCACAATTCGGAGGTGGTGGAATGAACTTTAGAGTTACAATACAAGCAACGCTTTATTGATTGGAAAATAGCTAGCTGCTAAAGGTAGCCTTGCCTAAGGTAATCAAGTACTCAAGCTACTGAATTATTAGTGGAACTCATCAGGGGCGGGTCATTGTATGTGTAGGATCACTGTTTCTTTGTTAAATTTCTGGCATATTATGCCACTATTCATATATTGCACCAGCACATTTTTTATTTTATTATATTAAGTTTAAGTTACAAAAAATTATCCGAGCCATAAACCTTTTACGTACCTATTAATAAATCCTTACACACTTTATCATGTCTTCGAATAATCTACATCCGTGTGATAGCGAATTGCGGAAATGTGCGAGCAGAGCACAAATCTTTCTTCCGATGCGAGAAAATGTTTCATTACGCGTTAATGTTTTCAGCAGAGAGGATATGAGGGATTCTATCGATGTTAGCTTGATTTATGATTAGCCGGGACATATTAACGTCAAATTGTAGACTTTATAACGTTTATACAGTTTATATGACGTAAAGTGGTTGTTTTACGTCTACTCTACATGATTTTCTAACTCACTCGTAGCAGCACCACTACGTGCGTAGGCATTCGTAGCAGCGTGCTACGCGTGGCTTCCTGCTTACAGTCAGCGATTGTGATTGGTCCTATTCTGCATTATATTTAACTACCAACCGTCTGGTAGATGCCGCAGCAGTAGCAGCAGCGGGTGCGTGCGTGAGTGCTCGGCGTGCAGCGCGCGCGCTTTGCGCTCCACCAGCGCAAGCAGCACCGTTTCCAGCCTCGCGGCGCCGCTGTCCTCCGTGCACACTGCCACGTCGACCGTCTGGAATACAACAGAATGCCTGTTACAATCAGCCAAACACGCGTGGCAGTGAGTACCGAACTTAGTTCGAGACCAAAGCAACTAAAATCAAAAGATTTTGTTATTTTTTCGTTAAGGTCGAGAACCAATCGGTTTAAAAAAATATCTGTGAACATTTTAGAAAACTTCTGTGACTTATTGTATCAGTCTTAGCTCGAAAGCACCTGAACTGCTCAGGGTATCATGCTTGTTGCTTGTCCACTTAATACAAAGCAAAGTTTGCTTTTTATTTGGCTTTTAATTAGTTAAAATCAATTTATTTTGTAGATAGTATCTAGATACTAATATCTAGGCCTGTGGTTGATCAGTTTCCCATTTAATTGTATTGAATTAAACTAGCATAGGCTAAGAGATTTTTATACAGATTTTTCAAGTCAGTGTGATTTGGAAACCATATAATTTTATAAGAAACTGACATACCACGGGCCTATAATATATTAGTATATTAAACATGTTTAAATCAAGTTTAATGAAATAATATCCAAAATAGGAGCAAACTTCGTGTGTATGCAGTGGTATCAAGCGCCCTAGCATTATACTTCTCTAAAAGGACTGTTTCATAGCTATTATAAATAGCCAAAGTTTGATAGCTTTTCACGTCAACAGTTTTCTTAGTCTTAAATAGATCAGGTCCACGTCAAATTCTAAATCTAATTTAAAATGGGGGAGATAAGATCTGCACATTGGGGTGTATTGTGCAGGCCCACTTGATATATGATGAGAGAATTCCAGTAGTGGGCAAAAAGAAGATAAATTGATGTCTGATGGTGACGAGAATTGTTATAATGTTAATTGAGTAATTACTTACATCGGTGGACTCTTGTCGCATTGTGTGCGCGCGGTCGACCCGCGTGGTTAATCATCGCCTCGACCCAGACGCTAGCAAGCGCCACTTTTTACCTGCAATCGAAAATACAATTTAATCTTAACAATATTATCAACAAAGACGTATATAAACATAAAGATGCTCAATGGTAAATTTAGGAGAGCATTATGTCTAGCAGGATTTTTTTACGTAGTGAAACTCCAAACATAGCTCTCTCTATAGCCCGGTGCATGACCTAGAGCTTTTTAATTAAATCAATAACTCGCAAACATCAAAGTGCAGTGGCAACGCACCGATTCTGCTGCGATATTACCGACAGTGGCTACTAATAAATTGTTGCACATTTTTGCGACGACATTATCTAGCTTCCAACTCTAGCAAACTGGGCTCTCTGATGTATTTAATAAAATATGAGATAAAGATAAAATTATAGCATGTCAGTGGTGGCCCAAGTTAGCTGCAAAAGTTCATTAAAAATGTATGCCAGTTGCAAGAAAAGGGCTGAAATACACATGTGTGTTGTGGCCACCACCTAACATCATTTTGAACTAACATTGAGTTTCAGAGTCTATGGAGAACAACGGTTGTAAATGTGTCCTCCATTTAAAATGGGAAGAAAAAGTCAGCTAAAAAATATTATTTAGAACAATACTAATTGCTTCCATGAAGAGGACCTGGTTATTTTTTTATACCTGGGTCAAAAATCACCTACCTTCTTTCAATGTGCATTTATTATCGTCTCACTGTCTTTCACTCGCTCAGCCTGTGCTAGCTGTACTCTTTTTGCATTTGGCTATTCATTTTTGATTAGTGTTGTAAGCATTATAAGGGTATGTTGATGATGAAACAATTATTAGAAGTTCACCTGTATTTACACGATAGCATGTGTGATGTCACCGAAATTCGTATTCAAATGCTGTGTAATTTCCACGCAAATGAACAACGTGGATGCCTCTCCACGCGGTGTTTGCTTATTGGATAAAACCGCATAATTTTAAAGCCAGCGTTTGGTGCGATGCGGTAAAGCCTCCTGTGATATCACTTGGTATATTGTCACTTTGCAAATTATATTTAACATAGGAAACATACTTTTTTTTAAATTCGGAGTGATTTTACCAACTTTTAATTAACACCGTGGTATGTCCGTCCTAAGAATAGACCTCTCCATCTCCTCTCTTGGATGTCGTAAAGGCCGACTAAGGGATTACACCAGGGGATGGGCGGCAGCATCCAGCTGAGTACTTAACACCAATCCACCTGCTAAGCGTGGTCATTAAAGTCAAAGTCCAAATCAAAAGTATTTTATTAAATGAAATCACAAGGATCAAGTTGAAAAAATTGCTACTTTTCCAACGAGACTTTACAAGGTACTAGGTGGGAAGCGCCTTTGTATAGATTATGGCAATTCCCCCCATTGTATTTTATGGGGGAGGCCTCGTCTAGTAGTGGACGTCTAAAGGCTGCTGATGATGATGATAATTAATTAATCGAGATTAATTTCTAGTTTCTTTGTGATAGGAACTGGTTTACCTCAAAACCAGTTCCTATCACAAAGAAACTTTGTGGTCATAACAACAATTATAACAACAATTTGAAACGACGTTAACACACCTAAGCAACAACTGTGGATATAGATCAGTCTCAATCACAGAATACTAGAAATGAAACTTAAATAAAATGAGATATGAAGTGTTGAAGAGAAATAAAGAAATATATCACGTTGGCATTTATATATCATTTCAAGTCCGCATGAGTTGGCTCGCTCCAGCTGAAGTAGCTATAACTGGATTACTCTTTCGGTTTTACTGCGCGTGACGAAAACACCAACAAATCACAAATGGGTCGCACGTTTTGAGTAGCACTTCACAGTATAATGTGAAAATGAGATAAAGCGAAAAGGTTTGGACAGCAAAAGTTCCCCTTAAGATTCCCACGTACACCTGATCGAACATTTCGGCTGAATTACGCTTAAACTCTCTCTATCTCTTTCTCCCTCTCTCTATTTCAAAAATGTAGAACTTGTCGTACCTTAACAAGGTAGTATCCGATTATATCTTCATAGTTTTATGAAGATCTGACTTGTAATTTTTTTATTCTGGCCAATTGTTTCATATTCTGGAGATTCAACGGATGTGTTCAGTGGTGAACACAAAACAGTAAACTCTAATTAGTACTTTTATAAGTGTTTAAATGTATGTATAATTATATTTATTAATCCTACTAATATTATAAACGCGAAAGTTTGTGAGTATGGATGTTTGTTACTCTTTCACGTAAAAACTACTGAATGGATTTGAGTGAAATTTAGAATGGAGATACTTTACGCTCTGGATTAACACATAGGCTACTTTTCATCATCATCATCATCATCAATTTTCATCATTATTCACGCGGGTGAAACCGCGGGGCGCAACTAGTATATAATATTTTTAAAAACTTTTCTTTAAATAGCCTTCATATCTTCATCAGCCGGTAGTCATCTATTGCTGGATGAAGCCTCCCCCACAGCGTGCATAGCGTGCAATGGGAGGATTTGCCATAATCACCACGCTTAGCAGGAGGATTGCTGATCGTAGTTTGGTGTAATCTTTTAGTCGCCTTTTACAACATTCACATGAGGAGTTGGAGGAGTCCTACTCTATTATTTATATTTCTATTATTTAACGACCTCTGTGACGCGGTGGGCGAAGGTTGCCTGCGAGGAGGTTGCGGGTTCGATTCCCGCCTCGGAACAAATATTTGTACGATCTGCAGATATTTGTTCAGAGTGTTCTGGGTATTTTCAATGTATAATAAAAAATATCTATCTATATTATATATTGTATTAAGTATATCAGTTATCTAGTGCCCATTACACACAAGCTCTGCTTAGCTTGGGGCTAGATAATGGTGTGTGAAATGTCCAGCATTCATTTATTTATTTATTTATTCTTAGGCCGAGACTACCACGCCTTCATATAAGTAGTCTGAAATAAATAACTTGCAGGGATTTCTAGTAGACAAACGCGTAAGTGCTTCTGCCAAAGTGTTGATCAAGTTAAATACCATCATCATCATCAAATACGTCTGCTGCTAGACTCCCTCCCCATAGAATACCATGATAAACGGTTGTAAGCCATTTCATCCACCGACTTTGTGCGACCTTTACAATTCAATTTATTTCCACCGGAACACTTAGTTACGTCACACAAAGAGAATACAAATCGTCAAACAAATAGTTATACAAAATAATAAATGAACGTAATATTGAACTGACAGTACGTACATTTTCTTTTTTTTAAATAGAATAATGAATTTACCAATCTTCTGAACCATGTCAACAGTCTATCAAGTGGAAGGCCGTTCTACACTTTTGTCACCGGTTACTCCTGCTTTACTAATGCTCATTTATTATAATGGTTGGAATACGGAATACGTAGCTTACGAGCAAATGTACGTGTGTCAAAATAAGCAAAATATTTATAAATGCATCCACTTGTTCTATGTTTCATAGTGCAAGTGGGCCTTATGCTTGGTTCTTATAGTTTTTATTCATAGTCTGTAAATCAAATCTCGATATGTCGTTAAGCATGATACTTATGATGAAATTAACTTAATCGAGTTATGGTATACTATGGGCCAATGTAATGGCCCTGCATTATAACATTTACGTTTAAATAATCGAGATTCTCTTGCGTGGATATTTCACATGCCTGTTTTAATGCGAAAGGTACCCAATTTGGTCATACAAAGGCCTATAATTACATCTAAACTTTGTAATGGCCTGTTGTTAACAAACGCTGTACTCTGTAGTAATTTGAAGTAAGTAGTTATGTTTTTAGAACGTAGAGAAAATAGAGACCGCCAGTAACGGATGCGGATGTCAAAAACTGATAATAAAGACTAGTAAGTTTTTTTTTTTCAATTGTTACGAGGTTTTCTATACTTATTTAAGCTAGACACGGAATCAAAACTGGTTCAAAAGAGAATAAGTTAGTCGCTGTTTCAAAAATGATCCAAATGTGTTTCACTTATAAAGTGTTATAAAACATTTCAACTACAATTGTCCATATTACTTATAGCCTTACGTACACAAACTAAAACTCACGCAGCGATCTATGGAAAAAACTATGCTCAAAATCTCACTACGTAAAGGGATCTGAAATGAGGAGATCCGTAGAACAAATGTCACCGAAAAGCTCTTAAAATTAGCAAGTTGAAGTGGTAATAGGCAAGCCATACCGCTCGCAAAACTGAAACCCGCTGGGGGGTAAACGTTATTGAGTGGCGACCACAAACCGGACAACATAGGGTAAAAAGGCCCCCTATCAATGCACCAACAACATTTTAAATGTAGCAGGAATTCGGAGTAGAGACTGCTCAAGATTGTTCGTCATTGCATTGTATTGAGGAGGCCTAATGTCCAGTAATGGACTTCTACAGGCTGATGATATTGTACATTTAATCATCACAGGTAGATCTTAACAATTAGCGCAGCAACGGTTGAAAAGTCAACTGTCCATTGTACGTCTTAAATTAGGTCATTTCTGACCGTCTGGCTTTGAAGAGAAATTACACCTGTCTATGCCAGGGTTTCGTTATGGGTCGACACGTTTATAAAGGCCGGAAAATACGGCTTTCTGGTGTGACATGACAATCACTGGGATGATTTTGTATGGGGATTTCTAGTACGGCTGTATAATCAGGCTCAATTCAGTGAGAAAAAGAAGCTACTCAGTTTTGATGGCTCGTAGATTGAAGTAGGTAAGTAGAGATTTATTGATACATTAAACTCATTATCACGTAGCGCACGTTGATATCTTTTAAAAATTCAAAGCACACTTTTATTCACCTTAAAAAAAAAAAATTCAACAGTAAAGTATATACACGAGGTAAAAAGTTTGCATAGGTAAAAAATATTCGCAATTCACGTTATTTCATCAAATATAGCTTTTTGTTAATTAATCTGGATTTGTGACACCCACCCTGTACGGTTTTATACAATTAAGCATTTATGTCAGGCCTGAGTACTCTTCCAGTTTCCAGAATAAAATGAAAAAACAAAAAGGTATATGAAAAATGTTTTAGAATTAGCAAGTATTTTATTATTCAATTTGTGACGGTTATCGTGAGTCCATTGCAATATTATACATCAATTTGTCCTGCCATGATGGGTGCCGTAGATTTTGTAAAAACTGAATAAAGGATTACACCAGGGGATGGGCAGCAGCATCCACCGGAGTAGGTACTTAACATCAATACTGCAATCACCAATCTACCTGCCAAGCGTGGTGATTATAATAATATATTTTATTGACCATAACATGATGACTTATATAAAATGTGGCCCTATCTCCCGGAGTAGCGTGAGCTGTGGCCCAGGAATTAGTTCTCTCCCAACGACATAGCAAGAAAGATTACAGTCGTCATAAACAAAATGAGATGAAAAAACATTTAAACAATTTTGAAAAAAAAAAAAAAAACTTAGAAAACAAAAACTTACACTAAGAACTAACTCTAACTACTATGTATAGTGTATTGTGTGAGTGTGTGAGCTAACTAAATTATTATGGCAAGTCCCTCCATTGCATTCGATGGAGGAGGCCTTGTCCAGCAATGGAATTCTATAGGCAGCTGAAGATGATAATTATTAGGTACTATCATTTTTGTTCGATAGATTATATAGGTATTATAGGTAGATTTGAATCGTCTAGTCTTAAGCTGCGCGCCCCTCTACCGCTTATACTTGGTGATACGTAGTTTTAGTGCTTAGTACTCAGGTGGATGCTGCTGCCCATCTCCTGGTGTAATCCCTTGGTAAGGTTTTTACAACAGTCACGAGAAGAGACGAAAATGTTATATTCTTAGGCCAGATACGCCCCGCCAAAATCACAAAAACAATATTTTCTGTATGGAAAATATTACAAAGTTACCTTAACTTTCGGATATTTTAATTTCTTTGTCGATACGATGTAACAAACAACAATGTACATAAACACAAACCAAAGGTTAGCTGGTAGAGAATGCTTCCTAGCATTAAGTTCACCTGTGTACATGATTTGTTTTTTGTGCAATAAAGAATATTCTATTCTATTCCAAACACATGCCTTTTCCCCGAAAGAGAAGGCAGTACGTGGGTACCGTGGGTTGTACGTCACAGAATATTATTAACATACTAGATTTACTATTGCAGAGCTAAACAAACGTAGGCAAACCTTCCGCTATACGTAGGTATTTAATGCAAACATTCAACGTTCTTATCTTTGAAAAACAACAGAAGCAAAGTGTGTCCAGAAAACCGCGCCAAACAGTGTGTCAAAAAACAAACAATTCATTCTCTTGTCAATCCAATTTATTTTACCAAACCTTTATACAAAATCCACATAAACTTTTAGATCCCCATTGGACACTAGAGACGGCAAATAGTAAATGTGTAAAGCGAAGTGGAGGCCATTCGGTTTCAATAACATGAAACTTTATTACGCACTTCGCGCCGGTATCGACACAAATCGTACGGAGAAATAGAATGAATTGAGGCTAATGAAGGCGAATAAAGTCTTTGTCATTTTATGAACTACTTTTAGAGAGTTATTGTCTGGGCTGTATTTTAGTAGTATAACCAGTTTTGTAAGAATAAATTATTTAATTATCTGTTTATTTAATTTATACTTGCATTTGCTCGTGGCCCCGTCTACGTGGAACGTATATTATAAATAACATATGTTATAACATAACACAACACCCAACAGTCACATACATAGTCCTGAGCCCACACTAGGATTCCCCGTAACGTGGGTATCAGGAACTACGAGAACCGTGGTCACACAACACTCAGACCCGAAACAAATATTTGCAGATCATGCAAACATTTACCCCACAGCGGAAATCAAACCCATGTCTCTTACGCCTCAGCCGGCTACTCACCCACCAAGCCATAGAGGTCGTCAATTCAAATTCAAAGTTATTCTGATGTATAACACCTCTGTGACGACCGGCCGGGGGTGTGTGTGTGTGGGGTGTGTTTGGGGTCTGGTCGGTGACAACTGTGGCGCGGCGGGCGAAGGTTCGCCTGCGACTCAGAGGGTTGCGGGTTCGATTCCCGCCTTGGAATGAACAATTGTACGATCTGCAAATAATTGTTCAGGGTGTTCTAGGTATTTTCTATGTATAATAAAAAAACTATGTATGTAATTTATTTGTATTAAGTATATCAGTTATCTAGTACCACATAACATAAGCTCTGCTTAGCTTGGGGCTAGATAATGGTATGTGAAATGTTCAGCATTTATTTATTTATTTATGTTGTAAAGTTTTATCAATAACCGCAATAGTTTTTGCGTGAAAAAGTAACAAACATCCACCACATCTATCCATCCTCACAAACTTCTACTTTTAGGTATAATATTACTGGTACAAGATATTTGTTTTGTTTTAAAGTATCACTTACCTATTTGCTGTATATTCAGCATAAACACTAGCACAGTCTAACGAGTTTAAATATTAATGAGTTTAAACTAAAATAGCCGCCAAGGCGTTGTTATTTTATGGTCCGACTGAACGAATTGTGAGGGTCATGTTCTTGGCTGCTATTTTCATGTGTCTGTCTGCTTCTCATAGAATACAAAAGACTAAGTGCGCTGGGACGGAGGGGCGAGTTAGACTTGTGAGGGTTCCGTACTTATAGAAAAAGTATAATCCCAATGAATAAACTGTTCTGTGTTGTGTGTGTGTCTGAACTTCAACTGTTGAGTTTAAGGGCCGAAATACATAACCGCGTTGCGGCACCGCACCGCAACGCAACGCGCCACCAAGCGTTGCGTTGCGGTGCGGCGATACAAAGCGTTTTACTGCCGTACTGCAACCATTTTTTGTGATTTTTGAATGTTGGTGGACGTATCTCTGCTATGGATCGCAACGACAGTATTGCAACTCAACAGTTGAAGTTAAAAAAAATTGCAGGATTTTTTTAGAGTCGTTTATCTAGCTTCATAATATATATAACTTTTTTGAGATACAACCAGAACACAGATCGTTGATCTATTTATTTCCATAAAGCTATACATTTTTTTGCGAAACTCCATTGAAACGCAACTTTCTAAATGGAACTGAAAACGTTTCCGGACAATTTATTGGACAACATGTTATTGACAGGTTGCTAGTCTCAGGAATGAAAAACTCCAATCATTCTATTAACTATTCTATTATGTGGCTCCCCGACCACTAATCACCACTATTCACCGAGTGAATATGAAAGAAAGCTACCCAAAAAAGGAAACTTGGTTATACCCGAGGTTATTTTTTTTTTCACACTTTCTGCAAGATAATAAAAAACAAGTCTAGGTACTTATAGGTATTTTAAGTACCTGATACCTAAATTCTACGAAACATGAGATCTGCAATCTCGTTGGCGCGTTTGGTCCACCAAAAAGTGATCTGTGGAGAATACGACGCGATTAAAAGACGAGAATGGGACTGACTCTCGCGGGTCAAATCATTAATTCATTATTAATTGAATCATACAGATAATTCAAACAAAGTTCTATTTTATATCAGTTTGAAACAATGCCCAAGTTCAGCTTATTAGCAAGCATAAACTTTTTTAAAGAATCTCGGAGTTGCCAACGAGTTTTCGGCGTTATTCCGCTGAATTAACCATTAAAATGATGAAACAAAGGATATTTACTGTGTATACGCCATAAGTTTAGTTAAAGTTAAGTTCTATTCATTTTAAGTTAAATAATATTTAAGGCCTGTTGCCAGAATTGGGCTTTGGTTGAATTTTGGATTATTCATTCATCCATCCGGAGGCATTCTGAAATGTACCTACGTTTGATTAATTTGCTACAGATGTAGATTAAGCACTCGAGAAGGTTTCATTAAGACCTGCATTATTGTAATTTAAATCGTAAATCGGTTTTTAATCTCAAAACATCTAGCTATCTTACGCGTGTTGGATGCTATAGTCCAATTTATTACTCAATAAATTAAATACCTACTAGGACTTTCCGAAATTTCTTGTAAGTTATTCTTATTTTAAAATTTCATTTTTATAAACAGAAGGTAGAAGTATAAATAAGATTTTTACATTGACGACCTCTGTGGCGCGGCGGGCGAAGGTTCGCTTGCGACGCAGGAGGTTGCGGGTTCGATTCCCGCCTCGGAACAAATATTTGTACAATCTGCAGATATTTGTTCAGGGTGTTCTGGGTATTTTCTATGTATAATAAAAAAATGTAATGTGTTGTATTAAGTATATCAGTTATCTAGTTGCCATAACACAAGCTCTGCTTAGCGTGGAGCTAGATAATGTTGTGTGAAATATCCAGTATTTATTTATTTATTATTATTATTTTGACGACCTCTGTGGCGCGGCGGGCGCATAGCTGGCTGAGATGCAAGAGGTTGCGGGTTCGATTTCCGCTGCGGGACAAATATTTGTATGATCTGAAAATATTTGTTCCGGGTCTGGGTGTTATTGTACCATGGTACTCGTAGTTCCTGATACCCACGATACAGGGAATCCTAGTGTGGAATCATGACTATACCTATGTGACTGTAGGGTGTTATGTTATGTCATGCTATTTCCCTTTCAAAGCCTAAGTACCACGAAAGCGTTAGTAATATTAGATAAATATATAAATACAGGATATCGATTTCAAACGCTCGCCTGTAATAGTATTTGAATTGACATTTAATGACCAACCCATCCGTCCCGTAATGTTGAATACACAGATGGTTAGCAAGCACAGACATACACTAAAATCTATGTTAGCAAGTTACTTTCCTGCTGACTGGCTTTCTTTTTTCATCACAGCGGTGCCGTTCACTTTTTTTACAATTGTTTTTAGACCGCTAAATAATCGCTGCGACAGCTGTTCTTATCTTTCGGCAATTCTGCTTCATTTGACAGTAACTTTAATTTACCAAAATGTAGCCAATCACTCTCACAAAGTTGGGCTTACACAAAATTACGGATAAAGGCCACAGCACACCGGCTGCGTACGCGTAGATGTAGACGCGCACGTAGACGTACCATGACGATGTATTGTATGAAACTGTATCAAGCAAGCGTGTACGTACATACGAAGTGACGCGCGTGTCTACATTACGTGCTGCATGCGCAACCGGTGTGTTGTGGTCTTAAATATGAAATTAGACGAAAACTGAACGCCTCGCCACCACTTTTACTTGGCACTTGATGAAAGCTTGACATTCGAAAATGGCCCTTTTGGTTACGGATAATGGAATATTTTTACTTATTTAAATAGTGTGACGTTCAGGTTTAGATTAGACTCACTTTACCCTAGATGGGTTGTTTGAGGATTGTCTGTTGTGTATTGTCTTCAAAATATTTCAATCGATACCTACTACAGTACCTGTTTTTTGCTCCAGTAAGCAATTAAAAATGTTACCGTTACGTACAGACACTAAAACACGCTCGACTGCTGAACAGTTACTGGCAATGCCAGCAGCTATCCTCTGTAAATGAACAACGGATCTCACATTGTATAAATTGTCATTATTTATAGTTGGTTGTATTGATATGTATTTCCGACTGGTGGATTGATAGTTTCTTCATGATCCACAATGATATGTGATGTTTGGTTGCTATTGTGTGACTGCCAAGCTTGCGGCTGAAAATATTGTAATAACGCAACCTTCATTTGTAATGCAAACTCGTGCGTTGGTCATGTCATTGATTCTTTGTTCGCCTACATTAGATAAGTAACTATGCTCTGATTTTTAATTTCAGACAATTTTTGTAAACAAAAATGTCAAGATATGCCACTTTGAGTATAAGTGTCATGATTGTGTAGCATACGTGTTACATATGACACACATACATGACACTTATACACACAGTGGCATATTTTGACATTTGTTTGTTTACAAAAATTGTCTTAAATTAGAAATCAGGGTTATAGATAAGGTATTGTAACCGATGTTAAAAGGTGTAGCTCAATAATTTTTTTTTTTTTTTTTTTTGCTCGGCTGTCAAATTATGTCATACAAACCTAACCGAAAGTAATATAGAAGGCTATATAGCCTTCTATATTACTTTCAATAAATTATATTACTATAAGCAATAATTTATAATAATTTATTAGCAATAATTTTTTACAGAATTTCATTATTGCCATGTATGATTTTTTTTTACCATAGAGATCCACACACACAGACCTCATTTGAAGATTGAACAAGAAGAACGAAAAAAATAAATAAAAATCTAAAGAGAAGTAGGTATATGAAAGCCTACGATGATTTGAGCCTTCACGGTCCAAAACAACTTTCAGCCACAAGTGCCTGAAGCATTGTGCACTACTACTTAAATAAACTCGGATCTACTCAACTTCGATAAACGTACCTACCAAATAAAAATATAACTTTGTCGTTCGACAACTGGACTACCATATCAAAAAACAACTTTCACTTTTAATTTATAAAAAGATAGGTATTAGGTACTAAGAATGTAATTTAAACAAATCGCTTCTAGTACATACCTAGGTTTTTATTGTCTCGCAGAAAGTGTGAAAAGTAGAGTATTCTCCTCGGGGATAAAGCTGTCTTCATCTTAGGCTAGCTTGAATCCCTCACTGTACTCAGGATTCTACTCTAAAATCGTGACGTAAGACACTGCTTTATCCCCTAGATTAATAATCTACTATTACTGAACTGAATGTGAACTTTTGAATATCAATCTAAAACATTACTAATTTAGAAACTCATTTGTTTTACATAACTACTCTACATTTGTAAGACAATCACATCTTGGAGCATAATTTTCTTCTCCGTTTAAACACAGGATCCAACCCTACTAAGATAATCAGCTATGTATATAATACTTGTTCAACTCCGCAGAAAGCTAATTGCCGGAAGGACCCAAGCTTTAACTACGCTGTAATCTATGGTACTGTTCCCAACCAAGTGGCTTTTAACTAACTTTATCTGTTATTACGTACTAGGCGGAGGAGACGGGTGCTTAAGCAACGATCAGATTACGCTTTATTCTTAAGGACTATCCACACGCATTCCAGCTGTGGCAGAAATCTTCCTATAGGATCGCAAAAAAAATAACAGTTTGTATGCTGCACAATTTTCAATTAAAAAATTTACTCCATTTGCGGGTTAAACAATTGTAGGGAAAAAAAACAAAGTATGCGTATCTTTTTTCAAAACGATTAGGCAAATGGAAACATAACTTCCCGATTGTCACCAGTGACAAAGCTAGTGGTGACAACTGGGGATGACGTACATTTTGTATAAACTATGGAAGTAATAAGTAGTTGTACGTAGTACTTATTACTTCCATGGTATAAACACGTCCACAGAACCGTGCCATTGCCAGTCCATTGCGCTCCGGTCAAAACATGGCACCGCCACTGCACGGATGTGTGAAGTACTGTACTCAGAAGAAAGGTAAAATAAAAACGCTGCTTATCAGAGAGAAAAGTAATGTAGGCATGTACAGAAGAATCTGAGGGATTCAGAACTTTATATCCTAATGAGGGTGCTAGAGCAAGGTAGATTGTTTTAATATTCCGTTTTCATCTTTATTGCTATTATGAATTCCCTAGATTAGTAATTTTTTAGCACATGTGTGTGGGCTGCCACCTCTCTCACCACTTAACTCAAATTTTTTTAGTTAAAGATGGGGTGCCAATCACATATTCATCACCATCACCAGCCTATTTACGACCACTGCTGGACGAGGCCATTGATTACAATGGGGGGATTTGCCATAATCATCACGCACGGCAGGCCGATTGGTGATCGTCGTTGGTAATAAGTAGGTACTCAGAAGGATGCTGCTGCCCATATCACCTGGTATAAAATAATCCCTTAGTTACTTTTCCACGGGAGGAGAAGGAGGGATATTCTTCTTATCTCCGTGAGCGCTTTGATTTTCTTGTTCCGAGAGATAAACCTTGCAGAACGGCTACTTCTTTCCTCCTAAAAACTCCTTGTCACTCTTCCAGCCGCTATGGTGGATCTTTTTCTGTCCATGCAGTCAGGTTATGGAATTCGCTTCCCCACTCCATCCGCGCTAGTCCATCGCTTTGCATTTTCAAGCGCAGAGTTAAAGAGCACTATCTTTCCTTATAATAGTTGGTATGTATTAGTATATGTATGTATTAGTTATTCTTATGTATTAGTATTATATTATGAATTTAGTGTGAGTACATTTTTATATAGATATTTATTTTCTGTAGGTTTGGTTGGTATGTATTTGTTAGTATAGTATTTTAATTTTAGTGTAATTAAGTTAGGTATATTATGTTTTATATTGTCTATTTTTCTTTTTTTGTACTTTATAGGTACACATTACCCACCACTTTTATCATTTCTCCCACTCCTCTAAGGTTTGCTGGAAGAAAACTCTTTTAGGGTTAAGCTCGCCTTTGTACATGTCCTATATGTAAGTTTATTTTTCTGTAATTTTGTGTGTACAACAAAGAATTAAGAATTAAGGATATTCTTAGGCTGAGTAGGTATACATTACGGCAACACAAATTAAAAGAGTTTAAATTAATCGCTTAGCTACGTATGAAATGGCCTAATTATTTGGCATATTTTTGCTTACGAAAATTCGTTAGTTCTTTTTTAAAATTTTGCCTCTTTATCGCCATTATGAGCCCAAAATGGCAAAGTTTCCAACCTCCATGAATCTTTATGTAAAGGTCTCACAAATTCTTTAATAGCTTCCCAATTCGAAACTCTTGACAGGTTATTAGAGTTTACGGAACTTTTACTCGTGTATTTTGTTATGAAGACGTTAGTAAATTGTTTAGCTGTCCACGAATATAAGATGGAACAACGTACCCCTTCATAAAATATAAATAAAGATAAGTACATAGTTTATACGAAAATAATTTAAGCAGTTTATTATGTTTTAGCTGATTGCTTTTCTTACCGCGCAGATATATTTTTTTACTCAATTTAGAGTAAAGTTGAAATTTAGATTTAGATTATATCATTTAGAGTAAAAACGAAGCAGACAACGCAGTAAGGGAGGGGTTGCTCGATGGATCGGCAAAATTTTAATGCTGGATGTCAGTGGATGGATGTGACCGTTTGTCATGGTACTCTATGGTTCTGTGGGGGGAAGGTCTACTTCTACAGGCTGTTGATAATGATGTTGAATTCCGTAGAAATAAATTTTGTTACAATTGCTTGAATTTTATTACGATAAATTTTGAAGTGTTTTTGCAACTAGTGACAACTGAAAACATGCAAACTGCGACAAACAAAGTCATTCGAACTAAAAGTATATATTCGATAAAAATAATAGGTAGGTATTCGAAAATACGACGGCATTGTGTTTGGATTTGAACGGTGGTTTTATTTAAATCCAATCAGTTTGGCAAACAAACAACTTGTTTTACGGAACACATTACGGGTGAGATTGCTAGGTTTTATGGTTCTTTACAAAAAACGAAAAAGTTATCACAATAACTAGGTTGGTTACACACAAAATTACTTCATAAAAATAATCTTGAATTAAATTGAATAGTAAGTAGGTACCTAAGAAGTAACGTCTAAAAGGGATTTATATAGAATCAGAATTAGCATGTTGCCGTGTGCCGTGGTTTGCCCGGCCTAAGAATATACCCCTCCTTCTCCTCCCGTGGATGTAGTTAAAGCCTTGCAAAGGGATTACACCAGGGGATGGCCAGCAGCATTTACCGGAGTACCAAACTGCGATCACCAATCCGCCTGCCCAGCGTGATAATATGGCAAATCCGTCTGCCATGCGTGGTGATCATGGCACAGTAAGTCAGTGGATGGAGGAGATTCAAGCCCGTTCGTCGTGGCATTCTATTGGGGAGGCCTATATTCAGCAGTGGCCTTCCGATAATGGTAGGCTATATATTACTATATATTTAGGCCGGACTTGCTGGGCTATTTTGGTAGGTATAATATTTGTCCTGGCTGCTGGCTTATTTAGCAGATGTTCATGTTAATGAACAATGCAATGAATGAATGAATGAATGTTAATGTTTAAAGAACTCCCTTTTCCGCATTTGAACTCTTAGGTGGTCCATTATGCGTGAGAGCTGTCTGGCTAGGTAGTCAGCCAGCCTAACTCCGTCCAGAAGCACAAAAGTTTCCTGGGGTCTTCGCAGGCTTCGCGGAGTGACCTCGGGTTTTTGAGGATTTGTTCATCACGTTGAGCTGCTACCCCCACGCATTCCAGGACTACTTGGGCAGCCAATTCTTCTTCGGTCCTACGCTTGTCCGACTCATAGTAAAAAGAGATCAATTGAGGCTGTCTACCCCTACGACGGCGTGTGGGTATGTATTATCGAAATCTTTTAGAGATGCCTAGCACGGGTTAATGCTGCACAAATTCTTGTTCTTTGTAGGTAGCACTAAGAACAATAAAATAAATAAGAAATAAAAATCACTGAATAAAATCTCAGAAAGGTTTAAAATATTTCAATACTCATTTTCACATTTCACTTATCATAATTATATTTTCATTTATTTATGATGAAAAGGCTCGTTTTCCGCAATGGTATTTTATGTGGATTTTATGTTCACTCATTTCGTACACAATCTGCGTGGATGAATTCACACGTTTTCCAATTCTCTACAATGACGTAGGTAGTAGTCACGTCTAGTCTAAAACTACACGCCTTCTTCTTCTTCTTCATTTATTTAATGGCCTCTGAGGAAAATTTTCCTTAATTTTGCCAATGCCAAGTAATTATTTTGATAAAGTTAGGTCACGTCGTCAAAGTCTCAGTCAAGTCAAGTTCTCCCCACCGCTTCTACTTGGCATTTGACACAAGCTTGACTTTTGAAAACGATCCGTGTTGTTAAATAAGGGTAAATTATGGATTTATTTTGACGTAATTAAATAGTGGGGCGCTCAGTTTTAGATTATACGCACCCTATTCTTGTTTGTTTTATAAATCAGACATAACATGCCACTAAAAACTATTCACTTAATAGAAACCTGCTGACCTCTATAAATGTTATGGTTTCTGACGATTATGTCAAAACAGTGGCCCGAACCATAGAATAAATTTGAACCCAACCCCTAATGGATAATCTAAAGGGGACTCCCTACAAGCATAATAATATCAATTTAAGCGTCAGTCTGAGTTTCTCTCGTAGCCCTTCTACGCCGTAGCCATCTTATATCGATAAAAATACGTTCATTTATTTTGTGGTTCTAAATTTAAGAAAAGATTTATCATATCGAAGTAGGTTCTGGATAACATTTAGACCAAATTGTACCAAATACACTCATGGAAGTATTTAAGATTTGTGGAAAAAAAATCTTGCACCTTTATAAACGTTCTTTAAATTTAAGCTCTATTTAGCTAACAGTTTTTCATGACACATAATCAGACCAGCCATAAAGTTTGACGTAACCTCTATCAGGGTTAGAACAAAATTGAAAGTCGTAGGTATCTATAGAAGCAAGGTAATTTGCTTGAGTAACTTCATAGAATATTTATTAGCCAGTATGCCTATTATCCGGTGATCGATAATGTAATTATTGTAATGGAATAACAAACCGCGTATACATTTACTGTATTAACTAATATAAGTATGTATTAGAACTTATAATTTCCTATGCTAAATTAATTTACCTAAAAGTTTACTGCAACATAGTTTTAGTTAAAAACTAGTTTTTAGTGAGCACATTTTGAGAATGAAAAAAACATGGTTTGTTGTAAATAGAGTATCACGTCGTTTGATAATAGGTAAGTATTATCCAAAAGTAGCCAATAGAGGCTATGCCTGCCCCTACAATGAAAATATATCTATAAATGTACCTAACGGTTAAGTGTACCCAAAAACTATGAGCTCAAAAGCCCAATTCCCGTACCAAAAATCAGCTTTTTATTTAGTTAGTTATTTGATGTTCCAATCTAGTGTCACTGTCATAATATCACAATAATTCGTTTTGACAATACAACGCGGAAATGTGATTAAATCGAAATGTGACCGACACGAACGTATAAAAAGAATTATTGATTATATCAAAAACTTTTCATCTCTCTTCACTCTTTCCATTAATATATAAAACTATCCTACTCTAATCTATGATTGCCATGAATCGAAAGCAGACTAAATTGTTAAGATGGAGCAGAATATAAATTTTCAGTCGATTCCTAATGCAGTCTCAGTTCGGTCAACTTTCAGTGTGGTTTTAAAATAATTATAAGGACTGGCCACATGGTTCTATGGCCAATATATTTACATTCAAGCGGTACGTGAAAAATAGATTATTTCCATAAATTATCAAGGTACCCGAGTAAGGACACTTTCAACCAAATTAATTACACATCCGTATCTTAATGAATTGGATGTCCAATTAACGAACAAAAACCGGGAGTAACCAGCCTGCCTCACCGCACTCTGGGAACAAGTGATCACGAGGGTCCTAATCTGCCACACCAAGTAGGGTAACGTCAGCGATGAATGCCGGTAGTTATACCAGAGAGCACAGTATATCTGATAGAAATAGAGAAACTGTCGCGCTTAGGCAGGAACGGCTAACTTAATTTATGCTGCTTTCCAGTATCACCTCCTGTAAGGTGTGTTTGGAGACAAGTGGGTGGGTTCTTATTATGTCAGTACGAGTATATTTTAAAGGAGTTTCGTATCTATACCTCGAAATTTTAATATACAATCACATTTTTGAACAGTTAATGCAAATATTTGTGCAGGTACTCTGAATAATATAAAAATGAAATTTTGTTCAAGAACTTATTTTAATAATAAAGTTTCTTCATGTATGCCTTCCAATGTTTATTTTTTTTACTATGGTAATGAACCAGTAAATTGATAATTGTATGCTGAGATCTAATTTTGACATTCTGTTAAGCTGAACATGGATTTTTCATTTTGTTTTCTTGTAAACCAATGCTTTGCAAAATAAATGAATATAATATGAAAATATATGAACAGCAAAATGATTAAAATGAGCTCAAACACCCGTCCACTATAATTGTACATCGAGGAATTCCGGTGTTCACATTCCGTCATCATCATAATTTCAGCTCATCTGTTATCATAAAATTATATTATCATTGAAACTTGACAAGCATGCAAAATTGCAACTCAATTGAATAACGAGAAATGCCTTAAAATCATTTCACAATATTCGAACCCCAAACAGCTACAAGCGATAATGTCAACAATGTAATAAAAGACAATGGTGGTTTTTTTGTTACTTATATCGTTAAGTTTTTTATGTCTGTATGTTATAACTGGTGTTTTTTGCGCAATAAACAGTTAACTATCTATCTATTTATATACCTATCTATGACTAAGAAAACCATTCAAGGCTACTTGAATAAAATCTTGTAAAAAACGTGGATAAAAACCAAAAATTAATTAAATAGGAGTGAGCCTGGAGGCCGAGCCGGAAATGGAGGTCAGGAGGACACGATTTAATTTGCCGTTTGATGACGGTAACGTCTGAGACGCCTTTCCTACGGATACATCTACAATTTCCATTACGTAGAACACAGCCATGAACATTTTGTTAATCTGATATCTATATATCTGTTATTTATCGTACATATACAATCTTACACCTAAGCCAAAGCGTAAAGAGCCTAACTACCGAAAATGAAGCGACGTTTGCACGTAAAAAAAATATGGCGTGCTATGATGTCCTAAAAAGCTTCTTTGTAGTACTCTAACTTTCGTATGAACTTAGGTGCGAACTCATAATAATCATTATTGATTTTTATCTGGCTTTATTCAATGTTCTGTGACGGTATTCACTTGTCTATCGTTTAATGTGTTGTGTATCACTCATGAGAAAGAACTATTTAGCCTTGAAACTTCAGCAGAAGAACATTATGCTTTTTGTTGAGAAATGTGTTTGCAAAAGCAAATTTCAAAGGTGATCGGAACCGTGTGTTGATCAAAATGAGCCCAAAAATTGCCAGGATACTATTAATCATCAAAAAGTTGTCCACCTTCCATCTCCATCATCAGGTCAGCTCACCGTTACCATAATATTGTATTGTCATATGAACTTGACAGGTTTGAAACATTTCAGATCAATTTCGGTTTGGTGGAACTGGTTCAAAACTCAGTTTCACGATTTTTCCACACAAACTAACATACTAACAGGTCAAGTTAAACAAAACTTATTTAGGCCCGAGTATTCTAGAACAAAACCCAAACTGAATCGAGGGTCAAGCATATATTTTTTTGACAAATTTCAATAAAAAACTATCCCCCCAAATCTATTCTTGAGTCTCGGTTCAGGCTTGAGCCTATTTCAGAAATAGGGGCCTTAAAATAAAATATTTCAGATCTGTATTACAATTTATGTGTAGGTTTTACATTGGTAAAGTGAGCTAGTTAGCTATAGGATCATATTTATTGGCTCAGCTTCACATATCTAGTTGTTCAGACGGTCGCATTTCCGGACGGTGGCCGAGTTTCAGAGTGAATCTCTAGGGAATCCTAGTGCATTGTCACATCGGTAGGTATATATGTGACTTCGTGGTTAAACTTATGATATCGATGAACTTCCGAATAAACTGTTACGGTGATATAACCTATTTTACCCGACTACAGCAGGGCAAAAGTTAGGCTGAGGTAAGGTTATGATTTCCCGTTATAAATAATAATAATAATTGGTCTTTATTTCCATAACTTTTTAACCTTAACTATAATAAACATTCTCTTTACTATATACTATTAACGTCAGGCCCCTCTTCCTTCCCCGTTAGGTAGGACGAATCGCTACCATGAACCACTCTTCTCTCCTAACTCTCTCCTGTGTGAAACCTATGTTATTAACCGACTTAAAAAAAAGAGGAGGTTCTCAAATCACTTGTATTGTTTTTATTATAAATGTATTAACAAGGTTTGTTTGCTCTTACTTACCTTATTTTTAGTTCTTCATAAAAATAACTTTATTTACAAAAATAATAATACAACTAATACAAGTTTAAACAAACCTTAAAAAATACAAATTAAACAGTTTCTTTATTTAAAGACATCCAAACGATCTAAAGATAGCTCAAGTAATCCATATCACTACAAGATGGAAGCTTCCCTAAGACGCTGGCTGCATTGCCACGCTGGATGGCAATACCAATGCGTTGAGCCATATACGCCAGCTCTCGGGTCAAACGCCCTAAAAGAATTTTGAAAATGCGAAGGGCCCTAGTACCTTTAGGACCCAGAGTCTTGACCACTCAAACCCCTTTTGAGATCTGCTATAACTGATGTCTCGCGTAGATGAGGAAGTTGCAAGACGGAATGTAACGGGATCCATAAAAGTGACAACATTGTATGAGGGAAGTGCTTGCAATCAAAGCCCTGGCTCCCATTTAGATACGGTCAGAAGACGAGCACGATAAAAAGCATACCCAAACATACATAGTCTTGTTCCAACACTAGGATTCCTTGTGTTTTGAATATCAAGGAACTACGATTACCACGGTACCACAACACCCAGACCCGAAACAAATATTTGCAGATCATGCAAACATTTGTGTCGCAACGCGTGATGAGAAAAGTTTACCAAGTAATTGAATACGTGCCTGAGCTTGTACCTACTCAGGAGCTTGTACTCAAGCTTTACTCAGACTAAATTTTAAAGGTTTTATCGGCCGCATTATGAAAGAGTTTAAAAAAAAGCTTGAATATAATTACAGTATAAAAATAATAGCGTTATTGACCGGGGTTCATAGCACCGTACAGCTAAATACACTGACCTGCAAAAATACGTATCACACTTTTAAAATTGCAATAACTTTTTAAGTACCTACACAAGATATACTTTCGAAGAGGCAATACCAGTTATTAAAAAATAAATAACAAAATGTTAATTGAGTTTTATAACACTAAGCTAAAAATGGATATTTTTATTGTTTAAAATGTTACTAATGTATAATTTACTATAGTTTCAAAGAAAGCTTATAAAACTTGCTATAAAAGGTATTTTTATTTAAATCCCTAACTTCAATAGTTTAGAAAAAAAAAGTGTTATACTTATTTTTGTAGACCAGTGTATATCCAACAAGTTGCTTCAAAAACCGTTGGATAAGACATATTTTCATAGCCATAAAGACGAAAGAGGCTAGCGCATAATGCAGAGTTATATTATTAAACTAACTGTTTTGCAATCTGTGACGTTATTGCGAAGAAAGATGCCTTTTACTGCTCCTCGAGCTGAGTTTAAACGAACTTCTTGCATAAATTTTCAGCATGAAGGCAATTTTAAGTTGGTATCCATGCTTTGTTCATTGATGGACTCGCCAACCGGTTATTTCTTTTAGTTTAAGACGGTGTGGTTTGAATTTTTACAATGAGTAATACTGAGTTGGCACTTCACTTGGCGTATTTGCGTAAATGTTTGCATTATTTTGCCAAGGCGAACAACATTGTGTACTGATGGAGTCATGGTTGATTTTGCCTTGGATAAATAACGCAAACATTTGCGAATATACACCAAGTGAAGTTGCACCTTTACAGTGACAGCAAAAACTTATTCCTAAAAATGATACGGCCACGAAAAATAAATCTTTTTGGGTAGACATTTTTCCCATAGTGCGGTTTTTTCTCATAGGTGAAAAATACTGATGTTCAGCTTCACTCGATGTCTTTACGGTTCGATGGCGTCCATCAAGCATCGGCTATGATATGGCTGATAGGACACGTGTTAACGGTTGAACTGTACTTTATTTTGCTAAGGCCCATTACGCTAGCGATGCGATTTCAGTTGGAAGCATCACACAACAGTCGTAGGTACCAAATCAAAATGTATTTTTAAAATAATAATGTACTAATGTAATGTAATTCTGTTTCGAAAGAACTTTCATCATCATCATCATCATCATCATAAGCCTGTAGAAGTCCACTGCTAGACATAGACCACTCCCTTTCAATGCCACGACGAACGGTCTGAGCCGCCTCCATCCATGGACTTCCTGCGGCATTTATAATGTCTTTAGTCCATCGATTTGTGGGCCTTCCTCTACTGACAGACCACCGACCGTGTGCAAAAAATCATATCAAATTCCTACTATTTCGACATACTGAGCAAATTTTTGATTAAACAGATCCTACTTTGGAAAATAACTCTTTCGAGGAAATTTTATGAAGACGGCTTCATAAAATTTCCTCGAAAGAGTTATTTTCCAAAGAGTTTGTTTTTTCCGTGTATTCCATTCAAAAGGTTTTAGAATAAAAGCTTAAAATACATACAACTAAAAATAGTATTCACAGCCAACAAATTGACATACACGCTTAATCAAAATACCAGGTTTTTTATAATTTATTATAATTTTTAGTAAGAGAATTTTTTAATACAAAGTCAATGTAGTCAAATATATTAAAAAAATATTATACGATGAAAATGAGGTTAAGTGCAATTCTCTAAGCTAAACCCAACGACATGGTAATAGCACAAAGTACCTAAAGGCGGCGCGGTAGAATCTGCCGATTCATACCATATAAAATATCGTAGCCTCAAATTACAGCTTGACACCGAAACAAAATTGTACGTTTCTTGAATCAAAAATGGAACGTTAAATTCAAATAAAGATCGATGGCTCTCAAGAACATTTAGGATTGCTGCTACAAACTCTAAATCCTCAAATTCCATTGTCTTATTCAGCCTGGTATGCATTTTCTTTCTGCAGTGCATCGAACAAAAACTTACGATATATAATAGGTACGGTCTTTGTACGGAGCCAACAGTAACAATCGGTTTTGTATCATTTTATTGGCTTCCTACTTCATCAATGTCAAATTCTGCTTGTTTCAATCAACCAATGTTATCCCGAACAAACAAAATCCTTATTCTGTGAAAGAATAATGATGTGGATCATTAATAAGGGAACAATCCATCAAAGTTAAAGAAATCGGGAGAAATTGCAAGATAAAAGAAAAGTTAGGCTCAGGTATATTTGCCAGTCAAGTGAGTAAAATGATTGTATTAAAATGATGAGAGAAAAATAGATTCAACACGTCACTCAATAGATTGCATTAGCATCATCATCAGCCTATAGAACTCCACTGATAGACTTAGGCCTTCCCCATATCATACCACGGTCTTATATTCGTGTTAACTTTATTGGGGGGTTTTGCCATAATTACTGCGCTTGGCAGGTGGATTGGTGACCGCAGTATTGGTGTTAAGTACTCAGGTGGATACTGCTGCCCATCCCCTGACGTAATCCCTTAGTTGACTTTTACTACATCCACGGGAGGAGAGGGAGGGGTCTATTCTAGGCCGGACACACCAGTACATAATAGTTTACTCATGCCTTCCTTGTCTTCCATCCAGATACCATCTAGATTCTTGATTTTAGACTATAAGAATTGAGTTGAATTTAACTTGAAACAAAGTATTAATAACTTTTCATTTAAAAAACCGACTTCCGCCATTGTATTCGACTAAATATTTGGATGAAAAAAAAATGATGAAAGAACCATAGTGGTGAAAGGATTATGATACTTTTTGAATGCAAATGCTTGGTTTGTTGCTGAAAATATCAAAATCGCCATATGTATGCCCACAATATTTGAGGAGTTCCCTCAATTCCTCATGGATCCCATCATCAGAACTGGATTTTGAAAAAAATGGAACCAATCTGGAAGTATATCTATTCAAATAAAAAAATAATTTTCCAAATCAGTTCATAAACGCCGGAGATACGCGGTAATAAACATTTTAAAAAAAAAAATACAACCGAATTGAGAACCTCCTCCTTTTTTGGGAAATCGGTTAAAAAGCAGTTTCGCGCTTAATAGTATATTTTTTTAAACTCAAAAGTTTACGAAGGCGAATTACGAATTACGAGCCAAATGGTGAAAACAGAAGCACAGGCTGACTAACGTTTCCAAGACGCTAGCGAGATGACCGCAAATGTTAATATTGGACAATGACATCGGGGTAGCTTGAAATCTATGTACCTACCTATCTTGATTAGTTAATATTTGACATTTACTATCGTCTCGCTAGCGACTCGCTATCGTTACTAACGTTTGTCAGCCTGTGCTAGCCGTACGTCTATTCATGTGTCACGCCCCAATTTCTCCTTCAATTTCCACCAAAGATGTGCGAGGATGTTTAGCTAGGCTGTGGAACGGTGCGTAGATGAGCGGTGCGAGGATGTGTAGCGGGCTCTTTTAAGACTGACTGCTAGTAGTTTTTCGCATACATCCCTCGTAATACATTCCTCGCACACATCCCTCGCAACACATTCCTCGCAACACATTCCTCGCACACATCCTTCGCTTGTTTTGTACGTATAAAAGTGATATTATTGGTTCTTAATAAACACATCCCTCGCTACGCATCCTCGCTCATCCATCTCTGGTGGATACGCAGCCTTATCGTTATCAAGTTTGGCATGCAGACTTAAATAACCGAGAACAGCTTTCAAAATGTTTATTTTATTGAGTTAAATGTATATGGAAACATTGGGCCTGCTGAAATATCGAATCGTTAATAAATTAATTAAAAAATAAATTGAAGTTTCCTTAACTAAATACAGGCCTTTATCAAAGATGTCAAAAAATTCTACCCCTGTTTTTCTTAACCAAGGAGTCATGAAAAAAGTTAAAGTTGAAGATAAGTTAAGTTATTGATGAAACATTGAAATAACATAATTTTTACAATCTTTAGATAAGTTTCGTGGTGCCATGGTGTGTCCGGCTTAGGAATAGACCCCTCCGTCTCCTCCCGTAGATGGCGTAAAAGCCAATTAATTTCTAATCATTAAAGCCATTATTATTATCAGGGGATGGGTAGCAGCATCCATCTGAGTAATGAACACCAATACTGCGATCAGCAGTCCGTCTGCCAAGCGTGCTGATTATGGTAAATCCTCCATTGTATTCTATGGGGAGGCTTCGTTCAACAGTGGACGTTTATTAGATTGCTGATGATGATGATGATGGGACAAGTTTATGGAGTTATGCCGCTTCACTCGTCTTGAGCAGTTTTATTTCATAAGGCTTTGACAAGCTGGAACTAATCAAAGACGAATCACGGACTACCTATTCTTTGACGTTTTGTGAAATTCTACGCTGGAACAAAACCCATTAAATTACAATTACGTGCTTTTCAAACGATTTTCTCAAAGAATCTCATATTTTACTTCTTAATACTATCATTTTCCATTACGTTCTTAATTCGCAGGAAATACGCTCCGAATACGCAGGACGGATCTCAAATACGCGTTTGTGATACGCAAGGTGGATCTTATATACGCGTAGGATACTGGGAGCGGAAACCGCTTGCCCTGAGCCTGGAAATTGCTTTTTTGCTTTTACTTTCTACCTTCAGTGATATTATTATCTTTGGCTCGAATATAGTTTTTGTGGGAAGTTATATATAAGTAGATACCTACCTACATCATTATCATCATCACCCGTTAGACATCCACTGTTGGACGAGGCCTCCCCCATAGAATACAATAGATTTTCCATAACCACCACACTTGGCAGGCGGATTGGTGATCAACTCGCCTTACATGTTCCGAGTTTTTGTCAGACGAACTGACGAACGACAAACATTTGAATTTTATATTCTTATAAATAATAAATAAATAAATGCTGGACATTACACACAACATTATCTAGCCCCAAGCTAAGCAGAGCTTGTGTTATGGGTACAATACATTACATAGATAGATATTTTTTATTATACATAGAAAATACACAGAACACCCTGAACAAATTATCTGCAGATCGTACAAATATTTGTTCAGAGGCGGGAATCGAACCCGCAACCTCCTGCGTCGCAGGTGAACCTTTGCCGCCACGCCACAGAGGTCTTCAAAATAAATATAATAATATAATATAATCTAATAATATAATTTAAAAAAATAAAAATTATTATTTAAATTATAATTCAATATAAACTATCTTTCTACTAATCCAAGAATAGGTAGGATTAATTTCAAGATAATAAGATTCATTTTTACATAAAAACTGTAAGCTGTAACTATAGGAAACTTTTGTTATACGAAACACTTTTGAACCAATATCTTTTACACGAAACTTTTTAAAAACTCACATACTCGTAAAACCAAAGTGTTTATGAAATTGGATCAGTGCAATTACTAGGTAGGTATGTACCTACAAGTGTAACAGTAGGTAGTGTTTTGATAAATAATCTAGAATTATTAGCTTCAGACAGGCTTAATGAGTAGTCCGAGGTGTGAATTGGAAAATACCTAATAAAATTATTTATTCTGTAGGTTACCTACTCGTAACTCAAGAATTTCCGATCAGTGATCTGGAAAATGAGGATTTCTGAGAAATTATTTTGATACAGGGACTCATTTAAACTTACTAATTAAAACCAGAACAGATATTTCTATGAATATCAATTTTAATAGGGACGCTACATTTTTAGGGTCCTATGAATTAATTACCTATATTACACATATTATACCTATTTTCTATAATAAATTACCTAGACTATATAGAGACATGAATTTACAAATGTTTAAATTAAAACTTAAAAAAATGTTAACTACAAAGTGTTATTATAGTCTTGACGAATTTTTAAATGATAAATAATAATTAGTTGTTAAATTTTTGCATGTTTAGATTATACGCATGCCATCTCTCTACCTAATTTGCATACCGTAACCGGTCAAGCATGTTGTTTCACTGTTATATTCTTGTCATCTTTTTACACATGTTTTCTGCAAATAAATATCTTTGAATCTTTGAATCTTTGAATCTTTGAATCTTTGAATCTTTGAATCTTTGAATCTTTGAATCTTTGAATCTTTGAATCTTTGAATCTTTGAATCTTTGAATCTTTGAATCTTTGAATCTTTGAATCTTTGAATCTTTACCATAATCATAATCATAATCATTTATTCATTTACAAACATGGGTAAATAGTAAAAGGTGTCAAATAACTTATGGAGAACAAGACATGCTTTACCAATTTCGGCATGCAAATGGTAAAGGTACCTCATATAAAATCATTTTAATAAAATCAAATTAAATTATAAAAAAATTAAAATCAAATCAATCAATTGTCAAATATACGGAAAAAATTAAAAATGTCAGATAGGTCAGATTCGATACATTATATTATAATACTGTCAGACAAGAATTCCTCAATTGTACCATGTTGTATCCGTCCTAAGAATAGATCTCTCCATCTCCTCCCGTGGATATTGTTAAAAGCCGACTAAAAGATTACACCAGAGGATGGGCAGCAGCATCCACTTGAGTACTCAACATGAATACTGTGATCACCAATCCACCATGGGGGAAAAATTGCCATAATCACCACGCTTGACAAAGCGTGGTGATTATGGCAATTTTTCCCCCATTCTTTTTATGGGGGAGGCCTCGTCCATCAGTTAACAGTCAGTAGTCAGTAGTCAGTAGTCAGCACCTATTTTAATTAAAATCATTACCATTGTGATACTAATGTACCTAAGCAAACCTTAAGTACCTTAGATGCTTCTTGGTAGTTAAAAGGAGTGTGTAGTTAATTAAAGTCTATATTTTTGGTATGAAAGTGATGCATCAATTCAAAATCAAAGTTACAAGTGGGCTGCACTCTTTGGTCTTTGTATATGTGTATTTGTAACTCTGGAATGTCGGAATAAAGAAGTCTATTTTTCCATTACTGAATTATATTTTCACACGGCAACGTTCTAAAAACACGGTCTTTTGATTCAGCGTACGTCAATTTGTACAATATCTGTGGATATAATAATATGAAATTTAAGCTTTTATTCAAAAACCTCTCGACACCGCTACATAAAATTTACTCGATAGAATTATTTTGCAAAGTAGGCTCTGTATATTCCAATTTTGCTCGGCATCTCAAAATGTTAGCAATTTGATTTATGATATTTTGCACAAAAGTACAATTTGTACATAGTTAAGTTCTCTTGAAACAGAATTTTATTTTATTAATAGATTTTTATATAAAAGCATTATGTTACTTTGGCGCCTACAACTGTTGCGTATTGCTTTCAACTGAAATCTCCGTGCTAGCGTATTAGGCCTAGTAAGCGGAAAGAGACGACTGCCATCGTTAGTATAAAAACTACGCGTCAGCCTGATTACAATAATAACAATTTACTACACTAACATACCTTTACATAGCAATGTGCAAAATTATGCAAAATAGGATACCTAAGTATCTCTTATCTGGCTCAACGTATTGCCATTCAGCGTGGCAACATTTGGGGACGATTTCGTCTGGCAGTGATTTGGATCAGTTGAGCTATCTTTAAATCGTTTGCAACGGTCTTTAGATAGCTCTATTTTTTATTTAAATTTGATATACTTGTATAAGTTGTATTTTCTATCTGTAAAAAAGGATAATTCTTTCTTAAATATTACAATTCTATTTAGGAGGTTCTTCATCATCTCCAGCCCATGACTATGACTCCTATGACTATTTATCTCCTACTGTCAAAACAAAATAACTTACAAGTGCTCTCACAGGATCAACCTAACTCAATAAAGTAAGAAATTCTTATCAGTACACGTGACAGAGATCAATGATAGAACAGGCTCCATTTCAACTCTTAATGAAACGTTAGGATTGTTTTCCAGACAAAAATAAGTGAGCGATAAATTTTGTGCTGTAGGTGTTTTTTACTTATTTGACGTCGCACTGTTTTGCTATTTGCCAGTTTCATGTTTTTTTTATTATTTGCAATTTGCAACGTTACACTGCTTCCAAGTCATCAAATTCAGTCAAGTCATATTTTGGTAAAACTATTGTGGTTTTCACAAACCAGACGACGCGGTAGAGGAAGGCCCTTCACTCGATGGACTAAAGACATTATAAACGTCGCAGGAAGTCGGTGGATATAGGCGGCTCAAGACCGTTTGTCGTGGCATTCTTAGAGGGAGGCCTATGTCCAGCAGTGGACTTCTACAGGCTAATGATGGTGTTGTAGTTTTACTCAAACATTGGTGGTAAATTTACACCCCTTTGAAAAGTCACTCAATACACTTCTATTTAATTTCACTATACTTGCTTACTTATACGTGCTTGTTAAATAAGCTACACCAGTTAAAATGCCATGAAAATTACATGATATAACTCAAAAAACAATCACCATTATAACGGCTGTAAAAAGACTACTCCTGAAAACTGAAACAGTGTACAAACCATGATTCTGAAGATATTTAAGCTGAAAAAACACCAAAAAAGATGCTCACTCTTGGGCTGCTTTTTTCGTGTTTTCTTTATAAATATCCATAGAATAGAATATAGAAGGAACACAAACCCCTAATTTCCATCATTAAAAACACGTTAATAAATAAAAACTTAAAAAAAGCAATTAAAACCACATACGAAATATTGGCGCTGTGAGTCGATCAACTGACTGAGAGCATTGAACTCGCGCGGCCGGTGAACTCTGTAAACTCGCCGCTATTTTATATAGCTATGGCATAAGTAGCTTTACCGGTACCTTCAGTATTCGGGAGCCGTCCTTTTACACCCTGTATATTAAATCGTTGCGTGACTGACTGACTCATTCACAGACAGACTATTAACGCGCGACCGTAAGTCCTAGACACCTGAACTTTGGAGGGTAAATTATTTTTGTGGTCTAGGGGTGCACTAAGAAAGTAATTATCTAAATTTACTCCCTAAGTGGGGTGTTGAAGTTTGTATGGAAAAAACTCTACGCATGAGAATTTGCTGGCGTTCTACTAGTAAAAAATAAAATAAAAGAAGGAGACGTCTCTTTTCCAAAAAAACTTGGGAAGGGAGGGGCAGTAGGTAGAATTTTCTAACATTAAGGAGTCGTCTGTGGTCTACTGGGAATATGTTTAGACAGACTTTTCTTACTTTGCTATAATTATGTGTTTAAGTGCCTCAATCGAAACGTACTTGAGATTTCAGTATCTATGAAATGGAAAGAGCTCGTAAAAAAGTTAAGACGTCGGTGTTATCTGCCACGACTTGGAGTGAATCTTGATAGCCAGTGACCTCTTAAAATTGGCTCGTATTTCGCACCGCTACAGTTAATATTTGTCAATTTCAAGTAAAATTTAACCTTTTTCAATTTTAAAGACGTTTTAAGACTTGATAAAAAATCACAGCATTAATGAGTGTATTATTAAATTGCCGTGGTATGTCCGGCGTAAGAAAAGGCTCTTTCATCTCCTCCCGTGGATGTCGTTAAAATCGACTAACGGATAACGCCAAGAGATGGGCAGAAGCATCCACTTGAGTACTCAACATAAATGCTGCTATCACCAATCTGCCGGCCAAGCGTGGTGAATTATGGAAATTCCCCCATTTATTTTATGGAGGCCTCGTCCAGCAGTTGACATCTACTGCTGGACGAGGCCTCCATAAAATTGATCATCAGCTGATGATGATGATGATTATACAGTTTATTACATATTCAAGCAGTTATAAAAGTTTAATAACCAGGAAGTTATAAATAAATGCCGATCTGGTAACGTCCGAATGTGTATTCTGTAGAACTGCTAGGAAGCGTAGACCATCTACGTTTTTTATCGTACTTACAACTTTTAAAATTCCTTAACTATGTATATCTTATTGATGTAAGAACATAAAAAGCCTTTGTCCAGAAACTGCCAAGTCTTTTTGAAAAAGACTTTCAGAGCAGTTGCTTCATGGAATTGCTACGAAAGTCTATGCTTTACGTAGAGCATCTTCGATTTTATAAACTTAGTGCGAACTTGTTTTTAGAAATGATCGCATGGATTTTCTCTTGTATCTGTTCCTGTTTGCACTCCAGTACACTCAACTGTAGACGTTCAGTATATTGAGATAAAGCTTAGCGTGTCTCATTCTATAAAATACTGGTTTTCAGTTAAAAGAACATAATTCAAGGCGGAATCTGAGTCCGAGATTTACGTGTTGTTGATAACCAAAATGAACGAGCGATTTGGAAAAATAAATTTACCTTTATGGCTACAGTTTTACCCTGAAAATAAGTCCGATCGGCTGTTTTCGTTTGCGCAGAAAAGCGCAGACTGATATCCGACAGTAGCCGAACGTATAGTATAGCTCTGTCCCACTGACATGATTCGTACACTGTCTGACAGAGTCGACTGATGAACAAGATGGCGCACGGCCGGCCGCGATTTTACCTCGAAATCGATTAACCAATAACAGCGCAAGATTTTTTAGCGCGCGATTGCTATTGGTAGAAAGAAGGTTCCCGCGCTATAGAAATTGGTCTATGGCGCAGGTACATCGGGCTACTTATATTTTGGGTAAAACCGTACTTGCCATTGTAATAAATAATCAAGTGATAGAGTTTGATGAATAAGAAGACAAATAATCGTGTTTTATGTGTACCAACAGACACAAAAGTCATGTTTTTTTACGACTTTCTCTTCAGTACACGATTTTATAACAAATGCTCCGATTCAGTGGTTCGACAAATTAAACGTCTCTTCTTTGAACTTTGTTTTGTAAGACGATGTCAATTTTGTAGGGTTCCGTACCCCAAGGGGACCCAATAACTAAACCTACGCCGTCTGTTTATCGTTAAAGCTATGCAGTTTCACGGATAATGTCCTGTTATTGATTACCAATCCCCCATGCAAAATTTCTTCAACCAAGGAATAAAGCCTTACTGAACCCACGGTGAAATGAGACCCATGAGCCTACCTCTTTGGGGACAAAGGCATCTATGTATCTATGTATCTGTGTATGTATATAGCCTTCCGTAATCAAGGCTTGCATTCATTGCATCTGTAATGTGTTTACTGTCATTGACAGAAGGTAGGTGACTTTTGATCCAGGTCAAAAAAAAAATAACCAGGCTATATATTTTTTGGTAAATTTTTCCATAAACCTTGTATAATTTTATAATTAGGGAATCAAATGTTACATTTAATTCAATTTATAGCAAAAGCTTATCTGTGAGCTTTAATTTGATCACGTTTGACTTGACAAATTAATGAAGGGGCAACAAACAACAAAGTTAGGTGAAAGATATAGGGTTCCGCAGTGAAGGTATGAATTAAAGATACCCCGAGCCCAATGACTCGTAAATTTTGTTTTAAAATTCACAACATCGTTTGAGCTCATTTTGCATTGTGCTAGACAACTGTTTAATTTAAAAAGGTTACAGGAAGTCTTTGAATGGAGCTCAAGACCTTTCATCATGGCATTCTATGGGGGAGGCCTATGTCCAGCTTGACAGTATGACTTCTACAGGCTGATGATGATGTGATAACTGTTAATTATGTGACGTTAGGACAGAATTTCAAAACAAATTGTTTTCGAAAAATTAAATTAAAATATAATATTACCGGAAAAAACAGTTCATGTGGTCCGATCGGTAGGACAAAGGCTGTAGGACCACGTGGCCAGAGGGAAATTTTTATAAAATATAAACTAAATTAGACCCAGTAAATATTGTTTGGTATAAAAACAGATCCCTCCTGTTTCTCCCGTGGATGTAGTAAAAACCATACTAAGGGATAATACTAGGGGATTGTAAGCAGCATCCACCCTGCGATCACATACGTCTGCCATGCATGGTGCTTATGGCAAATGACATTACATTAAATGGAAGTGGCCTCATCCAGAGGACGTATACGGACTAGTGTTGATGATAATGATGAAATATTGTTGTATGAATTTTGAGACGCCTCCCGCCGTCAGTCGCGCTGACAGCGCGGACGCGGCTATTACGCAACAAAACACAAGCAGCAACCAAGTAATTTATATCATTTTATTATTCTATCAGTATAGCAGAGTGCTTTAAAAATTAAATTTTCTATGTGACTGCTCTGTGGTGGGTTTTGCGTATTAGCATTCAAATCCGTCTCATTTCATTCCATCATTTATTGCTGCGCCCCTTGTTCGACAGTAAAACCTGTCTAAGAACCTTTGTTTAAGTCATACAAAACAATTGAAAAAAAAACATTATCAGCAGCCTTTAAACGTCCACTACTGGACGAGGCCTCCACATGAAACACAAGGGATTGCCATAATCACTACGCTTGGCAGGCGGATTGTTGATCGCAGTATTCGTATTGAGTACTATAAGGTGGGTGCTGCTGCCTATCCCCTGGTGCAATCCCTTAGTCAGCTTTTACACATCCGAGGTAGGAGGTGGAGGGGTCTATTCTTAGGCCTGGCACATTACGCCCACTTTAATATACAAGTTTGTGAGTTACAACATGCGATAGACGATAGCAAGGCATTCCAAAGACTAATGAACTAAATACACTTCTTGGTATCCAAAGTCAGATAAAAATCTGTAAAGTATTTTGTTGTGGCCCATATTATTCGCTATAACTTCGACAAGATTGAATTTCCCAAAGGAAAAGCAACAGCTTTTAAAATATCTTATTCTGAAGTGTTCTACAGAGTAACGTTGAAGTTTTTATCGTTATTCCAAATTTCGAAGTCGAAAACGTTCAAAGGAAATAGGAAAAATCCAAATTAATACCTACATTGATTTTTAGTACTTACTTCACACTTTTTGAGCAGACGCTTTCAAATAAGTTTTGAGATCATGCCAACTGAACGCATCCTAACTGGAGATCTACTGCGAATAATAATAATAATAACATTCATAATAATTATTTATTGATAATTAAAATTCTAGGTCAGTAAGGTGAATCTCGATGTCACCGTGAACACAATTTCTACTTGCAAGTGTATTAATATGACAATTAATAATAAATCAAATTAAATCTTAATTTTAATAATACTAAGGAACTAAATTAATTTTAAAAACTCGTCATATGTATGAAAGTCATATCATAGGTCCTATGTTTACCCGACTTCAGCAAAGCAAAAGAGGGTTATGACTAAAGCAGTCTATCTATGTTGTGAGTTTGTTGATTCGTATCCGAAATTACTTAAGGTCCTACTTACATTATAAATGTAATAGTTTGAATTTTTGTTTGTTATTTAATGCCATGTAACGAATAAACTTATTTCTATAAATTTTGGTGAACGATTGCTACAACTAGCTACAGGCAGGCTAAGTTATATTTAGTCAAACACAAGAAATAGTCGTAAAATAACTTTGTCATAGACATGTACTGTATAAACTTGTGAGAATTATGCAAAGATTCTATAATTTCATAGGACAGAGGAGCTACATAATGGCGCAACTGTTTTGTATGCGAGCAAGCATTTTGGACAAAACTAAGCAAACAAGCAAGTTAATCAAGTTTCACCGTTGAAGTGGGTAAGTAAATGAACCTCTCTTAATTATTACCCTAAGGTTCTCACTGGGACCTTTAGCTGGATTAAGCTAATTAGCCAGCCATTTAACGGCAATACTGTGGTAACACCAAAGGTTGTTCATAACAGAGATGAAGTGAAAATTGGGAAATAATACGATACGGAAGAATGAGCCAAAAAATTACGCCAAGTTATGAGCAGAGAAAATTGGGACGCGATTTGATTTTAAATTATTTTCGTCGAATTTGTCAGTGAATTGACTATTGGACGGTTTGGATAAGAATTGGTAATAAGGAAGGGCATCAATTGACAAAATGAAATCTGAACTCAGCTGAACTTTCACCCTGTGAACTAAGAAATTTTAATTTACGAAAGCTCTTTTTGCAATTTTCTTCGGAAAATTACTTACTCTGAAATACAATTTACCAACAATAATTAAAACATCAGGAGTTAGTTTAGCTCCTAACTAGCCTCCGGGGTCTTAAACAGAATAACTTTTAAGATAGCGGAATTAAATAAAGCTGAGATAAAGCTTGTGCGATACGGTAGAAGCCAGTAGAAGTAGCTATACAATTCAAGTGATTTTTTTTTAACAAACATGGTTTGCACCTGTACCTACAATCAAAGTTCTACGAGAAAATACGTTCGCTTTGTAACCTTTGGTTATTTGAGTGCAAAGCAGTGTTTGTTACCTTGATTTGAAAAGTTGCCTTACGGGTGACTGTATAAACCTGAGCTTCCAGGGATTAGATAAGGCGGAATGACGTCATTCGCAGTCCTTGTTGAGAGCTGCGTACAATGCACAGTGGTACTTACAGTTATCGGACACTGGACCTAATCTCGGAAATACCGTATCTGCTAGATTCAGGCTTTGTTTATCGCTTTTAAATATGAATGAGTCATCATCATCATCATTATCATCATCAGTAGCCTTTAGAAGTCCACTACTGGAGGCCTCCCCATAAATACATAATTGCCATAATCAGCACGCTTGGCAGGCGGATTGGTGATCGCAGTGTTGGTGTTGAGTACTCAGGTGGATGCTGCTGCCCATCCTCTAGTATAATCACACACACACACACACACACACCACACGTACAACAACTCACTTATTCACCACTAACACAACTCAGTATCATTTCAGTATTGCTTAGATCGCTTTTTATATATTTTTTATATTTTCTTATTAGTCTAAACATTTTCTAGTTTGTAGGTAAGTACTTACCTTTTTAGAATTTTACAAACAGAACTTTGCTCATATGTTAATGAGGTGGGCGCTTAATGCTGCTACGCAGTTTTACAACTTTTGCAGTCTCATCGTTGTAATATGTAATTTGCACATAATTATTATTCTGGATAAACAATTTTTCTTCTTTACTTTTTTATCTGAGTACTCAACACAAATGCTGCGAACACCAATCCGCCTGCCAAGCGTGATGATTATGGCAATTCCTTCCATTGTATTTTATGATTGAGGCCTCGTTTAGCAGGCGACGTCTAAAGACTACTTTTGGTGATGATGATGATCATGGTGAACATTTCCTGGTCCAGGAGAAAAGGAAGACTGAAAATGAAATGGACAGATTTAGTAAAAAAAACAAGCAAGAATAACATATAATTTCAAATGGATATCAGAATACTTCCAATAAATTGGATTAGAACAACGATATTCTATATTACAATAGATACGCTACTCCGCACTCAGAATGGCGACAGGTAATTACCGCAAGTTAGCTTAGTTGCTCAAACAAACTAAAACTTTGAACATAATGTTTATCTCTTTCTCAAAACTGGGTTTCCGTAAACCTTTGTGATTTTATCGCCATTTTCAGTCAATACAATGATACGTAAGTAGTTATAGTACTATATACGCCATTTTTTTTCAGTGGAGGCTGAATGAGTACAACCAGTCTAATGGTAACAGGTATCTGGATTAGAAGCTATATTCTAGATATAGGCTAGCTATAGCCTTGTATTGAAATATCTTTAGTTGAGTGTACCTATATGACAAGATATCGGAGATTTATTGATAATTTCGATTACCTCTACTTGCATTGAAACGACGCGTAGTGCTGTGTTTTCTCTCCGACGACAAGCTCATCAAATGTACTCGTTTGCGTGGGATACATTTGCAGTGGGCGGGTGTTGTATATTTGTGTACTTAGTTAGTTAGAGTCCTTGAATTATTTATTACTTGGGACTTTCATTCTGATTAAATGAGGTAGAAAGAAGCTTACTTCTTCAATCAACTGTTCTTATAAAAAAAGTCCCTCAGTCACGTCTGTCAGTTTGTCCGGTTGTTACAATCGAAAAATACAACCGAATTGAGAACCTCATCCTTTTTTTGAAGTCGGTTAAAAATCGGTTTACAAAGGCCTAATTCACATTGAAATGGCAGTGGAAGACAGCGGCTGGAAGCGCAGCGAAAAGAAGTTTAATTATTTGATGACTTCTGTAGCCAGCTGTAATGCAAGAGGTTGCGGGTTCGATTTCCACTGCGGGACAAATGTTTGTATGATCTGCAAATATTTGTTCCGGGTCTGGGTGTTGTGGTACCATGGTACTCGTAGTTCTTGATAACACAGGATACAGGGAATCCTAGTTCGGGATCAAGACTATGTATATGTGACTGTTGGATGTTATGTTATTAACGCAGCATTTTAAACTTAATATTCATTAATTAAATGCATAGTATCGCTTCAGGCTCGAAAGGTTCGCACCGCTGGCTGCGCCGCGGCCTCTTTCGACCAGTCGCGGCGCTGCAATTACTGGCCATGTGTACTAACACCTTTATATTTAATCTGTGCTATTTACTACATCAAACGATTGAATCATGGAAGAATAAATGAATGAATAGATGCTTGTAGAGTTGTAGCTAGTTTATGTTGCACATGCCAAAACTGCAAACAAAGACTCCCGAATCAATCGCGCGTATGTTAAGCTTTTCATTACGCCTGCTACGTTTTGTTGACGTTCTATAGCGATTCTGATAAATATAGAATGATTGAATGAGTTTCTGTATGAAGTTAATCAATCTCTCTAAAAGAGGAGCGTAGAAACGAACTCTGCATATGCAATTAGGTATAAAAGTAGGAGCTAAGAAAGTTTTCAATAAAATAACTCGTAAGCCGTTCAAAATAATAGAATGGAATACTTTTTAGGGTTTCTTACCTCAAAAGGTATCAACGGAACCATTATAGGTGTCTGTCTGTCTGTCACAGCCTATTTTCTCTGAATCTACTGTTTGAATAAAGTTGAAATTTAGTACTGAGTTATATTTACTTTGAGTTATATAGAATTAGGTGCCCCAATCACTAACATATAAACGAATTCAGATTTCAGAGGTTAATTTCAAGGGCAAACTAGAAATAAAATACGTGTCAAATATTTCATGTTACATGTCAAATGAAAGAACTTATTATGAAAAATATAAATGATTTTTTTGTATGATTTTAAAATGCTTAGTATAAGAGATATTAAAGAAAACATGCGAAAATTTACCATTCACCTCTTTCTATCCGAAAGTACTGAGCCAAACTAGGCATAACTCATAGTTTATGGGAAAATCTAATAAAAAATCTAATACTCGTAATGAGAAAATGCGTATAAAATTGTGTTGATATAGACTAAAAATTGATTGCTCTAAGTCTAGTGGTTAATATGGTAGGTAGTTGTCCGGAACCCTTTCCATGCTAATCTGACTCGCACTTGACCGGTTTTTAACATCTGAGATCACATTTCTTTAAAAAAATCTTTTGAAAAAATAATTATGTAATGCTCCATTGAACGCCATTCTCACAAATATTGAAGGCTCATTAAGACTGAATGTAATATGAATTCTAATACAGATTCCAATTAAATTAATTGGTTTTTCCCACGGTAGGATAGACGCAGCCTTAATCTAAAAATAGCTGTGTCAAATTAAATACAAACACTTGAGACGTCGAAAGTGAGTGGGTTTAAACTAATTAAATTTGTCAGATTACTTTCGTGCCTTAATTAAGGGCTGAATTTCAAAGCTAAGGTACTGCAAGGAACCTTGTACGTTTTAAGAATATCTACAGGCTGTCTTAAAAATCATGATGATCTCTTGCATTTGGCTAATAATCAATTTAAAATTACGTACGTTCATAACTATTTAGGTAAACGATAGTAAGGCCAAACAGTACACCCCAGAATAATAATAAGCGTACTTTTTTTTAGGGTTCTGTACCTAAAAGGTGCTAATGGGACCCTATTACTAAGCCCACGCCGTGCACAGTCTGTCTGTCTGTCTGTATTCTTTCACAGGGGTATATCTCCTAGGGGGTGAAATTTTCACAGATTATGCTTAAGAAGACGAAGAACTTCAACATCATCATTATCATCAGCCTGTAGAATCCACTGCTGGACATAGGCCTCCTCCTTAGAATGCCACGAACAACGGTCTTGAGCCGCCTCCATCCACCGACTTCCTGCGACGTTTATAATGTCTTTAGTCCATCGAGTGGAAGGCCTTCCTCTATACCGCGTCGTCCGGTTTGTGGTCGCCACTCGAGAACCTTTATTCCCCAACGGTTATCAGTTCTTCAGAACTGAAACCAAAAACTGAACGTAAGTTCTTCTGAAAATAAGTTTTTCAGAAGAACTTACGTTGGATAATATTATGTGTTTCTCATGAAAATTATCTCAGATATCCTGTGATGTATAATTGTATACTCAAGTTATAAAGTGACTGTAACTTGACTTTGGAACCCTACACTATGCGTGGTTCACGAGAAGACGCATGGCCGCTTTATTTAATATTTTATCTTTAAACTATTTGGGAATCTGCCAGCTACGTTGCTTTATTAAACCCATGTACAAAACAACTGCAGTCCTGCATTATAAATCAGATAGCGTAGGTAAACAGTACCCTTGTCAGTCGTCACCATAAGACAGAAAATTATTTATTCACCGGAAAACCTATTTATCAAGAGCAACTATATTTCCCTGATGAAATGACTGCGTGCTTTGCAGGTAATTATTGTGCGACAATCGATTTTAACGATTCGATTTATTATTATTATTATTAGTTAATACACAGGCAGCTCAAAGCTGATGTGTGTATATCTTATTAATTGTCAATGCACTTAAAATGTCTATCCAGACTATTTTTAAAAGAGTTTACTGATGGAGCACTTATCACTGACTCTGGAAGCCGGTTCCAGTCGCTGACGACACGGTTGGGCAAAATAATATGCTTCCTCGAATTGCTCGTACCTGGCCGGCTCTGTAGCTTCAGTGAGTGTCCTCTCAGATTTGTGTTATTACTCATAATGTACATGCTTGATATTCCCTGAACATTGTAATGATTGCAGAGTATTTTGTAGGTTTCTATTAAGTCGCCACGCTTTCTGCGCTGTTCTAACGTTGTCAGACCCAGATTTGTTTGACTTTATGATATTTTAACGAAACGTTTGAATGGATGACTCTACTTAAGTTAGTAAGTTCTGTTAAGATTTGAACCCCGAAAATCTATTAATAAACACTATAGTATGTCTCTTTATCTAACTAAAAATTTCCAAATCATAAGTGTAGGTATGCCGTGGTGGTATCGGCCTAACAATAGGACTCCTCCTCTTGTGAATGTCGTAAGGGGCGACTAAGAGATTACGCCAGGAGATGGGCATCAGCATCTCTTGCAATCACTAATCCGCTAACCAAGCGTGGTGATTATGGCAAATCCCCCAATTGCACGCTACGCAATAGAGGCCTCATCCAGCAGTGGATGTCTCGGCTAATGATGAAGAAGAAGAAGTTTAGGTACCTATACTGAAGCAAGGACTATCCCTATCTTAGGTACAATAAGATACCTAGAGAATAGTTGCGGTAGGTCTTGCAATCTTGTATAATATTGTATCCAAAAGATATGAACATATCTAATTAGATAAGGAGCAAATCAAGAGGAAAATAGGTATCTAGTTAAGTATACGCACCATGTCTCCTGCATGTAAATGAAAATGATTTGAAGAAGGTAAGTATGTATGAAATATCATGTGCACGTAACATACAAGGTAAGTAGGTACTTATTATATCCTCCACCTAAGTGCACATCTGTGTAATGCTAATGTAAAATTTTGATAAAATGGATGAGCTAAGGACTGTTAATGTCACAGAGAAAGTTGGTAATTATACCTACTGAGGTTCATTAAGTTTTACAGACAGAAAATTTAACACTAGACTAATGCCGAGTAGAGACAGTAGTTAATCAGTATATAGAGTTTCGGGCCACTATGATACTAGCAAACCCCACAGCGGGACACCAGTGCAGAGGCCTTACCATGAGTTCTTATAGCGATTCAGTCCAAAAATGTATTCAGTAAAAAATATCGGTTTGTCGTTGACATCCATCATAATTGAATAACTTAAATCGCAGAAGTCTATAGACCTTCTGCTACTGTGCCTTTAAATATAGCTGCGGACAACACGGAACCGATATTTTGTGCTGAATAGTTTTTGAACTGAATCGCTATAAGAGCTCATGGTAAGGTCTTAACTCGCGCATTTAGAACTAGATGCTAGCAATTGTAAGAACAAAACAGTTGTATGGTAGACATTGTTATTTTTTCGTAGCAAATTGAAAGCAGTTTCGTAGCAGTCGTAGCACTCGTAGCGCTTGGAGAAAATCATTTCTAAAAGTTACAGTTTGTATTAACATCCCATTCGAAATACTCATTGCTTATTTAGATAAAGGACGAGGATGAGGATAGCTTTTAAATATGACTTTCGTATCCAAGTATATTAAACATTCAGAGGACTCATTTCGAAAGCCGTTTTTAGGTCAGTCTAACAGGAATACTGGTTTGCACTGAATGGTTAACAAATTTGAAACAGTTCGCGCGAAACATTTTTATTTATTTTTATAATTTTATTATCATTACCAAAATGTGGTTTGATTACGTAAAAAAGAGAACACAATGTTAAACCACGTAAATGTAATAGAAATAGTAATTCAATAATTGGAAGAGTAAAAAGTATGATTGAACTAATTATAATTGATAACTGGTAGATAGAGTTTACTGTCGAATTATAATTAAGACTTACCAAACGTTTGCAGCATCTCAAATCTCACTCGCCAATTTCACATCTATTTATTTGCGTTTACAGTTGTTTGAATAATTAGTTTTTCTCCTAATATAAACCTCATTTCATCCTCATTCATTGTATAACTTCAAAACACAGTAAAATTCAAAAATAATATGCGGTTGATTAAAGTAAACCTTTTTTGATGACATTTATTTTATTACTAACGGTCGCAGGTGCGTGGAAGCTCGTTTCGTTAAATCAGTTTGCATAATCTATACATTTTTTTTGTGTCAAAGGACGTTTTCAGATTATTTATTACAAAACATTAATTTAAAATCATACCCGTAAATAAATAATGAAAACATAAGTGGAATCATCACTGAAAATGTGGCCGTTTTTGTAACGAAGCTATGTTTGATTAGTTGGACGTTTATTTGGTTGTGAAGTTTCGCGGTTTGTATGGTGGTTGTGCTTACCATGGGGCATTATAGTGCGTGGTGATGTTGTGGGTATCGCGAGCGTCGGCCCACACGAGCAGACTGTTGCTCAGCACGGCCGGGCCGAGACGGCGCGCGCATACTCGCACCACGCACCCCCGGTGCTGCCAACTTCGCACTTGCCGTGCCAGATCTAGCACATTTTGGTAACTTTGTCTAGGATTGATATATAAGATGCCTTTGCCAAATGTTTTGCTTTTTGGTGACTTAGAAATGCAGCCCTAGCCTCCGACCGCTTGGGCCTTTGCTCAGCGGTCGGTGGTTTACCGTTTTGTAATATATTTTTTACTATAGGTACTGTTTTTTATATACTATTTGTTTTTATAGATAAGTAGTATTCCTATATAGTGAAAAATGTATTTTATAACGAGTTTTAAAATAAATCAGCGTCATAATAATAAAGCCCTTTATTCCAAACTACAGTGTTAATTTACATTTTTAAATGTGTTTTAGTTTCCCTATAAAATGTCCCGTAGTTCAGCGTGCCTCTTGATACAGGCCTCCTCTAACATTTTCCACTGGGTTCTGTCCCTCGCTACCCTTCTCCAAAGGTGTTCCGCCGTGAGTTTCAAATCATCTTCCCATCTCGTTTGTTGGCGTCCTCTACTGTGTTTGCCATCCCTGGGGTACCAGTCGGTGACATTTGTACTCAGCTTATCTTGTTTGTTTTGGATCATTTGACCAGTCCATCTCCACTTCTGTTGGTGTATTCGTGTAAGTATTTCAGGTACTTTAGTTTCTCTCTTATTTTGCTAATAACATAACATTGAGTTAATGTTTTTATTAATATTTTACACACTACAATCCAGCGCTATTTTATATTATTAGCGATACGTGCTAGCACACATATCGGTGTTAACACTGATAAAGTTTTCAGTAGGAAACGGTTGAGGTTTGAGGCTGCATGGTAGTTTATCTATATTCTAGTGAAAGCAATAAACGGACTTGCCAGCCTCTAAAAAGCCTCAGCCACAGGCGCATAAAATGCTGGCTTGCAACTGATCACTTTTACCGAGAGAACGCTTTTAGAGATAAGACCGCCCATTGTACGTTATTTTTTTTCAATAAAGAATTTATCTATCTTTCTATCTACATATCTGCCGAAAACGCTGTCACCTTACAGTAGGTATGTAATCTAGAAAGTATTGCGCCTTGTGATTTCAATGAACACAATTCTTTTGATTTGATTTGATTTGAAATCAAGCTGGCAACACCATGCACCCCCGCGTCACCCGCAGCTCTTTAACGGATGATGCCGCCTGCTACGCTATCCTTACTGACACTCCTTTGTTCGCGTCTAATTGTAAAGTTGTATATCTGTTAATCGGAGCGCTAGTAATCCCGTGCATAAAATTACATTCTTCTAAGTTTCCATTCACCTAAGCTACCACTGATTGCAAGCAAAGTAATTAATGTCTAACTTGAAGCATTAATGTTCTTGTTTATAATTTTCATAGAATATCTAAATTCCTAGATTACAATAATGCACAATCAAATCTTAAATACACTCCAACGAATAGTACAGTTAGTGCAGTTTTAGACTAAAGCCACCCGTCTAGTCTAAAACTGCACGCCCCTTCACCGCTTTTTGGACACTCATCGACTACTTGGAAAAAGGTCCTTGTGGTTACGGAATATGGAATATTTTATTTTGACGTTATGAAATAGGGGGGGGCGTTCAATTTTAGATTCTACACATTAAACTAAGAGATCGAATCTCAAATGACGCGCAATGGGAACTTTAGTAAAACGGCGTAAGCACCCAGTAAGCAATTTCAAAATGATCCTTGTGGTAGTTACTACTAGGTACTACTTTTACGTGTCATCGATTTTTGCTGGTTACCCTGTGTTGGGTCTAGACTTGAGGCATGGTCGTCCTAAACAGGGCCATTAGCGAAGGAACCATGAGTGTGGTCTCGTGAAAATCCTCCATCATCGTGGTTAAATATTTTACCTGGACTAAGTAACTTAAGTACCTACCTAGATAATAGAAAATGCTTTACAGCACAAGACAAAAATTTTCAAGCATTTTCTACCAGCTAACCTTTGTGTAATGTAGAGTGGGTGGTGCTTTATTTATTAACTGTAAACCCGCAGTTTCACTCACATTGCGTTAAATAGTAATATCTACCTTCTAGGCCGAGGTTCGTCCGGCCTAGGAATAAATAAACCCGTTCGTCTCCTCCCGTAAATGTTGTACAAGTCGACTATTGGATTACACCAATACTGCGATCACCATTCCGCCTGCCAAGCGTGGTAAAGCCGCGAGACCTGATGTCGCTCTGCCCCTCGACTGCTAAAATGGAAATTTGCAATATCTGTACTTACCTATTTACATGTTTGTATTAGATTATTATTTATAAGTATAACAAGCGTAGCGTGTGCTGTCTTGCATATTTTTGCTGATGTTTATTTACTTTTGACTACCTTCCTAAGGTTTTTAAGTTCTCATTTACTATGTATCAGCAACTCCTTGCTCCGAGGCACCACACAGGCGCTTTTCACCTAGTGGTAAGACGGACCATTTATGTAAGCTAAGCCGAGTTTGTTGCCTGATTTTTCTAGGCTTGGTCGCGTTGGAACAGGAGTAATTTATTTTATATAAGACGATTCAAAATGATCCTTGTGATTTCAATGAATAAAGTTCTTTTTGACTTTGACTTTTGACTTTGAAATACAGCAAATCCACCCATTGGGGAGGCCTCGTCCAACAGTGGAAGTCTAACGGCTGATGATGATGACCTTCTAGGTATTTTGGAGATAGTTGCCAGTTACACAGCCAGTAGCTATCTAAAGTACTCAGTATTCCAGTCATTGCTGTAAAGTAAATTTTATAAGTTAATGATTTGTGTTTTTTACATTTATTACTGAAGCTAGCTTCTTGCTGTCTAAAAGGCACGGTAGAAAGATAGTTGTAAAAGACCACTTAAATACGCGTACTTAAACGGAGCGAGTCGCGTTGAAGTGCAGGAAACAAACCGCTTATTCTTCGCTACCAATGCAGTGCAAGTACCTACGTAGGACTCGATTCGATAAATTTTACAGTTATTCTCGATAAAATCAGTTTTTATCGAATCGAATCGATGTCGCAAGTACGTAACTCATACTTTAACGGTCGGTAGTTATACTCAAAAATTTTAACGAATTAAAGAACTCTATTCAGGCCACGCTAAATCCTATGGACGCATGTTAAACCTTCTCAGCAACCCTCGTATCTATCGGTATACAGGAACCGTGTCCTACCCAAATCTAGCGATTCCCACGTTACCTTTGTACCTCAGCAAGAGCAACGTCTAGTAGTCTATTAGTAGGTAGGTACTATCGTATCGCCTGTCACGGAGAAGGAACGCTCAGGTATAAATAAATAAATAAATAAATACTGGACATTTCATACAACATTATCTAGTCCCAAGCTAAGCAGAGCTTGTGTTATGGGTACCTACTAGATAACTGATATACTTAATACAATACATTACATAGAAAGATATTTTTTATTATACATAGAAAAATACCTAGAACACCCTGAACAAATATCTGAAGATCGTACAAATATTTGTTCCGAGGCGGGAATCGAACCCGCGGAGAAAGTACCTACCGCATAGGGCAAAAAGAACCAGGGATGCGATTTTTTCATGTCACCGAGTGACTAAATATCATCAAAAAGCCTACAAATCACCGTTTTTCAGGAGATTTACTGGAGAAGGCACTTAAATAAATAAATAAATGCTGGACATTTCACACAACATTATCTAGCCCCAAGCTAAGCAGAGCTTGTGTTATGGGTACTAGATAACTGATGAACTTAATACAATACATTACATAGATAGATATTTTTTTATTATACCTACATAGAAAAATACCAAGAACACCCTGAACAAATATCTGCAGATCGTACAAATATTTCTTTCGAGGCGGGAATCGAACCCGCAACCCCCTGCGTCGCAGGCGAACTTTCGCTCGCCGCGCCACAGAGGTCGCCAAATTCATTTGTATTAATCATTAATATTATATATTATTAGATATAATCATTTTAGTCATCAATGAGTTTTAGATGTAAAGAAATTTGGAAATCGTGGAATAAACGACAATTTTACTGACTTTTAGTCAATCGATGACTATAAAAAATCGCACCCCAGATCAAAAAAAATAATGCAAAAGGCAATCCAGGGATTCGAACTCTCGTCTTCGTATCGGTACAACCAATGCTGTTTATGACAATGTGTGAAAATATAAACATAGCTTACAATAGTTAGACCACGTCTCAGTGCTGTTAGTCATCGCTGATGGCAACAGGCACTGATTATATAAAACTTTCATTTTGAGGCTATAATTACCTAAGTTAGTAACAACAAATTAATAAACTCGGTTACATTAGTAATTTAATTATTCTATGCTTATTCATGAAATAAATTTGCAAGTTTATTATTTTAGTGAGCAAAAGTTTGCTAGTTAGCTAAATAAAATTAAATACCGAAAACAATGTTCAAGAAGTAGGTATTCATGAAACTCGATCGTCACTTACATTTTATTTTTTTAGGATTTCGTACCAAAGATACCTACATTCGTACTAAAAAGACCTACTAACGAAACCGTTGGAATTTATATAATAAATTTGCTAAAGTCAACAGACTCTTAGCGCTGTAAAAAAACAAGTTTCGAACTCAATGGTAGGTATGAAAAGATATGGCATTTCAAAGTGTATTTTCATCATGGACTGGGGGGCTTAGTAACGGGTTTTGATAGTGTTTTCGAAACTATATTTATGAAGTTTATTTTCCTTCAGTACATTTACTTGCAGCGCCCCTAGCGAAAACGAGAAGAAAACTAAGGACGCTGTCAGGGGGCTTAGTACGGGTTTTGATAGTTTTCGAAACTATATGAAGTTTCGTTTCCATCCAATACATTTACTGACAGCGTCCTTAGTTTTCATTTCGTTTTCGCTAGGGGCGCTGTAAGTAAATGTATGGAAGGAAACGAAACTTCATATAGTTTCGTAAACTACAAAACCTATACTAAGCCCCCAGTACTTATTACTTCCATAATTTTCATACACTCACTTATGTTATCGATACTCACCGACTTGACACGTCAAAACTCAAGCTAAAGTTGACGAAGAATATAGCTAACAATGGGACAGACAGACAAGCCACAAGCCTAGATTGTTTCTATAAAATTGTATTGAACTAATTATTAGGTATTCAAATAAGAAGCAAACTTCGGTTTGTATGGAGCGGACTATTAGCTAAAACGCTTCACAAAAGGATAGAAGTACCTAGTGGGTCAGAGACCTACAATGCAATATAATGTAATACCTACAGAAGATCGCGTTACTAGTGTATTTGTTTTGAGTTAAAGTATGGTCGGCGCCCTAAAAAGGTTCTTGTGACCGATTATAAAAGAACCAATGTGGTGAAGGATTTAGTGCACCTCGAAAGCTCCTTTCAACGACGCGTTCCCCAACTCGCTCAACAAAAACTCGCCTACGTTCGTCCAGTTGTGGAATTTCAAAATTGTGTTATTTTCGTTCCCAGTCGCCTACTTTCTAATCTAAATACACAAAAAATTCTAATGCACATCATTTTTTTGAGTGGAAGAAATAATTAGATAGATAAGACACTTCATTGGACACCAGGAATACATAAAAGGGTTTATTAAAATTAGCAGTATAATGGGCGGCCTTCGCCCATCGCTGAAAACAATAAGGCCAGATTTCTTCCAGGCAACCTTTGGGTGTCCTGTAACGAGCGAAGCAGTAAAGCCCGATTTACACTTCAATAAGTACAGTAGCGAGTTAAGAACTCAGATAGTTAAATAATAAGTAGTAAGTTGTAAGTAGCGTCCAAACGGGCGGAGTGAGTAGTCATAAGTTGCCGAGAGGAAGACTAGTCGCGTTTCGCTTTTTTTTTTTTTTTCTGAAGGACAATATGCAGTTGGCCTCAGATGGCCGATGCTGCGTTACCGGACTTTTGATGAGCGCGGAGGGCGCTCAACCGTTAAAATTAGGTTGGGGCAACTAGCGCAAGGGCACCACTTAGGTACGGACCTCGGCTTGGGCCGTTGCCAGATTGGGAGGAATAGGAAAACGCCCCGGAACATGCTTGTAACGGTTTAGGCGTGTGGTACAGAAGGTACTGAAAAGACTGGAGGATAGGAGCAAACGCCCCGGAACATGCTTGTACCGGTTTAGGCGTGTGGTACTGAGTTTAGGCGTGTGGTACTGAGTTTAGGCGTCGCGTTTCGCGGCCGCACTTTACAAATATATGGACTGTACTAAACTCGCCCGTCTACATGCCGGCCAGTTAAGTTGGCGGGGCGCGGGAGACGCGAGAGAGTGGGCTACTTCGCACTGGACTCGCCAAAAAATAGGATCGCGATCTATTCAACTCAACTTAATCAACAACTTACTACTTAACTCGCTTTTGCCGTTAAAACAACATTAACAACTTAACTCGCCGATGACGCAAGTTAACTCGCTACTGTACTTATTGAAGTGTAAAAGTGCAATTAATAATCGGATCTAATAATAATAATAATCTAATACCATTAAACGAGTAATATTTGTATTATATAGGAGTATTTAGGTATATATTTGGGATCTTGAAATTGGTTCTAACTTGCTGATGAAATTTGCTATAGGGGTCGATCTATCTATCTTTCTAGGTCTAACTCTGGGAAAACGTGTTTTTCCGAGTTTTCCGAGCAGTGCTTGGTCACCCAGATACTACTTTTATAAAATAGACTAGTAAATAGTAGAGATGGAGAGGTCTATTCTAGGCCGGACACACTACAGCTACACAGTTTTGACTAAGTATCTGGATAATATTTTGATGGTGAAAGAACCGAAGTGGCGAAAGGATGAATCGATTGAATCAAGGCCTCACATAACATTCGAGTAAAGTAGCGCAAATTGAACGCGGGATATTACCATTAAAATCTTTCGTAGCCACAGTGCATCTCATGGCGATTCCAATAAGCCCAAACACGGCTAGGATACATTGTTTTATGACGGAGTTCTGGCGCCTTCCTTCTGGCTTCATCTTCAGATCAGGGGATATTACCATTAAAATAATTTATAGCCAGAGTGTATCTCATGACAATTCCAATAAGCCGGTGCCTACCTTCCAGTTCGATGGTAGTATTTTCATCAGACTAGTTTATTCAAATTTGCTTTAACTATCCTAGTCGAGATATCTTATCGCCACCCGTGAAATATTTATCATTTAGGAATTCCGCTGGCTATTTGTGGTCTTTTTCATCAGTTCGACTTAACCAAATGATACTTTCTGAATGCAAATAATGCTTTACCTGTTACTGAAAATACCAAAATCACTGTATTATATGCCTATAACATTTGAGTTCCCTCAATTCCTCATGGATTCTACCATCACAAGTGGATAAAAATGGGACCAATCTGGGAGTACCTATATCCTTTCAAATTAAAAAATATTTTTCTAAATAGCTTTATAGACGGAGATATGGTAACAAACATACAAAAAAAAGCATACAACCGAATTAAAAACCTCCTCCTTTTTTTGAAGTCGGTTAAATATACCAAAATTGCTATAAGTACGTATAAGTATACCTATATGCCTATAATATTTGAGGAGTTCCCTCAATTCCTAATGGGGTCCACCATCATAACTGTATTTTGATAAAAATGGGACCAACCTGGAAATATAATGTGTCCTTTCAAATAAAAAAAGAATTTTCCATATCGCTTTATAAACGATGGAAACATGAGGTAAAAAAAAAACCATACAACCGAATTGTAAAGAAATCGGCATGCACTAGCATAAAAAGTTCAAAGTGTCTCTGCGAGTCGCACATCCTTTCGCCACACTGGTTCTTGTTGTTCACCACACGATTGTGTCTTTGTGTCTGAATTGTATTTGACGTAGGCATTACATCATCTATTACGGCGCCCCTTAGTGACGTTTGGCGATAACATCTAATAAAAGAACATTTCTTGAAGTCTTAAAAAACTAATGCAAAAAACACAATTTTAGGTACAATCGGTTAAACCGATTAGAATCCATCATCTATTCGCGTAAAAATAGCTTAAATACGAATTATACATAAAGTAAATAATATTACTCCTGCTAGAAATCAAAATAATTTTCTTAGGTACCTACCTACCTACTACCTACATACCGGCAACGGCAAGTAAGAAATTATTAGTAAAGTAAGCACAAAGTTAGCAACAGAATTCGTAGTTGCCGCTCTTTTTTATCAGACTGGCAACGATCACTCGTACCAACATTTTAGGTTACGCTGGTGTCCCTTATTTGCGTCAGGGCGCTTAATTATGATAATCTAATTGTTTATTATTTACATTTATTTATTTTGTAATAGAATTTATATGAGCTATAACGATAATATCTAACTAAGCAGGAGCCCTAAAAATATAAGTATCACAGTTGTATTACGTCCGGTAGCCAGATTTCGCCACTTGAGGCCGCCACCAGTACGACGTCAGTCTTGTATCTATAGTTTCCTTCTGTTTTGAAACCCAAGCTTAGTGATTTAGTTCGTCGGGAATTGGTAAAAAATAGATTTTGAAGTGTTTCATAGTGTGGATCCAGTGTCATAAAGATGGAGAAAAGAGTCGCCTTGGAATTAAGAGGAAGAAACCCCTCGCAGGTAAATTAAATCTATTTTACGATGTAATGGAATGTTTCGTCGATACGTATTTCATCTTTTACTCGTGTGTAATACTTAAAAAATAGCAATGTTGTATCAATTAAATGCTGAAAGTTGGTCTTTCTTTAAAATATTGGGTAAAAATGTAAATTTACTTCCTAAAATATGTGGCATTACAGCCCAAAGAAATTGGCCATTACCGTACCGATTGTTACGTTTCATTCATGTGGACATCCTATCAAATAAATTATTGAACTGTTTTGTCTCTATTACCTACCTATTTCTATTGAATGTGTCCCTTTGATTATTCACAGGACCTTCGGTAATATGATTATTCAAGCGCTTAGATCGTTTGTACTGTAAATATTCACGTATTGAGGTTAAGTGTCGAACGAAACCTATGGGTGTTTGGGTGTCAGACGTGAAATTATTTATTATTTTTTGGCTATTCCAACTTATGGAATACCTGATATTTACAGCAGCTAGATGAAGTTCCTGTATAGGTAATTTTCGTGTGAAATAATCATCGGAAACTTTTACGAAAGTAAAGAAAGATCATTGATAAAATATGGCATGTCAATGTCATTCAATAAAAATACCAAATTCAGAAATGATGGTGTAAAATAAATCTGTTTTTGAACTCCTAGGCATGTAGGTTTATGCAGCAATAATTTTATTGTTGGACCTACACAAAAACTAGACTTGTGTGGCACATACAAACTACAATATGTACATGTAAGTAGTTTCGCGCCCTTTCACCCACGTAGATTTAATTTACTCAGTAAAGTTATTTAGGATCCCATACACATCAACAGTATTGTTTTGGCAATTTCATAGCACTTTTCTGTCATGAAAATCATAATTGTTTATAACACTTTTGGTTTCGACTGCAGCCGCATTATTGACGCACGCCTTACCATACCAAATCAGCGGCCATTTTTATTGCGTCGCGATGATTCGTGTCATCCGCCATTGCAAAGTTAAAAACAACCATGTTTCTATCTGCAATTTGAACACGACAACAATATGTTTTGGTACAATCGACAATACTAGCACATTCCATCTATGTTTCAATGAATATTTCTCCGAAATAAACACTAATTTTACAGATTTTACGAACTACGTATGTGTCTTTGACAACTTGGTAACACCATTTTGCTATAATTTGACGTTTAGGTTGGATGACTTTGTCTGGATATAATACTCGCAAATCAGTAGCACTACTATTTAATTCTAGAGTACGATCGTAAAAGCTTGTAAACTTACTAAACGGATGATAAAAATATAGCACGATTTTACATGGTAATCTACTTTAACATTTCATAGCTCAATAGCAGCCTTGAAGTTGTTGCTATCGTCGAGTATCGACTTGTATCAACTGTACCTACCCATTGACTTAGATATTATGTACCTACCATTATGAAATATATTATAATTTTATTACATACCTAACTACCTAGGTACCTACTTCTGCTATCTGGAAACTGTTCTTTGTTCATGTCTAAGTAAACTTTTTCTTACACTGCAACAGACCGGCAGTAGTTTTGTGTAGATGTACCCAGATTAATTTCATACATTGCAGTATTGCTATCTGATCTATTACCACTGGATAATGATTATCTTATATTATATATACAACCTTAGAATATACTATGACTTACAATGGCTAAGGCCACTTGACCATGGATAAATGAGGACCTATCTGCCTAGGTTGAACAGATACTTAATCTAACTAAGTACCTAACTCACAACCAAGGTGTGTCCGGCCTAAGAATAGACTCCACTGTCTCCTCCCATGGATTTCGTAAAAGCCGAGAAGCCGAAGGTATCACACCAGGGGATGGGCAGCAGCATCCACCTGAGCACTCAACACCAATACTTCAATAACCAATCCACCTGCCAAAAGTGGTGATTATGGCATATCTCCCCATTGCATTTTATAACGAAGGTCTCTTCTAGCAGTGGACCTCAACCGGCTGATGATCAATTTATCTAGATTTTATAGTTAAAAAATACTATTTTCTGAATTCCAGGTGAAAGATTTGAACCTGGACAACTGTCGCAGCACCAACATAATTGGACTCACAGACGAATACACCAACTTAGAAATCCTGAGTCTCAACAATGTTGGTTTGACAACACTCAAGGGGTTCCCAAATCTTCCCAAACTGAGGAAGCTCGAGCTCTCCGACAACAGAATATCCAATGGACTCAACTTCCTTAATGGCTGCAAGAAACTCACACACCTGAACTTGTCTGGGAACAAAATTAAAGATTTAGAAACGCTGAAGCCTTTGGAGGTCTTTGAAAATCTTAAGAACTTAGACCTTTTTAATAATGAGGTCACAAGCATTGAAGACTACAGGAACAAAGTCTTTGGGCTGCACTCATCATTATTTTACTTGGATGGGTAAGTAAACATGCATAAATGGGTACACACAGCATAGCTTATTGCTTACCCCTGTGTGTTTACATTGAAATAGAAACAATTGGTTAATATTTTTGTACTGAGGCCCAATTCTCTAAGTTATTTTAAAACTACACTGAAAGTTGACCGAATCGAGACTGAATTGTAAATTGACTGAAAGTTGAATTTCTAGTCCCTCATAAATAACAATTTAGTCTACTTTCAATTCATGGTGACCACCATTAGAGTAGGATAGTTATATATATAATTGGAAAGAGTAAAGAGAGACTCCATCTACTGCTAAAATTAACGAAAAAACTTAATCGTTCAAGTTTCGGTCACATTTCAATATAATCACATTACAGTGTTGTATTTTATGTCAGGAGAATACCATTTCTGACATTCAAGACATCGACACAAGATCGAAACATGATCCAAACTCTATTTTAACTATTTTTTAGTTAGTGAATTGGGCCTCTGATTAACACAGGCCATGTTTAATTCTAAAGCTATATAAATTTTCTTATAGAAAAAATATTATTTAACTTAAAACTATGAAAAAACATCATTAGCATGTGGGGTACCCAATTTGCGTGGCTATGTGCACACATAAACTAACCTATTCGAAACCCTGTTGATAATATATGTAGATTTCACTCAGTTAAACATTCACTGCCCTGGCACTGGGGTATGCCCCCCCCCCTATAAAATTCAAATTGTCATTGCAGTATTTGGGTTGAGTACTCAGGTGGATGCTGCTGCCCACTCCGTGGTGTAATCCCTAAGTCGGCTTTTACTACATCCACAGGAGGTGATGGAGGGGTCTACTTTTAGGCTGGACACAACATGGCAAACTTTGCTATTAGTTAGTTGTAACTATTTCATATATGACAGGTTGTTAGCCCATCACCGTTTATCCATATACTAACCAAAATCCTAGCCAGGTATTTATACCTTTACAAACAGGGTAAAGACAGAAGTAAATAGGAGTCATCGTCTTTAGATAATGTCTGAAATATTGGCCATCCCTTACTATTGGATAATGTCAACCCTGCTTTTTAAGTTGGTTTTATACCTAGGGAATATGTAATAATAATAAACGCTGGACATTCCACACAACATTATCTAGCCCCAAGCTAAGCAGAGCTTGTGTTATGGGTACTAGATAACTGATATACTTAATACACAATACATTACATAGATAGATATTTTTTATTATACATAGAAAATACCCAGAACACGCTGAACAAATATCTGCAGATCGTACAAATATTTGTTCCGAGGCGGGAATCGAACCCGCAACCTCCTGTGTCGCAGGCGAACCTTCGCCCGCCGCGCCACAGAGGTCGTCAAACAACCATGTAATTCTGTCCAGCATTGATAAATCTTTAAAGAGACGGTTTGCTTATTTCCATTGGTTAGAGACAGCTAATTCCTAATAGTGTATTATTCTAACTAGTCTGTATAATGTTACCAAAACCTTCCTAATTTAATTTACCCTTCATTGAAATGTTCTGCCATCATCATCTTCAACAGGTGAAAGTGTATATTGATCGTTTTGATAGGAAAATATTGATCGTACAAATGGAGCCATACAGACAAGAATGGAGTCTAATCAAATAGAATTAGAAGTTCAAAGCCGCGTACGCACATTGCGAGGCATGCGCTGCGTACATGGTGTGCAGCCTCAAAATGTGGATAAGTGGCTATAGTTGTCAATATCCTTTACTTTAATTTTAATTGGTATTCCAGGTTTGACAAAAAGGACAGGGAGGCTGACGACAGTGATGGAGAGGAAGAGGATGGTGATGAGATGAACGGGAATAATGACAGCGACGCGGAGGAAGATGTCGATGGTATGTTGCGTTTAAGTACAGATGTAGAAAGTCGGTGGATGGAGGCGTTTCCAAGACCAGTCATCATGTCATTCTGTGGGGTAGGCTTATGTCTAGCAGTGGACTTATATAGGCTGATGATGGACGAGTAGACAACCAAGCTTTGCTGGGGAACAGGGGTTTTTCAGGAATTGGGATTTTACCCAACTGTGGAACCGTTATCCTGTGAAGTTAATCAAGAGCCATTATCGAGATATTATGTAAATAAATAAATGCTGGACATTTCACACAACATTCTGTAGCCCCAAGCTAAGCAAAACTTGTGTTTTGGGTACTAGATAACTGATATACAATACATTACATAGATTGATATTTTTTTATTATACATAGAAAAATACCCAGAACACCCTGAACAAATATCTGCATAAATATTTGTTCCGAGGTGGGAATCGGACCCGCAACCTCCTGCGTCGTAGGCGAACCTTCGCCCGCCGCGCCAGAGGTATGTACAGACAAGTATAAGCAATGCCATTTCTTGTCAATCACTTGAACTAATACTCAGAAACTGAGCAGGAACGTTTTCGAATGATACACCTGTAGCAGATAGCATCCGTCGGCGCTTAGCCAAGTTGATACTGTTGATAGTGCTCACAAACTTCGCCAGCTTCAGCTTGTTTCATGGCCGATTAGAGATGCATTAGCGGGTTCGAGTCTGCGGAAAGTTTTGGGTCACTTTAGGTTCAAACAAATGTGTGTTGTTGACAACTTTTCATTTAAAAAACCGACTTCCGCCATTGTATTCGACTAAATAATTTTGGATGAAAAAAAATGTATGAAAGAACCATAGTGGTGAAAGGATTATTATACTTTCTGAATGCAAATGCTTGGTGTTTTGCTGAAAATATCAAAATCGCCATATGTATGCCTACAATATTTGAGGAGTTCCCTCAATTCCTCATGGATCCCATCATCAGAACTGGATTCTAAAAAAAATGGGACCAATCTGGAAGTATATCTATTCAAATAAAAAAAGAATTTTCCAAATCGGTTGATAAACGCCGGAGATATGAGGTAACAAATATTTAAAAAAAAAAAAAAAAAAAATACAGCCGAATTGAGAACCTCCTCCTTTTTGTGAAGTCGGTTAAAAAGAGCTTAAAAGTGGGCAATACTACCATAACATGACCTACTTCACTCAGCTGGCTCACTTCAACCATCACACTTTTGGTTTTGGTTTATGCCATGGTTTGTCCGGCTTAGAATAGACCACTCCCTCTATGCCGTAAAAGCTGACTAATTGATTACACCAGGGGATGGATAAACGCCGGAGATATGAGGTAACAAATATTTAAAAAAAAAAAAAAAAAAATACAGCCGAATTGAGAACCTCCTCCTTTTTGTGAAGTCGGTTAAAAAGAGCTTAAAAGTGGGCAATACTACCATAACATGACCTGCTTCACTCAGCTGGCTCACTTCAACCATCACACTTTTGGTTTTGGTTTATGCCATGGTTTGTCCGGCTTAGAATAGACCACTCCCTCTATGCCGTAAAAGCTGACTAATTGATTACACCAGGGGATGGGCAGCAGCATCCACCTGACTAAACACCAATTTGGTAAACACAATTATACCGTTCGTCATGGCATTGTTTGGCGGAGGCCTAGGTCCAACAGTGGACTTCTATATTATGATGATGATATAGTTTGGTACCACCTCGTGCCAGTTCCCCTTTACCTGACAACATACACTTAGCCCAAAATTAGAATTTTTATACCTCCGTGGCTGAGATAACATAACACCCAACAGTCACCACGTGGTCATGATCCCACACTAGGATTCCCTGTGTCGTGGGTATCAGGAACTACGAGTACCATGGTACCATAACACCCAGACCTGGAACAAATATTTGCATATCATACAAACATTTGTCCCGCTGCAGGAATCGAACCCGCAACCTCTCGAATCTCAGCCGACTACTGTCCCGCCGCGCCACAGAGGCTGCATGAGAGACAAATGTTTGCATGATCTGTGAATATTTGTTCCAGGGGTGTGTGTTGTGTTACCATGGTACTCGTAGTTCCTGATACCCGCGACACAGGGAATCCTATTGTGGGATCAGGACTGTGTGTGATATAGTTTTTTTTTTATATGAAATAGATAAACATACCTCTCGCAGTTCATCGGCGCTTATTGTAATACTAAATTCTTGTACATAATTGGTTGAAAGAGCTGTGATAGACCAGTGTGTTATCATACCGCTTTCACAAGTAAAGTGCGCATCATACTGAGTGTACGTTTTGTCTACCATAAGCCCCTTTATTCGCTATGACCAAACGTAACATAACGCGGGCTCGTTACAATATCTGCGTGGAATCATCGCTGAATCGTATGGGTAAAGTCACACGGTATTGACAAGAAATCTCTTAGGTCATAGCGAATAACCACCCAGTTCAGTTTGCTTCCGGATTTTTATATTGTACTGATCTCATTTTGAACAAATCTCAAAATCCCAAAATTGCTGATTTTCTAAATATCTTTGTTTATTTTCAAAGAGATTCGCAAGACAATGGCAAAAAATTAAAGAAATAGGACACGCTTGTTCATAGTGTGTGCGATGTTACTAAGTATTTTTAAAGTTTCGACGACTTTCGTGGTGTGGCGTGCATCAACTCTTATCAAATATTCCTCCCATCAACGATTCACAATCAACATGTTAGTGGTTAACCACACAGTCAGAACATGAATGCTTCCTAAACTGAATAAACAATTATCTACACAAGATATCCTATCATTCAGTATGGTTACTTGTATAGTATTATGTTATCTGTAGTATGGTCGATCTAACTACATCACATTTGCATTGGCAATTTCACCATCATCGCAGAGGATGGGCAGCAGCATCCATCTGAGTATGCAACACCAATACCGCGACCGCCAATCCGCCTGCCAAGCGCGGTGATTATGGCAAATCCCCCATTGCATTGTATGAGGTGATGATGGAAACGTCTTTTTTTACACGATTCTATGGAACGCTCAAACGCCGCTGCGCGCCGCATCTCCCTATTTGCGCAACTTACGTTCACTTTGCTGAAATATCCATAATTTTATATGGTCAAAAAATAGGTGTAAGGTCTCTTAGTAGCCGTTTGGCGAAGTTCATGGTGTCCTAGTTATATCAACAGAACTATAATCAGATCTTCATTGAATTAATGAATTTTCCAGCCTTTTCGTTCAGCTTTCATCAGAAAACCTTCCCATAAACAATTGCATTCATAAAGTCAATGTTCCTGGGTTTTCAAACATGGGGGTATTTGTAATAGAAATATGCATTCCAGATTTGGACCTAGATTTGGGTCCGCTGGTGATAGATGATAGTTCAGAGAGCCTAGCAGAGGGCAGCACCTCTCTACCGATGATTTTGTACACCGTTTACGGTCTGCTATTCCACATGGGGTTGCTATTGAAGAGTAAGCATCGTTAATTTTAAGTGATGTTTGTGTTATGTCACGACTTCCAACATTTTATTGTTTGCTGTTTTTAATTCTGTCTTAGTATAGTACCCTTAAAGGGCCAGTCACAGTGACTAGTCAAAAGGGCTACATCTTTTTTTCCCTATATTACCTCTAGTACCCAAAGGGTGCCAAACGGGACCCTATTACTAAGCCTTCGCCATCTGTATGGTTGAGAACCTTTTTGTGAAGTCTTTTAAAAAGGCATTGTTATTACTTCTATTGAAAAAATATACGAAATTAGTTCTTGTGAATATAAAATATGAAAAATGTCAAAGTCAAAAAGAATTTTATTCATTGAAATCACAAGGATCATTTTGAATCGTCTTATAAACTAAAATTACTCCTGTTCCAACGCGACCAAGCCTAGAAGAATCAGGCAACAAACACAGCTTGGCTTACATAAATGGTCCGTCTTACCACTAGGTGAGGAGCGCCTGTGTGGTGCCTCGGAGCAATCTGCCTGTGTACCCCCCAAACTAATTAGCTTTTTGAACTTTTCATATTCATTTTCAATAGTGGAAAGTTGGACAGTCGTCCCAACAGTGGAAACTACATGATGTCCCACAATGCGTTATTTCACCCTATATAAACTTATTACAGGCTTGATTTGTCCTCATGGATGATATCTTCAGATTAGTGAGGATATCCTACCGTAGGGTAAACAAAAGGCCAAATTATTAATTTGGCACACGCCCACTTTTAGCGGATGGATTGCCGCTTGTCGGAATCCCTATCGTTAACCCATAAGTATCGTCAAAACCAAAAAGAAATGAGCAGATCAGATTTTACTGTCTCTATCTTTACAAACCAGGCTGATGAAACTCTATACTGAATTTTATTTTCGTTATTAGCAGGTTCCGAAGTCGACGATGAAGATGAGGAAGACGAAGGAGATGAAGATGTGTCATTAAGTGCAGTTTACAATGACAACCTCGGTAAATAGTTTCCCTTATTCATAGATTTTAGTAAATTTTATTAGATTTCTGTAATTATTAGAAATTTTATTAGGCAACGAGTAAATCTGTAGAAGAACCAAGGTCACCGACATAGCTCTCAGAATTAGCAAGTGTAAGAGGCAATGGGCAGGCCATATAGCTTGCAGAACACACTCATGATAACATTATAACAATGGTCACAGGAAGTCAGTTGATGGAGTGGAGTGGTTGTGCGTGGCATTCTTTGGGTGATGCCTACATTCAGTTGTGGACGATGATGATGGCTCTACTAAGTTTCATCGAAATTGGTTCAGCTGTTACAAAGAATAACAAACATCTATTTCAAATTAAAATGTTAGTAGGATCTGTCAGGTAGCACATTGTCTTGGTGAGAGGCACTAAGCAGCCCCAACTGGTAATCGATTACGATGTCGCAGTACATTGCGTCCCCTGGTTTTCAAATAAGTCGATTCAATTTGCTTCCATAGTGGGAAAACTGATGATTACAAAATCGGGGGATACAGTTTGGTATTGCAGCTACATAACTATCATCTACATCCAAAATGTAATTACACATTCGTTACGTTGCGTGAGGATCTTATATTTTATTTCTATTCAAAAGCAGAAATATTCAAAATATATAACGCAGTAACATCGTAATCGAATCGAACGCGACTATGGGTTCATTGCAACAAGGGCTGGGTTGAGTACTATATTGTATGCCTTGGACCGCCCTGGCTTGTCTAGGCTGTAGGCTATTTTCAAGTCTTATTTTAAAACCACAGTTATAGGTCAAGTGTGGGTATGTACTACCCTAGAATAGATAATTTATATAGAAGTGTATTGAAGTACAAGGAGAGAATCGAAAAAAATAGAAAAAAAAACATATCGCGACGACGCGGCTAGCTGCTCGGCGAGTGCACCTCCGCACTGATTAGCATGCTTAGTATGTGCGAGTGAGTACGTATTTAGCGCGGCGTTGAGTGCGACACTAGCGCCAGTGTCAGTTCTAATTGGTCATTAGTTATTCACACTTAAAATTAAAGATACTACAGTATCACAAAATTGACGCCCGGTCGGTATTATAACATCTTTTGTGGAATTTAATTAATACATCCACTATTTTTGTTCCAAGAAGAGGAAAGCTCCGCCAGCTCCCTGTACGAAGGCAGCGATGTTGAAGAGGAAGAGGATGTTGATGAAGAGGATGGTGAGGGGGAGAATGACGCTGTAGGCAACAACCACTCCAAGACGCTAGGTAAGAAAAGATCTGCCAGCTTTTTGTATAATGGCAGCGAAGTGGAAGACGAAGAGTATGTTGATGAAGAGGACGGCAAGGGGGAGAATGACGCTGACTTAAGACTGAAGAGAATGGCGTTGGCGGCAACAACCACTCCAAGACGGAAGGCATACGAGATCCACTAACTCTCGTCGAAGTGTCGAACATTGCGCTGCTATGCTATATACGCAAATTGCAGACTGTACATAGACTACTGGAATAGTATTAATTGGTATATCGGTGACAGAAACGCCTTGTATTTGTCATTCCATAAGGTTTCAAGACATCCTATATACGGCATACCTCTATATCTCAGAGGTATACAGGGAAACAGTCAAATTCTTCACTAACTTCTAAATACAAAGTGAAAAGTTATTTTTTTAATATTCCTTGTGCAATGATGTGGCCCTCTTAAGGGGCTGGCTAGGGCAGGGTTAGCAGAGGGACAATGTACAATACCCCACGGCGGGATATCAGTGCAGGTCTTAATACCCTCGCTTAGCATTACAAGCCACCAGCCAGGACAAATCTTACACCTACGAAAATTATCCAAGTCCGGGAATAATATCCCAAAACCAATCTTTACTACAATGTTTCTTTGTTCGGCAGATGGCGAGAACAACGCAGACGGCGAGCCCGTAGAGAGCACTCGGGGTAAAAAGCGGAAACATGAAGACGAAGACGAGAATTGAGTATTGCCTTAAGCGGAGTAATCTTACTAGTTTGTAAGTGTACAGCTCCGAGCATCGGACAATAAACACGATCACAATCTACACTGCAGTCACCCGTACACTAGTTGTCATTCGTGAGATTGAGTCCGTCGCGATCCGAGCGAGGCCAGAGTCCGTAGTCTGAGTTTTGCAAATAAAGGTGACGATCGAGTTACCGAACGTGACTTAAGCAGTTACTATTATTCAATCTGTGGTGCTTCCATCGCGCAGCATAAAATGTTTGATAGATAGGTACTACATAAGTCGCGGTCGAACGCTCGCTCCACGCAAATCGATAATGCAATGTAAAACTCTTTGACTACGGCCTCAGGGACTATTGGTAACTAGCGTCCTGCACGCCGCGTTTCGGACGCTCTATCAGATTGTATGGTTTGTAATGAGCTGCCACACAGCCGTTACTTACACTGCAGAATGTAGTCATGCTAATAACCATAACTTCTTTATTTGCTTATATATGTGGTACAAAGTTCTTTACGTGGCTCACATTCCCAATATATTTTACATTAAACGAAGTTATTAAACATGATATTTTTTAAACTTTCGCGATCAGAACACATTGATTTATATTGTCACGGGTATTTATCGCGTGTTACTATATTATTTGTTATTCCAGACGTTTCGAATGTGTTACAGCAATCGTGGTCGCGGGCTGTCAACTTGTAACGCATTCGAAACATCGGGAATAATAAATAATAACGTAACACGCGATAAATACCCGTGGCAAATATTATTTAACATGTCCAAATGTACAAAGTTATGAATTTTATAATGCATGTATTATTAAATTCCAAACTGATAAACTAAACGCGTTTGATACTTATCAAACGTGCACCTTTATAGCGCCATCGTGACTTTTGCAGCTTATATACTCATACTTGTGAGCATGTTTACAAGGGTATGGAAACCGAAACAGCGCTCGGACCATTTCATCAATAAAATAGTCTTACAATATGTATTTGCAGCTGTGCAAATTCGGACTAGGGCCTCGGATGAGACTAGACTCGAGAGTCTATCTAACTAGGAGCCGTGAGATTTTAAGCAGATGTTTTTTATCATTAATGTTGTCTATTGTGTGAAATCTGTAGTTTGTTGTCCGACAAGTTAATGTTTCAATTAAATTGTTTATGTAATAATCATTTTTTATTCTATTGACATGCTTAATTTTAGTCTAATCATTGAAATGAAAGTGCATCGTTAGGATTAAAATAGCTCTCATTAAAACAATTTAAATAAATTGTATTAATTAGTGTAAGTGGGAAGGTATATGGATGAATTGTTAAACAAAATTATTTCATGCCCTTGGGATCCATTGCAACTTTATTTTGATGTGGGCTCCGCCTGTTTGAGTGACCAAATTAGACTGATACACACTTGAATGTGACGAGAAGTCAATTTCCATGTAGTTTTTTTCATGTTATATATCAAATAATTACATGGCATAAACTAAATATTTTCCGAACCACTCAATCTACTTCACATCCTTTCCTTCAGATATTGTATTGGTTGTAAAATTGCTAGTTCCACCATTATATTAGTGGTATCGTTTCATTCCATTGAGGATGACCCCTGTTGAACCTTCTGTTAAATTTTACGGACACGCCAAGATTGTTTGGCGTATTATTTTATTTTAGTAATCTCACTAATGATAACTGAAAATGATTCAAATATTTTTAAACAAAAAATTCCAATTCTATGTACGAAATATCATATTCTGAATGAATTAGACCATATCGGCATCTAATGAGTTCAGAGAGTATTTTTCTACAATATTTTTTAAATATTAAAAGAGCGATTTATGCACTTGAAAATGTCAATAAAATTTGGTTGATGCATCATGGTGAACGTGCCAGATATGTTAAAGAGAATTTTAGTTAATAATTTTATTATTATTATGTAAGTCATTAAGTTTAAGTAATTTACAACTTGGCCTGTTGAAAATATATATAATCCTACTAAGACTTTATTTCTGGGATTGTAAAATAAAAGATAAACTTAAAACAGTTTCGTTTCATTTGACAAAACTATCATTACTTCAAAAACATCAGATTACTTAGCTTAACATAAAAAAACTCTTCTTTTCTTTCTTTTTGCCCCAAAAAACGCCGAGTGACCGTTGGTGCTACCACCTCATGCGCCTCGCAGAGGCTACTTTCATTCACAACATTAAGTAAATTGCAATCATAGTATACATCAACTTTTCTGCTGCTCCAAAAACTGTTGCAGTAAGGTGTTTTCAATGGGTATGACCAAATTCTCGCTGCCGTCGTAAGTTCGTTTCATCCTCACCAGCTTGTGGTCCAAGAACTCTGTTAGCTGCGCTCTCAAAGCGAGGTCTGAGCTTACCAGGAACTGTTCTCTGCTTTTTGAGTACAAATCTTTAAACGGCAATCCTGAAACGAAAAGAGTAGCAAGTAAAGCTTGATCGTGTGCTACAGTTTTATTTGTGGTTATATGGTCTTTTAAATCTAGCTTGATATTACCTGAAGAAACCACAGGTCTTGAAATTAGTGTCTAATTTCTAAACACTAATATTTTAGCTGGTTTATCAGTTTCCTAATAAATTATACAGTGTGGATACTGTGGATCTAGATCGCGCTTTCGATGCACTTTGAGACCGCGGGTATGTATGTGAGATTTACCCATCAGCCGTTGTTGGATTTGTCATAATCACCACGCTAGGCAGACGGATTGCTGATCGCAGTATTGGTGTTAAGCAGCTACTTAACACCAATACTGCGTTAATAAGAAGCAACTGACTGACGTAGTCAGTAGGTAGGATTTTAGTATGAAAGTCTTAGAGAATTTATAGTAGGGAGATGGCAAGCATACGCTTTCCCCTCTGCCGAAGTACATGAACGGTCGTTCGTGTCAGTTAATAAAAACTAGTTTAGCCACGATCGTTCGCCATTCTGCGTTCATACCTGTCGCTGTACGGAGCTCCTAAAAATGGTTGGTTGTGCTGTGGTTTCGTGTAAATGGCGGTCGGAAACAGCAAATTTAACAAAATATGGAGTTTCTTATCACATTTAAGTAATTAACAACACAATTAAGCCATTAATTTCACCGTAAAATATATTTTCTTAGTGCAAGCTTACGACAGAAATAACGATACGTAATTTCTTGGTACGGGGACAAGTGATGTGAAAACAACGAACGAATGAATGAACGATGAAAGAACGCTGCAACGATTTTTATGAAATTAACAGGATAGGGCGTTTTCAGGCCGAAAAAACTATCTCAAAGCTGTAAAAAAAACCTTCCGATTTTTTTTCGGTTTTAGGGTTTTTAGGAAGGTATGCAAAATTATACGGATATTCGAACCTCGTTTCGTATGTAAAAAGCAGATCCACGAAAATACATTTTCTTATCAATAAATCTTATATTTTCATTAAAAAAATACAATATAAAATGTCTTAATCCCAGCTTATAATTGTTAAATCCAATGTATGTGGCACCAAATCATAGACCTTCTTATAATCAATACAAGCAACCAAGAGGCTTCCCTTGCTCCTCCTGACCTTCTGTCTGATAGCCATGTCAATGAGGAGGAGCTCCTTAATACGACGGGACCCAACCTTACATCAATTCCGAGCAGGAGCCAAAATATTGTTTTTTTTTTACACTTAACAGTCACATACGTAGTCTTGATCCCACACTAGGATTCCTTGTATCGTAGGTATCAGGAACTACGAGTACCTGGTCCATAACACCCAGACCCGGAACAAATATTTGCAGATCATACATGCCTGATGCGTGTGATTTGGAAACCATATAATTCTTTATGAAACCAACGCACCACGGGTCTAGATATTAGTGTACTGATCATGAATACAAAATTTCATGGAGTTTGAAGAAATAATAGCCAAAATAGAACCAAACTTCGTTCGCGTGCAAAACGACGTACGTGTCCTACCGGTGACCTCTTAAATCCTAAAATTCAATTTTTAACTGACTATGTTTTTTTATAGGTTTGTTACGCGATTACTTTTGATCAATATGAATCAATTCAACCATTCAAACATAATAAACATACATCCATAGACTAGATCCATAGACAATGAATAATCTTAATTTCATTCAGTCTTTTACACCCCATCACTAGTTTTTGCGCTGGTGTGCAACTAACCAATAGTGTAATTACAGAAATTATTTATTTGTGTGCTTGTGTTATGATTGTGTGACAGCTTTTATTTCCGTGTGCGTTCATAGAGACGCCTCAACCTTTTGCATGAGTGTGCGTGAGTAAGTAAATGTGTGCTGTACGTGTTTACCTCGCCTCCCCCAAAAAGTGGCAGAAATAATGTAGTACTAGAAGTTGAGCATGCCATCTCCCTACATAAATTCTCTAAGATGAAAGTTGAGGTTCACAAAGTGTACGCTAGGGGCGCTCAACACAGACCCTAGTTTTTGCACCAACCAACGTAACGATGACGGTCAATCTGTAAATGACATAGTAACTATAAAATAATTTGTGCGCGTGCAAGATAGAAATGACACAAATTCATAGTTATTACGCTTTACACGGAAGGTAACGTAATCGTTACGATGGTTGCTAGGGTCTTGAGGAGCTCCCCAGCGTACTTTGTGAATCTGAATTTCTACTCAAAAATCCGTATAAGTGTGTCACACACGTAGCAGACACGGTAAGATATATCTGAGCGCGTATCTGTCCATATCGCTCTCTATACTAAACTCAGGAGCAACACACGTAGCAGATCACTTATATTTTACCGTCAAGTATCTGCAGGCACCGACATATATCAAAAGATGGACAGATGATATCTGTGTATACAAATTTAAATACAATACAGTTTGAAGGTTTCCGCGTGAATGTATCATTTTCATATATTATCGTATCTGCTACGTGTACACTTTACACTAAATCATACTCCGTGTAAATTGCTTGTTAAATAGCGACTCGAGGCTTTTGTGGATGCTCCTGCCATGCCTGATGTTACCTGCATAATGCTGCTTCTGGTTCTCGAGCTGGTACTCGATGATGATGTTGAATATACCCTTGGCGTTGCTGGTGAGGGAGTGGTGCACGCTCTTGAGAGAGGATAGCTGCAGCGCACCGCTTCGCGCGCTCAGCAGAGAGCTCTCGAACGAAGTCTCTGCACTGTAAGGCATAAGTGTGGTCACGTCCCACCACGTGAACTTGAACTTGCTTAGCTTTGAATGGTCCCATACTGCAACAAAAGTTTACAGAAACAATCTTTAGTGACAGCGAGCTGATGTGATAATTTTATAATTAGTTACTACTACGTGTCACGCAACGTAACGTAACACAACTTAACGTGTAACGTCGCAGGAAGTCTGTGGATGGAGGTGGTTCAAGACCGCTCGTCGTGATATTCTAGCGAGGAGGCGTACGTCCAACAGTGGACTTCTACAGGCGGATGATGATGATGATGATGGATGACTTTGTATCACTGCTTCTTTTTTGATCACCCTTGTCAGAGATCAGCAACACAGTAATAACTTTATGACTAGTGATCTTACCAGTAAGTCTACTAGAAAGCAAGCTCTCTGTAGTTCTATTAGTAAGAATATTTGGTAAGACTACAGGGAATAGCCTATAGAAACATACAAAGCAAGCTCGTAAATAACAGAATACCGGTTACTTACACAAAGGTGCATTGATGTGATCGATCGTAGCTATAGTGTGCACATTTCTTATCTGCGATATACTAGCTAACGTCGCCTGCGCCTTTGCATTACGTAGCATCGCTCCATCTATGTTGTGTATTATCAGAAAAACATCCACTCCTTTTTCAGTCAGTTGAGTATCAATTAAGTTCACGACATCTCCTATATTTGAAGGCACGTGGGTATTTTCTAACAGATCTACTACAATCGTTTCTATAATACTTTTGATTGTGAGACTGGGAAAGAATCCGTTCACGACGATACAAGGAAAGTCGCTAAGCTTTTCTGTTTGAAACTGGTGTAGAACGGTTCGTTTAGAGCCGATTCCATACAAAATTATGTTAAAGTTTTCGCTCAGGACGTAAAGCCACCTGTTGAACAGTGTACTGTAGGTGTTGTTCAGTTCCATTATTTTGCTTCGGTGTTCATTTGATATTTGAATGTCTTGAGATTCGTCTCCTAGGTTCAAGTTCTTTAATCTTGCTAGTGTGTGGTCCGATGTGGTGATCTGAAATAGTTTAAAAACGTTAAAATACAACGAGTTAGTTTCCTTACTTAGTTTTTTTAAAAGACTTGAACATGTTCATATCAGCCCTATAGTTTGTTGAAGAATAAAAATAAAAAAGTAACCACGAAAACTCAAAAGTGACAAAAAAAAAATTGTCGCAAAGGGTGACCCCTTTGCAAGGGCAGCGCCATGTTGTGTTAGGTACATTTCTGGAGGAAAGTTAACGAGGCATTTCATGAATTAAAACTTCGAAATTTATAAAGTTTTAGACGTAAATTCCGCCATGACGTGTGGAATACCTTCCTTCGGGCTTGTAGGGGTATATTGTATAACTGAAGTAGTGTTTTGTTGCTTGAGTTACACTTTGAACCTTCGGGTATGTTTCCTCTTAGTCTAAGTTTGTTATGTGTTTCTGTGTAACTCCTGTATACAAATAAATATATATTCTATTCTATTCTAATTAATATATTCTATAATCACACTCAAGGTCTTTAATGAAGCAAAAGCCATGAGACAAAGTCGAAAAATCTCATGTGCCTATAATTTCACCATATTCTATTTGCCCTGGTGTGTACGGCTTAAGAATAGACCTCTCGGCCTCTTGGATTTTGTAATAGCCAACAAAGGGATTACACCAGGGGATGGGCAGCAGCACCCACCTGAGTACCTAACACCAATACTGCAAAGGAGGATATAACTATTGAATAGGCCGAATCAGCTATGTGGTTGCACAGTAGACCAATTGATTCTAATATTCTTAAAAAAGCCGTTGCTACCGATATATAGCAACTTACGGCGGGCAGCCTAGGTACTTTATATCAGAACTTAACCAGTATTTTTTTTAAATTTAAATTATAGCCTTACCTTTTTACTGGAATGCATCAGGAAATAATTATCAGGTGTGATGAAATACTCCGAGTCCTTCAGCTTATTTCTGTTGGTCTTATTTTTGCTAAAAAGTACTTTTTCCACCGATTTCCTTGGTTCCTCCTCCTCATCTGAAGAGTTGTCGGCCTCAGACGTCTGTGATGACTCAGACTGGAAATACATAAAAAATATAAGCATTTACTCACAGCTCCGACCGCGTGGAACCTCTTATATATTTTGATATATAAGCTATAATAAGTACTGTAAAGTTTCATCAAAATCCGTTCAGTAGTTTTTGCATGAAAGAGTAACAAACATCCACCCATCCCCCATACTCACAAACTAATACATTTATACTCAAGATAAAACTTTCTCAGAGTAAAGTTCGATTTATTAATATCGGCCTTAAACTCAACTTGTGTCAACCACAATTTTTATCTAACAAATATTTTTAGGAGCTTTGTGTAGTTTCCGGTTGATGTCTGCTACTGGCCGACTACTGCTTGGCGGTTTGATCCCTGCCTGGTTGGTAATTTTTGGGATATTATTCTTTAATTTTTCCCATAAGTGTGGGTTAAAACTTTAAAACCAATTACTATAAAAAAGATGATAGTTCATCCTGAAACATATAGAGAAGTATGTGCCTGTTATTTCGCCGGTACCTATACCCTTCAAACTGAAACACAGCAATGCAAGCACTAATGCCTGGCGGCATAAATAAGTATGGTGGTTACTTCCCCAGAAGAGCTCTTTCACATGGAGCTCTACTACTAATACCGGCAAGAGGAACAAACCGCGAAAATTTTTGTGTTGAGTCTACCAAAATTGGAAATACATAGACATATTTTCCTCTGACCATCCAAGTGATCCCCCCTCGTTTACCCTGACTATCCAGAAAGTGTAAATAAGTATGATTACCTCATTGACACTTCCTTCAGGTGCAAAATCACTGCTACTGCCTCCTGAGAAGTCACTCTCAGCACTCTCACTCTCCACTTCTTGGATTATTCCTGCAAAAGGATATTATAACATATATTAACACCCAACAGTCACTTACATAGTCTTGATCCCACACTAGGATTCCCTGTGTTGTGGGTGAGTTAGTAATGAGAGCTTATAATAGTTAAAATGACGTTTAATGTGGACCAAGGCTAGTCTGCGGGAGCTGCTTCGATGCTACTCTCCACCATTAAACACTGAGACACTAACAATTTTAAGTTTTGAAAAAAGAACATGCTTTCAAATTGCCCTATGTGGAAACTTATTTCATGAATAGTATGATTACCAGTTTAGAAAACTACTATACAAGCCTCGGCAGAAACAGCAATTTACGGCGTCGTAAGTTACTCACTGATGAAGTTCCAATACTACTGCCATAAGGTACCCATTAGATATGTTATTGTGAATGTGAATGACCCGTAGGTATTACTAGGCTTTTTGTTTTTGTATTCTAGGTTTTAAGAAATATACAATCACATTTTACAAACATACTTTAAATAGCGTCAAAAGTACTATATTAGTTACAAGTGGAGACCTTTAAATTGCCTCAAAAGTACTTTTTACTTTGGTTCAAACACATGACTGTTACTTTAAAACAAGTAAGTTTCATTTAATATAGGAAACTTTTAATAAGCCTTTGTTTACCACTTTGTTTTCATCAACACTTATAATAGCTGTAAGTTTTCCTAAAACTGTAAAATAAAATAAATAAAAATCTACAACAATATGGTACTGGGTTACTAATGTACACTGATAATGAAGTAAAAATTGCAAAACCAACTTACTTTTCTTAATGATGTTCTTGACATGCCTAGGAGTGGCTTCACACACTTTACTGATGGAGTTCTGCATCGCCTGGGAGAGGACCGTCTTTCTCGGAGTTTTAGGAGAGTCAGTGACTTTAGGTGAATTGCTGATTGCAGATTTTACTTTGTTCTGCAGATCTAGTTTTGTATGGCGGGATTTAAACTGGAACATATCCTGACCTTCCACATCATCATTGCTGAACAAAGCTGGAAATAATGCATGGATTAGTACAATAGGTTCATTGGACACTTGTCTGCAAGCTCCATTACATAGATTTCTATATTGAGTCCTTTAAATGATTTCCTAACCTATGATATTATTAACTTTCACAAACACTTGAAGGAAACAATAAAAGATATGCACTCAAAATAGCAATCACATACAGACAACCATTTATTATTGAGCTAAACTTAGACGAAGGATTTTATATTTTATTCTAATAGCCCAGTAAATTAAGCATTTGCTTGTATTGCCCGCACATTAATTCCACAAAAGGTAGGGTACTCTATCACTGTGAAAATATAGAAGTGGAAGAATTAATGTTCGGGTCAAAACCTTTATTGACTTGGCTACTATGACTTTGACAACAAAGTTGAATGATTTGTGGTTAAGAATAGATTGGGCTGAAATAAGCGAATTGAACTATATTTGACAACCTCTGTGGCGCGGCGGGCGAAGGTTCGCCTGCGACGCAGGTGGTTGCGGGTTCGATTCCCGCCTCGGGACAAATATTTATACAATCTGCAGATATTTGTTCAGGGTGTTCTGGGTATTTTCTATGTAGGTATAAATAATATGTAATGTGTTGTATTAAGTAATATCAGTTATCTAGTACCCATAACAAAAGCTCTGCTTAGCTTGAGGCTAGATAATGTTATGTGAAAAGTCCAGCATTTATTTATTTATTTATATAGATTTTCTTCCCACTCATAGATGCTGTAACACAAACTACATAAAACCTGTATTGCAAATCTTGTCTGCCACGTTACGTGCATTAGATATGAATCCGGCTATAGGTACCTACCTGTTGGCTTGACTGTCTGCTGTCTGAATTCCTCATCCATTTCATCATCAGTACTATCATAATCTTTGTAGGACCTCCTCGTGGTTGGTGTTGCTTCTAAATAATCTCCATATTTCTTTGGTTTAGTTCGGACTCTGGAAGTTCTTCTTGAAGACGAATTAGCCATTTCTTGATCACCTGTAAAAAAATGATGCTACTTTAGCAAAGGCAGCTTGTTCCAAAGCAAGGAACATACTCTATAACGACTTCTTCTTACTTATTCCGAAACCCTCGTTCCGGAGTAAGTAAGTGTTGAAATAAATACAAACCAAATATTATTCTTACCGGCGGCAGCGGTGTTAGCAATTTTAGCTTCACCAGATGGTTTGTGGGTAGCAGCCACAGCGGACGCCGTTGCCGTACCTTGTTGTTGCGGTAGGGGATAATGTAGACGAAAACCGCTACCACCAGACATCGTTTCTACAAAACAAACACAGATTTATGTATGAGCAAAGAAGAAAATAATTTTAGGAGAGAACTGCCGTACACAGTACTACTAACTACTGTTTGTCAGTCACCGTGACAGTGACACTGACATTACATTTACTTACCTACCAACCAAATGTAACCCTCTCTTATTCTAAGATGTAACCTTCCATGGATGTAACCAAACCATACCACACTCTGTGCTACCAACCACTGATCATACAAACCTTAGATTAAGGAAAGATACAAACACTTTGTTACTAAAGATTGAATCTCTCTATGAACTAAAATATAATGAGGGCTTTTCATCTTCGATAAAAAAAAAAGTTGTTCAAATTGGTTCGATAGATGGCACTGACTCAACTGTAGCTGACAAGATTCTCAAATGTTTTATCTGTGGTGTACGCGTACTAAGCTATTATCTAACTAATCTGTGGCTATTAGTCATGATATTCTGTTTGTGTCTGCTTCTTGACAGTGCGCTGGTGATTTCGTGGTGTTTATTTATGTAGGCAAAAATAAATACCACGAAACGAAAATATCTCCACGTTGTCGATGTTGACATTTAACTTTATTTTGACACTTGACAGTTACAAACACAACAGAGCAGCGCTATCTATTTTTAACACTGAAAGCATGAGTTGAAACGCCCTCGAAACCCCTCATTTAAATATGCATCAAAAATTTTTTTTCCTCAAAATTTATAATTTTTTAGTTACACTTGTTATCAATTATTAAAAATTGTATTAAAATAGTATTTATTTTATGATAACATAGCTTATGTAAACCATACAAAACACTGCTTTAATAATTAATGTAATAGCAGTGTTTTGACTTCCTTATTAGCGACTGCCTGAGTGATTCAACTCGACCAATCATAGCCGGTGACGCGGCTATCGCCGACTATCACCGAGTATGATTAGGGGGTAACGAAGAGACATTACGTAGCTCCGATACCGGTAGCTCACAGCTCAGTTGATCGTTGATTTTGGAAGGAATAAGTTGTTTAGTAGTGAAGTAAAGAAGTGTTCTGTTTTTCCGGATTTGTGATTTATGGAACCAAAGGAGTATATAAAAATTTAGTATTATCCTATTTTATTTTACCACCCATCATAACTGACGCATTCTTGAGGGTAGAAACTGTTGGAAATTCTAGAAGAGCCAACACACTGTTCTTTTGTAAAACCAAATGGATGTCAATAAACTTTATTCTCCACCTGCTTAAACCTACTGTTTGTCTGTGGAAGTGACGTTGAAGTTCAGAACCGATTTTAAAAAAGTAGTTCGAATTGGTTCGATAGATGGCGCTGACTCAAATCTAGCTGTCAAAATTTACTTGTGTATTATATGCATGGAGCAAATGTGGTGTTCGCGTCTAAGCTACTAACTAACTAGTCTGTGGCTATTTATTAGTCATGATTATTCTGTTTGTATTTGCTTCTTGAGTCTACGTTCGCTAGTGATTTCGTGGTGTTTTTAGAAGTAGGTAAGCAAAATAAAAAACACAAAATGAAAATATATCTACGTTGTTGATGTTGACATTTACCTTTATTTTGACACTTGACAGCTAGGTACAGAGCAGCGCCATCTATTTTCAACGCTGTAAACATGATTGTGAATGATTTCGTTTGATGAAGATGAAAAGCCCTCATTCTACTAAATTTGTACCCGTTGAACGCATCCCAGTTGATAGTTACTTGTAGCATAGACCTTAGAATAAAGACGTGCTTCAGTCCTTATTCTAAGGCATAGACTATCAATATACTTGTCTCTGGTTGTAGTGTAGCCAGCACTTGGACGAATGATAATTCGACCAAGAGCCAGCAGTTTGTCTTGTCCTCAGAATAAAGACGTCTTGTCTTAGGTCTTGCCCACGTTAATAATTTTAACCATAAAGAATTTATACTATAAAAGTAGGCCTTATTCGAATTTATATATCTCTGAGTTAATACTTATTACGTAGGTACTAGGTACTAGTTAACCACAACCTTACCTACCTACGTAATATATATTTATTTTAAAATGGTATTTATGTTTACTCATATCACATATTCTGTTATCAATTTAACATCAAATATTGAATTGTACTAACTTTATTGGCGTGTAAGATTTTTTCTTATAAATAAAGAACTGAACTGAACTGAATCACCATTCATTGCATAGTGCCAAGAGGGTGGTTCCAAGGTCTTTCAGCGATTCTGAAATTATGTAACATAACACCCAACAGTCACATAGGTACATAGTCACTAGGATTCCCTTTTTCGTAGGTATCAGGAACTACGAGTACCATGATACCATAACATTCAGACCCGGAACAAATATTTGCATAATATCATAAAAACATTTGTCCCACAGCGGGAATCGAATCTGCCATCTCTCATATCTCAGCCGGCTACTCGCCTGCCACGCCACAGAGTTCGCCTGTCATCGGCAAATCGAAGGCGAGTGATTGTATTTCATAGTGATGTTGATGCCATACATTCTTCCATGATGCCATATATCCGTTCCAGTGCAGAAGCAACCTCTTCCAATGCAGAGGTGAACAGTTTCGGAGAAATAAAATCTCCCTGATTCACCCCCGGAACTGGATACTTACTATGTAGCACGGATCCTCCGTGCTACATAGTAAGCTCTCGTTAGAGTAGGTATTATGTTTCTTGATAGTGAGTAGAGACATGTACTCTATGTATGAGTAGTGGCCCTGCTGTATTCGCAATACTTCTTTATACCGTTAGTCGATCTGGCACCGCGCTTTATACTCTATCGAAGGCTTTCTCATAGTCCAAACAGGTAGATCATCGAACTGTTGGTAGGAAAGATTGGAATAAAAGCATAAACGCTGTCTTCTGTGTAATCTGCCGGAGCGGGTGGTTTACGGTACTAAAGCTAGTAAGTACTTTTTGGAACCCGGCTTGTTCGCGAGGCTGAAAGTCGTTGAACTTACATGCGAGACGATTTGTAATTTTAGTAGGTACTCTCGTAATCAGCATATAGACGTGGCTCAACAGCGAAATGGGTTTATAATAGTTCTTCAAGAGGGTGTCCTTCCTTGAAGAACAGTACCACCACGCTTGTGTTTCACGCCTACGAATAAAAGTATTCGAACTAGTCGACTACTATATTCATCCAACTAGTGCGACTGAAGTCGTGAACACCGAATGAACTCCATTCATCCATCCAAGTCTGGTAATTATAGTATTCGTTTATTCGAATAACTTTTCTAGTTTAGCACTATTTTTCAAGTCGACTGAGAAATTCAGTAGTGGCCTAATATTCGATAGTAAAAGTTATAGTCGCGCATCGCTAGTGTATAGCTTCTGAAGGACTTTGTTCAGAAGCTCAGTCGTTATTCGTTCCTCTCCCGATGCCTTGTTATTCAAGTTTTTTTTGAGTATGCTTGTTTGAGAGCCGTGCGGATCTCGTATAGGCTAGCGTCCGGGATATCCTCGGTGTAGTGCATAGTGAAGGTTGGTGTGACATCCATGAATATGAATATGTACTGCATAAACCCATGTTACATAAATGATATGCCTAACCATGCATATAGAAGTAGAAATTAGAACAACTTTCTACAACAATTTAGGAAACAAGAAAACCAATACTTTACATCATTTCATTTATTTGCTCAACTTACAGACAATTTCGAAAAATCACAGTTTATTTTTGACAATTGTTTTGTAACTTTAACATTGTCAGCTATTTAATGGGAAGTGGGTACAAAATGGTATTAAATATTATAATTTATTGGCCACATTTAAATATTATTATACCTACTGTTGATTAATTTTACAATATACATACTTCTAAATGGGTAGATTCGTTTCTTCACAAAGTCGGATTGGTATCATAACTTGACATGTTAGATGAAGTAGCATTTATCAATGTCTTTTGAAGGAAAAACTTTATTAAAAGAGTGAGCAAAAATAAATGGCAACTTACAAAGTCGAAATAGGACTTGACACGCAATTATATATACAATTCATGAAGCGAAATCAAAAATACATTAAGAAAAATTTAAATTATCCAGGTGATCTACATACATACGAAAACCAAAAGCATGTGTTTTAAACCTATGGAAATAAGAAAGAAAAATCACAATATGTGTCATTGGAATAACATCCTAATGATGTAATCAAAATTAAAATGGTATCACCAGCAATACCATACGAGTTATTACTTAGAAATATTTAAATGGTGGGATCGTAGCTCATCTATATACAATACCAACAATATTATTAGACTTATACAATCATTCGAGTCCCCTACGGCGCAGGCGTCTACACAACAGTTTTGTACAAACTACCTGAAGCATCAACTGCTCAGTATCTAACATCGAGGAAGAATTATTTGTACAAAACTTTGTTCTTTACATTATTGCATTCAAATACCATGCTACATAAAATATGTTCAAATGGCCTACCGTTTATAAGTCTAACAAGAATCATTCAAAAATTTCTATGGGAACGCGAAACACCAAGACTTTCGATAAAACGTTTAGTTCAAACGAATAATTACATCTTTACAACGACCATCTTTATGGTGGCTGGACACATATGCCAGTTGGGCAGTAAAAGAACGAAATAGAATGAACTGGAGCGAGACTGACTACATATTGGCCAGTGACCAAAAGTTGTATAATCTGATTCATTAAAATGTCCAACGTATTTAGTTCTTTTAGTGCTCAATTGGCGTATGGGTTCAAAAACCCATTACACACTGCAGCCAATGCTGGCTTAGCCAATCGGACAGTTTCCATTCAACCTTAAACGAACATATCGACCATCCAATTAACAAAGTAAGCCAGCATTGGCTACGTATGAAAGAGTCATTAGCGCCGCCATTCCATTGCCGAATGGTTACAAATTTACAATCAATACGATAAAAATTGATGACATGAATAAATTCCCTTTAGACACGTTTCAAGTCTGTACGGAAAGAGAATAGACGCGGCGAAAATCTGAACCAGCATTGTTTTAAATTAACTTGCATATGACAACCAAAGCAGCCAGATTTTAACTATTCACTTTTACAAGTATCAAGATCTTGTAGTCGAGCTATATGTTAAAACAGGGACTAACAATACGAAATCAGTAAATAAGCGCTTTCACCAGCCGCTTATTCTCTTTCCACACAGACTATAATAATTTACTCGCGACGCAGCTGCGTGAACGTTCAATTAACATAAATCCGAAGCCTACCGAGACTACAACGCGCAAAAAGCGTTCGATTAAAGGCTTGTTCTGTCGGATCCAGTGTTCCAATCCAGTCCAGCAAACCACTGGATCCATTAAAACGAGCCTTAACATTAAAATAGAGCGGTCGCACCGTGACACCGCGAGAGGAAATATAAAATATCGTCCTGAGATCAATTATCCACTATCACGCTAACAGGCCGCGGGGCGTGCCGTGCGGCGTGTCTTTGGTATAGGGCGCGCTGTTGCCAACGACACTCTGGCTAGTCCAAGTTTGTGGCTAGATTTTTAGTTATTCTAGTCTGAAGTCTTTTGTTTGAGGTAGGTATATCTTCATTCTTTGTAGTATCAATCAGTGATGTGTTCACGTCATTGACCTTGGCTGGTTCTAACGAATCCCTTTCAAGGTAATTTCAGCCACAGAGGGGTAAATACAGCCACTTTGTCACAAATCTGGACACTTTCATTTTGGCAGCCACTTTGAGGTAAATCTAGCCACTTCGACTTGAATCTAGCCAATTCGACTCAAATCTAGCCACTTTTCGAACCACTTTGACTCAAATCTAGCCACTTTTCGAACCACTTTGACTGGAATCTAGCCACTATGAGTCTAGTCTAGCCACGTTCCTGAGGAGGCGAATCCAGCCACACCTCCGGGTATGGTGCAGGATGGTCGTTGGCAACAGCTCGTGTGCTAGGGCGGCACTGAGCGGGTACTAGGCCTGCTTGACGCGCTTGCGCGGGGGGCCGATGGGCGGGATCTGCTGGTGCTGGGTGGCGAGCGCGCGGAACGCCTCCGCGATCAGGTGCGGGTGCGACGATATCATGTTCTTCCAGCCCGCGGTGTCCATCACGTCGGTCGCGTGACTGCTGCAATGCATAAATTGTACATTAGAATATTTTTTAGTTACTTAATAGTTTTTTACCTGACAGGTATGCCATGTTATATTTCAATTTGGCTTTAGGAATAACCAAATTTTTCAACCATGATATTTGAGCTTTATTGAAACTGAGCCGAAATATCGGGAATCAATAAATCTCAAAAATCATGGTAAATATCCCGTTTCTAGTGATAATTATGTCACTAACCATGATAGTTTCAAAAGTTATATCAAAATGCAATTGTTTAAAATCCTCAAATTCTACTAATGTTTATAAATATATAAATGCAAAATTTAGTATGTTCGTTTTTTATTTATTTATTTATCTTTCGTTTCAATTTAATACTCGTTTTATGCAAACAAAATTAACAGTATAGTCTTTTTAGTTGGAGATAAAAAGGGATTACACCAGGAGGTGAGCAGCAGCATCCACCTGAGTACTTAACACCAAACTGCGAGAACCAATCCGCCTGCAAATCCCCCCATTGATTTGCTATAATCACCACGCTTGGTGGTGGCGGCCTTGCCCAGCAGTGGACATACACAGGCTGGTTATCATGATGATGGTATAAATGTACATTTGCAAATAGTAATTTATTTGATTCAAACTTTAATATTTAATCACGTTATTATATCACCTCACTAATAATTATGACAGCATATAATATAGAATATATGTGCCGTGGTGTGTCCGGCATAGCAATTGACCCCTCTGTCTCCACCCGTGGATGTCGTAAAAGCCGACGAAGGAATTACACCAGGGGATAGGTTGCAGCTTCCACCTGAGTATTCAACACCGATCTGCCTGCCAAGCGTGGTAATTATGGGTAATCCCCGGATAGCATCCTATGGGGGACGCCTCGTCCAGGCGTCGTGTTCACATGGAACGAGTATCACGAGAAATATCACCTCACTAATTAGTTGGACATGAATCGAGTCATACTAATGTATACTAACGTGGTGCTAGGTACTAACGTGTTGATAAAGTCGATGGTCTGCGCCTTTAGCTGGTCCGCGGAGTGTAGGTCCGCCAGGATAAGCGTGTCGGCCGCCGTCTCCACCGACAGGTTCATGCAGAGAGCTTCTTCGCACATCACTTTTAACCGTTCTAGTGCGTACTGAAATTAGAAGAAAGATAAGATTAGTATTGAAAATACTTTATTTAACAACTTAAACCGTGTGTGGCCCACGTGGCCATGAAGAATATACCCTTCATCTCCTCCCGTGGATGTCATAAAAGCTGACTAAAGGGGATGGGCAGCAGCATCCATATGAGTATTCAACACAAATACTGTAGGCAGAGTACTCTGCCTGCCAAGTGTGGTGATTATTATTATTATTTATAATACACAGGCAGCTCTCGGAGCTGATCATATCTGAGGAGCACAACGAGCGTGGCCACGTTTTAGATTAGGGGGGGGGGTTGAGTTTAAGTAGTTACAAAAATGTACACGAAATGACATTAATTATCCATGTATTGCACTTTTTGCGTGTATGTCAAAATGCGTATTGCACATATTGCGTAAATGTCAAGATGCGTATTTATCCCCCCCCCCATTTGGGGGGGGATTGAACCCCAAAAACTCCTCTGGCTACGCCCATGGGGGGCACTGAGTACTGAGTCTGGTAACCGGTTCCAAGTGTGCACGACAATTATGGATTATGGCAATTCCTACCCACTTTTGTCTACCTACCTTTGTTCGTACACACACACAGTACACAGCAGACCACACACACACACTCACACACACACACACACACAGTCTACAGTAGATAAGAGCCTGAAATACGGTTAACGCTCATTAACGAGTCACTAATAATTCGACGCATTATAAAGCTGTTAGGATGACGTCATATTTATTCGCTTTAGGTATGTAGATTTACCGTGGTGTGCCCGGCCAAGAATAGACCCCTCCGTCTCCTCCCGTGGATGTCGTAAAAGTCGACTAAGGGGTGACCAGGTGATGGGCAGCAACATCTACCGGAGTATTCAATACTGCGATCACCAATCCGTCTGCCAAGCGTGGTGATTATGGCAAATCCCCCCCATTGCATTGTATGGGGGAGGCCTCATCCAACAGTGGATGGCTAAAGGCTGTTCTTGAAGAGGAGTGTTCAGGTTCCCCGTACATCTCGCCGAACTTTTCGGCTTTCTATATGTTCCAACTGTCTTACATTTTTTCTGGTTCAGTGTTACAAAAATCTAGAACACTGCGTACCTTGATAAGTCTTATCCGATTATACCTACAAAACTGAATAAAGATTTGTAATTTTTATACTTTTGAAATTTGAGTGTACTCTGTTATTGAAAACACTTATCCGGCATAACTAGGCCTTTTTCCTGGCCACCATATTTAAGCTAGTCTCTGACCTAACGTAGGGTAACCAGGAAAGAACCATGACACGAAGTTTTGTTGGTAGTAGAGCTTGTGAAAGAGTTCGTCCGGGGAGGTACTACCACCGCGTACCGCTATTTCTGCCGCCAAGCAGTAGTGCTCGCATTGCTGTGTTTCGGTTTGAAGGGTATGGGTGAAATTACAGGCACATGAGAGTTAATCTTTATGTCTCATGGTGACGGGCGCAGTGCAACGAAAAGTAGGTTGTGTCCTAGGTGGACGTAACCTAAGAGGTATTGCATTTGTAATGAACTGGAGTTATTGTTAAACATCAGTGCAACAATAGCGAGACAATAGTAAATGTCAAATTAACCAATCATATTACAAAGATTTCAAGCTACCCCAATATCATTGGCATGTATTAACATTTGCGGTCGTCTCACTTGCGTTTTGGTAACGTTAGTCAGCCTGTGCGAGGCGTACCGTTGTCATTTACTCAAATAAAAAATAGTACCTTATCCGCAGCTGCTAGTAAATCGTCGGCCATCTTGTCTAGATTAGGCGCTCGCCCCGTGTAGATGAAGCGAAGCATTTCTCGTAACACCTCGTGGTCCACGTCTGTGATGTCCACTCTGTTTCTTTTCCTCTCTTCCATCTCGTGTTCAAACATGGCCGCGAACACAGGACTCCGCGCTGAAAGAGAGATCACGTTTTATGAGTAAACGTAAGGGACCAGTGGCCGAAGTCTGAGTTTTAACAAGCAATTAAAACGGATGTGGTGCACGCATTTTGTATGGAGACACCGATGAGCTCCCCTAGCGTACGCTTTGCGAACCTTAATTTTCATATAAAATTCGTGTTACACTACACCATACGTCGGTGTCAATTGCTTGTTTAATACAAGGCTGAAACCTCAGTAGGCTGTGTGAGAGTTTTGAACGTTCACATCCTGTAGATTTCGAAAAGGAACGGCAGATCTTATTTCCGTGAAATTTAGTACACTAATAGATTATGATCTGATGCGAGCGAAGCCGCAAGCGGAAACTAGTTATGCTAGTTATAAGTATAAACTAATTGACTATTCATATTTAATTAGCTGACCTTCTTATTCAAACTTAATTTTATAATTATCGTATCGCAAAATCGTTACTTTATAAAATTATTCAATAGTAACTTTACGTAGTTGACCTTTGCGTCGAAAATAGCCGAAGTCCACAATAAATACATCTAACTAGAACACGGAGAATTTCCCACTCTTTCCCCTACGTCAAACACAGCGTTTCATACCAACCGATACACACTAAGAGATGCGAGAGGTGCGGGTTCGATTCGTACTGCGGGACAAATGTTTGTTCCGGGTTTGTGTGTTATGGTACCATGGTACTCGTAGTTATTTGATTCCCACCAAACAGGGAATCCTAGTGTGGTATCAGGACTAAGTATGTATGTGACTATTGCATGTTGTTTGTTATTGGTAGTAATTCTACCTACTTGATATTTGAAATAGGTATTTGGAAATCAATGTTATCGCCATAATAATACTTATTTCAGATATATTATTATGTATTATATCTATGGTAATATATCTAGTTTATAACCAGTTGCAGCTCGTGAGAGGATTATGTATATTCTTTAATAGAATTTGCGTTTCGCAAAAATATGTTTTGACCCACCAAATCCTAACAAACCATAGACACAACACAAACTAAAACACAAACACAACCCATAACACAAACTATACTCCACAAGTTTTACATAATACTTTTTTGTGTAATTACTACTATTATCCTAGGAGAACGTAACCTACAAGGTATTGCATCTATAATGGGCTGGGGTTACCGCTTAACAGGTGAGCTACAGGCTAGTTATGTAATTAAAAAAAACTAATTAAGTTACTAAGCACAAAGAAGCCGTAATTTGAGGTGCCTATATTTTGAATCTATTATGCAGGAAAATCTACAATTATGCCTAGTTTTTGTGTCAATAACATACAAAACCAGTTCGGAGAAAATATTCTGGGACAGACAAACAGCCAGACATACACAGTAACAGAACCTTAAAAGTCATTGATGTTGATAATATTTAAGGGTGGATAAACGTTTTCTCCTTTTGTATGGACAATTTGCACAGAGAACATACTTACTCAAAAAAATTAAAAAAGCCCCTTAATGTACCATGTGAATAGCACAGGTCTCTGTAAAAACGATCACGTCGTCTCAGGATCACCAAGATGGATATAACTAAAAGATAAAATACGTTTTTTGACACAATGTATGAGCAAGTAAGATTTCATAGTCGTTTATTATGTCGTTTTGTTAAAACTCCCCATTGCTATAGGAGTATTTGTACATTGCTTTACAAGTGTCGGACCAAACGCCGGGATAAATCGAATAAAACGTAAAATATGAGGAAATAGCAATAACGGTATTTCCATCTGACAGCTTTAAATACCTACCTACCGCGTTATCACGTTCCAACCTAGATGCGTGTTTTGTAGTGTAACACATTCTAATCATCACATTTATGGTGCCATTTGTGGTTGGCTATTCAATGTGTAGTCTTTGTTTCCATTGTACGGTAATTTTAATTGCGACTGAGCAACTTGATCAAGGCCTATTGGAAGTGCGACACTTCTACACTTTGTTGTGGCTACAGAGACAAAGTGCTTTGTCCACTCGTGTCAAGCAGTTCGCGATTTTGCCACAAAAGCGGTGTGATCATACTTATTATTAATCATTGGGCGAAATTTTCATTGTATAATTATAAAGTCCTGGTCAAGTACGAGTCAGACTCGCGTGGAGAGGGTTCCATACAAGTAGGCTACCCTAGTAACCACTAGACCAATTAACTTTTTAATGACCCATTATTAACTTTTTGGAATTAAACCCCTAAATCAGAATTTGTTTACTACCTAACCGCTATACGTCCGTGATTTGTTCAAACTCTATATATTAACTTTTTAGTTTCAGTAGATTCAGAGAAAATAGGCTGTGACAGGCAGACAGACAGACTGAGTGATCCTATAATAGTTCCGTTGGTACCTATAGTGGTACGGAACTCTAAAAACAGGAAAATGTTTATTATACGAACCTAACCTAACATATATTCAAGGCTTGAATTCCCTCGCCTTTTTTGCAGATTTTAGATCAGAATCCAGCACCAAGCTCCCGATTAATCTACAATTTTCGATGGGTTGGCGACAACTCTTATGAATTTAAGTAGATCTATAAAATCTCACCTGCTAATATAGCTTTATGCGCCTGGAATTCCCTGCCGCCGACAGCAAGCGTGACATCGGAGAACCTCTCGTTATCGAAAAGTGCCCCTAAGTCATCCGACAGTCTGCACTCGGGAACTTTGAACTGGACCACGTTGCTTTGTCCACTAATATTGATACTGTCCGCTACCACTGACACTTCGCAGAATATCGTTAGCTTGTCTTCTGGTAAGAGACCGTTCGCTTCGTCTAGCAGGAAGTCTCTGGAATTGATAAAGGTTTCTGTGAGATATGATTGTCGCGGAAATTGTGAGAATTTAATGAATGCAAATCTAAATATGTTTTAGTTATATGAAATTATTCGAACTTTTTACCGTACAGTATAAAGGTTTATAAACTCAAGTGTAAGAGATGTTACTTCTTACGAGATTGTAGAACTCTACAAATTATGCGAGTACTATATACAGCAGTAGGTATATCTGCCAAGTGCCCTGAATCACCCCAAGAAACTCGGCAAACAATGAAGCTTGATTTATTGATGACAAATTGATGAAAAAGATGACCCATCTGTCATAGTCAATTGATTGAATGACCCTCTTGGCGTTTATTAATTTTGTAAAGCGTTTCATCACACCTTCTTGAAGACTTACAAAACAAATAACAACTCCACGAATGGCATAACATCCTTACTAGGAATTTAGTAACCATCAATAGTTCCTTAACCCATACAAAGTCAACGTCATCAGACTTATCGTATTGTAGCTTGAATAGTAACTTCCAGGGTAAGTTCGTTAACCTGCATAATAGATCCGAAGCCTGTTTTTGCTTCACATTCACTGCCAAATCGAGCAGTTGGTTTTTGTTACGATTTCTACCTATTCACAAGACTTAATTGGTCGAAAATTTCACCAACTTATCCGTCATAATCTGTCACCGAAAGCCGCGATAGGGTTGATTTCATCATTATCATCACCCATTTAAATCTACTGCTGGACTTAAGCCTTATAATACCACGACGAAGGGTCTTGAGCCGCCTCCATCGACCGACCATCCTACAACCTTTAAAATGTCGTTAGTCCATCGCCTGTCCAATACTGCGTCGTCCGGTTCGTGGTTATCACTCGAGAACCTTTATTCCCCAGCGGTTGTCGGTTCTGTGGGCCTGCCCATAGCCACTTCAACTTGCTAATTTATAAAAGCTATGTTGGTGACTTTAGTTTTTAAACAGATTCTCGGTTTGATTTACTACTCACCAAATAATGGATTAAATAAAAGGCCCTACATAATACAAAGATTGAATCGCATTATTATGCCATATAAGGACCAACACACACTGTTTACAGCCCTCACGACGTTATTTCACCGTTAAAATAGGGTCCGCCCCCATTCAATTGAATCAGAGTCCAAGTGTGGGCTGATGAAACCCTTGGTAAATAGAGCAGGGGATGTCATGGCAGTCACCGAAATGTGTATGGTAATATGAAAACATAGATTACAATTCTCTGTCGTATCAAATACTTAAAAGCTATGGACGCGTGTGGCTTTTAAATAGTATGACGTAAACAGGATGTGAATGAGTATTAATTTAATGAAAACTTACCTTCTGATAAACTTTTTGAATCCCCAATCTTTGCCTTGAACGAATCTGTATGCGCGCTGTGACTCCATCGCCTTGGTCTCTTCCCGTTTTGCATTTAATATTGAGAACTTGAACTTTGCACGCACTTCCGATTTATTACAAGACACTAATAATAGATACAACGATAGGTAGTCTTTGCTCTCTTCATCGAGTCCTTTGGGGTTTACGCGGAGACACCATTTTAATTTATCACTAGCACCAGCTGAGAAAGTCGATGATTTTAGGACTTCACCCATTTCTTCTCTACAAAAACTAAAATTGTTTATTGTCCACATGTAACTGAATTTAACCACTTTGACCTGAAACAAAAGAGAGGAAACAGTTATTTTATTGTTACATATTGAGATCAAAGTTGTTACGGTGGTAGGCAAAGAGGACGAAGTGAGCCGGGTCGCTGTTCAGAAAGCAGTCTCAAGAACTCAGCAGATAGATATTGCTTAGCAGATATTGTGGAGTGGCATACGTTCGAGGCACACCTAGTACACGTTTTATTGTGTGCTCGGGGCACTTTCGCAAGGTGGCTTCGAGGGCGCCGTCCCGACCTCTCGGAACAATAAATTTTCCACGAAACAGACCCGAAACTATTCAAAGCGTCGCATGTCCTTCGTGTGCCTTTGTCTCTAATTGCCTCGCTGATAGGGCTCGTAGAAACAAACGGACGCTTTGGACGTACGTTTAACGAGTTATTTATGGCAAATAAAACATTGCTGCACAGCGTGGTAAACTTTAAACATCCATTATGTCATTCATGGTTCAAGGTTAGGTTGTTACCTATGTTATGGAGCTGTATACCGCATTCTGCTGTTTGTGTAGCTGAAGTAAACTATGATTTACGATAAATTTTTATACGCTACGCAGTATTTTACTAGCAATTTTTATGTGTGTGACTAACGCGCATAGAACCATGTGAGAAAGGCTCGATTAATTGAAAACCTACCGTGCCTATAAAACATGTATCTTTTATCACCCATCTAATATCTCATGCAATATAACAGCCGTCAGAGTAAGCAAGATAGAGCAGGTTCTCAAAGTTCTATTGCAGGTTCTATGACATGTTGGGGGCAGGGGCCCTGGCTACTCTAGGTGGTCGGCGAAGGTCATGAGGACTAGGCGTATCGTCTGCGCGGACGCAGGCTGGGCGCGGTGGTCGTTGCCCCCGACCGTTGCTGGCTTGCGGTGCTGGTGGGGTCTTCGCCCGGTCGCCGACCCGGCCCAAGGCCGCCCGCATCATCCCCGCTCGCGAGCCAGCTTAGATAAGATCAGCGAAGAACTTTGGTTTGCCATACGTGAAACCATGGTGTGCCATTAGCTTGGAAACTTTGTACTAAATTTAAAATGTATGAAGTTTGTATAGCTCTATAATTTCAGATTTTTTTGCTCGGGCAAGCTCACTATAAAGTTACTTACTTTCTTAGGTACCTACTTCAGATATCTTTGGTTATTTAAAAACACACCCATAAAATAACACCCAGCAGTCGCATAAGTAGTCTTGACACTAGGATTCCCTAGGCACAATCATAGGTACGCACAACCAGCTCAGCAAATTCTAGAGTCAGACCATGTACTATCAATGACACGCCATTTTTCAATCATGCCGGCCTTATCTTAATTTCATGCCAAACTAAATTGGACAGTGGCTATCATAGACACCAGTATAGAGGCCAAAGCAGTAGCTCTATAGAAATTTCAATTTCCTTTCTCATTCCATGGAAGTGTTCAGTAAGAGAACACTAATAGCAGTGATAATACGGAGAAGTTTAATGTCGACGCGTTTCCAAGTAATAAAGTGCTATTATCGCCGCCAGTGCCACCATACCGCTGCCGGCACGTGTAAGGTGCATACCGGAGGTTTTAATACACGTGCTTCGTGTACGTTACACATCAACCGACTAGGAAATATCAACTAACAATTAAACATAAAATATTTGGATCTTACGAGTTCAGGCATAGCAATTAACACCTGAGTATCTAGGCACGGTATCCGTTAGTAACGGTCTACATGAATTTGATGATCCGATCGAGACCTTAATAAGCGTACGTGCCACTGATTCGGACTTTTCGGACCAAACAGGCAAAAAATACCGCTATTATTGCAAATAAATACTTTTTGGACAAAAAGCATCAAAAAGGTAATACCGGGTCGACGACTAAGTCGAACAACGGTCGCTCCAATTGTTTGAGCGGTGAGCACCGACCGGCAGGAAAATAGCGTTAACGGCACCATCAGCATTGCCTCGCTAGTAATGTTCTAGAGACGAAAATGATCCATCACTAATGAATAAGCTACACGGTCTCTTATCAGCGTATGCCGGCCGTATACCGCAAATGCGACGTCTGCGAAGGTTAGCTTCAGTTATGTAATGCGCGATTATGTAATTTGTAACTAAAAGACACGATTTTTTGGAAAGATGCCTAGACTATTGTATGTTGGCAATTAATCACGCTCCCCCTTTATCTGTTTTGAAATATCGCGAGAAGTGTGTATTATGGATTTATGGCTGAACGTCTGAGCATCACGTTGTTGCGTTCGGATGCATAGCGCATCGTAGTCAGCAGAAACAACCAACGTGACGCACGACTAAGCGCCGCCAGCGCCAGTTTGAACATCGGGCACGTATACTTCCTAGTTTGCTTAAATATGTACATATTAACACAATCTGCACGTATGCGCAACATTTCAAGTTCACCGATAACGGCCTCGGTAAACAATATTATCGCTCATTCGCTAGCTTCGCATCAGATGATTTGTAGTATTTACGACGGTGCGGTGGCCGTGGATCGAGTTTTACGAGCACTTAGCTGACTTAGCTGGGCTGGTTTGCTGGTTAAAAATCTATTTTGACAACGATTTGTCGTGGTTCGCCAAGGCCGCATATCAATCAATAATATTAATCAGGAAGTGTTATTATTGCGTAACGTGTATTTAATTTGAAACACGACTGACCTTACTTCCACGAGCTACAAACTAATCCTGGCTACTAGAATCTGTAAATTTTTAGATGAACTGCGTTAGTTTAATTTGGGATGAGGTTGTCCTTTTGTCTTTTTCGTTTTACCTTTTCAGCTGCCACATCTTCTGAGTCATAACCCTATCACATAAAAGGTATAGTGTTTGTTCTTGCCTCTGTCTTTATATCTGTCAGCAAAGCTGCGTTAGAAGAGCCCAGCGTATAGCGTGCCTTATCTTCATTGCGTCTTTTTTTGACACGGAGTCATCTAGTTCAACGTATTAGCTTCCGTTTTATAATGTTTTAGTAAGGTTTCTACTATCGGTATTCTTGAAAAAAGAACAGTACAAGGAACTAAGTTTCTCTCTCACTTAGATAGAGCGAGGACGGAATGAGATACGAGGTTGACTCGTTGATGATTGATTTGTTCTACCTAACATAAATCAGACACGGAAATAGTATGTATTCACTGTGTCACATTTATCAATATTTGAAAGGGTCTTTCACAAAATCGTTTAATGATATCAGGACTCTACAAATTGTATCTGTGTGCTCAGCATAGGGGTTCCTGGTTCATCATGAGTGCCGAGAAGTGGTGAATTTGGCCCCCATCTCATTCGATCTTACCCACTTACATCATTTTAAAGTGTCGCAAAATTGTCTTTTCTGCCCACAGTACCTTACTCACTTATTAAACGAATCAGAGTTTTGGATTTGGAGGCAGTCCAAATTATCTCGGTCGTGTCAATATTATTGTTTCATTTAATTGTGGGAAAGGTGAAGGAAATTGGTGATTTTGTTCCTCAGTTCGTCAGAGTTGAACTAAAAATCTTTGTGTTGGGCATTGCATAGTTTCTTCTGTACATCATCTTGAGCTCGTCTACATAATATCATCTTGGTTGCGGTAAATGTGTCTCCACATCAGGTGGACGTGACCTAAGAGGTTATGCACAGTTGTAATGGGCAGGGGTTACCGCTTAACATGAGTTGGACTAAAACCGATGTCGCTTAATCAAATAAATAAAAGTACCTGTGTAAAACACCAGTTTTCAGCGACGGGCGTGTTCCCGTCGTGCAACGGGCTCGGCACGCGGCTCACGGCCATCCCGCTGCCGGCGCCGTTGGAAGACACGCGCGCCGACTGAGGAGCGGGCGCGCCGCCCCCGGTACCGCCACCGCACTCGCTGCCTGACCCGAGCCTGTGGGCAAAGAGAAGCAATCGTCAGACACTGAATAAAGCCTCGTATATGGTGCCGAAGCGTGTACGGCCTATGTATACAATACACTACTCCTACCGTGGCTTACGTAAAAGCCGACTGAGGGATTACACCTTGTCAGTAGCATCTACCTGGATAGTTAACACCATAACATAACAACCAACAGTCACATTCATACTTAGTTCTGCACCAATACTAAGATCATCATACTACGTGCCAAGCGTGATGTTTAATCCCAATTGCATTCTACAGGGTAGGCCTCGTCTAGTATTTGAAAAAGCTGCTGATAATGATGACGGGCGTGACGTGTTGTCTAGACGTGTCCCAGGCGGGCCCCATGCGTTGCCAGCTTCATCAGCGATGTTGGCGAGTCAATTTATACGGTAACTGTGGATCATTCTTGAATTTGGGATATAAAACACCAGTTTGTTTATGGCAATTTGACAAATTAGATCTGAAACTACTCATACCCAATTTAATTGGTAAGTACAGGAATTAAAGGCTTGTTACACAAACATAAGGATTACTTTTTACGTTTTTGGTAACAGAACTTTAAAAATAAATTCCAGTTCAATGTGTTTGCAATAAACAAATTTATACATGTATCTTCAGTCATTTTAATTTTATTTTACAAAAGTTATGGGTCTCCTTTATAATTTAAAATATTGGGATTAGAGATGAGATACCCATTAGGGACTGGAAACAAAAAAAAAAACTTCACAAAGTTCCTAAAATAGAGAATTCTTGGTAGTTAAAATGAATAAATCCAAATGATTTACGATTTGAATCAGATTTTGTGACGCAACGTTTTTTTTGTGGGTCGGGTTGGACATATTATGATAAAAATAAAACATCAAATCAAATTGGACACGAGCGAGACAGTGATGTCATCAGCCTTTAGGTATGCTTGGTTAGTTACAAATTAGGACACCCAAATATTTTTTTAAATCAATTTGTTAAAAATAACGAACATATCAGCGTAAATTAAATTTAACAAAAGTAACCGCTACCTGGAGCGTATAGCATTGGAATTAATAGCCATATAAATGTACTCATAATAGTAACGATATGCCAACAAATGACCTAGTGGTCGATAGGATGCAACATCTTATGGAACGAATGCAAGGCGAATATGTAGCAACGTCGTTTATACGCCAATCAGCGACCGCTGTTTCGCTTCCCAAATCTGGGACGCGAACACAATACCAATACAATTTAGGGTACTCTGTAATACGGGTACACCGCGAACCGAAATACGGACGAGCGTACATCGCTGACGACGAAAGATTTCTATACGTAAGTGGCTTTTGGCTTTTAGGTTTCGGTGCCGTCAAAATGTCGAGAGTTACAAAGTGGGACATGTACAATGCGAGATATGGCCGTCCTGCGAGACTTTCACGAACTGTATTTCGATTACCAAATACGCGTTAGAATCTGTGTCAGTTTCATCACAGCACTGCATCCGCTCACAGACCGTGTGCTGGCTCTTGTGAAGGCACAATTTACGCCCGTGTGCGTGGGTTTTGAGTTTCCATCGTGGCTCCTACATTTATTTAATTGTTGACCTCTACACGAAGCTTCTTACAGAGGTGATTTCAACAGTGCCACAACATATCTTAAAACTATGAAGAGTTTACGAGGATTTAAATAATAAGTTACTGTTAATGTAGGCATTCCAATAATAATAACGCTAACCCGAATTACTAAGCTTATTGGGCAGCATCAGACGAGCCTTCGTCAACGACAAACTTTGTTATTTTCGGTCATGTTAAGTAAAGTCAGCGTGTTCTGATAAAGTAATTCCTATTCACAAGTTATGCAAGTTTTGAAATTAAACCATGCCATTTGTACTGTTGACCAACCGAATGCGCTTGGTATAATCGTATAGGTATTGATAAATACCCCAATACCCCGGTACAGTTGGTGTACAAATCGTACAAAAACAAAAAAAGTAGAAATAGTTAAAAAAAAAAGTTGCTGTGCAGTTGGTGCAACTGAAAAATAAATAAGATGGTATTGCGTAGTGTGTAGGGCGTGCCAAGATGACTGACCTGATAAAGAAGGAGAGTAAGTACATACTTGCAATTAAATAATGTATGTCAAACAAAAAAGAGTGTCACACTAAATAAAAGTAGGCTAAGTGAATTAATGGGTACGGCACAGAAACAGCCACGGAGAGGCTCGGCACTTAGTGATAGTGCCGAAGAGTCGTATCATCCAGTTATTGTTAGGCTTTGGGATACATTTTGAGACATTCAACAGGTATATTAACTTGATTGGACTAAACTATTTAAACTTTTGAAGCTATCATGGTTATTAACATAATTATCACTAGAAACGGGATATTTATCATGATTTTTTTCATGGCGCATGAAAGTGTGTTGAAATATCGGGAATCAATAAAGCTCAAAAATCATGGTAAGAATCCCGTTTCTAGTGATAATTATGTTTAAACTATTTAAAGGTCGGCCAAAACAAGTGATTTAGTTGTGAATGAAGCTAATTACTCATAGGAGTAAGTATGTTTTAATATATTAATGATGATGGATAAAAATGATTGATATGCGAATATTGCGAATTTACAAGCTTAATATTATGTACAATACAATAGTCAAGAGTATGCCAATAAAAACTTTATCAACGTGTCGCTGCCATTAAAATTTGATACAGCGAAACGATAAGGTTATGATCCAGTTTCGGATTGCAACATCGGATTTACCAGTAGGTCGCTCTCCACTTTGATGGGTGTTTTTCATAGGTGACCAACTTTTACACGATAAGATAGGTATCGGTTTCCATCCGAGGTCGATTGTCAATTTGCGACTGTGGCAAATGGAGCGGCCCGACCTAAATACACTCGTAAACCGCTCCTATGGCGATTAACAATAGGTGAATCATCATATCAACGCATCTATTACTTTTGGCCTACATAACTAAGGTCATAATTACTCAAAAGTATAATAAGAGATTGATGAAAGAGATACTAGAACAAAACAAGTGATTAACACTGAACGAGATGTTATTTGAAATGGTGGAGATGCAATTGATGATAGAACATTATTATAATAGTGCAGAGATGACATTGTGTGAATTTTTATGTCTGCTGAAGGCATGTAACCAACAGCTACTAAAAGTCTGCCAGTGACAATGTTTTGAGTAAGACGAGTAGGGTTGTCGTACGAGTGGGCAATTCGTTATGCTTCAGTGTCTGCGCTGCGGCATAGCCCGGATAGCCCTTGCGGTAGACCACCCACCGGTGTGGACCCACCGCGATCACTCACAACAACAAAAAATAACGTTATTGTAAATGATACTGCGTTTGTCAACGCCCTGATTCATTAGGCAAACAAGGTTATCTTTTTGGATTAGGCGAAACAGGAACATATTCATTTCTTTACTTAAATCTGAGCGGTATAAAACGGTAACATTTAATAATACCTTCCTACATATTAAATTTCAAAGCAATGAAAATAGTCTATGTAAATAAAGTAAAAGTGGTGGTTTAATATGACATGAATGACAGAATTAACTGAATAGAGAAATTTTAGCAGCAGTAAAGTCAACAACCCGTGAAATGTTGAGCAATATACGCTGTAGAGTATGTATCATTGGTCTCCCGTGGTCTTATTATAGATGTCATCCGACCTGCTCGCATCCTCTTCTATATTTAAGCCCACTCAGCGGCGTTTCACTAAGCATATGAGATTACTAGTTAAACTTTGACATTAAAGTGGAATATAAAATATGCTGCTCCATATTTTACTCCTACGCGTTTTGATTCATTTTTAAATAGAATTATAGCAATTTGATAAACTCTATCTTTGCTGCCGGAAGATGCAGTGAACGCTGCCAAGCTATTAGTAAATAATTATGCATAAAGTTAGCACAAATTATTATTTCAGTGGGTACTGTTCAAAAATAATAAATATAACCACACGTTGATAAAACGTTGAACAACGCTCACCACCGGGTCAGCTCTTTTAATAGGTGAATCATATTTTTTTGTAACAAGGTTAAACTATTTAGATTTCTGTGTCATTTATGAAACGCAGTAACCACGGCTAACGCGATACAGAAAACAATAATTGACATGATTTTCCGTAACACAATAAGAGCGTTATTAAACAGTGGTACCAAAGTACCTACTATTAGACCCTGAAAGGTTGACAATGAATGATATGGCACAATCATAAATTTGCAATCAATAATAATAAATGGCGGGCAGTTGTTAGCGAGACAATGGAATCGGAATAAGGACGATAGAACAATAAGCGTCCTGTTATGCGTATAAGTGTGGTTTTATTTGAAGCAGCGAGGTTTGCTGCATCGGCCGAGCTAAGGGGGGAGTAACCAGTGAGCATTGCCCTCTTAACGATGACTGCTACTGTGACTCAGACGCCCTGAGGACGACCCGACATTATAGGGTCCTCGACTGGATTCTGAAGGACGATGTGTTTACCGCGAGCAAATAGTCCTACAATATCGGCCTTATTATTGCATACACTTTTATCATCCATTGTTCGGGAGTACAATGTTTTCAGCAACAAGAATGGAAATTGTTTCATAGAGCCTAATGTTTGAATCTAGTTTTTCATTAAATTGTATACGTTTGTAGCTCATTAAAACAAAAAGAGACCTACGATGAAACATGGCAGACAATTTGTTATGCTTGATGCCAAAATATTATAAGAAAGTTTAAAAAGTAATCAAAATCAAATCTTTTTTTAGGATGCTTTAAAAATGGTATGGACCTAAGTAGTCTGCAATAAAGAAATTATTATATTAAGTATATTAAACAACTTAGCAAGGTTTACCATAATTTTTCCCAGCTGTGGAAACTAGCTTTTTAACCGACTTCAAAAAAAGGAGGAGGTTCTCAATTAGACCCGTATGTTTTTTTTTTATTTTTTTATTTAATGTGTTACGCGATTACTCCGTCAATTTTGCATTGATTTTGATGATTCTTTTTTTGTTTGGTAGGTTATTCTTCAGGGGTGGTCCCATATAAATTTTATCGAAAATGATTTAGCACTTTTTGAAAAATTTGGTTTTTTGTGGTTTCCATAGAAAAAACCTAATATTTTACTGTGTCATTCTTGGTTCTGTCAGCGCTAGATGATACTGCTAGACGTCGACAGATGGCGTTATAGAAATACTTAAATCCCTACCCGCCGATAGATAGCGTTTATTCAAATATGAATTCCCTACATTATAGGCACAGGCTTGAAGTCGGTTTATGTTTTTTCCAAAAATTAATTATTCATTTTCCCGTCACAGAACAACCAGATAAATTCATCGAAATCGTTCAAGCTATTTTCAAACGATTTTGTATAGACACATAAAAATACGTTGCTCGATTAAAGCTGTGGGATATAGGTGCTTTGAATTTCATTTACAATCACATTGGATCACATGAATTAATTCCTTATTTAACGAACATGCAAACAAATAAGATTTTCGGCCCATTTTCAAAGCGTAAAAACGTTGGTTGAGTAATCGAGGGTAAAGAGATCCGTTTGATTGGGCTTTGCCTTATTTAAAACAAATAAATAATGTTGTGTGTGGCATTACACCTAGAAACGATCCAAAACACATTGCAACAGATAAGACTAAAAAAAAAAACAAAAAACTACAGCTTAATGTTGAAATATTCATCATCATCAGCTTGTAGAAGTCCACTGTTAGACATAGACCTCCCCCCTAGAATGCCACGACGAACGGTCTTGAGCTGTCTCCATCCACTGACGTTCTGCTACTTTTATAATGTATTTAGTCCATCGAGAGTGGAGCCTTCCTCTACTGCGTCGTCCGGTCAGTTCGGAGAAAATTACATGCATTATATAATTGAAGCGCATATTAGAGCACACTGATTTTAGATAAAAAAAAACTTTACATACGTGTGTATGTTCACTATAGCATTTGCTCGCGGCTCTGCTCTAAATTTAATACTGTAAAGTTTCATCAAAATCCGTTCAGTAGCTTTTGCGTGAATGAGTAACAAACATCCATCCATCCTCACAAACTTATACATTTTTAATATTAGTAGGATATGATTACAGAGTTATTGATAGTAGAGCTAACGTATGTAACATCTAAGTGATTATCAATAAATAGATAAGTCCTAAGTCTATACCTGAAGATGATGTATTTAATAACTAAGTAAATGCAAAGCAGGCAAAGAATGAAACATGTGCGAAATACGTGCAAACGAAAATAGCGCATGGAGTGGGTAACGCGAAGATAAAAACAGCGCAAATTGTAGGTGTGACGTGTAGAATAATCAAACACATGATTATTCAAGGCTGAGGTGGCCGTCATAGTCTCACGTTGTAAATACTTATGTACTTATGTATAACAATAACATTTCAATGTCAAAGCGTTTAAAAATCACAATTTACTTCCTGGAATATGCTGACCTACGAATCATCGTGCATCCTTAAGGTCTCATTACGAAAGATGGTATAAACCTGAGTGTAAAACAGGCCAGTCCAGGCTTAATATTGACGTTTGGTCTAAACGACTGTAATACATAAGCAGATGGTTTGTTTTCCGAAATCACCGAGCTCTGTTTTTTCTCAAACCAGGCTGCTCCCTAGTTTAGCAATGGCTACAAATTGCCAGTTGATTGCTTGGTGGATGTTAGATTTTTAACATATCCATTGTGATGAGACACTATGTAGATACAGGATCCGTCAGTTTGACACTTTGGAAAGTGTAGAAGCGCGAGGATTGATTTCGAAAAATCAACCATCTGCTTTGGTATTAAAGTCGTAAATACTAAATATCATATTTAAGCCTACCGGTAGGCCTAAGGGTCGAAACTTAATTCAGTCTCTACTAGTCATTATGCAGCAATGAGCCACTTTTGGAGGCCTGAGCATCAGAACGATACAATATGACGAAATTCCGCATCGAGTCTATTCAGATTAAGAAGAAAAGGGACAGAAGACGAAAAAGGACAGAAAGCTAAATGCAACGACATCGATAATGTACTCTAGCAGGGGTCGCTTTGCCTGGCTGTCAAAGGCTTTATGGGGGAAGCAAAATGAGTTTTATCGTCAAGAAAATAATAATAATTTTTATAATGTAGCAAACCTGCGTAAGGATATAGCTTGTTCCGAACTCACACCAAGATGGCAGCGACTTGCGCACCGCCTCTTTAGCCAGTCGCACATCCGCACGCGTTTACTATGTATATTTGGAAATGAAGATAAGATATAAAATCCTTTGTAAATTTTAGCTGATGCCGTGCCCGCTCTGCCATCTGTGCCTTGGTGTGAATTGAGCCTTAGAGTTGTTTGCGGGCATTTTAGAGCTGGCCACATTTATTTTAATTATTATCTTGGACTTTTCGTCTAGACTAGAACATAAAATCAGGCTTCTAACTCAGCGTAATAAAGATTTGGCCGTGAGTGGCCAATTTGTGTACTAAATGAATTAACTCTAGCTATGGTAGGTACTTCAGTAAACCCGCAATGCTGAAATTTGGTAGTTTTTTGGTAATATAGGGTAAGTAATTTTATTTCAATAATGGGAAGACGTATCTTGATGGAATAAAACGGACAAGTGCAAGCGAGACTCGCGCCCTGAGGGTTCCGATTAGTAAATTATTAAGAAATCGTCAGAGTCCTTTCCCAGTTAAGTATATCCAAATTTTCCTAAAACTTAGGTGCAAAAAAGACAATATAGCTCAACTTTGGACTTTTTCCTTTGTGTCACAAAACCTCTTAGCATTCCAAATTTTAGAATTGTGAGGTCACTGGAAGTGAGTTCCCTTGAGGTTTTTAATTTTAGCGATTTCCATACAAATCTTTGACATTCATTACCATATTTTTTAAATGCATCGAGTTAGAAGCTTGATTTTTTAAGTTTACAAATTTTTATATTAGGTTTAAATTTCAAGTTGATATAGCCGTATTTAGCCGTTCCTGAGGTCTTGCTTGACAGACAGACAAACAACAAAGTGATCCTATAAAGGTCCCGTTTATTTCTGTTGAGGTACCGAGCCCTAAAAAAGAGTACAAATTTTTTTGGGCTCTAAAACGTGATGTACCCGGCTATATTGCTTTTTGAAGTCCTAGACTGTTTAGTCTATGTGGGACAGTTCCGTAGGTTCACGAAACTGTCCGAAATTACTGGACTAATTATCTTCAGTGATTCCTGGACTGCAAAACTTTCATGTGTTATGCTTGAGCTTCTTGTGAAAGAGTTCGTATCAGTTCGGGGCGAACTACAAATCGTTTAATATTATAATCTATTATTCAACCCACACAGCAGAGCCAGCATACAAAATGTGAACGCGGAACTGAAGAGCGTTCATTCCGTGCCACCTCTATTTGCCCGAGATGTGAGGACGTACAAGGTGACCGCGCCAATCCACCACACATGTATGGGACATGCATGACGACACCACGATTGTATTGTGTGCGAAACACATTTAACCTGGAACCTCTGTCATTATATAATTTTACATACTGGTTTTCAATAAATATCGCTGATGCAATTCAACTTGCCACATCGCGATGATGCGCGATAAATTTGCAGTGTTGTCATGTCAGGTGTCTGTATTGAGGCTGTAATCTATAGAACTACAAACATATTACGTTAATAAGATAACAGAGCCTTAATATACTTAAGTTGTTTATTTCAAAGAATTTGTAAACTCGACAGTTTATAGCAGGAGGGGATAACATTCACGAGACGAAGAATAGGAGTTTTATAACACAATATCAATCAAATATTAGACTGCAACAAGAAACAGCAAGGAATGTGATTGAAAAACATGAAGTTATGAAGCTTTTATCAATACCATCAACTAATAAAGATGAGACCAATATATTTACTGAACAATGATAATAATATACAGTTCCTCTTGATTGTGTCTGATATACTACTAAACCTCGTATATAATCACACGGAAATGATTACAATTTGTTGAAAACGTTTGATGAAATCGATACAAGGCAAGTTTGCTAGTTAGATACCTACGCTTATCACTATATGACATTGAAAGATGATAATAATAATCAATGAAAGTCACGTTAAGCTATTCCGATTAGGTACTACATATAAAATATAATAACGACTGATGATGAAGGCAAGCATTTGAGCACGATATAGGTTGGAATAACCTGAATCTGAAAGTAAACTCAACCGACAACTTTTACAGTACCTATTCAAATTTTGTTACGGGCTTGGAAGATTTAAGCCAGATAGATTTATATTATTATAAGGGTTCGCGGCACCTACTCAAGAGTAAAGAGGATTTGAGCTACAGGAGAGCACTGGCAAACATCCAACGTCGTATCAACGACAATACTGCATTACGAAACATATTCGCTGCAGAATATACTCTAGTTATAATTATATTAAATGATTAAACATCACGTCTGGAGAACGATTGCATTTAAATTGTAGAAAATTAAATTCATTCATTTTTTTATATGCATTTAAACTTTTATCAAATTAATTGGGAGATGTTGTTTCGTGGGTCACCATTAATTTACGCTTTTCCGGGTAACAGGGCCTCAACTTAGCTGTGTAATATGTTTGGTCAAATAATTCATTTATTATTAATATTCAAACATTGTCCAGAAATGTTGAAGAAGCATAATTTACATAAGGCTTGGGTTGCAAAATGTTAAGGCCGTACGTTTGCGTTATGAATACGAAGCTCAAACACTTCCTGGTAGTAAATCAGCTTATTCTTAGTTCATTGAAGTTGCAAATAGTGTAATGATCTTGAAATTAAGGAAACGAGACTCGGAGACTGATAATAAAAGAGCGTACAACCTCAGCCACCTAGCGATAGAACGTTTCGACCTCGCCAGGAACCGAGCGATGGATCGACAATCCGAATAATGGTGAGACTACGTTCGTTACGTCATGACCTTCATAGACCGGTGGTGTGACGTAGACGCACTCACGCCTACCTGTTCGCACGTGGCTCAATAAAACCAACGTTACTAACGAGCGCTATTCGCTACCATGCCTTGAATGAACTTTTATGCATAAATGGGATTGCTTGAAAAATCATAAAACGTAACTATCTATCTAATGCCTCACCGAGCCGGAGACTGGAAGCGAGCGATTCAAGTTTGATGAAAATGAGAAAGCACACAGAGCAGAGAGAGAGCAACTTTACCTGAATATGAAATTAATTGTTAAAAAGACAATTTTAAAACATAATAGACACATATTATTAGAACCATCACCAAGTTAAACAACGACCATAATTAACTACATAATGAGAATCAGTAAGGAAGTTATGAAATGAGTAACAAAAGTATTACGTACTTTAACCAAGAGGAGCGCGCGGTTTGCTGATTATACCTAGAAAGGAAATTAAAATAACGTTATAGTTGTGATATAGATGGCAGACGTGACTTTGGCGGGAAGGTCTAGGATCAAGGCTCGTAACACAAAAGATTATCATGAACACCGCAGAGCGAGGATAAGCTGCGATGCGGAAGCGAACGAGCGAGGCCGAGGACGGACGTCCAATTCACAAACCTGAACGCATGGCCAGCTGAACCAGCAGACATTGTGTTCCATGATCAATACTTGCACGATAATGTTATAACGTTCAACTCACAATCGTCGTGTACAGAACGAAAGTTATACCATTATAATCATATTGGTACAGTCCAGCCAGAGTGATTATAAAAACTTGAGTGATATGTGCAAACAAAACGTGAACGCGGCAGTAGGGCTAAGACATTTTGTAATTGTACGGCGGCTCTTAGAATGTTTTAAATACAAAGAGCAAGAGTTTACATGTGACAATTATGTAACAAACGACGTATGATGCGATGCTGGGCGAGCGGCAAACGCGTACAACCGATAACAACACACACACACACACAGGCCACAGCCAACACAGGCCCCGGCTGAGAAACCAGCAGTCACATTTGGCAACATGGCTTTTCGAAAGCAAAGGCATCGATGGCTATGTAACGCCGCATGCAGACGCTAATCTAACTAGGACAGATTGATTTATAGCTCAAACAAGAAACTGTGCCACCTCGGCCCTGCTGCACCGCGTTCCACATTGTTTTGCCATGAACAGACAGTGAATAGACGTTTATGAATCTTATTTCTTATTTAAATATGAGATAGAGCCATTGCAGAAACTTCACAAGTTTTATGCGACAATTTATCAGCACGCAATTGATTGTCCCCTACGATACGAACGTACTTTCATGAAGTTACGGTAGATGTCAGGTGACAAGGATGCTTAATAAGTCCGGACCGGTTTGGCCTCAAGTTTTATTGTCCTATGAATTACTAGATGGCCAAAATGATTGGCAAGACCTTGACTTCGGTTCGGCCCAATATAAATTATGTGACCCCACTTCCTACATCGGCGAGGGTCGTCTGTCAGTGTAGATTGCTTTTAATTTTATGTTATAACACTGATGGCCATTTATATTCCATTTGAGATTTACGATGCAATTAGACAAACCATGTTTCCAATAATGCAATTACTTTCAATACTAACTACTTTAATATTGACAGCTTTAAATAGGATTTCCTGAGCCTTGAAACTAGACGACGACGACGGAAAGCATACAGTGTAACCTATGCTAAAACCTCGAACATTGCGAGTAAATATTAGCCATTTAGCAAAATATCGACGAGGTCACTACGCTGCTGTATAGAATTTGAAAAGCGTCTCTAAATATAAGTTTACTCTCAAATTAATCTTAGCTGTAAGAAGATGCATTACATTTTGATCTAAAACAAATTTTAAATTAAGCATTCCAGATTTCCAGCCCTGGCACAATACACGTGTGGGTGTTCGATTGCGGTGGAATCGCGTGTCGTAGTGTGCGTGTGACAAACTTGTAGAGGGAAACCACCACGCCGGTGCTCGGCACTATCGGCACCAAACCAACCAGCTCAGCACAGGGCATCGAGAACACGACCCGGTTCGCCGCTCGAGAAAGCATCGACAAAACTCGGTTGAGGCCGCGCACACAGGCGGACGCACACTTTCAGTCTTCGTATACGAAACGTGTGTATATTAAGAAACACTACGCAAAAAAACTATAGAAAACGGCCGACCATTGCGAAAATGTGATTAACTTCGGTGGACTGACTTCGGCACATGAGAAACATGTTTGATATTGATATTGAGAGCTCGCGTGGGGAATATTTTATAGCTGCTGGCCACAGAAGAGGAAACAAACTTTCCTCGTTGAAAAAAAACAGGATATCGAACTGGCTCAGCGCCAGGTGATGTTCATATAATGTTAGTGCATCGAGTATGTGTCACTGTAAGTCAAGAGTAAGACCAATAATGCTACCGAGTTTTGGAGAAATAAATCTATGAAATCTATCTATCAAAGTTCGGCCTTCGTATCGCGCTGAAAATAGATGTTATAACGTACTGTACCCAGAAGTCTAACTAACCTTGTGATGTCTGTTTATCCCACAATGATATATGTATCGTTTCCAAGGTACCTCAATATTGAAGGAAACGCTAATTTTGACCGTTTAAAATATATTTGCTCAGTTACGTCCGTGGCCTTGGATTTGACGCCCCCGTTCTACTTTCCTACATCTTAACAATGCGTTAATCACCATCTGCCAAGGAGTTTATTAAATACCGCGTGCAAAAGATATCATTTAAAATATTTATCGTATTAATACTATTTAAAAAATAGTCTGCTCTACCGAGGTTCTACTTTACATTTGAAGCTATAAATTAATTTTAGTAACTACGAAACTCAATAAGTACACTCGACTTTCAATTGTTCTTGCAAGAAAACCGGGTCAAATTTGACAACGTAATGCATTGACCTACAAGATAAAAGAATGGCATTTGAAAAAAAATTGGGCAATGCGGCACGCGCTTCTATTTTGGAGGCTAGAATTTTAATTCGCTCTATTCACAGTGGTAGTGAAAGCAGGAGAAACTGCGAGATTAAATTCTTCTTGTGCATCCGCTTATAATGTGAAACTATCAACGAAAGGGGGCATGCTGTTAACTTATTTAACAGAAAAGACATTTTATTCAATCAGATATTTTTTTTTACAATGACTAAATATTTTTTATCGTGCCGTGGTGTGTCCGGCCTAAGTATACCCCTCCTTTTCCTCCTGTGGATATAATAAAAGCTTTACTAAGGGCACCAGGGGATGGGCAGCATCCAACTAAATACTTATCACCAATCTGCCAAGCGTGGTGATTATGGCGAATTTGAATACAATGGGGGAGGCCTCATCCAGCAGAAGACGTAACCGATGATGATTTTATAAGCTTTTATGATTAACTTTTCACTTAAGTGGAAACGTTATATACCTAATATTTTGATACGATATTTTTATGCCTAGCGCAGGTTGCATAGTGCACTAAAATTATCGTAACAACTTTGATAACCTGTATTTCACAAAACAAGACATTTCAATTATAATTTGATATTGAATGGTCGAGTTGGAGTTGGCTCAACAACTTCATGAAATCATGAAAAGATCTTATTATTGAGCAACTGAAAATAAATCACTCTTCGCTCGTGTGGTCATCACACACTATTGCCTCCGGCAACACAAGTTGGGGTCGAACCGCAAAATAAGGGGCACAAGGTAAAAGATGGTGCATTGAGAACGGCCTTAAGCCCAATAGCAATCTACGGCCGTGCTGCGCAGCTTCCTATTGGCGTCGGAGCGACAATGCCAACGCAGCCGCGTCGGTGTTACGAAGGTGACGGAGCTGCAAAGGTCGATCACCACTCGATCGCAAAGCCAGAGCTCCTTTTCATTAATTGTATCTCATTATTATTTATTTAGTCACGACAACACAATTGAAGCTGAAATCGTGTTTACATCTACCAAATGGCACACAGCATTTTGAAAACGTATATGAATTAAGTAAAAATGGTTACTGTGTAACTGTGTTGTACTTGTTAGTAACTGATCTCAATAAAAGTTACTCAATGCACACATTTAAAACCTTAAATTCGAATACGTATGCGAATCAGTCGACCTCAAACGTAGACAACTTTTCTTAACTAAGGGGGGGCGGGGGGGCGCCCCGCCGTCGCGCCGTTCTAATGTTAAAGCTTTCATAAATATCCCAATTAAGAGGGGATATTTTTATAATATTCTACGAGGGAATGCACAGTGACTCTGGTGACCTATCCTATTATCAATCAACATCACCTTGCTATTTTCAAACGAGACCTAAATCTCAATTCGCTTGACTTGCTATGCCGCTCGTGAGCAATTCGGAACGAAGTTTTTTATCGAAACCAACAAGGCAAAAACTGGTGACCCCAAATCATTAAACAGGAGCGAGGAAGGTGAAACACAAATACTCAAGTTTTACGGGTCAACTGGTGTGCGGGGAGCGGATGCCGTGCCGGTGGGAGGCATAGAGAGGCGCGAAGGGCGTAGGACCCGAGCGGGGGAGGCCGAAGGCCCTGACATAGATCCGAACTCATCAGTAAAGCGCCGCGAAGGCCTCAAGATTCGGCTGGTATAATCATCGATTCCTTCACACTCTATACCGTTTTACGCACAAAATGGGTCAACGCGCGTTTCTGACAAAGTTGGTGAGCGCGCCATGTCCCCGTTCCGAATTGCTTCCCTCAGCAAATTAACACCTCACAATACCGCGCAGTATATTTAGTATTCTTTGCTACCGTGCTCAGAATCAGAAATCTTATGTGTATTTCTTTATATTTTATTATTTAGTCACATTTTCGAAACGCTTGACACAAAAGAATGTCTGTGAAAAATACGTGACCATATTTCGAGCATAGCTTCTGAATTACGTTAGTTTAATCAAATATAACATCGAAATGGGGTTTCCTAGTACATACATTACATTACCTAGTACAGCCACTTTATGATCATTTAATATAATGAAGTAAGCCCACTAAGTACTAACTAGAACAGCGTGGGCACACAAATTGAAAAATCGTACGTGACCGGGTCTCGTCAGCGTCACAGTTTCATGAGCCACTTTCAGCTGAGTAATGACATCGGGCAAGCGTTGCATAGCCTTTTGGGACAGTTGCGACATGTGACATGACACACCTCACCTCTACGGCAAGGCTTGCCAGATATACCAATACACCGATAAATTTCAGATGCTGGTTTCCCGAAAGGTTTAGGGACCATTTGGGGTCATGAAGTGATTTAAGACATCAAACTAAAAAAAAAATAGTTCTGCGTACTGAGACATACATTGATTCTTAGATTGTTTCTTTTAGCATAACATCCTCATTTCAGTTTTGAATAAACCGAACCGCGAGCAGTTACTGAAAATTTCTTAAATTTGTTTAGTGGATGAGCAGCGAATGCTCTTCGACGAACCGCGAGCAGTTTCTGAAAACTTCTTAAATTTTACTAGTGGATGAGCAGCGAATGCTCTTCGATGATATCGAATAGAACGCGTTGATCGAGATCAACGCACAACACAAAGAGAAGGCCGTGGACCGTACCAAAGAAAGACGCATCGGCGCACTTTCCATCGACAAAAGAGATATTCAAATTATAAAGTTTCACCAAAGAAATCAACATCATATTGTTGTAAGCCTTTCTATTATATCGTTTGAGAATGTAGATGTTGACGTTGTTATGTTGATGTTGACAAGAGTAGTTAGGTAGTTTAAAAAACTATTGAATTATTTAGGTAGATGCACACAAAATTTGTTTTAAAATCAAACTTGAATTGAATTCAATGGCTGTGGCAACAGTTTCCATTACTTATAAGTAAAAATTCGCCTAGGTTTACAGTAAGATATTATGTTAGAAAGTACGACATACGTTTCCAATCAATATTATATGAATAAGTAAGACGAAACGAATGGATTTCACGAACAACATCAAGCGGTACTTTTTAGATAACCTTGGCCTTGTGAGATATACAAACAGCTCGGTAATAAGGAAGACTGAAATTTACATACGTAATAAGTATTAATGAAAAGATATTTCAACAATCATATATGTCAATATTTTATTGCATAATATCATACTCATAATAGACTCATTGTTAAATACCATGAAGTACATTTCCATAAGACTTTTTACTTGAAATTATATCTTCTTGGGTATGAAGATACAAACAGATAACAGTTTTAAATCAGTAATTGGTTGTTTTGTTACTGGATGCGGAAGTTGGAGTTCTGAGAGCAGTGAGCCTTGGGGAAGGAAAATGACAATGTAAAATCTGACATCTATTTTCGAAATGGCTCTCAAAATGTTACGTAAACCCAAAACACTATTTAGTAGTTTTTTTGAAAATAAATCATACAGTAAACATCAACACAATCATGACATTATTAATTTTGGATGCATGCCAAACTATAGTTATTTCTATAATATTAAGGCTTGCAAAAGGTCGATGTTTAAGCCTGAACTGGTAGGCTTGGTCTAAGCTCAGTTTGATAGATACCCAACTTTCGTAATGAGAACGCTTAAGCTTGTACGGAGAGTTTTGCGAAAAAAATCGACGTGATATTTTGCGAACGGGACCTTACGCGCAGAAACCTACCTTTGTCTGACATTGCCCAGTTTCGTGGTTTATATTTCTTTGTTTGATCTAGGGTTTCATCAAGCTTTATCTTAATTGAAATACGAGGTTGGTGCCGCCAAAACCCACTTAGTTATCGCATTCCGCTGTCAACGAAACAGGAGCGCCGAGAGCGGAGAGCTGGCTGGCCGCAATCTCTCGCTTTGTGAACGCACACCGGCCCTCGCCTCGGTTAAACTGATACATTCTTGCGAAATAACCTCGCCTAACTTATTCAAACACAATCGTAATAGACCGTTCAGGTACGGTTATTATTGTAATATTCGTACAACAGCAACTAATTTTCCTCTTTATTCGATTGCATCATTAACTTGACAATATTTGGTGCTTCTTCCTTACTAATTATGCTTGTTGCTCAAATGCCTATTATGTCAACAGATTTGTATTTAATTGAAGAAATAGTAAGTCACCATTTTGCTAGATGTAACTATTCTGTTATTGAAATGATACCCTTCACTAAATTATTCTTATATTTCAAAAGCAAATCGTTTGCAACCTTGCCCGCAGTCCGTTGCAGGTATGGCCAAACATAAATTGGTCCGAGTTCCGATCCGATTTTCATGTGATAGCTATATTTTCACGATCTGCCTTGACATGATTTAATATTAATCGCGTATGGTTATAAGTTACATTGATTTTTTAAGATTTATTTTACTCAAAAGGTACAATTCATAAAATACTGTTAAAGTTTATGGCAACGACAATGGAGATTCTTTTAAATCGAGTTCATGTACATTTCTTGGATATAAATAACATATTTGGGGTTCGAGGCGTTACAAATAACAATAAAGAGGGTCGAGACGAAGTCATCTACCCACACTTATATGATCTTCCGTGCATTTTGCAAGGAGGAAGGTCATCGATCTCAACGAGCAGCATCTCCGCAAAACTTTATATTCTGCTCACACCACACCTATATACAACTCTAACTTCGTAGGTATAGACATTGCGCTCTTAGGGGAGTCGGGAAGACGACAGATTGAACACACCTTCACACCTAATAGGAAGGTAACTAAAGTGCGCTTACATAGATCCCCCTTGTTATAAGTACACAGAGAAGAGATCCTAATATAAAGCTATCTTGACGATAATGAACTAATGTTAAAAAATGTTCATAAAATTAGCCAGACAATGCACGTGCAAACAGACGCAAAGGTATCTGATGATCTCAACAAATGTCGGAACGTTATGTTAAATAAAGGTCTCGGAAAAAACAGCATGAAAAAAACTATTGGGACTTCAGAAGGTGAGCGCTTTCCTGCCGCGGATATCGACTACCTGCTCACTAAATGAAAGAATTTATATCAGCAGACATATTGTTTTGTTATCGACGGAACTGGTTTTACAACTTTTAACAAATTATATAAATTTTCCCAACACTAGATACTCTTTGCGCTTGGCAATAAGGGGAAGATAGTAATAGTAATAAACTTATTATCTCCTGCTGAAATGTATTTTCACCACAACTGCTGTAAGTATAGGAATAAACATAATATAATAATTTATTGATCTCATACTGAGCAACAAATGATAGGGAAACAATTTATTGTTTCCTGATGTTAATTGTCTCTCAATGCTATGAATAAGATCATGGGAAAAGTATTTACACTGACAAATGACAGGATTTTTAAAGGTTGTGAAGTTTAAACAGAAACGACATCACAATATTGTACGGTGGGGTTCGAACTTCAGGGGTTACCGTAACGAATGAGGGTGCGAAGGAATAAAGCGAAAACATCGAAATGCTATCAACGGTGGTGAGCGTTCTAGGGTGCTAGGGGAAGCAAAACAGCCCTGAAATCTGTTTTAGCATGTACCTAGTAAATTATAATTTGAACGACAATTTACAAATGTTAATCACAGCTATGAGCTAATGACAATGGTAACAGTAAAAGTAACTCGATTTCTAAATTGCTCCCTCTACCTGTCGTTTGACGTTCAGCTTACACAACAAGGAAAGTTAAATGAGCGTGCGGGGGCAAAGCAACTTTCGCCTATTGTAGAGATAGATTTAAACTGATTAATGTTAAACAAATTATTGTTCAATGAAAATGATAAATATTGGCAGTATGGGAATCAAAACAGACAAAACAAACAATCACAAAACAGTTTTCAATGATACCGTACCTGTTTCAGTTCTAAATCAAATAACAGCTCTATCGTCGGAAAGTCCTTCGATGAACATGATAAAATAAACTAGTTCCGTGTTGACTCCAACAACCAAAATAGCTCACCTGGCTAAGGCCATTATTCGTTCGTATAATCCAATTTTCCAAATAATCGCACCAGATAACACAAACTGATAGAAAAGTGCAATGGTCCACTGAAATAGAACGACACCGGTATGCGAAAGTGTATCACGTTTGACAGTTTCACTTCACCACATGGCTGTCGGGTTGCGCTCGACGACGTGACGTACGGTTCGCCTGAGTATCGACGAGCAACTGCCGCGAGCGAGTGTGGCTTGGCTCGGGCTCGGCTACCGGCTACGCTACGCGGCTGGCTTGGCAGTCGGGGTGCCGATACCAACTCGCGGGTCGCGGTACGAATGTGAGCGTGCAGAGAGCGCGGGGTCAGCGAGAGCGGAGTGCCCGAGAGCGGCGCCTGCGGGACAGCTGCGCACCGCGGACCCTTTCTCCGCAATCTTCCTTCATTGTAGTAGTGAAAGCTCCTGCTCGTAATGCCTAACTTGGTGACCAAACCATTTTTAAATTAGAAATTATATTCATTCATTCAGTGGAATGGTATGATTATGCATCTGGGGGAATTTAAACCTATGATGTCATTTGAATAATTTCAAAAATAATAATAAACCTTATCCTATAGTTTTTGAAAACTGGTTATGAGAAATGAACATTATGCTGATGATTAAATGCATAATTATGAATCAATAAATAACAAATCTTTAAATACCCATGTCAACTCGTTTATGAATTGGAATAGCCTGATTTCCATGATTTCAATAAATGGTAAAGCAATTTGTGGAATTGGAGTCAACGGCGTAGTATACAAACAAAGGCTGTCAGGTTTCAAAGTAGCATCAAGCCTAAACTATTCAGTTGCAGTTGATGCTTGCTTAGTTCAGTGCACGAAGGGACAAGTTGTTGCCCCCATGTAGAGCCTTGAGTCGACATGCAAGGCACTGCTCCGACACCAACTAAAATCATATACATTTTAAACTTTATATCAGGGTTGAGAGCTCCGTGATAAACAGTACAATGTACCTTGTATCATCGCGGTCAAGACACTAATCAAGTGCATAATGGCATCATATCAAAACCTTTGTTCGCAAACGCTACGCTAAGTACTTTTGAAATACAGTCGATATTAAAAAGTCGTTCAGAGCTTATCCAACAGCTGCAGAAAATGTTGAAATCTATAAACATAAGTAACTAAATTATAAGCATACGGGATCTATTACTACAACGGATCAAAACCACCGGATCTATCAGTAACAACTCAATAGTAAAAGCGCCGCTTAGATAGCCATAAAATAGCAGCTATAGGTTTTGTTTTGCATGTATATCATTAAACGCTTTTCGGTTAGTTTTTACAATAAAATAATTGTCCTGAATTTTAACAGGTTTTGCGTTGATACTTTTAATTTTCACCAATAAAAACTCTCTTTTATATCCGTAATTTGAGAGAAAGTTGTAGTAGCTAAATGGAACGAAAATTGCCATGGCTAATCTTGATGACATTGTGATTATCACCTACGCGACCACAATTATTTAAAATATAAATTCGTTGCTACTTCTAATAGTATAGCGTACGTTGATGTATCACATACGCCTAGTTTCATAGGAATAATTGTTGAGCTCAGGAAACATTAAAATTAAGCACAATAATGTTGCTGCTTCTAACATTCAATAATGATACAATTTTGATACCTAACGTAATTTTGGTACCCGACATGATTCTGAGGCAGATTTTCCAACCAATGGGGAAGCTAATTTGAGTAGGCTGAGGCCTGCGTGCATTCATAAAGCGTGCATTGGCAGCATAAACAGAATACTAAACTAAATAATGTGACCGAGAGGGTTAGTCAAAGTCAAAGAGTCATCTCCCCCTCAAAGGCGTCTCAAACACTGGTCGACCTTGGCTCGAGCCTTCAGGGTTAACCTCCCGAGGGGAAAAAGCCCTGTGGCCTCGGATTCCGCAGCCCACCTTACCTGCTCGGAATCATGGCTCTTTTGTTCAACTCGAACCTTCGCGGTCCATGCGTGCATCCGATTATTTTCTTGGAACATACTTAACATAACCTACTTAGGTAACGACGATAACATTTTAATTAGCAGAGAAGTAAACAGTGCCGTTACTGTCCTCTGCATTAGCGACATCGATTTTCGGATGGACAAGTATAATATGGGTTCACGACGAACTTTAAAATTTGCCTCAATCAGCGAATCAATGTAATCTTATTTTTAGAATTATTCTTAGAGAAGTCATTGCCTCTTAGTACTTAAATGCTTTGCAAAAGTCGATGATATAGCCGTTAAACCATATGTATCGCCGGGTTTTCGGCTTACAAGTCAGTTAGTCTGTAACATTTTATTGACTGTAATATTGTTTACTACAACAAGCATGTACAATATTAATTACTTAATGGTTTTATAAAACGTATATTATATATATACAATATACATTGTGTGCCAGATTATGGTTACATGGGATATTTACATAAGTGGCTATTTGTTTGCAGTTTAAAGGGTCACAGAATAGGCAGTACTACAGTATAGGATGAGGATTCGCGTCATCGCTGGGGCCTGAGCGGCCTGACCTGACCTGGTACAGCATCAAGGGCACTGGGACAATTCGCCCCACCCTATACAGATTACCATATACCTACTTACTTAACTTCTGCGACGAAATAGGTAACCTATTTCCAATGTTTTTTTTAAACCTAATTTACTGAAAGGCACGTTCACGCGTGACAGACAAATAACCTACAAATTGCACATTTGCACATTGTCTCAAGATTAGATCTAGGTTAAGAGGTTGTTGCTTCTGTGATCAGAAATGTTTGTGACTTTATTATAAGTAAACATCACCACGCTTCAGCGGCAATTTTAATACTAACAAGGGTAACGTATTATTTATCAAACAAAATAAGTAGGTAGGTATAACGTTTACTATTGGTGAAAAATAATATGGAAATCTAATGAAGATAATTCAATTTTATTTTAATAAAATAACTGTTAAATTTTTTTTTTCGAATTCTACTACTGCATAAGCAATCAAGGATACTGCCCACCTGATGGAAAGTAGTATCCGTAGCCTATGGACGCCAACACCAGATGCATCAAACGCGCGTTGCCGACTCTCCTTTTTTATTTTATCTCATTACTTCTAAAAGGATACCCTAGGTAGGTGTATCAAGAGATAATCATTTTATCTTGTAATGGTAATGAAACGTGGTGTGTCTAAGAATCGAAGGGGTTCGATTCCCGCTGCGGGACAAATGTTTGCATGATCTGCGAATATTTGTTCCGGGTCTGGGTGTTGTAGTAACATGTTAGTGGTACTAGTAGTTCCTCATACCCACGACACAGGGAATCCTATAGTGTGGGACCAGGACTAAGTAATTATGTGATTGTTATTGGTGTTATATACCCCTCTTTTTCTTCCCGTGAATGTAGTATTGACAGTAGCATCCGCTTGAGCTATTGTTTTGTTATTTGTTACTTAAAACGTGGATGTAATAAAAGCCTTACTATGGGATTACACCAGGGGGCGGGCAGTAACATCCGCCTGAGTAATTAGCACCAAACTGCGATCACCAATCCGCTCGCCAAGCGTGGTGATTATGGCAAATCTTCCCATTGTATTCAATGGGGGAAGCCTCTTCCAGCAGTGGACGTAAACAGGCTGGTGATGATGTGATGAATGGCAACAATCTGGAATAATATAATTCTCATCTAAAAAATCTAAACACTACGAAGATTTTCTTTCTGGCGACAAAAACCCAAATAAGAGGATTATTGCTTTAAGAAAAGCCATCATTATATTTTCTGCCAATTCGTAACATTGTACTACCTACCGTTATATGGCATTTTTTTTCCCGTTTGTTACAATACTTTTCTAATAATCTATTAAACACATAAACTTGAGAAGTGTTTCGATTTTTTTGATGAGAAGTGGTTTTTACTACAGGACATTTGGTTTAGTACGATCCCGAATAATTATTGCTGGTTATCTTGTAATACAGTAACTCAGTATGTTAAAAGTTAATTATGTCAATGTCATACAAAACTGGTGTTGTTCATTAAGATTGTCATTTAGAATAATGCCACCGTTGTTTAGGGATAATGAGAGCTATATATGCTAACTAATTATGGTTTTAATGCGTTATTATTTGTACCAGAAACCAGTGAAAAATCAAACAATCTACAATAAGTCAAAGTTGCTAAGGAAACAAATTGAAATTGAAAATTGATTTGAAATACTTACTGATATTTATTTTAGCAAATACTCAATTAAAATGCCAGTGATTTAGAGAGCTTACTAAAAACGCAGATATCTCTGGGGCGAAAGGCTGGTGTGTATATTTTTTTTAGAAACTGCACCAAGTGCCCGCGGATCCGCTCGCTCGCACTTTCCACGATTAACTTTCTCATTTACAATGCAAGTTGACCTTTCGTTGCTGTATAGCGCGCAAGTCGATAAGGGACAATTTAAAAATAGAACCAAAAATAAAGAAATTGATAGCAAACTATTTATTTCGCCAAGTTTTTATGCCAGCAACATGCACCTGGCACGGAGCTTTTTTTTTTTAAAGCAAAGAATCGCATCAGCTGAAATCTTTTCACAGGATCGTGAAATCTGTAGTAAGCATAGCATATTAAACAGGTAATGGTTGAATGGGGATTATTACTATGTTGTTATCGGTATTGGTGAAACAGGAAACAGAGCTTTCAGCAAATTAACCGTTGAGTGCGATCGTGAGTTTTATGTTTACATAAAACCAGTAAACATATTTTCATAGTTAAATTTCACTTGTTTTTTATGTTCCAGTTTCAATGATCAGCCGCTGATATCCCAACTTATATCCGAATCGCTTACTAGTGCGTAAAAAATCCCAAATGAAATGTGACTGTCGAAACCGCGATTGCGATTCTGATTAGGTCGTAAACCGGATAGCTTGTCTGGTGTTACGGATGGGCCCAGGAGAGTCATAATAATTAAAAGTTACAGGTGAGACCAGGTTTGTTGGTTGGTTTGATATACCTATTTTTTAGTCAAACTGTACTTTGTTAATAGCAGTGACAGATGGTCAAACTTATGGCATCTGCAAAAAATGTATACCACCAAGCGCACGCAGAGTTTAACTTACATCAACGATGATATAGCTGCTTGCCTTGCGTTGCAAAAAAAACAAGTGTAAAATGATATTTTAGTATTGTTTTACTGAAGAAATGTCCAGAATAATGGCTATAGCTTATGGGAGCAGAAAAGTTTAAATCAAACTAATTACGTCAGCATTTCTGTGCAATACTTTAAGATCGTATTCTTCTTAACATTGTTTTGTATACTAACTAGGAAGAATCATAAAAGTTACACCGTTACAACTTCACCAATCTAAAAAAAAAAACGAATCTTAATTTTTGTAGTAGAGCTTTTTTGTGAAATAGTTCTTCCGGGGAAGTACTACCACTACACCTATTTCTGACGCCAGGCATTAGTGTGAGCATTGCTGTGAGGGTGAGGTGCCGGTAAAATTACAGGCACATGAGACTTTTCACATTTATGTCTCTAAAAGTGCGCGGTGCAATTTCATATAGGATGGCCTATGAAGTTATGGTTTTTTTAGGCTGAGGCAAATGCTTGTTTCGTAACTTTATCATCATCATCATTATCAGCCTGTAGAAATTCTCAATATCATTTTTCTTCATTTATTTATGTCACAAAGCCTTCTAGCATTCCAAATTTCAGAATTGTGGTATTGGTCACTGAAAGTTCCCTAGAGGTTTTTCATTTTAATTTCATACAAAGATGAGACATTCATTGCCATATTTTTTTAATTTATTGAGTTAAAAGCTTGATTTTACGGCACTATTACAGCCTTTATATCTGGCAAAAATTACGAAAAAAAAAACAGAAAAAGTGTCTTGTGTATTGTAGATACTTGTCATTGTGATTATACTAAGATGTACCTACGCCACCGTCCTTAATTGTTAAATAGTTCTATCAATCCAAAGGTTGCCTGGAAGCGATCGCTCTTAAGCGATAAGACCGCCCATTGTACCTCTGATTTGAAACTTTGTATCTTTATTTTTTGTTGTTTTTGTGTATGGTGTACAATAAAGTTATATCCATCTTTCTATCTTGACAGACAAACAACAAAGTGATCTTTTCCGGGTCCTGTTTTTCCCCGTTGAGGTACGGTAACCCTAAAAAATGAGGAAACATGTGAGGTGGTTGGTGGCTGCAGCTGATAAATGCTGCGCATCATAATCACCAAAATCGGCTTAGCAAAGATTTTTACTGGCGAGAGCACTTTGGTATCGCAGTCTCTACTCAGATACAGCTCTCTATTCTCATATGCTCGGAGATCGAAATTATCAGGGTTGGCATTCCATTGAATATTATGATAATACAGCAATGTCAGAACCAGAACACATATACACAGGAGCATGAAATGTTTATTTTTAAACAGCTCACATACTAAAGAAACATTAATTATTGTAGAGCAAAAGCTCTACATTTCCGAAGACTGAAGAAGAACAAATCATTTGGTAAGCTCTGTGGTAAAAGAATACTGGTAAATATACAGTGGTTAAACAATCCTTTGTCTGCTAAACAAATAAGATAATCTATATATATAGTACTAAGGTCAAGGATATTATTAGAATACAATCAGACATTTTACCTTATTGAATTGTTATGTTTATGGTGAGTCTTAGGATACATCATATTCCGTTCCCGTTCGGAAGACTCATGCGTAACTATCGATCATAACCAAATACGGGTTCTATGATATCTGCTTAGGATAGCTAGGGGTTCACGCTGAATAACCCCCTTTTGGACACCAATTCCTAAACAGCCATTTGACTGATTTATCTCATATTATTAATTTTTTACCTGAATAAAAATTTCATAACTACACTCGAGAGCAATGAATCCGGGTCACTTAAAGAATGTTAAAAATCTCGGAAACTAAAAATGATAGATTAATGCAATAAATTGTATTTAATAGACAATGTAATACTCCTTAAATGAAGGTAAAAAAAATATGAGTCACCATACATTTTATTAACACAAAATTACATAAAGAAAAAAACTGCTGATCTCTCCTTAAAACAAAAATAGGAAACATGAAATTTTTGAACTTTATTACGATTTTCTTGAATTTTAATACTTCGTATTGCCTCCTCGTGCTTCCATTACTGCGTTTACGCAGAAAAAAAACAACAAAAAAACAGAAATCAAACAATGATAAATGACAGATTACAAACAAAAGCAAAACCAAATGCTGTAATTTCGTAGTTCCATCTTCGAAAGTGGCCCTTTTTCAAATTTGATTTTTTTATGATATAACTTTACAATAACTAAGAAGTTTTAATACCTTTATTTAAGGAGTATTACATTGTCTATTAAATACAATTTATTGCATTAACCTAGCATTTTTAGTTTCCGAGATTTTTAGGATTCTTTAAGTGACCCGGATTCATTGCTCTCGAGTGTAGTAAGCATAAGAACTTTTTGCTTTGCCTGCCTACCTACCTTTCACGAAGAGTTATAGCGCCAGACAAACATACACACAAATAAACCAATTCGTCTTAATTGATGGCCTTGTGAATATCAGGGTGTTCCAAACTGATGGCAACCCTACAACCAGTGGGAAAGCTCGATATTGCAGCTTGGTGAGGTGAAAACCCCAGAAAGCGCTGGCTGCTGTCACCGCTGTCACGCATGCCTTAGCTATATTTCCTCTCTCTACAACTTTCAAAAACTACCTACACACTACACTTTACTCCTTAATTTATGCGATGCTTTATTTATGTATGCATTAATAATTATGTACATTGATTTAGATCGAAAAAAGATTGATTTAAAATTTATGTTCAATCAAATTGGCGCTCTCTTTTAAATGAAAGCTATAAAGACAAATGTTTGTAAAATTACATGACCCTATTTCTTTTCGAGCATGGTATTTAAGAACACAGGCACGTACGGAAAGAACTACAAAGCGTAAAACGCTCGTCACACAGTTTTAGACATTGAAAGGACGTAACAGTGAAAGTGCATCTCGAACGCTGCGAGTGCGCATCGCATTTGGATCATTTTTCAGTCGTGATCAGAGAGAGAGAAATGCAAGAAAGCGCTAAGCGATGGTATAGCAAAAATTTGAAAGCGCTACACAATAGCACGTTGTCGAAATTGGAAAGTTGAGTAGCGTGCGTTCATTGCATAACAGCTCTTACGGTGCGACGCTGACGAAAGGTAAGTGACGTCACCAGCATGAAAGTGCATCGGCCGGAGCCCCTCAGCCGCGGGCGGAGCACTGCACGTGCACTGCAGCGCTGCGCTTCCTGCATTGAGGACTTTCTATTGGGAAACTGCCGCGTCGGCGCGGTGAGCACTCGACTTCTCGCCGCATCTAATCTAGCCGTTGGGAAATTCAACTCTCACGCGTGGCTAGCTAGATGCATCCGATTCATCCGATTGAGCAATCGTCTGTACAATGCGCGCTTACACAACGGTTGACACGGAACGTAAGAGCCTCGAGGCGCATCTTGGTGAGTTCAGCTAGCCGCTCGTGCAGGCCGTAAATTATACAGGTCAAGATGATATGAAACATAAAGGCACTTACACTTTTGTGCGAAGATCCAGAGGCCTTTTGTTAGTACCTAAAACAAAGAAGATACTGCGTATCATAACAAGTTGGTTAAGACTTTGAACGGTGTCTTTATAGTGGGATAGCAGTTAAATGGCAAAATTCGTATAGAGTCTATCGAGTATTGTGAAAAGTATCGTATCTCCTGAAGCCATAAATCGTGACATGGAAAGCTATAAATCCGCGGGCTATGATCGGTTGCAGTTTCTAACTTAACGTAATGTACAGATAACAAAATATAAAACGATGGACGTGCAATAATAAAATCAGTTGTGTAGGTAGTCATTTGTACTCATTACAAGCTTGAAGTTGAAATCAATATAAGCCGCCTTGACACTGTTTGCTTTTACAGACCGACGGATGCGTGTGTTTATATAAAATGTGTTACAATGATAATAATAATAATGTAAAATCGTGGATTAATTCATACCAAAAATGATAACACTCTATTTTTTATAATATCTTCCTGAACAGATTAGTGTTTATCTGGCATTTCCATAGAAGGAAGTAGATAAAAATGTATTATACAAAATAATATTGGAATAATCGCAGTACACACAATTTTCAAAATATTTAGACTTTTTTATTTAACTTTATTTTAAAACTTAAACATTGGTAATACTAAGTAAGACCAAAACAAGTCCTAATTTAGGTACTTCTCCAATGGTTAAAATCAATCTAAGAAATGCATTAATTGCAACCAAATTCCAAAACAATAACTCTTGATTATTTGTTTTATGAAAGGCATTATAATATATGTTTGCAATATTTACCCATTTTACAGCAGTTTTAATAGCATTACTACACAAATGTCACGCTGATTGACCAATAAGTGAGAGAGTTTAAAAAATTGAGGTCTCAGCGCGGGACGCTCTTCAAAGGAGTTCATGGTTGAATGAAACATGTACAGTAATCAAACAATTCATTACAATCAACAGTCAACCTTCACACAAAAACATAAAGCTCACATTAAGATAGCACATAAAAAAGCAGTTCCTAAATGTAGGATTGAGAACGCTGGTGAATATTAATGATTTAATCTTTAAATACTATGAAATAAAGTTCAATTCTGCGTAAAAGACTGCGGCATTCAAAAACTAGGTTGAGAGAACGCTCGTCTAGATACACCCGTACATCACAAAGGCGATGTATCATTAGCTCATCGCTGCAGGGCACACTGTATGGCAAGGAATAGTAGATTGTTTCACAAGGGACCAAAGTTATGTTTACGGCGAGGGTGGATCGTTGAATCTAGATCGAAGCGAATGATTCCAAAAGAATTATGGGCATAGCGGGGATTTCAAGCTATATTATCTGAGCCTTGAGTCTACAAGCGATAGACACGGATATGTTATACTCTAACACGAATTTTGTATGGACACACTGATGAGCGCCCCTAGTGTAAATTTTGTGAAGCTCAATTTACATACAAAAAACCGTGTTTACACTACACCATACGTCCGTGTCAATTGCTTCCTAAAACTGAGACTTTGAAGACGGAAATAACTTTGCTGCCGAGTAAAACACTCTACTTTTCAGTTCTACTAAAAGAGAAAATTAAAGAAAATGCTTAAAAACGAATCAACGGGAATAATTACTTCGTTGCATTTTGGACCCTTTCTGCAAACCAGCAGACTTTTTCGAGTAGGTGAAGTCAAAAATAATTGAATGTAGTCTCATTTCTATTGAAGTGTTTACAATCAACCGGTGAATTATTTTAACAGGTGAGATGATAGAGCGGGTGCCTTGGTACATCAGATTAAATGATAGAATGAGAATAACAATGCAAATGTTACAGATAGATAATTTTTATACTAAAAGACATGCGCGATTGTTCAAAACAACAACAAATACGAAGAGAAACTACAAAACCGATAAGGGAAATAAAATAGAAAACGGTGTGTTAGTGTTATATTGAACGCGGAATATCTAGAACAAGATCTTTAGGCAGTAAATAGTAACAGAACAGAAAGGAGAGAGGCTTGCGCACTTTCTATTAGGAACAAAAGTAACGAGCCAAAGTGTGATATAATCGCAGCCCGCGGTCGCAATACTGCTCTTAAAAGTACCAGCGAGCAGTTTCGCGTATGTATACAAGTTGCTGCTGACGTAACACTAAATACCATTTACCTTTTATTTAACCTATACTGGCCCACTGCCGGGAAAATATCTTCCCCAGTTTCTTCCACTCTTTATATTATAAAATATAAATAGTGAACTCTTTATATTTACACTATTTCATTTCATCAAAATATAATATTCCTTATTCTGTAAACACAAGGACCATTTTTGAACGTCAAGCTTTTGTCAAGTGCCAAGTAAAAGCAATGGAGGGGCATAACCTTACTAGCGTATGCGGTACTCAGGTAGATGCTGCCATCCCCTGGTGTAATCCCTTAGTCGGCTTTTATGACATACACGGGAGGAGTCGGAGGGGTCTATTCTTACGCCGGACATAGCATATGCATAGCCGGATATGGCAGGAAATTAGCTCAAAAATTAAAAAAGAATAATATTTTCTAGAACTATTTTAACAGTTTCTCTTTAATTATTTAATGTTGTCCACCAACCAATAAATTAACACAATCTTTTCATCGTTTAATAATGTTTTTTTTAAGTAGATATTTTTGTAGCTATTCATTTACATAAAAAGTTATTTATTTTATTAGTCTACATAATATACTTAATTTCAACCAGGTAGGTATTTAAAACGAAATGTTATGTTAGGTCCTAGCTGTCCTTAATTATGTATGTACCAAAAGCATCCATTTGTACAGCAATTACATTTACTTATATTGTTAAACATTTGTTTTAATTTTGAGATTCAATTATTTCGCATTTGTCCTCGTTTTCACCAACCACCTAACGCATGTCAAATTTGGCAGTTTTTTTATAAAAACCTGCCAATTTGATATACCTCGGTAGAGTATCTATCTCCAAATGTAATGTTTACGATAAAATTACGCGAATTCTAATTACTATTTATTTTATCAAAATAAACTATTATTCGTTGAAATTCAGTTCCCTGTTATTAATAACACGGGTGGAACCGCGTGCGACCGCTAGTTTCTCATATAAGGCAATTAAAAGAAGGTAAAGTCAAGATCTTTAAGGAAGAGAAGAAGCCGCGATGTCGATTTCACGCACCAGTCGGCTTTTGTAACACCCTTCAAGCTGTAAGTGTACTCGTTACACTAATAAAATGACAACAAAATAAATAAATACGGAAACGTATATTCAATGTTATTGCAGATGAGAGGTCGTAACGGAAGAGAAAATCAATTGGCCCTAGAGATGAACAAGTTCAATTGTTTACCTAGCTTCAGGAGTTTCTAATTATCAATCGCAATCGCAACCCATAAATTAGCATCACGCGTGTCAGAGCACTGGTGACGCAACTCGATTGCAAAAGTTTCCAAACTGAATTACAGGATAATTTGGTACAAATTATGTGATTCCCTGCAAAATAAAAACTCTGTTGAAATGTCGCGTGTCAAGCCATGCAAACAACTTTGATTCAAGAGTTCCAAAAATGAATTCACTATCTAAAAATAAAAATATAGGGAACTTTGACGAAGTCGGGAGTCAGGGAAAAATATTTTACTAAGTTTTACCTTAAAATGTTTACTATATACGAAGACAACAGTATGCCAAGATAAGCTAAGGCCAAACCGATGACCAAAGCGTCTGTGAAGCGGGAGAGCCAATACGCTTCTTTGCTTCGCACCTTCGTGATAGAATCCAAAATGAGGAAATCCATGGAAGAACCCAGATCAACGACATACCTTTCAGAATTAGCAAGTTGAAGTGACAATGGGCAAATTATATTAGCTCCCAGAACTGATAACCATTGGGAAATAAAGGTTCTCGAGTGGCCTTCCTCTACCGCATCGTCTGGTTTGTAACCAGACGATGCGGTAGAGGAAGGCCCTCCACTTGATGGACTAAAGACGGCGGCATTATAAGCGGCGCAGGAAGTCAGTGGATGGAGGCGGCTCAATGCCGTTCGTGGAACTCTAGGGGGGGAGGCCCATGTCCAGCAGTGGACGTTTACAGACTGATGATGACTTCGCGCCTGTGATCCGATCCCATACATTTCCAGGTTTCGTCTCATTTATTTAAAACATACTCCGTTTTAGATAAATGAGACGAAAGCTGGATAAACGCGATTGCACGCGCGGTTCTGATGACATACCAAACAAAACACACGTGATGCGCTTACGTTTCGCAGTCGCTTTGTTCGGTTTGACCGCAACTAAGACAACGTACAACCAAGTACCTACCTATTAATCAACTGCATTAGAAACGTTGAGTTTTGCAAGTTTCTAATGGGTTGGATTAGTCGGTAATATGTTGCAAGTTATGAATATCTAATAATCTGGCTATGCCACATTCTCTGACAAAGCGCCTAGCTCTGGTAAAGCCGGGTTTTTCTTGTGAACAATTGCTGCGCAACATAATGCTCGACATTTTAGCCCGACATGTTTCACAATAACAACGTGATGGTAGTTTTTTTTCTCACTATTCATCATGATTAGTGACACTATTCGCTGATGATAATGATAAAATATTAAAGTTTTGAGTAGCTTGCTCAAAGAAAAACGCAACGCAACGGTGTTGCGTTTTTCTTTGAGGCGGGTCTCAACGTCACACATTTGAAGCATATATGACGTGATACGCTAAGGACCGCTACGTGCCGCATGTAATGTGGCAACGTTGCTAAGTATGTTGCGTGCGACTTTGCGAGTCAATTGTTGCCTATTGGATACCCTGGCTTAAATTGCAAGAGATCTCGTCGAGAAATACGTTCACCGTCCTAGATGCGCGTGGTACTTTCGTTTTGAAATCGGCGCGCACAATTGGCCGTATCGAGGCAGGCGAACCAGCTGCACTGAGCTGAACACACGAGGAATGCGCCCCGCGTCTGTTCAGTTTCTCTATCCACGAGGAAAATAGTACATTTAACGTCAAATGCATTTGGAAAATAAAACCAATTTTTTGATGCTTTCTAAAGAGCAATGTCAGCTCTTTGACAGGACAGTATGGAAGAAACATGGATTATAAAAATACGTAAAGTAATGTCTTTTAAAAATAGAACATTTTAAATTAAGTTTAGTTTAGGGGTAAGGATATGGATATTGCTAGATATATACCTACCCTTACCTTATCCTTACGACGCAGAAAAGGAAGGTCTCGATGGACCAAGGACATTAAAAAGGTAGCAGGAAGTCAGTGGATGGAGGAAGCTCAAGACCTTTCGTCGTGGCTTTTTATCAGGGGCTTATGTCCAGCAGCAGTACAGGCTACAGGCTGATGATGACGATGATTTTCGTTTGTGATCCAAATATGAAGCAACGATCCAATATCAAATGAGGAAAAGCTAGTTCGTAAAGAAGTCTATCCTCCCTTTTAAGGATAAGCCTAATGATATAGATAATATAATGATTATGATTATATAGGTTTTTGCAAACAATAATTAACGATCTACCCTCTTTCTCATTTTTTTATTACGAACACCCCTACAATCAGTTTCATGGTAAACATCACGTTTCTAGTGATAATTATGTTCATAACCATGATAGTTTCAAAAGTTATTTTGCAAACAATGTTCACAAGCAAGATGGAAAGATGAACAAGATGTAAAACAAGAGTTTTGAAGAAATCACCGCTCTGTCTAGAAACTTTTTGGGACGCTCGAAAGTCTACGAAGATAATAATTTCTCTTTCTGATAGATGATCGTGACGAGTGACGATACTTTCAACGCCATTCAATTTAGAAAACAAAATAAAAGTATTCGTTTCTGCAGTAAGCGCAACTGGTTATTAACGATGGCGCTACTGGCATGCATTTAAGTTTTGTTACATTTACTTTCGCCCTGCATATTTTTACCGCAGAGTGGTAATGTGCCGATTGCCGTGTTCTAGTTGAAGACAGGTCTGGTATTAGTTACTGGGTCATAAAATAAACATAATACTAAAAGGGTAGGTTTCTTACCATTGGGAGCGTAGAGCAAAGCAAAGAAATTAGTTAGCATGTATGAGATGTACATTTGTGTGGGACTTTATTATTCTTATCTTGTATCAAATTGCATAGATTTTTGGCAGCTTTTACAGTTAGCACGGTGCGCTCTTGGAGCTGTTAACCATCCCATTTTTGGGTAAAATTATTAATAATGATAGTTCGCGAACCTCACAAGCACGACAATCACGCACGACTTTTGCAATTCGTGTTACATTAACCGCTACGTAGAGAATGTGACATAATTTCACTGGCTCTCTATTGCAAAGCGCGCTTAGAAACTGTGTTACAGCAGTTGGCGGACGTAACAAGATATAGCGTGCAAAACTTTATTTGTAACGTTTTGTTTGGATCATTTATTAATACATCCAATATGACGCATTCAAATACGCAAATGCAATATCAATAGAATAGCATAATATTACAATGCACATCATTTCTCACTGCGTCGATTAAAATGTAGGTATATAATTGTTGAAGTGCCTTGCAAAGTGCAATGTTTTTTTTTAAATTTCTTGTGAATTTAATTATTGAATAATATGTTGAGAATTGGGGATGAAGCGTTCTTCTTGCGTATAAAGTATGGAAAAAACAAACAGGACACGTAAAAATATACATTAAATATTGAAAACAGCAGATTTTACTAAATGGAAACATTCATTTGATTTTAAAAATAAGAAAAACCGCATTCGTAGATTTTTTAAAAAGCTCACCTGATCCGGCATTCTAACCAGCTACAAATGCAAAAAATGGACACTCGCTAGTTTATTGTACCAATCGATAGGGTTTATGATAAATAATATAAATATAAATTGTAAGCATCAATAATAATCAAAATAATGTTTCCTTTAGTATAGTAAAGTTTGCTATCTTAAATATTGAATGAACTTTTCCCACATGTCCCGTTCGCTTTTTCCCTCCTGTATTGTGTCTCGTTGAACAGTTTTCTATAAAACAAGTAAGTACTCAGAGGTTTCTCCATTTTGAATTTTAAACTCCCGTTTAGGAAATACCGTCTTAATAATTGCTAATAATTGTGCACTCCACTCTTATTTCTAACCTTTTGTTCTAGGAGCACAAAGCATATACCTACCTATTAGAGAGAGCATTCGAAATAAAAACTCTTAAATTGTCTCGACAGACTTTAAATGTTAAAAAGTTATCATTTAAAGTCTGTGTCGAGACAATCAAACGACATCAATCGAGAGGAGATTTGACAACTTCGGGACCCTAACCATAACGTGGCTACAGCGAGCCAGCTTAGGCAGTTTTATCCGTTATTACAAAATGCATGAGTGATTACTCCATCAGTTTTACTGCGGAAGGTACATGTGTCGACATGTCATGTCAAATCCGTCCGTTCAAACGGGCATATAAAGTGGCATTTCATTTATGCAGTCGGCGTGCGCCAGATTTCATAAGCGATCTCTCGCACCCTGATCTAGGTTAGGTGGTCGGCATCAGCGTCGGCGGTGGCGTATCGAGCGCGTCCGATGTTAACCTACATACGGGTACATCGGTGGCACACTTACAACAACCGAGTCGGGGTCGAGATCACCCGGACCCGTGAAATTCGTGACCTCCCCCTCCCTTGCGCGAGCTCTCCTCTCGTTTCGAGGCCCTCAACCGTCTAACTTTGTTAGATAAGAGATTGCTAGATCCTACTTTCATGAAGCCGCGCTGAATACCAAAAGGAAATATGTACCTACATTATAGTGAACGCTGTGGTGACACAGAAAAATGAAGACATGATGTGTACTTACAATAATAACACGTTGCTAGATATTACTGTTTACAATCAATTACAGCTTTAAATAAACACCCTTACTTGATGTTCTTTATTCACAGAAACCAATTAATTAACGTAAGTATATTTATTTTTCTCTGTAGATCGTTTAATTTACAGACATGTATTAGAAGCACCTTTTCACAGATAGTAGATAGGTAGATAAGATACCTACTTACAATTTTTATTTCAGTCTTCAATCCTTTGATATCCCAAGAGAGCTTTACAACCGCCCTGCGAAAGGCTGCGATCATGAGTTAAAGTTCAAAAGAAGTGATAACATGATCAAATGTTCCTATATGATTCATGCATGCTTCAATCCCTTTTATTTTTTTTTAGATTCTTGTGTTTAGTCGTTACTTTTGTGGCCGTGGTCGGAGGCCCAATTCTCTAAATAAAAAATAGTTAAAATAGAGTTCGGATCATGTTTCGATCTTGTGTCGATGTCTTAAAAGTCAGAAATGGTATTCTCTTAACTTAAAATACAACTATCGAAAAGCGAACGAAACTTAAACGATTAAAGGTTTTTTCGATTGTTTTAGCTTAAGTAGATGGAGTCTCTCTTTACTCTTTCCAATTATATATACCATCATACTCTAATGGTAGTCACCGTGAATTGAAAGTAGACTAAATTGTTATTTATGAGAGAGCAGAATACCAACTTTCTGTCAATTCACGATTCAGTCTCGATTCGGGTTACTTTCAGTATGGTTATAAAATAATTTAGAGAATTGGGCCTTAGGTCTATGGGTCACTTTATAATCCTTCGCCACTCGTCTCGCCTTCCTGGTGCATTCATGCAATGGACCGTCCAAAGCTGTCTTAATTTGGGCAGTCCATCTCATTGGCGATCTGCCTCGTGCTCGAGTGCCATCAACTCTACACAGACCTCTTACTTCTTTTAGATTCTAGGTAATCTTATTTAGGCCCGACTTGAGGAACGAATAGATATAGGTAATAGAATAGATAACGCCAACGGCATAATATATAATATCTTCTGTAGTTGACTATAGCTTGTTGACGACCTCTGTGGCGCGGCAGGCGAGTAGCCGGCTGAGATGCGAGAGGTTGCGGGTTTGATTCCCGCTGCGGGACAAATGTTTGTATGATTGTTTGTGTGTACAAATGTCTGTAAATATTTGTTCCGGGTCTGGGTGTTATGGTACCATAGTACTCGTGGTTCCATACATTCCATTCCATTTTTCATACCCACGACACAGGGAATCCTAACGTGGGATCATGACTACGTATGTGACCGATAGGAGTTATGTTTAAAAAATAATAATAGCTGTGCTAGTAAGTCTTGCTTACCGACAGTTAGATACTGTGTGGTGTGACAGACAGTAAGTGAATGGTCACAAAAACCTCGACATGAAAAACCGAAGAAAACAAGAGACACGATAATGCTGCACTAAATGAAAGTGCCAGCCACATCAGTAAGAAAGTTAAAGAAACAAATTTTAAGTTTTTATTCGAGTTTCGTATTTTCTGGTATGGACCAATGGAAGTGGATTCCATACACATTACACGTGGACAGTGTAGGTAGTGTGCCAGTGTGACAGAGTGCTGGTACCGCACCTACTGTGTCCCCATTTCCGTTTCTTTATCCCCCGGGTGAACCGAATTAAAAAGGGTTTTATTTTTTAAATATAAACCTTCGTTTATTTCTAATCATAATGTCGTTGTGACTGTCACGCACGACCATCAAGCTTAGTTTGATTTTGTTTGCAAAAGACTACCAAAATAAAATGTTGGGAGAGAAATGATGGCTAATGGTGGACATACACCATGCTGCCGATTGGATCAAGTAGAACTGACCGTTTTTGTGCCGGTCAAGTATAACTGTCATACCAATTCACGCCCGATATGAACGAACGATAGGCAGCATGGTGTATGGCCACCTTTACAAGCTTTTCCAACTTGCTAGCTTGCTTTGCTGTGGAGTGTATTTTACGCCTCGATTACGTCAGAAGATCTCAAAACGCAAAACTCAAAATAAGATTTAATCCTTTTGACGGAAGATCATTAACCGCATTCAGGGTTCCAAGTTCCTTTTCGCAAATACAATGATCCCAGTAATTGATACCCAATAGCGAAGCCAACGAAAGTCCGCGCCCAGGCAGACATGCCTTTTCCAAGGGTCAGACTGATGAGGCACAAGTGCCCGGCTGCAGAGCTGCGCTCCGGGACAAGGGTCGACGCCCGGCCACAACCACCAATCGATAACCTGATTTGCACACCACTACATGATTCACGAATTACTATGTCGTTTAATTAGGGTAGGTATGATACGTATCTCGGTCGCACTGAGTGTCTAGCGCTAGAGACAATATGCATGGTATCATTTAGGCCACTAAGCTGACAACGTTCGGTTGCGTAATCAGACCCAATGTGGTTTAGATTAGCTGCTTAGCATTAAATTATGACGCAGCGTGGCGGTAAGATTCAATGAAGAGCTAGACAAAGTTAATACTTTTAATTCACATAATGAAATACTATAGATGGATAGATAGGTGAAAGCCAATGAAGAGGCGAGCTTTAAATAGCTCCATGTATTTGCTTGTAAAGCGATGAGGACTCGCACTTTTGTCACCAGGGAAGCCATTCTTAAATCTAGATATAGAACTAATCACAGGCAAATCAAAGTGACTACTCTGTAATGTTTGGGAAAAGCTGCACTACCGAGCGAATTCGCAGAAATCACCAGAAGCTAAAAAACACAAAATGCAAGGTTAAATGAAATTGTGTCTTTATTCGTACTTGAGGAATAACTGCAAATTAAAGGGCTGACAGTGTCAACCCTGGACATAAAAGAACACGACAATGCAATGCCTCTGTTTGCAAGCGTCCAGGAGTCCATGTGCAAACAGAGGTCATTGCCCTTCCAGCGGACGGACGAGTCGACCACGGAATACTGACCCGTCCCATTAGCGACAGAGAACAATGCACTTGCAACTCCATGTGCACATGATAAAGCCGATTTTTCCTCTATAACCGACGCACCAGTTAGACAAACCTTTCAAAGTTCTAACGCACCTAGACGAACTGATAGATACAATCCATATTTTCACACAGGAAATATCAGTTCGAGCTTCACGGATTATTTAAAGACTCGTTTATTTCATTCGGTAACGAAATGTCCCAATTTCGAGCGTCAGATCAGAGACGGAGGCAAATTGGTCAATTAAATTACAAAGCTCTTTTTGAGATACTTCGTGGCTCGTAAAGAGGGGAAGTGGCGAGTTAGTTTCAAAAGAAGCTCTTGCAGACCAACCACAAAATCAAGTGATGTTACCGGCGATATGATTCACATTACATATGGCGTTTACATGTTTTATAGAGCATTTACGATCTTACAAGCAGGTTAGCATAATTTTCAGCTCAACTTTTGAAGATTTCGCTGAGAACTGGTACTACTTAAGGCCTCTATCGTTCAAAAATAAGTATTGACGAATATAGATATGGCTCCCACAAAGCAGTTTCATTACGCAAGTTTATAAATCCATTGATTTCACAATCTCAGCGGGCGGAGGAGCCCTAAATCTAGCTAACAGTGTTTGCTTCCAGCGTTGTTCCGAATTAGATCGAGGTAAAGCGATCACAAACACGATAACAAATAAGATAAGTTATCTATCAGTAAATACACTATGCGAAACAGTTTGCCATTTGAATGGGGCCTCATACATGCCACGTACCTACTTACAATTTTTACCTACACATTTGAGAAGCAATCTTCACTTTTCGCATTTATAGGTAAGATTAATATAGTAGCCAATAGGAATAGAGAGGATTCAGAGCACGTCATTATGGAAATACAAATTGTTTTATCAGAAGGCTAATCCTCGTAATAATATTACGACCACATTGAAATCGAGATTGAAGTGTGAATTGACTTAAAATCGGTATTCTCACTCATAATAACAATTTGGTATGATCCAATCAACATTCAAAATCAATTTTGACGTATTATAATATATATGTTATAAGGATAAGGACAAGAATTTAATGGATTGATGCCTTTTTATGCCGGTTTCGCTTCGTTCAAGTTTCAGTCGCGTTAAGATCTTCACATTTCCGCATTGTATTTTCAGTTAAAAAATACCATTTGTGACATTTATGACATCAACACTAGATCGGAACATAATCAGATATTTGTGTTGACTGTTTTTTATTATAAGAATTGACCTTCAGATCGTTGTCGTTTTGGAAGAGCCGAAGAAGCGTGCGCAGACAAGTAACGGATTGAAAATTCACATGTTAGCATGACATGCATGGAAAATTAATATATATATTGATTTTCCATATTATATATTCCATACTATTGTATATGTTGTTAGGCAGAGAATAGTATCGGTGTGGTTTTAAAATAAATAAATAAATACTGTTTTGATATGTCCCTACTTTGAAACTATTATTCTGACTACTCCAAATTTTCAAGTGTGTGAGTAATTCACGCAGGAAGTGACTAAATGAGTAACTTCACTACTCAGAATAATTGAATACAGCTGTTACAGATTAAATTATAATGTGCTATGTATTTCATCGTCATCATCAGCCTTTAGCGTTTCTATTGTAGTCTAACCTAGCGCAGCGAGTTTCTACTCTAGAACAGCCCTTCTCAAATTTAGGGTTCCGTACCTCAAAACGTACCAACTGAACCATTATAGGATCACTCAGGTTCTGTCTGTCTGTAACAGCCAGAACAGTTTTCTGCGAACCTACTGGACCAAAAAACTTGAAATTTGGTTATGTACTAAATTTCAACTTTTTTGACTAATATAGAGTTAGTGACGCAATCACGGACGTACCTATATGTATCACAAATAAACGAATCCTGAATTATTGGGTTAAATTAGGAAGGCAAACAAGAAAATTAAAAAAAGACTAGTGTCAAATGCATCATGTGACAAATCAAATGAAAGAACTCGTTACATATGAGAAATACAATATATGTTTTTTTTATAATTTAAAAAAACCTATTTTAAAAGACATTAAAGAAAACATGCGAAAATTTACCAACCCTTCCCCACCTGCGAAACTACTGAGGCAAAAATTATGAAATATTGGGCCTCACTTGTAGTTTACAGGAAAACCTAAACTAAGTCCTTAAGAGCCGGTATACAAAATCGCGCTCGGCAAGATTCGCCGATCGGCGGTACCTACATCTTATTCTGTGGCAATAGTTACTTGGAACATTGATACGCGATGTATTACGGCGCGTCAGTTTCGGACTAATTACTTTGATACTTTTTCCTATGATTGATTTATTCTGAGCAAACGGCAATTATTTCACTAATAGAAAGATACGGACATAGGCTTTGTTTTATTAGCATTCGCCCGCGCCTACGCTCGCGTTATGTTGAGTTTCACTCAACTCCGATACCTTTGAGGTGTTTTTGATAATATTTGGTGTGTTGATGTATGCCGTTTATTCCAATCTTTCCTACCAACAGTTCGATAATCTAACTGTTTGAACAAAATTATTCCAAACTGTTAGCTGACTAGTCGGACAGATTAGAATTTGGATTTTCGCTCAGTTTTATTCCATATAGTACTATCGCAAGTGAAATACATTGAAATCAAAAATAAAAAACTTAGATAAATGATTATCAATTTATTCTTTTATTTCATCCAGTCCAACGAAAATTCTAACTTTTACTAGTCGAAAGTAGATTTTGTACAGAAAGAATGACGAGCGCTCCTTGCGGTATTGTTGACAAACTCTGTAATACCATACAAAAAAAAATATAGAGTTTCGAGACGATATTTTTTTTTTGTATGGTATTGCAGAGTTTCCCAACGACGAGTGCTTTCTGATGATGCAGAACCATTTCGAGTACCTACCCCAAAATGTTGCCTGATGGAAATAGTTTTCGCCATTTTTTAGGGTAATTTCCAAAAAGTTGGAAAATTAAAACTCTGATGATGCAGAACCATTTCGAGTACCCCAAAATGTTGCCTCATTTTTAGGGTAATTTCCAAAAAGTTAGAAAATCAAAACTCTGATGATGCAGAACCATTTCGAGTACCCCAAAACGTTGCCTGATGGAAATAATTTTCCCCATTTTTAGGGTAATTTCCGAAAAGTTGGTAAATCAAAATTCTGATGATGCAAAACCATTTCGAGTACCTACCCTAAAATTTTGCCTGATGTAAATAATTTTCCCCCTGTTTAGGGTAATTTCACCAAAGTTGGCATATAAAAATTCTGTTTATACAGAATCGTTGCCAGTATTCTGAGGTACCCAAAAATAAGTTTTTTTTGACTAGCCAACACCTCTAATGAGTGCTTTTCATATTCTATATTAAAATAGTAGTTTGAATTGGTTCAATAGATGACGTTGACTTAACTCTAGCTGTCAACTACCCAACTGCGGTAATCATACGAGGTTTATGTGTTTATTAATGGTTTTTAATGTACTTGAAAACTTTACTAAAATCATTCCCCTAAAAATGGGGAAATATATACATATAATGTACTTGAAAACTTTACGAAAATCATTACCCTAAAAATGGGGAAATTTTATTTGATTAGGCAACACCTCAGGATACTGGTAACAGTTCTGTATAAACAGAATTTTGATATGCCGACTTTGGTGAAATTACCCTAAAATGGGGTATTTTGTACCAGGCAGCATCTCGGGGTACTCGAAACGGTTCTGTATAGGCTGAATTTTGATTTTCCAACTTTTCGGAAACTACCCTAAAAATGGGGAAAATTATTTTCTCCACACGACACCACTGGGTACTGGAAACTGTTCCGTGAAATCAAAATATTGATTTTCCAACCTTTTTGAAATTACCCTAAAATTGGGGAAATTTATAATGACCAAGCAACACCTCGGGGTACTCAAAACAGTTTTTTAGCATCAAAATTTTGATTTTCCAACATTTTTGAATTTTGTTTTTCAACTCAAAAAAATGGGGAAAATCATTTTGACCAGAGAATGCAAATAGGTATAAGTTAGTAAGTACCTACCTCATAAAAATTGATATCATTTATCTTATTTTTGATTTCACTGTACCTACTTCACTTGCGGTAGTACTATATGGAACAAAACTGAGCGAAAATCCAAATTCCAATCTGTCTGTCTGTAGTCAGGCTAACAGTTTGGAAAATTTTGTCCAAACAGTTAGACTATCGAACTGTTGGTAGGAAAGATTGGAATAAATTATGTATGCTGGGAGCAACGGGGGGAGGAGGACTGCTTTTTATGAACAAGTCAAAAGTATCTAAAGGCAGCGCGCCATTTTCTGCGTCCTGACTAACTGCCTGACATATAGATATAGCACAGCCTATTTATTTTGATATATTGGTTAGCTATAAAGGTATCCTGAAAAAAATATCACAAGTTAGGTGATTTGAGAAGTTTGTCACATGTAAGAAATTCGTGTACTTATGCCCTTTCTCATCACAGAAACCGATCACGTCTGATCACGATACCAGACAGGACGGAGAGTTCCCAACGAGTAAAACTATAACCAAAATTACCACCAGGCATCACCTCAGCATACTGGCAACGGTTCTGTGTAAACAGAATTGTGATATACCAACTTTGGTGAACTTTTTTTTTCTGACAGCAGATTCTTGTTCTGTGATCACAAGGAACCTCAGATATTGATTTTGAAAGCAATCGGTCCGGTGACAAAAAAGTTCAAAATGGCGGCCACTTTTTTTTATTTCTGCCAGCTGATTCTTGTTCAGTGATCACTGGGATCCTCAGATATCGATTTTGAAAGCAATCGGTCGAGTAACAAAAAAGTTTAAAATGGCGACACTTTTTTTAATTTCTGACAGCTGATTCTTGTTCAGTGATCACTGGGATCCTCAAATATCGATTTTGAAAGCAATCGGTCCAGAAACAAAAAAAAACAAAATGGCAGCCACTTTTTTTAATTTCTGACAGCTGATTCTTGTTCAGTGATCACAGGGATCCTCAGATATCGATTTTGAAAGCAATCGGTTCGGTAAGAAAAATGTTCAAAATGGAGGCCGCTTTTTAATTTCTGACAGCTGATTCGTTCAGTGAGCACAGGGATCCTCAGATATCGATTTTGAAAGCAATCGGTCGAGTAACAAAAAAGTTCAAAATGGCCGCCACTTTTTTTAATTTCTGACAGCTGATTCTTGTTCAGTGATCACTGGGATCCTCAAATATCGATTTTGAAAGCAATCGGTCCAGAAACAAAAAAAAACAAAATGGCAGCCACTTTTTTTAATTTCTGACAGCTGATTCTTGTTCAGTGATCACAGGGATCCTCAGATATCGATTTTGAAAGCAATCGGTTCGGTAACAAAAAAGTTCAAAATGGCGGCCACTTTTTTAATTTCTGACAGCTGATTCTTGTTCAGTGATCACTGGGATCCTCAGATATCGATTTTGAAAGCAATCGGTCGAGTAACAAAAAAGTTCAAAATGGCGGCCACTTTTTTTAATTTCTGACAGCTGATTCTTGTTCAGTGAGCACTGGGATCCTCAAATATCGATTTTGAAAGCAATCGGTCCAGAAACAAAAAAGTTCAAAATGGCGGCCACTTTTTTAATTTCTGACAGCTGATTCTTGTTCAGTGATCACTGGGATCCTCAGATATCGATTTTGAAAGCAATCGGTCGAGTAACAAAAAAGTTCAAAATGGCGGCCACTTTTTTTAATTTCTGACAGCTGATTCTTGTTCAGTGATCATTGGGATCCTCAAATATCGATTTTGAAAGCAATCGGTCCAGAAACAAAAAAAAAACAAAATGGCAGCCACTTTTTTTAATTTCTGACAGCTGATTCTTGTTCAGTGATCACAGGGATCATCAGATATCGATTTTGAAAGCAATCGGTCGAGTAACAAAAAAGTTGTGAAAATACCGGGGAAAATTTGTTTGACCTGGCAACAACTCAGGATACTGGCAACGGCATGTACACGAGATCGTCGCCTTACCCAAAAATACGTAGAAGTAGGTAGTAACATAACAACTAAAAAATAAAATAAAGTAAGTAGGTACTAGGATACTTTCATATAGGTAGGTACCTATATGAAAGTATCAAATACGTGCGGTCGTGCTATGAAATTCGTCACAGACAAGCGGTTAGCAGCGTCTGGCGAGAGCGAGTGGGATGCCATATGACGAGCGAAAGAGATAGAAGCTCGCGAACGCATCGACACAGGTCCTACCTCGATGGGCGCTCGCGCCGTACTGAACCTGTCGCGCTTGTACAATGCAATTTATTGTAAATTTAGAGCAATGCTAAGTATTTTTTTGTCAATAATCAAACAAAGGGATTATCAATAAAAAATCAGAATCTGATTTATCAATGAACTAACTTTATTTTGATATAATATTTTGTTTAGAATTACGCTTTATTCCACACAATAAATCGTGGTAAAGTGCCGGTATAATTCGTGTAAATTGGCGGAAGTTTTTTTTTTATTTCTTTTAATGCGTTTTAATAATTCATATTGTGGTACATTATGTGTCAACAAGGATTATTTTCCTGATGTATAGGATTTTTTTTCAGTCAATTTGATGTATGTTTGTTAGAGAAATAGGAGGCTGAAGTTGACTCTTCTTCTAACTTTCAGTAAAACTAGGTGCGGGAGATTGGTTACAACAAAAAAAATAAATTAGTGTTTGTAAATGTTCTACATTATCAATCAACACAATGGATTGTTCTATATTTAGCACTTATTTAACTGTGTTAAACCCTTTCCTATCATGGTAAATTAGGCGCTTAAAATCCACATAAAACCGTAAACGTCCTCTTAAAATCCCACGGGAAACGGAGAATACTCGTAATGAGAAAATGCGTATAAAGAAATTGTGTTAATTGACTAATAAGTAAATTGGTCTGGTGGTTACTATGGTAGGCTACTTATTTATTTTTTGAATTATAATGTACCTCACAAGTTTGGCCACACCTGCTCTGAATCTAGAGAATACTTAGGACTACACTTAGGTTGAGATAAATAGACGTTACTTAGCACGTACTTATGCTTAGCATTGTCCCTGTCACTCTCTAGCACGCGTGTTTTAATATTAGTGTGACAGTGACAAGGCCCGTTCTAAGCATTAGTACGGACTAAGTAACGTCTATTTATCTCGACCTTAGAATTCATATGGATAGAATTAATTATACTAACTTCAGGAAGTGTGCTATTCATATTGAAATTAACCGGTAGGACTTACGTCCCTATTAACTTGTTTTCGAGACTACCCAATTCAAATTCAAGGATCTTTCCACTAGTCTAGCTTTGATGTTAAAAATGCGCGCTAGCCAAAGTCCTCATAAAGTACCTAATGGTTTATTACCGTGCCCTATAAAATGTCAATAGCAATAGGTAGTAGGTATCACGAATGTAGATTTATAAAGTGCCCAATATTTACAAAAATTGAAATTTTATCCAAATACTTCTGTAGGCCACTATAGCCATAGCCTGCCAAGTTATTGATATATTTTACTAAACTGTGAATAGCTAAAATATTATGTAGTTATGTTTGATGAGTAATAAAGATCTAGCTTAGGGCTAGACTCGACTCTCGACTACTATAGCGAGGGCTAGACTCAGTCCCGACTACTCTAGCTAGAGTCTAGCAAACGTCGATTAGAGAGCTTTTTTTGAAATAATTCAGAAGCAATTTTCTTAAACATTTCTACCGCGTAACGAACAAAAATAAAGCCTCCTCTGAAACTGGTTACATAAAATTACGTATTCAGCGTAGAGTTTCGGGTGGAGACGACCTAGAAAAAGTAATGATTTCCATTTATCATTCCAGTCCTTGGTAAAGTTGTTCAAGGCCCGAATCGCGGAAGTATCCTTCAAGCCGGGAGAGGCAGTATTGTGCCTATGTAACCCAAGGTCTATTTGACCTCGTTTGGGGGTAACTCGACTAATCTTACGATCCGTCCGCCGATTTAGGTTACATTAACAAGGTTACAAAAGATTACGCTTCTTAAGCCCGTCTTGACATTATTGGGTGGGGATAACGCCTGCGAGCAACACTGTACTTAGTTGTGCAAATCATTTAAATCAGTGATTTTTCCAAAGTTTTTTTTATAATGCCAGCAAAATGTTTGTTTCGTACAAATTAAATATACCTCTGTTAATAGAGGTGAAGCGTTAAAGCAGGTTATAATGAATTTTTTAGAACTTTCTGTATTTTTCGTTTTAAATCTCTGCTATAGTAGTTTGATCTCTAATTCAAGCCTCTCTTTTGACGTAAAAACGTTTGTAAATTTTGTAGCCAGGTAAAACATTTTGATGCAACGAAATTATACAGAATTTCGTGACGAGATAGCTCTGTGATTAATGGACTGATAGGAAATTACCGATTATATTCAGAAAGCTAACTTTTAAGATTCTAGTTAGGTTTTCAACACTGATCCACAAGTAATGTAAGAGTATAGCGGCCGAGTGCGAAAAAGACAGAAAATATAGAAGTAGGTATGCATATTTTACAGGCGGTCTACCTTCTCGTGAACGCGTGAAGCAAGGACGCCGGTCGAGGTGTCCATGGAAAGCCCTTAAGTAGTTCTAATAAGACCTCATGTGATATTGGCTAATCAACATTTTATGACAATGCAAAGTTGATTTATTTTTTCAGAAAAATCGCCCTATTATATTACTGCTATATTTGACGAAAATACGACCAAAAGCGAAGGATATAGCAATCACAAGAAAGGGCGGATCAAGGAGAACCCGTAAGCGCCCAAACGAAATCGGCTTTAATAACAAAAATCAACATTTATTTTTTTCAAAGATGCTCAGAAATCGGAGAACATGACGTTTTTACGTAAAATCTCATAAGGCTCGGACACGACAGAGCCTACTTCATTTTTGTTCTACCATTTTGGGATCATTCTAATAGGTTGGTGGTAATCTACCATTTAGTGGCAATCAGGTACCCCTGATTCCACAAAGGAAGGAACTTTTACCTCGTCAAATAATCGCAGTAACCTTAGCAGGATTCCCTGTGTCGTGTGTCTCAGGAACTACGAGTACCATGGTACCATAACACGCAGACCAGGAACAATTATATTTCTAGATCGTGCAAACATTTGTCCTGCAGCAGGAATCGAACCAGTACCTCAGCCGGCGCCTCAGCCGGCTACTCGCCAGCTGCGCCACTGTCGTCATCGAGGGAGTAGCAGTAGATAGAAACTCCACCGAAAATTATTTCGAGATTTATTGATAGTTTATTTAGGATTGTAGGTGATAACGCCCTCTATTGGCTATTGATCTAAACTCATGTGTTTTTGCAAGTAATAACTTTGCGCACTAGGTGGCCACGACTACGAACAGTGGCCGGAAGTAGCGTCCAGGTAAAGTATCGTAACCCTCATATTAAATATACGTAAAGCTCATGTTTTAATTCCATTTGACGGGAATTCATAAAAAACTTACTTTTCCTGAATAAAATAAAATTCTGAAAATAATTTAAAAAAAATCCTCTTAGTTTTCGTTGCCCCAACTAGATGGCGCCATCTAGTGACAATCATGCGCAACATAAATGTAGTGTTATGATACCTAATCAATTAAATGACATGGGCATGAGCTTTGAGGCTAAATCTTAAACTAGGTACGGCAAATGTGGCCTAGATTATAAGGCTGATTTTGCAAAAAAAAATGGGAATTTTTGATAAAAATCTTTCAGTTTGTGAGATTTTTAAAAACTTTTTGTACATTTTGGTTTCATTCATAAAATGCAAATAAAAGTGTATGATGAACAACTATAGGTTGCTGGAAGGGGTTGAAAATGAACTTGATGTAAATGTAAACCCAATGTATTGAAGCTAGGGTTTTATACTTACAAATATTTTCAGACCTACTATTACAGTACAGTATCGCAACTGCTTGATTGATTTCAGGGTTTCAACAAACATTGTTAGCCTTGTATATCAAATGATGGCATTGCTAGCGACATATCTTACATGACACATTTTTTGTCACAAACACACCAATTCTAACCTATCGAACAAACAAAAATAGTTTTAATGCTTAATAAGTAACGTTGAATGATGATCTTTTCCATGCAAAAAGAGCCCACTGGCGGCCTAGTTGCGGAAAAGTGTCAGCGCTACAAGTACAAGATGGTCTTTTAAGGAACCTGAACTAATTCAAGCTATAGATAGACAACTGTTACCTGGAGCTGTGATAATTCAGTCTTTTTTGTAGCGCAGAACTGCTAATTATATATAAGAGACGAAAATTGAGTGTTTAAAAGATATAGAGCAGGTAATTAAACTTGCCATTGCGAGTCCTCATAGAATATTTTTGGATAAAGGCTATTCTGTACTATTTTTTTTGTTTTATATCCGAAAGAATTGTATTTTTATTCATAGACCTACAATCTATACAATCCCTTCCACTTGGACCCGTGGTTGTAAGATCAGCTGGTAAAGTTTGCATTATGTAGTGGGTATTCTAGTAACAAATTTTTACAACCTCTGTAATGCTTTGACGTCGTTATAAATGCGAGACATCAACACAGAGTATCACCGACTCCAGAGGGAGTGAGAATCGAAAAATCTGGCAGAGGCCAGATTTTGCGATTCTCTCAATCAAAATAATACAATATACTATATTCGCCAAGGGCGAATCCTTCTAAAATATTTGACGTTTAGTTTAGCGAGATTCACTCACCTATCTTGATTGTAGTCCCGTATGTTATCGTATCACTTTAACCAGCCGGTATTATTTGATCAACGAAAGGGTACAAAATAATAGATTAAATTAGTAAATAACTATAAAACAAAAGACGCAGAAATACACGGCACAAAACCAGAAAAGAATGACTAAAATGCACGAGCAAGCTGTCAGAATTCAGATTAGTACATTATATATTTTTTTATACTCTCTGAAATCTGAACTGACATAATTCGTCTGGTCTAGCCATAGACATTTATTTTCTTATTTTTTTCGCCCTTTCGGGCAGCTACCCAAAGGTATATTCCATTGAGGTTGTCAAACGGTTTTTTGTTTTCCGGTTTGGATTGGTTAAGGATTGGATGTGCATGTTTCGTTCAAACTTCTAACGTGGGTGGATAATTTATAATAGAGTAGACGCATGGAAGAACTCTTCTTCCATGATCTTCTCAAATCAATACCTCAATAGCCAGCTAGCCTAACGTTAGAATAACCGGTCACTACCCGTCCGCTAGTATCGAACCCAAGGCATAATTTGACTACCCGGTCGATTAGAAGAAAGATAACCATTCAAAACATTTCGTAGATATCCAAATGTTGACAAAAGAAACTAGATCTTATTTCCATGTAACTAAAGTTGATGTTCCGATATTCGTTACATGCTTCGGCCTGTCGAAACAACTCCATCTCTTTTACGCATCGGACGTAATCATGAAGTTGGAGGGAAAAGGCATAATTATTTTAGCTATCAAATAGTAATGCCTCGTTTTGGCTATTTGACTGATTTGGGTATCAACAGATATTGTGGCAACGGTTGGTAGATTTGAGAGTATCGATACATTAATAAAATAAAATAAGTGTATTGCGTGTCTTTTCGAAGGGGTGGAAATTGTCCAGGAACATTCTTGTAAACTGCCATCAATTTACTAGAACATGACTTGACAGAAGACTTTGACGACTGGACATTGTTTGATTATATTGGATTAAATCAATAACTTGACATTGGCAAAATTGAGAAAATCCACAGATGCCATTAAAAAAAAAAAAAAAAAGAAACTTATTTTTCTTTCCGGGCTCGGAGAGAAAACTTGACAAAAGTAATTTTAATTCGCATTCAGGTATCTTTCTGTACAAAATTGTTTAATAAACCGATGTGGCACGTTATGACTGAATAACCAGTCCCTTTCAATTTAGTGTTATTATTTGCAACTAAAAATAGTAAACAAGTACCTACATCATGGCAGACGAAGAGATCAACGGAGATGTTGATGACATTCAAAATGAGAAAGATAAAACTCAGAAAAAGACTGCGAAACACGATAGTGGCGTCGCTGACTTAGAAAAGGTTACCGATTATGCAGAAGAAAAGGAAATTTCCTCTCAGGATATATCTGGGGTGAGAACTAATCAAATTTTTGAGGTTATGTGATATGTTTTTTAATATTATATCTACTTAGTAGTAAAAGTTCAAACAAATAACTTACAGTAAATCAAATCGTGTCTAACACGGTGTAGAATTAATATATTTTGTCTGCAGTTCATGATTCATATGTGAAGTGATTCGAAGGTAAAACAGGAACCATGAAACAGAATATAATGTTTAATATCATTTTATAATAAAATAGAAAGCTGAATCTTCAGAAACAGACTTGCCCTGTCTGAGTACTGAAATACTAGTGAACATTTTGGAAAAATCAAACAAATATGTCTCAAAATACATTAATCAAGTTAATCAAGTGATTAATCAAGTGTTAGTAGTAGAACTTTTTGTGAAAGAGTTCATCCGGGGAAGTACTACCACCGTACCTATTTCTGCCGCCAAGCAGTAGTGTTCGCATTGCTATGTTTCGGTTTGAAGGGTATGGGTGCCGGTGAAATTACAGGCACATGAGACTTTTCATCTTTATGTCTCGGGGTCGGTAACGCGCGTGTGATGCCTCTGGTGTTACAGGCGTTCATAGGCTACGGTAACTGCTTTTCATCTGGTGGGCCGTAAGCTTGTCCGATTGACAAGTAGCATAAAAAAAAAAAAACAAGATGCTTGTTTAGAGAAAAAATATTAAAAGGTAGGTAATTAGGCGGGTAGTTGATTTTGGGCTGTTATGTAGGTCATCATCATCACCAGCCTGTTTATGGCCACTGCTGCACGAGTCCTCCTCCATTGGGGGATTTGCCATAATCACCATGCTTGGTAGGCGGATTGGTGATTGTAGTTTGGTGTTAAGTACTAAGGCGGATGCTGCTGCCCATCCCCTGGTGCAATCGCTTAGTAAGGCTTTTTTTATATCAATTTTAATTTTATCCACGGGAGGATGTATTGCTTGTATTAGCCATGTATCTATTCTTAGGTCGGACACACTATGGCACCATGTACATGTACCATTACATAGGTACTTGCATTGAAAACACTAATGGGCAATTGCAGGTCGACCAGCAATATCATTAGAGGCAGATTAAGCCTAACTAGTTGCAATAAGCTGCTTTTGAATGAGTACTAAGTATGAGCCCATGTGTGTTCCAGGCTCTATCTCTGATTGGAGACAGAAGAAACAAAGAAGCTGCTGAACGCCTCGAGAAGGAGAAGGAACTGCAGAAGGTTGCTGTCAAGAAAGATGATATTGAATTAATAGTAAGTTGTCATTTTCTCTGAAACCCTCCGAAACAAAGAAATCCGTAAAAGAACTAAGGTCAATGATCTCAAGCAAGCAAGCTTGCAGAACCAACAACCACTAGGGAATAATAGACTGCAGTGTAAATCATTCATCATGGTATTTAAAGGGGGAGGCATAAGGATGACGATGATGAAATAGGCTCACAAGTCACAACTTCAATCCAATACCATGGAAGATATCCCCAGATCTCACTTATATCTGTGAGGACATCTAACTATAAGATAGGCATATCCAAACTATGAATGTGGCTCCATTGCCATGCCCACATTCAGCTTCATCAGCATGTAGAAGTGCAGTGCTGGACATAGGCCCATAAAATGTAACCTTTGTTCTTCTACGGATCTCCACATTTTATATTATATCACACAGTGAAACTCTGAGCATAGCTCTCTTCATTGACTCACTGACTCAGACTGTGTACATTTAGCTTATTAGTTATCATTCCATAGCTAATAGGTTGTATGCCTATCACGGCTTATTGGAATACTAACCAAAAACCCATCTAGGTACCTTGTTGAATCCATTTCAAACAAAACCATTCAGATGATGTTCGATGGTGATGATCATGACCAAATCAAATAATTTTATAACAAAATTAATTTGATTTGATTTGATTTGTTCATCTTCATCACCATTGGACATCATCTGAATGGTTTTGTTTTAAATGAACAAAGCCAATATCGCTTGCTCTTAGATTACTTCAAATGTTGAAATAACGAGTGTAGGCTTTTTGAATTTAATCGGTAATTTAATATTGTTTACTGACAGAAAATCGTGAAATATTGGATTTTTTTTGAAGGTTGCAGGAAGTCGGTGGATGGAGGCGGCTCAAAACCGTTTGGCGTGGCATTCTATGGGGGAGGCCTATGTCCAGTAGTTGAATTTCATAGGTTGATGATGATGATTATTATCTTCAGAGAGAAAGAGCAGAATTTTGTTGTTTGAAAGCTTCGCTTAAGAGGAGGTCACCGGTAGCTAGCAATAGGGCGCTTACGCCCTTTTGCACGCGATCGAAGTTAGTTCTAGATTTTAGTGTACTGATCATGTGTACAAAATAATGACAAATATGTAAGCGCCCTCCGGAACCTTCTCTTAAGGTTCCTACGCAATATGTCTATGTATCGCAATATATCTATGAAATATTATTACATACACATAAACACTTGGATAGTTTTATGATAAAAAGTGACGTGCATGGTATTAACACGAGAAATAAACACAAACGAAATATACCAAAATTTCGATTAAAGAAAGTAAGTGGGTCTTTTATGGGGAATGCTGTACGGTTCTATAATAAACTTCCAGAAGGTGCATTTAAACTTCCTTCGAAGATTTAAATCCTACATAAAGATGAATCTAATTAAGAAAGCGTATTACACTCTTGATTACTATATTAATGATAAAGCCGCGTGGCCTGATGTCGCTCTGCCCCTCGACTGCTAAAATGGAAATTTGCAATATCTGTACTTACCTATTTACATGTTTGTATTAGATTATTATTTATAAGTATAACAAGCGTAGCGTGTGCTGTCTTGCATATTTTTGCTGATGTTTATTTAGTTTTGACTACCTTCCTAAGGTTTTTAAGTTCTCATTTTCTATGTATCAGCAACTCCTTGCTCTGAGGCACCACACAGGCACTTCTCACCTAGTGGTAAGACGGACCATTTATGTAAGCCAAGCCGAGTTTGTTGCCTGATTCTTCTAGGCTTGGTCGCGTTGGAACAGTTGTAATTTAATTTTATATAAGACGATTCAAAATGATCCTTGTGATTTCAATGAATAAAGTTCTTTTTGACTTTGACTTTGACTACGTACGCGTAACTTTTTGGCTGAATTACGCTTCAACTCTCCTATATTAAAACGAAACTAGAGCTAGACGGAACGAAAAAACGTGGTTTCTCATTAATTTAAAAACTACAATAAGTCAGATGTTATCAAATTTTGTAGACTTAATCGGATAAAACTTGCAACAGTCCTAAATAAATAAAAATAAAAACAGTATGGCAATGTGCAGGTAACATAGCTCAAAGAATCGACAAACGCTGTTGAATAATGGTTCTCGAGTGGTGACCACGAACCTATCGACGCAGTGTAAGACCAGTTTGATGAACCAATGTTATTTTAAAAGTCACAGGAAGTCGGTGGGTGGAGGAGGCTCAAGGCCGTTCTCCGTATCAATCTATGGTGGAGGCTTATGTCCAGCATTGGACGTATACCGGCTGATGATGGTCATTATCACACAATCTTACGTTTCCTTTTGTTTTTTCCAGGTGAAAGAATTGGAAATCTCTAGAACCCTAGCAGAGAGGACATTACGGGAACACAGAGGCGACCTTGTGGCTGCCTTGACTACTCTCACTAACTGATGTGTGTACAAGAACAGTTCCGCCAATGGATCTTGGCTGAACTTGGCCATTAAGACGCTCATGAACAAATTAGTTCCTTAAATATCTATTGTGTAGCTAAACGGCTAACTTCAGCTCGGTTAAGATCCATCGGCAGCACTTTAGGGTGTTTGTCAACTGTTTTAACTTAATATAGTTTTATATTCAATTTACTTTTTATTTAGATATCACTACTGAAACATAGACTTTCTCCATAGAATGCCAGGACAAACGGTCTTGACTGCCTCCATCCACCGACATCCTGCGACCGTAACATAGTCATTAGTCCATCGAGTGAGGGGCTGTCCTAAACTAAATAAATAAATAAATAAATGCTGGACATTTTCACACAACATTATCTAGCCCCAAGCTAAGCAGAGCTTGTCTTATGGATACTAGATAACTGACATACTTAATACAATACATTGCATAGATAGATATTTTTTATTATACATAGAAAAATACCCAGAACACCCTGAACAAATTTTTGTTCCGAGGCGGGAATCGAACCCGCAACCTCCTGCGTCGCAGGCGAACCTTCGCCCGTCGCGCCACAGATTTCGTCAAAAACTGCGTCGTTTATGGTTGCTACTACGGAACCTTTCAAGAATTTTGCCTGACTACTTTAGTGAGGCATGGCAAAGCTGTCTCGCTTCAGGAGGAAGGGTAATTAATTTAGCGTCTATGTTGGTTTTTTGTACGTTTCTTTGTGTGTATGAACATGTAGGACTCGCAAACCAACTAACCAATTTTGATAAATGAGGTGTCAATCGATTCGATTACCATCCGTGGTTCTTCGACTTAAATATATTACAAAAAATAAATATGGCGAAAGAGACAATTTATTAAAGAACAAAAAAAACGATTAGGTAAAATATCGTGTGATATATCGTTTAAAAGGTCTTGTAAAATCAAAATGAGGTTTCATTTTATTGCAATATGTGTATATTGCAATTTGAAATATTTTGCATTATTGAAATTAGAATATAAATTTATTATTGTTATTTATGATTTTTGGAAATAAAAAAGGCTTTATTATTATTATTATTATTATTAAAAACGAATTTTACTTAAGCACTTTGCATGAAGATGGACTTTACAATGTGTTTTTATGGTTCACTATAGTCGGGCTATAGTTTTTAACTGCCCACTTGTTATTCAAATAATGTATTTAACTTTAACATTTCACGGAAACCATACTAGAACTTATACACAGGCTCATTAGCTCCATATCTCAATAGGCCTCCCAGCTTTAGGTTCCTACCCAATATGGTAATCTAGGTGTCAGTTACTGAAACATTGAGTAGACTTGATTGACCTTTGCCCATCATCATCATCAGCCGTTAGACGTGGCCTCCCATCCTCATGGAGAGGGTTTTGCCATAATCTCTTAACTCGCTCGGCAGATTGCTGATCGTAGTATTGGTGTTGAGTACTGTGTGGTGAAATCACTTAGTCGACAAACAGATTTCTTGAATATTTTATTTTTATTATAATATTCTGAAAAAGCTACCAATATGTTTCTTATCTAATCTTACAAGTAGGAACCTGGGTCCCTTGAAGGCCTTGAAGCAATTTACACGGTGTTGTGTTACACGGATTTTTGTATGGAACATCACTCGAACCTCTCACAGAGTGTTTTTTGGGTGCTCATCAGTGTCGCCCAACAAAATCCGTGTTACACTACACCATATACGTCCGTGTCAATTGTTTGCAAAAAACTTAGGCCGAGATAAATAGACGTTACTTAGCACGTACTAATGCTTAGCATTGTCCCTGTCTCTCTCTCTAATACGCGTGTTTTAACATTTGTGTGACAGTGACAGGGACAGGTCTAAGCATTAGTACGTGCTAAGTAACGTCTATTTATCTCGGCATTAGACTCAGCCTCCAAACTATCTCAAACAACAATACTCACTTTACGACGATGTGATCGTGTCGCATGGTGTAATGACTATTTCGACGGGGTCGCGACATGACCTTGGTCGCTTTACGACCAATCCATTCACGATAGAACTTGTTGCATACGACCGAAGTCTATGGAACGGTTTGTTCGACCGTTGCAACATGAATTAAAATATTTATTTTCATTGTAAACAAACAGAGATTCATTTACAGGACTATTGTTTCCAATAACAAAATATTCAACCAATAACTACACATTTCATAAAAATAAACTGATTTTAAACATTTTATACAAAAACATGACCTAACTTATATGTGCACGGTTGCATTTTGGTTTTCTTCCGTTTTGACTTCTGGCGTGTAGGGAGGCGGAGGAATACTACTATCATGTACCTGTAAAAACAACATTTTAATCTAAAAATCTTTTTAATAATTTTTAAATGGATGCTTGATTTCGAATTTTCGATTCCATTTTAAAACGTTCGGAAGGGTTTCCGATCAATTTTCTAACAGTTTTCTCTAGTACCTAGTCTAGAGAAAATTGTTTTAGTTACTTAACACATCGAAATGAAAAACTTACGAATCCGATCAACAATTTTCCATCAACTTTCTTCAACAATCCGACAATTTTCTAACAATTTTCTCTAGTAAAACAAAGTAATAAACAATATTTACTTATTGTTTGTTACTGTGTTTTACTAGAGAAAATTGTTTTAGTTACGACATCGAAATGAAAAACTAACGAATCCGATCGGAAACCTTTTCGAACGTTTTTAAATAGCCCTGCTGGACTTACGGTTTCCTCACAACGTTTTACAAGACGCATCATGATGCATTAGCGAATGCCTTGAAGAGTAATGTGACCATTTCTCGGACAAAATATGGTCATCCAATATTTATTGTAACAAATCCGCGGGAATCGATGCAATGTATTAAGTTTCCCACGCACACCTCGTGTTAATGTTTATTCACAATGGAAATACTGATATAAGTAGCGGCACGTAAGTCTAGCGCTGAACGAAACGTGAAGGGTATAGTTGCGCCATGGGTAATGTCTCGCACGCAATACAATTATTATAAGATTAATAGAGATAGGATCGACTCATTCCCACTAGTTCCTTTTGGCAGTCCCTTTTAAAGGTACTAATGGGACTTATTTTCCCGGGTGGGAAAAAAAATCCCATTAGTACCTTTAAAGGGACTGCCAAAAGGAACTAGTGGGAATGAACCGAGATCCGATTCACCCAAGATACTTTACTTTAGACTTCTGCGCAATAACGGTCAGCGCTAGAGTTTCGTGCCGCTACTTGTACCCATTACCCACCCAATTTTTCGACTGAATTAAATTATCAAATTCAGGCACAAACTTCATGTGTCCTAGGAACATAGACTAAACTACACTACAGCGACTACGCTACACACGCCTGGTGTTTATATCCTTCCAAGATCATTTATATCCAGATGAAATGGCCATTTCTAATTGTAGTTATAAGGAAATACTTACAAATCCATTATTAAGATAAGCGATGGCTGGATAGATGGCTGACCCTGACGCGGGTTGCCGCGTGTATCTGAAACGTTAACCGTACCTAGCATTAGGGTCAATTCACATTATCGCGGAAGAAAAGGGCAGTTTTGCACACATACATAGCGTATTGAACTTTATCTCAATTGTGTAACACGGCAGTCGTGAGACTTCTGGAGAATACTCGAAAATTCTAGGGGAAGACACATTATCAATATATCAATTTGTACGTTATACAGTGGAGATAAAGTTAAAAATCCCTCCTCTTCCGCAATGTTGTTTACACGAGTGTCGAACTTTTCGGAAGAATTACGCTTCAACTCTTTCTAATTTATTTCTGTTTAATTGTTTCAAAAATGTACATAACCTTGTAGAGTACGTCTAATCTGAAACTGAACGCCCGTCCATCGCTTTTACTTGACACAAGCTTGACGTTCGAAAATGGTCCTTGTATTTACACAATAAGGAATATTATATTTTGACGTAATGAAGTACTGGGCCGTGCAGTTTTAGACTAGACGCACCCTACCTTTCTAAGGGTCGGTCTCCACCGGGGCGGAGAGGAGAGGAGACGAGATCAAAGCTGGTAGGTTATTGGCAGCCAGGCTTGACAGGTAAAAACGAAAAGGAAATAACGAAATCGGATTGGTTTATTCAAACACATCTCCTCTCGTCTCTTCTCCTCTCCGCCCCGGTGGAAACCGGCCCTAAGTCTTATCTGATCAAAATTATGTAAAGATCTGACTTGTAGTATTTAAAAGAATAAGAAACGTGTTTTCGTTCCACTCAGCTGTATTTTATTTTTAATTTAAAAACTGCAAGTCAGATTTTCATAATATTTTGTAAATACTGTAATCGGATAAGCCTTATCAAGGTTATCTAAATTTTTGAAACGATAAAAAAATTCAAAGAGAGTTGAAGCGTAATTCAGCCGAAATGGTCGACGGTTAAAGGGTTGAGTATATAGATTTATGTTACACCTGCGAGTAGTAAAATAATAGAACTTGTATTACCGCCATAGCACGCTGTGCTTAACCCGAATCTTGCTCGTTTCCAATACTCACCAAATAATGTCGTCTGTCCATCGAGAGGTGGGTCTTCCTACACTGCTTTTTTTGGTTCGTATACGCCACTCAAGAGCTTATTCTCCAACTATCGAGCGCAAAGATTAGTTGATAGTTACTACGCAGTACAAGGACGAGCTTCGTTTTCGTCATCGCTACGATGCTAGGGCCACCGAATCAAGAGGAGTCTCAGTCTGTTGTGGCCTGCCCATTGCCGCTTCACCTCCAAGACTGTTCACCGTGGTATTCTATGGAGGAGGCCTATGGGGCCTGTAGGGTCAGAGATGTTCAGTGTATTTACCTTGGAGGTGCATCTCGTAGTCTCTCATCTATATAAATCTGCAGACTTCCTATGGATAGCCGACCGGTAGAATTAGGGCTGCCGCCTATTGTCCTGCAAAAGAAGGAAATGAATGTAAATAAAAAACATTTGTCGCCAAAAAGGTGTGGGTATAATTTGTTTAATTATTGTGGACAGTAGATATTTAATTTTTATACAAAATGTCTTAACTGGTGCTTAAATTAGTATAAGTAATTATTTTCTATTGTAAAACCGATTAGAAACCTACAGAGAACATTTCTGAAGGTCGCGCGGCGGTGTACTTAACTACAGGCGAGTGTTGGAAATTTTCAGAAAAAGTCAGATACAAATTTTTAATCAAAGTACGTTCATCCGTACTTTGATTAAAAAATCCTACTAATATTATAGACGCGAAAGTTTGTGAGTATGGATGGATGTTTGTTACTCTTTCACGTAAAAACTATTGAATGGATTTGAGTGAAATTTGGAATGGAGATACTTTACGCCCTGGATTAACACATAGGCTACTTTTCATCATCATCATCATCATCATCAAACGCGAAAGTTTGTGAGTATGGATGGATGTTTGTTACTGTTTCACGTAAAAACAACTGAATGGATTTGAGTGAAATTAGGAATGGAGATACTTTACGCCCTGGATTAACACATAGGCTACTTTTCATCATCATCATCATCAATTTTCATCATTATTCACGCGGGTGAAACCGCGGGGCGCAACTAGTTATGCATATAATCCTACTAATATTATAAACGCGAAAGTTTGTGAGTATGGATGGATGTTTGTTACTGTTTCACGTAAAAACAACTGAATGGATTTGAGTGAAATTAGGAATGGAGATACTTTACGCCCTGGATTAACTCATAGGCTACTTTTCATCATCATCATCATCATCATCATCAATTTTCATCATTATTCACGCGGGTGAAACCGCGGGGCGCAACTAGTTATGCATATAATCCTACTTATATTATAAACGCGAAAGTTTGTGAGTATGGATGGATGTTTGTTACTCTTTCACGTAAAAACAACTGAATGGATTTGAGTGAAATTAGGAATGGAGATACTTTACGCCCTGGATTAACACATAGGCTACTTTTCATCATCATCAATTTTCATCATTATTCACGCGGGTGAAACCGCGGGGCGCAACTAGTTATGCATATAATCCTACTAATATTATAAACGCGAAAGTTTGTGAGTATGGATGGATGTTTGTTACTCTTTCACGTAAAAACTACTGAATGGATTTGAGTGAAATTTGGAATGGAGATACTTTACGCCCTGGATTAACACATAGGCTACTTTTCATCATCATCATCAATTTTCATCATTATTCACGCGGGTGAAACCGCGGGGCGCAACTAGTTTATAATAAGTTAAACATTTACCTACCTACCTTTTCAATTAAATTTATCTTCTTGTGTGATAACCCTACATGAATAGAATATACTAATATAATAATGTACTATATACGCTCTTAGGGATATGTTTATCTATAGGCTATGTTCTAGGTGGTAAAACTGAGAATTTAAATAAACTACTTACCTCACGGTCTGTCTGTGTATCTAGGGGCTTAGCACAAACGTTATCACGCTATAAGTTTAGTTTTGTTAGCTAGATATAATTGGATAATAGTCCAAATACCTACAACGGAATTCATAGATATTGCGAGGAAGAAAAACTTTGTTAGTATAAGAAGTTTTAAGTTGAAACGTTTCATACAAAATGGGTGCGAACAAATATGGGTAAAGTGTCAACATTTTAGTTTTTTCACATTATTATTTTATAATCTCTATTTCGAATAATTGCAATTTGAAATACTCTACTGTCGAATTGAATAAAACCTATAATTTAAAATTTATTTTACAATTTTTTTTTTTTTTTTATAAATTTACTTTTATTCAAGCCAAAACCCATTTAATTATTTAATTTAATTAGCAGATTTTGAGAGACTTTTTGTACAGGAGGAAGAAAATAGTAGATTATGCACTAAGGGAATAAAGCAGTGTCTTATGTCGCGGGCGGCATATTGAACCCTGAGCATAACGAGGGACTCTAAAGTTAACTCCTGAGTGTAGCGAGGGAGTTATATAGAGTCCTGAGTGAAGCGAGGGGTTCAAGCTGCTCAAGACGAAGACAAGCTTTATTCCAGAGGAGCATACTCTACTTTTCACACTTTCTGCGAGACAATAAAAAGCCAGGGCTTGTTTTGATTTTTGCGGTAGTAGATTATCAATAATCTCTAAAGCGTCTGTTTTGATAAACTTTGGAGTAGAATCACTATCGTTTGCAATTTTTTATCAACATGAATATTGCAATAAAGTTTACTGAAAATCACAGCACCAAACATTTCATTTTTCACAACATTCTTTGTAAACGCACCTTTTTCTTTTTTTTGTTCTGCTTATTCAGTTGCCAGTTGTATTTTCGAACAAACCTCTTTACAATGCCATATGGGCATTTTTTTACTTGGAGTTTTCCACGAGTCTCCACACGAATTTGACGTTCCAAATTCAAATCACTTTAATCCCTAGGGAGTTTCATACAACTTTATATCTCTAGAGAGACAATGCTGTACTTTACGTTGAGGTTGCATGATTTGTAATTAGACATTGTCGAGCAGGTGGTGTGAAAACATAATTATCTAGCTAAATCATGTTTGTCTTCCTCTACTGTGCTCCTAAAAGTGCTACCAGTGGTATTGTTGGAAATGTGTGCTCCATTGCAAAGAAAAGATCTTCCACTGGACTATCGTACGAACCCGGACAAGTGGATAGTGGAAGATCTTCCCGTTCCAATGGACACATTTCCAACAGCTATTAAAAACATTGATATGAGTAATACCTTATGTTAGTGGCAGCACAAAGTTTATAGAACAGTATGAAAGTGGCGATTATCCCGAAAACTAACGCAGCTCCCATGGCTATTTGTGCGCTAGATACCAGCAGAATATCTTTCATGTTTTCTCTGGAATTAGAAATGTAAATTAATCGAACTGACGTCACAAAGTTTACCTAAAGGCGGCGCGCGCCTGACGTGAAAGATCGTGACTTCACCAAAGGATTCTAAACAAGAACACAATCGCTTATAAACATAACATAACACCCAACAGTCACATATAGGTACATAGTCTTAATCCCACACTAGGATTCCCTGTGTCGTGGGAATCAAAGAACTACGAGTACAATGGTACCGAAACACCCAGACCTGCCCCCAATTACAGTAGCAAATGGCAATGGGGAACGCAACGATGGGGATCATTTTGGCAGCCTTGGCGCTATCTAAATCTTATATATGAAACTTAAATAGGGGAAACTTCTTCATCTAAATATTCCTCCTTCAAGTTTCATAAGATTTAGACAGCGCTAAGGCTACTAAAATGATCCCCATTGTTCCGTTCCCCATTGCCATTTGCTACTGTAATTGGTCAGATAATGCAAAGATTTGTCCCGCAGCAAGAATCGAACCCGCACCTCTTGCGTCTCAGCCGGCTACTGACGACCACGAACCAGAAGACGTAGTTTAGGAAGGCCCGCCTAGCCGATATGGACCGATGACATTAGTAACATTTACGGGGGGCAATACGGTGGATGCAGTCGGCTCACGACCGTTCGTTAATTTGGCGAGGCCTATAACTAAAATTAAGGATGTCTTTCGGCTGATGATAATGAATAAGTTTACAAGGTGGAAAATAGCCATAAAGGTGGGGAATTGAAAACCTTCCTTTTTGTGAAGACTGGTAATAGACAAACCTGCAAACCCAGTTGCCGTATGGATCGTAGCAGGGCTGGCAAATGCCCTGCCAACAGTGAAGGGTGTCATTGCCGTATAGGTTACAACACTGCCCGAAGCATTTGTCACCCAGCTCTGAAAAAAAAAGATAACGTAGCGTAGGTAAACAAACTACAGCACAAGCATAAGGAAGTTGATAACATTGGCATTGTGAAGCAATTTCAGGGTTTGTTTGAAATAAAATAAATGTTTTTATCAGAGGTGGATCATCTAAAAGGTCATTGGTTCGAAATACTTAGTTCGAACCCAAGTAGAAGCACCAACGAGATTTAAGAATAAAATTGAAGTGCACATCTAACATGTGCTCAAATCTGTGCAGGAAAACATCGACCAAGCTAGTCTGAGTCAGCGTGGTGGTTTATGACCCCTCGTTTGTCGATAGTCGGCCTGATTATGATGGTATCTGATGAGGGTTCAATTAGCTTTCTAGAGGTCAAAACGAGAAAAGGTTTTACCTGGACATTTCACGCACCGCACTTGAAAGTGGTTCGGTATGTAACCAGGAGCGCAATAGCACCTCTCATCTATGCATTCATATTCTATCCCCTCGCATTTTAACGCTTTACATTGATCTGGAACTGAAAACATGTGGCCAAGTTAAATTTTACAAAAATATCCTTGACTCCAATATCTGGAGCAAAAGGTTGCACCAATCTAGTACAGGAACTGGGTAGTAAAGAGTAAGTATGTTCCTTGTATCTTCTTCAATAGCCTTTAGACTTCCACTGCTCGTCGAGGTCTCCCCCATAAAATGCAATCGGGGCCACGCTTGGCAGGTGGATTGGTGATCGCAGTCTTGGTGTTGAGTACTCAGGTGTATGCTGCTGCCCATCCCCTGGTGTAATTCCTTAGTCGGCTTTTACGACATCCACGGGAGGAGACAGAGGGCTTCTCAGGCTGGACACACCACGAACATAAGTTCCGAGGTCCAGAGCCTGCGGTCAATTGGATGTTGGAGCTAAACTCGAAGCTTCCAGTTTTTTAGTTGCTATCCTAGATCCCAGCCTTCCTATGCTGGTCATCATCATACCCTGGTGTCTGAACTTCAGTCTGATGTTTTCGAAACTGGACATTTTGTGTTCAAACACAAGTTTCTAGCTGCGTTAATGTTTGAGAACAATGTTGAGACAAATACATACCTACTCCTATACAACTTTGTGAGTAGGTACTCAAGTGTCTCAACTTTGAAAGCTGATGACCTTGGATACGACTGGTTCAATTTGAACCAGCTTGGTGCCATTTCGCAAACACCAGCTTTCATAAAAAAAAGTATTGTCAAAGACAAACATCGCAAACACTATGACCTCAAATGTAGACCCCTCTTTTTTTTAGTCGGGGGCTAAAATACAATTAGGTACTCAATATCATCAGCAGGCAGACAACCAGCCAGATCGTCAGAAGACATCGTGGAGAAGACGCAAGATTCGATTTGCTCAGGGTCATCATGAATGCTGTGCTAGTAAGGAGGCCCCAGCAGTGGATGAATGTGAAAGTACCTATATGCGTACACAGATAGGTAGAGTTCTATGTTCTATGCACTTTCCAGATCGTCGGTATTCTAAGCGAACAAATAAATTTTCAATGTAGACGATTGATGTAGGTATTTACGAAAATTACATCAGGTTACAGAAAACGTAGATCTGATACCTACATGAAACGCAGAACCCTGACAGAACTATGTGCGCACAACCTGATCCAGAATATTCACATCGACACATATTGTTAGGAAATCCAATGAAACTACTGTTACTTGATTTGCCATTATAAGATACCTATCTTCTTTGCAACTGCATGTTTGAAAGGGATTCCTATAAATCCTGGTTTGTTTGAAGGTGAACAAGCAATAAGAACCTATAAGCACACTAATTATTTCCTAGATTTAACAATCTATCTGGATAAAAGAGGCTATCAAACAAAAGCATTTTGTCTTCATGCAGACTATCAAATCGATAAAGTGTAAATAAATAAATAGAACGGGATAGATTACATGACGAGAATATATGAAAAAAACAAACATCTACTCACCTGTCTCCACATCAGTTGGTATCGCATAAATAGTCACAAACAAGCAAAATAAACTTATCCAATATTGCATTTTCCGAGGAAAAACTGCCACATTATGAAACGGCATGAAGTAGCTGTGCCGCGCGGGTCGATCATTCTGTTCGTTTTAGAAAATAAAAATATGGTGCCATGATAAGTTATCAGTTAGACTAGGTATCAGTGATCTGTGGTGTGGCTTATCTCATCACGTCACTCACAGTGTTATACTGTTTCAGTATTTTCTTACGTATTATATTTGCATACAGCCTTGGCAAAACAAAACGAGAAAACATGACGTTGTCGGGTTCTATTATACCTAAAAATGTATTTATCGTTACTGAGCATGTGATGTTTAGTTATTTTGTTCACCGCTAACAGTTAATTGAATAACGGCCGCACCTTAGAGTCCCAAATTAACTTGAATCGTTCATTACTTTTGCTAGTAATAGAACTCTTTGTGAAAGAGTTTCATATTCACCATACATATTTGTACCACCAAGCAGCAGTGCTCGGATTTCTGTGTTCCGGTTTGAAGGGTAACAATATTTATTTGAAGTAATTATATATTACTTCAAACACGGTGTCGGCGATAAGTCCCAAATTCAGGGGTTTCCACAGGCACATGAGACTTTTCATCTTTATGTCCCAGGATGACGGACGTAGTGCAGTGTAGGGCGCGTCTTACGTTAGACTTGAAAAAAGAGGAATTGCATCTGTAATAGCTCGAGCTACCGCGTAAGGAACCATATAATGACCCATTAAAGATATGTATCATTTCTGAGTATGGAGTATTTTAATTATGTACTACTACTTCGTGTCACTGATTCTTTAGAGATGTAGGTTTGCCTGTTAATTTATGCAAGACATTCTCGGTCGAATATTTAAACGCCAATTAAATATTTAAGACTATCTTGTTTAGCCACGAATATTTTAAGTAGTTTCTAATAAACCAACGGATTTCTAAAAATTCGGTGGATAGAGGTGGCTCAAGACCGTTCGTCTTGGCATTTTAGGGGGAGGCCTTATGCCCAGCAGTGGACTTCACAGGCGGATGATGATGATGATGATGATGATGAATAAAACAATGCAAAATACATAAAAAAATAAGGAAAAATTTAGTAACATTATGAATTTCTATAATAACAGAAACTATGGCCCCACACTGGGCTCTACAACGAAACTGTCAAAATTGCAGTCGATAACGTATCGTGATCCAGCAATACACTATGAAATCGATTCAGTACCTACCTATACCTACAAAATGTTATCTAATCTATGTAATTAGTAGGTCTAGAAATTAGTCATTTGTAACTACATGATTTTTTACTGAAATGAATTTTCTCAATTCGAAATTCGACTCGATTTAGAATCGATTCAGTAACTACCTACCCACGAAATTTTATCTAATCTATGTAATTAGTAGGTTTAGAAATTGGTGATTAGTAACTACAAAATGTCATGTTTTTTTCTGAAATTAATTTTCTGAAAATATCTAGGTTTTAAAGTAGGTATTAAAGTGTTGTTTTGTTCTACGTTGCATATTTTACATACTGTGAAGCTAATTATAGGAATTTTGATTTTCAATCTGTTCTCAGGGTTTCCTACCTCGACAAAAAAAAGAGATCCTTATGTCCGTCTGTGTTATGTGTGTTGTAGGACCTTTTTTCTCAGGAATGGCTTCATCACGAGCGGCACGATGTCAACGGCAGAGGCAACTGCACCCGTCGGCGGCAGCCGTTGACGCGTCGGCGGAAACCGTCGATGCATCGGCAGTAGCCGTCGATCTATAGCGACGCTTGCAGTTGTTGCAGAAGCTGTCAACGGCTGCCGTGAAAACGTGCCGCTCTTGTAGAACAAATATAACTTGACATTTATAATAAATATAAGGGCCTGTGAACTATAATAGTGCCTTAAAAAAGTCAAGCACCCAATGCATTAAAACAAATTTTTGTATAGAAATTGAGAAAATAAGATACCTTTTAGTCTAGGTAACTTCCAGTGAACTCACAATTCTGAAATTTGGACAGCTAGGAGGCTTTGTGACACATAAAGACGAAAGTCTAAAATTGGGGAATTTCGACTTTTTACCCATAAAATATAAATTCCTATACTATTAGCCGAGCAATATTTGAGATCTCGAAAACGGCACTTAACGATTTCGATGAAATTTTCTATGGGAGTTTTTTGGGGGCAAAAAATCTACCTAAGTGGGTTTAATCTCTGGGAAAACGCGTTATTCCGAGTTTTCCGAGCTAAACTAGGTCAACCAGATTCATAAAACAAGGATTACTTGTGGTACGCCCGAACTGAGACCACGCGAATACACTCGATGCAGGTAAGTACCTACTTTCTAAACCTGTCTAACCGACTTCAAAAACATTTACGGGACCACCTCCAGATCATTCCCTACACAGTGATGAAAGAAATATTTGAATCCCACTAACCATAACCAACGTCAACGGTATGTATAATAAGTTCTTAACTGTAGGTTAAGTAAGTCTAATCTAAAAAAAAAAAAAAAAAAAAATACAACCGAATTGAGAACCTCCTCCTTTTTTGGGAAGTCCGTTAAAAACTGTTCATCATTCTATTACATTCTTCATCATTCGGTAGACACCCACTGTTAGATGAGGCCTCCCCCGTAGTATGCATAGTGTACAACCCAAAGCGTGCTTTGGGGGTGGGGTCGGGGGGGGGGGATTTGCCATAATCAGCACGCTTGACAGGCAGATTGGTGATCGCAGTTTGGTGTTAAGTACTCAGGTGGATGCTGCTCCCTATGTAATCATCCACGGGATCCGACATCCACGGGAGGAGTTGGAGGGGTATATTCTTAGATCGGATACACCACAACACCCCGAAAACATCACGGCACGGTACACTCTACACAGCCTGCTACAAGCCACTCATCATCATTATGTGGAAGTCCAGTGCTGGATATAAGCTACTCCCATAGAATGGCACGTTGAATGGTCTTCAGTCGCCTCCATTAACCGACTTTCTGCTACCTTTATAATGTTTTTGGTCCATCGAGAGGGGGCCTTCCTCCCTCTAGAGGGGTGATTATGGCATATTCTCTAATTGCATTCTATGGAGGCCTCGTCCAAGAGTGGTGGACGTCTAATGGGTGATGATGATGACGATGACTGTGTGGTAAGTAACGAAGTAGTTACAGTCATTTTTACAGTTATTTTATGCAGATCATCATTAACATAGCTCAAACTTTGTCTTATTACCTAGTTGTTTTGGAATCTTTCGTATCCCGTGTCAGTTCAACCGTATTTATTATTCAGATATTTGCTTGAATAGCCTGAACCTTGGGCCGTCCAATCAACAACTTACTTTTTCATAAGGCATACTTGCCACTTTTTGTCTAAAAGGAACTTTTATCCAATTCTATTAGAGAACTCATTTATATTCAGACGGGACGTCCAACTCCGATGATATTTCTTCAAAGAATTACTTCAGGACTTGAGGATTTGGTTACTATACTAACGTATAGATACGAAACTCCCGCACTTGAGACAGTAATTACGTGAATTTTGTAGTTTTTTAGAGCCAAATGCCCAGGCAGGCCAGTGTGGGGGCGAGCGAAGTGTGGAAATCAGTGGTCGTCATGACTTCTGGGACTTTTGTAAAAGTTAGAACAATTGCGTTTCTATACGAGATATTTTTTGCTTAATCCATGGGACCCAAGGTGTAGGACGGAATAATTGGAATCTGTTACATCCGCGTTCTCACGAAGATTGATTTGCGGATAATGATTTTGCTATTGGTTCCTATCAAAAGTTTTCCGGGCTCGTGCAAACAAATCAAAAATTTTAATTGGTCGAGAGAAGGCGACCCCTGTCCGTCTTCCATCCCAGCACAAATTAATTATGTAGTTGCTTAAGTAGCAATTTTTGCTCGTTATAGTAAAAATGGCGTAGGCTATGTAGTACAGGCAAATTAGCAAAAAGTGTGGACCAAAGTCGTGTAGTCGTGGATTCTTATGGAAACGTTAGATGACACGAAAAGAAGCTTATCCTAAGTTTGCACCGTTTCTGGCGCTTACGGAACCCTTTTAAATATTAGGTACAAACTTAAAAAGGCCGTAAATTTTAAAATAGAAAGAAATTACTTGATGCAAGTTAAATTACGTATAGAGCACTATGCAATAGCACAATGCACTAAGACAGTCTTGTCTTAGTGCATTATGATTTTAATAAAAACCACGTGCATGTAGGGAACACAGTGTTGAACAAATGCATCTTCCGTAAATAAATACCAGGATAAAATTTCCGGCGGATGTAGTACTAATTAAATGAATAAGTTTAAGTCAATTTCCAGAACTATATTAATTTTTCCCGAAGTAGAGCGACAATAAAATATGGAAAAGTGCCTTCCGTGAGACGCACCAAGGTGGTAATGTATTTCGAACATTTTTCTGATAAGTCTATCAATTTGCACAGACTAAATTAATTTCCCCGGAGCCGCAATACCCACAAAAGTTTTTTTTTGTAAATGATTTTTTTTGTATGTTCCGTATGTCGGATTTAAAAAATACTTGGTGCAAATGTAGATCATAACGGTTCAAAGTCTATGCCAAATTGCACCGACTACTTCTATTTCCCCCATAAAGTTACGGATATTATAAGGTTTTCACCCTATTTCACCCTGTTCCGGAGGGTGAAATTACTGATGCTTATTATTAGAGGTGATTTTTAAGCCATACAAAACAATTAGAAAAGTTTTCATGTCTACATCTAATTAGTTCCACACTTTTGCAAAAAATCACCTAATTTGCCTACGATGCGTAGCATCAGTAGCGACCCTCTACGATAACATGACGCACCGTAGTCTCTGCTACGGTGCCTCTACAAAAATTGCTGTTTTAATAACATCATGATGGCGTAGCGCAAACTACGTATAATCGGCAGCGACCCTCTATACGATAACATGCCGCGCCATAGTCTACGTCACGGTGCCTCTACGAAATTTGTTTTTTTCGTTGTACCAAGTAAAGATATTCTACTGAAATTGAATTGCATCGACTCCCTGAGATCGGGTTATAAGCCGGATCACGTGTGTGTTTTCTATGCATGCCTTATACAGGCTGGTGCAAAAGTCCATTACTTTTGCACCATGGAAATTGACTATCATTTTTACAAATAGTGTCCACTGTCATCTTGTCATTGGCAGTTGTGTAGTAAACAAATGTAAAATATACCACAGTAAATATGGACCTCTTTACTCCTCAAGAACGCGGAATAATTGTCTTTTGAAGAAAAATCATCCCCTTCAAGGTTGAGGTTAATGATACGGTCGCTGTACACCAGATGAGTCCGGGTCGATTTGTATACCTAATTGCGTGACCCGTCCCTCGTGGTTGTTTCTGAACACTCTTCCACATCCTGAGAAATAGTAGGGAAATCTTTGAAGAAATTCCGCATAATCATTGAATCAATTATTCTGCGTTCTTGAGGAGTCATCATCAGCAGCCTTTAGGCATCCACTGCTGGACGAGGCCTGTCCCATAAAATGCCATAACCACGCACGCTTGGCAGGCGTATGATCGCAGTACTTGTGTTGAGTACTCAGGTGGATGCTGCTGGCTTCCCTGGTGTAATCCCTGAGTCGGCTTCTACGACATCAACGGAGAGGTCTATTCTTAGGCCGGACACACAACAACCTGTTTTAATGAATATAGCGGCTTATTTTTACTATGTTACAATTTTGCATTTGTTCTGTCCAATGTCAAAAAGGAAAGGGACTCTATTTGTAAAAATTAATGACAAATTCTTTAGTGCAGATGGCCCCTGTATAGCGCCAATGCAGTTTGGTGCCACCTGGGCCGTTGAAGATTCAATATCCCGTTCACTAGCCTTGTTATTGGCAAGATACCTACAACTTTCGCTATCGTGTTATCTTATTCATTAGACAGGGTGAACAAACACCAGTACATATTATTATATCCTGTGCACTTACGCTGATAAAATTGTACTTACTGTTATTTATGCTTGGGTATCTGAATTTTATCAATGTACAAAATTGGGATAATTCTATTCCCTTCGAGGGAAGTACCTATTTCGGTAAAGTTGTCACGTTTTGGGTCGGATAATTTAAGATTACGGCTCGTAAATACAAAATACATAAAACAAAAAGTAAGTGACGAACACGTAGCGAAACCCTTAAAGTTCGTCGCAGGTGGCCCTATTGGCCCGCACCTTTGATATTAAGGCGAGGGTAGATTTGAGACATAAAAGACATTGCAGTTTAAGGGTAGGTACGTAATATAAGATTTGTGAGCCACCTTCCTCAGAACAAAGTCTGGGTTTATTAAAACATAAAATCATTCGGTAGGAAATCGTACTTTAAAATGAATAAAGTTCATACCCAGACCCAAGGGCCTAGGTACAAGTAGACGGACGTCAAATTAATAATATAATGTAACAAATCTTCATTGTTCTGCCGTATTGGAGATAAATATTGTTTTTCAGTAACTATATAGTTGTTTGGGTATATGTATAGGTGATACGCGCTTATCATCATCACCATCAGCCTGTAGAAGCTTACTGCTGGACACAAGCTTCTTCCATTGAATAGCACAATGAACGATCTTAAGCCTCCTCCATCCACAGACTTCCTGTGACCTTTATAATGTCCTTGGTCCATCGAGAGCCAGAGGCCTTCTTACAATGCGTTATCCGGTCTGTGGTCGCCATTTTAGAACCGGACGACGCAGTAAACGAAGGCCTCGCCCTACCTGCCTTCGTTTAGGGCCTTCGATTACTGCTTCGGCCGGTTTGAGGTCGCCACTTTTATTCCCCAACGGTTGTCAGTTCTGCGAACTATATGGCCTGCCGATTGTCACTTCAACTTACTAATTTTTAAGGGCTATGTCGGTATGGCGCTTACTTATTACGTACCTTTTATGTGTCAATTCACAACATGACGTATTTTCTATTTTACCAAATTTCATCGTAAGCTGTTCAGCCGTTTCAGAGTGATTGAGTAACAAAATCCAAACATTCTCGTATATAATATAGATAGAAAATAGGAACAACATGCAAAGTACACTTATAACTAAAAAGTTTTCATGAAGCATGAAGCAAAGTTCCTTCAGAAAACATACTAAAATGTAATCTACATAATTTTAGTTAATTGCAACTCAAATCCAGATTTCCCGCTCAAGATAAGGTCCCAGACGCAGTTAGCATGGCTCGGCAATAAGTGCCAGATTAGTCTGGGCGCAGGTGCGCCTGTAAGTCCAGGCTTAGCCTAAATTAGTGCACATGGGACGCCGTCGAGGGAATTTACTTGAGTTTTGATGTGGCATTGCGCACTGCTGCTTCTTGGAAGTTATGGAATGAATTATCGTTTGTATAACGTCAAGCTTTCCTTAGAGAGGTTTCATGCATTACATTACTAGGAGGAGTGATCATTGATTCAGTATCTAGAGGCAATTCCTACACTTACACTGGTTTCAATCCAATGCCATAACAAAAAAAACATCGATAAATTAAGAACTTTAGCACTTGCTTTAGTAGTAGGTACCTATGTCAATAAGTAGGTACACTAAAACTAATTAGCTTAGTAAGTGCAACATAAAAGTTCCTACACAATGAGCCGGCGTCCCGGCCACCCGGCGGTATTATATTACCCGGCGGGCTTGCCGTACAAACGAGCCGCTGGCATGACCACACAGGCTCGGGGAATGCCAGTGGGTCATACACGACTCACGTGTTAGTTTGCTTCCAGCATTCGAATGATAGTGTTGTGTGCATCGCATTCTATCCAAAGTCAATAAAATATATTTTAATTTGGATGACGAAACCATGTTGCTTCTTATAGAAAAAAATAAGGGATTTTAAATAGTTCTCCAAGGCTCAAATTACTCTCTCCTATAGCTAAAAACCTTAACGTTACTGCTAAACTCTCCTTGGTATTAGGAATGGATTTTAGTGTGGCATAGTGTGTATGAGCCTTTAAGTTCAAATACTTAACTACCTTACATTTCCATTCACTGTAAAAAAATCCCCAAAATCATCTTTCCATTTTGAGAGATTAAAATGAAAGTACTACCTTGTCTATTACATACAGTCTATTCCACCCAAAGGTTGTCCGTTAGAGATCGCTACTCAGCGATAAAGGTGTTCATTCTTTGTCATATTATAATTATTTAATTACGCATTGAATAGTGAATGTTTATGGTATGCAATGAAGTATTTTCTATCTTCTATCTCATTCTTCTATTTCATCTCCATAAAAACTTCTGAAGTCCAAAGGGAAAACTGAAAAGGTTTCAGTAAGGTTTCGCAGGATTTTTCAGTCGTAGTTTCTGTGGATTAAGGTTGCGACAGAAAGAGACTTTATCGACAATGCAGGCGCTGTTTCGAGTAACTTACAAAAGAAGTGCAAGGGTTAAGATTTATGAGCCTAGCTTTATGTTGAGAGTGGATGGGAGTTCGGAATACTAACCAAAGAATAGTTGATAGTATGGAATACTACAAAAGAATTGTATTACCTGATCTGTGCTCGGGAAAATAAATAAAATGTAGCGTGTATAGTTAAAAATACATATGCCCATTTGCACCAACATTGTTAGCTGGCCAACCATTGCTGGCCACCCCTTGTAATGCCATGGCGAACCATTCTGACCTGCCAACCAATACCTAGTAAATATGGATAAACTTGCGCATTTCGAATTGGCAGGTCTCGATGAAATTGAAAACTGTCACAAAAGGTAACAAAATGGATGCGTTAGGTATCTGTTGGTGAAATCGGACATCAGGGACTTTGTTTAGTTTTTTTAGTTTCTTAGTTTGTTAGTTTATTCAGCGGCCCTTATTTTCAACGTAGGTTACGTTGAAAATAAGGGCCGCTGAATAAACTTTGGAGAAGAAATCATGTTCTATTCATTAATTAAAGACATCTATATAAGACGAAAAAAGAAATAGCGTGCGGCGTTTGTTGATCGCTTATATACCATAATACTCATAACGACTGCCATATGTCAACTTTCGCATGAAGACTTTTTCGTGCTCTGTTATTTGATGTGCCCAAATAATGTAATTAAATTTTCAACACTAATTAACGGTAAAAAAATAATTCTACCAAGAAAAGCCGACAGTTGATTCCATTAGTGAGGCAATTTCGCTTAAAAATAATAATTTTATGAATTTACTTTTCAATATTTCTTAGAAGCTGTTTTGCTTCATTAATTCCTAAGTTCTTGGAAGGTTGTCCTCTTCGTCATTTCTGTCTCGAAGAAAGCTCTACGGCGTAGAGGCTTAGAGGCTACGATGTGTCACAGAAATCATGTAATAATACGAAGATATTCCTGTGAATCAGTTCATAAAAAATACCTGTTTTAGATAGAATACAGCACGATACTTATGTGTGTGAGTGGACACCATGATGGTTATTCATTTAATGTCTCTCATAAGTCCATTTAAAATAATATAGATAAAAATTAATTATAATTACTTCAAGATATTTTGTACTTCAAACGAAAACGAAAAATAATTATATAAATTAACGTAGCAAAAAAATTACGTTATTTATCTGTAATTTTTTGTGTAAAAAAATATTTTGATAAATTCGACTTTATCTATTTTTCTTTAAATTTCGGGTCCTTCATTTTTCCATTCAAATACTGTCAAATACTGAACTATATACAGTTTTTCGTTAACTTTGCGACGTCTAAAATTACGATTTTGCATGTTTTCTTGGTAGACTTGCCTTTTGCGAAAACGTCGGTACAGCAAGCGAATTATTTCGCAAAAAAATTTTTACGATCGGATCGCTATCTATGTAGAGACTGCAGACCCTGGCTTTGGCTTGGTGGGCTGGTTAGCTTTCCTAGAGAGCTTGCATGATGATGGACCTTGAACCTTCTTCCCGGGCCTAGGCTTATGATGTTTTACACGATGGGCACAGTTTGACGTCTGGAAATCAAATTTGACAAAATAGGACTGAATTTTCCTTAGAATATTATTCTAAGAAATTTTCCTATAATAACCTTTAGTTTCTTGACATGGTACTCTACAGATTATGTAAGAGATCTGGTGGAGTGAACGGAGGTAAAAAAATAATAATGTGTCTTGTCGTAAAAAAAAACATTTCCAACGTGGCTTACGAATGTATAAAATCCAAGGCGCATCTTATACAGATGTGCTATTAAATTCACTAGCAGCCATTAAACGTCCACTGTTGAACGAGGCCTCCCCCATCGAATGCAATAGGCGGGGGGGGGGGGGGGGGGGGTTCGCCATAATCACCACGCTTGGCAGGCGGATTGGTGATCGCAATAGTAGTGTTGACTAAGTACTTAGGCGGATGCTGTTGCCCATCTCCTGGTGTAATCCTTTAATCGGATTTCACGACATCCATGGGAAGAGACGGAGGGGGTCTATTCTTAGGCAGACACACCACAGCGCAGATTTAGATCAGCCGGAATTGTACTTGCAGATGTTTGAATTTATGCAAATCCCAGCTTATCTGCTATAACGCTATAACTTATCGGGTCGATTCGATACGCAATGTTGCGGTGATATTCTTGGACTCACAAACGCTCGGAAAATTACGGATTTGGCAAGTTTTGGATCTGTTTTTTTCATTGGTATGGAAAAGATTGAGACAAAAGAAAATTCACTTTAAAATTTTGGCGAATGGATTAACTCATTATAAAGGGGAACTTATACTTAAGTGTTTATTGACTCTGCTAACGAGCACTTACCTGTGTACGTAAATATATAATATTATATTATTATTACTTTTACCAGCCATCTCGGCAGACAGTGCGAAGCATTATGTACTATCATTCTCTCTGCGAACTAGGTCAACCTGAGTCCCAATTCTCGTAATAAAAATTAGTCAAAATAAAGTTCGGATCACGTTCCGATCTAGTGTCGATGTCTTATGTCAGAAATGGTATTGTCCTAACTTAAAATACAACACGGTAATGTGATTAAGTATATTGTGACCGAAATATATCCCTACTTTAATGGTATGTTCCGTGAAATTAAACTAGAAATTGTTATTATGAGGGAGCAGAATACCCACTTTCTGTCAATTCTCAATTCAGTCTAGATTCGGTCAACTTTCAGTGTATTTTAAAAATAATTAAGAGATTTGGCCTCAGATTTGACCTAGTTTGATAAGCTCCTTCTCCTTCTCCTTCTCCTTCTTAATCATAATCTCATTATCTCATAATCTCATTATCTCATAATCTCACAATGTCAAAATCTCATAATCTCACAATCCCCAAATCTCACAATCTATATAGTATTCGTATATTCGTATTCGTATATTGAAAGTCAAAGTCAAAAAGAACTTTATTCATTGAAAGCACAAGGACCATTTTGAATCGTCTTCTTATAAACTAAAATTACTCCTGTTCCAACGCGACCAAGCCTTGAAGAATCAGGCAACAAACACAAATTCATATTCATGTATTCGTATTCGTGTATTCATATATTCGTATTCGTGTATTCGTATAGGTATTCGTTTTCGTATTCGTATTCGTGTTCACAATCATAATCTCAATTCTCACAATCGCACAATCTCTGAAAGTGTTGGAAATTCTAGAAGTGCCAACATCATTCATATTGGTATATTCTCTTTCTCTTATCTTCTCT